>LR990641.1:24459243-25709243 GCA_905147715.2 Xestia xanthographa | reverse complement strand
CCATCAGGACCTGGTTGCCGCGGATGTCCTGTAAGCTGCGGTTCAACGCCTCCAGTGCATGCTTGTGCGACATTGTGCACTCGTCCCCGACTATTAACTTGCACTGCTGCAAAAGGAGTGCTCGGCCGCTGTTTTTGGTGATGTTGCATGTTAGGGTAGGTATCTTCGCTTGCAAGGTTCAGCGGCAATTTGAAAACGGAATGTGCAGTCCGACCACCGTTCAGCAAAGTTGCAGCAATGCCCTAGGAAGCCACAGCAAGAGCTATATTGCGGTCCTTGCGGTCTTTGCGGAGTTGGGCCAGCAGCAGATTCAGCATAAATGTCTTCCCCGGACACCCTGGTACGTCAAGAAAGAAAAATCCGCCCTCTCCACTATTTACACGGCGCAGAATCGTTTCGTTCCCCTTACTGCGTATACGTATACCTCCATGGCCACTGCTATTCAATGCATTCATCAGCACAATGTTTTTAGAACGTTATGTAGGTACCTGCATTGAGTCCTACCGTAAATCGTGATTTGGCACCCCTACAACAAAAGTCGTTTCAAAAAGGTACCTACTAGACTTATTAGATAGTGAAAAGACGAGTGAGCGACTGAAAAGTTGTGTGGTAATCGGTTATCCTGGTATGGACATGTGTGCGGAGGAATGAAAAAAATGTAGTGAGGAGAATGTTGAGTATGAATGTAGACAGCTATAAGAGTAGAAGAAGACCAAAGAAACGATAGATGGACTGAGTGAAGGATGATATGGATAGAAAGGCCCTAAGCTGAGATGAGTAATAGAGAAGTACCTACTTAGGGAATTAGCCGTGTGGTATCCAGCAGAGTAGAATAGGACCAACCCTATACACTCACGGGTGTCGTATAAGGCGACTAATGTCTGAGGCAGAACACCTTGCGCCTCCGTAGACCAGAGAATGGGCAGCAGCGTTTTCTGTTAGTCTTTCATCTCTGCGATCTCCAATCCGCCTGCCAAGCGTGGAGATTACGGCAAATTCCTCCCATCATGGGAGAGGCTTATGTCCAGCAGACAGCAGTGGACGTTATGGGTTGTTGTTGTTGTTGTTGTTGTTGTAGGGAAAAAGAAGACATGCTGCGCCGACCCCAATTAAATTAGGTTATGGGCACGAGAGTGATGATGACGACTTACTAAGGTTTACCTAGTTCGATGTACAGAATGCTTGGTTAACGGCTTCGTGAACGGTCCCTTTACACCTTGTATGAATAAATCTATGGTATTTTAAAACCTATACCGGTAACAAACTCTTTCGAACAGCAATGTCACAAAATGGCATACAGGTAAGCTGTCAACCACAGAGTACATTTTATATAAACCAGTCAATGATATAAACCGAGAAACTGCTGTCAACTTGTGAACTTACTTGTTGTGAACCATTTGTGTACAACTTTTATTAAAATGAATAAAATAACTGTGTTTCTTGTAGTGCTCGCTGGCCTAGCGCTTGCAATTCACAGAAACCGTAAGGAGGACAAATTGTTGTTGAGTCCCATTGAGTTGATTGATCTTGTTAGAAAAGAGCAGCATAAAAACAAAGCGCCCCAGCAAACAGCCGCCGTGTCGCATCTAAAGAAGACTAGTAAACCGTTGGAGCCGGATAATTCAGAAAATGACGTAACTGGTGAGTAAGAGGTAGGTAACTGGTGAGTGTAATGTGTGCCTATGTGCACACGAACCAGAACTTCCTGTTTTACGGAATTCCATGGTTTATTCATATTTTCCGTAGCAGTAGATAGGTATAACTTGAACACACTTGGATGAGAGTTACCGATAATCGAGCCTAGTGGCGAACAATTGAAGAGGCCTGTCTAGCTGCTGTAAGGTTGATGGGGAGCACATTCCTAACTTTCTCAACTTGCTGTAGCACACACGTGCACATAGGTACACACTGCAAACTAGTTCGGTTTGCAGGGCACACTAACATAGTTATTGGTGTGCGTAAAATCAACGTGGTCTGGCTTCGCCTATTTATTAGTGTTTGCGCTTCACAATAACCCGTTGTCCACACACACAATTGCAATTTTTTGTCACTTGATGTTGCATGAATATGAAGCATAAATTTAGCCATTTTAACAATCGTCTCCGTGGCACAATGGTCGGACGTGCGGTTAACGATATCTTACGCCGCCAGCGCGTAGCGCCGTAAGTTCGAATCCGACTGCCAACATTTCAATGTTTTTGTATGTTTAATAAAACATTTTACATTTGTTTGTTCAATTCATTGCTTAACTGTTGGCAAGTTTCCTTTATTTTAAGTTAGAATATATTATTATAGATCTACCCTCTAAAAATGACAAATCATGTGTAAGTTAGTAGTTTTAAGTTCATCGTCATAATGCTATTGACTATCGGGCTTTCGTTACGTTCTTAGACATTATACCCTGCGTGTTTTGAGCAGTGCTTTTATTTGTTAACCATTATGAATCACCTAACTACACTTTTAAGAGCTGAGATTATTATTTTGCGTGAGCAAAACGTTTCAATTAGTGAAATTGCGAGGCGTTTAAAGATATCGGTAAGTAACAAAATGTTATTAATATGTTTAGAAGATTAATGTGTTTTTAATATAATCCACATGTTACCTATTGATTGTTGTTTTTTGTAACATTATTTTATTATTGTTCACAGAGAAGGACTGTGCAATTGTGGGTCCACCGTTATGCAGATTCGGGAAGCATTGATCCTTGCCGACCGGGACCAAAGGCTGGATTAGCATACACTGATGCCAATGAGCGGCACCGTGATATAGTTGCGACGCACATCACTGAGCCCTTCCTCACTACTCGTTCAACGGCGACTAAACATGACGTGACATTACAAACTGTACGGAACCACTTGCGTGCAGCTGGTGTGAAATGTCGTAGGCCGGCCAAGAAAATATTACTGTCAGATATTCAAAGACAAAACCGGGTACGCTTCGCAAGAGAATATTTGGATTTCGATTGGTGCAATAATGTTGTTATATTTAGCGATGAAAAATGTTTTAAGTCAGACAGAGACGGTCGCAAAATATTGTGGTGAAAAGATGGTGAACGCTATAATAAAAAAAATATTCTTCCATGCAGGTCTAGTGGCCGCATTACTTTGGGATATTGGGGATGGATGTCATCAATGGGTCCTGGTGAATTAGTGCAGGTAGGGGGTCGCAATACCAGTGAAGGTTAATTGGACGTTTTACATAACCTGATGCTACCAAGTGTGTGCGTTGCATACCCGCAAGATCACATTTACTTCGTGCATGATAACTGCGCAGTGCATCGCGCGCGACTTGTGCAAAGTTGGTTAAACGTTCAAAAAATTTTTACTGTCATTGAATGGCCATCAAAAAGTCCTGACCTGAACTGAACATTGAAAACCTATGGGGTCATATGGTGCTAAATTGGGACTCGTCTGAAGTCAGGTCCAAATCCAATTTAGATGATGTCGTTATGTCGTCATGGGAATCGTTTCGTGGATCTGACTTGTGCAAAAATATGGTTGCTAGCATGAGGACACGATTGCAACAAGTAATAGATAGTGAAGGCGCACCAATCGGCTATTAATAAAAATATCAGGGGGTAATTTGTTTTAAGTGAGTGATGTTATTGTTGGTGAGA
This sequence comes from Xestia xanthographa, assembly GCA_905147715.2. NCBI lineage: Eukaryota > Metazoa > Arthropoda > Insecta > Lepidoptera > Noctuidae > Xestia > Xestia xanthographa. Next base: position 25,705,627 of record LR990641.1, on the reverse strand, counting down.
TAACAATTTAGGATACCTGTATCTTAATATCTTTCTTACTAACATGTTTATTCATGGCACTAATAAATAAATTACCCACTTGAATATGAAAAATAACGTTATTTCCTGTCCGACTTAGAATATTTGTCATGCACAAAACTTTTTTATTTGTAATTATACTTATTAAAAAACCTAGTCAATAAATATTGTTGATTTCTTATTACAAATTGGTTAATTTCCACTTCCATATTTTTTTCTTATTATCAGATAAAATACTAAAAAAAAATCAACAAAATGACAACAAATGTTTTTAAAAATGCAAAAAGCTAGTGTCGGCGGCGGGATTCGATCCTACGAACGTTGCTTTATCAGCAGTGATAGGAATAGGTAGTGCTTATTAGCCTAAACTTCGAAGAACAGAGACAAGATTCGGAGACTTCCTTAGACTATATTTTTTTCCGGGACATCACGTAAGTACATCAAAAATTAATGTTATTTGGAATAAGTAATTGGTCTATGTTTACCTAAAGTTTGCGACTAGACATAACATAACACAGTCGTTACAACCATCAAAATTTCTGAAAGTTTTCTTTTTAAGAACATTTTGGAAACGACTTCTTCATCATAAAACTATGATACGCGCATTTAGTTATCCACTCTTAGAATTTACAAAAAAAAACTCGCCGTGGTCGCATAATAAAATATAGTCTAAGGAAGTCTCCGATTCTTTTCTCTGTTCTTCTTCGAAGTTTAGGCTAATAAGCACTACCTATTCCTATCACTGTTTATCAGTCGATTGCTTTTACAGCTACGCCACCAGACCAGTTAGTAACATTGTGAAATTTATGCTTCATATTCTTTGCCTACAAAATAGTCCTAACCGTTTTTAATAACGTCGGCCAATCTTAGCGAAGATTAGCCACACACACACACACACGTGCTGCTGACATATTGTGAGACGTGAGGCGAAGTAATACACCAGTTGATTTTACGCACACCAACATTATGTTGCTATAATTTGCTGTGTGTACCTACCCGTATATCGTGCCAATATCTCCCAAAGGGTACGGTAGGTATTATTATTAAGGTGTGAGGTTATGTACCTACCTACTTGAATTTTGATTCAATGTGTACACTACACTTATTTAGGTTCGTAGTAAGTATTTAATGGATTTTTCGAAACATTATTGCCTCGTTTAAAGCTATCACAATGTTTGCGGACAAAGTGCTAAACCTAATCAATATTTTAGTACAGTAGACTACACATCAATGACAACACAACTAGCTTATAGCTTTAATACCTACTAGCTATCAGAATACCAGCTTTGTGACGTTTTTTTTTAAATGTTACAGCACCATGCTGAGATAGGGGAGGCCTTTTGTCCTAGTACAGGATCAATTTCATTTCATGTTTTTTGATTTATCTGTTTGTTTAATTTTTTTTATTAGTTGTAAGTACTGTTAGTTTAACCATTTTAATTTGTGTGTTTTGTCCCGTGCGGGCTCTAAATGCTTTTTCTTTTTTAGGGTTCCGTACCCAAAGGGTAAAAACGGAACCCTATTACTAAGACTTCGCTGTCTGTCCGTCTGTCCGTCTGTCCGTCTATCCGTCTGTCTGTCACCAGGCTGTATCTCATGAACCGTGACAGCTAGACAGTTGAAATTTTCACAGATCATGTATTACTGTTGCCGCTATAACAACAAATACTAAATATAGTCAATGGTACGGAACTCTTCGTGTGCGAGTCCGACTCGCACTTGGCCGGTTTTTTCTTTATTATTTCATGGAATCACCGTACTCTGCTTCCGTTAGTTCAGCTCATTAAGGTTTTTATTATTATGAGCCTGATGTGTCCCACTGCTAGGGTTGCCAACCGTACTATAATATATAGTATTGTACTATATTTCGGGTGTGCGTACTATATACTGTTGAAGAAATATATAGTACGCAAAAATACTATATTTTCACGGAAATCTAACAAACAAATCCTTATTTTTAAAACGTATGAACGCGCCTTTACATTAACTTTTGAACATGGCAGCATAGTTAAAAAAATACTAAAAATACCTTGCCCAATATATTTCAAGTAATTTCATTCCTGCTCTATTCCCGCCACTTCGACATTTAAAGAAAGGATATTTTCTGTTATGAATTCGAAATGGCGAGAAGAAAGAAACACAAGTACCTAGTATCTCATTAATAAAAAATCAGCTTTTAATTTACATTAATCTAAAAATTTAATGTAATAATAGAGCCTAATGACACTTTTATTTTAAACAAAAAAAAAAACAATAAAATCAAAGTGTATGGCTCTGAGCCAAATAAATAAGGTAAATAACAAATACGTACAACAAATCTTTGACTATTTTTTAATTTTTCCGTAAAATACTATATTTTTAAGAAGCATACCTACTATATTTTTTATAACTTAATTTATTTTTTTGAAAAATACTATATTTCGCCGAAAAAATGTTGGCAACCCTACCCACAGCATGCCAAAGGCCTCCCTTCGCTCTTTCCATTTATATCTCTGTCTTTGGCTATTTGGGCCCAATTCTTTAAATTAGAATGCAGCTCATCACGCCATCTTCTTCTGGGCCTACCGCGTCACTGGAACCTAATCTGTTGCCACTTTGGCCCAATTTTGATGCGACATGCGTCACAACTTTTATGCTGGGGGACGAATTTTAGGGGACGAATGGGCTCTGACCCGGAGATGTGGCCTGCCCAGTTCCATTTTAATTTCAATTAAGGTTTTAGTTTATAAAACTTTTACCACTGACGTAAGTACTGCGGTATAGGTAGGCTGTACCTGCTTACAACAAAATACCCCTACAACACACATAATGACACAGGTTCTATTTAATTAATCACATTAGGTAATTACCTATTAAAAATATTTGCGAAATGCGCAAGCAATATTATTAAGTAGGTACCAACAAAACGCGACGATGCTTACTTATAATGTAGCCACCAAATACTTTACCTATATTTTACCTACAATCATTTAGTAGTTTTACCTGGAAAGTTTTCCGGGAGTTTTGAAAATGGGTAATTTCTAGATTTCGATGTGCTCTTTTTGAATTTCAACGTTGCCACTTGCCACCTAGTATCTTTGCCGCTAGCCGGTGCCTAAAAGTAGTTTTTTGACAATGGTGCCGATTCCCTTGTTCACAAACTAAACTAAATTTAAGTTGAATGCATCTTTTTCTTTCTATTTCATTATGAAAAGGACAGAAGATAAATATTAGTTTAGTCCTGTCAAATTAGTCAGCACCTGACGTAATTTGATGTAATTTTAGTAGTCAACTTTTTAATCGCGTCTAAAACTTGTATGGCGCTGATTAATTTGACAGAACATAACTAAAATTTATCTTCTGTCCTTTTCTTAATGAAATAGAAAGAAAAAGATGCGCTGAACTTAAATTTGGTTTAGTTTGTAAACAAGGGAATCGGCACCAATATCGCCTTTCCCACTAATTTTACAATAAAAACATTCTCAAAAAAAGACCTAGACAATATCGCCTACAATTATCAAAACTCCCGGAAAACTTTCCAGAAAACCTCTTATTTTAGAACCAAATTATAGTAGGTAGGTACTAAAACGTGAGTAGGTAATGATTCGATGATTTCAGTACAGTGACCAATCACGTTCATTCTGTTGCAAACGGTGCAGACGCGGTAGGTATTGACGATTTCGAGGGGGAGAGGGAAGACAGGAGTGACCCACCCCGTTACGCAATTGAATTGAAATCAAGCCCCAAAAACACCCCCAAATACGCCCATACAAAACTATGAATAGGTACGTGCGGTACGTGCCACACTATCACACTACATTTGCGAAACACATCGTACCTACCTATTGTTTATTATGTTTGTTGTCCAAACAGTGTCATGTGAAGACGACCAAATCTTGAAGAATCGTAAAATATGGAGTCGGTGGAGCAAATGGGGCGATTGTTCAGTGACATGCGGAGACGGTATCGTGACCCGATACCGCGTGTGCGTGGCGGGGAGGTGCGCGCCGGGCGAGCGCGAGGAGCAGCGCCGGCCCTGCGCCCGCGCACCCTGCCACGCAGCCTTCTACAACATCACCGATGACCCTCCCGAGACCGATAAATAATTGATTCTTAATAAACTGCAAATTTCTATACTTAGCCATCTTTTTCCCTGACATATAAAAAATCAAACTGGATCAAACTACTCTCGTATATTCCATTAACACCTCTTGAGATGGGTCCACCCTTTATAGCAGAACTTTTTATGTCATAATATTACTTTGCATAACAGCGGATAGCATAAACTTCATTTCGCAGAAAATCGTTTGGCAGACACTCATTTATCATACATTCAAAACTCATAATTTTGTAAGGCAGAATCATCTTTAGGCATAAATTTCATATGCATAAGAATTAAAAGTAGAACCATCTTAGCGCAGAAAGTTCACAGCCAGAATCATCTTTTGGCATAAATTTTATATCGATAGCCACTAAAAGCAGAACTATCATATCTCAGAAAGTTTACAGTTAGAATCATCTTTTAGCATACATTTCTTATGCATAACAATGGAAAGACTCATCTATCACATCCACATCACAGAAAATTCATTAAAACAGTTGATTGTGAACATGTGGTTTTTATTTTCCTGTAAGCAGGAGGCAAACATGCAAACAAGCATACATCTTGCATGCAGCAAGCATGCAGTATGCAAACAAGCATGCAGTATGCAAACCAGCATAAAATATGCAAACATGCACACCAGCATACACCATTCATGCAGCAAGCATGTAGCATGCAAGCAAGCATGCAGCATGCAAGCAAGCAAGCATGCAACATGCAGCAGGCATGGTTTCTGTCACGGCTCCGGCGCTGCGGGGCTCCGGCGGTCCCACGCGAACTTATCGTCGCAGATGTGTTTAACGCTCACCACCGCAGCTTCGGCTTGCTGGCCGGCTTCGCCGGCCAGCCTCAGCAGCGGCGGCGAGTGTTACAACAACCTGCTCCTCAACTCGCGGGCCGCCTCGCCCCTCCGCGCCTACGCGATTTTAAATTACACTCTAGGGGTAGGGCAGATAAGACTACGTAAAGTCGGTTTTGGAGCGATTCGTTTCTGTCACTAACTTTTGTAGATCATATTACTTTTTAAGACAATATTTAAATGTTTGGTTAAAAATGCTATTTTATAGAAATGGCAATAATGCCAAATACAATTATTCCAAATGAAATTCTGCCATTTTCGTAATATGCCAAGTGAAATTGTGCGAAATTTGCACATTGCCAAAGGTTATTATGCCAAATAAAATTGTGCCATTTTAAAAGTATGCCGTTGTAAATTCGGAAATACAAACATTCTGCCAAACAATAACTATATTAAATATTTTTTATGCCTTAAAAATATTCGTTTAAAGAAGATTATGCCAAGTGTGTTATGCCAAATAAATTTCGGAGTATCAAGATTCTGCCAGATAGAAGGAACCCCTCTTGAGATAGGTAGTATCTACTATCTTCAATTCATTGCGTGCATTCTATGACATCATAGGCAATACTAATAATTGCAACAATTTGTACCCGAATTTGGGTAATGAACTTATGATGTTCCTGAAGCAATACGCCCCCGCATACTACCCGCACCTACTCAAACAACGATGAGGAATAAAAACAAATAATAGAGAGCCTACCAGCTACCTGCTAAAGGCTCGTGGCGCGGGCGTGGCTATGATTTTCAAGTTGCCTACGCGTGCTTTTGCATCCTCTCTTTAGTTTTTCCTGCAGGAATTATGCAGAAAAACCCCCTTAGTAATCTATATGTATTGACATATCCAGACTTCGTACTGCTACTGCGAAGTTCCTGATGCTCGAACCCAGAACGTTTGAGACCACTAGTCCAACGTAGTGCCAGAGGTAAACGTAAAGTAAATAATAAGCCGGTGTGAATCGAAAATAAAATTATGCAATAGTATTTTATTTAAATAATTTGCCTTGCCACACGCACACTCAATGTTTATCATCCATACTATTTTTTTTTTAAATGTCTGTTACCTACCTGATTTATCTCCTATTTGTGGACCGATTCTCAAAAGTCTTTTTTTATTTGATACTCCTGAGGTGGTCCCGTTTAAATTTGGTGAAGATCTGATGCTGATCTTCGGAGATATAGGTACAATGGAACTCGTCAAAAATAGACGGAAAATCTGTCGTGATAGCTGCAGCTTGGATATTTATTGTTAATACAACATCATGACGTAACATCACGCCTGTATGCTCTGAGGGGGTACGTAGATGTGTACAATACACCCAGATTTCGACAGTGAAGTATGTTTGCGGATGGATGGAAAAAGATTTTATTATGTCAGAAGTATTGTGAGAGGAATTTATGAATGTGTGAACCTTTATTTTGTTATTTTGCATATTTTAATTTTATGTTATTTCTTACTCTTTTAGTTTTACAGTAATTGGTTTAAATATTATCTGCCTAGCCTTTTCCCAACTATGTTGGGGTCGACCTCCAGTATAACCAGATGCAGCTGAATACCAGAATTTTACATGGAGCGACTGCCTATCTGAGGCGATACCCCTTGGTAAGACTGGTTGTCAGACTTTTTGAGCCACTGACTACCTGTAACGACTCTCAAAGATCTTCAATTGACAGCCGGGATCAACTGCTTAACGTGCTTATTGGGGATAAGCCGATGACCATGACATGTTTTAATAATAATGTAAAATAAATTCATGGCGACTTGTTTGGGAACAACTAAAAATGGAAAAATAAATATAAAACTTTTTTGCAAAAAATAAAACCGACTTCAAAAAACAACACAAAAAAAGACAAACAAAAAAAAACTAAAAGAAAAACACATAAAAGAGAAAAATAACTTTAGTTTCAGAAGCCGCTGAAAATAACACCAAATCAATGAAACAAAGGTCAAGCTTCTCCCTTCGGAAGTCGGTGACAATAGTACATTTTGATACAAGTGGAGAAAGTTTTTTATTGCATTCGAGGCGAAATTATAACAACCCGAGCCGTAGGCGCCCTCGCCTACGGCTGGGGGTGTTATAATTTCGCCTTTTGAGCCGAGAACTGCAATAACAAATGTCCACGTGTATCAAACGACGTTTTTCAATACACTTTTGAAGAAATAAAATATAACGAAAAATATTTTTGTCACGAAATAAGAAACTATGATTTTAATTTTCTTTTTTTTTTCACGCTCTGCTTTCGCCAGGTTGAAGGAGAGGCAAAGGTATGAAGCCGTTAAACAGCCTAATATTAAAAAATAAATTTATTTTATATTTTTGAATTCAGAAAACAAATAAAAATTAATTTGTGTATAAAAATAACTATTCGTTTTTATAATCATGTTTAACTATGATATTCTATTTATAAACACAATTTGAATATTCAAAAAATAGTTATGCCGTAAACACGCGTAGTGCTTTGCAAAAATTAAAAAAAAAAAACAGTCACCTCAGACTATAGGCATTGAACCAATTTGGACTAAGTATAGGTATAGTTATCTGTGGCAATTTTCATTACCGCACACGTGCGGGAAAGTAGAAACAATCGCACGCGTGTGAAATACATTGCATGTTGTACCTAATCGTAGTGCGTTAAGGACCAGTTTTCGAGGAAGTGTATTGAAATAGTACATTTTGATACAAGTGGAGAAAGTTTGTTATTGTATTCGAGGCGGAATTATAACACACGAGCCGTAGGCGAGGGTGTTTTTGAGCCGAGAATTGCAATAACAAATCTCCACGTGTATCAAACGACGATTTTCAACACTTTTGTAGAAATAAAATAAAATAACGAAAAATATTTTTGTCACGAACTATGAAACTATGATTTTAATTTTCTTTTTTTTCGCGCTTTGGTTTCGCCAGGTTGAAGCAGGTTCGCCAGGTTGAGGCAAAGGTTTGAAGCCGTTAAACAGCCTAATATAAAAAATAGATTTATTTCATATTTTTGAATTCAGAACACAAATAAATTTTAATTTGTGTATAAAATTAACTATTAGTTTTTAATAATCATGTTTATTTAAGATATTCTATTTATAAACACAATTTAAATATTCAAAAAATATTTATGGCCGTAGAGACGCGTAGTGCTTTGCCGTAAAAAAACATTCACCTCAGACTATAAGCATTGAACCAATTTGGACTAAGTATAGGTTTAGTTATCTGTGGCAATTTTCATTCAAAAATTTTGGAAAAAATCGCACGCGTGTGAAATACATTGTATGTTGTACCTAATCGTAGTGCGTTATGGACCAGTTTTCGAGGAAGTGTATTGAAATAGTACATTTTGATACAAGTGGAGAAAGTTTGTTATTGCAATCGAGGCAGAATTATAACACACGAGCCGTAGGCGAGGGTGTTTTTGAGCCGAGAATTGCAATAACAAATGTCCACGTGTATCAAACGACGTTTTTCAATACACTTTTGAAGAAATAAAATAAAATAACGAATAATATTTTTGTCACGAACTATGGAACTATGATTTAAATTTTCTTTTTTTTTCGCGCTTTGGTCTCGCCAGGTTGAAAGAGAGGCAATGGTATGAAGCCGTTAAACAGCCTAATATAAAAAATAGATTTATTTTATATTTTTGAATTCAGAACACAAATAAATGTTAATTTGTGTATAAAAGTAACTATTAGTTTTAAATAATCATGTTTATCTATAATATTCTATTTAAAAACACAATTTTAAAATTCAAAATTATTTATGCCGTAAAGACGCGTAGTGCTTTGACAAAATAAAAATAAAACATTCACCTCAGACTATAGACATTGAACCAATTTGGACTAAGTATAGGTATAGTTATCTGTGGCAATTTTCATTCCCGCACACGTGCAGGAAAGTGGAAAAAATCGCACGCGTGTGAAATACATTGCATGTTGTACCTAATCGTAGTGCGTTATGGACCAGTTTTCGAGAAAGTGTATTGAAATAGTACATTTTGATACAAGTGGAGAAAGTTTGTTATTGTATTCGAGGCGAAATTATAACTCCCGAGCTGCAGGCGAGGGTGTTTTTGAGCCGAGAACTGCAATAACAAATGTCCACGTGTATCAAACGACGTTTTTCAATACACTTTTGAAGAAATAAAATAAAATAACGAAAAATATTTTTGGCACGAACTATGAAACTATGATTTTCATTTTCTTTTTTTTTCGCGCTTTGGTTTCGCCAGGTTGAAGGAGAGGCAAAGGTATGAAGCCGTTAAACAGCCTAATATAAAAAATAGATTTATTTTATGTTTTTGAATTAAGAACACAAATAAATGTTAATTTGTGTATAAAAGTAACTATAAGTTTTTAACAGTCATGTTTATCTATGATATTCTATTTATAAACACAATTTGAATATTCAAAAAATATTTATGCCTTAAAGACGCGTAATGCTTTGCCGAAATTAAAAAAAAAACATTCACCTCAGACTATAGACATTGAACCAATTTGGACTTAGTATAGGTATAGTTATCTGTGGCAATTTTCATTCCCGCACACGTGCGGGAAAGTGGAAAAAATCGCACGCGTGTGAAATACGTTGCATGTTGTATCTAATCGTAGTGCGTTATGGACCAGTTTTCGAGGAAGTGTATTGAAAAAACATTAATCAATCAAACAAAGGTCGCCGATTTCAAAGCTTGACCTTTGTTTGATTGATTTGGTGTTATTTTCATCGGCTTCCAAAACTAAAGTTATTTTTCACTTTTTTGTGTTTTTCTTTTAGTTTTTAGGGTTCCGTAGTCAACTAGGAACCCTTATAGTTTCGCCATGTCTGTCCGTCCGTCCGTCCTCGCTTAATCTCTGTGTCCGTTAGCACTAGAAAGCTGAAATTTGGTACCAATATGTATATCAATCACGCCGACAAAGTGGTAAAATAAAAATTGGAAAAAAATGTTTTATTAGGGTAGCCCTAAATTAAAAAAAAAAATCACTTCCTACTTTACATATAGGGGTAAAGTAGGAAGTGATTTTTTTTTTAATTTCAACCCTACTGTGTGTTATATTGTTGGAAAGGTATTTAAAAATGAATAGGGGTTTCCTAAAATCATTTTTTGATAATGTCAATAATTTCGGAAATAATCGCTCCAAAATTAAAAAACAATGTGTCCCCCCCCCCTCTAACTTTTGAACCATAAGTTTAGAAAATATGAAAAAAATCTGAAAAGTAGAACTTTATAAGGACTTTCTAGGAAAATCATTTTGAACTTGATGGAAAAAACAGTTTTTGTACAAAAAAGACAAAAAGTTGTACAAAATAATTTCTGGACTAAGTTTGTAGTATATTCGTATATGCTAGCATTTTTACATAATGGATACCCACCTTTAAACTCATAAGTGGGAACACTTATTGTGACGGACGGGAAACTACGGAACCCTACACTGAGCGTGGCCCGACACGCTCTTGGCCGGTTGTTTTCTTTTGGTGTTTTTTTTAAGTCGGTTTTATTTTTTGCAAAAAAGTTTATTTTTATTTTTTAATCGACATAATATTTACGCTACGTTTACGCCGCACGCTCGTGCTAGACGGTAGAGGTAGACCCTCAGTTCTTGCAACAAGTGTTAAGTTACGACATACATTGTGGAACATTGCTTCGAGGAACTCTTCAACTTACCGCGTACCTAAGGCATGTTTACACATGTAAGCAAGCCTTTCTCACGGAATATTTCTTTCACACTTGCTAACAATCAGCTATCAGTTTGATCTGACACTCGACGCGAGTCACACGCGGGTTATTGTACAATAGATTATAGTAGTTACTCATTAAGATGCACATTTACATGACGCTCGCTGTTCTGCCTTTTGTGGCACACATTGTATCATGCGAAAGTAAGTATACATTTTTCATATCTGATTATGATTATAAATGGTTATGTAAAGTAGCCCTAGCAAATAACTAGGATAGTTTTAAAGATAGGAACTAGGAAGTGGCGTAGCTAGGGAGGGGCGGCCCGCACCGGGTGTCTCCCATGCTAGCTACGCCACTGGAACTAGGCTAGGTACTACTACATTGATATAATTGTTTGCCTAGCCACAGTCACGAGCACTAATTACATACACGAAGCAACTTATAAAAGTGATTTTTTTCTACTGTATTGTTTCACGTTTTATGTTTTCACGGACATAGTATTTTCGAAGTCATAGGTACTATTACTATGACAAAGTACTTAGGTCTTATCTGAAAGTGCCTAAAAACGTTAATCTTACGAGAAGATCGGTTTTTAAATTTGCTATTTCTCGTAAAAGATAAAGGCTTGGTAGACTTACTAAGGTACTATTACTATCACAAAGTACTTAGGTCTCATCTGAAAGTGCCTGTAAAACGTTAATCTTACGAGAAGATCGGTTTTTAAATTTGCTATTTCTCGTAAAAGATAAAGGCTTGGTAGACTTACTACTAAGGCCGAAGCTCCATTACATCTGAATGGGAAACGTGTAGCACCTAGGTATCTAAATAATACAGGATGAGACTTTTCACGAAGCCGTCAACCAAGCATCTGTCTGTCTGTACATCAAAATTAAGTACCAACTCTGCGCAGAAATTATTGCTGGAAAACCTACTTACAATTTTTTTTTTGGGGTGAAACAAATTGAGACATCGATCAATTGATCGTCTCAAACGACAAGTAAGTAGGTAGATATTGTACCTGTGTTTACAAACAGTTGGCATTGCTAAGGGGCCATCCATAATTACGTCACACGTAAAATGGGGAAGTGTGACTAATAGATCAAATTAATTGTCAAAAGAGAACTTTTTGATAAACACGAAGATCAAGAAAATTTTGTAAAATCAAATTTTAGATTTAATGTTTCCTTAGCAAATTATATTAAAAAAAAACAATAATGATTCTCTAATCGTATTATAAAATAAAATAAATCGCTGGACATTACATACAGCGCCATCTAGTGCCACACTAAGCAACGAGGCTTGTGTCGTGGACACCAAATAGTTGATATACTACATAGATACTTTTTGTTTGTAAATACATACTTATTATACATATAATTATGAATCACGTTAAAAATTTAAAATTCTAAAATGGACTTAATGATAATGAATTTAAAGTCCATTTTAAGAATTTAAATTTTTGAACGTGTTTCATACTAAGATTCTGCATGGATTCTGCTAAAGCGGCCGTTTTAGACCCGCTGATCAACGAACTAAAGTGCGCGAAGTAGTAGATTCGAGGCCACAGGCATAATATAGATACAGATACAGAATAAGTATTTCCCCAGCCGGTTATCTAAGTGCTACGAAATCTATCGCACGATGGATGCCGCGAGAGTTTGACAACTCATATTTTTGGAGGGCTGTCGGAGCATGCGTAGTTCATAAACGTAAGAGGTACTTACCAAAATAATTTGTAAATCAAACATATTCATAAGGTAGTGTGTATTTATTTCGATTGGATTACAGAATATCTATGTTCCCAAATATATCTTGTGAAAGGAGAGCGATCTAGACAAGTTATGAGGAATTTAAAATTTCTATAGAAAACTTATTTTTCTCATAAATCTTGTTTAAATCAGTGTCCATTTGGACGCAATTTTGAAATTTAAATAAAATGGCAGAACTTAGGCAGGCCTAAATATAATCCAATATTATTTAAGAAGTGTAACGTTTTCCCCAGTCATTAAGGAACCCGCAAAAGATATGAAGCAAGTGAAAACTACCCTCAAACCAACAACAGGGCAAGCTCCCATCAAGACCACATCCGAGGTGCCATCAATATTATTAAAGCATGGATATATAACGGATAAAACTCCAACGTCACGCATTACCGATGTGAGTATGAAAGCGTCAAGGTGGCCCGCGAAATTCAAATTTTCTTACGTTTTTTGCAATTTGCAGGCCACTGCTAGGTTGTATACATACACCCTCCAAATTCATAAAGGTCGAGGAATGACTTTGACCTTGAAAAAGTCGTTCCTCGACCTTTAGGAACTTGGAGGGTTGTATTGTAGATTTTGATGATTATAATTCTGTAACAACATAGTGTCTTAAAGTCGCGAACAATATTTTAATCAACATACAACCTAGTACTGGCCTGCAAATTGCAAAAAAACGTAAGAAAATTTGAATTTCGCGGGCTACCCTGGAGCATCTACAAAAGCTCTTCTTCGTATCTTTGTGTCACTAGTACGATATGTTTCACTCTCAGACCAAATAAAAAAGTTACAGGTTGCGGCACGAAACTCTAGCGCTGACCGTTATTGCGCAGAAGCAAAAAATAAGAATGTCTTGGGGCGTGCGTTGCGCCGATTGGCTCTCCAGTCGTATAAAACTTAAAACACTTAAAAATGCACTTTAAAATGATTAGCTTAAAAGAAAGACGTAACCATTCTGACTTACTAGTACTTCATAAAATTATTAACGGTTCCATAGATGCACATTTGGTGCACTATTTTAACTTTCGGTCTAGCCAACGTAGCAAGCGTCATCATCGTATTTTTGAATTGACTACATCCACATTAAACACCACATTTAATAGCCCCCTAACACGTATGGCAAGGCAATATAATGAAAGGTCCAAACAGACAGATTACCCTGTTGATATTTTCTCCATGAGTTTCGCTTCATACAGACGTGCCGTATTTAAACAATGCGATGAATGCATGTCTAAGTAGCTCAAATTGATTTGTTTTGTAGTGTTCTAGATACATTTAGTGTCCTACTAGACACACTTTTTATTATTGTTCTCCTTTGTCTCTGATATTCATATTTAAATGTTATGCATTCCTGTTATTTGCATGGTTACTGAAATGTTAATATTAGATGTTGTTTGATTTGAATTGTAAGTGATTGTGCTGTTGGTGTGCTTATTATAAATAAATAAATAAATAACATGCGCAGATATCCCCTTCACGTTTCGTTCAGCGCTAGAGTTTCGTGCCGCGACCTATAAGACAGAACTCTGCGAACACAGAAGTGAGGCCGGTTTCGTAAACAAGTGTACATTTATTGAGACGTAATTTCATTGTAGTTTGATGTAAATGTGTGCGTGTGAGCGCAGAGCGAGACGTAATTTTGCGCTGGCCTCACTTTATTGTTCGCAGCGCTATGTCTTGGTTTTTTATTTGGTCTGAAGTTTCACTAGCATAAGCTCGCGACTTCGGGTGTGAACTGCTGGGATAAAGTGTGAGTGTCTTAAGGTGATTACAGGAGCTAAACGCGAGTTTTATAATGCAAAAAAGCATATGATTCACTGCAATAAACAAAACCAGAAAAATATATGGTATTCTTCAGGATATATGCTAGTTCCATAATGTTTTGAAAACATAATACAGCAAACTTTATTCGATAGAAAAAAATCACGAACATATCTCTAAAAATGTCTTATAAAGAGTAAAAACCATACTAAAATACATGCGATCATTCTGATTTTTTGCCAAATAATTCTACAAGCAACATACTTTTTTAGTCCAATCAATAGATTTTTTGTAAATCGCAAAAAAAACACTGATTTCGCACTATTCGGCCGCAGTGACTAACGTAACAACCACTTTGTAGTGCAAGCTGATTAGAACTTTATTCTAACAGTATTTCAAACGAAGTTTGAACCACCACAAACAGAGTTGCTAATTTAGCTAATTAATTATTAATTATTTGCTAATTTAGTCGTCTTAAGTGTTAATCGGTTATTTATAAACTATCGATGTGCCAAATTTCATCCAAATTCGTTCAGTGAGATTTTGCGTGAAAGAAAAACGAACATCCATCCCTCCTCACAGTACTTCATAATGCTAAATCGCATTTATAATGTATGATAATTGTCCCATGGAATCTTACTACCGGGATAAAAAGTATCATTTAATCCAAGTTATAAAATATCTGTATACAAAATTTCATCAAAATCCGTTCCGTAGTTTTTGCGTGAAGTAACAAACATCCATACTTACAAACTCGCATTTATAATATTAGTAGGAAGATTGTCCCAACACTTTGCCATCTCCACAGTCCCTGTGGTCTCTATGGTGGCAGCCACAGATCATAGAAACAATCTATAATCTGTGGTGGCAGCGCAAAGGTCACTGGGGACAGAAAAATGTATATACATATGTATATTCTAAGTAAATGCTGGAAGGGATGATGACTTAACATAAAATCAGACTAGCCCTTCTGGATTTGTTTGATACTTATTTGTACGGTAAATTATACGGCTATTTCTGAACCAAATATTTCCTTTGGTAGGATTGGTCCTTATGGCCCAAGGATGGATTTAAGAAGTGGGGCCACCGCGATTTTTGATGTTAGTTTTTTGAGGTTTAGGTAGCTTCTGCTCTGGAGGAAAATAGGGTCTCACTTCAATCTCTATAGAGCCCCACTTCGAAAACCCATCTTAGGGATCCAAAGATCAATCCTGCTAAAGGAAATCTTTGGTTCAGTAAACGCTGTATTCTTCGTTTTTTTGTCTTGTACAGCAGCATCTATATACATCATCATCATCATCAGCCTATTAATGTTCCCACTGCTAGGCCACAAGCCTCTTCTCTATGAGAGGGAATGGGCTATAATCCACACTTCGAATTTTTTGGTTCTAGGACATGCCGGTTTCCTCACGATACACACACTATACACATACTTACATCTAATTATAATATGAGATTTAAATACGCCTGGGCACAATTCAGACTCCAGGGTATCATAGTTTACCCAACCTGGGGATAGATCCCTGGACACAGGGTAATTAGGTAATAACTAACTTAATTCCTTAGACTCAGATTTTTACATATTTCATCAACAGTCTGGTGTTTTTAATGTTAAAAAAACTATATCCGACCCGTGAAGGTAGTAGATCTATATAGTTTTCAGAAATTTCTAAATTAATACCTTTTGGAACTTAACATTTATTTTATTCTCCTAGAGTAACACAGGTATGTATGTGTTGTATTGTATCTTCTTCTTCAATCGGATCGTGGTCACTGGAACCGTTTAAACGGACAATCTGCCTCCATCTACTTCGATCCAAAGTTGCCACCACCACTTGCTGAAATTTGCTTGAGGACATAGCCTTTTACTTGGTCGGACCATCGTGTTGGCGACCGGCCACGCGCTCTCTTGCCTTCGGTATTACCAACAATGACCAGCTTTTTAAAGCTGCTGTCTCTTCTTCGCATTATGTGGCCGAAATAGGTCAAAATACGCTGAAGGCAAAACTGTAGACAATCGGGTCTTGATATCAAGTTGAGAAAGGATAGACACATTTGTGCGTTTGGCTGCCCATAAAATTCAGAGCATCCGCCTCCAGCACCACATTTCAAATGCGTCTATCCTCTGACTATCTCTTGTTTGGATTGTCCAAGTCTCAACTCCATAGAGGAAAATCGGGAAAACTAGTGCTCTAGTGTGTACCAGACGGGTTTTCGTTTTAAAACTTATACCACGATTTTTCCAAATGTTCTGGAGGCGTGTCATAGGATCTTTAGCCATGGCTATCCGCCGTTTTATTTCTGGGAAGCAGCTACCTTCATTACTTATATTTGCCCCCAGATAAACGAAACTGTCCACAGTATCGATGCCTTGAATGTTACATGCGCCCGATAGCTTTTCCGCACGATCTATCACCATTAGCTTGGTTTTCTGCCTATTTATTGCAAGCCCTAATTTGCCACTTTCCACCTCCAATCTGTGTGAGTATTGTATACAATATGTTAAAAAAAAACCCTGTAAATAAATTGGCCATTTTTTTGCTGCTTTTTTTTTCCAAAATCTGTAAATGCAGATCAGATCGAAATTAATCGTTTTTTATTAGTTTTGTGTATGAGTGTTTAGTTACCAATTGACCAAATCAGTTTAAAAACTTGTAGATTTGTAATTGAAGTAGCAGTTCCTGTTCCTATATGGTGTCGGACGTTAAGAATAGCACCATCCCATATCTTCCCGTGGGTGTCGTACGTAAGAGGCGACTAAGGGACTTACCAGAGAATGGGCAGCAGCGTTCTCTGTGCTTTTGTAACAACCGTACTGCGATCGCCAACTCGCCTGCCAAGCTTGGCGATTATGGCAAAACCCCCTTGGGGGAGGCCTATGTCCAGCAGTGGACGTCTTTCGGCTGATATGATGACTTAAAAGTAATGGTTAATCTCCTAACACCGTTTTCCTGGTTAAGGTACCGGCCCTTATTGCCCATAATACTACCCTGTATTATCAATAACAAAAACCATAAACCTGTTTTTTTTTCTCAGCAACCAGAAGTGCGGGGAGAACACATAAGAAAATATGAGATGTTACTGAACGCCCCGCATTCTTTGACGAAACTTGCTAAAACGCTGTCTCTAGGATTTGATCCTTCTTTTAGTAAGGTGAGCAATGTAAGCACTTTATCTAAGTACTTAGTACACTAGTCGTATATATACAGGGTGTAAAAGACCTACACACATCAAACTAAGTTACTTTACGCATAAATTATTGCTGGGAAACGACTTTTTTTTTGGGGTGAGAAATCATGTTTTGTGGTAGAACTCAATGCAACGCACTCAAAACATTGTGCTGATGGATGGATTGAATAGTACGGGGGTCGTGGAGGTGTTTTAAGTAAAAATCTTACATTGAAAACTTGTATTTAAAAAAAAAAACTTGTCAAAAAGTTGGAACTTTGACCCCCAATATCTCTGTAACTAGAAGGTCTAGAACAAAAAAATCAAATCATTGTCATCGCAATGACAGGGAGAACAAGTGCCTTTCGGCTTCGTCAAGGGTACTTTAACACTTATTATAATATGGTTCTGCTGCCATAGAGAAGACAAGTTTGGTATGCCGCGCGCCGCCACCGCGAACTTAGTGACTAAGATCAAGATTATAGAATAAATACCTAGTCGTCCTAAGGTGCTTGATGGAATAACGCTATTGTTCCAGGATTACTTCGAACCCTTTGAAAGACGACCGAGGCCAGTAACTCTAGTGGCGTTTCGGAAGAAGGGATATGCGGCACGCCATACTGTTAAAGTAAGAAGCGACAACACAGTTATTGATTTTTCACACCACCTGCTCGACAATGTCAAATTATATGTCATGCAAACCTAACCTAAATTAAGTCATTTACGATCTGAGTTCTAGCAGGGCATTAATATTGTACTGAATTTCATTATGACCCGCTGATCAATAATGTGATTCGAATTTGGAACATAAATCACATTAGAATATTTACGATAGGTCGGTACCTAGTAGGTACAAACTATTCCATGCATTCACCATCATGATCTGCACTAAAAAATAAATTGTTCGAAAATCGAACTGGTCACCACGAGATTAATTATAATTAAAAGAAAAATAGAACACAAATTAAAAAGAGGCGCGAATACTAAAAATTGCTGTGCTTTGTTCATTGTTATACACAATTTTTTTTAAATCTGTCTACTAACAGACTGTAATATTTTGTTATTTTAATAAATACTTTGATTCTAGTACTACTGCTTTTATTGTCTCGTAGATGGTGTGAAAAGTAGAGTATTCACCTTGGGGATAAAGGTGCCTTCGTCTTGAGCGCCCTTGATTCCCACGCTGCACTCAGGATTCTTGTCTTAACTCCCTCGCTTTGCTCGGGAGTTAACGCTAGAATCCTTCGTTTTGCTCGGGATTCAATATAGCGCCTGCTACATAAGACACTACTTTATCCCCTTGGTGCACAATCTACTATGATACTGATTGATTGATTGATAATAATCTTTTCACTGTGGCGGGCTTGTCCCAAAAAAAAATCTTTTCACTGTAGTCGAGCTCCAAATGAGGCCTTGCTTCGAGGGTGGAATCCTTGTTTTATCAATTCTACACACATATTGTCGGTGTGGCTGTGGAGTATGGAGCTCGCTTAGGCATTCCGCTATTATGTTGTAACATAAGTCTTACCTATCAGAGGTTTTCCTTTTGAGGTTTTAAAAAAAAACTTAGTTTCCAAGAACTCTATAGATGGCGTTGAACTTACTATGATAGTTGGTGCCAAAGCCAAAACGCTTGAAAAAAAAAACATTGTGTCACGTCACATACTCTCGTTGACTGACACTTTCATTTGCTTAAGAGCGGGCCGAGCTTCTGGCGCTAATAGATTTTAGGTATTCTATGTGCTCCACGTATGTGTGCGTAAGGCACACCCGCAAAAGCACTGTACGCTAGTGATTGACTAAATCGGAAAGATATCGAATCTTCCATTTATAATTGTACAATTATTTTTTTGGGATCCTGAAAATAATTAGATAAAAAATAATGTCCGGAAAATAATATTATAATAAAAATAAACAATATGTAGCTAAAAAATATATTAATAAGTAAATTAAAACAATAAAATATCCGGTTACGTTGGTTTAACCCAGCGGTCGGCAACCCGCGGCCGTCTCACTTGCGGCCCGTAAAAGTTTTTTAAATAAGTTATAATTATCAAAATAAAATAAATGCATGAACAAACCACAATCGACCGTATAGTGGGAATCCAGCCTTAAGGTAGCCGATATTTTTTCCATAGAAATTTCGGGAGGGAATTACTCCACTGTTGGATACTGTACATTACAAACTCCAAAGTTATACATGATATCGTTTTGTCTCAATAATAATTTTACACACACACAACACAGAACAGCACAACAGGAAACAGAATAGTAAAATAAAAAGCCATTAAGGCTGATGCTCCAGGGTAACCCGCGAAATTTTAAATTTTCTTACGTTTTTTGCAATTCGCAGGCCAGTGCTAGGTTGTATGTTGATTAAAATTGTTTGTTTGCGACTGTAAGACGTATGTAGTTACAGAATTATAATCATCAATACAACCCTCCAAGTTCATAAAGGTGCAAGAATGATTTTGACCTTGGAAAAGTAATTTTTCCACCTTTAAGAACTTTGAAGGTTGTATTGATGATTTTGATGAATATAATTCTGTAACTACATACGTCTTACAACCGCGAATAATATTTTAATCAACATACAACCTAGCACTGGCCTGCAAATTGCAAAAAACGTAAGAAAATTTGAATTTCGCGGGCTACCCTGAAGCATTCGCCTTAAAGAGTTACGAGCTACCAAAGATTCGTTTTGCTTTTTATTGCCAATTTTAACGCAACTTTGATTTGTACTTGATTTATGCGCTGGTTTTTTTCATAAAACTCGATTTTCCAAAGTTCTTTTCGTATTTTTTTAGGCACCTTTTACTATGAATTATCTTGCATCTCACTGAGCTCATTCTGTCGGGCACGATGCCAGGTGAGACAGCGTGCTTTTTGGGCACGCGCAACAGTGAGTTTTGAGCCCGCGACAAGTGCAACCTCAACAAGCGCTTTTCATTTTTTCTATGGGTATGATACGTAGGTATATTGGCCTTATAAAGTTAATATCACAAGTGCGGCCCGCCTTTAGTTTATTTTGCCACCTTGTGGCCCTTGCCTGCCAAAAGGTTGCCGACCACTGCTTTAGGCTGTCATGGCCTATTGAAACAGTAGTTAGTAGCACGAGGATTAGGCATAATATACGATAATTCAAAGCCAAAAACACTCCACCGATTTAACCTCAAATTTAATTAACTTACTTTACGAAAGTAGGTTACGCGTTTCTCTATGCTGTAAAATAATCAAAATACGTAAAAACATTATTACAAATCGATATTCCAACCGGGTTAAAACGTTTGACAAATTAAAAAAAAATCGACTAAAATAGCAATATTTCATTCGTCAGTCGATATTGTCGACAGCCTACGTCAGTGGATCTCCACACGCACATCCCTAACTAGTCGCAAGAAGAAGCGGCTGTACTACGCGAAGTATCCGCCTAATGAAGTATCGTTGTGTGATTTTTACATTGCTTGTCCAGTGACTTAGCGACAAACTTACGTAGTGGTCAAAGAGCAATGTATTTATTGCAAAAATAGTACAGCCGTCACGTTGTTGTTGTTACGATCGCGGTCCGAAAGTCGAAATTTAATAAATTATATTTCTATGGCGCGCCGCAAAAATCAACAAGCGACACAAGCTCCCCGTCCAACAGCCGAAGCAGGACTAAAGCGGATAGGGGGGAAGCGTGGCGGCTCTGGTTAGAACGGGCGGCACGCACGCTAATTTAGGTATTTCCTTCATAATATTCAAACAAAGACACATTTCGAAAATGTAAAACGTATACGTTATAGGAAACATGTAGTTTTGTTATTATTCAAAATCTGATGATCTTCCGTGAAGTATTTACGCCGTACTTAGGGTTTATTTTGTTTTTTAGAGATTACTTTGGATTTTTTTTCTATCGAGGAAACTAAAAGTAATCGTGTTTCTAAAGCGTACGATGTATTGAGTGAATCCTTAAATATCTTACATATTAATTGCATAACTGAAGGATAAGTAATAACGATGCAGTAAGGGATCAAGCGAATGCAATTATTTTGGAATTACGGATCGTTTGCTCGGTAGCGCCTTAACCTTCCGAATATAACCTACATTTCTCGCGCTTTGTTAAAATCAGTTTTTTTAGGTTCCGTTCCTTGCATTATCATACTTACTCCTAGCGCCATCTAGCTAGCGACTAGGGAAGAGCCAAAAAGAAAATCCCTTTTTGGAACGATATCCTAAATGAATATGAAATGATGCAACCAAGATTTTGGTCAGTTTTGTTATTACTAATCTGTAAGTAACCAAACAATAAAGCATATTTGAGGGCAACTATTACAAACTTGAATTCTGTATCAAATTCAGCTATTTACCTCATCGTTTGTTTTGGTCGCGATAACCAGTTTTTAAGGGGGCCTTCTTTGAAATTAACGTTTCTAGATCGAGTTTTTTCCAGAGTAATCACCATATTTAAATTCTGAAAAAAAATATACAGTACAGATACATGTTTGATTTTGTGAATTTTGTGGATAGAAACACAATATTTAACATTTTGCTCGATAGAAAAAAAAATCAGAAGCAACTTCGATTTTGAAAGTATTTTAAGTTTATTGAGACTTGGGGGAACGCTATTTTTATGAAAATTTTACATTTCATTTACTAATCGGGTTTCAAAGTAATATTATTTGATAGATTTATATTATAGCACTTATTTTTATTTGTAATAAAATAAATACGCACCGCGCCAATGTCTTGCCGGACGTGATCGAGCAAATCGCTTGAATGTTTATTGTTTTCACCACATCATAATATAACATCACGCACGCCAGTATGCTCTGAAGGGGTTAGCTGAATTGTCTACAGTACACCCACATTTCGACAGTTAGGTATGTTAGGTTCCATTTTATTGGGGATAAGCCTATTACCATGACATGTATTGTTAACAATATAAAATTAATTAATAATTAATTTTCGGTCTAGTGGCGGCGTCTACTGCGCATGAGGTCCTGGGTTCGATTCCCAGGTCGGGAAAAGAGAGAGCGACTGTCGCAACTTATCGCCACTATTGTGATAAGTCCCCTCTTTGAGAAGTGGCTTGAGAGACGCCACGGCGTACTCACCTTCCGCCTGACGCAGGTCCTCACCGGACACGGTTGTTTCGGGAGGTTCCTGCACCGAATCGGGCGGGAGGAAACGCCCGGGTGTTTCCACTGCGAGGATCGACCGGAGGACACGGTGGAGCTGTGACTCGCGTGGGTGGAGCACCGCCGTGTCTTCGAAGCGGCGATTGGCGGCGGCGACCTCTCGCGTCCGGCCCTGGTGCAAGCCATGGTCCGGAGCGAGACGGAATGGGACGCCGTCACCTCTCACCGTCCTTCTGCGAAGCAGTAATGCTAGAGAAGGAGGTGGCGGAACGGGAGAGGGAGAGAACCTCTCAGCGTCCCAGCCGCCGCGGGCGACGCCCCGGGCGTCGACACCGACACGACATTTTGAAATACGTTAAAATATATGTATAGCTAATTGTAAGTATCGATATTACAACTAGAAATGGAAAAATAAAAAACTTTTTTGCTAAAACAAAACCGACTTAGACAGTTTTATTTTTTGCAAAATAGTTTTTTTATGTTTTTATTACGACGTAATAAACAAAACAAACATTTTATTAATCAGCTGATAACTACCGTTCTTACAGTAGGTACGTGAACCTTTCTTTGGGGTCACTACTACTACCTACTTTCATTAGTAAGATTTATGCATTGTAATGATTCTTAAAAATGAGGTAGCACTTAGATACTCGCAATTACAGACACAATTAAAATAACAATGCACCGTGCCCGATCGGGCACGGCTGTATCAAGTCAAGATTCATGACAATAACGTAGGTGATTATATTGAATAATTTTAAAGACATTGAACATGGCTATCGGTTACATCGGTACCCTAGCTAGAGCATGGTTTACGGTCGCGCTGCGTTTATTGGGTAGAAAAAAGTTTTATGCTAGTACAGACCTATATATTTTATTTTATTTTAATTAATCACATATTTGTCTTTCATTATAGTACTCACCAAATCTTCTACCACAAACACAATTCTTTAAATTCTATAGAATGATCATCGCCTGCCCTAGTCATATATTCATAACAATATGAAGTGTATTAGTGTTACATAGTGTTATACCCACATCAAGCTATACGTTTTTGTTGCAAACTAGCTCTGGTAATAAGAGCTAGTTTACGCAATAAAATTTGAACTACTGATTATTTTTTACTGTGGCGTGCTCGCTCGCCGCCAAGTCACCGGAGGTCATATCGCGACGGCTCCTCTGCAACGCGGGCGCAAGCCGTCACGGTTCGTAAAAGGCCTAAACTGCCGAAAAAAGGCGCCCTTAAAAGCCTATATTAATTTAGTACCTCAAATTAGCAACTCTATTTGTGGTGGTTCAAACTTCGTTAGAAATACTGTTAGAACAAAGTTCTAATCAACTTGCACTACAAAGTGGTTGTTACGTCAGTCACTGCGGGCCGAATAGTGTGAAATGAGTAGATTTTTGCGATTTACAAAAAATCTATTAATTGGACTAAAAAAATAAATAACATAAGACCTGCTTTATAGTTAGTTCAACTGAACTAACTATAAAGCAGGTTGAACTAACTATAAAGCAGGTCATACGTTATTTATTTTTTTAATCCAATTAATAGATTTTTTGTAAAACAAAATACAAAAAAAAAAAAGATTTTTTGTTATAAGTACTTCAAATTAGATCATGAAACTTTTTATACTAACTAGTATAAAAAGTTTAAAGATCTAATTTGAAGTATTTTATGATTGCCAGCGGTTTATTGTTCAGTTTAGAGGTAACTTTGGGAAATTTTTCCATCGAGAAAATTTTATGGAATCGTGTTTTCGCCAAATATAGGACTTAGCATTAATCCTCAACTTTATCATAATTTATTTCAAAATTATTGTTGCAGTATTTGAGGCGTAACAGAGGATCATGCTAAGCCATTTGAGGTAGTATAGGCCCTTAAGCACCATTCACTAAACGCAACCATTTCGCGGAGGCAGAACGACATGATTGGCATCAAAGAGTTGCTCTTAAATCATCGTATCAACTAGGCAACAATTGACGCGCAACACGTGACGCTCAATCAAGTGCTCAACATGTTCAGCAGCGTTGCACAACATCGCGCGACGCTTCCAGCTGGCGCGCAACATGACAAAACAATATAAAAGTTGCTAAACAAAAGTTCCGCGCTGACTTTGACGTTGAGCAACATGTCGTGCGCGAAATGTTGCCTATGGGCCATTTAGGATATCGTTACCAAAAAATGTCGTTACCTCCCGAAATATGTATAGTGTATATGAAAGTCCCCTTGCTTAGTAATGAGAAATTTAATGTTAATCCAGACCAGAACCTACAAAGTCTCGCATACCTATAAAATTATCTTAGTTCTTGACTTCATTGGCCTTGACTAAGGGCAGAATCCTTTAAGCACACCTTGTTTGCTCCTATAGACCTAACTAGGAGATTCGTATTTTTATCTACTATGTACCTAACTAATATTATTATCGGTTATTCATCAGTATTCAGAAAGTAACAACGAGGTGGCAGAATTACAGTCACCCTTCAACGAAGTCGGCAGTTTCTGGCAAAATGAAGCATAGGAAAGATGTGCAGTTATCAAATTGAACATCAAGTTATCAGAGCCAGTGCTATGTGAAGTGAATACCATGAATACTTGAGTGTCCAGTTGATTTCCCTGAAAAACAAAACAGTTGTTTAAAAGTTGTCAAAGTATAAGATTACCTACATAATCAGTTCCTGTCTGAGTGTTTATTTATAACATCTCATTGCCGTTTTCAGTTTTATTGAATATTTTAAACTTCTTATTTTGTACATGGGTTACATGGGTAGCTACATTCTTTTATTATGTAACAAAAAATAAAATGTTTTTATGTGCATTGTTACAATCATTTATTTTAAACTACTTTTCAGAAACCGACACGTTTACTTGCAAAAGTAACTAGAGTACCAAATACTTACAAAATTTTATTACATCGATTTCTTTTGGCTTAAAATGTCGACATAGGTAGTTGTTATTTTATTTTGGAAGCAATGTGCATAGTTATTATGAATTCAAGTAAGAAGCTACTGAATTTGATAGGGATTTTAGCGATAGGAAGTTTCAGCTTTCAGAAGGCTATAGCAGATGACGATCTCGACGATACTCTAAAACAAGCCATATTTTTAGTTAAGCTGCTAAAATCAGGTAAGATTATGACAGTCCTAAGTATGTTTTACTTCATAACTTTTATGTAAATAGATCTCAACAGATAAATGTTGTTAATTTACTTTTTGAAAAGACTTTGCTGGAGCTTTACGGGCAAGCAATGATATTGTGGCAAATTCTACTGAAGAAGAAGATACAAACAGCACATGTTCGCTACCTTCAGACGTCAATTCCACGATGGCAATGAATGAAACAGAAGTAACAGGTATTCGTTTTTTTTTAATAGGGATTGCAGCCTACCTTCCTGAATTAATCTACACATAAAACACTTCTGACGAATATTTGAAATCCTCGGATTTATTTTTGAGGAAGTATAATATATTATCTGATTTAACCGAATTGATACCTAATTCAAATACAACTTATCCAGTCTGCTCTATTGAAAGTACCAAATTCGTCGCCAAGTTTTGGGCCGATTTAATTTAAATCGCCTTCGACATACTAAGAAAAAAAGTCTGCTCTAGTTTTTAAATATCTGCCTACCGTTATCCATTGGCGGTTTTTAGCTAAATAGGTACTCATCCAGCATGACGCAAGTCTACCAACTAGGCAATACCTAGGCTCTTAGGTAGTAGGTGTAATTATTTTCCAGTGAGTGGTACCTATGTCATCAAAGGATAGTGTCTCGACGACTACTTTGACGCCGACTTCCTTGCCCCCTTCTCCGATAGCTTCGCCGCTAGCTTCGCCGCCAGCTTCACCGCCAGCTTCGCCGCCAGTTGCGCCGCCACCTGTGCCGCCAGCTGCGCTGCCACCTTCGCCGCCAGCTGCGCTGCCACCTTCGCCGCCTCATTCGCCGCCAGCTTTGCCGCCAGCTTTGCCGCCACCTTCGCAGCCCAATATGCTACCTGGGGCACCTACGATGATACCATACGCGAGCTGGCCCCCTATGCCTATGGGGTACCTGCCTTCTGTATCAGGCCGACGAAGCTTTCCGGATCAAATTTATAGACTCCCGTACAGTAAGATAGTGATATAATAGACACCTAAGTAGCTGCTCATCATTTTTATCTTCTGACATGGAAGTTGTTCTGATCTTAAACTTCGCTCTTGACCGCCGAAAGGCACAAAGGTGACATCAAAACAAGTGGAATAGTTGATATTTTGGTAACGACCAAGTTTGAGGTGACAGGGCCTGCGAGGAATTTCAAAAATAGGTATTAGAAGAAACTTGCCGTCGCGCTGCGTCAAGCATGTCCCCGGAGAGTGTGATAAGGGGACAGCAGCAGCTCAGACCGATTATATCACAACAATTTTTGACAAGATCGACGTTTCGTATCCCCTTTTTTTCTCAATAATTTTGACATTAAAAGTTTAAGAAAGAGTATGTCTAGGTTCCTATCCTTTCTTTTATGTTAAAAACTTTTCGAATTTGGGCTGTGTTTGTGTTTTGTGTTGTGTTTTTCTTTTGAAACTAGGAATCGTACCAAGTGTCTGACAATGGACGAGGTGGTATATAATATTGTTCCAAATAAAATATATCATAACTGAGCTTTTACTTTAACGAAAGTGAGAAGCAATTTTATACACCTTTGCCATACCTAAAAACTTTCAAAGGAACCGTGATAAAAACTTCATACTCGAATCGTTCATACCCGTGTTAAGGACATACACAGAGAAACTTTCAGGTTTTATAAAATAACAAAGGTCTGATCATCACGGGCTCGTGCTCCATTACTTATTAGCCGCTGAAAAAAAAAAACGACATGAACATGTCTAGAGTAGACCTTGATTTTACAAAAAAAAAAAATGATTGCTCTACCCTTGAGGCATTTTTCAGGAAGAAACAAGGAGAATACAAAACGTCGATTTCGTCAATTTCTTTATGGAGAATCTCACCCCATGTCTTAGCTAATCTAAGGTGTCGGACACCCATGTTCGGATCGGCATGATTCAATGGTAAAATATAGGGCGCGAGCTAGGCACTCAGTGTGACCAGCAATTTTTTCTTCATAATAATCATAATGTTATCTTCGCACAGAACGAACTCATTAAGTACTAAGAGTACGCAGGCCCAACGCCAGCTGCAATGGCACCCTCGAGAGAATGAACTCAAATAATGTAATTACGCCATGTCAGTCATCATAAGTCGGTAAATCTTAAGCAGGAAGTTGCTTTTAAGATTATTTGATTAAGAAACATCCCGATTCAGCTGTTGGAGTTTCAGTAACCTACTATTTTGTACAGCTTGCGTTTAAGCTGAATAAGCTAGGGGTGAACTGTGAGATTATAAAATTTTGATAATTTTTAGGACTCAACCGTCGACGAATGATGCCTGATTATTATTATTATGGTAAGTTGACTATGGTGCCGATTCCCTTGTTCACAAACTAAACTAAATTTAAGTTAAATGCATCTTTTTCTTTCTATTTCATTAAGAAAAGGACAGAAGATAAATTTTAGTTATGTTCTGTCAAATTAATCAGCGCCATACAAGTTTTAGACGCGATTAAAAAGTTGACTACTAAAATTACATCAAATTACGTCAGGTGCTGACTAATTTGACAGGATTAAACTAATATTTATCTTCTGTCCTTTTCATAATGAAATAGAAAGAAAAAGATGCATTTAACTTAAATTTAGTTTAGTTTGTGAACAAGGGAATCGGCACCATTAGCGTTAACTTCCTACAATACAAAAATCATTCCTGCCGTATACTGGCGCTACTCAAGTTGCACCATACTCCATAGACTTAGTATTGTAGGTACCTATATCTATACTACAGCGCATAGGTACTTTGCGTTAGCTGCCTTCCGAGCATAACGGTGTCGCCAGGAAGTTCCAAGGTGCTTTACATCATCATTCACCAGCAACAGTTCTGGTGGGTCGAAGTCATTTATGTCTTTAAGTGTTGATTGGTTTGAAACTCCGGATTCCACACGATGTTTTCTTTCGCATTTTTTAAAGCCGTGGTGATGTAACAAAGTATGGTAAGGCTCTGCCAGAGTCCTGGATTGGTCAGAAGTGGTTGTTCTGTTAGCTGTTTCCACTGGGCCACCAGTATCACCAAAAAGTCTATAATTATAACCTAACGGATTTTTCAGATCCTCCTTTTAGAAGTGGTGGTAAGTCTGGCACACTTTATAACATAACAGAGCATTCCAAGTGAAAGAATAAAAGTTCCAAAACTGCACAACTAATTTGAATAAGAATCTTCTTTACCTTTGAACTTAAAAAAATATAATATCACAAGATAAAATTCTATTTTCTAGGACAGTTTAGAAGATTTAACAATGACCCAACTGCTGATCTTGGTCACACCTCAGGTAAGCCGCATCCAAGCAGAACGACTGCTTCGAAATAACGGCAAACTACGTATATATCTAGCACGTTAAATTAGCTGAATAATAAAACCTGGTAGATAACAATCATCTGGTATTATAATTATTATTAGTCAATTTCCATGTCCTTGAGTTTCCAGAATAAAAAAACCCACACACGACTAATTTCATGAATATGCAGCGATAATTCACTGGCCTGCAAAAGTAAGTATCACACTTTTAAAATTGCAATAACTTTTTAAGTTCCTACACAAGATACTTTCGAAACAAAAAGGACTCCAAAAAGAGTTAAATTTTGTATATAAAAACTTGCTATAAAACGTTTTTTTATTTTAAATCTCTAACTTCTATAGAGTTTAGAAAAAATTGAAATTTTAAAAGTGTGATACTTATTTTTGCAGGCCAGTATATATTGCAATAGGTAGGTAGGTACCTAATAAGAAAAAAATAACTTGGAATCATTAACCTATCACAAGCACAGCATGCAGTGGCGTATATAGCTACCGCCGTATCAGCCGTAACATTGAAATTGGTTCCCCGACTAACAAAGGTCCCCAACGTGGAGAGTAAAATAACCACAAAATCTTCCCACAACATCAAATTCTTAGTGATAAGTGGCTCGTGACGGACCTAATTAATGAAAATTTCACCTATTGCGGCCGGAAAGCCCCAATTTGTCAAACTTCCTTACTCTCTTATTTCAATGAAAATTCACCTAACGGACCGCGATAAGTGAGCCCCAAACTTTTCAAGATCGCTCTTCTATGGGAACTGGCGCGGTCCAGACGCTTTAATTTTTAGGGCTCAGTTTTTCATGAAAACCTGTGCGAGCGTATTGATAAGAGGCTTGCAATGAGTAGTTTGTGTGCTATCGCGGGCCGCGATGGGTCACACATAAGACCTATATTATTCGATAGCTAGTATCAATACAAACGAATTTAGTGTGAGGCAAAATGTTCTAAAGTGTCACGTTTCCGAGATATGAGCTAACAAAGTTTAATTAAGTCCATTCACTGATGGCATCTTTAGCACAACTTTGATTTGATCAGACACGCATATAACGTGTATCAGGAGGAGCTCGTGGCTAAATAATAACAGCCGCTCGGGTCGATCGTTAGGTTAAGCCGTGCTTGCCTAGGTTGGTCTGTGGATGGGTGACCACCCATTACATACCGAGTTTCCTCCGTGCCTCGGAAAGCACGTAAGCCGTTGGTCCCGGCTGTCATTTGTAGATCTTTGACAGTCGTTAGGTAGTCAGAGGCCCAAAAAGTCTGACAACCAGTCTTACCAAGGGGTATCGTATTACCCGGTACTAACTGGGTTGTGGAGGTCAGATAGGCAGTCGCTCCATATAAAATACTGGTATTCAGCTGCATCCGGTAAAACTGGAAGCCGACCCCAACTAAGTTGGGAAAAGGCTAGGCAGATGATGCATAAAACGTGTATCAATCGATAGCTGGTATCAATACTTGCAAACTAGTTTAGTCTGAGACAAAATGTTCTAAAGTGTCACGTTTCCGAGATATGAGCTAACAAAGTTTAATTAAGTCCATTCACTGATGGCATCTTCAGCACAACTTTGATTTGATCAGACACGCATAAAACGTGTATCAATCATTAGCTGGTATCAATACTTGCAAACTAGTTTAGTCTGAAACAAAATGTTCTAAAGTATCACGTTTCCGAGATATGAGCTAACAAAGTTTAAGTCCATTCACTGATGGCATCTTCAGCACAACTTTGATTTGATCAGACACGCATAGAACGTGTATCAATCATTAGCTCGTATCAATACTTGCAAACTAGTTTAGTCTGAAACAAAATGTTCTAAAGTGTCACGTTTCCGAGATATGAGTTATCAAGTTAAAATCCATTCACTGATAGCATCCTATATACAATTTGTTTGTCTACCGGTTACCGATACTATAAGGGCATATTTTATACTCATTTCTACGTTTCAAAATACTCTTAACCCCACTCCCCGCAAATGGCAGCCATTTTGTTTTTCAAATCAAATTGCAAATTTGGAATTTTCCAAGCAAATTTCCAAGCCTATCCTACTCTCAAATATTTGGCATAGGTACATCTACAAAAGGGATTTGAGAATTTCAGCATGGTGCCTGGCTTGCCTCACTATTTTTTTTGTTTAAAAAAAAGCGTGGCCGCAATTTCGAAAATAAATTTTAAATGACCAAAATAATCAAACCCCTTTCCTTCTAAATAATTTGTGACGAGTTGCGGTTACAGTTCAGCTCACTAGTTGTGCAAACCACAAGACGCCAGTAATGATCTTTTATGTCTTTGTTGATCCTGAGTTTTAGCTTCAAATAAGTACGTGACATGACGTACGTGCGACTCAATAATAATAACTGGTTAACTTCTATAAAAATATCCCACTAATAATTGTGACGAGTTGCGATGACATGTGGTTTCAGCTACTTCACAAGCACAAACCACATCTAGCCTACCATCAGTGACGAGCGAAGCAACAACTTTACACGCGGAAGAGTCAACGGCCTCAACAACCTCTGTAACAACAACGAAAGGTCAACCATCTACGTCAGTCCTGCCGGCAACTAACCTTACCAATCAGTCCTTGCTAACGACGGTAGATTCTACCAATCAATCCAGATTATCGATAGCCAAGTCCACTAAACAGTCTATCCCGAAAACCAAAGAATCCAATTTACTGAAAATCAAACCGTCAACCATGAAAACCAAACCCAGAAAAGGGATTAGAACGAAAAAGCGAGTGCCGAAACTAAAAGGTAATTATTTTATAGTCGATTTAGAATTCATATTGTATCAAATGTGTTCCACGCTGTAGCTGATGGGTCTGTTCTTACATAATTATTCTTTTCATTTTGAAAAGTTCGACCGAATGAAAATTTGAACGCTGATTTGACTTTCAATGTAACATTTTATTTTCTCTTCTATAGCAAGAACTACAAAAACATCCAAGCGCAACAAGAAACATCTCAGGGTCAGGCATCACCTCCTGCGTCTTGATGCAAATGGCACAGCTGGCACGGCTGTCACAGCAGACACAGCCACAACCGAAACAATCACTACACGCGAAGTCGAAATGTCTCAAGTCGCTATAGAATTGGAAAAAGAGTTAGAGCGCACAGAAGAGGAACACTTAATAATTAAAATTATGACGGACAATATGGAGTCTACCCCGTCTACCACAAACAAACGGAAAAAAGCTACAACTATGAAAATCTTTTTAAAGGGCAGTTCCAGAATGCCTATACCATTTCCTGAAAACAACGTTTTTTGTCATTTTCATCCTGAAAGTTCCCTATGTGGTGCAAACTAGTAAATAATTAAGGCACTATCTGTCACGATATCGAATAAAAATAACTACCTACATATTAGTGACTGTACATAGTTACCTACAACAGCAGTTTAGTTCTCTTCAATATGGTTGAGTTGAATGGCGCCGGTACATGCGTCATGTCTGTGAACGGGCGCTGTCAGTTGGGACTGGTCATCTCTTAGCTGCCAAGGTTCATTTTAATTACTTTATTCATACATTTTTAATTTAATCTTTCACTCTGGATGCTCTTAGTGTGCACGTCTTTCTACATCGTTCTCACATATATGTATAATCTCAAAATTAATGATGTAACCAAGATTTTGTAACAATATTTTGATTTTAAAAGAGTGTCCATGGAGTTTCTTGCCCATTCTTCTCCATAGAGATCTACGCTAGGGAATGGGCAACTACAGTACTTTTTCAAGTTATTATTATGCCTTGTGACTGGGACTGTAGCTTTGATTTTCTTTTTTGTATTTTTGACTTTCAAAAGTGCCGTAAAGCGGCTTTCAGACTACGCTATACTATTGTGCTATATAGTATAGCGAAGAAGGACCTAATGCTATACTATATAGCTTGGCGTTCACATTATGCGATATTATCGCAAGCATTTATAGTATATAGCAAGCGCGAGGAAGAGCGCGGCGCGTGATATAGCACAGCATGAATTCAGCGCATCGCACAATTTAATAGCGTATAGTAAGCCAATAATATATAGTACAGTACAGTGTGAACGTGTCCATAACAATGTATGGTGCGCGATATTGTTGTGCTATGAACTATATACTATATGCTATTATATTATAGCGTAGTCTGAAAGCCCCTTTATGGTCTAATTGAAATAAAAGCTTTGAGTTTGAGTTTGAGTTTGAGCAGATCATGAACTTATTACAAAATGATAAATCGATTAAAACAGGTTTAGTTTAATGATTTCTTATTTAAAAATATTTTTTTTCTGGACATAATCATACCAAATAAGTAGTTTCACCGTACTTATGTCATCAGAAATCTGCAATAAGCGTTCGTCAGCTCATCCAAATGTGTAAAAACACAAAGTCTGTTACAAACTTACAAGCTGTAGGTTAACTGAGTCCTGTGACAAGTTTCCATTGTAATTTATTTGTTTTTTGTAAAACTTCTAGTGGAAAAACGTCAATAGTACATTTTGATACAAGTGGAGAAAGTTTGTTATTACATTCGAGGCAGAATTACACTTTTGAAGAAATAAAATAAAATAACGAAAAATATTTTTGTCACGAATTATGAAATTATGATTTTAATTTACTCTTTTTTTCGCGCTTTGGTTTCGCCAGGTTGAAGGAGAGGCAATGGTATGAAGCCTAATAGCCTAATATAAAAAATAGATTTATTTTATATTTTTGAATTCAGAACACAAATAAATGTTAATTTGTGTATAAAAGTAACTATTCGTTTTAAATAATCATGTTTATCTATGATATTCTATTTATAAACACAATTTGAATATTAAAAAAATATTTATGCCGTAAAGACGCGTAGTGCTTTGCAAAAATTAAAAAAAAACATTCACCTCAGACTATAGGCATTGAACCAATTTGGACTAAGTATAGGTATAGTTATCTGTGGCAATTTTCATTCCCGCACACGTGCGGGAAAGTGGAAAAAATCGCACGTGTGTGAAATACATTGCATGTCGTACCTAATCGTAGTGCGTTAAGGACCAGTTTTCGAAGAAGTGTATTGAAATAGTACATTTTGATACAAGTGGAGAAAGTTTGTTATTGACATCGAGGCGGAATTATAACACACGAGCCGTAGGCGAGGGTGTTTTTGAGCCGAGAATTAATTTAACTGTCTTGGATCCCGCAACGAAATTAATCAGAAAAGTATAGCGGAGGAATAGGAAAATCCGTAATTTCCACTTCCCTCCATATCAGCAGGAGACACAAAGAAACAAGGCCAATAGGCGCAAAGAGACGTTTACAACTGGGATAGGCCCAGTTGCCTAGCACCACGGATAAAATATTAACATTAATGGGTCCTAAGTTGTGAGCAGTTATATTTGATTCCAATAATAGGTATGGCAAAAACGCTTGAACGCACGGAAATTTGTTCTAAATTTGTTTTGAATTTGTTTGTGGTGATTTGTTGGGCCCGTATGGCCAGTCCGGGCCTGGATATAAATGTGGCCAGGCTGGGGAGACTCCAGATCGGCCACCTATGAACCCTTATATCTTTTGAACCAGTGACCGACAAATTCTGATATTAAGCGACAAATTTCAACGTTTGTATTTTAAACATTTTAATAAAGGTACGATAATTTAAACGTATTTATTATTCTAACGTAAATTAGAGCTCAGCACTGTAAATTATTAAAACAGTTGCATGCAACTGTACATTTTGACACTAAATAGACCAAGAGCAAGGTTTAATGGTTTCAAAGAAGTTTATGCTACTCTAATCTAGTAATTTAAAACATAAAAACATGTATTTATTAGAGAAATTAATTATCTCCCTCGGACATGTCTGAGGACTTTATACTGATAAAACTAGAAGTATATCACACATATTTATATAAATATTTTTTCTTGGCAATTTTCTGTGGACTCTTCGATCTAGCTCTTGGACTATACCTTAATAATTAAACTCATTATTTATTTATTTATTTTTATTTATTTATTTAGGGACAAAAAACAGTTACACGTTACATTTTTTTTTTTTTTTGGGACAAGCCCGCCACAATGTTCCCAATCACTGTAACTCCTGAAAGCCAGAATCAACAGTGGCGACCACCAGAAAAGCGCCGAGACAATGAAGCTCGACGAAGTCCCAGAGAATGAATTTAACTGTCTTGGATCCCGCAACGAAATTAATCAGAAAAGTATAGCGGAGGAGTAGGAAAATCTGTAATTTCCACTTCCCTCCATATCAGCAGGAGACACAAAGAAACAAGGCCAATAGGCGCAAAGGGACGTTCACAACTGGGATAAGCCCAGTTGCCTAGCACCACGGATAAAATATTAACATTAATGGGTCCTAAGTTGTGAGCAGTTATATTTGATTCCAATAATAGGTATGGCAAAAACGCTTGAACGCACGGAAATTTGTTCTAGTTTCTACAAGGTCTGTGTAGTAAATAACTCCGGATGTAACCTGTACACTATCCAACATAATAGTGCGTTCATTCTGCCAAAGACTGCACTCCCATAAAATATGATGTGCTGATTGTTCATATTCGCAGTCAGATGTGGAACATTGACAAAGAGGCGAGTCAACAAGCTTGAAGGAAAATAATTTACTACACGTTACAATTTATAAATCTGAGCTAATTAGGTTCATTTAATAAACGTATTAATTTATTATAAACCCACACTATTGTCCACGGATTTAAAAAAAAATACTAAAAAGAGGAAAGGACGGACGGTCGCATATTTAAATTATTAATAAAAATAAGGAAAAGAAAAAAGAAAAGTAAGTTATGAAAGGTTGTCGGTAAGCAAAGTTATAGCCACTTTTTTAAATCGTGCAGGAGAAAACGCAAAAATATCGGTATCAGTAAAGTGTGTGTTATAAGTTACTACAAGGCGACGGAGAGGTGCCCACTGCCCGCTCACCAGCGTTTGTTTTGACTTCTCAGTGTGAAACAGACGAGGAACGCGCACCTCCCGCCGTATAGTACTTCTAGGTACTACGTAACATAACTTATTGGTAAGTTCATTACAATCAAATTTATTATTACAAATGCCATGCAGCATCATGACCATGAGGAGCGTACGCCTGGACTCCAAACTCAAGAGATTGTGCTGTTTGAGTAGTTCTAAATAAGAAATTCTCGAGTGATGAAATTTATACTGCACGTTACGTAGGAATTTTTTTGAACCATTTCAAGTCTATGTGAGTATTTGTCATAGAAAGGACTCCAAATAGGAACAGCATATTCTAACTGAGAGCGAATCAAGGTCTTGTATAAAAATAAGAAAGTAGTTTTTTTTTTAAGTCCTGGGAAGATCTCATGACGAAACCATACATCCGAAAGGCTTTGTTAATAACATTATCGATATGAATATCAAAGTGTAATTTGGAATCCAGCAATATTCCAAGGTCTCGTGTGGACTCAACTTTTTTCAAAGGAATGCCATGCAGGGGTATATGTGAAATGAATTGTATTTTTATTTTTGGTAAATGATATAGAATTACATTTAGGTATGCTGAGTTGTAACTTGTTATCTAGGCAATATTGAGAGAGTCTATGGAGATCCTCTTGAAGCAGTACGCAGTCATGAATATTCAAACAAGATTTATAAATTGTCATATCATCGGCATACATTAGGAAGGCTGAATTAACAAAGCAGGATTTAACATTAATGAATAGAATAAAGAGGAGTGGGCCCAGCACAGATCCCTGGGGCACACCAGATTCCACGATAAAATAGTCTGACTCGTAACCGTTTATAACAACTTTTTGAGTTCTATTAACTACATGAGACGCAAACCACCTAAGCAAACTACCTCTGATGCCGTTGAAAGCAATTTTATTCAAAAGCAATTTATGGTCCACCTTGTCAAAAGCCTTTTGAAAATCTGTGTACACAGCATCCACTTGGATGCGGTTATCCATCTTCTCAAATAAGTAATTTGTAAAAATCATAAGATTTGTGGTGGTTGATCGACATTTAACGAAACCGTGCTGTTCTAGAATGATAAGATTACGCAGATAAGGAAATAGCGAGCTATGCACAAGACCCTCAAAAAGCTTAGACAAAGTGGACAGTATCGAAATAGGGCGTTAGTTTTTAATGTCTGTCTTATCGCCACTCTTATACACAGGTGTAATGAAAGCTCTCTTCCACACACTGGGGAAACATCCTTCGGTTAAGCATTTATTATAGATTATATGTAGTGGCAAGTGGATGGTATTCGCAGTATTTTTAAAGAAGATGGGCGGCAGACCATCTGGACCAGGTCCTAGGTTTGGTCTAAAGATTTAAGCGCTCTATATATTTCATCCTTGCTTAGATAAATATTAGGGAGGGATATAGATTTATCAGCAAAGTTTTTGGGTGGTTGCCAATTTTCGGGGGAAAATCTGAGGGCTCATAAACAGACTTAAAAAAAGTTGAAAAAAGATTACATATTTCAGTAGGATTACTGGAAGGAATATTATTGAAGTGCATAGTAGCCGGAATACCCGTCCTACCTTTGCGGTTGGATATATATGACCAGAAGCGTTTGACATTGAGAGGTATACTGTCTTCGACCGAGTTTATGTACCGTTTAAAACACTCATCGCAACCCAATTTAAAACGTTTACGATTATTTGAGAAAGTTTCATAATCAGACAAGTTACAATTTTGTTTCCATCTTATCCAAGCACGTTCCTTTTTCTTAAAGATATTAATAAGCAATGGGCTAAACCAGGAGGGAAAACGAGAAGTTTTCGCTCGTATTTGAGGAACATGGTTACGAATTAACCCATATATCCGTGGCTGGCGTGAACACATTGACATGTTGACTTCTAAGTTTTTTTTTTATTGGCTTATTACATCCTGCGCATTAGGAACTTATATGAAAAAAATTGACAACTCTAAATAATAATATATGTCGGATCCGGTCATGAGTACGGACGGGTGAATGAATCGAAAGCGCGCCAGTGGTGACATCACGCGAGCTACTCCCCACCATGGCGGCTTTTACAGAGTCCTGATGTTGACACCTCGCGGCGAGGCAGACAGTCTGGGTCTGACCGCAGCGGAGTGAAGACGTCTTGAAACTGTACACGATTCATTGTGCCTAGTGTTAATGTGTGAAAGTGTAGTGTCAAGTTATTTGTTAGACTCAGTGTATCTGTTTGAAAAGAGTAACCATGGAGTTTCTTGCCGGTTCTTCTCCATGGAAACTACCATACCGAACCGTGCAATGCGAAATAAAATAGTGTATCGCATCCAGTGTGTTTTCATAGCACGAAACCCGTGTTCTGCCCACATAAGCTCGAACTTAGCGAAATAAATTCCTGACAAACCCCCGACATCAGAAGTGGGATTAAATCGTGCTAATGAAATCATAAACGGGGACAGTGTCGATAACAATCAGTGTCAACTGTGTAAAAACCGAAAAAGTGCCGAAAAAGTTCGCGAAAAAAAAAAACGGACAAGAAAGAAGGTAGACCGATTAGTGTGCTAATAAACACCCACCCGCAATAACTTTAGTTTATCCGTAATCATGGTGCTTGCAACAGCGCCGAAATAAAACAGACTGTAAACAAGTGATATTTACCATGTGAAAAACAATGACAATCAGTGACGGTTACTTTTTGAAACGCAAAACAAAGACTTTGTATCGTTTAGACTTTGTATCGTTTACAAATTCTTAAAACCTAACCAGTGAATAGCAAGATAGTGTTGTGGTATGTCGTGAAACCAGTGTAAAGAATTGTTCAGTGCCAAATTCGTGTACGTTGTATTTACGTGAGTAGTAACAAACAAAAGAAAAATATGCGCACTGACGCCGGTTACAAGATACGTTAGAAATTTTCATCGTAACTACCAATCAAGTGTCGCGCATGCGGCAAACAAGGACAAACAAGCGGATTTTCGGACGAAGACGACCGCCGTCAAGAAGCCGTTGCCTGTGCCGACTGCTACAGGCGTTGGGCGGCGACCGTAGGCCAGCAGCAGCTCACTGATGTGCTTCAAGTGTGGCACGCCGGGCCACATCGCCAGTCGCTGCGCAGCAGGCCAGCGCTGGTCCAGTGCTGCTGTACTGGTCGAGAAGTGAGTCGACCTTTGCATCATCGAGCCGGAACATGAAAGTACTTTGGTGAGTCGTTTTCATTTTGTTATGACTCTGGAGCAGAGTGCCAATTCTGTTTAATCTATCTAAGAGTGAGCATATTTAGGATAAATATGCTCGTCGTTGCTATAACTGGTGTAGTTCAAGGTTCGGTAAATGGTAATTCGAAGATTTTAGCCTGTGTTAGAAAGATCCCCGATCACAAAGTTCCTCGAGAATTAGATGTCATAGTTGATGACAGTGGTAGTGAGACCAAATCTGATTAAGAAAGGCTTGTACACTCATACTCGAAAGTTTAGACCGCACCACATGAGTGACATGTGGCGATGGGTCAGGTAGACCGCACCTCATGAGTGACCTGATGGTGATGGGTCTGTTATAAGTTAGACCGCACCTCGTGAGTAACACGTGGTGATGGGTCTGTTGGACCGCACCTCATGAGTGACATGTGGCGATGGGTCTGTAGGAAATCATTGGTACGATTTCTGTCTGTGTTGGTGCACAGAGCGCTTATGACAGTTTTATGAGTTGAGTTTGCATTGCCTAAGAATTATGGTAAAAGTAACAGAATTGTTAGAATTCCTGTGTTGTAACTTTTTGATCGGACCTTTTCCAATGTTGATCGGACCTTCTGCAATGAGAGAGCAGGCATCGCGCAATATAGTTGAAAGTTCCAATTATGACAGACTGCGAAAAATAACTGACGTTGACATGCTCGTAGGTGACAATGACGAGACTAGCCATGACGAAAATGATAACGCTGACGAGACTAGTTAAATATCAAGTAGTCCACTTAACATTTTGAGTACCCAGCATAGTAAGAGTTTTTTTATAATCTCATTTTCTAAACTAAACTAACTATGATGATTTTAATTGTTTTGATTTTAATGGATCCACTGTTTACAACTACAATGCTTTCGATGGACTGAAAGCATACCCGATGGACTGGGTATTGTTGTGGCCGCATCAGAAGCGCCGGAGCATGTAAGAGGTGCACGTTGACTGCTTTTTCTGTGCAGTATACTCTTTGCGAGGAGTAGCACTTACGCGGCTGAGATGGTTAGCTTCTGACGATGGGTTCACATTTTACGTTGTGACTTGCCGATGGACTGGCAATTGAGTGTAGAGTCACGTGTAGAGTCACGTGTAGGGACACGTGTAGAGACACGTGTAGAGACACGCGTAGAGACATGCGTGGAGACACGCGTAGAGACACGCGCAGAGACACGCGCAGAGACACGCGCAGAGACACGCGCAGAGACACGCGCAGAGACAGGCGTAGAGACACGCGTAGAGACACGCGTAGAGACACGCGTAGAGACACGCGTAGTGACGCGTAGTGACGCGTAGTGACGCGTAGTGACGCGTAGTGACGCGTAGTGACGCGTAGTGACGCGTAGTGACGCGTAGTGACGCGTAGTGACGCGTAGTGACGCGTAGTGACGCGTAGTGACGCGTAATGACGCGTAGTGACGCGTAGTGACGCGTAGTGACGCGTAGTGACGCGTAGTGACGCGTAGTGACATGTAGAGTGACATGTAGAGTGACATGTAGAGTGACATGTAGAGTGACATGTAGAGTGACATGTAGAGTGACATGTAGAGTGACATGTAGAGTGACATGTAGAGTGACATGTAGAGTGACATGTAGAGTGACATGTAGAGTGACATGTAGAGTGACGTGTAGAGTCTAATTTTCCGACGAGTTTATTATTCTGACATCAGATACACTTTGCAATTATTAAATTGTAATTTCCAGTGTGAATATGCTCACGACCGTGTACATGCTATGCCAGATTGCTATGTTCCGTTGGAATTGAATGCTAATTTGGAAGTACCTGGAAGTGCCGATGACGGCAAAAGTAAGTAGATATAGCAGTGTTAACCTATCATGTGACAATCAGTCTGTGTGACAATCAGTCTGTGTGACAATCAGTCTGTGTGACAATCAGTCTGTGTGACAATCAGTCTGTGTGACAATCAGTCTGTGTGACAATCAGTCTGTGTGACAATCAGTCTGTGTGACAATCAGTCTGTGTGACAATCAGTCTGTGTGACAATCAGTCTGTGTGACAATCAGTCTGTGTGACAATCAGTCTGTGTGACAATCAGTCTGTGTGACAATCAGTCTGTGTGACAATCAGTCTGTGTGACAATCAGTCTGTGTGACAATCAGTCTGTGTGACAATCAGTCTGTGTGACAATCAGTTTGTCTGTGTGACAATCAGTCTGTGTGACGAACCGTATGTGTGACAAAATGTTTGTGTTAACCCATTGATATTACTATCCCTCTATGAGATAATTAGATATGTCTGAATGACAACCATTTTGGGTGATGTTGATTAAAGAAAGAATAGGACCAGAATGGCCGAGCTTGAGTGTACTACTTACCGTAATTTTGCTCTTTACAGATAGTGCCGATGACGGCCATGGTAAGTAACTACATTTCCGTTCAATTGTACTGTTTGATCTATGTGACAAAGACTAGCCTGTGTGGCAATGACGAGCCTGTGTGGCAATGACGAGCCTGTGTGGCAATGACGAGCCTGTGTGGCAATGGCGAGCCTGTGTGGCAATGACGAGCCTGTGTGGCAATGACGAGCCTGTGTGGCAATGACGAGCCTGTGTGGCAATGACGAGCCTGTGTGGCAATGACGAGCCTGTGTGGCAATGACTAGCCTGTGTGGCAATGACTAGCCTGTGTGGCAATGACTAGCCTGTGTGGCAATGACTAGCCTGTGTGGCAATGACTAGCCTGTGTGGCAACGACTAGCCTGTGTGGCAGCAAATAGCCTGTGTGGCATTGACTGACGTATGTGATATATTATGTGTGTAGGACCCTATGTTATGTGTGTCTTTTAAGAGTCATTTGATGAGTCAGGGAGACCGAACGGAGTATACTATAAGGCGCTATGTCTTTGGTTTACAGATGAGACTCACACACACGAGGACGCGTGATAATGCAGGACGGCCGTGCGTGACGGCGCGTTCATATTATTTTACGTATTTTTTGTGTTTTATTTAATTTGTGTAGTCACTGGGTGATGCACATGGCAGATCCATTTAATGGATGTGAAAGCAATGCGATTGCTGGTCGGCTGGAGAGCCGTAGCGTTAGAGGTTTTACTCGAGGGTTTCTGTAAGCTTGGTAGTTTTAATGCTGTAGAGTTCTAAAAGTTGATTCGAACGACTGTTACATGGCCCAAGGGTTGACCCATTTTCGATTATTCCAAATTAACTGTGTTTGATTTAATCAACTGCCTCGTTGGTATAGTGATGGCAAGCGTGACTGCTGAGCACGAGGTCCTGGGTTCGATTCCCAGGTCGGGCAAAGTGTTATTGAGTTTTTCCATCTGAAATTTCTCAGTAACGGCCACGGTGTCTGGATTTGCGCCGGTTGATGTCAATAGGCTCGCCCCTATTACATGGGACTTGGAGATAACTAGCGAACTGTAAGTGTACTATTAAGTACACCTCTGTTAAACCCTTTGGGGATTACAGATGTGATGTTATGAGTTTGGTCAGGAGTGACCGAGTGGAACAAATTTCTGTCGTGGACTTTTTGCTTGCAGGGTAAACATCACACGAGGACGTGTGCAAGCAGGATGGCCGTGTCGGATCCGGTCATGAGTACGGACGGGTGAATGAATCGAAAGCGCGCCAGTGGTGACATCACGCGAGCTACTCCCCACCATGGCGGCTTTTACAGAGTCCTGATGTTGACACCTCGCGGCGAGGCAGACAGTCTGGGTCTGACCGCAGCGGAGTGAAGACGTCTTGAAACTGTACACGATTCATTGTGCCTAGTGTTAATGTGTGAAAGTGTAGTGTCAAGTTATTTGTTAGACTCAGTGTATCTGTTTGAAAAGAGTAACCATGGAGTTTCTTGCCGGTTCTTCTCCATGGAAACTACCATACCGAACCGTGCAATGCGAAATAAAATAGTGTATCGCATCCAGTGTGTTTTCATAGCACGAAACCCGTGTTCTGCCCACATAAGCTCGAACTTAGCGAAATAAATTCCTGACAAACCCCCGACATATACATAATTTTTGGAGCAATCGACTTTGGTAATATGCTGACATCTCGCATTTTAACGTGTATAACTTAACAAAACCTCATGTCCAATTAACGATTCACATGTTTTTGTGATCGAACATTGATATTTTGTTATAATCAACCTTTACTCAGTACCCAAAAGAATATTCGTTATTTGATATCTCAACATATACACTTAAAAGTTTTCTCTAGGTACTAATGCTAAATTGACAACTTGAAGTATCAAGCTATTGTCAGCCGAGGTCTTGTTGATTAAATCGTGATAAATTGAGATATCAAGTTATGGC
This sequence comes from Xestia xanthographa, assembly GCA_905147715.2. Lineage (NCBI taxonomy): Eukaryota > Metazoa > Arthropoda > Insecta > Lepidoptera > Noctuidae > Xestia > Xestia xanthographa. The sequence goes on along the minus strand of LR990641.1, from coordinate 25,662,335 downwards.
CAACCGAAGTATTTCTGTTTAAATTGCAATATGTTGAGATGTCCAGTTACGGCCAACGAAGTTCTGAACCCTAAATGTAATAAGTATAGGTATCACTACAATATGTCCGTTACAAAAAAACTTTAACGTTAAATGATTATATTTAGTTGACAACATAAGAAGGTACGCAAGTTGTATTAAAAAAATAATCGAGTTATCAACAAACTTTCGTAAAAAATATTCTAACAGTATTACAAACGAAGTTTGAACCACCACAAATAGAGTTGCTAATCTGAGGTAGTATATTATAGAAAAAAACTCTTAATGTTATTATAGAAAAAAAGAAATTGTCTCCTAACGGAATCATTGATGAGGATCAGAGAGGTCGTCAACCTCCCAAAAATAAGAAGACTATCGAAGACATTTCGCTTGTCAACCACCACATTTTGAGCTTTCCAAGTTACGAGAGTCACTACTGTAGAAATTCAACTGGTAAGAAATATCTAGCTGCTGACCTTTCAATTGCTAAAATGTACAGAGAGTATAAAAACACTTCTTCAAACCCTGTCTCGTTAAAATTATATGCCAAATGCTTTCACGACCTCAATCTGTCGTTTAAGCAACCATCGAAAGACACATGCAACACGTGCGGTGTGTTGAACGCTAAAATTAAAGTTGCAGATGAAGGCCGCAAAATTAATTTAACTGCTGAATTAGCTGAACACCAACATCAAGCTGATAAAGCTTATGCTGAAAAACGTGTGGATAAAGACAATGTCAAAGCAGATTCGTCTGTTAGGGCATTTGCATTTGTCTTCCAGCAGTGCTTGCCGACACCATATTTAAAAACATCTGTCTCGTTTTACAAACGACAGCTTTGGTCTTTTAATTTAACAGTGCATGATTTAGCAACTAATGAGGCTACCTGCTACATGTGGGACGACAATAGGAGCTCGAGGAGCAAACCAAATTGCCTCATGTTTGTGGAACTTCTGCAACAGTTTGCCATCGGAAGCCAAAGAACTGATTTTTTATTCGGATACTTGTGGTGGCCAAAACAAAAACAATGTCGTGGCAATGATTTTCATGTTTTCGCTACATAATCATCCGACGCTGCAAAAGATAAACCACAAATTCCTTCTCAGTGGGCACACACATATGGAGTGTGACTCTGACCATCCGATTATAGAAAAAACTAAAAAGAGGACACAGATGAGGATCAATCATTTATATGATTGGGTGCAGCTGGTGAGGACTTGCAAAGTTCAGAAACCATTCAAGGTCGTGGTAATGACTGTAAGTGATTTCTTGGATTTTGCTGAATTAAAATCCAAGAAAGGACCCTTTTCTGTCAAAAAGCTGGACGATTCTGAAGACAAATTTCTGTGGCAACCAATTAAATGGCTGCATTATGATAAAAACAGCGTAGGAAAAATTAATTACAAGAAAAGCCTGGATCGCGAACCCCCTTTCAAATCAGTCAATTTTCGGAAAAGAGGAAAAACCACCTTAGATATCTTTAAGTTGAGCCAAATCTCCAAGGAAGCTTTGCCAATCAGTGCAGAGAAAAAAAAGGATTTGTTGGACATGATTGACCTGATTGACGACTCGTTCAAAGAGTTTTATATTAATATAAAAACTGTCGGTGATGTCTCTGCATCTACTGATCCAGATTTGGACGAGGACAACCCAGATGAAGAGGATTCTGATGTCTAATAAAAATATATGAATGGTAATGTCGTCTAAATGGGAGTGATTAATGGGTTTTCGACGAGGTTATGGAGTCAATTCTTTAGTTATTTGTGTTAGTAACATACTTGTATAGCTGTATGACGTTGTTTATAGTCCAATAAAACAATTTTTTATTTTAGGTTTTTTTTTATAGCAAAAACGATACGAACTGGTAGGTTCGTGGTGTTTCAATTAATTATATTTATTTTGTTTTTATTAAACATTGCTTGATTTGAGTGAGTAGTAGGTACCTATTTCAGCAAATCAAATATTTTTTGTTTGTTATCTGTTTGCTATGCGATTAAAATAATGTTTGTCATTAAAATAACATTGTTTACCTAATAACACTCCCCACTCAGAAGGTGAATAAGTTGATAACTGTTGGTGAACAAGTTGACAACTTGGTGAATAAGTCGATAACTCGTTGGTGAACGACTTGACAAGTCTATTATTATGCAATCTATGGGGAAATTCATTTATTTATTGACATCATTTAAAAGATGGCATAAAATAACCTCTAAAACAACTAAAACACATAAGTTAAACCAATTTACCGATTTACCAGAAGACGTCTAAACTTTAAAATGGCCGCCCTGACAATTTACAATTTTAGACATGTCAACATATTCACGCCAGCCACGGATATAAAATCATAAAACTTAGAGACCGCCTGTTCGGCCGTTAGGTGAGAAAGTAATTCATCCCAGTTTAGTTTTAAGAGTTCGCAATTAATACTTTCATAGTTGGCCTTATAGTAATTATATTTCGTGGTGGTATGACGCTTCATTGGTGTAAATTGAGATTCAAGAGAACTCAAAACGGAAAATGGGGGATGGTAACTATCCTGCTGTAATATTTCCACATCCGATTGTAATTGACAGTCTACGTTAGAAATAAATAAATCCAGTGTTCTTCCTCGAATATTTTTAAGTGTGTTATAAATATTGTTTAGCATTGATGGTGGACATAAAATTAAATAAATGATGGCATGCGGTATTCGTTGGCCTCGCAAGTATTGAATTGTCACGGTCTAGCCACTCAATATCTGGCAAGTTATAATCACCAGCTATATAAAACGATTCGGTACTGGTGTCGATAAGAATGTCCTGCAACATATCTAAGTGGCAACCGTACACATCGTCAGGAGACCGCGGTGGTATGTGGTACGCAGCACTTATAATGTGGCGGGTGTTGGCCCGCGACGCAGGCAGCTGGATCATAACATGTTCGAAGCTCACGTGAGCAGGATGTGTCATTATTCTCATCGGTCGGAACTCACGTCGCACTGCTATGAGAACCCCCCCACCCTCTCCCTTGTTTGTTGCAACACGATAACGATCATCTCTAAAAACTAAATATCTGTCATCAATAAACTCGCTATCAGCAATGCTAGGTGTAAGCCAGGTTTCGGATAATATGATAACGTCAAAAGAATACGACAAAATATTCATGAACAATGTATGTAATTTGGTTCGAATTCCTCTGCAGTTCTGATAGTACAACGATATACTGTTATTGTGCATTATAATAATTAGCTAAACTACAAAACGCGTAAACAAGTTGAATAAATAAAAGTTTTGGGTATTCCTAGAAAAATTGATGCCAGTATACTACGCTGCAATTTGTATAACACAATTACTTTGTAAACATGATTCATAATAACTATCAAAATTAAATTATAAGTTACGCTTAAACAAAATCGTTTGAGACTTTTAAACACTTTAAAATAATGTACGACGACACCACTGATATCGTAAGAATAATAATTATAGTAACTACAAAAATTGGAGGAGGCCTTCACCTGTGAAGACGGGGTACTTGCATAAATGAACTAAACTAAAACTAGGATTTTAAAAATTATATATTAAAAAAGAGAATTAGATATTAAAAAAACTAACACTAGGATAAGCAAAATGTAAACTAACCAACATATAAAAAACAGAAATTGTAAAAGTGCATGCAAGAAATAAAAGGCTTTTTATTTATTTTTTATTTTATAACTACAAAAAGCGTACAATATTACATAATAAAATAATATAATATACGATAACACAAATAAATTGTCGCTAATTAGTCGAAATTTGTCGCCAAGTCATAGATTTAATCGGGTCTAGTTTAGAAGATATAATGAGTTTAATTGGTAAGGTATATTCTAAGAACTAGATCGAATTAAATTAGAGTGTTCATTCGATCTAGCTCTTGGACTATACTTTACTAATTGAATTCATTATATTTTCTGAATTAAAATCCGATTAAATGTGACTTGGCGACAAATTGCGAGTAATTGGCGAAGTGTGACTGACACTGGCTTGGCCACCATCAGGGATTTTAGTTTTGATAACACAAAAATTAAGTCGCTAATTAGTCGAAATTTGGCGCCCAATATCAGAACTTGTCGGTCACTGGTTCAAAAGATATAAGGATATAGATATAGGTGGCCGATCTGGAGAGAGTCTCCCCAGCTTGGTCACATTTATATCTCAAAAACTAGGACACCAAGCGAAGATCTGTTTTCTACCATATTTTGTCGCCAATTACTCGCAATTTGTCGCCAAGTCACAGATTTAATCGAGTTTTTAGTTCACAAGATATAATGAGTTCAATTAGTAAGGTATAGTCCAAGAGCTAGATCGAATGAACACTCTTAATTTCTTTCGATCTAGCTCTTGGACTATACCTTACTAAAATACCTTACTAATTGAACTCATTATATGTTCTAAACTAAGACCCGATTAAATCTATGACTTGGCGACAAATTCCGACAAAATTAGCGACAAAATATGGTAGAAAACAGATCTTCGCTAGGTGCCCTAGTTTTTGAGATATACATGTGGCCAAGCTGGGGAGACTCTCTCCAGATCGGCCACCTATAAACCCTTAGGGCCGGCGCTCACTGACGGCGTGGCACGGCATGGCACGGCAGGTTGTGCAGTGACATCCCGCGGCGTGCAGTGGCATGAAATCGCGCGCCAGTGCGTTTTCTCCATCCCTCGCATCGACCGGAACGCTACCCACCGAAATGCTGCACAAGTTTCAACCTTATTTCAACTAGCTAGCAATCATAATTCCTCGACCCCAAAGTGACCCATACGTCTCGCGGGATGCAATGGCGCGCCCGCCGCGGCATCCCGTGGAATGAAAAAGCAAGACAAGTCATGCCGCCGCATCCTGCGGCGTGTCGCGTCATGCCGCAGTATCTTGCGGCACGTCACGGCATCGTGGTATCAAAATAAAGTAAGTAACAAATACTAAACTCATTGAAATAAGATTCAAAATAACTTAATTAGTATCAAAATCCTTTGCCATGACACACCGTGCCGTGCCGGCAGTGCGCCCGGCCCTTATATTTTTTGAACCAGTGACCGACAAATTCTGATATTTGGCGACAAATTAGCGACTTAATTTTTGTGTTATCAAAACTAAAATCCCTGATGGTGGCCAAGCCAGTGTCAGTCACACATTGGCGACAAAATATGATAGAAAATAGATCTTCGCTAGGTGCCCTAGTTTTTGAGATATAAATGTGGCCAAGCTGGGGAGACTCTCCAGATCGGCCGTCACTGTGAACTTAGCATCTCAAGTATTAGCATCTCAAAAAATAACTTGAGTTCTGCTTGCATCCACCACAGTTCCTGATAGTTTATAACGATTGTTCAATTCGTTTGCCCTGAAAAATCCAATTTTGAAAATGAGATGCCAACTTCACATATGACATCGCAGCATCTCATCATATTAAAGGTTTTTCAGAACCGAGGAGTTGTTTAAAACATAGTTCTATACCTCCTGATTGACTGTAACAATAGTTCTGTTGCTTTACCGACAAAATAGCAATTTTGAAAATGAGATGCTAACTTCCTATATGACGTCATAGCATCTCACAGTATTTTCAGTGTTTTAACACCGAGGAGTTGTATTAAGCATAGTTCTATACACCCTGATTGATTTTAAGCATAGTTCCGTCAATTTGTCGCCAAGGTCGCGACCCACCGCGATTTCAAACGTATAAAAATATGGTTACCGTTAACTGACAGTTCTGTCCAGCATCTCAGCTATTTTCATTGGAAATGCCATAAATACGCCTACTACTGCGGTATAACGCTTTCAAAATACACCACATCGAAAGTTTTAACGAAAACGAAAGAAAAAAAAAATGGTGAACGTTTACTGAGAGTTCTGCCCAGCATCTCAGCCATTTTCGTTACCTACGCTATTAATACGTCCAATACTGCAGTATTCCACTTTCAAAACACAACACACGACAAATTTTAGCGAAAAAAAAAAAACAAAAATAGATATGGTGGGTGACCGTTTACTGAGAGTTCTGCCCAGCATCTCAGCCGTTTTTGATACCAACGCTATTAATACGTCCAATACTGCAGTATTCCTTTTTCAAAACACAACACACGACAAGTTTTAGCGAAAACTAAAAAAAGAAACAAAAAAAGATATGGTGACCATTTACTGACAGTTCTGACCAGCATCTCAGCCGTTTTCGTTACGTACGCTATTAATACATCCAATACTGCAGTATTTCACTTTCCAAACACAACACACGACAAGTTTTAGCGAAAAATAAAAACTTAAAAAATATGGTGACCGTTTACTGAGAGTTCTGCCCAGCATATCAGCCGTTTTAATTACCAACTCTATTAATATGTCCAATACTGCAGTATTCCACTTTCAAAACACAACACACTACAAGTTTTAGCGAAAAACAAAAAACCTTTAAAAAAATTATTGTAAATAAATAAATAAAATAAATAAATTCTTTATTTCACCAAAGCCATCATAATTATAACAAGGACCAAAAACTAAGAGCATATAAGGCTTATAAATAACTAGGACACAATAATTTTAATTCCCTGACTCCTAAACTAGGTGTATGTACCTGTGTCTTAGGAGTCAGTGATTCTCCATAAATAACAAGACAAAGCCATGGTATAATAAATAAATAAATCAGGACTTTAAAATAATAAGCAATTGGTGTAAAAGAAAACAGGATAATTTTAAACTAATTTTAAACTATGTAGAGAAAAACACAAAAAAGAAAACGTATAAGTGAGTGGTGAGAAGAATAAATGTGGGGTCCGAGTGTGTATGTGTGTGTGTAGTGAGTAAGTGTAGGATGTGTGTGAATGCGTATGTGGTGTGTAGGTGTAGGACGTGTGATGTGTGTAGTGAGAAAGAATGAGGTGTGTAACCATCCGTCCCTCAGTACACATCCGTTTTGGTTGGATTGGGTTGGTTGATGTATAGTAAGTACCTTATCATTGTGAATTACCCAGCTCCTCAGTGTCATCATAATTTAATGTTTGGAGATAATCTTTAAGTAATTTTTTGCATTTATATTTAGGGCATGAATAAATTTTAAACTTTTTATTTAGGAGGTTGTACATATTAATGCTATTAACGTAGAATTGGCGTTTGGCAAAGGCAGTTCTATGGCGTTCGTGGGGAAAAACATTATGCTTAAGCCTGCCAGTCGGTTCCTTTGGAGGGCGGGCAGAGTGTTTGCGTAGGGTCGAAAGGAGCACATAAAGTTGCCTGACGGTGAGTACCTTACAGTCGGAATAGAGCTGCACAGTGGGATACCTACGTGGAAGAGAGAGCATTACCTTAAGGACAGCTCTCTGGGCTCTCTCAAGGCGGATAAATACATTTTTGGTGGCACCACCCCAGACGGGCAAGCAGTACGTCAGAACAGACAAGTACGTCAGAATAGAGCAAAATATACAAATTTTAGGGTTTCATGATCAGCAGACTTTCGCAACTTCTTGAAAACATATATTAGCCTACGTATGCGGGACGTGACTTTGGCGATATGGGGGTGCCAGTTGAGATGCTGGTCGATGAGTACTCCTAGATACCTTACACAAGACGATTTGGCGAGGAAGAGGCAGCTACACTGTGTTAAGGAACCACAGGCATGCGCTTGTATGGTAAAGGAGTTTGAGGGACACAGATTCGACCGAATGGAGAATGGAACATTAACATCGTCTTCGGTTACCTCGAAGAGGACCATTGAGCTACACGAATTTGAATTCGACACGGAATTGGGAACTATTGAGGGTGATTTAAATTTCGACGCCAAGTTACTGCCTACATTAGCAAAAAAGTTATTGACATGATTAAGCGAGGATTTAGGATTATCAAATAAATGTAACAGTTCAAAAGAGGGAGATGATTGAGTTTGAAGATCTGAGACTTTTTTAATGACCTTCCAAGTAGCTTTAACATTATTTTTTGCATTACGAAACTGTTCTTTTTCATACGAGCGTTTAAGTTTTCTTAGCAGGGAATTACAGAAATTGCGATAGCGAGTGTAGGTGATTTTTAATATTTGATTATCGTCCGACTTTTTTAGTTTAGCATTCATGCGGTCACGGTGCCGTATACAGCGGAGTAGGCCAGGCGTAATCCAGGGTTTTAGATTACGTTCTCTTCTTGGAATAGTTTGTTCCCGGGTGTGCTTTAGGAGAATAGAGGAGAGATTACCTATTAACGCATCTGCAGCATCATTAGGATCTGCGATTGACAGCATTGGAGACCAATCATGTGCTTTGACACTTTCTATAGCGGCTTCATAGTTTATTTTTGATCTAGTGCGGGTCACATCTGAGTTAGCACTCCTGGTTTGTAGAAACAATAGCAGCGGTTCGTGATCTGTTATGGAAGATTCAATAACGAAAGTCGTAGCGGATTTATTTGTTTTAAGTAAAATGTGGTCCAAACAATTTGTGAGCCGTGTCGGTAACTGGTGAGCTGGGAGAAGTCCGTTAGAGGCAGCACAGGTTAAATACTCATCTGAGTGACTATCTATGTTGTCAGGCTTAATATCAATGTTGATATCACCGATCTGGGGGCTAATTCACGTAATTTTATGACGCGCCGATGAAGTTGTAGTGCAGTTACAGTTTAGTTCAAGTTCGAGTGATAAACGGTATTCTTGTAATCTTTGAGCTGCGCGTAAGCTGCGCGTGAATTGCACGTCAACTGTACGACAACCAAACTCAACCAAACTTACTTATGGTGTGGCCGTATGAGAGAAAAAGTGTTACTTATTATATAATCGAATAGAATCGACTACATTTCAATGAATACGACGTAATTAAAATATTAAAATAATACCCCAGTACAGATTTTAGTGATTTTTCTTATTAGTAGAATACCGATCATGTTGCGTTCCGAATCACGCACCAAAGACGCGCAACAGTAGAATGCCGTTATTGCGCTCGCGTGACGCGAACTTGACGCGAGCGTGTCTGACAGCGCTAGAGAATACGAAAAGCGTTGTTTTGATCGAAACTTAACTGCAACTGCACTGCAACAGCACTTCTTTAGTTACGTGAATTAGCCTACAGGACCACGGAAGGAGTCGTTAATTTGAGTACGTTATCGAGACTGTCAATAAAATTGTTAATGTTTTTAAAAGAAGGAGGGCGATAAATAGCAACTATTCTAACATCCTCTATGCGACAAATAAGACACTTCGCATCAACAAAAAGTGGTTCCTTAACGTCAGCATTAAGGGAAGATTTAACGTAGATAGCACATTTTAGTGTAGTATGACGTAAAGCCATCCATGATCGGCAAGTGTGAAAGTTTGCTTAACCAACACTCGGAGAGAACGAGCACGTCGGTCTCGAAACCCAATAATCGCATAAGCACTGAAACTTCATCGAAATTTTTACAAATGCTTCGTATGTTAAGATGTAATACTTTTAAACCTTTTGTCGGGTCTTTCATAAACTGCGCGCAATTCTCAGGTTGACACTTGAACGATTTAAAAATATGAAGCGCGTCAATTTCAGCCGTTTTCGTTACGTACGCTATTAATACATCCAATACTGCAGTATTTCACTTTCCAAACACAACACAAGACAAGTTTTAGCGAAAAATAAAAAAACTTAAAAAATATGGTGACCGTTTACTGAGAGTTCTGACCAGCATCTCAGCCGTTTTCGCTACCTACGCTATGAATACGTCCAATACTGCTGTATTCCGCTTTCAAAACACACCACACTACAAGTTTTAGCGAAAAACAAAAAACCTTTAAAAAAATGATGGTGACCGTTTACTGAGAGTTCTGCCCAGCATCTCAGCCGTTTTCGATGCCAACGCTATTAATACATCCAATACTGCAGTATTTCGCTTTCAAAACACAACACACGACAAGTTTTAGCGAAAAATAAAAAACCATTAAAAAAAATATGGTGACCGTTTACTGAGAGTTCTGCCCAGCATCTCAGCCGTTTTCGATGCCAACGCTGTTAATACATCCAATACTGCAGTATTTCACTTTCAAAACACAACACACGATAAGTTTTAGCGAAAAACAAAAAACCTTCAAAAAATATGCTGACCGAAACGGTCACCATGATTTTTTGTTTGTTTTTTATTTATTTTTACTTTTCGCTACAACTTGTCGTGTGTTGTGTTTTAAAAGTAGAATACTGCAGTTTTTGACGTATTCATAGCGTAGGTAGCGAAAACGGCTGAGATGCTGGGCAGAACTCTCAGTAAACGGTCACCATATTTTTTTTAAGGTTTTTTGCTTTTCGCTAAAACTTGTAGTGTGGTGTGTTTTGAAAGCGGAATACAGCAGTATTGGACGTATTTATAGCGTAGGTAACGAAAACGGCTGAGATGCTGGGCAGAAATCTCAGTAAACGGTCACCATATTTTTTTTAGTTTTTTGTTTTTCGCTAAAACTTGTAGTGTGGTGTGTTTTGAAAGTGAAATACAGCAGTATTGGACGTATTTATAGCGTAGGTAGCGAAAACGGCTGAGATGCTGGTCAGAACTCTTAGTAAACGGTCACCCACCATATCTATTTTTGTTTTTTTTTTTTTCGCTAAAACTTGTCGTGTGTTGTGTTTTAAAAGTGGAATACTGCAGTATTGGACGTATTAATAGCGTAGGTAACGAAAATGGCTGAGATGCTGGACAGAACTGTCAGTTAACGGTCACCACTTTTTTATACGTTTGAAATCGCGGTGGGTCGCGACCTTGGCGGCAAATTGACGGAACTATGCTTAAAATCAATCAGGGTGTATAGAACTATGCTTAATACAACTCCTCGGTGTTAAAACACTGAAAATACTGTGAGATGCTATGAGTACGTCATATAGGAAGTTAGCATCTCATTTCCAAAATTGCTATTTTGTCGGTAAAGCAACAGAACTATTGTTACAGTCAATCAGGAGGTATAGAACTATGTTTTAAACAACTCCTCGGTTCTGAAAAACCTTTAATATGATGAGATGCTGCGATGTCATATGTGAAGTTGGCATCTCATTTTCAAAATTGGATTTTTCAGGGCAAACGAATTGAACAATCGTTATAAACTATCAGGAACTGTGGAACTATGCTGGATGCAAGCAGAACTCAAGTTATTTTTTGAGATGCTAATACTTGAGATGCTAAGTTCACAGTGACAGATCGGCCACCTAAGGTATAAACCCTTATAATTTTTGAACCAGTGACCGACAAATTCTGATATTTGATGTCCGTTTCAACCGCGCGGCCACGGCGTATTTAAAAAAAAAAACTATGCCAAGTTTTTGTAAAAGTTTGTAAAAGTTGATTCCCAAAACCATTAATTTGTCAAAGTTATGGTTACAAAGTTATAAGGGTTTGAATGTGGCCGCGCCATCGAAACGCGGAGAACCGCGCGGCCACGGAGATCTTTAAAACTAAGCGTTGTAGAGACCTGAAATTTAGGTAAATAACAGATTGAATTTGTAAAAAAATTGTAAAAATATACAAAAAAATCCTAGGTTTATATCTTAGGAGCTGTAAGACTTAAAACCCCATGGCCGCGCCATCGAAACGGTGAAAAATACGTTATCACCGATATCTCGCTGAAAAAGCATCGCAGAAGTCTGAAGTTTTTTGTAAAACACAGATTTGAATTTGTCAAAACTGGTAAAAATACTTTTAAAAATCCTCTGGTTATATTTTAGGAGCTGTAGTACGATATCGCTTCGAAATAAGTCGTGATTATTTATCGGAGAAAGTAAGTATTAGCTAGATTTTTTTGTAAACACAACCTAATTAAGTAGAACTAACGATAGTAGGCAAAAAAGTATTTTTTTTATAATATAAACCCTGTAATAACGTTTTGAATGTTTCGATAGGGTGACCATGACTTATTGTTTACTGAAAACTTTCCGCCTATTGTATTAGAAATTATTTCTCAAGGATCCTAAATTAAATAAAAATGAAGAGTCGTATGTTCATTCCTATAAACATAATTATGTTTTTGTAACAAATTGGTTGACATCGAGTAACATCCACCAATCCGCACGTGGCCAGCGTGGTGGATTATAGCCCATTCCCTCTCAGAGAGGAGGCCTGTGTCCCATTAGTGGGAACATTAATAGCTTATCGTTTCATTTTCATTTATTTTTTTAATTATAAAAAAAAACACTAAAATCAAAGATTATTCAGTTAGGTGCTTTTTCAGCTATCAAGCAATGAAGGGGTCCATTGCTTAATAGCTGAAAAAAAATCTAATTTAAAAAAAGCAATTGTTTTGAATTTGTCTAAAGGATTTGAAATATATTACAGAAATAAGTGGCATTGCCTATGCAATGCCACTTATTTCTGTAATAAACAAATCATTCTGGAAATACTATTATTTCCAGAATGATTTGTTATGACGATGGTAAAATCGAAATGCACGCAAGTTCCGAACAACCTATGACAATACATAATCTAACATAATTATGGTCTATACATAGATGATTAAGATAATTAAAAAAAAAAAACAGTAATTTTAAACACACCATACTTTCACAGTCGTATTAAAAAAATATTATATAAAAAAAAATATTAGTGTAAGAAAATAATCTGTGATTTGTGGTTTTATCAGAAATATGTAAGTTAGCAATCTGTGATTTATGTGATTTTTTAAGAAATAAACATGTTTTTGTATCTATCGGCGCAACTACAACAAAGAGTCTAGAAAAACTAGAATAATTAAGTTTAATCATTTGATTGTCCCAAAATTAATTTATAAACCATCAGTTGATTACTTTAGAGTTTATTACGATGTCAAATTAATGTCGTTTTTGTAATTTCAATACTTAACCTAAAAACTGTGCACGTGCGCCGAGCCTATAAATACGGCCGCACTGTAGGCGATCGAGTTAGGGATCGGCCAGTGGTCCACTGCAGACGTCCGCCGCTATTGTACAGCGCCGCAGACGGACTACGGAGGAAGTTTTCGGTAAAGTGAACCAACTTGGGGGTACTTGCCGAAAACTTCCGCTCGCGCGGATCGCCACCACCTTCGCTTTCCCTGTGTTCGCGCAAGTGCTCAGCACCGGTGCGAGCACAGGGGGAGTCACCAACGCTGCCCGGTGCCCTCGGGCACTGCCTGCGATCGCGAGCCCACAACCAACCAACTGAAGCTCCAAAAGAAGAAGATGTCCGGCGCCCGTGACTCGTCCGGTCACGGCGACGCCGACTATGAGGCTCGTCTCTGGGCGCTGGAGCGGACGGTGTCGATGCCAAACATCGGCTTCGTGCTGCCCGATCCAGCGCCGCCCGGTCCCCCCCCCCTCGTAGTGAGGAGAGGAAGATGACCGGTAAGAAGAGGTCCGCGGCCTCCAGGCGGAAGAAGAGGTCGTCTGAAGCCCGGGCGGAGAGGGAAGGGGTCGGGGCGAGTCGAGGCGCGGCTGCCGATGCGTGTGGCCCGTCGACGTCACCGGCGCCTGCGCGTGCTGCGCCGGCGCCACCGCCGAGCCAACCGCACGCCGAGTCTGTGCGCCCGTCCGCGCCCCGCCCGGTTCCATCCCAGACACCCGCCCCCCCCACTGCCGCTATGAACACAGGCCGCGCGCCGCAACTGCGCGCCGCCGCTCCCACGCATGTGGCTGTGCGCAATCCCGCACCGCCCGTGCAAGAGCCCAAGATTCCGTGGCGCGCGCCCTTGCCCGTGTCGCCCACTCCGCTGCCACGCACCTTAGTGGCCACCCCAGTGCCGGCACCAGCGCCACCTGTGCGCCCCGCCGTGCAACACCGCGCCGCCACGGCTGCACGCCCCGCCGCGTCGACTGCGCCCTCCGGGGCCGCGTCCGTGGCGAGGCTCTCCAGCCGGGACCCCAGGCTGGCACCGGGAGCGCGCCAGGCTCTACTGGCGCCCCAGGTGCCCTCATCGCCGGCGCCCCCTCGTGCCTCGGCCTACGACTCACCAGCAGAACGGTCGGCATGCTCGTCGCGAGCCGGCTCGAGCATGTCGCTCGCGTCTGCGAGGTCGGATGACTCGGGGCCGAGTGCGCAAGGGAGGCGCACACCAGGATTGCCACCGTCGCCGTCCAGGGGTTATGGCTCTGACTTCCGGCCGGAGTCACGACCCCAGAGACGGCGCCGCAGCACGGACGAGTCCGAGGAGGAGGCGAAGCGGTATTGCCTCGACCCGCCGCCGCGGCGCGACCACGCGCCGCCGCGGGGGGGGCAGGCCGCTGCCGGGTCGCCTACCTACGCGGAGGCCATCCGCCGCACGCCTCCTCCGTCACCACTACCGACGCCGACGGAAGCAGGGACGCAGCATGGGGTGAGTGCAGACAACGCTGCTTCTCCCTCACAGCTTGCGGCCCCCCGAGACACGGCCGCCACGCAGCCCAAGCCAAAGCCGCAGAAACGGCCGAGGTATCCTCCGCTGACGGTGGAAAAGCTGCCAGGATGGGCCGCTCACTTCAGGGCCCTCAAAGAAGAGCTGGGTCACCTCCCCAGTGCCCAACCATTTGGCACTGGAATTCGGTTCACTCCAGAGAGTGAACTCGAATATAGGGTGGTCCAGCGCTATTTGACTGGCCTGGAGAAGGAGGACGGCACATCATGGTTTGCCTACTCGCTGCCGGCGGAGCGAAGCTGCAAGGTGGCCATCAGGGGGCTGCCTGTCGACACCACTCCACAGGAGATCGAGGAGGAGCTCCGCGCGTTGGGATACGAGCCGGAGTACGTTCGCCATATCAAGGCGAGCCAGGGACGACCCGGTTGCGTATTCCACGCCGTACTGAAGAGGACGCCTGAGGTACGCAGGATATTCGACACCTCCGTGTTTCTATACATGAGAGGTGTCAAGATCGAAGCCTGGCGGGGCAAGCGTGGGCCCGCCCAGTGCCACCGGTGCCAGAAATGGAGGCACTCGTCGCACCACTGCCACCGGCCGCTCGCCTGTGTCCGCTGCGGAGAGGGGCACACAGCGCGGGACTGCCCCCGCCCACGTGACGTACCAGCTACGTGCGTCAACTGCGGGGGCGAGCATCCCGCCAACAACATCAAGTGCCCTTCTTTCCAAGCAGAGATAAGGGCCAACAGGCGAGCGGGTACAGCCGCCGCCATTACCGCCTCACGACGACCGGCAACGGTCCCCGAGGGGCCTACAGACGTGGCCACCAATGAGGCCCAAGGTGAGTCGCTGATGGCGGCGGCCAACGGGCCCACCAACAGGGGAGAAGCTCCCCCCTCCTCGAAGCGGCGGAGGGGAAAGAAGAGGAAGCGGGGCGGCAAGGGTAAGTTACCCGCGCCCCCCACCGCACCTGAGGGAGAACTACCGGGCGACCTGCCTCCGACCCTGGAGCGGGCTGTGACCCCGGCTGCGGCTCCAACGCAGCCCGAGGTGAGGAAGACCGTTGGGCCGACAGCTGGCGCCGGCATGGCGCGGCCCCCGGCCCAACCACGAGAAGAATCCCGTGCCAGTAGAGGCACCACCAGTGCCGGCCCAGCCGCCGGCTCAGAAGCCGAGAATAAGGAGTTCACAGCCCGCGCCATCCAGCTGCTGATGGACCTGATCGGGGCCATCAGACAGGGCCGCGACGTGGAACTGGTCGTCCTTGACGGCCTAGCTGCGTTACTCTCCTTGTATAGTGGATAGACCGTCAAGGATGACTCAGGAGCGTCCGCGACCGGCATCGCATGGTCGCCCCCCCTCCGCCGCCTTCATCACCGGATTTGACCCAGGTAAGCTGTTCCTCGTTACACGCAGCTTACCTGCACAATTTGACTCCACACACATCACTCACGCCCAGCTGTGCGACCTGTTCTAAGTTAATATAGGCAGGGCGCGCAGCTATAACCACACATGCACTCCTCTACAAGCACGTAGACACACGCGTGGACGCGGCCCTCGGGCCCGCGGAAAACGCACACATGGGCGGTGTTACACATACAATACCGCCCACACACACACGTCGTTTCCGCAGCCCGCACCACTGCCGGCTAGCTCTGGTTAGTGGGGCGGGCGGGAATCACACATCCACTGTAGGTGCGCTGTAAGTCGGTGCCTCTGTCGCTGGTTGTCTCCCGCTGGGCTTCCCTCGGGTAACCGGGGGTCTCACCTGGCGGAGACGGACCGCCGGGGCACTGTGAAGAAAGCAGCGCTGTGCAACAGCGCTGTGGCGCGCCTACAGTCACAATACAGCAACCACACACATGGGCGCATGAAATGCGCCCACCAGGTTTTGGACAAAGTCCAACCTAGTGACGGGTCCGCAGTTGCGGGCCGAGGTATGGCCGCCGCGGTCAGAGGGCACAGCGCTGATACCGCCTGCCGCGCCCCCTGACGGGGGCGCAGCGAATTCCATCGAGTGCGATCGAGTTAGTCTCACTCGCGCCGCCGTACAGTACGGACCTCTCTGTGACGTCGTTACGCTGCCCGTTGAATAAACGAAGCTTATAAATTACTTGTGAAGTTTTCCTTCGAGTACCCAAAATGAGTGATCATCATGAAGACAACAATTGTGACGTCAGCAATGCTGACGTCACACTTTTTAAAAACACTACGGAGGTCCATCCTCCGTCATCAGAAGTGGGATTACAAGAACCTCTTACCCAAGCTGGTTCCTCATCAGCTCCACCACCTGATCAACTGGAACCAACCAACATCCAGCAACAAGAACCTGTGTTGGTCACCAATGCACCATTAGAAGCTGTACTACAATCAAGACCGCAAGCGTACCCTCACCATGGAATGCAGTTGGGAGGGATACCACCACAATTCCTGATGCAAATGATGGAGACGATGCATAAAATGTCGGAGCGCTTATGTGCTCCACCTAACGAAGCAAAAATAAGGATTAAGGACGTCTATTTACCATCATTCGACCCGGACACCCACATCGGGGTGCGAGAATGGTGCCAGCATATAGATCAAGCGATTGAAGCGTACAAGCTTGGAGATTTCTATGTCCGCATGAAAGTCTGCAGCCTGTTGAAGGGGCGTGCAAAAATGTGGATTGATGATTGGATGGTGACTACTACAACATGGGAAGAGTTGCGGGAAAATCTCATCACCACGTTTGAACCCGAAAATAGATACTCCCGGGACATCATCATGTTTAGAGAACATGTTTACGATGCAACAAAAGATATCGCGGAGTTTCTATCACGTGCTTGGATATTGTGGCGAAGAGTCACCAAAGACAAACTGGGAAACGAACACGCGGTGGAAGCCGTGATTGGATGTGTTAATGACGAACGCTTGCGTATCGAACTGTTGAACGCCAGGGCAACCTCTGTCCCTGAGCTCATCTCAGTTGCAACATCCATACGGAAGAAGCGAAGTCATCCAAGTTCCAGTTCCACAACATATAACAAACGTTCACGATTTTCGGACAATACACCATCAACAACAAGCTGCCGTATATGTAAAAAGACGAACCACTCCACTAACGACTGCAGATTCAAACCTTCGGAGTCTATACCTGAAGCCAGCAATAAGGATTCAAAAACAACAGCCGCACCTGCCTGTACCTATTGCAAGAGACCAGGCCACACTTACGAAACTTGCTTCAAACGTGAACGTTCGTTGACTTCAAACGTGAACTGCGTAGCAAGCCATAAGCTGGCTCCTATCACCATCAAAATAGGTGAAAGGACTTTGCAAGCCATCTTCGACAGCGGAGCGGAGTGCTCAATTATCAGAGAATCGGTTTCTACAGCCTTACCTGGTCAAAGGAGACCAGTGGTCAATTATTTGAAAGGGATTGGTCAATTCCCCGCACTATCGTTAACCAAACTTACGACTGTATGCGTCGTAGATACCATCAGTGTGGAGCTTGAATTTTACGTATTGCCCGACTATGAAATGTCAACAGACATTTTAGTGGGCATGAACCTGATCCATGACACCAATCTAAGTGTGATAATCACTTCCAGCGGGACGAAGCTAATCCATAAAACACTCGTCAATCATGTCAGTGACAGTTCCTGTCTCTTCAACAACTTGGACTGTGACCTAACTAATGAAGAGGAAGTCAGGCAACTACGTGGGCTTCTGACTAAATACCAACACCTATTTATCCGTGGATATCCTAAGACTCGGGTCAACACCGGAGAACTAGAAATCAGACTGAAAAACCCTGATAAATTCGTGCCTCGTCAAAGCTCCAGTACCCAAAACTGTCAAACAAGTCAGGCAGTTCAATGGCCTGGCTGGATACTTTAGGAAGTACATTCCTGACTTTTCTCGTATAATGGTGCCTTTGTACGAACTAACGAAACAAGGAGCAAAATGGGCATGGACAGACAAACACGAAAAAGCTCGTAACACAATCATCGAATGCCTAACGTCGGCTCCAGTGCTTACATTATTCCAAGAAGAGGCACCCATACTACTATACACGGATGCAAGCAGCCTCGGATTTGGTGCAGTGCTGGTCCAGGTGATAGATGGACGTCAACATGCTGTTGCCTTTATGAGCATGAGAACCACGGAGGCTGAAAGTCGCTACCACTCCTACGAGCTGGAGACACTGGCAGTGGTACGCGCTATAAAACACTTTCGCCAATATTTATATGGGCGAAAATTCACCGTGATAACTGATTGCAACGCGTTAAAAGCGTCAAAACACAAAAAGGATCTCCTGCCAAGGATTCATCGCTGGTGGGCATTCTTACAAAACTACGATTTCGAGGTAGAGTACCGCAAAGGTGAACGTCTCCAACATGCTGACTTTTTCAGTAGAAACCCAGCAGAGTTTGCAGTCAATGTGATGACAAAAGACTTGAACTGGCTCAAAATTGAACAGCGACGGGACGATGAACTGCGACCCATAATGGACAGCCTCGGTGACAATAACCCAGTAGAAGACTATGTCTTGGAGGACAACGTCTTAAAGAGGAAAGTCAATGATCCTGTCTTTGGTCAGCAGCTCAGTACTGTCGTTCCCAAGTCCTTTCAATGGAGCATTATAAACTCTTTTCACACTGCACTAAAACACCCCGGCTGGGAAAAGACACTGCAGAAGATCAGAGAAACTTATTGGTTCAACAAAATGAGCTCTACCGTTCGAAGATTTGTGGATAACTGCGTTATATGCCGAACATCCAAGGGGAGGTCCGGGGCCATTCAAGCCCAATTACACCCTATACAAAAACCAACGGCCGCCTTCCAAGTTATTCATATGGACATAACAGGAAAGCTGGGCACTCCAGATGATCAGCAGTACGTCATAGTCACCATTGATGCTTTTTCGAAGTACATTTTACTGTACTTTAGTACTAATAAAAACCCACACAGTACATTGGCTGCTCTAAAACGTACTGTGCATCTATTTAGCGCACCGATCCAAATCATAGTTGATGGAGGAAGAGAGTTCCTTGGCGAGTTCAAAGAGTACTGTGACAACATCGGAATAAATATCCATGCTATCGCTCCAGGAGTCAGCCGAGCGAATGGCCAAGTTGAAAGGGTCGTTGCAACCCTCAAGAATGCATTGATAATGATTAAAAATTACGAAGCAGAGCAGTGGCACACTGTACTCGAGGAACTTCAGCTGGCTATGAACTGTACAACCCATCGGGTGGTTGCTCCACTGACACTTATTACACAACGAAAGCACTGTGTACCTCCTGAGCTTCTCAACCTGGTGGATATTGACAATGAAACCGTTGATATTGAAGCGCTTACTCAACAGGTGCAACAGAAAATGATTCGTTCTAGCGAACTAGACAGACAACGATTCAACCTACATAAAGCCAAAATCCATCATTTCCAAAGAGGAGATTACGTATTGGTTAAGAATAATCCTCGCAACCAAACCTCGCTTGACCTTAAGTTCAGCGAACCGTATGAAGTCTGTAGAATACTGGAAAATGACCGATATTTGGTAAAGAAAGTTCTTGGCAGAGGACGACCTCGCAAGGTTGCCCATGATCAGCTGCGCCGTGCTCCACAACCTGGTGATCAGTTGACCGTATCGGCGGGAAACGAATCGCCTACTAACCGAGATCTTCCGGCAGAACTAAACGAGCCCATCCCGTCGACCTCACGAGAAGAGCTGCAAGTACAGCCAAACCACGATCTACAGGATGAAGGCGACACAGCAGAATAAATAGTAAGTAACTCAATTCAAATATTTCCAATAACTCTACGACAACCTGCGAGAACCCTACGAGAATCTCCGAGAACTCTGCGAGAACCTCCGAGAACTCTACGAGAACCTCCGAGAACTCTACGAGAACCTCCGAGAACTCTACGAGAACCTCCGAGAACTCTACGAGAACTCTACGAGAACCTTTTAATAAAATCTCCGAGAACCTAATAACCTTAACAGCATGCTCAAAAGACAAAGCAACGGAAGTTGCTTACAGATGTACTACTCAAAGGAACTTATTTCTCTTCTTTCAGGTCAACGAGAATCGACGAGAACCAACAAAAATCTACGAGAATCCACAACAATCCACGAGAAGCAACGAGGCTGGTGCAGAGCGCGCACCGCCTGTCAGAATGGCCGTATCGGCGCAACTACAACAAAGAGTCTAGAAAAACTAGAATAATTAAGTTTAATCATTTGATTGTCCCAAAATTAATTTATAAACCATCAGTTGATTACTTTAGAGTTTATTACGATGTCAAATTAATGTCGTTTTTGTAATTTCAATACTTAACCTAAAAACTGTGCACGTGCGCCGAGCCTATAAATACGGCCGCACTGTAGGCGATCGAGTTAGTCTCACTCGCGCCGCCGTATAGTACGGACCTCTCTGTGACGTCGTTACGCTGCCCGTTGAATAAACGAAGCTTATAAATTACTTGTGAAGTTTTCCTTCGAGTACCCAAAATGAGTGATCATCATGAAGACAACAATTGTGACGTCAGCAATGCTGACGTCACACTTTTTAAAAACACTACGGAGGTCCATCCTCCGTCATATCTTATCATTTTAATTAATTTTAAAATCCTTGAAAAATAATTTTTAATGTAATAGGTGGAAGTTCTTTGTAAGCATGGTCACCCTAACCAAACATTAAGACGTTTTGAAGGTTATAAGCGATACCGTACTACAGCTCCTGAAATATAAACCTAGGATTTTTTTGTGTATTTTTACGAGTTTTGACAAATTCAAATCTAGGTTTTACAAAAAACTTCAGACCTCTGCGATGCTTCTTCAGCGGGATATTGGCGATAACGTATTTTTCACCGTTTCAATGGCGCGGCCATGGATTTGTACTCTTACAGCACTTAAAATATAACCCGAGAACTTTTTGAAGTATTTTTACCAGTTTTGACAAATTCAAATCTGTGTTTTACAAAAAACTTCAGACCTCTGCGATGCTTTTTCAGCGAGATATCGGCGATAACGTGTTATTCACCGTTTCGATGGCGCGGCCATGAGGTTTTAGTCTTACAGCTTCTAAAATATAAACCTAGGATTTTTTTTAATATTTTTTCAAATTTTTTACAAATTCAATCTGTTATTTACCTAAATTTCAGGTGTCTGCAATGCTTAGTTTTAAAGATCTCCGTGGCCGCGCGGTTCTCCGCGTTTCGATGGCGCGGCCACGTTCAAACCCTTATAACTTTTTAACCATAACTGACAAATTTATGATTTTGGGAATCAACTTTTACAAACTTTTACAAAAACATGACATAGTTTTTTAAAAAAAAAAACGCCATGGCCGCGCGGTCGAAACGGACACGATATTTGGCGGCAAATTTCGACTAATTAGCGAGTAAATATGGGAGAAAACAGATCTTCGCTAGGTGCCCTAGTTTTTGAGATATTAATGTGGCTCTGCTGGGGTAGGCTCTCTCCAGCAGGGCCAACAATAAGCCCTTATATCTTTTGAACCAGTGACCGACCTGTTCTGATATTTGGCGACAAATTTCGACTAATTAGCGAGTAAATATGGGAGAAAACAGATCTTCGCTAGGTACCCTAGTTTTTGAGATATTAATGTGGCTCTGCTGGGGTAGGCTCTCTCCAGCAGGGCCACCTATAAACCCTTATATCTTTTGAACCAGTGACCGACCAAATCTGATATTTGACATTTTGCTACCTGTAGTCATTTTGAGAAGTAGTCATTTTGCGACAGCCATTTTGACTAATTAGCGATTAAATTAAAAGATATAATGAGTTCAATTAGTAAGGTATAGTCCAAGAGCTACATCGAATGAACATCGATCTAGCTCTTGGACTATGCCTCACTAATTGAACTCATAAACTAAAACCCGATTAAATCTGTGACTTAGCGACAAATTGCAAGTAATTGGCGACAAAATATGGGAGATAACAGATCATCGCTGTGTGGCTGACTCTGGCAGAGCCACCATCAGGGATTTTAATTTTGACAACACAAAAATTTAGTCGCTATTTAGTCGAAATTAGTCGCCAAATATCAGATTTGGTCGGTCACTGGTTCAAAAGATATAAGGGCTTATTGTTGGCCCTGCTGGAGAGAGCCTACCCCAGCAGAGCCACATTAATAACTCAAAAACTAGGGCACCTACCGAAGATCTGTTTTCTCCCATATTTACTCGCTAATTAGTCGAAATTAGTCGCCAAATATCAGATTTGGTCGGTCACTGGTTCAAAAGATATAAGGGCTTATTGGTGGCCCTGCTGGAGAGAGCCTACCCCAGCAGAGCCATATTAATAACTCAAAAACTAGGGCACCTAGCGAAGGTCTGTTTTCTCCCATATTTACTCGCTAATTAGTCGAAATTAGTCGCCAAGTTACAGATTCAGTCGGTGTGTCATTAAAAAGATATTAAAGAATTCAATTTCCCCATACAGTGGTACAACCAAGTACAAAATACTTAAAGTAGTTTTTAGACAGGTGTATCTATACGACGTCTGGAGGAATTCTATAACTTCAACCCACCAAAGGAAAGCAGTATTCATCACCTAAAAACAAGATCTACAATAAATATATGTAATTATTTAGGTATCGAACAAAATGTGTGCATTTAGTCGCTGGCCAGATAGATCTCTGCGCTCCGTTACATTTACACGGTAAGTAAGAAAGAGATAGATGCGCGTGTACAGACGAGCTACTTAGAACGAGTTGCCCGTGACGTACCTAAGTTATAGTCGGCCAGTTTAAAGTGGAACTAATTAATAATTTTATATTTCGACAATGAAGTTTTATTATTCTAACTGAAATTAAGATAAAATAAAAACTCAACCCGTCCATACAAACTCTACAGCCTACCACGACACAATACACACACACCCATAACGCAACACTGACAATCACCTCAAAATACACACATCAAACCAACTTTTTGGAAATTCATTTTTATAATTTGATTTAGATTTATATATTATTTCCGGCATTTAGATACAGTTCAATTTGTTGTATTTATAAGGAACAATAAATAAACTTACCTATTAAACTTTAATTAGAGCCGTTAATGCTCATATTAGGTATAGTAAGTATTAACATCTTTGATTTATTAAGTATGTATTTTTTTGTAATGTATTTCAAGCAATGGGTTGATACTTACCTACATACTTACAATACGTTTTCAACGTTTAAGTATTACATTTTACTAAAGATAGGTACGATAATTTTAACGTATTTATTATTCTAAAGTAAATTAGAGCTCAACATTGTAAATTAGTAAAACAGTTGCATGCGACTGTACATCTTGACACTAAATAGACCAAGAGCAAGGTTTAATGGTTTCAAAGATATTTAAGCCACTCTAACTTAATAATTAAAAACATTTAACATGTATTTAATAGAGAATTTATCTCTCTCGGTCATTTCTAAGGACTTTAGACCGATAAAACTAGAAGTATATTACACATATTAATAGAAATATTTTTTCTTGGCAATTTTTCGTGAACTCTTCGATCTAGCTCTTGGACTATACCTTAATAATTGAACTCATTGTATCTTCTGAACTAGGACCCGATTAAAGCGCAGGCCACACCGCCAGCTAGCGGGCGGGCGGGCTAGGCGAACGAGGCCCTTATCATACTTCGTTCGGCTTTTTCGTTAGCTCGCGGTGTGAACCCCGAAGTATGTAAAGAGGTGCAACGATGTTCGCCCGCCTAGCCCGCCCGCCCGCTAGCTGGCGGTGTGGCCTGCGCTAAAATCTGTAACTTGGCGACTAATTTCGACTAATTAGCGAGTAAATATGGGAGAAAACAGATCTTCGCTAGGTGCCCTAGTTTTTGAGTTATTAATGTGGCTCTGCTGGGGTAGGCTCTCTCCTAAACTAGGGCACCTAGCGAAGATCTGTTTTCTCCCATATTTACTCGCTAATTAGTCGAAATTAGTCGCCAAGTTACAGATTTAATCGGGTCCTAGTTCAGAAGATATAATGAGTTCAATTATTAAGGTATAGTCCAAGAGCTAGATCGAAGAATTCACGAAAAATTGCCAAGAAAAAATATTTCTATTAATATGTGTAATATACTTCTAGTTTTATCGGTCTAAAGTCCTTAGAAATGATCGAGAGAGATAAATTCTCTAATAAATACATGTTAAATGTTTTTAATTATTAAGTTAGAGTGGCTTAAATTTCTTTGAAACCATTAAACCTTGCTCTTGGTCTATTTAGTGTCAAGATGTACAGTCGCATGCAACTGATGTTGAGCTCTAATTTACTTTAGAATAATAAATACGTTAAAATTATCGTACCTATCTTTAGTAAAATGTAATACTTAAACGTTGAAAACGTATTGTAAGTATGTAGGTAAGTATCAACCCATTGCTTGAAATACATTACAAAAAATACATACTTAAATCAAAGATGTAAATACTTACTATACCTAATATGAGCATTAACGGCTTTAGTTAAGGTTTAATAGGTAAGTTTATTTATTGTTCCTTATAAATACAACAAATTAAATTGTATCTACATGCCGGAAATTACATATATTTATTGTAGATCTTGTTTTTAGGTAATGAATACTGCTTTCCTTTGGTGGGTTGAAGTTATAGAATTCCTCCAGACGTCGTATAGATACACCTGTCTAAAAACGACTTTAAGTATTTTGTACTTGGTTGTACCACTGTATGGGGAAATTGAATTCTTTAATATCTTTTTAATGACACACCGACTGAATCTGTAACTTGGCGACTAATTTCGACTAATTAGCGAGTAAATATGGGAGAAAACAGACCTTCGCTAGGTGCCCTAGTTTTTGAGTTATTAATATGGCTCTGCTGGGGTAGGCTCTCTCCAGCAGGGCCACCAATAAGCCCTTATATCTTTTGAACCAGTGACCGACCAAATCTGATATTTGGCGACTAATTTCGACTAATTAGCGACTAAATTTTTGTGTTATCAAAATTAAAATCCCTGATGGTGGCTCTGCCAGAGTCAGCCACACGAACCAGTGACCGACCAGTTCTGATATTTGGCGACTAATTTCGACTAATTAGCGAGTAAATATGGGAGAAAACAGATCTTCGCTAGGTGCACTAGTTTTTGAGTTATTAATGTGGCTCTGCTGGGGTAGGCTCTCTCCAGCAGGGCCAACAATAAGCCCTTATATCTTTTGAACCAGTGACCGACCAAATCTGATATTTGGCGACTAATTTCGACTAAATAGCGACTAAATTTTTGTGTTATCAAAATTAAAATCCCTGATGGTGGCTCTGCCAGAGTCAGCCACACATCATCGCTAGGTGCCCTAGTTTTTGAGATATAAATGTGGCCAAGCTGGGTACTCTCTGGAGATCGGCCACCTATAAACCCTTATATTTTTCGAACCACACACCAGTGGTGTGGCTGACTTTGGCAGAGCCACCATCAGGGATTTTAATTTTGATAACACAAAAATTTAGTCGCTATTTAGTCGAAATTAGTCGCCAAATATCAGATTTGGTCGGTCATGGGTTCAAAAGATATAAGGGCTTATTGTTGGCCCTGCTGGAGAGAGCCTACCCCAGCAGAGCCACATTAATAACTCAAAAACTAGGGCACCTAGCGAAGATCTGTTTTCTCCCATATTTACTCGCTAATTAGTCGAAATTAGTCGCCAAGTTACAGATTCAGTCGGTGTGCCATCAGGGATTTTAATTTTTATAAAACAAAAAATTGTCGCTAATTAGTCGAAATTTGTCGCCAAATATCAGAATTTGTCGGTTACTGGTTCGAAAAATATAAGGGTTTATAGGTGGCCGATCTCCAGAGAGTACCCAGCTTGGCCACATTTATATCTCAAAAACTAGGGCACCTAGCGTTTAGTCGAAATTAGTCGCCAAATATCAGATTTGGTCGGTCACTGGTTCAAAAGATATAAGGGCTTATTGTTGGCCCTGCTGGAGAGAGCCTACCCCAGCAGAGCCACATTAATAACTCAAAAACTAGGGCACCTAGCGAAGATCTGTTTTCTCCCATATTTACTCGCTAATTAGTCGAAATTAGTCGCCAAGTTACAGATTCAGTCGGTGTGCCATCAGGGATTTTAATTTTTATAAAACAAAAAATTGTCGCTAATTAGTCGAAATTTGTCGCCAAATATCAGAATTTGTCGGTTACTGGTTCGAAAAATATAAGGGTTTATAGGTGGCCGATCTCCAGAGAGTACCCAGCTTGGCCACATTTATATCTCAAAAACTAGGGCACCTAGCGATGATGTGTGGCTGACTCTGGCAGAGCCACCATCAGGGATTTTAATTTTGATAACACAAAAATTTAGTCGCTATTTAGTCGAAATTAGTCGCCAAATATCATATTTGGTCGGTCACTGGTTCAAAAGATATAAGGGCTTATTGTTGGCCCTGCTGGAGAGAGCCTACCCCAGCAGAGCCACATTAATAACTCAAAAACTAGTGCACCTAGCGAAGATCTGTTTTCTCCCATATTTACTCGCTAATTAGTCGAAATTAGTCGCCAAATATCAGAACTGGTCGGTCACTGGTTCGTGTGGCTGACTCTGGCAGAGCCACCATCAGGGATTTTAATTTTGATAACACAAAAATTTAGTCGCTAATTAGTCGAAATTAGTCGCCAAATATCAGATTTGGTCGGTCACTGGTTCAAAAGATATAAGGGCTTTTTTTTTTTTATGGGACAAGCCCGCCACACTATTCCCAAACCACTGTAACTCCTGAAAGCCAGAATCAACAGTGGCGACCACCAGAAAAGCGCCGAGACAATGAAGCTCGACGAAGTCCCAGAGAATGAATTTAACTGTCTTGGATCCCGCAACGAAATTAATCAGAAAAGTAAAGCGGAGGAGTAGGAAAAAACCGTAATTTCCACTTCCCTCCATATCAGCAGGAGACAGAACGGAACAAGGCCAAAAGGCACAAAGGGACGTTTACAACTGGGATAGGCCCAGTTGCCTAGCACCACGGATAAAAATATTAACATTAATGGGTCCTAAGTTGTGAGCTGTTATATTTGATTCCAATAATAGGTATGACAAAAACGCTTGAACGCACGGAAATTTGTTCTAGTTTCCACAAGGTCTGTGTAGTAAATAACTCCGGATGTAACCTGTACACTATCCAACATAATATTGCGTTCATTCTGCCAAAGACTGCACTCCCATAAAATGTGATGTGCTGATTGTTCATATTCGCAGTCAGATGTGGAACATTGACAAAAAGGCGAGTCAACAAGCTTGAAGGAAAATAATTTACTCTTAAAGTTACCATGACCGGTGAGAAATTGGGCAACACAGTGATCAACCTCCAGCCATGTCCTGGCCAGCCGTTCACGAACTGATGGAAAGAACTGGTGGAGGTGTCTGCCTTTGATGGAATTATCCCACCTACATTGCCATTCAGACAAAAGTTCCTCCCAGACGTCGGTCTGTGGTTTGAATAATCTTGAAATCTTAGCACGGTCACGTAGGGTTAAAAAGTCTGCGTCCGTGGTCTCACGCGCATTATAGTACATAGCAGCCCGTCGCTGCACTTCAAGATCGACTGGAAGTACGCCTGCAAGTACTGGTAAGGCTTCAGTACTAACCGTCCTATACGCTTTGCACAAGAATATCAAAGCCAAACGCTGGCTTTGAAGCAATTTACGTCGTACCGCTCCTATGGTGGCCCTATCGGCCCATACAGGTGCCCCGTAGCACATACACCCCAAATAAGTAGCCCCATAAATGGTCTTTAAAGTTAGAAATGATAGACCCCACGTAGATTTGGATATTCTCGTTTAGGCATAAAAGTTCTTTTTAGCTTTTTCACCGACAGTTTTTATATGAGCTATGAATGAGAAATTCCTCTCTAAGACCAAACCAAGGTAGCACACGGACTGCTTTCTTTTCACGGGAACGTTATTAAATTTAAGATAAGAGACTCTGGCAGAGCCACCATCAGGGATTTTAATTTTGATAACACAAAAATTTAGTCGCTATTTAGTCGAAATTAGTCGCCAAATATCAGATTTGGTCGGTCAGTGGTTCAAAAGATATAAGGGCTTATTGTTGGCCCTGCTGGAGAGAGCCTACCCCAGCAGCGCCACATTAATAACTCAAAAACTAGGGCACCTAGCGAAGATCTGTTTTCTCCCATATTTACTCACTAATTAGTCGAAATTAGTCGCCAAATATCAGATTTGGTCGGTCACTGGTTCAAAAGATATAAGGACTTATTGGTGGCCCTGCTGCAGAGAGCCTACCCCAGCAGAGCCACATTAATAACTCAAAAACTAGGGCACCTAGCGAAGGTCTGTTTTCTCCCATATTTACTCGCTAATTAGTCGAAATTAGTCGCCAAGTTACAGATTCAGTCGGTGTGTCATTAAAAAGATATTAAAGAATTCAATTTCACCATACAGTGGTACAACCAAGTACAAAATACTTAAAGTAGTTTTTAGACAGGTGTATCTATACGACGTCTGGAGGAATTCTATAACTTCAACCCACCAAAGGAAAGCAGTATTCATTACCTAAATACAAGATCTACAATAAATATATGTAATTATTTAGGTATCGAACAAAATGTGTGCATTTAGTCGCTGGCAGATAGATCGCTGCGCTCCGTTACATTTACACGGTAAGTAAGAAAGAGATAGATGCGCGTGTACAGACGAGCTACTTAGAACGAGTTGCCCGTGACGTACCTAAGTTAAAGTCGGCCAGTTTAAAGTGGAACTTAAAGAATAGTTAGGAACTCGAATGTTCTTATCTTTAGGTACCTATTCCGCAAATACAAAAACGGGGAACAGAGCGAGCACCGGCGCGTCGGCAGTGTTCGCGCATAGATGCTCTGTGGTTCGCGCCGCTCAAAGTATTAAAAAAAAATAGGTAAATTAACAAACTTTCTCTAAACTCTAAAGAATTTTTTCTTTAGTCATGCACCGGGAGTAGGTAAAGCGAGAAGGTTTATTTGTGTAAAATATTAAAAGAACAATTACGAATACGGGCTTTTAAATGCATTGGACATGTCACATGGTGGTGGACAATTTGAGAGTGTTTTGAAAAGAGGACGCCTTATGAGTGCTGGGGGTCTAAAATGGCCGCTTTAGCAGAATCGTAATATGAATCACGTTAAAAATTTAAAATTCTTAAAATGGACTTTATGATCATAACCATAAAGTCCATTTAATGAATTTTAATTTTTTAACGTGATTCATGCTAAGATTCTGTGTAGATTCTGCTAAAGCGGCCATTTTAGAGTGTGGCTGACTCTGGCAGAGCCACCAACAGGGATTTTAATTTTGATAACACAAAAATTTAGTCGCTATTTAGTCGAAATTAGTCGCCAAATATCAGATTTGGTCGGACACTGTTTCAAAAGATATAAGGGCTTATTGTTGGCCCTGCTGGAGAGAGCCTACCCCAGCAGAGCCACATTAATAACTCAAAAACTAGGGCACCTAGCGAAGATCTGTTTTCTCCCATATTTACTCGCTAATTAGTCGAAATTAGTCGCCAAGTTACAGATTCAGTCGGTGTGTCATTAAAAAGATTTTAAAGAATTCAATTTCCCCATACAGTGGTACAACCAAGTACAAAATACTTAAAGTAGTTTTTAGACAGGTGTATCTATACGACGTCTGGAGGAATTCTATAACATCAACCCACCAAAGGAAAGCAGTATTCATTACCTAAAAACAAGATCTGCAATAAATATATGTAATTATTTAGGTATCGAACAAAATGTTTGCATTTAGTCGCTGGCAGATAGATCGCTGCGCTCCGTTACATTTACACGGTAAGTAAGAAAGAGATGTGTGCATAACCCTAGCAAAATGTTGTGCATTTGAGAGATGAGACCATAAAAAATAATTAGTGTATCATGAGGAGCAATTTGTTTAATAGTAGCAAAATTTGTGTGAATTGTAGTTTTAAAGTTATTTGAGAAAAACACATTTTGCTGGAGTAACGTTTGAAACGTTATCCTGGCAAAATCGATTTTCAAAAATTCGTTCAGCCCGCAACCAAATACATGATTAGATAGCTTTTGTTGCGTAGTAAATGTTTGTAAATAGCAAAATTTGTGTGTGGTATGGTTCTTGAGTTATTTAAGATTTTGCTGCGGTAACGTTTTGGGATTTCCCAGATCTCGAAAACGGCTCCACGCAGAAGATTGAAAAAAATACCAATAAGAGACCTTAATTTGTTAAAATTAGTTTAAACATTAGTTTTTGATTTGGTTGTCGTAAACCAATGGAATTAAATGGTTTCAAAAATCAAATAAAAACGGATTTGCAAGTAAACCAAAACACTTATAACCAAATAAACAGCTGTAAAAAATACCCATGGTAGACACGTATCACGTCAAGTAAAATGGATTATGTAACTTTATATGATACGAAGATAAAAACAAAATTGATTAATTTAGACTGGTCATACTTTAGCGATGAAATACGCAGTTCCCAGAACACTAAGAAACGTGGCATACTTTAAACTAATTAAAATGATTCATGAACATCAATTCCTGTTAATTTCAGCTTTCAATTACGGCTGTAATGAAAATTATATCAAAAACAAGAAAATGTCAGCAATTCTCTAATAAGCTGACCAAATCGGAAAGGTCACGAAAAAGCGGCCGCACTATACATAATCGTAACCATCTTAAATGAATGGGATAATATGGATGTTTTGTTAGTACAGTTGCGTACGTACGTTGTTGTTACTGTTGCGTAGGTTGCTGGTCATGGTGTTCATTATTTTTATTTAAAAATCAGTCTCATACAAATTATTGTATATCTTTGCCTTAGCATATTGAGGAAAAAATCTCACTTATGTTACGTACGTACTTAATTTTTGAGATTTGGCATAAATGTTTTTCTATTTGTCAAGTACCAATGCTTAAACTTAAAATACAATGTTGATTCATAGTTTTTACAATTTTCCTTAAGACGGAGATAGGCACCTACTAAATACGTAGGTAGGTAGGTGGACTCCATTTCCCCTCGACTCACAGTATTGGCATTTAAACATGAGCTTTGTAACGTATAACTTAGTGGTTATTTCAACATTACATGTGACAGTTACAGGTGATCAACGTGTGAACCACGCGTCGTCAATCAAAATCACACTATAAATTATTTACTGAGATTATTACTTACTTTTTTAAAGTTACTTGACTTTAAATAATTACTTATAAGTAATTATTTAAAGTCAAGTAATAAATATAGTATTTAATGGATCATAAATGATCCATTAAATACTACTGTTAATTATCATGATTTTCATTTATAAAATAGAAAACTAATAGAAAATGTGTATTATGGTACCTGCACTTCGAACATTAAAAAATCGGTTACACGTAAAACGTTTTTCTGCTTAACTGTACAAAACATCGGACACTAAGTTGCTAATTTGCGAAGACTACTCGTACGTATGGTGCGGCCGCTTTTACGTGACCTTTTTAATTTGGTCGGCTATTAGAGAATTTCTGACATATTCTTGATTTTGATATAACTTTCATTACAGCCGTAATTGAAAGCTGAAATTAACAGGAATTGATGTTCATGAATCATTTTAATTAGTTTAAAGTATGCCACGTTTCTTAATGTTTTGGGAACTGCGTATTTCATCGCTAAAGTACGACCAGTCTAAATTAATCAATTTTGTATTTATCTTCGTATCGTTTACAGTTACATAATCCATTTTACTTGACGTGATACGTGTCTACCATGGGTATTTTTTACAGCTGTTTATTTGGTTATAAGTGTTTTGGTTTACTTGCAAATCCGTTTTTATCTGATTTTTGAAACCATTTAATTCCATTGGTTTACGACAACCAAATCAAAAACTAATGTTTAAACTAATTTAAACAAATTAAGGTCTCTTATTGGTATTTTTTTCAATCTTCTGCATTGAGCCGTTTTCGAGATCTGGGAAATCCCAAAACGTTACCGCAGCAAAATCTTAAATAACTCAAGAACACCACACACAAATTTTGCTATTTACAAACATTTACTATGCAACAAAAGCTATCTAATCATGTATTTGGTTACGGGCTGAACGAATTTTTGAAAATCGATTTTGCCAGGATAACGTTTCTTAACGTTACTCCAGCAAAATGTGTTTTTCTCAAATAACTTTAAAACTACAATTCACACAAATTTTGCTACTATTAAACAAATTGCTCCTCATGATACACTAATTATTTTTTATGGTCTCATCTCTCAAATGCACAACATTTTGCTAGGGTTATGCACACGAAAGAGATAGATGCGCGTGTACAAACGAGCTACTTAGAACGAGTTGTCCGTGACGTAACTAAGTAAAAGTCGGCCAGTTTAAAGTGGAACTTAAAGAATAGTTAGGAACTCGAATGTTGTTATCTTTAGGTACCTATTCCGCAAATACAAAAACGGGGAACAGCGGGTCTAAAATGGCCGCTATAGCAGAATCCACGCAGAATCTTAGCATGAATCACGTTAAAAAATTAAAATTCTTAAAATGAACTTTATAACTACGATTATAAAGGCCATTTTAAGAATTTTAAATTTTTAACATGATTCATATTACGATTCTGCCAAAGCGGCCATTTTAGACCCCCAGACCGAGCACCGGCGCGTCGGCGGTGTTCGCGCCGCTCAAAGTATTAAAAAAAAATAGGTAAATTAATGCTCATATTAGGTAGGTATAGTAAGTATTTACATCTTTGATTTAAGTGTGTATTTTTTTGTAATGTATTTCAAGCAATGGGTTGATACTTACCTACCTACATACTTACAATACGTTTTCAACGTTTAAGTATCACATTTTACTAAAGATAGGTACGATAATTTTAACGTATTTATTATTCTAAAGTAAATTAGAGCTCAACATTGTAAATTAGTAAAACAGTTGCATGCGACTGTACATCTTGACACTAAATAGACCAAGAGCAAGGTTTAATGGTTTCAAAGATATTTAAGCCACTCTAACTCAGTGGCGGATTTACACATTTGCCGCCAGTAGGCTTTTCAAATTTTGCCGCCCCTACTGACCTCTACACAATGTGTTAGAGTTCCTTTAGGATTGTTTTTACAACCCAAAAATTTTGTTAAGATTACCCAAGAAATAGTTTTTGGGTAAATTCCTAAGCTAAGCGAAAATTTTAACACTACCTTGAACAGGCTAGAATTGTTTCAATCCTGATACTTACGAGTTACTTGTTCGACTCACAGATAAAGGCAAGAGTAAGTAGGCTACAAGAGCGAGCGAAGCGAGCTCGAAAATTTGTAGACTTTACCTACCTTAGACATGTTTGAATTGTTTCAACCTACCGGAGTTACCTGGGCGACTTATAGACAAAGATAAGATTCAAGAGAAGCTAGTCTGCAAGAGCGAGCAAGGCGAGCACGAATATTTTTACATCTTGCCTCGAGTAAATTCAGATAGTTAGGTATAAGGTTTGAGATCAAAATATTCACATGCTTTACAACCTTGCGTATGTATGCTATAATACCAATTCTGTGGCATCAGGCAGGAAAAAGCTGCCCCTGGCGACGCCCATGTTACCTATAGCTTCGACACACTTGTCTTGATTCCATGGCGAAATACAATAATCATTTTAAAGAAATTCTTAAACATGGGCATCTGGACTCTCTCTCTTTTAGCCTGAATTAACCTTCACTTAGTTTATTGTTCCAAACCTTCCACACTAACAATTTTATTTACTGCCGTTTCCAGTTTTTGTAAATGTAAAATTATTCCCGTCGCTTGTTTTCAATAAACGCGATTCAATAAGTTGTAGAAAAAATCATCTAACTGGTGAAACATTTAGTACATATTGAATTGCTTGTCTGGACTTAATAGCATTTAGGAATATAATTATGAATGTATTAATTTCTGTAACACTTAAAAAGAAAACTGGTTCATATTTGCCGCCCCTAAAATCTGCCGCCCTAGGCTCCAGCCTACTCAGCCTATTGGTAAATCCACCACTGCTCTAACTTAATAATTAAAAACATTTAACATGTATTTAATAGAGAATTTATCTCTCTCGGTCATTTCTAAGGACTTTAGACCGATAAAACTAGAAGTATATTACACATATTAATAGAAATATTTTTTCTTGGCAATTTTTCGTGAACTCTTCGATCTAGCTCTTGGACTATACCTTAATAAGTGAACTCATTATATCTTCTGAACTAGGACCCGATTAAAGCGCAGGCCTGCGCAGGCCACACCGCCAGCTAGCGGGCGCGGGCGGGCTAGGCGAACGAGGCCCTTTTCATACTTTGTTCGGCTTTTTCGTTAGCTCGCGGTGTGAACCCCGAAGTATGTAAAGAGGTGCAACGATGTTCGCCCGCCTAGCCCGCCCGGTGAGAGTCAGGATGGCTGGACCAAGAGAGGTTTTGGAACTTTGAGCAATACCAAGTGTTAGTACCTACTTTGTACTATTTGGTACCAGACATCAAATAATGTGTACCTCGATAAAGACGGAAAACTATTACGAGGAAAGTGGCCAGCCATTCTGACGTCAGAATGGCTGGACCAAGACGGTTTCACCTAGTTGTAGGCGTTATAACTAGTTTATCTTTTCGTTAAAATGTAGTACCTCATTTGTACCTCAACATATGTTTTTCTTAGATTTTTTCGATAAGCCAAAAAAAAGTTACACTAAGAACAAAATTTGCATGCAATCTGGAGGGCTCAGGCGCAAAATGTCGCTTTTGCAAAATGTCTACTGATGGTAAAATGTCTCTTTGTCACAATATCGCTTTCGCAGAATGTCGCTTTCTCATAATGTCGCTTTTTAAAAGCTTTTATTTAGTTTCACTTAACCCGATGTTTTGTTTCTTGATGATTAATCAAATCTTGCAAGCTAAAGGAGTCAATTTTTTTTGTTTGGAGAACAGGCCACCCCATAAATTGTAGCAGATATTAATGAAACGTATATAGATTTCTTCCTTATAATTTCTAGATTACAGTGTTAATATTAGCTAAGCCATGTCTAACCGGAATGATGAGAAATTCGAAAATGAAAACGTGTATCTAACAATAACCATACAAGTTGCTGCACGTCTGTAGCAGTCAGAACGTAATTGTATTCGCAGTTCGCACATTGCCTTGAAATCTTACTGCACAATTGACACAACGACCAGCAGATGCCATTTTCATAAAATAGTTTTTCATTATTCTTTCAAAAAAATCGAAATAAACTGAGTAAAAATAGCTGCGTTCCGAATTAGGCTGTAATCGATTTGAGCGTCCATAAACCCGTTCCGAATTACCGTGAGCGCAATAACGATGTCTCTTGAATCGACATAGATGACGTCATGACATGCGTCATCTTGCGATTACACCGACCATGCTCCAAATAAATATCACCGTGAGCGCTGTCAAAAATGACAGTTGTGTTGATAGGTTGTGTTGTTTTGTTATGAGCTTATGACTCGCATCTAAATATAAATTATATTTAATTATCGTTGCATCTATGTTATTTGTAATTCGTGGTATTTTTTTAAGGGGTAAATCTTTGCCGGGTGCAAAATACGCTAATATAAACACTTCCGTCATCCTTTTCATCACTGGACGAATCGTCGTTCTCTACCTCAAAATCTGAGTTATCAGAGTCGATAGAGTCAACCAAGTTATCTTCCATTTTCAAAAATAGGTCTTGTGATTGGGGTTATGATCACTGGCAACGCGTTCATGAGCGTTCCGAATTCATGACAGTTCTTAACTGTCATAATCGTTATATCTAAATCGGAACGCAAAATATTGATGTGAGCGCTGTGAGCGATTATTTTGCAATACGGAATGCAACCAATGTCAAATGAAGTTGTCTGTCAACCACCAAAAAGACGGGTTTACAACGTTCCGTGCCATGATGATTAAAAGATTTTAGCGGAAACCTTTAAAAATAGCATTAAAAAGCTCACAGTTTAATATTATTTATTTTTATGTTATATTCTATTTCTATTATGATTAAAGCAGATATTATTACCAATGGATACCGTACTATTTTTTGTAAACGGAAAAAACGCCCCTATTTACGTAAGTATTTTCTGTCCAATAACATTGATCACAACAGGAATGATTTGAAAAAAATGACTCGCAAAAAAATATCATAATATAACTTATTTATTAGGATTTTAAGATTCCGGTTTTGTTTCTGTGTAATCTTTCGTTTATTACTATAATAAAATGGTTACTTTTTTTTGGTGTAATATGAATAATATTTATGCAACATCGAAGAGGGCCTAAAAAAAACTGTCTCCTTTGATCCACTTCCCGGTTACCGAAATACCGATTGAGCTGAAATTTGGAAATTATTTATAATTTGGGGTTTCTCAATAGAAAAAGTTTTCTAAATAAAAGAAAATGAAGTTAAATTATGGGTTCAGATTTTTATTACGCTGGTAACCATATTTTATGAAATATGGTTAGATTGACAATATCAATTAGATTGACATAAATGGGTTAAACTTTACATTATAGGACAACGATTTAAGGACCGAGGAGGGGATGGGGGAGGGGTTGGAGGAGGGACTACCCCCTGTGCCACTTCCACCCCGCGGAGCCCCATGCTTATGGAGATATTCATGGTTAAAGTTTTAAGGCTAGAATAGTGCTATTTGGTTATTAGAATAAAAAAATGTAGTACCGTTCGGCAGGAGAACAGAAGAGGGTACCCCTTGTGCCCTGGCACCACTTCCATGTAAAGGCAACGTACCGTTCTTGGAGAAAAACCAATTATAGTAATCTAACCTAAAAACACTTCATATTCGGCTAAAAAGCGTAGTCGACAGAGCCTATTTCTATCTGCCAGGTTTAAAGGAACCTAACTAACCTAACATCGGGATGCACCAAGTCCCAAGCTCGCTTCTACTGCTCAACATCTGCCTGCCTTTTCTCAACTAAGTTGAGTTCGGCTTCCAGTCTAACCGGATGCAGCTGAGTACCAGTATTATACATGCAGCGAAGGAATGTAAGTATCTACTAATAAAAGAAATAATAAAACACAAGTTTTGAGACAAGAAAGTTTTTTTAAAACAAAATTTTATTCAACTAGGTACTTGTAAGTAAAAAAACATCTGAGCACAAGCCATAATACGTTTACCATTTAAACACAAAATCATGACGAATCACATATCTACATAATGTAGAAAAATGTCCTAACCTTAAATTAGCAGACAATATAATTTGCTACAATCTATATAATAAAATAAAACAATTTATTTAGAAACGTTGATATATCAAACTGCTGCATTACGTAACATTTTCATTTCCAAAGGTGCAGAAAAATGATGAACGTCAGGATGACTGGACCACGCCAGGTTTTGCGAATATCATGTGAATAGGATATAACACAATATTTCTACTATTTCATACTTTCATAGAAAAATTCTACACCCATAAGATTATAAAATAGATAAAGATATTAAACAAAGAGAGTAGTCCCGCTATTAATTAATTATAGAATTTCGAAAACTAAAAAAAACTTAACTTAATTAAAACTTAACTTAAACATAACGTACTTCATTAAACATTAAACTTATATCTGAAACTTAAATAAGGCTGAGATTTGATGTCATTGCTGATGTTAAATAATACCCCGTTGAAAAAAGTGTCTTAGTTTACAATAAATGCTTGTATGATTATTCAATTCTTTTATTCCGTACACTACCCTACTTAACTTAAAGCTAATTTATAGTCTAGTCCTAATAATAGAAATACGTTTTCCGACTTCCAGCATTGACTTGTTAAAAAAAGTACATCATTTTTTAAATGTAATTTAATTCTTTATCATAAATTATATTGATGATTAATAATAGAAGCGAAAAACTCTCAATTGCTTTTTTTAAATTATTATAGACAATTTAGAATTGGTAAAATTTTGAAATTAGTCACGTGACTAAAAATGCGCCAAAATCTATCGCCATGTTGGCTACGTCATAATGTTAAAGGAATTGCTCAACAATGCAGTGTGAATTTTCGTGAACTTTCAGCATTAGATTTTATAATGAAAAATATGTCACGGCAGCTATTTTATACGATAAGTTTGTAGTTAATATCTACAACGACGTGTTGAGGTCGGTAAAACGACATCAGTTTATTGCCAAATATGTGTAAAATACTTAGATAAAAAACAAAAAAACCAAATTAAACCTTGCAGATAGAAATAGGCTCTGTCGACTACGCTTTTTAGCCGATTTGAGGTTGGATTACTATAATTGGTTTTTCTCCAAGAACGGTACGTTGCCTTTACATGAGAGTGGTGCCAGGGCACAAGGGGTACCCTGTTCCGTTCTCCTGCCGAACGGTACTACATTTTTACCTCTTTTCATTCTAATAACCAAATAGCACTATTCTAGCCTTAAAACTTTAACCATGAATATCTCCATAACCATGGGGCTCCGCGGGGTGGAAGTGGCACAGGGGGTAGTCCCTCCTCCAACCCCTCCCCCATCCCCTCCTCGGCCCTTAAATCGTTGTCCTATAATGTAAAGTTTAACCCATTTATGTCAATCTAATTGATATTGACTATGAAATATGGTTACCAGCGTAATAAAAATCTGAACCCATAATTTATTATTATTATTATTATTATTTATTTATTTCAGAGAAATCTCCATATAAGTTGCATTATTATAAAACATAAAACATAATAAAAACATATAAACATAGAATGTTAGTGTGTTAGTAACACAAAAATGTACCTACAAATATGTTAGTATTTTTAGTACCTATATCTAACTTATGCCTATGGCTGTCCTTACCCACTGATTCTGGAAAGGACAGTCAAAACGGGCGGCAATCATATTTAGAATGCTGTTGCTGCTGCTTCGTAGACGGTGCAGCAAGGAGTTTGCTTTCTTGCGCATGATGGCTTGAAAACCATCCGTACGCGCTTCAGCAAACATACCAGACGCGCTGCAGCGCCACGGCAGCCCCAACAGCATCCTAAATGCGTTATTATACTGTGTGCGCAGGGCTATGTAGGTTCGCTGCGTATGTTTCACCCACAGGCCACTCGAGTAAAAGGACTGGCAGTACGCCTTAAAAAGTGTTACCTTCACCTCGTTGGTGCAGCGTGCAAACCTGCGAGCGAGCATATTGCTTCTCACCGCCAAAGCCCTGCGCTCCCTCTCTATGTCCTCGTCATCCTTAAGGTCACCAGTTACTATGTGACCCAGATACTTAAACCTGTCCACTACTTTTAGGGCTGCACCGTTAAGAATGACAGGAGGAACATATGCGGGATAGTATGTGCCAGCTCTAAATACTAGTATTTCACTCTTATAACATTTAACATCATTTTCTTTTATTTAGAAAACTTTTTCTATTGAGAAACCCCAAATTATAATTAATTTCCAAATTTCAGCTCAATCGGTGTTTCGGTAACCGGGAAGTGGATCAAATTTAGCTTGCAAGATTTGATTAATCGTCAAGAAACAAAACAACGGGATAGGTGAAACTAAATAAAAGCTTTTAAAAAGCGACATTATGAGAAAGCGACATTCTGCGAAAGCGATATTGTGACAAAGAGACATTTTACCATCAGTAGACATTTTGCAAAAGCGACATTTTGCGCCTGAGCCCTCCAGATTGCATGCAAATTTTGTTCTTGGTGTAACTTTTTTTTGGCTTATCGAAAAAATCTAAGAAAAACATATGTTGAGGTACAAATGAGGTACTACATTTTAACGAAAAGATAAACTAGTTATAACGCCTACAACTAGGTGAAACCGGCTTGGTCCAGCCATTCTGACGTCAGAATGGCTGGCCACTTTCCTCGTAATAGTTTTCCGTCTTTATCGAGGTACACATTATTTGATGTCTGGTACCAAATAGTACAAAGTAGGTACTAACACTTGGTATTGCTCAAAGTTCCAAAACCTCTCTTGGTCCAGCCATCCTGACTCTCACGCCCGCCCGCCCGCTAGCTGGCGGTGTGGCCTGCGCTAAAATCTGTAACTTGGCGACTAATTTCGACTAATTAGCGAGTAAATATGGGAGAAAACAGATCTTCGCTAGGTGCCCTAGTTTTTGAGTTATTAATGTGGCTCTGCTGGGGTAGGCTCTCTCCAGCAGGGCCAACAATAAGCCCTTATCTTTTGAACCAGTGACCGACCAAATCTGATATTTGGCGACTAATTTCGACTAAATAGCGACTAAATTTTTGTGTTATCAAAATTAAAATCCCTGTTGGTGGCTCTGCCAGAGTCAGCCACACAGCAGGGCCAACAATAAGCCTTTATATCTTTTGAACCAGAGACCGACCAAATCTGATATTTGGCGACTAATTTCGACTAAATAGCGACTAAATTTTTGTGTTATCAAAATTAAAATCCCTGATGGTGGCTCTGCCAGAGTCAGCCACACATATAAATGTGGCCAAGCTGGGTACTCTCTGGAGATCGGCCACCTATAAACCCTTATATTTTTCGAACCAGTAACCGACAAATTCTGATATTTGGCGACAAATTTCGACTAATTAGCGACCATTTTTTGTTTTATTAAATTAAAATCCCTGATGGTGGCCAAGCCAGTGTCAGTCACATTAGAAACAGTGTCGAGTCGAAGTGAATTGTGTCTTGGGGGTTAGGTGCGATATGGAAATAAACAACAAAATCAAATTTCACCAGTTTTATTACGTTAAGAAACCTAATTTTGACAACTTTCTGTTACTATGTTTAAAATAGCAATCTTATACTATATTGAATTTTCGTTTTCTTTTAAATTCAGTTCCCAAAAACATGCACAAAGATAATTATCATATTCATTTAGTAATATTGAGGTAGTTATTAGTTTCAGAACTTAAACCAATTGTAAAATGGTTCTAAAAATAACAGTAAAAATTTAAAGAAAATGCGGTGAACTATGTATGTCCTGTCTTGCAATAAAGTGAAAAAAAAACAATATATCAATGAATATTGGACCTTGATACATTAATTTGAGAAGCAACAACAACAGCTTCTCTATACCTAAACAAAAATAACGCATACTGTGGGTCCCGCCTCATGAGATCGCGTATGTACGCCCGTTATTTTATAATATATTTATCACATGGCGGGCGGGACGAGACGCGACGACACGAACTTCGAGTCTGGCCGGGCGGTGGCGACCCCGACCTGGTGCGACGTGCTCCTACACCCGCCCGGCCGCCACGCGACCACGCTACACACTGATATACATGCTCCAGCAAGGTACATAAATACATACGACATACATAAACACTATTACTATAGACTCGGTAAACTTCAATAGCATACACTGGAGGGGATTGTAACATACGAACAACAGAATGAGTGCTCCATTTCCCCACTAAATAAAATTAACAAGTAATTGAAAAAATAATAATGCAATGTGCGCTCGAGGTTTTCATCATTTCATAAAATTAAAACTATTATTCGTAGTAATAATTATTATTCGTCGTAATAATTCAGTAAAATATTTTCATACATATTAGGTAAATCCAAAACTACAATCATGCACATTAAATGAAATCGATCCTTTCACACGTAAATACACAAAATAGTGGTTACACACACGAGAAAGAATTATAATGTAATGTAAATAACAGTAGAACCATCAAACAAGAATGATAATAGCGACAATGACAATATGTAAGTAATGGGCGCGGGGGCGCGTCGGCCGGGGTGTAGTTCAGTCTCGTGGCCGCGCGCCGCCCGCGCCTACATCAACTTAAACTACTTCGCAACGATACAATAATAATCAACTAAAACTATTTCTGCATCCTAACATTACAAATCATAATGTAACCCTCTCTTGCTTACAATGGAAGGAATAAACAACATGCCTATATGTACACTCTTCCTGTCGCAGTGAAAGTAACCGTTTATTTTATTCCATTTTGATAGCCGATGCAAGCGGAATCTGGCTGTCTGTGTGTCGAACAATAGTCGGTCAACTAGCTCCACAGCTGTAGTCAACCGATATTGAACACGTAATACAAGCAAACTTCTTTTTCCAGAAAATATATTCTACAACAATCGGAAATGTTACACCAATATGAATTCTAACATTAATTCAAGACATTCAAATATCGATAATGCATACAATTTTCTTTTAGCGAAACAATAATTAGCTTGCATATACATCTACACATATATTTTTCACTCGTACCGTATAATAAGTAATAACATTGAATGCGAAATTATATTATAATTTAGTAAACTTTCTAAAATACTCAATTGCAGGTGGTCGGTCTTTCAGCAATAGGTGTTATTTCGTGAAATATGGAATGTATTTTTTTTTGCCGATATCATAGGACTCTTCTGAGCATCCTGATAATATTATACACGCTCTTAAGCGCATAAACCATTACACTTCTAGCATCAAAAATTCATATTCAGTTTAATAATAAATTCAGGAGCCCTTATGGCAAGTAAACTCATTATGTATTGTAAAACGTAGATAGTTATTGGTACTTTATACACTACTTCCTGGCTTATCAGTTTTAAGTGATACAGCTATTGTGGAGAGTAACAAAGTTAGCGACGCGTGCGGTCAATCGCACGATATTCTAATCACTAAACACTCATTTTATAAAAACTTGGATCCTGGCCCAAACATTTGTGTTCGCATTGTGTAGCGTCTGCACACGACACCACATCCGTGGCGCGTGTCACTAAGTGGACTCTCACTGCTCTCTGATCATAGGCAGTTTATTCTTCCTGATATGTTTGTAAAAATGAAGTCCGTTTTCTACAATGTCATACGTTATTTACATAATCAATGGCTTCATGTGCGTTCTCCATAGAAGAGCACACATCCGTAGCGTGTAAAGGAACTCACGCACATAACTTGTGAATACTCTCGTACTACATAAATGCACTGTTAATTATAATAGACGGAATTGTCACATTAAAATTAAGCCGTTATAAGTTTACGATTAGTTTCCTTTTTATTGTAAATACAAATATTATTATGTAATTGTGTAATATAACAACGATATCTCTGGGTCAATAATTAACAGTATGAGACTTATTTATAGTATTTAACATGGCAGTATATATTTTAATAGAATAAAATTGTAGACTCATGAAAGTATATGAAAAATGTAAATCATAAAATTATAACGGCGACACATTTGTATCTATCCACGGCTCGTACTTTAAAAGTGGTTACTTTCTTAGTTTATCGTCGACTATAAAGCACCTACAGCAAGTTGTTTTCAGACTGACTATAAGGAGTTAATTGCCAAATGTGAGATTATTTTCAATAATATGTGGAAGCAATACAAAATTACAAAAAATAAACAACCATCACAAAATGTGAAGTATTAGGGGGTCATCAGAAAATTTGAGTTTCATCACAAAAAATTTATTCATATTAAAATAAAGCACAGAACAAAAAGATACAAATAAATTAGAACAATAAAGCAAGATCGCACCAATTAGCAGATACCGTAGTACTACAACCACATAATGGTCTATCGACACAGTTTCACGATATTGGTGCGTAGAAAATATCTTCCGATAGTACTGACAAAGATTTGGAGTAGCTTTTCTGCACTTGTGGTACTCATCAGTAATGTTTCAGGACTTGAAACCTCCCTCAAATGCACAGCGCAACATATATAGCTCAGGAAGGCATTATTAAGCACATTTTCATGGAAAGAAAAATTGGTGGATGGGCGTAGATATGATGACGCCGTGGTCAAGTGTATAATAATCTAGAGCAGGGTCATGGAGGTAATTGAGATCTATCGGAAGATCTAATCATGTTTATTCTTTAATATAAATGCGAAATGTTACTAGTTTTATTACCTCATAACAGTGTAACAAAGCAAAGTCCATGGCTGACAAAGTGGACCCGTATAAAAACTCGACGGTCCGGTATCTAAGTCAGTGTGACGGCGTACATCCAGCCGTTATAGGAACTAAACGCGGTCAAAACGCAACGTAGCGGTCTTTGAGAACTTTGTCTTGTTCAAGAGTTATTAGGTAATCTCTCATATGTAACATAAGTAAGCATGCGTATTGTACCCTTTACATTCAGCACTAAAACATGTGTGCAAATGATAAGATTGCT
The DNA here is from genome assembly GCA_905147715.2 of Xestia xanthographa. Classification (NCBI taxonomy): domain Eukaryota; kingdom Metazoa; phylum Arthropoda; class Insecta; order Lepidoptera; family Noctuidae; genus Xestia; species Xestia xanthographa. The sequence continues at coordinate 25,618,014 of LR990641.1, read as the reverse complement.
CCATTTAACCGTAATGAATTGAAAATTATTTTAATGCATTTGGGACACGGAATAGACGTGACGAGATGTTAAGAGACAAGTGTTGAAGTATCGGGACATCAGCTGGTGAGGCGCGTGCGCAGGCGGGCCGCGCGCGCCACTACTGGGCGCCGCCGCACCCTCGCTACCGCCTCACGACTTACAATTTATAATTTTATTATAATCTAACCTAAAAAATGAGAAAATGGAAATAAGAATGTAAAACATTCTTAGTAACATTTTTGCCAAAACTTCCATATATTATCACATTATACATATAAATATCTAAGCTTTTCATTAATTTTGATATTATTCACTTAATCTTAATCTCTCATAGTTTAAATTATCTCACTTGGCACAATGATAACGCAAATCGCACAATTGGATAATAAAACATATCACGATAGAACCGAACAATACGACTGACGCGACATTTACACACGCACCATTAAACGCTACGGTATCGTTCCATGTCGAAACTTTTGTATTACATTTTCAATACAAGAAAACATTATAAAGCTAACAAAGACAAAATTACAAAGAAAACGATCAACAAATGTTACTTACAAATTAAAACTCATAAGTTTACTCCTTACTCTCCAACAATTACTATTATATCAAAAATATTTGTCCATCATAATTAGGTAGATCATCGTCTCCGTCGATAGGAGAGGCGCGCAGGCGCAGGCCGGGGCGCAGGTTCCCGGCCGCGAGCGCTTAGTCAAGTCAAGGCTCGTCACTACGTCAGGCCGATTCGACACACGATCGGCGTTCACTCTTTGGATTAGTTACTTATCACCCAACACACATCAGTTCAATAGAAACCATTGTACGACACATTCTCAACAGCATGCATGCAGAAACTCCGTGTATCGTTTCAAGAAATATTCTTACAATATACTTTGCAAAGCCGTTTGTCCAATGAGCCTCCTCGTTAAAGCAACGTCGTGTAATTTCCGTTCCTAGTAGTTGTATCCCACACACCCTTCAAAAAATTACATTAACAGTATGGTGCAGCGATTTTAACAGATTAACCTATTACTTTATAACAAAAAACATATTTTGCTCATATTGTTTGTATATAGAAACGGCACGATACTATAGAAACTGTTATTAACATTTGTAAACAGTATACAGAACATAATCATTAACTATTGCAATCTATGACAACTCTTTACATGGTAGCAGAATAATAACATGGTATGAAAACAACTTAACAATCACGTTATTATTAAAAAATAGTGTATATGAATAATATTATATATATGTGTTATATATATATTCAAATATTAATCATCAACATAGATAATTCCCGGGATAAAATATGGATTTATCAATAGATTTAATTACAATTCACTACAATAATAGAATAATGTCAACAACAACATTTGGACACAAATAGTCAAGTCGACAGCCTGCCTGCGCAGCAGTCGGGTGCGGCGGCGGCGATACGACACGGTCTACGTCTCGAGTCGCGCAACGGAAGTGTGCAGTGAAGCTAGTCTAGTGGTGACCGTGTCGCCGCCGCGGCGCCGCGCCCGCTCGCGGCCAGGCCGGCGAGGCGGCGGGGGTGGCGAGGGCTCGAGGGTGAGGTGCTGAGGGCGCGCGGGGTCCTGGAGACGCGGAGGCGGATTACTGCGGCGCGGGCGGCGGCGGCTGCGCGGCGCGGCGGCGACCCGGCGCGCTCGCCTGCGCAACCATCGCACGAATGCGACGCTGCGCCGACTGATGAAATACACAGGAACTGTTAAGCGTACAACTACTAACCGCATCACATTCGCAGGAGTTCAATGATTCATAAGATTTTTTGCCGATGGACAAATACGCAGCGAAAAACTTATTTCATTGCATATATTATTTAGCAACGCATTATTTCATATTTCACAATATCGCTTTGCATTAATATCTATAACACCAAAATATGATTACCCCAATATGAATTGCCGTAATTAATCATTCACGACACTAATTTGAATAAAACGCATGTAAGGCGATTCTTAAGCCGCGTTGACACGGACAGGTTGCTCGGATCGAGTGTTCTCATAGGAGTAAGCTTCATACGTGTGTACTAGGACAACTGTTGATATTGACAATTAATTTTCTTCATTCTGCAATTATTTTTCAGTCATCATTCTGTCCCAATTAATTTGTGGTCGGCGCAGCATCTCCACACTTCTCGTGATATCATCAGACACCTCTCATGCCATATCATCCTTCAGTCCATCCATCGTTTTTTTAATCTTCCTCTACTCTTATACCATAGTCATACTCGAAACTTCATACTCATTCCTCCACATCACATTTATACATACAACATATTTTTCAACATCGAAAGATGTGTTTTTTTGTCAACGCAGCTTAAAAGTCTTAGCCCACATAAACGACTCCGCTCCCATCCGACAAAAAGAATATAATTCAAATATCGGCTTTATGTATTGCTCTTTAGATATACTTTACATTGGCAACATAAATTAGCAGACAGCTCGCTGTCAGCGGGCTTACCGCCGTCAATGCCAATGTAAAGTATATCTAACGAGCAATACATAAAGCCCATATTTGAATTATATTCTTTTTGCCGGGTGGGAGCGGAGTCGTGTAACTGGGCTAAGACCTGACGACACCGCTCGCCCCGCAGTCGGGTGGTGAAGAAGATCTCACGTCATTGGCTTGCATGAATGCCATTGATATCTAAGGGTACGTTTCCACCAAGCGGATAAATTCGACGTAAACAAAGCGTATCCTCGCGCGTGCACATGGATATGCGAAAGTATATGAGGATTTTTCCTCTTGGTGGAAACGAACCCGAACACGTTCTGTTCGTTCGTTCGTGACAGAGTTCACTTACGGTCTACCACTTTTCACCCTTATGCCATAAGTAGGTTGAAAATTGGTCCACCGTCAGGAAACTCTGGTACACCACACGATCCTTTGCCGCCTACACCCGACCACGCGGACGAGCGGTGTGTGAGAATCGCCTTTTATAAACTTAATATAATCCTATAATTATACTGACCATCATACAGTGACCCGTCAGTTCTGTACAATACATATACATGTAGTTACATAGTCCAATAACAATTATTAAAGGCGTAGCAGATAAATTAAAGATGTTTCATAAATAATTAATTTTATTGTCAATCTTAACATTCGCTATAATATTGATATAATTTATTATTTACGTTGATACTGGGATAACTCACCTATTGTTTAGCGTCAAAGGCATAAATTAACTTGGCATGGCCATGGTGTAGTGCCATTTCATTGGCTCTCACTGAGGATTGTATCCTTAGACAGGCAGTGTCTCGATAATGTTTCATCCCGCGTCAGGTGATTGCTAAAACGTAAATATCTCATTATGCCAAAGTGAGACTTTTTTTTTCAAATCGAATTTATACGCACTATTGCATCGCATTGCGCCAGCTATTAGTAAAACCATATACTTATCTTTTTGACATTTTGAACGTATGTCGACACGTCACATCTTCTTATATTATATATTATTTATATGCTTATAAGTCAATTCAATTTGGACTCGTAACTACATGTATACATCTTACAGAGTACAGTACCGTTGCCTATAAATTTCGCTTAGCAATTTATTTCATATTCATTTTCATCACATTCGAAAAAAAATAGGCGTAAGTAAGTAAAACTTATTAATACCTGAACGCTGTAGAAGGGACCCACGATGTGCACGGTCGTATCGTGATCCTGCGCCTGCGCGGCGCCCTGCTGCTGCTGCGGCTGCTCCGGCAGCTTGATGAGCGAGCCAGTAACGCGCTGCAGCTCTCGTACATTCTGACCTCCCTTGCCGATGATGCGGCCGACCTGCGACGAAGCGACCACTATCTCCACTGTCAGCCGCACGTCATCCGAACCTGACATGAATCCTTCTTCTCGCATCTTCTCGAAAATGAGGTATTGAGCCTGTAAATGTCAAGTACAAGTCATTAAAACTATGTCCAGTACGTTCGAAACAGAATAATATGATAAGCATCAAAATATAACCAGTACATACCTTCCACTGAGCCTCAGGGCTTCCGACTATGGTTACTTTACGCTCCTGTTGAGGGTTGCTTTGGTTCTCTCCCTGTTTATCTTGCTCCAGAGGAGCGATCTTCACAGAAGCGTTGCTGAATCGAATAATGTTGCGAATGTGCAAGCCCTTGGTGCCAATAATCGCGCCCACAGCATTATTTGGGATGTATAAGTATGTAGTCTCCTGTGGTAGAAAAAACTTGTGTTAGTTTCGATATATGTAGCTGGTATCGACACATCAATGCCTATATATACAACCTATAATTGAGTTCAGATCGGAAACCCATCGAAGGATTCGCTACTCGAAAGTGAGCATGGCACCACGAAAGGCCCGTCTTTATGAACAACCAATAAAGCACTACAGCCAAACGGATACAACAAAGTCAGACGGGGTCATTAACAGTAAGACTTCCCTAGAAATGTGCAAATTAGTACCTGTGAATCACCAGCTCCCTGCTGCGCGCCGCCCTGGCCCGGCAGAGGAGCGTATATAGGCGGCGGGAACGGCGGGGGAGCACCACAGAATCCACGACCAGTGGACATCATGGCCATAGGATGCAACCCCGGGAACATGATGCTTTGCGGCGCCAGCATCTATAACACCAATAAGAATAATATTAAGCAAACATACACTTTTATCAAGAAACTTACTGTTTAGTAGCCAGTGACAAATTACCTGCAAATCGCTTTCATAGCTCTGGCGTAATTTAGCTGAAATTTGTGACTCCGCCTTAGCCATATTTTCAATGGAGCCCTTGACGGTGATGATCCGCTCCAGGTTGAAGCTGTTGATGTCATTGATAGAAGAGACGGTAATCTTCGTATCGGTTTCTTGCATGATCCTCTTGATCGTGTTACCGCCCTTACCAATGATACGGCCAATTAGATTGTTGTGAGCCAAAATTTTGAGGCAGATCTCACTGAAAACAAAAATAACGCAATGTTAGTTACGAATAAAGAATTATTACAATATAAAATTTCGTATTTCATTAAAAATAAAGTACTGTATTGATTTTACCCCTTGTTGGTGTTGTTGGCCTCCTGTTGCATGACTTCCAGTATTCTTTTGCATGCATTGGTGCAGTTCTCGGGATTGCCATATATAGTTATGGCCTTCTCGAGAGAGCCAACGTTGTCCTTGCGGTGGACATCAACGCGAGCGCGGCTCTGCTGTGTGATGAGGCGGATGGTGCTGCCCTGGCGGCCGATGATGGCGCCGACCATGTCGCTCTGCACGAGTAGCCGCAGCGGGAAGTCGGTGGGCCGCGAGCCGCCGCCGGTGGCACCGCCGCCGCCGCGGCCGCCGCCGGGGCGTCCGCGCCTGCCGCCACGGGTGTTCTGCTCCGCCGCTTCAACCTTCATCCGACTTCCCTCCAGTTCGCACCCATTTAGGCCGTTGATGGCTCTGAAACAAGTTGAGCTCGTGTGAAATACAAATAACGCCTAACAGCACGCCAAACACAGAACAACAGCAACCCATGCGTTATCTATGACTTTATAGGTAAGTATAAAAAGCAGAGTTGTCAGTATCTATTAAAATCAGTGAAGAACCGCAAAAGACCATACCAAATAAGTGAAGGAAAGAGTTGATTTTTACTCAAAATGAACTTTAATGAAACTTTAAAACAATTAATCACTAGGGGCTTTTGGTACCCATTTAATAACACAGTTACACAATTATGTGCCAGCGAGACGGATCCCGGCGCAGAGAAGAAAGAAAAAGAAAGAATCGGTTGTACATTATACCTTCTGTGCCACCTGGAAAGCAATAAGCAAAATAGAATAAAGCAAAACATATCACTAAATACATCATGCGAACGCCGAATTACAGATGCGAGAGATAAGAGAAAAGCTGGAACCGAAGACGGTGCGAACAAGACAGCACACCCAAGAGAACCCTCAAACAGACAATAATACTCACTGCTGCGCCTGCTCCGGCGTCTCAAACGTGATGAACACGGCCTGGGTGTTGGCATCGCGCGAGTTCGCTTTGTCGCAATGCTGTACGTTGCCGTACTGTGAGAGCAGGGGCTCGATGTTGTCGAAGCGAACATGCAGGGGTAGCCCACTGATGAGTACTTTTGATGACCGGCTGCGAGAAGCGACATAACCATTGTTTACAACAATTTCCTATTAACTTCAAACATAGGTAGGATAGGTAGGATCTTTAATCAAGGTATTAATATTACTTCAGATAAGAAATGCATGGGTGTTTTAAATACCCACGTAAAATCATCAGGCACCTAACCTATAACATTTTTTTTTTTTTTTTTTTTTATCTTGATGTCTCGAGCTAGTTCTACTTAACTATTTGGGTTTCGTTGTTAACTAGTAACCCAAGGATCAATTCTCCGCGTCACTTGAAACTTAACAGTAATCGATAGCTGTGCTGTGCGTGTGCCTATATTGATAAGGTCCATTATAAATAATGGACAGATAAAATTGTTTACTACTGAAGTAGTGACTGATAATGTGAAGTAGTAATCAGAAAAAGAAAATTGATTATTATACATGTAATACATAAGCAGGTACAAGTAGGGTAATTATACTTTGATTTCGTTTGAGTACGTAGTTTTATCCTTCGGTATGCCTGGTAGGGTCTGTCAGACCCACCTGTGCACATAAACCGTTGTGTTTCCTTCAAATTCGAATTTCGTGCCTAACCGCACTTAGTAGCTGGCCGTTATTAATTTCTAGATTCCCGCCGCCCGCTACCTTTGTCTGGAGCGCGCTCCCGTGGTAATTATGACGTGCGTATAGTTCGCGTGGGTCTCACAGACCCGACCAGGCATACGACGTGACGTTTCTATGTAAGTATTTTTCTGCTGTTTTTGGTAATTATTTATTTATATGCTTAAATATAATCTTTTTTAGATCACTTTAGTTTCAAAATGGACAAAAGTCCGATCACGTGAGTCAGGGAAGCGAGGCATCTGATTCAGAGACAGAAAACAATGATATAAGATTTGGGTTTTGCACTGATTGAACACCATTTGCAGTCAAGGAAAAACAACAACCGGCCAATCTACAGTTCTTCGCAAACGAATAGGTAGTCATTTGGGTACCCAAGATGACACACCATTGAAAAAATCGACTCCTGGTATATAACGGATATATAGATGTTACGAACGAGCCCTAGAAAATGTTGATGGAAGTGATGAAGACTGAATATTCTTTAGTTATTTATAAGTACATAGAAGTGCCTTAATTTTTTTTTAGTCTGATTGAATCTATTCAGTTTTTAATAAGTAATGTGTGTTATAAGAGTAACAAAGACTTTTTTTTTGTTAAAAACACTACCAAGTTTAATTGGAAAAATAGTTAGTAAAAGTTGTTGATTTGCAATATTTTTTTATTTTATTTTCTAGTATACACCCCTAGTAAAAATATTGGTACATTTTAATTATTTATCAATAAATATGTAAGAAATTACAAGTTAAAAATCCAGGTCTGGTAGACCCCACCAGGCATACCGTGTAATTTTTTTCCACCAGGCATACCGAAGGGTTAGAATAAAGGCGCTTCCAGATTTCATTCAATCGATGACGTAATGTCTTGTTAGAGATCGCGTTAGAAAGTTCATTTGATTACCCCGTGAAATAATAAAAAAAATGGTACAGGCAACTCCACTTATAAATAAATTAAAACTTAAAAAAGATGGTTCTATTAAAATGACAAGAAAACTAAGTATTCGACGAGCAATTCGATTCTAAAACACACGTTTTCTTTTACGACAGACTAGCTTATGACCGCAGCTTCGCGCGCGTGTTGTTCGGTACTGAGACCCTACTCTCTAACATCCGTCCGTCCGTCGTCTCTATCCTTCTCTCTCACTCGCACTCATCTGCAGACGTGCGCGACAGAGGCGCATACATCCGAATATACGGACGAAGCGTGATAAAGTAGGGCCTCAGACGCGACGCTTCTAACGATTTTCCATTTGTCAAATTATAAATACATAATATAATGTTGTTTATAAATTATGCTGGAACAGATATGCGGGTTAAACCCTTCGCCGTAAACGGGTAAAAAAAAAAGATTTTAATTTCGCGGGCAGTCGTCCTGTAGCTAAAAACATTCGATTTCAAAAAACATACTACTATTATGAAAGTTTGAATGTACGGATGATTATTAGGTACTCAATCGCGGCAATACGGCTGAACGGATCTGGATAAAATTCGGCACTGAGATAATCTGGAATAGCAGTTTCTCACACATAAATATCAAAGTTTCAACGCGAAATCGTTGGCAACAGGTAGTCTACACTATCTACACTAATATTATAAAGAGGAAAGATTTGTATTTTTGTGTGTGTATGTTTGTAATGAATAAACTCAAAAACTACTACGCCGATTTCAAAAATTCTTTCACATTTAGAAAGCTACATTCACCCTGAGTAACATAGGCTATATTTTATCCTCGTACTTCCACGGGAACGGGAACTACGCGGGTGAAACCGCGTGACGTCCGCTAGTAAAATATAATTTAGAAGAAAACGGAAAATCGGTTATGTGATTGTTTTAAAATCGAAATCAGTTTTCTAAAATCCTCCAGTTTTGTGACCCCTACTACCGGATTGTTGGACAAACGCCAAATGCACAGAAACGTTCGTTTCTCGTATGAACTTGAAATAATGACAACGCTTTCTTTCTTTCTATTCGGAAAAGCGCGACAGCTTGCTGTGTAAACTTGGGCCTATTTTGCAAAAAAAAACATTTGCTCTATACTTAAAAGCTCCTCAGTTAACACATTTTGCCACGAAACTAACGAAAGTTACATGGAAAGCGTTAAATGATAGTTATAGTACGGGAGGTACAGTTGATCTAACGATGTCTTTTTATACTCAGCTGAAAATAATCTAATAATACAATTAATAAATTTGAAGTGTCGTTTGTAATATCAATATCAGGTTTTTACTGAATGATCATAACTTTCATGGCTTATGTTCATGTAATCCATGGCATAATTAATATTTAAGTCTATCTATAGGTTACAGGTAACATTAACTTGTATAAAGAGTAAGCACAGTAACAAAACCACATTTAGGGTTGAGCACCCTAAGGATAACCAATGGGACCCTATTACTAAGCTCCGCTGTTCGCCCATCCGCGTCTCTCTGTCAGCGGGCTTATTCTAAGTAGGTAGAGAGTTGATTTTTTTTGTATTTCGGTTGCCGCTATAAATAACAACAAAATATATAAAATGTAAGAGAGCTACGAAGCTCATGTGCGAGTCAGACTCGCACTTGGCCGTTTTTTTTTTTTTTTGGTCCGATGTCTGTCTGTTTGTTCCGGTTAGTCTCCGAATCTTCTGGACCAATTTTGACTTTGACACTGGCAGATAGCTGATGTTATAAGGAGTAACTTAGGCTAGTTTTGTTTTCGAAAAAGTATTATCAAAATCCGAGTCAAATGCGGAACTAATTTTCATAATAATTCCACGCGGACGAAGGTCGCTAGTATCAAATAGGTAATCGTTTAAGAGGACTACAGGAGCTATACACGAGTTTTATAATGCAAAATAGCATAATTATGATTCACTGCAACAAACAAAATCTTCTATGCTGTATGATAGTGTTTTGAAAACATAATACCTACAACTAATTTGACTCAATTAAAAAATCACGAACTTATCTCTAAAAAAATATTTTTACGAGTAAAAAACATACTAAAATACAAGCTGATCATTCTGATTTTTTTGGCAAATAATTCAACAAGCAACATTAGCAACATTATTTTTAGTCCTATCAATAGATTTTTTTGTAAATCGCAAAAAACCACTCATTTCGCACTATTCGGCCCGCAGTGACTGACGTAACAACCACTTTGTAATGCGAGCCGATTAGAACTTTATTAACTACTAGCTGACGTCCCGCGGTTTCACCCGCGTAGTTCGTTCCCGTGGGAGTACGGGAACAAAATATAGCCTATAGCACTCACGAATAAAGTAGCTTTCTACCAGTGAAACAATTTTTAAAATCGGTTCATTACTTCCGGAGATTACCCACTACAAACAAACTTACAAACATACAAACTTACAAACAAAATATGTTACCTCTTTATAATTGTTATTAGTATAGATTTCCACCACAAATAGAGTTGCTAATTTAGCTCCTGTAGTCGCCTTAACATAGCACAACAGTGATATGCGAGTCAGCTGCTCCAGAAGTGAGGGAATCCAAAGTTACAGCAAGCCAAGATTGAAAGAAAAAGCAAAAATATTTTCACGCGTAATTATTTTTCGGATCATCTTATGTCAAAAAATTATAGTAACTGAATGTATGCCCGGTTACATTATCTTTGGACCTGGCGTCGATGGATTTTATAAACGTAACATGATTATTATTATTATCAGCCATTCGTGTCCCACTGCAGGGCAAAGGCCTCCCTTCCTTCCTTCCACTTATCCCTATCTAGTGCTGTTATGCGCCAATCCTTGTGATAGGAGTCGAGTTCGTCCCGCCATCTCCTTCTGGGCCTGCCTCCTGCTTTAGCTATGGGCTAAAGCTACCACAAAATGGGTCCTAAACAGCAGCAAATGGCAGACGTAACATTGAAATGTTAAAAAAAGCACTTTCGTTGCCGATACGTGTCGTGATATTTTCGTGATACCACTGCTTTGGATGGAATTGACAGAATGAATGACAGATGAACAAAAGATTTGTCGTTTCTCTTTCGTGTCTATGGCGTTCATGCTAAGCGGGCAGGTCCAGAGATAATGTAACCGGGTTGTAAGTGGGTGGATTACCGGGGGTGTAGAATATAGAGTTATTATTATTATTTTTATAGAATTGCTCAAGTCAATGAAAAAGGAAGTGTCAGTTTTGCAATAATTTATTTTAAATTCATGACATTCGTATTTTATTGAAAAAAAAAAATGCTTAGCTAACTTCACCAAAATCTACAGCTTAGTGGTATGTGGCCGGGCCATATCGCTGTTTTTTTTTTTGTTTGTTTAACGCCGTCAGACAATTTGTTGTTTATTTTGGAGCAGATTTATTAATTTTATCTTAATCCTAGCTAGGTCTTATTATCAAGGTGAATGAAATAACCCCAGACACGATGTAGCTGTCAACCTGTCATCTGCTATGTTCACCAGAATCGGTTCACAGTTAAAATTTTGTAGTGAAAAATCAATCGATCCTCATTTTTCAACCGACTTCCAAAAAGAGGAGGTTCTCAATTCGACTGTATTTTTTTTTTATTGCTTTTATTTATTTATTTTGTTTTCCTAATGAGGCTGCTTCGAAGTATAGTCTCCATCAAAAATTTCATTTGCACTCTATAAAGGGGACAATTATTAATTTTATCTTAATCCCAGCTAGGTCTTATTATCAAGGTGAATGAAATAAGCCCAGACACGATGTAGCTGTCAACCTGTTATCTGCATAATTATGTTCACCAATTCAATAGAATCGGTTCACTGTTAAAATTTTGTAGTGAAAAATCAATCGATCCTTATTTATATTGCTTTTATTTTTTTAGTTTGTTTTCCTTTAAATGACGCTGCTTCGAAGTATAGTCTCCATTAAAAATTGAAATTAGGGGACCGATTAACCGGGTTAAAAGTTTAACCGGTTCTAAGACTATAACCCATAATATGTTTGATTAACTATTATAATATATGGGCTAACCATTTAAATATTGTAAATTAACCAGAATGCACGAGAAAGCACGCGAACACGATAACCGTGTTTTTTTCGTTGGTTAAAAAGTAAGTTAATAACATTTTGGTGGGAGGACACGTTGAACCTAAACTAGTAACTAAAATAATAACCAAACAAAAATTGGCAATTGTTGGGTACCTACGTTGCTTTATTCGAACATCATTGGCTACAAAATGGCGGAGCTCCGGAGATGACATCATCTGCGCCCTCGTCACTACAGACGAGGCGCGCGGCGCTGCGCCCGTCCACGCCGCGCGCCGGCAGGCCCCGCGCGCCCTGCCTCTCCCCCGGCTCTCCCCACTACTCGCACGCCATTCACAACTTCGTTCCATTGCACTCGCTCGATGCATGACCCCTCGTAGTGAATGTACCTACCTACTACCTCACTCCACATATTATATATATACCTAGATACAACAAAGCGACCGCAGGATACAACCAACAATCGAATCGTTCGTTTAGTGGGTACCTATCTCTATACTATTGCATGAAGTTATTCTTTGGTTATTGTAACAAAATTATGTGGTGCTCTTACAATACATAACAAGTACCCATCATTGTACATTTTTTAAGAATTATTATAACATTATTATGTGATCTAAACTGGGTAAGTAAGAGTCATGAGTTCATTGTCAGACCAGTCTCAGAGATCTTTATTATAATACAATGAAGTTCATGTTCATTTCTTATTATTTCTATACTTACAATAAACTATTATTAATTTATTATACATCTACACTAATATTATAAAGAGTAAAGATTTGTATTTTTGTGTGTTTGTTTGTAATGAATAAACTCAAAAACTACTGCGCCGATTTCAAAAATTCTTTCACCATTAGAAAGCTACATTCACCCTGAGTAACATAGGCTATATTTTACCCTCGTACTCCCACGGGAACGGGAACTACGCGGGTGAAACCGCGTGAAGTCCGCTATTTATTATATAGAATAAGTTAGTCAAAAATCTTTAGAAAACAGCGATTATCAATATTCTAAGCGTAGTAGTAGGTAAAATATCCGTAACAGCAACGTAACGTTATCATGTTTATCAACGAGCCCGTAATTTTATTGACCTGGTTTCCTGGGTCGTTCCCCTGTCGTGGTCGTGAATCAATATCTCCGCGGTCGATTTCTTCCCACTAGATAACAGGAACGTTACATTCATTCTTCCTACCTACATGGTGTAAAAGACCTCATCACGAAGCTGTCAACCAAGCATTCTGTACATCAAACTAAGTGACTTTTAGCAAAAAATATTGCTGCGAAACGACTTTTTTTTTTGGGTGAAAAATCATGTTTTGTGGTAGAACTCAATGTAACGCACTCAAAACATTGTGCTGATGGATGGATTGAATAGTACGAGGGTCGTGGAGGTGTTTAAAGTAAAAATCTTACGTTAAAAACTTGTATTTAAAAAAAAACTTTTCTAAAAGTTGGAACTTTGACCCCCAATATCTCCGTAACTAGAAGGTTCCCAGGTATGGTGTAGTGTAGAACAAAAAAAATATCGCAATGACGAGGAGAATAAGTGCCTTTCGTTTTTGTGAAGAGGTGTTTTACACCCTTTATATGAATTCATGGTTTTACGACAGTTTATTTATTTTAGAAATCCAGTTGCTATAACTTTACCTATTTCAGCTCAACACTGGAATGACGACAAAATGTTATTATTTCGATAACTTTCTTTTTCAAAATATTGTTAATACAATTTCATTAAACGCTACAACACTAAACAATTACGTCATACCATACAGGGGTCAATAAACTTAAACAGTGCACGGAGCTACTGTTATTTATTATTAACTTCATTGAACATCATAGATCTACAACCACAGATAAGTAATTTATAATATTTATTTAATACAGACTGGTTATACCTACTTATTCATTATTCCATTTAGCTAAAATTAATAAGCGCATTTTTAGGGTTCCGTACCCAAAGGGTAAAAACGGGACCCTATTACTAAGACTGCTGTCCGTCCGTCTATCTGTCACCAGGCTGTATCTCATGAACCGTGATAGCTAGACAGTTGAAATTTTCACAGAAGATGTATTTCTGTTGCAGCCAACAAAACAGAATAAAATAAATATTTAACTTGCACTTGGCCGTTTTTTTTTAGAACGCTTCTGTATTTAGCAGTTTATTCGAATCGGTAGCTTTATAAATTTTAAGGTATGTATTGAATATTGAATGTATTAGGACCGATAAATTTTACAATAATTATGATAGGTTTTAGCATTCCCAGGACCAGGAATAATTAAAGGCTGTGAAGGCAAATGCGACTCGAGTTGGTGCCATTTAGAGCTATAGGTACTATACCTGTGTAATACCTATAGGTATTACACCGAAACCATGATTGCGCTGCCATTGGTTGCGCAGCCAATCGGACGCTATCGACAGGTGAGAATAACCTGTAGGCCTATAGCTATAGCTCCAATTCGCGTCGGAGCCATTCCCAAGTGTGCCTTACCACTATATTATGGTGAGCCAATCCAATATACGTAATTTTAGCTCGTCTATATTGACCACCGACTAACCTAAAAATATTGCAATCTTCAAAAACGGGCAAAACAAGAAACCCAAGAACTTCAGAGCTGCCCAAACTCGTTCTCATGTTCTTTACAGTTCGCCAAAAAAGGCGGCATACCTATTCTTTTTGTCGTCGTAACCTGTTTGGAAGTATGTAGGTTTGCAAACGTAAATGTGTACACCCCGATATATACATTTAGTTATACATAGCTGGGTAAGGCCGTAGATTTTGCCACTTAGTAACATAGAGCAACATAGACACTTATATGTTACGGTAACATAGAGGTAACGCGAAAGTAACGCATAATGTTTGTAAGGCCAATTGCATAACGCGCTATTTTTAGCTTTAGCCGACTTCAAAAAGGAGGAAATTTCGACGCATAATAAAATCGAAGTTCAGTACTAGAACAAAAATAAGTTAAATGTACGAGAATGAAACTGAAAAATGTTTAAAACTGTCAACAGTTTAAAATTATAACATAATCGTGAAATATGGCAAAGTTTACCAAATGAAAGAACATTACCAGGAAAATAATACTACGAAATAATTGAAGTAAGTAACAAAAAAATTTAATGTCAAAGTTTCTCAAAAATATTTCCTAGCAAAACCAAAAACAAACTAAATAACATTCGTTAAAACGTTTTAAACATAGAAAATAAGCTAAAGAAAATAATACTACGAAATAATTGAAGTAAGTAACACAAATTAATGTCATAGATAGTTTCCTTCCATTTTTGCCGTAATTCTTGTTTGTGCTCTTCAGTATAGGTACTTTTTTTTTCACATAGTAGCGTGCAGATTTTTCTTTGGCCTTCTTTTGTATTTCTATATACTTTTGCGGGTTTTCGTTTTTCCTTTTCGCGATATTTTTTTTGCTTTTCAGCTGCAGTCATCGGCGTCTTCGGCGGTATCTGTGGCAATGTGTTATAGTTAATCAGAAAAGTATAGGTACAGTTTGGTTTTAATACAGTAATTTTTAACACATTGGTTGTGAACTTGTGATCCGTAGTTTGCTAGAAAGAAAAAGCAATCCGCGCAGATTACGAAGATAGTGACGTGTGCACGTTTTTTACTTTTTATGCAGACAAGCTAACTCTGGAATTCTGGATACAAATTAATATAAACACAAAAAAGTAAAACTGTAAGACTTCAAATAATACGCGGTAAAGATTTAGATTTAGTTTTTTTTTTTTTGTTCCCATAAAATATTAAAGAGTCGTATTTTACTTTTTTGTGTTTATTTTTCCACTGAGTGGCACAAAATTAGTTTCAAACCTTTTTTTTTCAGTTTCCACTATGTCGAACCTTCTAAAATGACACTGAACCTTACATGTTAGTTAAGGCAACTTGACTACTTTTATGTTATGTGTTTTTTTAATTTCCTAAAACATCTATACCAAAAATGCCTTCTGCACATCAAATAAAAAATACTGAACGGATTTTTCGTTATTCAACACGTCAAAATTTAAAAAAGTAGGTAGTAGATTTTTTTTACAAGTATAGATCTTCCCTGTGCCAACAAAAAAGTAGGTATACCTACATATAATAAATTACGATATGAACAAACCTTTATAACTGTAAAACGTTACGTAACATACAATCAACGTTACCAGTAACATCGAAGCTACATAAAAGTAACGCTAAAGCACAATTTTTCAAGGTTATAAATAGGCATAACTCGACATCCGAGGTGAATTTTAAACCTAGACACATTACCACGCCCTTATTAGTCACTCGTGCATAATACTTTATAAGATGTGTACAATTAAAAGTGTTATTTACCTTTGAAATCTCCAAAATTCACAGTTAAAATTCGCTGCCGAAACATACACGTGCACTTTTGACAGACTCCAGAGACGACAAGATGGCGTCTTTTTTTTTTTTAATGCGATGCCTCGATACTTAGTGTTGCCAGTCTAGTAACAAACACTACCAAACTGTTTTTTCAATGCTTTTTATGGGAAAATTTTAGTAACATACAAAGTAGTAACATAGAAGCAAAAATATTGAGCAAAGGGTTGAATAGTAATAAATCTATAAAAAACGAGTTTTTAAGGACACAAAAGGCACGATGTAGCAGCTTAACTTTGACACATTTCAGATAGTCACAATTAATTGAATGTTCATTAGAAAAAATGTAAGTTTTATAGTGCTAAGTGTCAAAAAGACAGCATGTTTTTCGTTAAATTTGGGAGTCTTGGCGAGTTTAACTTATTGTATTTTTTTAAATGTACAACTTACATTCATTTTAACAATAAGGTATAAGAATTTAAGACATGTAATAACCTAATTAAAATACCTTCATTACAATTCACCAACTAATTTGTTTTTTGTAAGCAATCAAAGTTTAAGAATATTTTTTCTTAAAAAAGTGGCAAAATCTACGGCCTTACCCAGCTAAGAGATCAGGGAGCTCTGATTTTAGTCATTTCCCCACTTTCACGTTGTATCTGATAGATAGCAGATCGAACTACAGACAGAACCATTTTCATTTTCGTTGTTCACTACAATCCTGGCTGTTATTTTAGTTATCCGTGTAGCAATTTTCTATTACAAGCACCTAGCGTAGTCGCTTGTGTGTGTTTACACTTACTGTATTGTGTTCGTTAGCTATGTAAATACCTACTCTTAATCGATACACAAGCGCGGCGTTCCCAAAATTACAGCCTATTAGGTAGGTACACGGACTGCGCGGTAGAGTTGATAGGTAGGATATCTGCTAGATGTGCATGGTAGATTAGGTGCTATATGTAAGTACCTACCTACCTATTAGGTAACTTGTATTATTTAGCAAATGAAATGTTACCACCTACCTACTGCTGGACTACTGGTCCCTACGGTTACCCATCTACAATACCATACTTACGAATTAATACTTCCTATTTATGAAACCTAACGAAACCATAATATGAACAGTTTGTTATCAATAAACCCATTGCATAGTGCCTGCCGGCCGGCCGGCGCGTTCGGTATCAGTGATTCATGGCCGCGGCGCGACGGCCCGCTATGCCGGCGGGCAGCTCAGCTCTCTGCGCGCCGCCATTTTCTTTACGCACCACGTGTTCATGTGCATCGAATTTATTGAAGCATTTTAAAGCTTCCACTGCATTTAAACAATCGACGTCAGCGAACGTAGATGAAATGTCAAATGTAATGTAAATTAGTACCTATAAACTTCACGGTTGCCAAACTACAATCGTACTACTATTACTTTACTTTGTATACCAGCTGTACCGATCGTTTAGGAATGTGGGCGTATTCGTGTAGATAGGATAGCCTACTAAACTAGTCATACCTGCGGTATTTCGCCATTCTGTAAGCCATAAGCAAGTTGTGAAACTTAACACAGCACGTGCCTGATGTAGATGCACACCGACGCTTTCAATTTCACCACTTCGACAGCAATGTCCACCACGGTTCCAATTGAAATAAAAGAAACATCAAGCGTATTACGATCTCTAGTACATTTGTAGTTTGTTAAATGAATAAACGACCGGAAGGAGTGATGAACCTAGCCCATTCGTACATGAGCTGTAGCGCAACTGCGAGTGTTGCCGTGTGACTGAAGAACGAGTGAACCGACTCGAACCGAGTTGAGTACCCGGCTGTGTAGCGGACGCGTCGCGGGTTCAGAACGGACTTGCAATGCAAAACGACTGAATGCCGCGCCGCCCTCTACCCACCCACCCTCCCGCTTCATACTGATAAAACAACAACCCATGCCATTCACTAATCCACTATCATTATGAGACTGTTTCATTTTCAAAAATTGTAAGTACCTATGTACTTGGTAAATAATTTGCTTAATAAAAAGAGGTCATTAACCTGATGAACTTGAAATAATAAAATATAGGTACCTACCTATAATATTGCATATCGACGCCCCCTGCTCATAGCCACTTAGGCAACAAAATTTGAAATTTAAGCAGTAAGATTCTTTCAGGTGGTAAGGCATCTAATGATTACTGATTTTTTTTCATAAATTTCAGACAGGAGGAAAACAGAATACATATAGTTTGTATGGTAAATGTTGTTGCTTCAGTTTAGAAACTGGGACAAAACAAAAACAAAAAATAAAATAAAAAATATAAATAAATAAATATTCTAGATTGTAATTTCTATTTTCGAAGAATATCCCTTATATGGGATGAAGGATGTGTTAATAAAACTCACAAGACTACAAAATACGTGCCTAACGACAAGTTGCGGACTCGCAGACGAAGGGGTCCCTTTCTCTGGTGCCTTGATCCTTGGACACCCTGTTCCCGATACCAGTGGCCTACATTTTTTTTTTCTTTTTTTTTCTTTAGATGAACATTTAAAGAAGTAAGAAAATCTGTTTTACAGAGCCATGGAGCGTTCCATAAAGCTGGTAGATTCCTAATTTCGAAATTTAAAGACATGCAAATTGCAAATGTTTTCGATTTTGGAAAAATAAATAAGTAAATTTAATAAGTAAAGTTCGTAAATAGCACCAGTCATTCATTCGTCATTCATATTAGTAGATCACCAAACTTGCCAAAATAAACAATTATGAAATCAATGATAGACCATTCTGACACTATTGTAAGGGATGAAATTGAATGACCACCAAAAAAACAATCGTTACCCTAAACAGCCTCATCCAAAAAAAAAAAAAATATGTACAAATAAATGAAACCTGTACCAAAATTTTTCGGGCTATTTAAGTCATGCCTGCACTACCAAAACTTTTCATAACCCAAAAAGGCCACGCGTGCACCAAATTTTAACTAGCAAAGTTTTGTGTCATTACTACCCAAATATGTCACTACGTTTGCCATAAAATGTATGTGTTATAGGCAATGTGTACAATGCAGGCATTCTATACAATACCTAGGAAATGTATAGAATGCCGGGGTCGTTTAGGCAATGTATGAAATGATGTTCAATGTTTAAACTATTTTACACTTTACCTAGGAAATGTATAAAATACCTAGGCATTGATTATTTGTATTGATTGTTTTGATGATTATAAATCTGTAACTACATACGTCTTACAACCGCGAATAATATTTTAATCAACATACAACCTAGCACTGGCCTCAAAATTAAAAAAAACGTAAGAAAATTTGAATTTCGCGGGCTACCCTGGAGCGTTCAACCTTAAACTTAACCGTCAACATTTTGTGGTTTCAAATCATTTGGAGAAATTTGACAGTTAGTGGTAACTTAGTGGCGACTAGCTACCTTAAACATAGATAACTGAGTTGTGTAAAACTATAAAATGTATGATGAGAATGGAAAGACTGACTTTTTCATGTAAAATACAAGTTCGAATTAGGTAGGTATACAAAATTTAAGTTACGATGAAAAAAAAAACAAAATCATGTATGTAAAATATACTATTTAGGTAGTTGTATATTATACGTTTCATACATTGTATTTTTCATTATTACCGGGTAGATCTGGATACATAAACTACTAATAATAATCTGAATCGTTTATTTCACAATGACGCATTTCCGGCATTATTTAAGGCGTAAACATAGAATAATAAAACATTTCTGAACAGTTATGATTTTTAAGCTTTTATTACAAAGCCTCTTAGAATAGTTGATTATTTAAAATAATGGATTATTCGAAAATAATTATTAATAGGTATAATTCATACTTTTGTTTATAGAAAAATGTGTTATATAATGTATCTTTCATCGCTAATGTAAAGCTGTTCAGACCCTGGGCTTGTTCCCGAATAATTTCATTTTTTCTCAAGCCATAAGTCAGAAATAATTTATTTTAATAATATCAATTTAGCAATAAAAACGAACAGTTGGTAGGTAATATGAAGAGCGCGGCGACGCGGACGGCACGTGTGCTGTAAAGGGCCGAACCACCTGCCGGCAGGTGCAGAGCCGCAACAACTGCGCCGTGATGCACATAATATTATGCAGACGGCATACATTATTAGCTTTATAGCTTAAGCTTTAGGCTAAGGAAACTATCTTTAATGCGATCATTTCGCAGTAAATCTCTGGCGTAGATCAACACTTTTCCTTACTTTTTTTTGCAGAGCATAGAAATTTTGAATTTGTCGGGCAAAAAATCGCCTAAAAGACCTTGAATCAAATGACAAAACCTATTAATTACGTATTCATTGAGATAACCCGTCATGCAGCTAACCACAAACACAGATTCGTGACGCATGTACTGGGATTTTTTTTTTGGCTTCAGTATCGAAACTTCACATTAGCAGAACGACACTTAAAAAATGCCTTAGTATAACCCGGTTCATTAAAGAAAGGAATCTTAAATGGCGGCGCTTATCATGTCGACTCGCTCGCTCGCACATTAGTGACGTCTATACTCACTCTCGCGCGTACCGTCAGCAGAAAACAAAAATAGTCTCGATTTGCTAATTGCTTTTTTTATTGTTAAGTTTCGTTGTTTGGTCGTGTGGACTATGCGAAGACAGTAATTGTGTCTTCTCGAAACCGAGGGAAGATTATACATAGTGATACACGTCAAATAGTGTATATGTCATCAACTATTAAGTATAACTATAAGTATTTTGAAGAAAAAAAAATGTTCTTTCAAATTTCCTTTTTCACGCGGGCGAAGCCGCTGGCAGAAGCTAGTTTGAAATTAATACGACCCGGTCTTGTTTTTATTATTTTTAATTTGAAAAAAAAAACTTTGATTTGAAATATTATAAGTATGCTAACATTGCTAACTGTACTATCTGTCAACGCAAGTACAAGCCGCCATTTATGATTCCTTTCTATAATGCATCCGCTTATAACAAAATATCCTATTATCAATGAGCAACTGGTCCTAAAACAAACGAATGTGAATTGTAGTCGTACCACACATTTATTCAAGTTTTTTAATGTAATAAAAATAAATACTTTATGATCTATTCAAGACAAATAAAATTATGGAAGTGGGCCCAGTACGGGTTGACGGATTTACATCTTCGAAATTTGGTTCTGGGGTCAAAGATTTCCATCTCATTTTGAGAAAAATAATTTATGAATTCATCAGGCATTTTTCGCTATTCCAAGTTTCGGATTTGGAATACCACGCCCTCTTTAAAAAAATCACCTGAATACCTGCTGTTTGGGTTTTCTAAATTTCGGGACAGCGCCATTTTGTCAGTCATTAGCCTGTCAAGCAGTAAGGGAAGGCCAGCTTGAAGCAGACATGCATGACTGACCGGTTCAAGCTGCGACTGCAATATTCTTTCTATTCATTGGATGACTAACAGAACAGACACGACCGCTCTAGGGTACATCAGCAACCAAAACAATCTAACCCCAGTAAGTGTGTTTTAATTCTTTTTAACTAACGAAAAAAACCCTATTACTAAGACTTCGCTGTCTGTCCGTCTGTCTGTCACCAGGCTGTATCTCATGAACCGTGACAGCTAGACAGTTGAAATTTTCAAAATACATTACAAATTCTAAAAAAAGGGAATAAAATTAATATTTAAGGGGGGCTCCCATACAACAAACGTGATTTTTTGCCCTTTATTTCTTTTGCCGTCTAATGTTATATATAATGGTACGGAACCCTTCGTGCGCGAGTCCGACTCGCACTTGGCCGATTTTTTCTTAAGTTCAGTGGCTAGTTTAAAAAAAAAATAAGTGAGTGACACATCACAGTTTGCTTTTTTTATCCACTTATGAGCCACACAGCTGAAGAAGCCCACGACCATAATTTTTATTCATCAAAATCAATCAAATCAAACTTTAGATTAGATCTGGTTATTCTATTCCAATATTAATTCCAATTTTTCGCGTCACGTCTGATCCGACCGCATTTTCAAATACACATCAACACGGTCTAGGGATATTTTAAAAAAAGCGAATTACTATCAATGTGTTAATTATTTATATGACATGTATATATTTACAAGATACGTTATTTAATATTCTACCATTTTTTAATAATGGTTAAGGTATAGATTAAAATTTCAGGATTTTATGGAAAAAAAATGAAGCATAGACGGAAACCGTAAATGAATGAACTTTTAATTTGTGAGTAAAAACTGAAAAAAATAGAAAAATCATTTAATTTGTGTTTATAAACTTGAAGTTAGTAGTCTGAGAAAGCGCCCATGATGTTCATAACACATCGGCAACGATTCGGCATGCTCAGAACAAGGTTGTCAATGTCTTGCTGCGGAATATTGTCCCATGTCCTTCTGAGGTGCGCAAAAAGTTGATCTTCTGTAGCCAGATTTTCAGGAACTTCCTTCAGAGCTCTTCTTTGCAGCATATCCCACGCATGCTCAATGGGATTTAGATCTGGCGATTGAGCAGGCCAGTCTAAGGCCCTAACATTATGTGTATGTAACCAAGCTGCTACCGTTCTCGCCATGTGTGCCCGGGCATTGTCGTGCATGAGCAGGAAATCTTGCCCCATTTGTGTTCTGTGGGGCAAGATTACGGGCCCCAGCACCTGTTGGACGTATCGTTCTGCCGTCATATTGCCCCGCACCCAAACGAGATCCGTCCGTCCTCCAAGACGAATTCCTGCCCAAACCATAATTGTTCCTCCTTGGTATGGGTGAACTTCCTGAGGGTTCTGGAGACGGCTCCATCGTCCAGGAACTCGCCAAACACGCGTCCTTCGTGAATCTGGATGGAAGCCGAACCTGGATTCATCCGTGAACAGCACATTGGACCATTGGTCACGGCCTCAGTCCACGTGGTTCCGAACCCATTCTAATCGTCGTCCACGATTGCCTCTCCGTAAAGGTGGGACCCGGAGTGGTCTACGAGAGCGTAGATTGCTTTCATGCAGTCGCCTTCTTACAGTTTGGTCACTCACAAGCACTTGGTGTTCCACTCGCAGCCTTTGGACCAATTGAGTCGCCGTTGCATTTGGTTGTGCTCGCGCAGTAATTTGCAAAAATCGGTCTTGTCTGGGGGTAGTGATGCGACTTGGCCCCCGGTGCCTCTCCGCTACTTCACCTGTGGCACGATAGCGTGTCCACAATCTTGAAATTACATTTTGATGGGTCCCTATGGCCTCAGCAACATTACGCTGAACAGATCCAGCTTCCAGCATTCCCATAGCTCGTAACATCTCCGCCCTCGTCAAATGTCGGCGTTGCATGGCTACAATACCCCAATTTTAACTTTATCTTTCGTTTAAAAATGAAAAAAAACTAACTAAACGTAATTCGTATTGTTTTCTAAATTTCGCACAAATGAAAATTCCCTCTCCTATACATCAAGACATTTTTATGCCAC
This sequence comes from Xestia xanthographa, assembly GCA_905147715.2. Classification (NCBI taxonomy): domain Eukaryota; kingdom Metazoa; phylum Arthropoda; class Insecta; order Lepidoptera; family Noctuidae; genus Xestia; species Xestia xanthographa. The sequence goes on along the minus strand of LR990641.1, from coordinate 25,594,543 downwards.
CGAAAGAAAAGAATTTTCAAAAATTTTAAGTTGGAATTAGTCTTGAGATAAATTACAAACAAATCGGTAAATAAAAGATTCCAATGCGGCCAGTACTTTTCGAGTTATTTAATTGAGTATGAAATATCCCTAGACCGTGTTGATGTGTATGTCAAGTAAATTATCGAACTATTTCATAAAAATCTGTCTAGATTGTCAGAATCAAAACCAGTAGCGTCGCACGTACAAGAAACCCATTTGAGAACATTAGGAATGACGGAGGCAGAAAAAAACTAGCAGACCGTCTGAAAACTTGTTTTTCAATACAACACTTCCTCGAAAACTAGTCCATAACGCACTTCAATTAGGTACAACATGCAATGTATTTCACACCCGTGCGATTTTTTCCACTTTCCCGCACGTGTGCGGGAAGTAAAATTGCCATAGATAACTATACCTATACTTAGTCCAAATTGGTTCAATGCCTATAGTCTGAGGTGAATGTTTTTTTTTTTTTCGGCAAAGCACTACGCGTCTTTACGGCATAATTGTTTTTTTTTTTTTTTATTGTGTTTATAAATAGAATACTAATAGTTACTTTTATACACAAATAACATTTATACACAAATTAACATTTATACACAAATTAACATTTATTTGTGTTCTGAATTAAAAATATAAAATAAATCATTTTTTTTATATTAGGCTGTTAACGGCTTCATACCTTTGCCTCTCCTTCAACCTGGCGAAAGCAAAGCGCGAAAAAAAAAAAAAGAAAACTTAAATCATAGTTTCATAGTTCGTGACAAAAATATTGTTTAAAAAATAAAAAAATTTGTAAAATATTGTCGTTTGATACACGTGGACATTTGTTATTGCAATTCTCGGCTCAAAAACACCCTCGCCTACGGCTCGTGTGTTATAATTCCGCCTCGATTGCAATAACAAACTTTCTCCACTTGTATCAAAATGAAAACAATTTTAATATTCAAAAAATATTTATGCCGTAAAGACGCGTAGTGCTTTCCCGAAATTAAAAAAAAACATTCACCTCAGACTATAGGCATTGAACCAATTTAGACTAAGTATAGTTCTGTGGCAATTTTCATTGGAAAAAACGCACGTGTGTGAAATACATTGCATGTTGTACCTATTCCTAGTGCGTTATTGACCAGTTTTCGAGGAAGTGTATTGAAAAGCGTATTCATGATTTACCTTGATGACATGATTATAGGTCACAGCGGCAGCGGTCCTTCTTCATGAAAATCCGAAATGAAAATATTGGAACTATCTGTAGGTAGTAATTACTCCTCTACTCCAGAGGTTGAAAACGACACTGAGCAGTTGACAACAACTGCTCCAGTTGTCAGTGTATTTACCTATTTACCTTAGAGCCAAGTTCACCGAAAAGATAACATTCTGATTATCTAAAAACAGCTGTTTAAAACACATTTTCATGTTCACCAAAGCAAATCAACCGATTAAACACGCTAATCAATTGTTTTCTCTAACCCACCTCGGGGAGGTTGTTTATAGTTCCGGTTAGTAGTTAATCGGTGTATTTTGACGTTTGTAAACTGCAAATGTAACAAATTTTAAGGTTATATTATTATCCAGATATTATTGTGAGAATTTAACATGCAGTCTGCTTTGAATTATATTTTGGACGAGTTTGAAATCGTTGAGACTTTTGCGAACTCCTCGTTTGTATTCCACCAGACGACACTACTTCACACTAAACTAGTGACAATTTCTTTTTCGTCATGCGTAAAATTAGCAACGCGTTTCTTATCCATTGTATTTAATTTAAAACCTATTTCAAACGAAAATGAACAAAACTTCAAACAACAGATAATTTTATGGTTATAGAACTGTCATCTCAGGTATAATCGTGTATTAAGCTTCCTCTACACGTCTGCAGCGTCCGAAAACCTTTGATCTGTGCCAAAAAAAACCGACAACAATCGGATTAAATACCTACAACAGATGCACAAATTACCACTTCTATACGTCGGTGGACGCATCCGAAGATGATCATCTGCAGACGTGTAGAGGCTTTATTATATATAGTGTATTATCTCAGGGATAATGCAACCCACATTTGTACGGTTTTAACGTATTTGACTATTATAATCATTCGGTCTTTTATTCTTAAAACGCTCGTTTACATAACCGAGCTATAATAACTAACCGAAAGAAGAACTACTAACCGGGACTATAAACAACCTCACCGAGGTGGGTTAGAGAAAACAGTTGATTTGCTTTGGTGAACATGAAAATGTGTTTTAAACAGCTGTTTTTAGATAATCAGACTTATCTTTTCGGTGAACTTGGCCCTAAGTTGTGGACACCAAAATTTCCACGTCATGTTTAAACAACTGCTTACGTTTAGCGGGCCGATTACGAAACAGTGGGTTGTTTTACTGTTGGTGAACATGGCCCTTAAGGGTGCTTTTTGTAGTTGTTACTAACTGCTAATCAGTCAACCATACTAAATTCGAGAACGTAACTGCGGAGAGAGTTAGTCATTTTTAGGTAACCTATATCAAGCCTTACAAAATCCCTGCTTTCATAAGTAGTTTTGCAAGACTTTTTTTTTCAAGAACCTTACAATAGGGGGTCGTTCAAAACTTTCACAGTAGCAGTTTTGCAAGAAATTTACTATTATATTATTTATTTTTGTTTATAAATAAACAAGCCTTACAAAGTCCCCTTTAAATAAACAAGTTAGTTAGTTTGTGAGGTTATAGCCTACTGAACCGATTTTGAAAATTTTCTACCAATAAAAGAAAGCCACGTTATGTGTGTCATATATATTTATTACTAGAAAAAATTAGGGGGGAGGGGAATCAGAGGAAAACGAATGTCCACCCCCATGCGTGCACCCGCTATTCTACACTGTGAATAGATTTGTATTTTTGTGTGTATGTTTGTAATGAATAAACTCAATACTCGTCTACAATTACTTGTAGACGACAATGTCTATTTTCTTGAAAGTAGAAGGTCGTAAGTCAAACTAAACGTCAAGCTATTGCTTTGTGAGATTACCACTGGAATATTGGTCGACACTGTACAATAGCTCGTAAGTCGTATGAGCAACAGCTCTTTTTTTTTTTTAAACTGAATGGAACTGAAGAGCTGGTGCTCATACGACTTACGAGCTATTCCCATACAAAAAAAACTTTATTTCTAACCCGTGGAGCTACTAAAGTTCGGCCGCTGAGAGAATGCGTTCCTGACAGGTCGCGAGTTTTAGTATTATTGGTGATGGTAGTAAACTTATTGCTTATATAACTTACCTATTATTACCCTTTTTGCCCTTTGAACAAATAATATTATTAAAAACGATATGAATTATCAATAAATGTTATAATTTCGCGCTAAATTTTTGTACCAACTGACAGACGTCAGGAACGCATTCTCTCAGCGGCCAAAGTATTGTCACGAGCTGGGTATGGGATAAATTAATTACTACCGATGAAACAACTGAATAACTTTAATAATCACAAAACACTTCAAACTCAATCACAAGTACACAACTGATCACTATTCACTTAGATATCGCACTTACTAGATTACTTCGATTCGCTCCGTACTGTAGCCAAAATAATACTGCCTGCTCCCGCAAACACGTCGACTATTTATATGACGACCGAACGTTTGAGAAAGATCCAGAATCTTCTAGTCAATTCATACTAGGTCATTGTCCTACGAGAAACTTCCACAACTTTTGTACAAAGGAAAGAAATAGGTACTTTATGCCCTGGGCGTACGGTCGAAATTACAATGACAACTTCCTGATGTATTTTATAGGTAGTTTGCGAATTTGTACCTACATCATGCGATACATACCTACTACTACCTACCTACTTAGTTGTAGGTACCTACTATTAGAAGCTACTTGTATTGTAGGTATGGGTACGACGTACCACTGCCCCCTCCTTAGACATGCTCGTCCCGAGCATCATTAGGCCCGTAGTATCGCGCCAATCGGTCTACATGGACAATCTTAGGCGCACCTCGTGGACCCTTCTGTATTCGGTAGGTGACATCGTTGATCCTAGTCACGACTCGGTATGGTCCATCCCAGTTTGCTTGTAATTTCGGAGACTTCCCTTTGCTCCGTACTGGGTTATGCAACCACACCAGTTAACTCTCGTCGAAACCCCTACTATTTGCCTTCCGGTCATAACGGGTCTTCATCTTCTCAGACATCTGTTGGCCGGATTGTCTAATATGCTCATAAACATCATTCAACTTGTTACGCAAGTCATTTGCGTAATCTGTTACACTGCGTGGAGCATCAGGGGGAGTTCCAGTGATTAAATCTGCAGGCAACCGTAATTCCCTTCCAAAGTTCGCGAAGGCGGGCGTCACAGTCGTACTTTCGTGGACTGCGCTGCGGTAGGACAGAAGAAACGGCTGTATGTGCTTGTCCCAATCCCTTTGTCTGCTTTCCACGACTTTTGCCAGATATCTTTCCAACGTTTGGTTGAATCGTTCCACCATTCCATCAGATTGTGGGTGGTAAGAGGTGGTTCTGGTTTTGTGGGTACCCATTAATCGACAAGTCTCCTGAAATACTTGCGATTCGAAATTCCTTCCTTGATCGCTGTGTATTTCTAAGGGTACTCCAAAACGACAGAAGACTTCCTGAACCAATTTATCTGCGACAGTTGTAGCTTCTTGATTAGGAATGGCGAAGACTTCTGGCCACTTTGTGAAGTAATCCATGACCACCAAGAAGTACTTGTTTCCGCTCTCACTTTCTGGAAATGGTCCCGCAACGTCTAGTGCTATCCGTTCCCAAGGGGCTCCAACGTTGTACACTTTTAATGCTCCTCTGCTGCGTGTTTGGGGTCCTTTCACGGCCGCACAACTGGTACATTTGCGACACCAGTCCTCCACATCATCTCGACAGTGGATCCAGTAAAAGCGTTCTCGAATTTTTAGTAAAGTCCTTTTTACCCCCATATGTCCTCCCGAACATCCATCATGGTACAGCCGTAAAACATCCGGTACCTTAGCTTTAGGGACAACCATTTGTAGATGACAGCTGTCCCCTCGAGCGTTTTCCCATTTACGGCACAAGACTCCATCCTGGATCACCAAGCTGTTCCATTGCGCCCAATAACTCTTCGTGATGGAACTCATCGCAGCCACATCACTCCACTTGGGTTTAGGAGCACCAGCTTTGATCCACTCGAAGATCGGTTTGATGTCCGAGTCATTTTGCTGAGCCTGCTGTAGGGTTTCTTTCCATTCATCGCTGAGATCCATTCTAAGCATCCTCACGGGCACTACTTCCTTAGTCTCTTGCCGGGCACAGTGCTTACAGTCTTCAGGACAAGGTCTTCTCGACAGGGCGTCTGCGTTACCGTGAGTTCTTCCACTGCGATGTTCAGTTACGAAGTCAAACTCTTGCAATAGCTCAATCCATCTCGCCACTTGCCCTTCTGGATTCTTGAACTGTAATAGCCACTTCAATGCAGCATGGTCAGTTCTTAATTGGAATTTACGTCCCAACAAATATTTACTGAAGTGCTGCAATGTCTTTACTACGGCGAGTAGTTCCCGTCTTGTAACGCAGTAATTTCTTTCTGGTTTGGATAAAGACTTGCTGAAGTAAGCTATCACAACCTCTTGGTTTCCTTTCCGTTGAGACAGCACGCCCCCAATTCCAGTATTACTTGCATCTGTGTCAACTATGAAGTCATTTTCTGTGTCAGGATATCCCAAGATAGGCGTATTGCACAGACGTTTCTTTAATTCCTGAAATGCAACGTCGCAGTTCTCGTCCCAACAGAATTGCCGCTTTTCCTCAGTGAGTTTGTGCAGAGGTTTTGCAATGTCGGCAAAATTCTTGACAAACCTTCGATAGTAGGAGCACAAACCCAGAAATGCTCTGACCTGTGTCTTGTCTTTCGGAACTGGCCAATCCTTGACGGCGATTACTTTTTCTGGGTCTGTTTGAACACCTTCCCCCGAAACTATGTGTCCTAAGAAGTTCACTTGTTTTCTGAAAAACGAGCACTTTTTCGGACTTAACTTAAGATTTGCTGTTTGGATTTTCGACAGCACTTGGTTGAGGTTTTTAAGGTGATCTTCAAATGTACGGCCCACGATGATTATGTCGTCTAGATAGACAAGACATGCGTCTCCAATCAATCCGGCGAGTACTTGCTCCATCAGCCTTTCAAACGTTGCAGGAGCATTGCACAATCCGAATGGCATAACTTTAAACTGCCACAATCCCTTCCCTGTTGAGAATGCAGTTTTTTCCTTATCCTTGGGGTCTATTTCTACTTGCCAGTAGCCACTTTTCAGGTCAAGTGTGGTAAACCACTTCATACCAGTCAGCGTATCCAGTGTGTCATCGATCCTAGGCAGCGGATAGCTGTCCTTTTTCGTGACATCGTTCAGTCGTCGATAGTCCGCACAGAAGCGCATACTGCCGTCCTTTTTCTTTACCAGGACCACAGGAGAACACCATGGACTCGATGAAGGCTCTATAACACCGTCCTTCATCATTCCCTCCATCATGGTTTCCACCTCTTTTTCACGTGCAACTGGCAGTCTTCTTGGTCGCTGACGGATTGGTAACTCGTTACCCGTATTAATCTTATGCTGAACTAGTCCAGTTCTCCCTATGTCAGCATCATTTGAAGAGAAAATGTCGGCGTACTGAAGTAACATCTTCTTAGCCTTGTCCATTTCTTCTTTAGATAAATCGCAGTTTTCCAAAAGTGTTGACACGTCAAACTTTGTACTACGAATTTTATTTCCGGTAGGCAGATTTTGCAATTGACGCATCCAAGCTACTTCCTCGCAAGTGCCGATTAAGGTGCCCTTCTTAATCACTTGCTCCTTGTCACTTGGATTCAGTATGCGTACTGCCGAGACGTTTTTGGCCTTGACCAGAGTACGTGCCATCTTCCATGGAAAGTCATTGTTCACCCTTTCTATCAGAACACTTCGATCTTTTTGTCCAGAATTCCGTGGTAAACTAATTGGCACAATCGTTTCTGATCTGCGAGGAAGAACAATCTCCTTCAAGCAGTACACTTTCCCTGATGGTGCACCTTCCATGAAGACTTCCTCTGAACCACATTTCAATACTCCTTGATCAACGTCGATCTCACAACGATATTTCCGCATGAAATCCAAGCCCAAGATGCAATCGTCCACTATGTCGGCCACGATGACATTGTGCTTGTAAAATCTGTCACCCAATTTTAACTCCACCTCCTTCTTGCCTCGGACGGTTATGTGCTGACCGGTAGCTGTTAGTAATCGTATACGGTCGTGGTTATCAAAGTAGTCCCCAAGAAACCGACTTGCTAGGTGAGAGTTAACGACCGTGTAAGAAGCTCCAGTATCCAACGTCAGTTTGCATGGTGTTCCGTTGACTTCGCCTCTGATGGTCAAGCTGTTCCCGTCATGTGCTTGCGAGATCAAGATTCTCGGGGCTCTTTCAATACCAGCCAGCACCCGCCCCCCAGTCCTGGCATTTACTCGTTTCCCTGCTGTGGCTGGACAGTCACTTCAGCCACCCTTCCTTGCTGATCTTCTCGCGGGGTGTTGCGCTTTGGACAGCTTGACCGAAGGTGACCCCTTTCTCCACAAGTGTAGCACCTAGGACTGTACCCTTGCGGGCGCTCGCGTACCGGTGATGCTACAACCTCCCTAACGCGGTGCGTTCGGTGGTCTTGCCTCACTGCCTCTACTTCTAAAGCATGGGCTAAGGCGTCCTTCAATGTTTCATGATGCCCAAGTCTCACGGCGGCTCTAACTTCTAAGTCACGTATTCCATCAACGAACGCTTGTACCAGATTCCCATCGATCAGTGCAGGGGCAGACTGGTATGCTTTCCGAACCAGCTTTTCAACTTCCAGGGCCCACTGCTGTAGGTTCTCGGCACTACGTTGAACACGATCCTTCAACTTAGCACGAAATACGTGCTCCAGGTGCGCGTCGCCGTATCTGGACTCTAACGCCTCCAGCAGCTGCTCGTAGGTTACATCCTTACCGAGCGCCTCAAGAATGTTTAGGGCCTGGTCTCGGAGGCCCAAGGTGAGCGCGGTCATGGCTTGCGATTTTGTCCATCCATTCGCCTTCATAACGGCCTCAAATTGAATTTTATAAGCCGACCACGAAGATGTTCCGTCGAATGGAGGCACCTTAAAGCCCCGCGCTGAAGGTGCAGCAACTACTGAAGCCACAGTCACGTCTCCAGACTTCAGTTCTCCCAAAGCCTTCTTCACTCCAGCGATCTGAACTTCGGCCTCTGAGATGCGATTCTCGTGCTGGTGTACCAGGTCCTTCATAATCTTGAGCTCTTTGCCGAAAGTTGCATGAAGATCCTTTATGAGGATCATCTGTTCTTCTTGACGGCGAGCCTGCTCCTCTTTATCTCGTTGCAACTGCTCTTGTAACTGGCGAGCCTGGTCCTCTTGACGGCGAGCCTGCTCCTCTTGACAGCGAGCCTGCTCCTCTTTATCTCGTTGCAACTGCTCCTGTAACTGGCGAGCCTGGTCCTCTTGACGGCGAGCCTGCTCCTCTTGACGGCGAGCCTGCTCCTCCTTATCTCGTTGCAACTGCTCCTGTAACTGGCGAGACTGCTCCTCTTGACGGCGAGCCTGCTCCTCTTGACGGCGAGCCTGCTCCTGCAGCAGCGCCATTAAAGCTGACAAGTCTGGCGCTACTGACGCTGGAGAAACTCCGGATGGACCAGCGACTGGCACTGACGTAGGCTGGACTCCACCCGGTGTCTGTGTCGGAGAGTCTCCAAACCGCCTTTGGTCCATGTCCTGCTGTCGCTGACTCCTGGTACGGATACCGTCCGTGTTGTCCTTTGGTAGAACTGGCATAATTTATCCCTCACTTCTGGCACCAAATTGTCACGAGCTGGGTATGGGATAAATTAATTACTACCGATGAAACAACTGAATAACTTTAATAATCACAAAACACTTCAAACTCAATCACAAGTACACCACTGATCACTATTCACTTAGATATCGCACTTACTAGATTACTTCGATTCGCTCCGTACTGTAGCCAAAATAATACTGCCTGCTCCCGCAAACACGTCGACTATTTATATGACGACCGAACGTTTGAGAAAGATCCAGAATCTTCTAGTCAATTCATACTAGGTCATTGTCCTACGAGAAACTTCCACAACTTTTGTACAAAGGAAAGAAATAGGTACTTTATGCCCTGGGCGTACGGTCGAAATTACAATGACAACTTCCTGATGTATTTTATAGGTAGTTTGCGAATTTGTACCTACATCATGCGATACATACCTACTACTACCTACCTACTTAGTTGTAGGTACCTACTATTAGAAGCTACTTGTATTGTAGGTATGGGTACGACGTACCAGTATAATACCATCCATACGTTAATATGACGTAAAGGGAGGTATCTTACCACAGCCATTGCAATTTTTATTTTTTTATTTCCTGACTTGAGTTTCTAGGAGTACGGAGCTCGATTTCCAGACCACTGTGCGCCGCTTTGAAAGCGAGCGAAGCGACCTCTGTACTTAGGGCACCCGGCGACGATAGGTTTGGTTAGGTTACTTTAAACCCTGCAGACAGAAATAGGTACGCGGGGCTCACGTCGACTACGCCTTATTTTAGGAATTTTCAGTATTTTATTCGGTCGTTTCTTCTTGCTAACAATACGACTAAACGTTAGACGCCGCTTTGTCGAAAGTATCGCCACCACAATCCGGCTGAAAGTGAGGATGCCGCATTACATAACGGCGACGTTTTTCAATCTGGCGCGCATTATGTTAAGGACCGACCGAAGGTTCGGTTTCGGCTAGTTTCGGCCTAAAAATCTAGTCAGTTTCGGTTTCGGCCAATAATTGGCCGAACCTTCGGCTCCGCCGAAACTAGGAGTTCGTGAATTGTCGCGCATCATTCAGCTAACTTCGAGAGAGTCAACGTGATTGCCAGTTGAGTTCGCTAGCCGGCGCGATCGTGATGATTTGAGGTTAAGTGGTTTATCTCGCGCAAACATTATTAGGTAAGTATTTGGTTTTACTTATGATTAATGATGATGTATTTTTATGGCATTCATTAGTCTTGTCCTACAGAGGAAAATAAATGGGCTGTAAGTTGTAATAGAACAGAATTGATTAGATATTTTACTTGGTTCTGTTGAGTCATTCCCTAGAACTTATACAATATGAATTTACTATACTTAAAATGCCACTTTTGGGATATCTTCCGTGATTATCGAATTATTTTTGAGCTCCCGATATTTCGACGATGTTGTTAGCGTCATGATCGCGGTTTTACTGGAGAATGTGGGTGAATCACGGAAGTTATCCCGTAAGTGACATTTTAAGTACTTATACTAATGAATGAACCGTGAAAACTTCAAAGAATATGAATTTATGTAGAAATTAATGTAATACTTAAAATATGTGTGAAGATACCTGTGATTTTTTATTCAAACATTACTATATACGTATTTGTTTGTAATTGTTGTTGGATTACATTTTGTACTCGTATTCGAACAGCCCCGTAAATCCGATACACATTGTACCTCCGGTGATTTAACTATTACCGTGAATGACCTTCAGTACTATTATTAGTCATGTCGCATTTTTTCCCTTGAGTACGCAAGGTGCTTAGTCAATTCGGAGGCGTAGTACAGTAGTACGCGAGTTTACTAGTTAAACTTAATTATTTACTTTAATTTTCCTATTAATAATGACTGCCCTAAGTATGTTTACCTTAGTGGTTTTATTGTATTTTAATCTGTGAGATATTATTTATTTATCATCACTGATTTCTTTCAGCTTAAAAATTATCATTAAGACAAGTAATTAATGTTGATTTTTGAAAAAGTTTGACAAATATGTTGATTGTTTTTTTTAATTTAAATAGTTAATTTTACAAATAAAGAACTATTTTTGATAAGTACCGTTAGTAACGTTATGATGAATAATAGTCATTCTGCGAATTTCACATTTTGCAAATTAGACATTCTGCGCCTAAACGCTTTATCCATTCTTGTCACACAACATCCACCTCAACATTCTCATCTCCGCTACATGCAATCTTTTTTCATACATTTTTTCACAGCCCAGCATTCCGATCCATACAGTACGATAGCAATCACGGACTTGTATTTTGAGAACTGGACATTCTGCAAACTGGAGCTCTTTCGACTGCTGGACATTTTGCAATTTGGACATTACACCTAAACAGGATAAAGTAAGAAACGAGTATATTAGAGGAAGCTTAAAAGTTGCGCCAGTTACAGAAAAGTTTGAAAGGGAATGGCTGTCTTGGTATGGGGCATGTGATGAGGAGGGACAAATTGAATGTGGCTATAAGAGTGTTGATGGATGGAGAGAAAGAGGAAGACTAAAGAAACCATTGATGGATTGTGTGGATTGATCAATTCAGGAATGATATGAAAGAGTAATGAGTAAATGATAGCATGACGGTTGACAGAGGAGAATGGAATTGAAAAGAAACGTGTTGCACAGATCCCAAGTAACATAGGAAAGGCAGGAAGGGAAAGTGTGTTCCAGTTACTTTCTGTTGTGAAGTGTTAGACACAGTTGTGGAGCGTTGTGTTTTAAAGTGTGTTCCAGTTACTTTCTGTTGTGAAGTGTTAGACACAGTTGTGGAGCGTTGTGTTTTGCAAAGGTGAGTTTTCCCTCACTCATGGTAATGTTTTGTTACAAAAGTAATTTGCATTAAAAATGTAATCCTTTGAAAAGGTCAACAAAATCCAATTTAAAAAGTATTTTTAAAGATAGAAGTTTTTATAGGTCTTTTTCAAAACAAACATGCCAAATAGTAGGTTGTGTACAGTCACGTGTTCATTTTTAGGTTTCCGGACCCAAACGGTAAAAACGGGACCCTATTACTAAGACTACTGTCCGTCTGTCTGTCTAAGAAAGAATAATTATATATAAGAATAATTTATTTATAAAAGTATTACAAAAATGTACATTTATGTGCAGTAGTGTTATTGTCTGTCTGTCACCAGGCTGTATCTCATGAACCGTGATAGCTAGACAGTAAAAATTTTCACAGATGATGTATTTATGTCGCTGCACCCAAACGTGATTTTTTGCCGTTTTTTTGCTACAGGTGGACGCTTGAAATATTTGCACAATATTTAATTGTTTATTCACTTTAAAAATAAATAATTAAAATAAGAAAATACATAATTTATTTTTAAAAGTGCTCATTTACAATAGATCAATTAGATTTTAGAGGATCAATGATAAACCATATTTACATTAATTATATACATACAACTAGAACTCTCTATTTAAAATTAAATATTATAAGGGTCCATGATTTTCTTTTTCCATTTTTGCTCGATATTAATAGCGGTGGGATCCCTTCGTGTGCGAGTTCGACTCGCACTTGCCCGTTTTTATATTTTTTTCAATAAAAACGTCGAACTAATAATTAATTTCTCCTGTATCGTGGGTGCGTTTACAAACAAACATTTAAACTCGCATTCACAAATAGACCCGGAACAACTACCTTGAAGTCGTACAAATATTAACCGTGCGGGAATCAAACCCGCGACACGAACCGCAGCAGCCAATCGCTCAGCCACTGCGCCTACGCTGCCAACCGTGCTATCAATGAAAGTGAGAGTGATAGCAACGATTATTGCACGAGCAGATCACTCTCGAATTTTGTTAAGTGAGTACCTACCTAATAATATTAATACATAAATTGTGTATTTATTGCTTGTGACAGTAGGTACACTTTTGTTCGAAATCGCTTAACTAAAGCGTGGTGAATATGATTAGTGCTCAGTTTAGTAGGTATTATGAGCCTATCAAGGTTACTGAATAATATATTTTTCTTAAATACGTATTATATAGATAGTTGCTAAGTACCGTACTGATTCAAATAAAGAGTAGACAGTCTGATTAACAGCAACTTATTTTAATTTTCAAAATGAATCATTTGACAACGAGAAAACAGAAATAATCGTCAGGGTTGTTTTTTTTATTTGTATTCTTCTTTTTAAACAAATTTTGTTATTTCTTATTTTAAAGAAATAATGTATTCCGTGGGATAAGAAACATAGGATGGTGTACCACGATCCAATCCCTTTTTATAAATTATCCATGAGTTCAAACTACCTACCTACATTCAAGAAATTTCGCGCAAAATTAAAAAAAAAAAAATTGGTAGGATACATTTTGGGAAAAACTAGAATAAATTCTTTTCAACGTTATTTCTAAAGTGTATAACATTTTGGTACTAACCTTTGGTCTTGGTGATCCTCTGGTTCATATTGATCATGGTCCTCTTGTGACAAACTAAGCTCGCTAAATTGTTGATCCACCGAATTAGACATTTTCACTTGTTTTTAATTGATTATCTTGCCACGATAACAATGTGTAGGTTTTTAAATACTGATTATAGATTGGAATGTTTTTTTATTTGTTTCACCTATGTATCACTATTCTTTGATGATAACTGATGTTTCGGGAGCGTGATATGGGTATGCGTGGTTGATTAAAATTAAATTACGAATTTGAATGTAAGCCGGCCGGCGCGCACACGTGGTTGCTATGAGCTGTTTATTTTCGTATTACATAATATAGTATGATGTAGCAAAGCTCCGTACGGAACGACACCGAGCACAAGCGGCGTCGGCGGAGTAGCGACGGACGGTGGCGTCACCGAGCGAGCGGCGAAATCGCTCGGGAGTGCGGTGCGGCGGAGAAGGGATGGGCGCGAGTGGCACGTGTGCGCCGTGCGTACGGTTCGTCGGCTATCGAGATCACTACTCAACTGAGCTGCCTAACTGATGTGACGTGCGTGACTGAACGAAACGAACGACGCAGACTCTACTCGATTCTTCGCACAACATTTTCTGCGGATTTTGTTTGAGAATGCGCGCGCTGGGCGTGGCTGAGCCGGGGCCCGCGGGGAGAGAACGCCACACCTTAGTGAAGCGCAAGTATCGATCTTAAAGTTATATCGAGTCTAGTAACGGCCAGTGTTGCTTAGGATTTTTATTATATTTTACTTCCGTCCTAAATATTTTTTCGCGATATACGTACTATATTACTAATAAATTAAATAATACGCCTTTATATTACTATACCGGTCTACAGTTTATGTGCCGATGAATAATCATTAATTTTGCTTATTTTAAATCGACTTTGACTACCCACCCCTAACCATGCTCGCGTTGAAATAATTTATCAAATGATAATTTCGGAAATAAAAAGTAACGCGAAACAAAAAGACTTAATCTTCAATAATTCGCGACTAACTTCTTGATGAATCCACTATCATTAACACCAAAGAACGGTGTTTGTAGCGTAATACGGCACACCAATAAAATTGCGTACCTACTTAATGATTTTGTATTAACTGGTATTTAAACTTAATCCTGTTTTTTTATTTACCTACTCATTTGATTCTCAATATTTATGTTGCGACTCGGGCGTTACGCACATTTTCCGGAATTTAAGTAAAGTTACGAGAGAGAGTACGAATTGCAACAAATACAAGCAAATCTCTAAATATCTATAGCACTAGGATGAGTTAGCACTCGCGCTCGCCACTAAAAGCAGCGCAACGCTGCCGCTATCGCTGCACGCATCGAAGCGCTGCTGCGCGCTCCCGGAGGACATATAATTAGGTATTTTGGTTTTAGAAGGTTAATTTTCAAGATTCTAACAGGTTTTCAACTTAGGTACTGGCGCCGCCATTTCTAAACAAGTTAAACAAAGTTATCCGCTCACAACGTGTTGGATTTTCATTCATACATAATATGATACCTACGTATTTAGGCGAGGGCAACGGGGTAGTTTTCTAAGAATAATTGCTTAATTTATATATTTTAATTAATTTGATTTTAACTAATATCGACAAAATGGAACTGATGGTCAATCACTAAGAGCGATAACAGGTTCGTGAAGTATATTTGTTACTGGGTCCGTGTGACGGCGCCCCGCGCCCATGCGTTTTCCACAGCGCTCGGCCGGGGCCCGCGGAGGGCGGTCGCCCGACACCGCCTACTTCGTCTGGTACAGGCGTCGCCCGCCTCGTGTCCCGCTTCACCTTAAAATTACAAGTAGACGAGACGTAGCTCCAAGGAGAAAACGCCCTTCAAATAGCTTATCCTGCCCTTACACGAGGGTAAGGGACTAAGTTACTAAACATCAGAAGTCTGGCTCCGACGATACTGATGTTCCACTACGCGAACTAAATCAACAGGCATTCAGCAGCTCTAATATTACTTAATTGGGTAGGTAATCAATCCATTAAAAAGGTAACGACATTAAATAATTATGAAAAAAAAAACGTGTGAAAGGAAAAGTATTTTTGAAATATTTACAACGTATCGACCGAATTTTTTAGGTGGGACGTCGCATACTCGATGCGTGCGTACGAGCGACGAGAACGAGCCCACTAACCACAACACAACGAGCTCAATCCAGAACGCTTGCACTAAACCGACGCTATACCTACCTCTACATACAATACCTACGTCATTGTATGAATCATTATTTTACTTACAGACGTCCTTAAACAAACGTCTATTTTAACGGAGTAGGTAGGTACGCGGAGTAGAAGGAATTTACATTATTGAGTAGGTAGGTACCTACTAGGGAAGTTTTTATGATTGTCGTCTCAATTTGTTTTTACATTAAAAAATATTAATTTTATAACCACAACCTTTTACACAATAAATAGATACAGACCTACTTATAAACTGCCAAATAATAAATACCTATCGACCTTATAAAATTACATAGGTACCTACCTACAGATCTATTGATAACCAATAGAGATTAATAGGTAAGTAAGTACCTTATAAACGTTATTTAAGTAGGTAGGTACTTAGGTATAAATACCTAACTAGTGATCTGCCCCTGCTTCGCAAGGGTGCAATTTATTATCGTCCTGTAAATTACGATTTTTTTTTTTTTATATTAATAAAAGGTTTTTTTCCCTAGATTCCTAGCCGTCCTCAAGGGACGATCCTTCCATAGCGGCAAATGATTTTTATTTATTGAAAATACAGATACTAGTGATACTACCTACATAAGTACCTATAAAGTAGATCAGATACATACCTGTTACAGTGTACGTACCTAATGGTACCTACAAGACAAAAACCATAGATAAGAAGACTTGTCGCAGGATGATAGAATTATGTAATATCAAGCTCAGCTATGGATAGTAGCTTGGAAAAGTGCGATTTTGTGCTGCCAGATGAGGTTTTCAACCCTAAGAAGCACTGAATTTGCTTTCCTTCGGCTATATCGCCGATACTACTAACAAAAAAAAAACCAATTGTTTTATTTCTAGAATCTAGTTATTATGTATCTACTCTACTATCTACTCAGTCAGTAGGTAGCAAAATATGAGCCCATTTTGTTTTCCAATACGGCCTTTTTTAAATTATTCTAAGCTTGATTTAACGTCGCGGACTTGCGGCCGTGACCGCGACCTTCAAAACGCAGCCGAAGAAGCGAAATAAAAGAAAAAATATACTTGAGAATCGATTTTTTGTTGGCATCGGGCAATCGGCATGCATGACATGCATCGGCAGTCCCCAGATGCTTGTTGTTGCAAGTTCAATTTTGTTTTCAGCAATGATTGAACGAGGCTACTTATTTGTTAAAATACTAATTACAAGAAGATTCAATCAAATTCGCTCCCTTTTCAATTTCAAGTATTGGTATACATACGTACCTAATATAGAGCGTGTTGCCAAAGGGATCTAACGCTGATCTAACGGCGACGGCAGCTGTGCACTGGTACGGCGGCGGGCGCGGCGGTGCGGCGCGTCGTCGCTTTGGGGAGACAACCCCTCATGTCCAAAATACACATTACAACATACTCTCGACGTTCCCATTGTGTCGGGATCGGGACTACACCATCTGCTTAGGCCGCGGGCGATACTTTGACCTCCAAGCCTCAACATCCATCCGCTACTCTTCTTACGACTGTACGAACTTTCTTTCTAAGCTACGATTTTATATCAGTTAGAATAGTTCATGGCAGGGTTGTTTTAACAAATTGTTAAGAAGGAAAAATGACACCATCAACCGAATTCAGGCTATTCATTCATCAACCTAGCATCCAAGAGACACTTTATCCAGTCACATTGTAATGGATTTCAGCTCATCTTTCTATTTAAGTTAATAACATTTCGGATATCTAGCCCAAAATCTGGGCGGGTCTAATTGAATCTTGTCTTGTAAATATTGTGTATTTTAACGACTCCCTAAACGTATTTGATGATCAACTTTTCTCCAGATGAATAAGTAATCTTACGAAAAGTACTAGGCGGACATGAATCCACGAAGGTATTTATTACTAGTAGACCGTACCTAAGTACCTATATCCAGAATTTTTTTCAATACACTTTATCGAAAACGGGGTCTTATCGCACTACGATTAGGTTCAACATGGAATGATATTTCACACCCGTGCGTTTTCTTCATTTTCCCACTAATTTAAGTTAATCCACAGGTTAACGTATACTTATACGAAGTTCAAATCAGTTCAATGCCCATAGTCGAAGGTGAATGTTTTTGACGTGATAACGTCTTATAAATCGATGAACACCGGCTGCACGCACGATAAAGAGTCACACCGTTACGCGCGCATGTCACGTTCCGCCAGACTTATTAACGCCCAGCCCAAACCCTTGGACCTAGAAAACTGAAATTTTGCTGTGGTTCCCTTTATAATGTAGACTTTTAGGCAAGGATTAAGGAAAGATTTTTCGAAATTCAACCCCTAAGGGAGTTAAAGGGGATGAAAGTTTGTATGAAAGTCCGTCAGTTTTAAAGTTAGGATCTTAAGATTGACGACTAAAAATTAATTTATACGTGTCTTAGGGTTTTTGATAATTCCACCCCCAAAGGTATAAAAAAGGGGATGAAGTTGTGTATGTAAGGTCCTTAATTTTCGAAGTGAAAATCAAAAAAAAAATTATCAAGTAGACGTATGGTAATAATAATAATTAGTAATTTCAATCCATAAGGGGGTGAAAATGGGGATGAAATTAAATCACTAATATCATGAAAATTTGTATTTAGCCTTTTGTTTGTTTTATGTATCAGCGTTTTTGAAAAATCATCCTGGAAGAGAAATAATGATAATAATTCAATTCATTAAAGTATGCAATTTTTCATTAATGTTTTCACAAGACGCTATCACCACGTAAAATGATCGTCCGTAAACCGACTTTTTTGAATTTCGGCAAAGCAATGTGTGTGCGTCTTTACGGCGAAAATATTTTTTGAATATTCTAATTGGGTTTATAAATAGAATAATTATAGATAAGCATGATTATTTAAAACTAATATTTACTGTTAAAAACAAATTAATATTTATAATTAATATTTATTTGTGTTCTAAATTCAAAAATACAAAAACAAAATATATTTTTTATAAACCTTTAAACGACTACCTAATTAGTAGAGACCATAGTTAAACAATTGACATGAATTTCCTTGAGATTTAGTAACGGATACAAGTGGAGAAAGTTTTGTCATTGCATTCCAGGAGGAATTTACACCCGAGCCGTAGGCGAGGGTGTTTTTGAGCCGAGAACTGCAGTAACAACTGTCCACATGTAGGTATCAAACGACGTTTTTTAATACAATTTTGATGAAATAAAATAAAATACCTAACGAAAAATATTTTTGTCATGAATTAATTTTAATTTTCTTTTTTTTCGCGTTTTGCTTTCGTCAGGTTGAAGGAGAGGCAAAGGTATGAAGCCGTGAAACAGCCTAATAAAAATAGTTTTTTTTAAATATATTTTTGAATTCAAAACACAAATAAATTTAAATTTGTTTGAAAAAGTAAATATTAGTTTTAAAGAATCATGTTTATCTTACGATATTCTATTTATATTGCTTTACCGAAATTAAAAAAAAAAACATCCACCTTCGAGCCTCCGGACACGTGCGGGAAAATGAAAAAAAAAAACGCACGCGTGTGATATACATTGCATGTTGAACCTAATCCTAAGTTAATTAGTTTGATGTACAGAATGCTTGGTTAACGGCTTCGTGATGAGCCTGTTTACACCTGTTTAAATGACTTCAGATTTTTTTCTCCAATTATTTAGCGTTCATTTGATTTGGAAAAATAGATTCAGACGGCGAGCAGCGAGGTGGCGACGAGACGTTTGTGTTCAATCGATATTGCCCGACATTGGGTTGTTTCTCGCGGTTTTCTTTCAAAAAAAATCTTTTCAAACAATGGGTGGCCCTTCCAGTATGCCAACAATAGAAAATAGGTAGTGACTTACATTTAATGGTAGGTTTTGGCATTGGTTTTTAATTAAGTATGTACTTACAATAGGTACAGGTTAAGGTTAGACCGTAGTATTCTAAACAATGCATATTTTTTTATAAATAACGCACTTAATAATACCGCAAGATCGTTACGAACGTTAGATGGCATCCGCTTTCAGTGGCCACCCCTCCGAAATATGAATTAATTGACGATCAGGTTTTAGGCGGGAGCAGACTTTTGTCCGACATTGTTATTCAATCGCGAAGGGTTAAGTTAAATACTATCGCTGGTTGCTAAATGTTTGCAATATTAGAATACTAACGGCTGTTTAACCGCCATTGCGAAAATAATAATATGATTAATTAACTAATCATAATTTGTTTTTTAAACTGCATTCCGTGTGTCGCCTTTTTTTTTGAGCAAAGCCAACGCAAGGGCACAGCAGCTGTGTCAAGGACGTTGGTTCACAAAATCGTTAAATTGGCGCGCAGATACTTATGGGAATGTGGAAATGAGCGAGTCTTGGGTATTTTTTTTAATAAGTTTTTTTTTTAATTTAACGCATTTTTTCAAGGTCAAAGTCATTCTTCGACCTTTGTGAGTTCACAAAGGTCACCAAAATCAACAACCCTCTAAGTTTGGAGGGTTGTTAATTTTGGTGATTATAATTCTGTACCTACCTAACTACATACGTCTTACAGTCGCGAACAATATTTTAATCAAAATTACAACCTTATTCACTGGCCTGCAAATAGCAAAAAACGTAAGAAAATTTTAATTTTGCGGGCTACCCTGACGCTTCCACCTTAAACGAGCAATTCTTGTATAAATACTGTATGTATTTATATAATCTAAATCTCGGAAACGGCTCCAACGATTTTCATGAAATTTAGTAAGGTTTGTAGGTTTTGGGGGCGATAAATCTATCTAGCTAGGTTTCATTTTTAAAAAAAGAAAAAACGAGCAAAGCTCCGGATATTAGTCATGATAATTATGATAGGTCAATTATTGATTGGTTGAAAACGTCCTTCAAAGAGGTCGTATTAGGTACACGCAACCTGCGCGCGTGTATCACCGATATCGCAATAGGCTTGCGTCCTGAAAAAATCTAATTAGTCCGTCACTTAGAGTAACAAAAAATATTTGACTCGTATTTTTTCTTTTGTTACAAAAACCAAAATTGACGAAGATACGACGCTTTTTAAATTCTCAATACGTCACGCCGTGCTATAATTTTTAGTGCGTTGTGAGTTTGTGACGTCACGAGCCCCTTTCTCTCGAGTATTGATGAGTTTTATCTTTTTCAATATTCATTGATTTACAAAAACAAAAAATACGTGTCCATTATTTTCCAAACTGACGGATTTAATTTTGAACCTACACCATCAAACAAACGAGTAATCACCAGACTACGTTTGTATGGAAGAATGACTGACTTGTGCAACCTTAAATAGATTTGCAATTTATTGATGGTGGAAACTAGCCTATTATCGCAGCACGTGGTGTTTTGCATCCACTTGCTACGAACACCATTGTTATTTAATATTTTTAAGCGAAATTTAAGTCGTAATGAATACTTACTAGATTTTTTTAGATGCCAGACTACCTGACCTTGTGCAAGGACACCCCACTTAATGGCTCGGCGCAAACGGGCCACCAACCACAGCCACCGGTGGCTGTCGCGCGCTACCGTAAGTCGCCGATACTGCTCATACTGCTGTAGCGTGTGGTCGCCACCGGCCACACGTGTGCGGCGAATTTCATCAAAATGTATGAAAAAGCGTGTGAACTGCTTGTCGCTGGCTACCGGTGGCTGTGGTTGGTGGCCCGTTTGCGCCGAGCCTAAATCTAATCGTGTGCCAGCTGGGCTATTGTAGGTAGGTAATTTCTTTAGTTATTTTCGTCATAAAAGAGCAACTATTTGTGGTGGTTCAAACTTCGTTTGAAATACTGTTAGAACAAAGTTCTAATCAGCTTGCACTACAAAGTGGTTGTTACGTCAGTCACTGCGGCCGAATAGTACGAAATCAGTGGTTTTTTGCGGTTTAAAAAAAATCTATTGATTGTACTAGTACCTATGTTGCTTGTAGAATTATTTGCCAAAAAATCAGAATAATCGCCACATGTATTTTAGTATGGTTTTTTACTCTTTAAAATATTTTTTTAGAGACGAGTTCGTGATTTTTTTCTATCGAATAAAGTTTGTTGTATTATGTTTTCAAAACACTATGGAACTAGCATATATCCTGAAGATTATCATATATTTTTCTGGTTTTGTTTATTGCAGTGAATCATATGCTTTTTTGCATTATTATCACCTTAAACAACTGAGGGAATGTTCGGGAACGCCATCCAACCTGTTGATTCCGTGCTCATAAATTCATACAGTAGGTATACAATCCAACGCATAACTCGTACGGCGCTTTATAAAGTCATTAATGATTAAAACTAAAATTAACTACACATAATTGATACTTAGGATGTTTCAGATATTTGTGGGAGTGCATCTGCAATGTGTCTTTTCAATGGCGATGTTGCAGAGAGAGGTAAAGGCAATAGGTAGCCAACTATTGCCTTTTTAGGGTTCCGTACCCAAAGGGTAAAAACGGAACCCTATTACTAAGACTTCGCTGCCTGTCCGTCTGTCAGTCACCAGGCTGTATCTCATGAACCGTGACAGCTAGACAGTTGAAATTTTCACAGATGATGTATTTCTGTTGCCGCTATCACAACAAATACTAAAAACAGAATTAAATCAATATTTAAGGGTTCTTCTGGGTAATTCCCATACAACAAACGTGATTTTTTTGCAGTTTTGTCTAATGTTTTTAAATAATGGTACGGAACCCTTCGTGCGCGAGTCCGACTCGCACTTGGCCGGTTTTTAGTATTTAGCCCTTTATCCGATCCCTTGTGGCTTGCATCTTTTGATATAGTTTCTGGACAAGTTTCTTCAAGGTTCTCAAAGACTACAAACATCTAAAAACACATAGGAATTAGTTTTACAGCTGGTTACAAGGACAATCAAGGTCGCGAGTTACATGAACTTGAAAAGAACAAGTAGTAGGTACTTTTGTTATTTATGTATTTAGTTTTGTTGGTAGGTTAGGTTTCTATGAGAAACGACGTGTCCACTGTATAGTTACGACTTTACGAGTACCTATACAGGCTGGATACGGTAACCGGGCAGTATAAAGGGGAGCTACCTTAATCGTTGCAGCTACACGAAAACGGTCTTAAGGCCCTTCTAACCCTAAACTTAGCAACTCTATTTGTGGTGGTTCAAACTTCGTTTGAAATACTGTTAGAATAAAGTTCTAATCAGCTTGCACTACAAAGCGGTTGTTACGTTCGTTAGTCACTGCGGCCGAATAGTGCGAAATGAATACACTCATTTTTGCGATTTACATCTCTTTCGAATAGTCCCGCAACCCCGGATATATATAGCCCTTAAGAGACTATCCATAATTTTTCCTGAAATTTTGATCCCCATTCACAGATTTTCGAAAAACGTTGCAGTTAAGTAGTAAGAAAATGGCCATTAATTTAGCACAAAACGTTTTTTGAAAGCTATCGATCCTGTTTCTAATAAGTACTGATCAAAAGGTTCTGCCGGACCAACCCAGGTTGTAGTACTAAATAAGTCAGAAATTTCAAAAAAACTTATTTTGTTTGAAAATTTTAACCAAACATTTTTTTTGATGTTATTCGATCCTGTTTCAGATCAGAAACTCACTCGAAATCATTGTAGCTTCCTAAGAATTTGTTGATCTGAAGTCCAAAAAAATAAAAGACATGATCACGAAGACGGGGATGGTCGGTGCGATATAAGTTTTTGATCAGTATTAGAAACAATCGGTAGGTATGGGAAAAGTTTTTTGTAATTTGTTTTTTTTAGTACTCCAACTTGGGGTGGTCCGGTATAACTAACAGGATCGATTGGCATCAAAAAAATGTTTTGAAATAATAACTGTTGTTTGGCAATCCCCTAATCTCCGGCTCGATGATCGCTATTTTCACTTATCCGCAGCGGTAATAACCCTTGCACGGTATGCTAGAATCATCGAGCCGGGCCAATAGCAGGCCGGCCACACCCCTCGCGCCCCTATACTGCATATGCACCCCCACCCCTCGCGCCCCTGTACTGCATATGCACCCCCACCCCGGTTTTGCACCTTATCAATTTATCACTATAGTAACTAATAATACCTACTAGTACAATGCAGTTCAGGACTATTAACAATGTTTCCTGAAAAATAAAAGCAATATATCAGGTTTACATGATGTCGGTAACAGACTAATTGGTTTGACCTTACCGCTCGAACCTACTGTATTATTTACAGGTGTTCGTGGTGACCAATTGAAATGAAGTTCAACGGCAAAAAGCAGCGCATTTCATGATCAAACTCTCAAGGCCGTAGCCAGGGAGGGGATCACGGGGATTGATCCCCCCCCCCCCCGAAATGTAAAAAATATATTTCTTTTATTAAGTATTAACACGGTAATATTATCATAATATTACTGTGGTATTAATGAGACTGCAGCGCGCTCACTCTGTTGTTATACATAACATAATAAATTGTTAATCACTACAAACAACTCTCTACCTACTGTTATTCTTATTTATGACGTTAATGTCAATCCACCGCAGAGTTGTACGACGTAATGTCAATCCACCACAGAATTGACATCGACACCGAGGAGGTAATTGATTTGTTCGCTGCAAAGAAAGCTAGAAGACTCAATTTAATTTTGTAATAAGGTCTTAAGGTTGATCTGCGCAACATATTTTCCATACAAATTTCGGGGGGCTATTACTCCACTGTTTGTCATGGTACAACTAAAGTTAAACATGATATCGTTTTGTCTCATTATTAATTGTGTCTGTACGGAAACAGAATAGTAAAATAAAAAGCCATTAAAAAGTTACGAGCTACCAAAGATTCATTTTTATTGCCAATTTTAACGTAACTTTGGGCGTAAATTAGTAATAAAAGAAGTGTCAAATTTCCAAAACAAAGTCGGTACCGACACAGCACAATTATCGAAGAATTCAATAAATTTTACTTGTAATTGATTTATGCTGTGGTTTTTTCATAAAACCCGATTTTCCAAAGGCCTTTTCGTATTTTTTTACGCGCGCCTTTTACTAGACTTATCGTGCATCTCACTGAACAATGTTTCCCCCGCTGCGGTGCGCGGTGCGGGAGGACGACGACGACGTTCACGCACACATTAACAATATGTCATACGCGCGTAGGGTGGTGGTACCAATTATCGACCGTGTCAACTTTTTTTGAACTTTGACTACTTGTAATTTTTAAGTGCTTTTGATTTCGTGCAAAAAAAAAAAAATCGTGGATTTGGGGTGCCATATTGTAGACTTCGAATTTTTTTTTCTTCTAATACCATCGAGTGGGGATCAAAATGAAGGGTTTTAAAAGATGATTACAAAAATGTATTCAACGTTTGAATGTAATTCGAAATGACAGATAGTATAAAAGAATAAATAAATTTCAAATGTTTCTCATCATGAAGATTTTAAAATGAAATGTATTTATGGTATGGGAGGTTATGTGTATGGAACTAGAGTCGTTTTTGCATGAAAAGTATTATGATTTTAGCTATTTTTATAGTTATGTTACTTTTTCTAGAAAAGGCCGATTTTAGGAGGAGGCTGATACTAGGAGACTCCACCCTATTCCAGTTATATATTCGAAATTTCGAATCTGCTTCTAAAGCCTATGTCATTCGTGTGACGTTTGACGTATAACTGTTTGGACTCCGGATTTTTGATAAAAAAAATAATTTTTGATTTGAGTGGACGCTGTGCGAGTGATATTGTGTTGGTTCATTGAAGAACAGGTGTGAATAACTACAAATTAACAATGGGTAAGTCATATAATTTGTTGCACCTAATCTATTTAGTGTTCTTACACACGAGCGACACGCGGCATCGACATCAGAGGCACGTGTCGATGGTGACTTCAACCATTAGTGCTATTCTCTACACACAGCGCCGCAGGCTTACTTTACCCATGGTGGCCGGCGGCGCGGCTTTGTGTATAGGCATTAGGGCACCCTATGTAGGCAAGACAGACAGTGCAATGCGCTAGTGACTTTTATTTTGTATGTTTATGTAAATGGAGAGAGGCTTTTGCCCAGCAGTGGGATGACGCAGGCTAACAGTATCAGTATCAGTATGTAAATGGAAATGGTTGCGCAAATAGTAGGTGCCTCATCATCAGCCTATTAATGTTCCCACTGCTGGGACACAGGCCTCCTCTCTATGAGAGGTAATGGGCTATAATCCACCACGCGGGCCAGTGCGGGTTAGTAGATGTCACATGTCTTCGAATTTTTGGTTGTAGGACATTCCGGTTTCCTCACGATGTTTTCCTTCACCGCTTTGAGAGCAGTGGTGTTGAAATAAATTATACAAAGTAATGCGCCTGTCTAGGTTCGAACCCATGACTTACTGTTCGTAAGTCGGGGCCGCCACCACTGGGCCACCGGTCGCTGCTCTTGGTGCCTATACATATATAAAACCAACCTCTGGCACTTCCGGCACGGTAAAAACTTATGAAATCTGTACCGGGGGTCTAAAATGGCCGCTTTAGCAGAATCGTTTTGTGAATCACGTTAAAAATTTAAAATTCTTAAAATGGACTTTATAGTTATTGACATAAAGTCCATTTTAAGAATTTAATTTTTTTAACGTGATACATGCTAAGATTCTGCGTAGATTCTGCTATAGCGGCTATTTTAGACCCACTGTGCTGTGTGTATCGTTGACCCGAAAAAAACAGCTTTCGATTTTTATGTGCGGAGTTTCGCTAACTCATTTAATTTGACCCTGTGTAATCCATTTTTTTTTTTAGATCAACACGAGATTTCGGGCAAGATACCTGTGCAGCAGAAGCACATGAAGCAATGTATGCACAATGTGAATAGATTAGTTCCGATATTCCTCATGTACTGACCACACCTAAGGGTGCGTACAGACTATATAACATATTATATAACTTGTGTTTTATAACACGTCCACATTATGAAATTGACATTGACATTTATAACATTCAGTGTCTACATTATCTGAAACATATTATATAGCAATGTTATGTTATATAGTCTGTACGCACCCTTACACTCTATTTAACAAAAAAAAACGTCTCATAAAATGGTGCATTTTATGCACTTGATGTACAATCTATTATTTCACTTCGCATGCTCTAAAAGTACGCCAATATAGCCCTACGAAGCGGGACTGTTGGAGGTTGATACCTTCATGGTATATAATCTGTCACATAGTGAATTTGTTTGTAGGCATGACAACAGTTCTCATCAGTTCTCAATAAAATGTCTGAAAACTGAAACGTGTTTTCTGTGAATAATAATTTATGCTATCGCTAGTCATCTTTAGTCCATCAGGGACTAAAGTAACCTTTTTAGTCTCTAGAGAGTAAAAGTTTTTTTTTTTTTTTTAATTTCTTTCATGTGACATAGACAAACTCCAAAGGGTAAAAACAGTACCCTATGATTACTAAGACTCCGCTGCCTATCCGTCTGTCTGTCCATGTCTGTCTATCCGTCTGTCTGTGCGTCTGTCTACCCGTCTGTCTGTCTATCCATCTTTCTTTCTATCCACCATTCTGTCTGTCTGCCCATGTCTGTCTGTCCATCTGTCTGTCTGTCCATCTGTTGTCTATCCGTCTGTATGTCCGTCTGTTTGTTTGTCCGTCTGTCTGCCCATCTGTCTGTCTGTCAGGCCAACTATCTGTCTATCCCTGTGTCTGTCCGTCTGTCTGTCTGTCAGGCCAACTATCTGTCTATCCCTGTGTCTGTCCGTCTGTCTGTCTGTCTGTCCATCTGTTGTCTATCCGTCTGTATGTCCGTCTGTTTGTTTGTCCGTCTGTCTGCTCATCTGTCTGTCTATCTGTCTGTCTGTCCATCTGTCTGTCTAGCCGTCTGTATGTCCGTCTGTCTGTCCAACTGTCTGTCCGTCAGACTAAATTGACTATGTTTACAATGTACTATTTTGTTAGTTTTTGCATATTCTAATTGAGTTATACGTTTACAGGACCACGCAGTAAGAATTGATGACACGTCATGAATACAGGGTGCAAAAGACCTCCTCACGAAGCCGTCAGTCAACCAAGCATTCTGTACATCAAACGATTTTTTTTTTGGTGTGAAAAATCATGTTTTGTGTTACAACTCAATGTAACGCATTCAAAACATTGTGCTGATGTATGGATTGAATTTAATAGTACGGGGGTTGTGGAGGTGTAATCATACATTAAAAAATTGTATTTAAAAAAAAAACTTGTCAGGTGTAGATGGATGCAAAGTAAGCATGCAGTTGCACGGGCTCATGTATACTAAGGTAATTAGTGATGGAGATAGCAGTGTAATAAACGCTCTAAGAGACGCAATGGTGTATGGTCCTAATGTTCACATATGTAAGAAAAATAGAATGCAGTACTGCGAAATTATTCAAATAAACTAAGACAAATAGGGAAAATATGTATGTGCTATAGAAAATTATTATAAGAGCTATAGCATTAAAAACGTTACCCTATTTACTAAGACTCCGCTGTCCATCTGTCTGTCTGTATGTCCGTCTGTCTGTCCATCGCTCTGCCCATCCATCTGTCTGTCCGTCTGACTAAATTGACTATTTTTCTCGCTCTCAAAGTGAAAAGTACAGTGTAACACTAAAATCCCATTATAAGAGCTATAGCTTTCAAAACGGAACCCTATTACTAAGAATCCGCTGTCCATCTGTCTGTCCGTCTGTCTGTATGTCAGTCTGTCTGTCCGTCCGTCTGTCTGTCCGTCCGTCTGTCTGTTCGTCTGTCTGTCAGTCTGTCTGTCCGCCTGTCTGTCCGTCCGTCTGTCCGTCTGACTAAATTGACTATTTTTCTTCCACTCAAAGTAAAAATTACAGTGTGACACACTAATATCCCATTATAACTCGTTCTAAAATCCCATTATAACTCGGTTCCTATTCACTACCTCGTGTATAATGGGTCATTTTAGCCCCTAGTATTACAATGTACACGTGCGTAAATTACGGTTACATTCGTCTACTCGTTTGTAAAAACCAACTTTCCACACTAGTACCATACAACAACAACAAAAGCCCATAACGTCCACTGCTGGACATAAGCCTCTCCCATTATGGGAGGAATTTGCCGTTATCTCCACGCTTGGCAGGCGGATTGGAGATCGCAGTGATGAAAGACTAACAGAAAACGCTGCTGCCCATTCTCTGGTCTACGGAGGCGCAAGGTGTTCTGCCTCAGACATTAGTCGCCTTATACGACACCCGTGAGTGTAATGGGTTGGTTCTATTCTACTCTGCCGGATACCACACGGCACGCCTAGTACCATAAATACCTTACTATTTTTCTGTTTATTAGGAATCACTTATTTTGAGCTATAGTGGCGGTAATTACAAACCGCAGACGTAAAAAGAAACAATGTCAGTAATTGTGTTATTAATTCCATAATAATAATAATTTAATTGGACAAGAGCCTCAACTAACATCTGAGGTGACCCTCGCTAGGCAGCTGGATCAAGCGCTTGATTCAGAAAGCAGTTCTGGACACGGCGCGTATTGTTAGTAAGTTCCTCTCTCAAGAGCCCTAACCACCAGCAGCTTGGACCCTGTTCCCGATGCTGGCGGGCTACCTATTTTATATGCTTTTAATTTTATTTATAGTTTTGTTACTAAAAAATTAAAAATGTAAATTTATTACATTTTAAATATTTATGTATAATAATAATTTTTTTACGGACTCGTTCCTGACTGACTGGCCGGAGGAGGCAAAACACCGGGAGAGTTGGAAAGGAATGTGAGAGGCCTTTGTCCAGCAGTGGGATAGAATAGGCTAACTAAAAAAATATATATTTTTAGTAACAAAAATATGTATACTTTTTGGGCATTCAATTATTCTTTATTCGATTTCTATACATTGTAGATTTCACTTCTCACGCTCTAAAAGTACGCCATTATAGCCCTATGAAGTGGGACTAAAGTGACCCTTTTAGTCCCTAGGGAGTGAAAGTAATTAGTTTTTTTTTAATTTCCTTCATGTGACATAGACAAACTCCAAAGGGTAAAAAGGGACCCTATTACTAAGACTCCGCTGTCCATCTGTCTGTCCGTCTGTATATCTGTCCGTCTGTCTGTCTATCTGTCTGTCTGTCTGTCCGTCTGGCTGTCCATCTGTCTGTCTGGCCGTCTGACTAAATTGACTAATGAAAATATGTATACTTTTTGGGCATTAAATTATTCTATAATAGTTTTCTATACATATTTAATGTAGTTTTCACTTCTCATGCTCTAAAAGTATGCCAATAGCTTTTTTAATTTCTTTCATATGACATAGACAAACTGCAGAGGGTAAAAACGGCACCCTATTACTAAGGCTCCGCTGTCCATCTGTCTGTCCGTCTGTCGGTTCGTCTGTCTATCCACCTGTCTGTTCGTCTGTCAGTCCGTCCATCTGTCTGTCTGTCCGTCTGACTAAATTGACTATTATTTTTGTCATGGACTCTAAAATGTAAATACTAAGAAAAAATCTTGATTTGGTATTTGTCTTGATGAAAACATGTGTTTACATTTAGTGATATTGAGCATAATTATAAACCTAAAAAAAAAGTGTAAGTATTTTTGTAAAACAATTTATGTAGGCAGAACTAATTACAATTATTAGGTATCCACTCTGACATAAGACCAACCCGCACTGGGCCCGCATTCCCTCTCACAGAGAGGAGCTCTGTGTCCCAGCAGTGGGAGCATTATAGGCTGGTTATGCTGCTGCAATCGGACATAAACTGCGATGAACTTTCAAGTAAGCATGCGTCGTCGCGGCGGCAGCGTCGTGAACTCTTGAGGCGATCGCTGCATGACCACCCGGGGAAAACTAAACATAATAAGCAATCTATATTAGGTTCTTAGAGAGCCATACAGGTATAAAACGATGACGCAGCGCCTACTACTTTAGTACGAGTTTGTAGATACTTACTTGATGATTTCTCGGCGATTCGAGCTGGCGTCGAATGGTGTCATGCTGTGCCACGGAGCCACTATCTTAGAAATCGATCAATTATATCTTAAAATGATGTACGTCAAACGTACATCAACGTATCAACGTATATCGTTATCGCTGTACGTGAAACAACAACAACAGCCCACAACGTCCACTGCTGGACATAAGCCTCTCCCATGATGAGAAGGAATTTGCCGTAATCTCCACGCTTGGCAGGCGGATTGGAGATCGCAGTGATGTAAGACTAACAGAAAACGCAGCTGCCCATTCTCAGGTCTACGGAGGCACAAGGTGTTCTGCCTCAGACATTAGTCGCCTTATACGACACCCGTGAGTGTAATGGGTTGGTTCTATTCTACTCTGCCGGATACCCCACGGCTAACGTACGTGCGTGCGTGTGTACCTACGTGCATTAGGTAATAATAAAATAGACCTTGATTGTGGCTCTGCTGGAGAGCATACTCTCTAGCAGAGCAGTATATACGCTCAAGAAAGACAAACGCTACTGTTTTTTCATATCAATTGTGTGCATCGTGTAACTTCGTTTTTGTTCGGAACGGTTCGGAACGCTGTGTGTGTATGTACGAACTAGACGTGCGTGAAGACTAGCGTCTAACTGTTCATCACTGATACTATCTCTGTCGGGCACGATGCCAGGTGAGACAGCGTGCTTTTTGGTCACGCCCACCAATGAGTTCGAGCCTGTGTGCTGTGTCACCTTAATGTTTCTGTAATGGTTTTCTAATAAATATTATATATAAGTATGACATTTTATTTTGATATTTATTGGTTGATGAGCTTAAATAAGCGCTTCAATAGCGGCCGAATGCTGCTTAAAACTGAATTTCTCTTGATTTGACGCTTTTAGATTATTTTCTCTGGATAAATGACTATAAATCAAAAACAATTGAGCAAGTCAACATTAAACGCATATTATTACCGAATATGAGCAAATTAAGGCCTCCAGTATTACACCATCCATGTACGCATCTGCCCCAGTGGCTACATTTCCGACACGTCATAATATTACTTGGAAACGGCACAACAATACATATTTCTTCTGAACCCTTCCCCTGTGCAATGGCCCACAATATAATATGGTTCACTGCGATTGTTAACTATTTTGTCTTTCTCGCGGACAGTAAACGTGTTAATTTGATTCTATCTAAGCCAGTCATTTAAACATCGCAGGTCGCAAATACATTTGCAGTGTATTCTATTTTTAGGATGTTAGGAAAAATACCAATAAAATGTAAATTTGCAGCTTCGAAAGACTTTGGCTAACTGCAAGGTGCTTGATAAATTTCGAATTGTTTGTACTTTTTTCAGTTTAAGGAGACGTTATGGCAAGCTAAAAACGAAGAAGGGCGGAAACCGCGAAATATTGATGTAGTGGGGATCTATCGCGTATTTCGTACATGAATACGAATATGAATATGGTCGCGGATTTGAAAACTGACTGTAGGCAGGCAAACCTGGCTATAGTAAGGGACGTGAGGGTCGTGTTTATCTAAATGACTTCGGTGACTGA
This sequence comes from Xestia xanthographa, assembly GCA_905147715.2. NCBI lineage: Eukaryota > Metazoa > Arthropoda > Insecta > Lepidoptera > Noctuidae > Xestia > Xestia xanthographa. The sequence continues at coordinate 25,562,677 of LR990641.1, read as the reverse complement.
ACTGAAACAACCTCAGTAATGATCGGATCTACTGCTCCTAAACTATTCATAATTCATCAATTGGAGACGCCCCAAAGAGTCTGTCGAGACTAGAGCCGAGGAATCAGCCCCACACGCTGGAGGCCGTAGTTTCTCACCGAGAACAAATCCTTGAAACTGAGGTAGCACCGGGAAGCCTGTGGAGCTCCCAGGGAGCTTGTGTCCTTGGCGAAGCTAGGCGGGCTAGCTAGCTAGCTAGCCCGCTGGGTGGTAGGCTTCGCATTCCGTAATTTCCGTAGCTAGCTAGCTACGGAATGCGAAGCCTACGTGCAAACTCTGGAGCCCACTTACATTCATACATTACATACCCCATACATACGTATGCATGAAAGTTAGTGTTTGCCCAGAAGTAGGCCCGAATATGCTAGCAAACTTGTTTATTGAACAAAAACAGAGGCGAACAAGTCAATTCTACTGTTTGCTTACTTAGCTGTTTAATATATCTACATAATATTACTTTCTGAGTCAACGTACGCGAAAAGGAAATGAACGTCTAGACTACGTACTTCAATTAATTTAAAGATCAGTTATATCGTAACGTCATACTAGCACGCTTACGCTTGTTAAAAATCTGAAGGAAGCTGCACACAGAGGCATTACAATATGTGTTTGATAAAAAGTCAGTACAAGTATTAGCTAATATAGCACACTTCTTTGCGAGGGTAGGACTTTGAAGAATAAAGTTACGAAGAGAAAGACATCTTAAAATGGGTAATACATCTTACAATAAACAAAACTGAAGTGTCTGTATGTAATTTCAAAATAACAGCTTTTTACTGAATATATAATTATTATTATTCAACTAATATTATAAAGAGGTAACATTTGTTTTTAAGTTTGTAAGTTTGTTTGTAGGGGGTAATCTCCGGAAGTAATGAACCGATTTTAAAAATTGTTTCACTGGTAGAAAGCTACATTATTCGTGAGTGCTATAGGCTATATTTTGTTCCCGTACTCCCACAGGAACGGGAACTACGCGGGTGAAACCGCGGGACGTCAGCTAGTTATTCAATAAAAAGCTGTTAACAGGAGCTAAATTAGCAGCTCTATTTTGGTGGTTCAAACTTCGTTTGAAATACTATACTGTTAGAACTGATTCAGCTTGCACTACAAAGTGGTTGTTAAGTCAGTCACTGCAGGCCGAATAGTCCGAAATGAGCGGTTTTTTTTTTGGTGATTTATGACAGGGGTTGTATTTCGGTGAAAATGGTCGTATTGAGACTTTAAAAAAAGCATTTCGAAGCTTCAAGATCCAAATTTTCAGATTGTTTGGCAGACTTCTCTCAGAAGCTGGACCACTTTGGGAATCGGAACGGACCATTCACGTAGTTGAAACTTTGACCCCAAATATCTCCGTGACTAGAAGAAAAAGTTGATCGCAATGACGATGCCGCGATGACACGGGGAGAACAAGACCCTTTCGGGTTCGTTAAGGGTCTTGTTACACCCTTTATGCAGGACTTATAAAAAGTCTTGATTTTGTCTGTTTGTTTGTTCCTGCTAATCTCCGAAATGGTTGGACTGGTTTTGACGGGAGTTTTACTGGCAGACGGCTCATTTACTTTTATTTTTGAAAAAAGAAAAGATTAGTCTTCCGTGCAAGGATTATTATTAAACTCTTGAAATTATCATCTAGTAGGAAATAAATAAGAGTGCCCGTAGTCTGGGACAAGAAAACTGAATGCATACTTAGAGATGAGGATGATTAGTTTTAGGAATACGGTCGTACAGATAAATTAGTTGGTAACACAATCTCAATACTTGCAGACACCCGACACGCGGCGCGCCCGCACACGTAGTTGTGGCACGGTAATATTGTGGCTACCGCGCCGCGACTGGCCCGAGTGCCCGACAGGCGCCGTTTTAGATACCACACTCATCAACGTTACGCGTATTTCATGATCCAGTATTATCAACACGGGGTGGATCTGCCCCAAGTCCACCCACATTCGACACAACCGAGCTGGGGGTTCCCGGTACACGTCTCGCAATACTCGCAACACCTTATCAAAATAAATGTGATGCGTAGAGCGCAGAATATACAAAAATGAGAGTGGTACCTATTTCTCTCATAGGCCAAAAGGCTTGAAAAAACAAGAGAATGAATGAATTCATGAATGAATAGCATTGCGATATTGAACTAAGTTTGGAAGTTTTCAGTATGATACCGCAGGTCTCGGAAAGCATGTTAAAAGGAGGCCTGCCCGGTCCGTCTATCGTCAACACGAGCATGGTCGAAAAGCTTGTTGTTTCATCCAGAGCCACAGCGGTGGTATTCTTTCAACTGCCCTGTCTTAGCACTACTCGTCACCCGCGCACCTCATACCGTCTAACGCGAGGACATTGAATAGTGTTCGAAAATTTATAAAACTTGTTCCAGGAAATAGGTACGTGTTTTTTTGAATAAGTCTTACAAGTTTGTGAAATAAATATTTGTTGTTTAGAATCTCCACTTACATTTGCAAGGCTTCTATCAGGATATTTTTTTTACTTTTACAATTTATGAGTTTACATCATAAACGGCCAAAGTTGAGGTAAAATGTGTGCAAAACACCAATTTTTGGAGGCATATACTGAATTTGTTACAAAAAAATGATTTATTGCTTTGATAGAAGCCTAGATATAGTGCACAAGATACCTATCAGTTCAAAAAAAATAAAGATATATGAGTAACAACGGCATAATCATGCACGAGCGTTTGTCAAATTTCTCGCGGAAAAGTAGCCCGGGTTGGCCGCTCTTAAGAGCCCAACATGGGTGCGCCAAAGTTCACCTAAATTTTCAACTCCGATACTTAATTGGAAATCCGAAAATGTTCTTCCTAAAATTTTTCATCCTAACAATTTACAATTCCTAACTACTCTGTCTCTAATGTTCATAATTCCGAAGCATTCAACTTCATAATTCAACATTTTTTTTAGATTTATTTTATTCATAATATTTTATTTTTTTAAATTGGTGTATATAATATTTTATGTATTACATATATACATTAATTTTGCGTAACTTTATAATGACCACCAAAATTAACTTTGTGACCACTAACATCTATCACCTAAAATATCAATTGATCACCAAATTTAGTACGAAACGCGAAACTTTTAAGTATTTTTTTCATAGTGCCCCCAAGACGACACTGACTTTCATTCATTTAAGACAAAAATCAGTGAAAAAAAATCAAAAAAAAATAAAAAAAAATAAAAAAAAAAATCAAAAATCATTCTAAACAGTTGGTTTTTTAGACATTTATGTAAAGCACACCCCCAAATAATAATCATACCCTCAAATTAATACTATAAATATCATCTTCTACCCACATATATTTTTTATTACACTTGGTAAATGTTTCTTTCTGAGTATGAGTGAAAATACCATACAAAAAAAAAAAAAAAATACCTCCAAATCGAACAATAAACCGCTGGTATTCAAAAAGTGCCTCAAATTACGTATAGATCATGAAACTTTGCATACTAACTGAACTAACTTTAAAGCAGGTCTTATGTGTTCTATTTTTTTATTCCAATCACTAGAATTTTGTAAATCGCAAAAAAAAACACTCATTTCGCACTATTCGGCCGCAGTGACTGACGTAACAACCGCTTTGAAGTGCAAGCTGATTAGAACTTTATTCTAACAGCATTTCAAACGAAGTTTGAACCACCACAAATAGAGTTGCTAATTTTAGGGTTAGAAGGGCCTACAGCCGTTGTTGCTGCGCCTGATCTCTCTCCAGTCGTGTTGGATTACCGTCCCATCGGACTCGTGTTGTGAGAGTGAGGGAAAAGAGATTTCAATTGTGCCTATTATAATATCTTCCGCGCCGATGGCAAATCTCGTTTATTCCCATCCACCACCCCCAATTCTACCACCCGGGGTGGTGGATGGGAATAACTAGAAGCGTTAACGCGTTTAACATTTATTCCCATCTACCACCCCTGGTAAAAGTGATTTTAAGGACTATTTGACTTAATTTTTTTTTCTTGGACTATTGGACTTCTGTTTTATATTTGTTTTTTTTTTTTCCTTTTTTTTTAATGGACTATTGGACTTGTTGTTTTTATTTTTTATTTTTTGGACTGACTTTTTTTTTTGTTTTTTTGGAATACTACATTTTTTTTTTGTTTTTTAGACTGACTTTTTTTTTGTTTTTTTTTTTTTTGGAATACTTGACTTTTTTTTTTGCTCTTGTTTTTTGGACTATTTGACATACCTTTTTTTAAATTATTTTTTTACTGTTTTTTGGAATACTTGTCTTATTTTTTTTTGTTTTTGTTTTTCCACCATCTTGGATTTTCATTTTACCCTCATTTTCACTATCAGTGACCTCAAAAACCACGAAAACGACAACCATGAAGAAAAGTCCGAACATTTTCATCAGCACCATCTTGGATTTTCATTTTGACCTCATTTGAGCCGTGTTAAGGAAAAAAAAATTAATTCATAATAAAAAAAAACAAAAACACAAAATAACTCAAGTATTCCAAAAAACTATACAAAATAATTAATAAAAAAAGATATAGGTCAAATAGTCCAAAAAACAAGCAAAAAAAGTCTAGTATTCCAAAAAACAAAAACAAAATAAAAAAAAAGTCAGTCCAAAAAACAAAAAAAAAAAAACAAAAAGTCCAATAGTCTAAAAAATAAAAAAACAAAATAAAAAAAGAAGTCCAATAGTCCAAGAAATAAAAAAAAATGTCCTTAAAATCACTTTTACCAGGGGTGGTAGATGGGAATAAATGTTAAACGCGTTAACGCTTCAAGTTATTCCCATCCACCACCCCGGGTGGTAGAATTGGGGGTGGTGGATGGGAATAAACGGCAAATCTCTGCGGATGTATTTAACTAAACATCAAAACTTTATAATATTATAAATTATTCCATGTCCCTATGTGTGCAATTTTTAGTTAAAATAATAACTATAACTATAACTGTAAATAAATTAATTGTAAATTGAAAATACACGTGGGCATTTGCTACTGCAGTTCTTGGCTAAAACAACAAAGATTCTGCAATTCCAACATCACACTTGTCGCACACGGTTTGGTTTGCCTAATTGATTTAAAATTGAGTACACCTACTACTAAATATTTTATTGTCTAATAATTAAATTTTATTTGTTAGTGAAACACCGGTGTCGTAGATAGATAACAATTGCTGATAAGCATTAATATAATAATATAAACAGGATAAAACAACATTAAAGCCACATTCTACTCTACGCATTCTCTACGTATTCTATTCTCTCTTTTAAACTCTACGAAATGTGTTATTTCTCTAATAAGTTTGTACATCTGATCTACGAATTTCCTGTAAGTTTTTATAACTTACCTATTAGAATAACTGGTAAAATTTACATAAGTAACAACGTGGGAAATAAAAAGTATCCACCGTTACTTAGATACGTAAACCTACACGGCCACGGGGCAATTACAGGTTTCCGGGTAGATATAGGAATATTAGTATAAGCAATAGCGGACCATGCATGTGCCACGTTCCAGCAAGCCCACGAGAACAATATTATTATTATTATATCGTTATTCCGGCGAAAATGAAGGCCAACAGAAGACCTTGAATTTGACCTGTTTTTAAATTTGTAAATGTGTGCCTCTCGGATTAGCGGTGGGGTTTTAAAATTTTAGATGATGTAATTTGTAGTGCCCGAGTCCTAAATGAAAGATTTAGTATGGGACTTTGGTAATAAAATGACTGAGTTATCAAAGAAACATGGCAGGTGCTCGTTCGATTCATTTGTCCACGCGCCGAACACGTGGCAGTGGCCACCTCTCACCCCCCTGCAGCGGGCGACTTTCTGAAAGCGAACTTTCTCGGCGATGCATCTCGTAAACTTGTTGAACCCTTTATTTGTAAGTGAATTATGAGAACTGCATAATGCATAATAATATAACTAACAGACTTTTAGCTGTTCAATGCAGCACGCGTCTTACACGAGGCCGGCCGGCAGTCACTGAATCACGTAGGTATTCGGAAATGGAATTAAAAATAGGCACCGTAGATAAAACAGGTATTTTTTAGGTGTCATAGGGGTTCTTATACTGTGCACTCTTGCAGGTCAATGTTAGACGAAAACTGGATTGCCAAGCGAAGTGCAATGCGATTATGAACCATATGCAAAAACTTGAAAGTCACCTTGACTTGCTTGGCTTGATGTGCCTTGGCTTTGGCCAGATCTTCAACTCCCTACAACGCGCAACGCGTAATCAAATTCGTATTAGGTAGGTATCTAAGTTTCGTTGTTCAGTTTTTATTAAAATAGTTATACAGGGTGTAAAACAACCTCTTCACGAAGCCGATAGGTAACCAAGGATTCTGTACATCAAACTAAGTAACTTTACGCAAAAAGATTGCTGGGAAATGACTTTTTTTGGGGTGAAAAATCATGTTTTGTGGTAGAACTCAATGTAACGCACTCAAAACATTGTGCTAATGTATGGATTGAACAAAAAGCTGAAACAGGTATGGTGTAGAACAAAAAACGGGGAGAACAAGTGCTTTTATACACTTGCTTTTTTTTTGCTTTTTATACACCCTTTATGTCAGGTAATGAAAATCCAGCCACTATCCGGATAACTTCTATCCGGTCCACACTTCCCGGGGTTGATTACCGCAGTTTGCTTAAAATTATGAGTTCAAAAAACCAGCCAAGTGCGAGTCGGACTCGCGCACGAAGGGTTCCGTACCATTATCTATACATTAGACAAAACGGCAAAAAAATCACGTTTGTTGTATGGGAGCCCTTAAATATTAATTTTATTCTGTTTTTAGTATTTGTTGTTATAGCGGCAACAGAAATACATCATCTGTGAAAATTTCAACTGTCTAGCTGTCACGGTTCATGAGATACAGCCTGGTGACAGACAGACGGACAGACGGACAGTTCCGTTTTTACCCTTTGGGTACGGAACCCTAAAAAAACGAGTGCAGAAACAGCCGGGACCCACTATTGTGACGATTTAATGGATCCCGACTGATAAGTAGCTATGTTCTAATGTCGTTGCTTTTGAATTTATTTTATTTTTTCTTTCGGCTGACGTGAGGACGCCGGGTATTACATAACGGCGGCGGCGTTTTTCAATCCGGCGCACCATTATATAAAACCGTGTGTAATACGAATTGGCTGCGACATATCAATCACGAAATTATTGCCACGGTATCAGTTATTCAATAGCAGCTACTCAACAATTATGTTGAGTAGACGCTATTGAATAACTGATAAAAGGCTAAAAAGCCTAACCCTATTAATACGGCGTATTTTATACACGGCGACGACCGCCGCGAGGTTTACGATTGAGAATTGATTAAATAAATTAAATTATAATTATTATTTAATTTATTAAATTGATTTAAGCAGATTGTTGCATTTGTTATTTTGTATCGATTTAAATGCGCGTAACAAGTGATACAAAGAGAAACGCGTTCGTATCACGGATTCACGGATGCATCGCCGCATTTGCGCGTACTATTATGGTGTATTATTTTTATTATACGCACGCGTTTGCGGCGCCACTGAATTTCTGATCGTGTGCTATGGCGACCAACGTGCGTCATCCGCGCCAAAAAATATGTGTGAATAATAGGCCCTGAATCATCATTTTCTTTGCTTAGATGTCATCACGTCCATAGACTCGCTAGCTAGAGCTAGGTAATTCAATTTGTAAATTAATTAACTTTCTGTTAAATAATAATTATGAAAATTATTTACAATACTTTTTTTTTCTTTTTTTACGTACTTAGGCAGGTATTGATCTTATAAAAGAAAACTTATTTGAAAAACTAGCTCGCAGCAAGCGTGCGGTGTCTAGTTGTATGGTAGCGGCAAGCGCGCTGAGTGCGCTAACTGCTCGCAGTTAGCTTTTTATTCGAATGGCAAGTTAATTGCTGGGTTGGAGCGGTGCCGATGCCGCCATGCCAGTGCGGTGCCGGTATCGGTAGGTATAGTGTGCCATGACAATAAATTATTTAAAAGTTTACTTTTTAAATTATTTTAATCATTAAGTACAATTCAAGGACGTTGCTTTTACCTCAATGATATATAAACTATAGATACGTTGTCCGCACTCTAAAATGACAACAAGAAAAGAAGCTAATTGGCCACATCGCGCTTAGTTACGCACCAACCTGTCGCGCGACGCTACGTTTGTTTATAATTTAATAAATCCTGTAACGTGACTGAAGATGTATATTTATCTCCCTCTCGCAACAGGCATCCCGCCGTTCGGTGTCATATTTTCTTTCTCTTTCTTCACGCTTATAAGTAGTTCTAGTATTTTCGCCGTTTTTAAGCGCCGCGATGTTGGTTCATGACGTGTCTATAAATAATACGTCATTGTTTTACCTATTGTTCTATTACATAACCGACTATCACATATATTCATGAATTGACTACCAAGCTAGTGGTGAGACATAAATCATCGACCTATAACTGGGAGCAACATTTGCTAAACACTAGGGGTGTCACCCCTCACAAACAGTACCTCCTTGCCCCTTTCAATACCATTAACACCCAAATAAGCATAATATTTGCTAAAATCCATGTCACGAGATTTAAAATTGTATTTTTTTTTTTAAGTTTTCAATACCCCTACCTTCTTAACTTGGTACAACCGATTAGTTTTCAGGCTCACAACATTTTACCGTTCAACAAGGCAGTTCTGCCTTCGGCCAGGTCCGTCCGAATCTAAACAGAGGTAAAGGATACGGAAATACCTAGAATGGAAGTGTGCTCTATGAAAAATACCAATGTCACGATAACAGCTTATTATTCACTGACAGTTCTATCGATGTGACGTTAGATGTCCTTGAACATTTGTTATGTTGGCAACTTGGCATGGTACGCGAATTTCACTCTTGAACAAAACATTTCGACTTTGATGCCATCGCACAAAGCACATTATATAAACAAGAAAGCTTAATCCCACCAATAACTTTTTCATGTAAAATGTAGCCAAGACGAGAACCATATGACTCGCATTGTCGAAAAGTTATCAGATCTTATGTAGAGCTAAGCTTTTAACACTACAAGTCTTAACTTCACAAACTGTACACCTATAGTCAAAATATATGGCTTGGCCGTTTCGTTACTAAGAACTTGTATAAGAAATTGTATAACAGAAAATTGAATAAATTTTTCACCTTACGCCCATACATTATGTATCGAAATGGCCAAGCCACATTATTTTGACTATAAGGTGTAGAGTTTGTGAAGTTAGACCTTGTAGAGTTAGGTTCCGTGAGTTAGGGCGTGTCGAGTTGGAAGCTTGGCTCTTCATGAGGTCTTGATAACTTTTTGACAGTGCGAGTCATATCGTCGTATCCTACGAATAGTGCCCTAACGAACATAAGGGCTTTCTTTTTTTATTGCATAATTCAATTCAGCTCGTCATACCACAGATAACCAGTTTAACAAAACAATTAAAAACCGCACAGGTTATCAAATAATTAGGTTTTCTAAAAAGCCACAATTTTAAGCACTACGTTTTCAACGAAGAAAAAAGCCACAACCGCCGTCGCGCCTTCGTTCTACGCGAGTAGTGGGGGTGCGGGGACGCGGCGCGTTCGTCTTAGCGCCGCTCGGCTCAGTGTGACCAGATTCAGTATTTTAATACTTTTTCAGTATATTTCATCGATTTTTCCAAACATCAGTATATTTTCAGGTATATTGCTGGCAGTCAGTATTTTTGGGTATATTTTCGTTGAAGTTATGGTAACACCGTAGTGAGTGATCGTCTTTGCGACCACAGAAAAGAAAAAAAACAGTAGAAACAGCATAGCGCTTTATTAGTATCGGAACCAGCGTACCCCAAACTAACACATAAACAGGTTAATTGTATTTCGTAACACTAAGAAAAGCGTGGTGTGATTGGTAACTAATACACCAGTCTTCGTTTATTTGAAAATAAACCATAATGACATGCTAATAGAGTGGTTTATTATCTACTCTATTTACGTATTAGCTCTTAGAGAATAGTTTCACGAGCAAGTTCTGCTACTCGCCGCTAGATGTCACTACACTAAATGCATTTAATAAACCTTTATTACTTTTGTAATAAGATTGATATTTCCGTAACGAGCTCATTACTATTTTTGTGCTATTCGTCCTTTTCTAGGGTTGTACCACTGTCGTTGCCTTTTTATCGACATTGCGTTTTATTTTCAAATATATTACAAGAATACAAGAGTCGATAAATATTTTTAAATTTCAAAATGAATGTTACATAAGTATGTTTGAAATCAAGTGTTATGAATTTATAATAATGCTTATGATTTATAGAAAGAATAATTAAGAATGTATTGTTATGTTAATATACAACTGATTGATTTCGAAAATTATACTATTTGATGGAAAGGTTACAGATTAAACTACACGATATTTTGTTACTACGGGTACCTAGTACCTACGTTCTATTGACATGAAACCCTGCGATTTCGCCGGCAGCTACACTCGTTTTAAGTATGTTTTAGCTCGACGAACTCCTTAGCAAACTTTGATGAAATTTCAGACTAACACATAGGCCACTTATTAAACTAATACGGGCCACCTATCTGACGGCGAGCCACCCATCATCGCTCGCCGTCCTACGGTGGCCGGAAATCGCCCTGTGACTCGCGACTTGACTTGACCAACTCGAGACTTTGCGAATGACCTAAGGTGAGATAAATCTTTTCTCGTTTGAATATTACGAATAGATTCCCCATATCCATATTTTAAACTTATTTCAAACCTGATATGGAAATATGTACTACCTATTATTAATTCAGAATCATAAAAAAAACGCACACAGGGTTAATTTTTCGCCGATACACCATAGAACATTGAAGTTTAAAATATCGATAACTCATTATCGATAACGTCAATCTCTAATTGAGTAGCGGACTGTGACATGTCCGTAGTTGGAATCTGCGAGAATAATATGTTTGAGTTAAAAGAAAGTAGACCCTATGGTGTAAACAATAAAGTCTATTTTTACTTGTCTTGTCTAATAAAATAATGTTTTTCAAATTTTAATCGAAATAAAGCAAATTAAGACTTACCGATGGTATGATATACCACCATTTGATACATTTTTGGTTCTGCTATCGTTTTTACATTCTAGAATAGCACAATAAGGCATTTTAGTATTTTTTTTTAAGTTAAGTTAAGTTTTGTAGGAGTTATTGTCACTGTGACGCTTCTATCTAGACTGATGTGCGTGGCGTGTGCGTGGGGGAAACAGTTTGCGGAACAGCGCAAAGCTCGGGGTACGCGCGCCCCGCCCACATACGACTTCTACTGTTTTTTCTGTTCTGTGTTTGCGACAATGTTTGCGGAATTCCCCGGAACGCGAACATTGGGGACTTTCCCGGATTTAGTTTATACTATTTTATACACACATTTTTACATGGTATCTATTAGCAAAGATGAGTAAGTTACAGATATGACAAGAAAGACGGCCGTTGCCGGCGTTGTAGTATTATAATACTACTTATACAATTATCAATAAATACATAGTATTAATCAGACTTGCAGAATGTATGTTCGCCTAAAACTTTACAACTGCTGGACCGATTTTAATGCGGTTTGCACTATTAGATAGAGCGTAATTTCTAGATTGCATACATTAAAATTCGTTGTGTTTCATGAATCTCGTGTGAACAATTTTGGGTGGAAGTTGGGAAAATTTCTAACAGTGATGGCATGTTAAAATACAAAATTAAAACTGATTTTTAGTAAATCTCTTCTATGTATACCAGTGTCGAATGCTGCATGCGAGCGCATATTTTCACAGATAAATTTAATAAAAACGGACCAAAGAAACAGATTTATAAACAAAAATGTGTCAGCTAAAACAAAGCAAGGTGTTATGGATGAAGGAGGTTGTGCAAATTTTAATTCGAAAAGGATGTTAAAATATAACTCTAACATTTATTGTGAGTAGTATGAATTATTAAAACGTGTTAAAAAAATCAGTATTTTTATTGGTATAACTGTCCTATGTAAGTCGGTATATTTCAGTATTTTTTTTGAGGTGCCACGGTATTTTCGTAAAATTTAATCTGGTCACACTGGCTCGGCTAGTATTCGGCGGAACGCGGAGATTGTTAGTTGCGGCGAGCGTAAACTAATTTTTAAATAAAAAACTTTTAAGTCATTTTAATTACTTATTCATTTCCAATATAGGGTACATAGAAAAAAACCCTCATGGTGATTGTGGCCGTTTTCTATGGAATGACTAAATTGCGTATGTATAGTAGAGACGAAGCCCTAATTACGTTTGTGTCTTTCTTCTACATCTTCTAGGATTTAAGGGACAAAATGCGGTATAAACTATAAAGATAATTTATTGAAAATAATGCTAACCAAACCATAAAATACCAATACACATTATATTAAACCACCAATACATATTTTGTCACATTTAATTTAATTAAACACAAAAAAGTGTCTCCTGAAAAGTAGCTATTATGCAGTTACGCCCCTATTCGTAGGATACGACGATATGGTCTCGTCTTGGCAACATTTTGCATGAAAATGTTTTTGGTGGGATTTCATTTCTTTTTGTTAGTTGTTGGTGAAAACATTTTTTTTTAAAGTTTTGTTGTTTGTGTATTAGTAATAGTTAACATACTAAATTACAGTTTTCTAGGACAATGGGAAGTATCATATATATTTTGATGATCATCAGTGACGAAATCAGGGTTTTTTAGATATCAATAAAATCTAAAGTATCTATAAGAGCTATGCAAGTAAGTCCGCTATTAGAAACATATCCCGAGAATTTTGTTATCTGGTACAATAAGTTATAGGTATAGGTACCTAAGGGTTCAAAAAAACGACGAAGCGCTACGAGTAAAGGTAGGTAGTGCCCTTGCGCTTCGCTTGACTCGTCTTGGCCGCCACTACCGTGTCCCCAGATGTCATTCATTAAAATACTTGGTGAAAAATTACTCGCCGCTTTTCCCTACAAGGGATTCGGTGAGAGTCGAGGCCAAATTACCAAATTAATACATTATAGTCTGGTAAATGAGTGCTCAAAAGGGGGGTGTGGTTGGAAAAGTCGAAAGCAGAAAAGGTGACTTATGAACTTCGTTTGGACTAGTTAGAAGATAAACATATTAAAAGTCCTGACCCCTCCGAGGTGAGCCCGAGGGGGGGGGGGGGCAAAGAAGGTCCCGTTTTTTGGTTTTTTGCTTATATCTCGAAAACGATGCGTCGTATAAAATTTTGTTTTACTACATAATAAAACCTCATAAAATTCTCTACAACTTTGTTTGTCACACTTTTTATCTATCTCCAATATTTAAAAAAAAAAAAAAAAAACCTAAAAAAAAAAAATTGCCAAGTTGTAGAGAATTTTATCAGATTTCATTGTGTAGTACAACAAATATTCGTGCGACACACCGTTTTCGAGATATAAACCAAAAACAACGAACGGGACAGATTGTAGGACAAATTTTAAAAAATTGATCGTTTTTCGGAGCTCATACCAATTCAACGATAAGAGATAGATAAAAAATTTGAAAAGCAAAGTTGAAGAAAATTTTATGAGGTTTTATTATGTAGTACAGCAAAATTTTATACGACGCATCGTTTTCAAGATATAAGCAAAAAAACAAAAAACGGGACCTTCTTTGCCCCCCCCCCTCGGGCTCACCTCGGAGGGGTCAGGACTTTTAATATGTTTATCTTCTAACTAGTCCAAACAAAGTCCATAAGTCACATTTTCTGCTTTCAACTTTTCCAACCACAATCATTCATTTACCAGACTAATTAGGATATATTTTGAATTAGTTTCTAATCTGTATAACAAAGGCTCGCGGTTCAGCCCTGTGACCTAGTCGTGAGGCAATCAAACAATATTCTTGATTCGTTGAACCCTATACCGCTTGTTAAACGAGCCCCTCTCGCCGAGGATATGCACATCATTGTACTCCAGTTACAGCTATCTAGCAGTCCTCTCGTCTGTTACAATTACATCGGCTCTGTGCTGATTTGCTGATGTGCATCTGCAACTGACTCACTAATTCGGCCAATAAAGATGGGAAGCTGTGCCGGACCGATCCATATTTATCTCTTACCTACTTTATTACCCCATCTATGTAATACATAAAGAATGCAATAAAGAATTGTTACGTCGTACTCGTACCTACAATTACAAGTAGGTAGGTAGATAGTAATAGATAGGTACGTAGGACGAGTCTCGAATGATGTAGGTATAGGAATTGTGATTGTAATTTCGTCCGTACGCCAAAGGCATAAAGTTCCTACTTCTTTATTTTGTATAGCTGACGTCCCGCGGTTTCACCCGCGTAGTTCCCGTTCCCGTGGGAGTACGGGAATAAAATATAGCCTATAGCACTCACGAATAATGTAGCTTTCTACCAGTGAAACATTTTTAAAATTGGTTCATTACTTCCGGAGATTACCCCCTACATACAAACTTACAAACATACAAACCATACAAACTTACAAACATACAAACATACAAACTTACAAACATACAAACTCACAAGCTAACAAACTCACAAGCATACAAACTTACAAACATACAAACTTACAAACATACAAACTTACTAACATACAAACTTACTAACATACAAACTTACAAACATACAAACTTACAAACATACAAAATTACAAACATACAAACTCACAAGCATACAAACTTACAAACTCACAAGCATACAAACTTACAAACTTACAAACATACAAACTTACAAACATACAAACTTACAAACATACAAACAAACATACAAACTTACAAACAAACATACAAACAAACATACAAACTTACAAACATACAAACTTACAAACATACATACTTACAAACAAATGTTACCGCTTTATAATATTAGTATAGATAAGTTGTGAAGGGACAATGGATCGTGGATCTTTCTAGAAGGGTTGGTCACCATTATAAATAGCGGACATGTTTGCGGGAGCGGCAGTTTGATTTCGGCTACGCAGCGAAGCGAATCGAAGTGAACTAGTAAGTGCGATACCTAAGCGAATGTTGATCAGTAGTGTACTTGTGATTCGAGTTTAAAGTGTTTTGTGATTATTAAAGTTATTCAGTTGTTTAATCGGTAGTAATTCATTTATCCCGTACCCAGCTCGTAACAGAATGTTTTGCTTAGATTTCGGTTCATCCTAATCCTATATGCTTTCAAAATTGTACTGTGTGCAGTACACCGATGGTCGATTCTATCTTTGACAAATTTTAATTATGTCCAAAATGTGCCGCTTTCCAAGATTTTATCTCGAACAATACATTGTCATGTTTGTATTGATGCCAGATAATTATTATACAGATTTTATGCGACTATTTTAACTGCTGCTGTTTTGATAATAGAAAATGGCGGACAGTTGGGCAGGCCTAAATGTTCAAAATTTCAAACCCATTTGACATAACCATCGAGTTGACGGTCGACTACCTACAAAGGGGATTATAACAACCGAGCCGCAGGCGAGGGTGTTTTTGAGACGATAACTGCTCAAATGTTCACGTGTATCAAACGACGTTTTTCAATACACTTTTGAAGAAATAAAATAAAATATAACGAAAAATATTTTTGTCACGAAGGAAACTATGATTTTAATTTTCTTTTTTTTCGCGCTTTGCTTTCGCCAGGTTGAAGGAGAGGCAAAGGTATGAAGCCGTCCAGCCTAGTATAAAAAATAGATTTATTTTATATTTTTGAATACAGAACACAAATAAATGTTAATTTGTGTATGATTAGTTTTTAATAATCATGTTAATCTATGACATTCTATTTATAAACATAATATTAATATTCAAAAAATATTTATGCCGTAAAGACGCATATTGCTTTGCCGAAATAAAAAAAAAACATTCCCTCAGACTATAGGCATTGAACCAATTTGGACTAAGCATAGTATAGTTATCTGTGGCAATTTTCATTCCCGCACGAGTGTTGGAAAATGAAAAATCGCACACTGGTGAAATACATTGCATGTTGTACCTAATCGTTATGGACCAGATTTCGAGGAAGTGTATTGAAATAGTACATTTTTTGATACAAGTGGGGAAAGTTTGTCATTGCAATCGAGGCGGAATTATAACACCCGAGCCGTAGGCAAGGGTGTTTTTGAGCCGAGAATTGCAATAACAAATGTCCACGTGTATCAAACGACGTTTTTCAATACACTTTTGAAGAAATAAAATAAAATAACGGATAATATTTTTGTCTCGAACTATGAAACTATGATTTAAATTTTCTTTTTTTTTTTCGCGCTTTGGTCTCGCCAGGTTGAAAGAGAGGCAATGGTATGAAGCCGTTAAACAGCCTAATATAAAAAATATATTTATTTTATATTTTTAAATTCAGAACACAAATAAATGTTAAGTAACTATTACTTTTAAATAATCATGTTTATCTATGATATTCTATTTATAAACACAATTTGAATATAAAAAAAATATTTATGCCGTAAAGATGCGTAGTGCTTTGCAAAAATTAAAAAAAAAAATCACTTCAGACTATAGGCATTGAACCAATTTGGACTAAGTATAGGTATAGTTATCTGTGGCAATTTTCATTCCCGCACACGTGCGGGAAAGTGAAAAAAATCGCACGCGTGTGAAATACATTGCATGTTGGACCAGTTTTCGAGGAAGTGTATTGAAAAGAGATTTGTGGTGCAAGCCATTAAGAACTTTTGGGAGCAGCTGAGGTAGACACACACTACGCTCATACAAATACAAGCCGTGTGCAGTGTGACCGATTCATTTTCCATACCTTATTTAGCTGTTTTGGGTTATTGTGATGAGCAGATTGGTATGGCCTTACCGGGCGGCATAGGACTAGAGACCGACGAAATCACAACAAGTCTTCCGTTTTTGTTCTTCTCAATTTCAGGCCAACGTTCTCCAGATTTTGCCACCACTCTTCCAGTCGAACCAGCACGAAGAAAACTATGCAGTAAGTAAATATATTTTCAATACACTTCCTCGAAAACTGGTCCTTAACGCACTACGATTAAGTACAACGTGCAAATCCGTGCAATGTATTTCACACCCGTGCGATTTTTTCCACTTTCCCGCACGTGTGCGGGAATGAAAATTGCCACAGATAACTATACCTATACTTAGTTCAAATTGGTTCAATGCCTATAGTCTGAGGTGAATGTTTTTTTTTTTAATTTTTGCAAAGCACTACGCGTCTTTACGGCATAAATATTTTTTGAATATTCAAATTGTGTTTATAAATTGAATATCTATACTAATATTATAAAGAGGTAACATTTGTTTGTAAGTTTGTATGTTTGTAAGTTTGTATGTAGGGGGTAATCTCCGGAAGTAATGAACCGATTTCAAAAATTCTTTCACCATTAGAAAGCTACATTCACCCTGA
Organism: Xestia xanthographa; assembly: GCA_905147715.2. Lineage (NCBI taxonomy): Eukaryota > Metazoa > Arthropoda > Insecta > Lepidoptera > Noctuidae > Xestia > Xestia xanthographa. The sequence continues at coordinate 25,545,268 of LR990641.1, read as the reverse complement.
GTAACATAGGCTATATTTTATCCCCGTACTCCTACGGGAACGGGAACTACGCGGGTGAAACCGCGGGACGTCCGCTAGTCATAGATAAACATGATTATTTAAAACAGTTACTTTTATACACAAATTAACATTTATTTGTGTTCTGAATTCAAAAATATAAAATCAATCTATTTTTTTATATTAGGGCTGTTAGGGCCGCTTCATACCATGCCTCTCTTACAACCTGGCGAGACCAAAGCGCGAATAAAAAAAAGGAAATTTTAATCATAGTTTCATAGTTCGTGACAAAAATATTATTCGTTCTTTTTTTCTTCAAAAGTGTATTGAAAAACGTCGTTTGATACACGTGGACATTTGTTATTGCAATTCTCGGCTCAAAAACACCCTCGCCTACGGCTCGGGTGTTATAATTCCGCCTCGAATGCAATAACAAAACTTTCTCCACTTGTATCAAAATGTACTATTTTACAATGCACTTTCGCCAAAAACATTGTCAGGCCTATCAAGAGTCAGGTGACATTACGTATTATAGACAGATTGCGACAATATTGACAGTTACCAGCGACGAAGGTGGTGTCACAAGTGATTAGATTAGCCTGTCTTTGGGAAAAGGTTGATTTTACGTGGCATAAAGGAGGCATTGCGATAGGCTAGCGTCATACCATCTTCCCTCACGGAATACGAGTCGATTTTGCTGCCTAGGAAAAAACCCAACAGGTCAACAACGCAACAATGTCTACTGAAGAGCTTTTGTCATCTTCAGATTGTGATTGTTGGTTAATTAATTCAGAGACAAATAAAGCTCTCAATGGCTCGCAAGTCGCAACTCGAAGGAAAATTGCATCAATTTATTTATGAATCGACCGAGTATGAGTTGAGTGCGATTAGAAGTAGTTTGCGTAAAGTTCAATGACCCGGAGCGCGGAACGTTCAGATTCAGACTATGATTGGAATATTATTGCTTGCTTCAAAAAATAAAAAAAGCGGGTGGGGTTACTGTACGAACATAAATAAGGAGAGGTTAGTCAGTGGTGTTACTGCTAATACTACAAAAACATTAACATTATGTACGTAATCGCTAGTTATCTACGACAAATAACAAAAATGTGAAACTATCAATTCGCTTTTATCGATTAGTAACCCCATTTTATGAACTGGGTCACCGTGGTACCATTCTCACCATGCATTATTTAGTAGACGGCGCGATCGCAAATAGAACCATCGCCTTGCGTTGGTGACGCACTCAAGAATAAACCTACCTGCCACTGCCCAGCTGACTTCGCTGATGGCTCATTTTTAGAATTCCGTCCGTACCTGACTCCACTGCCCGTCTGTCTGCAGCCTGAGATACAGCCTGGTGAGGCTGTATCTCATGAACCGTGATAGCTAGACAGTTAAAATAAACTTTCACAGAATATGTATTTCTGTAGTTGCCGCTATAACAACAAATACTAAAAACAGAATAAAATATGTTTTATTTCATCACTACTGTTTTCAAAACGGTGAAGGAAAACATCGTGAGGAAACCGGCATGTCCTAGAACCAAAAAATTCGAAGACATGTGACATCTACCAATCCGCACTGGGCCCACGTGGTCGATTATAGCCCATTCCCAGCAGTGGGAACATTAATAGGCTGATGATGATGATATATTTTATGTCGCAGCTAATTCGTATAACACGCCGTTTTACATAATGGCGCGCCGGATTGAAAAACGGCGCCGTTATGTAATACGGCGTCATCATGTTCAGCCGGATTACAATTAGGCTGAAATAAAGTACGCCGCATTGAATGAGCCCTTCGCGTTCGTCAAAGCGGCGTAATAACGTGCCGCCGTTATAAAGACGCATCGTTGATACGCCGCTTTGAAAGTTTTAGTTCCATTTATCGCCGCAAGTGCCGCTGCATAATCATAATCGGAGAATTACGTGGCAGGGGACTTATTAAGAGGGCAAATTTTTCATTATTTTTGCGATAGGACGCACCATTTTCAAGATATTAGCAAATTTAGAACCTGCTACGACACCATGACGCGCGCTCGCTACGTTCGCATTTTACATTACACACCCACTTATGTCATAAATGTCATCGTCGCTACGCCCGGCGCCCCGGCCTTCGGCCTACGCTCGTCATGCCAGCAAGCGACAATTTTAGTAGGTTATTTGAAGTATCGGAATTGCTGACAATAAGGTTAAACGTTGGACGCCGCTTTGTCGAACGTATCGCCACCACAATCCGACTGAACGTGAGGACGCCGTATTACATAACGGCGGCGTTTTTCAATCAGGCGCGCCGGTATGTAAATCGGCGTGTTATACGAATTGGCTGCCACATATACAACATATCAAAAATGCTGAACTGCATCATGCTTTGCAATTTTAGCCCATTTTTAGCGTCTATTTTTACTGGCCTAAATAATAAGTAAAAAAAAAATATCAAGAGTAAATTAGTCTTACAAAGTGTGCTTGTAAACTTATGTTCGAATATTTTACCAAGTTCTTAATATTTCAAATCATCTTACAGGCTTCATAATCAGGACTACCACGTGGTTTCGTATTTATGGTACCTAAACCGAAGCCACGCAACATTTAGTCGTGAGAAACATTCTTATGCGAAACATCCTGTTTCTCAACTTTTGTTTCCGAGAATACTAGGTTTTAGGCAAGGCCTGGAAACCAGTTACATTTTTGAACCGGTTGCAGTGTTACTGATCAATACTGCAAAAAAAAATGCAGCGTTACGATCAGTATCTAATACTGGAACCGGTTTGTAAATGTTCTTTGCCATTTTCTATGATTTAGCAAATATTTAGTTTACTAATAGCAGGCTCGTGCAATAATGGTCCGGCTCTTGTTCGTGCCAACCTGCGGAAATCTGATTAAGCCTGTTCCGGGCTGCCCGTTCAACTTCAACCTAACAAGGCACTAAGCCGAGATCCGTTTACCCTAAGGCACAGTTTAGTCCGGTTAAGCAGCTAGTAACCTTCACCGTTTTCAAGACGGTTGAAGAAAAGCTATTAATACAAAGTGGCACCCAATTTTATTTAAATACTAAAAATATCGTGTTCAATTTCTAGTCAAAACCACGTAGCTCCGAGTTCTGTAGGCAAGCCAACCCTTTTTTTATTTTTCGGGTGGGAAATCATCAAATGACTCCCGCTGTGGGCGGAGTGAAATGCTCTGGGTGAGGCGGAAGGGAGTGTCAGACTTTTACTGACTAAAACGCATCCATGTTCCTTCTTAGCCCGTTGTGTTCCGGGGCCGCGGTATCTCTTTCGAACAGTCCCGCAGTCCCGGCAGGCATCGGTCCTTACCTTTTGCTGACATCTCTACGAGGCGCGCGTGGAACACGAACGCGCCATCGTCACGGGCGGCCTGTCGTCATGAGACGGACGGCGAGCTAGCTCATCATAGCTCACCGTCCACAGGCCCGCGCCGACGCCGACGGTCGGCGCCCGGTGTGTCTCCCGCGGCGGCTGGGACGTGAGGTCCGTCTCGCTCCGGACCATGGATTGAACCAAAGCCGGACGCGACGCGAGTCATAGTGGCGATCGGTGGCGGATCGCCGCCACCGATCGCCACTACGAGAACACGGCGGTGCTCCACCGTGTCCTCCGGTTGATCCTCACAGTGTTGACACCCGGGCGTTTCCTCCCACCCGATTCGGTGCAGGAACCGCCCGAAACAACCGTGTCCGGTGAGGACCTGCGTCAGGCGGAAGGTGAGGACGCCGTGGCGCCTCTTAAGCCACTCCTCAAAGAGGGGACTTATCGCCACTATTGTGGCGTGCGTGCCCTGCACGGGGTTGCGACTAGGGATTGCAATCGAATATTCGAATTATTCGAATATTCATTCCAAATTTATATTCGAATAGTAAATATTATGTATTCGAATATTCGAATACTACCAAAAATGAATGATTCAATAGACGCCTTTGTTTCCTCAGGTCTCACTATCATAGAATACGTAAATAATAGTAATTATTATGCGCTGTGGTGATTTTCGATACTTATTAATAGGTAAATCTGATCTAATTCTGAAATAATATTGATGAACCTGATTTACTAGTGTAATATTGCATGTGTCAATGATACTGCAATGTCATTACGAAACCTTTAAATTTGTGATGCTTTTTGTTTTTATTATTAACGTGTTTCAGACTGTTTAAATTGTTTGAGAATTTTATAATTGTTTGAGAATTTTATAATTGTTTTGATTAATATGTTCATGTATAATAGTGAGATAATAAGAACATAAGTTTCCTACAATGTTTAAGTATTTGATAATATTTTTTATTTTAGTAAACAATGAGTTTATATTGTGTAAAAATAAATGATGATTCTATTCGTGTTGTTATGTTACATTATTTGCAATGTATAATAAGAATGCATCAATCCAATGCATAAAAAAAATGAGGTTTTTCCCGCGTAGTTCCCGTTTCCGTGGGAGTACGGGGATAAAATATAGCTTATGTTACTCAAGGCTTTCTAATGGTGAAAGAACTTTTGAAATCGGTGCAGTAGTTTGAGTTTATTCTTTACAAACATACACACAAACAAAAATACAAATCTTTCCTCTTTATACTATTAGTGTAGATATCAGTAATTTGTTTTTTAATAGATTAAGAAAAATTGTATAAGAATTTTATAATTGTTTTAAATTTTGATTAATATGTAGCTAGTGCTAGGTTTACTTAAAATTATTTATTTATCACAAACACTACTAACATTACAGGGAAATCCTAATGCGTTTAAATAACATAACACATACAACATTGTTTTTGTGAATTCATTTAGAGAGCAGGGGAATAAATCGATCCTTTCAGCAGTGTCATTGAGTGCGTGCAAGGCGCGCGTCAGTGGCGCTTTGCTGAGCAAGTTGGTTCGTGCGCGAGGCACCGCTAGTAACCGTGGCTTCCGGCGCCGCAATTGTTATATATATATAGTTCCTAAACGCAAGGCTGCTCAACTTATTTTGAAGGTGGACCAACATTTCGTTTACGTGTCAATTGGCGGGCCATCTAGTTAATAAAACTTGCTTTTATAACCTTTTTTGAACTAATTTCTGATAACTGTGGCTATAAATAAACTTTCAGAAAAAAAAAATTACATTTTGTAATTTCTAGATAGATGTTGGCTTACTGAGTGGGTTCTTATGGAGAACCAATTTTTTTTTTCGATCTGGCTGAAATCTGTTTTCAAAACACACAGTTGACCACTGTTAGCGGGCCAATTGAAATGAGTTGGCGGGCCATATTGTTTGCCCACGGACCTGGGGTTGAGCAGCCTTGTCCGACAGCAATAAAAGCTGATATTTTAAGTACCTTTTTATTTTTTGAAAATATTCGAATCTCAAAAAATATTCGAATATTCGAAAATCAAAATTATCGAATATTTGCAATCTCTAGTTGCGACTAGGGTTGCCACCAGAACTATAATATATAATATTGTACTATATTTCAGTCAATTGATATTATAGAAAAATAATATAGTACGAAAAATACTATATTTTTATCCCTAATTCAACTGTCGCGCTTTTCTGGAAGTCTGGAACCCACAGCGGGAACGTAAGCACGGGGAATATCAGAACGAAACTCATTCGCGGCAACAAAACGTCAAACTGTCAACAATTTGTCGACGAAAGCTGCCCGAATTGTGTTTAATCTCTGCTGTTAAAATAAAAATAAAAAACACATGCAAAGTGATGATGGTTTTTGCACGACACCCAAGAAAAAGCAAAAAAAAGATAAAAGGCATCAAAAGTATAAGAGCGAATCGACTATCAATGCAAATGGTGCAAAGAAGATGTTTAGATCATTGATGGCCACAGCGAAGAGCAATAACAAATAGGTATATAAAATGGAAAATTACATAATGTTTAAAAATAAATGAGTACTGTTTTTTTTCCTGAATTTCCTAATAGTAGTATAAATATTTTTTCAATACACTTTCTCGAAAACTGGTCCTTAACGCACTACGATTAGGTACAACTTGCAATGTATTTCACAGTGCGATTTTTTCCATTGAAAATTGCCACAGATAACTATATCTATTCTTAGTCCAAATTGGTTCAATGCCTTAGGTGAATGCTTTTTTTTTAAGTTTTGCAAAGCACTACGCGTCTTAACATACATATTTTTTGAATATTCAAATTGTGTTTATAAATAGAATATCATAGATAAACATGATTATTTAAAACTAATAGTTACTTTTATATACAAATTAAATTTATTTGTGTTCTGAATTCAAAAATATAAAATAAATCTATTTTTTATATTAGGCTGTATAGCGGCTTCATACCATTGCCGCTCTTTCAACCTGGCGAGACCAAAGCGCGAAAAAAAAGAAAAATTAAATCATAGTTTCATAGTTCGTGACAAAAATATTATTCGTTATTTTATTTTATTTCTTCAAAAGTGTATTGAAAAACGTCGTTTGATACACGTGGACATTTGTTATTGCAATTCTCGGCTCAAAAACACCCTCGCCTACGGCTCGGGTGTTATAATTCCGCCTCGATTGCAATAACAAACTTTCTCCACTTGTATCAAAATGTACCTACTATTGCAGCTTTTTTGGAAAAATACTATATTTGTTCAAAATAAAGGTGGCGACCCACCCCTTATAAGAAGTTTCTAGGTACATTATGCTCATGGATTAACGAACCCTTAGACCACTTCTGTATACCTACTTAATCCTGAGGTACCTATTAGTTTTCGCCATAATGTCCCATTCCCATAACAAAAACCTACTTTGGTCCTAATTATAAAGTGTGAGGTATAGATTGAGAGGTGAGTAGGTGCAAATGTCAAGAATTCAGGAAATAAAGTCAAAATGTAAATGGTTAGGTTGGTTTTTGTTTAATAACCAAATCTGTAACAGTATCAGTATTAAAAATTTCGAGTTCAATGCCAAAGTTCATTGAACTTTTACCAAATCTATTAATAAGTAGCTAAAGTAAGTATACATCTGTAGCTGTAGGTAATACATACCACCTGTAATACATAATACCTTAGTTAGGATTGGTATAAAATCTCCCATGATAATAAGTACCATAATAATTATATTTAGTAGTAGTAACTGCTGTTACATTACAACAAACAGTGACACGAACTAATAAATACCGAATTAGATTAAGTCAGATAACCCATTGGAGCCGGCTGCCGCGTATCTACAATGATTCATATAAGGCAAGGCAAGTATTAGATCCTAAGGTACTATCGAGGACACTCCCGCCCGACTTATTTTTGCTTGCACTCGCAACATAGAAACGCTCTCTAGCCCCGCCCCGTTGACTTTCTATAGAAATAATGAATGAAAAGATACCGAATCGGCCGAGCGCACTGACGACGCACGCCAAACGAGAGTTATTGTTATTTTGCGCGCCAAAGTTGAGGCTTTCCTAATAGGACCAAACTTTAAGGGGGCGTGGCTCGGCGCCTCCGCATGTTTTAAGCGAAAAAAATTTAAAATGGTCAGGCGGAAAAGACCCCGACTGTACCTACTAGATTCTCAGAGATCAAGTGCTTGACCTCCACAATCAGCTGACTAATCGTGTGAGAGTAGGTAACATGTCGTTCACAAACTGCGATGTGAGCTGTAGCTCCGACCTTCCCTTCCACCTCTGATCTTACCATAACTTGAGTAATGTTTCATTAGTTATTGAGGCTTGCGTGTTTATGATTGGCTAGCCTTATCGGTAGAATCTTTTTAATGTTTAGAGTAGCACAATATTTCTTAATTTAAAGGATTTATTTATAGTATGTATAGTCTAGTACCTACCGTAAGTAGTGATTAGGGATCCTTAATAAGATTGTGTATCAAGTTGGGTTGTGCCTAACGATTAGTTTCGTTTGAACACTCTTTCGACCCAGGGCTGCGACCTATAATAGCCAAGGATATGTAAGTACTAAGTACCTACCTACTTAAAATATCAACTGATGTTTTCCTCATTTGGGTCCGACTCTGCACTGTCGACTTACCTACACGGGCAGATAAGCAGTTTTTACTAATTTACAATAGGTACCTACATAGGTACCTACCTCAGATTGAACAAAACCAGTACTAGGTATACCTAGCTACAATAGGTAGGTATACACTTAGGTACCTCTATGGTAGGTACCTGCTTATAGGTTAGGTACCTACTACATAATGTGTATTTTGTAAGTACAAAATATTAAGGAATTGTGGACTATCATCACAATCCAATCCAAACCTATAGGTACCTTATTAGATAAGCCAACTCTAACTGTCCAACACGGTAGGAATAATAGTAGGTAATAATAATAATTAGTACTTACATAATTATCTATAAATATGTAGGTATAGGTACTTATATTTATCTAAGTAAGTACCTCAATGTCTACAAAAACCTGAAGACAATAAAATCTTATAAGATATGGTACTTACCTATTGTGAATTATAGATAAGTAGGTAGTTAAGCATACATACATGTGTGAGTAAGATTCAAATACCATAGTCGTACGAAAGGGAAATGAAGACTAACCATAACTTATTAAGTTATTACAATTATTAGATCATTTCATGTAGGTAAGTAAGTACCTACGTAAACAACTATTACTTAACTATTTAAGTATGTACCTACTTAATCACAATTTGGTATTAATCAATTACGATAGGTCGAGGCCCACCTGTTGATGGTAATGTATTATAAGTAGAACCGCTGCTGTGCACCATACTATATTTCTCCAATAAGATTCCTTTCTTATAGAATTAAACTCTTACCTATCTTCGTAAATGGGTGAGACGTCGCCGGAAGCACCCTGGGACATGTCACCGTCCATGCTACGATGTTAAGTCGTTCGGTATCGGCGACAAGAACTCGGGCCTCGAGCGGCGTTTAGTTTACGGAATGAAAAACGGGCACACGGAATAAACCGGTGCGCGCGTGTAGCGAGTACTGAGCGGAGTAGTTCCGTTCGTTCGGTCGGTCGTCGCCAGCGCGATCGGCGGGCGGGCGAGCGGAGCGGGCGCGGTACGGCGCGGGGCGCGTGCGGGTGGACCTGGGGGGCGCTGTTCCGCCCGCGCCCCCCTGCGCGTCTCCACGGCAACGCCGTTGCCGCCAAGGAGCACGTGGTGGCTGTTTGGTCGTGGGTACCGCCATCATGCTTTCCACACTTTAACCTACTTATGATAATAAGTAGCAGCCCGACCCGGTGCCGGTGCCGAGTGCCGGTGGCATAGCCCGGGATCAAGAGACAATCTTGCTTTTTAAAATATTTCGCTCGCCCTCAACTTACGAGCAGTACTTAGCTATCCTATAACTATCCCTACCTCATACACAACATTTTTGCTGCTTTTCTATCAGCCACCATCAACAATATTTTGTATGCAGATGTTCAGTAGCAGTACACTGATAGAACTTGTGTAGGTAGGTACCTATAGGTACTACCTATTATGTGTTTATATTCCGTAGGTGCTTTTACTGTTTCCTAATTGTATTTAGGTACCTATGGTTTTTATTATCAGCCTTGTTGGTCACACTGCTGGGCAAATGCTAAAAACGTAATAGGTAGAAGACAAACCGATTGCCGATGTAAATTCCGTTTCCAAGTGGGGCTCGGACGTGGTCGGCCGGGGAAGGAAATACAAAATTTACGAAATATAGGAATATTACCGTGATATAGGTTACCTAGTTCGCAGACAAAGTTAGCGTATGTATATTCAGAGTAACATTTACAATACATAAATTGGTGCCTACGGATTCGATCGATTTTCTATGCTCAAATTCGAGACGAATGGTCGAACAACGATATAGACGATAGGCGTAGTACCTATTGTCAAACGATAAATCAATGAAGTCGGTTAAAAAGTAGCGATACTACTTATAGATATTATTTTATTGATAAGTAGTCATCTCATGAGGCGATAGTAACAATAGATGAAGTCCTGAGAAAATCGGCCCTTATGCGACGAAAAGGAATAGGAGTCTACTAGGACCTGCAGTTATTGTCAGGACTTAGGTAAGTAAGTAGGTACCTACACTGGAACTGAACGCACTAAGGTTTCTATCTAGCCTGCAGTATTCAAATGTTCTAACGATCTTCAGAATTTTGCAGCTATTATAACTTTACGTATACCTATGTACTATTGACGACTTTTATTACAGCTACCTATAGGTAATAATAGTTCTGTAATTAAATATAATACCTACCTACCTATAAAACGGTCGCAAATTGGGTTTTATTAAAAAAATATTATTTAACCTAATTCAGAGCTGCAAATTAAATTACCGAACTTTAGCTGTGTAAGTGTGTATAGATAGGCCTCTCTTTGCTTGTGCTAAGCTCCAGGTATTTGTGCCAGCCAGTAATATACCTGCGACACAGAATAGATAATAGTACCTGCGATGACAACAATGGTGTCGATTCTGTTGTGCACAAACTAAACTTAATTTAGGCTATTGCTATTTTTCACTAAAAGGCAGTGCGAGAAAAGGACGGCTAAGGCTATAGCTATGAAGTTCCTACTATGAACTAAGTTAGAGATATCAAACTAGTTTAAGGCTGATGCTCCAGGGTAGCCCGCGAAATTCAAATTTTCTTACGTTTTTGGCAAATTGCAGGCCAGTGCTAGGTTGTATGTTGATTAAAATATTGGACGCGATTGTAAGACGTATGTAGTTACAGAATTATAATCATCAAAACCATCAATACAACCCTCGCAAGTTCATAAAGGTCTAGCAATAACTTGGACCTTGAAAAAATAGTTTCTCGACCTTTATGAACTTGGAGGGTTGTATTGATGGTTTTGATTATTATAATTCTGTAACTACATTTGTCTTACAATCGCGTCCAATATTTTAATCAACGTACAACCATGCACTGGCTTGCAATTTGCCAAAAACGTAAGAAAATTTGAATTTCGCGGGCTGGTCGAAGCATTCACCTTAAATGCCTTGTGCTTCACCGTGTTTATATTCGACATGTTTTTCCTTCATTTGTATGGAAATATTAGTGCCGATTAAATTTGACAGCTCTGAATTACGTCTGTCTCTTTCCCGTTTTATTAGAGAAATGCAATGCATATTGTTTTGAAATAAAAGACTGACTTTTTAAAAAGATAGCAATAGCCTAAATTAAGTTTAGTTTGTGCACACACAACATAATCTACTTACACCATTGTCGTCTGCCCATCTGGCCGGCAGACAACCAACACCTTTATTTCCAGCCACGCCACTTGGTCATAGCTTTGCCTACTCTACCTGCGATCACTGAACCTTGCTAGGTGTCCTGCCCTTACCATTTACCAACACCCATCTACCAAAAGCTCAAAGAAAAAACGTTGTCAGTGACTCTGTAGAGCTTGTCCGTAGGGCTAACTAAATACGAGAATGTCAAGGTTACGAAATCAAACTAACACACTGGCGCGCGCGCGCCCCGTAACGATTTTAACGGAGCCTCGCTTCTAAAGAAACCAATACGCGAAATTAGATTATTATCCCTTTCGCAATTCGGACTGATAAGCGAAGTTACCACAGCCGAGCTGAGGTGATCAGAATTCATCTTTTCGTGTTGGGGTTATCTTTCTTATTCCTTAGTGCACACAAAATTAAAAGATGTAGGTACACAGAAATAGCAATAATATAACTTATGTACTTACAAAGGCGAGGTTAACCCAGAACAGAATCTCCATTCAACTGTAATTTACAGGCGGATAAAAATACATCTAATGTAAGTATACCTAGGTAGGTATTTGCCCGCCTGTATTTTCTCCTTGTTCTAACCATTTTATAGGTCCATGGTTCTAAGTTCAATTTAATTTTTACTTTTTTTAACGTTACGTTTACGACATCTAAATCGATTGTTTACTTCACTAAATGAAAAACACTTTGTTGGCTTTCGACACAGCAACAATTCAACGTATGTACCTACTACCAACCGATTTCAGGTAGGTATGTGTAAGCCGTGTTGTATCCGGCAGAGTAGAATAGAACCAACCCATTACACTCACGGGTATCGTACTTAAAGCCTTATAAAGCGACTTATGTCTGAGGCAGAACACCTTGCGCTTCCGTAGACCAGAGAATGGGCAGCAGCGTTTTCTGTTAGTCTTTCATCACTGCGTTCTCCAATCCGCCTGCAAAGCGTGGAGATTACGGCAAAATTCCTCCCATCATGGGAGAGGCTTATGTCCAGCAGTGGACGTAATGGGCTGTTGTAGTATGTGTAATGGGCTTTAAAGTATTGGTGTTAGCGAATAGACTAGGAACAGAAAGGCGTTATTTGGTTGGGCTCCAAACACCGGAACACTCAAAAGGCGCGCAACCGCTATTTTGACAACATTTTTGTGCGAAATTCAATATTCGCCGAACATTATTGCTAAAATGCTAACAATGGGTTAGTTGGACAGAATGCCGATATAATGGTTTGGTTTCAATGGTTGGTAATAAATATTAAAATAAATACGGTCCAACTGAGAAACATCCTTTTTTAGAAGTTGGTTAAATTAAACTTTTGCACAAATATCTGAAGCTTCTTCATCTATCCCCTAGACATAGTCGTAAATAAATAAGATTAGACATCACGACTCGCACTAAATCAATATAGGTAGCTGTTAGATGTAGTACGAGGAGGGGAGCGGTCCGACTACGTCGAGCTCGCCCATCTAAGGACGTCAAGAATACTCAAGAAGCCTTGTTATTCCTGAAACTGTTCGCTCAGTTGTAAACAGTCTTGATTGAGTATTGATTGTAGGAACAAGCATAAAATAAGCTACTAATAATAATTGCGGGTCGGCGTGGGCGGCGGGGAGGAGGGGGCACACAGGGGAGCGTGCGGGGTACTTAATGGTTGTCGTATGTCGTGTAATTGTCGCTCCGATGTGTCTACGACATTTACCTGTCATAAATACAAACTCAAAATTAAGATTCAATTAAAATCGGCCAAGAGTGAACCCGGCTTCCATAATTTCTGTTGTATATACATAGGAAGGTTGCGTGTCTACCGTTATTATAATGAGGGATTTTCTTTTTAGCTGGCGCTAGGAGTTAGTATGATAATGCAAGGAACGGAACTAATAAAATTGATTTTAACAAAGCGCGAGAAAACTAGGTTATATTCGGAAGGTTAAGCAAATGAAAGTAGGTAGGTATCAGTCAACGAGAGTATGATGTGACGTGACACAATGTTTTTTTTTTCCAAGCGTTTTGTCTTTGGCACCAACTATCATAGGTATAAGTAAGTTCAATGCCATCTATAGAGTTCTTGGAAACTAAGTTTTTTTTAATAAGTACCTACCTCAAAAAGAAAACCTCTCATTATCTACCTAAGTACTTTAATTTTGTTTTATTCATTTTAGAACCTATGATAATAAGTTTTATACTACACTTGCTTAGTAAGTGTACCAATACTACCCCACTAATAGGCTTGAAAGCTGTTCATTAAACCTTCTCAAAAATCTAGGCAGTTATGTTGTATGGAATTTCATTACTGCCCTGAAAATCAGGGTAGTAATGCATTACTAACGCGTTATGTTTTTGTTTTTTTAAGTCTTGATGACGTCATCATCATCTTCCTGCCCTTATCCCATGTTACTTGGGGTCGGCGCAACACGTTTTTCTTTTCTTTTCTTTGCTCTTCTTTTCTTTTCTTTTCTTTGCTTTTCTTTTCTTTTCTTTTCTTGCAAGTGTAATATAATAATATAAAGCAGTATATATCACTCGAGGGTAAGTACAGATTACTAAACTCGTGTTGTTCACGGCCCTCCGCTTCGCGTCGGGCCTCAAATGCACACTCGATTAGTAATCTGTGCCTTACTCCCCTTGGTGAATAAATAGCTATTGTCAAACAGCGCGTTTTATTATACAATATGCGAGGGCGGGCACTTCAGGGGTGAATCTGAACTGAAACAAAATCAGAACAAAATCTCGATTTTGGAGGGAAATAATCCGGAACGTCGGAATCCTAACATTGAATACGGTAGGCACCAGTCTCAATTATAACATTGTGAGCTGCGCGCCAGAACTTGGCTTGACACGCTGATATTATTTGACAGAGTTTGTTGTTTGTTTAAGAAATTCGAAATGATTTGATATGTCAATCTATCTGATGAAGATTTTTGATGTACATAGGTTAATTAACTAATGAAAGGGTATTTGTATCATAATCTGTAGGTGACAAACTGATTTAGCTTCGTTGAGCTAACTTAAATCCTGTGAAAACTGTTTTTACTACGGACTGAGTTTTGAGCTTGAACGCCGTACAAAAAGTTTTGTTGTGCAACTTACACCCAGAGCATGGAACCGTAAACCTATAGTTAGGTAAGGTTGAACCTGTTGCGCCTCGCAATTCGTGACGGAGAGCGAGGCCGGGCCTTCAGGCGCGGATACAGGATTTCCTTTAGGGGGGGGGGGGGGGGCAATTTTTGTTTGATTTTACCTATCTTACGGAAAATTAAAAAAAAAAACAATTGTTTGGACTCTTAATGCAGGAGTTACTAGACCGACTCTCAGACAAAGGCAACATTCAAGAGGAAGTAGGCTGCAAGAGCAAGCGTAGCGAGCTCGAAATTATTATGACACCTTGCCTTGGAGAGGTTAGAATGATCTCTCGATCCTTTATACATATAGAGTTAGTAGGTCGACTTTTAGACATACTCAAGAGAAAGTATAGCGAGTGAAGCGAGCTCGAAAATTTTAACACTTTACCTACCTTGAACAGGTTAGAATAGTTTCGAGTTACCTGGGCCTCTTATAGACAAAGTCAAGACTCAAGAAAAACTAGGTTGCAAGAGCGAACGAAGCGAGCTCGCAATTTTTTTACATAATGATGTAAAAAAATTGCGAGCTCGCCTATGATAATTATGCTATAATTGCTTATAAGTTATAAGGCCTCGCGGCAAGGGGTTCCTAATTTATTTCAGGCTCTGTCTATACCGGTCGATAATGAAAAAATCCAATTTTGAGTGCCAATCCAGAGGTAGAAAAAAGGAGCCTTTTTGACAAATGTTTTTTGGCAGGGTTAAACCTGCGGCGATGGGGCGACGCTCCATCTAGACATTATATAATCATAATTATAATGACTTCTAGATGGAGCGTCGCCCTACAATCAAAACATAAAAAACGAGGCAATTTTTTCAAGCCAGTGTGCGTGCAGGTGGTGTTTTACACTGTCATACTATGTCTCTGTGTGCGTGAATAATGATACTAGCTACTATAATATTTCTCCCATAAGTCACATAATATTAAAATAATAGACCCAAGTAAATAAGATAAGTTTTAGGTGTATGTACAGTGTCGACCAAAAGTCGGTAGGTAGTGTATATAGATAGTGGTCTTAATAGAACACAAATATCTGAAGAAACCGGACTAATGTGAGTATTATATTTATGAATTATTGTAACAAAGTTTTATTAAAAATTAAAGCCTACTTTGTTATTGTTTATTTATTTGGTGACTTAGGGATTAATAAATTGATTTTAAATGCATCATGAGGCATAAAAGTAGAGATGTGTCCCTCACTCATGAGGTGCCTCGTTCGAGGTACTCGTGATCGCAAATTGAAAGAGTTACTCGAATTTCAACATTGAATCACCTCATCACCTCACTCGTTCACGCGTCCTTACTTAAAATAAATGTCATTGACATTATTGCCGCGAGTACTCGCGAGTGAGTATTGAGTTATTGAGCAACGAGCATAGATATTATCTATGGTATTGAGTGATCGAGTGAGCATAGTGAGTGAGCGAATGAACCGACTTATTTCGTTTGTACAGAATGTAAAGAATGAGTGAGGTGAGGTCTCGAACTCTCGATTACCTACGTATTTATGATTTTGTTATTGTACAATGTTAATAATGATGTTTGGTGTGTGATACTGATGTTTGATAGGATATTATTTAGATTATGAAGAGAAAATTGTATGAAATGAGTTGCAGGGTATGAACTACTATGAACTCTAAAAACATTAACATTAGGATTGGTAATCAAGTGTCATTGATTTGTGTATTTTGGCGGTCAAAAATGTACAATCGAAAGAAAATGATGTGTGTGAGAGAGATGTAAAAATTTGAATCGTGAGTACATGACCCGCTGCGCTGCCTCGGGGATTATCGGCTGAATTCGGCTCGTGAGGTGAATACGCCGAGTCGCCGACGTTCGACCCCTCGCGCCTCGCCTCAAATGAGGGGCACCTCGTGAGGACCTCGCGACGTAAAATGAGGTACTCTCCCTCAACCTCATATAAAAATGATGAGTTACCCATCACTACATAAAAGATAAATAATTAGTGTTAATTATTGGATTTATAAATGCAGAGTGAATGATAACTTCAGTATTTTATTATAGCTGCATAACATCATTTTTTTGTTTTTTGTTTTAGAGGAATACTGTGAGTCAGATCGAAAGGCCTTGCTAGTCGACAATGAAGTGGAAAGCCGTCGCTTATTATCGATGCGCAGCGACGACATAATATATGGTTGGCGAATAAGAAACAAATGATTTCACACCTACGAGACACTTTGTGGAATTATTTGACACCTCATCGCAAACTGTTCGCCGTGCCCTCCACGCTGAAGGCTTGTATCACGAAGACCAGCTAAGAAGCCCTTCTTGACAGAAAGAGTTATAGAAGAACGATTACGTTTCGCACGGGATTATTTAGATTTTTACATAAGCTCAATACGAGTTACATTTATTGTGACGTCACAAAAAAATATATTCATAAAGTCTAAATGATTTATATTAGTTTTCAATAAACTCTGCTGATTACCGATACCTATAATAAGTGGGTATCAACTATATGTTATATTTGTGTGATTAGAATATCCTAAGTAGTTAGAAGTATGTTATTATGAATTGAAAGTAAGTGGGTATACCGTATCAATAAAAAATCTTATGATCGGTTACAAGAGAACTTTTTTACATCTAGGTAGGAATGTGACGTTACAATTATCATGAAAGTTTGTTAATTTTATAAATAAATAAAACGAATAAGCATTTTTGTTATCATTCACCACGACTTTTTTATTTCCACCTTCCAACACCGAACAGCTAAAATAATAAATAAATAGTTGAATAATAATACTATGTTTTTTTTTACTAATATTTGACTTATTCTTATAAAAAATAAATAATGAACCAATAACTAATGTTACCAAGAAACAAAAACCCCACGTTGTTAACAGGATTCGAACTCTGATCTCTTTGCTCGTGAATCCTACTGATTACCCCAACAGCTATTAACACATGGTAAATAGATGTGAATTTTAGCTATCCAATGGTAAGAACAGGTCGCTACACAAATAAGGTTTGCTGCGTATTCTTATGTTTCGTGGAGTGTGACGCGCGACATGCGATTGGTTTTTTGAGCATTGTAGGTACTAAAACCAGCCCAACAGTAAACAGCATAGATTGAAGGTCTATATAGATGGCTAAATTCGCGCCGATTTTTTCCAAATCAAAATATAAATCAGGAATGCACTCGCTGTTCAAAATTACATTGTATTTAAATTTACAATTATTTTTCTATTTTTTAGTTTAGTTGGATATAGTGCGCCAAGGATGTAGGTATGGTAAAAATCTGTTGATTGAGGTTTTAGACTAGAGTAGATAATGTTTTTTATCTTTGGTGGATCAATCAAAACTATGCCTACCAAGATCCTAATTGGTTCCTTCAGTTATTACAAAAAAAAAAAAAAAAACCGGCCAAGTGCGAGTCGGACTCGCGCACGAAGGGTTCCGTACCATTATCTATACAGGAGTCAGTCGGAGTCAGGGAATTAAAATTATTGTGTCCTAGTCACAGAAATCTAAAAAAGAGGAGAAGTGGTAAGGGGGCGTGTCGGTGTCCGCGCGACATGTCCAGTCGGCCATGTCATAGGCAAATGGCCGTCTCCGCGAACTAGTGTACTTTCGACCGCGATCGTGACAAATTATAGAAATTCCGTGTTGTTCAGGGGTTTTTTGTAAAAACCGAAGCATAAACCTAAACTTTGTTGATCACGGAATTACTTATCATATATAAGTAGTAGTATTTTACTATATTTGTCTTTAAAATCAAGAAAAACAACAAATCGTAAAATATTTGTTGCTTTTACTATGTTATGTTTGTTTTCAAAAATCACAGCGAGCATACTATTTTTGCAATAAATACATTACTCCTTAACCACTACCTAAGTTTGTCTTATTTTCCTGTTTTCCTAATTTTTCGAGGAAAAATTGGAATAATTATGCCAATTTATTTATTTATAAATCAATTGCATTTTTAAACATTCCTTAAAGAAAACAATATAAAAAATATTAAAAATTGTAGCCCACTGGTATCGGGAACTGGGTCCATGCTACAGGCGGTCAGGTCTTCAGATAGAGCAACCTCTTAACAATACGAACCGTGTCCAGAAGTAGGCACCGCTTTCTGAATCAAGCCCTTGATATCCAGCTGCCTAACGAGAGCCTCCTCAAGTATTGATCGAGGCTCTTGGCAATTAAGCCATGGGCTGATCTGATACGATTATCGGCACAAGGATCGCTGAGTCCACATCCCACATGTCGACAACCTCGCGAGTCAAGTCAAGATACCTACTTGATTTCTTTATCTTTCTCGGCTTCCATGAGGTTCTCATCATGCGGGACCGTTATGTCAACCATCATTGCGCGCCTCTCTCCACAAGGTTGTATTTAATAGCAAGTTGCTGATGGATAATCCTGGCTACAAGGTTGTGTCTATGCAAGTTCCGTTCTCCGAATAGATCCCCGGAACGTGGCCAGGCTACGGTACGGACGCCGTCAGGTCTACATCGGGCCCATGTAGGGCCCGGAAAAAGCGTCCGTGAAACTCTGCCATACCTCCCGGCGGTCGTTAGTGTCAAGAACTACAGGTTTGCGCCAGTTCTGTTTAGCCAAGGAGAGTGAGGTGAGGCAATTTATATTGTTGGTCCAATCCAAGGAACTTATCCAACCTGGAATGTGCATTGTCAATTTGACACCAATATAAAAATAAACCTTATGTATATGAAGCTAAGTTCTATTACAAACAATCACTTGGTCAAAGAGAAATCCGGTCCGAGAGAGAAAGCGCTTCGAGAGCCCTGTGTCCCTTTCTAAACTGTTGCCAGGAGGATTATTCCCGAATTTAGTAGGAATGGTAGGAAAAACTAATAATTATGTCTTATTAAAAAAACATTAATTTTCGTTCTAATATATTTCTAATATTTTTCAATTATCTGTTAAAATGAGAACATTTTTTTAGCAATAATTTGGACTCTGTATTGAAATATAATTAAAAAATAAAATATTATTAGTAGAATATATATATATATATATATATATTACTAATATTATAAAGAGGTAACATTTGTTTGTAAGTTTGTATGTAGGGGGTAATCTCCGGAAGTAATGAACCGATTTCAAAAATTCTTTCGCCATTATAAAGCTACATTCACCCTGAGTATCATAGGCTATATTTTATTCCCGTACTCCTACGGGAACGGGAACTACGCGGGTGAAACCGCGTGACGTCCGCTAGTATATTATATAAGTTAGACTGGCAGCCCATCAGCCATATTAATTTGTTGTAATTATGGTGATCAACTTGGTGATATTTAATATAAACGCAATTAGACTTTATTCGGACGCAATAAAGATGGTTAAAAAGTGTGCGATTCAAGGTTGCAAAAGCAAATCCTATGCATAATGCGGTGTTTCTTTCTTCAAGTAAGTATATTTCAATTCTTAAGTATTATGGGCACCCCCCCCCCGCCCATAATGAACAAAATTATAAGATTATTTACTAAATGCAGCATATATGCTGCATTTAGTAAATATAAATTATAGTATTTATAAATAGGAGGTAAGTCTTCAACGTAAGCATAATGACATGCGTCGTGAGGCATGCGCCTGTTATAGGTATTTTATGCTGATTTTAACATTTATTTCAGTAATAAGTGTGTTGAAGACTGTTCTGTAGTACACGCCACGCATATAACTTAATAAGGAATTTACTTTATATCTCAAAGTCATTAAAAAACGTAAATAAAGTAAAAAATATATTATTTTTTTGCAAAACTTTTATAGTATTCTGAAAAATTATTTTGATCCGCCACATCCCGTTCAATCATTTCAATGTGAAGATTCACACGAAATGTAACTTATTAAAAGCATTGCGTCTCATTATCTTACCGCTCGTATGATGAGCCACGGTAAAACTTAAACATTGAAAATTATAGGTCACAAATGAACTTTAAGACAGAAATTGCATAAAACTGTACAAAAAACATTTATTCAGTAATGTGTGAACAGTGAACCTGACGGTAAATATCTACCAAATATTTATAAATTCTCCATAATGCGTTTTACTTTAATCCATCCTTCTAAAGCATAATCTAATTCTATACATAATATAATAAAACAGTAACGAAAGAAAAACTGTACATTGAGAATTTTCGAGAAAAAATAAGTGGCCTTTTTGCCGTGTGTATGGTACGGCTTCACGCCAAAACTACTGGATAGATTGAATTAAAATTGAGCAAAAATGTTCTTTGTAAACCAAGGATGGCTTTAGGCTACATATTATCACGCCGTAAGTTATGAGAGGTAAGCAAAATTGATTTTAAAAGGTTTTTGTTCGTAATTGAATGCACAAAATGACATCTTTATAAGCTATATTATGTGACGCAGACGAAGTTGCGCGGGTCAGCTAGTTATTATTATTTTATGAAATCAAATGATTGGTTGAAATTATTTATTATATATTATTACTAGCTGACCCGCGCAATCGCGAATCGTAATTGGGAGGTAAGCTAAATCAATATTGCTTACCTCCCATAACATATGGCGTGATAATATGTAGCCTAAAGCCTTCCTTGGTTTACAAAGAACATTTTTGCTGATTTTCAATTCAATCTATTCAGTAGTTTTAGAGTGAAGCCGAATTTTTTCTCGAAAAGCCACAAAGTACAGATTTTCTTTCGTTACTGTTTTATTATAATTATGTATAGATGTTAGAATTTACTTACATCATATTGTTTGGTCACCTTAGTCACAGAATAACAAGTACAGAAGTGGCACTTCGCGCAACAATTAATAGGAATAGCGACAAGCAACAAAGTGCAATTGAGCTCGCATAAGCGCTCAGTGCCTATCGCGATATTAACCTAAACGTTGCCGCTCTCTTCTAACGCGTAACTCAGTCGCTGTCTGGCGCGGAGTGACGCGCTAGCTGTGGCACTAGGGTTGTCAGCTTGCCGCTGCACAGTGTTATTATTGCCCCAAAAAACGGACATCCCCTTTTTATTAACTTATTCGATAGAACAGGTTATTTTTAAAGTAAGAGTGAAATACCCGTGTGGCAATTTTGTCTCAATGTGGAGATATAATTTATTTTTTCTTTTTTCTATGGTTTCCATAAAAACCATAGAAATCGCAATAACTTTAGATCCAATGCGTTTTTGTTATGTCTTTGAATGCAATTACTTGATGCTTCATATTAAGTAAATTACCAAGCAAACGCTCAATTTTTATCGTTAACATGTAGTGAGTAACATTGAATTTTACATATTTTCGATTTTATTTTTCTATGGGCTTATTTCATGTCATTTGGATTCAACATCGAGACAAGATGTTGCTTTGGCACTAAGAAGTACCGATTCAAAATATCATATCCAAATCTTATGGTGTTTAGAACTTACAGGATTCTGAAATTTAGGCGTTAGGGTTGGCAGAAGTCGTATTCTTTTAGATGTTTTTTTTTATTGAATTTTTACTTTAAGTAATATTTAAAAATGTAAAATGTGTGTAAAAATAAACAAAGGACAATTATGTCCTTAACGTGGCCATGGTTATCTGAAAGAAGTTACAGTATCATTGATTTTCACATTATTGTATAAATAAATAAAAAGTGAATTAAATTAAAATGAATAAACGGAATTATAATGCTAGTAATCCTACTAATTTTATAATTGTACAATTTTTGTTATCCGTTTAGGTATTTGTTTGGATATTTGTAAGTTTACTATCATACGACGTTAAATACGTTTGATGTACAATAAACGAATTAAATTTCGTTTGTCCAATGAAGGGCAATTTGTGGTACGGGAAAGGGGTCCGCCCCCGTTAGGCTTTAGTCGAAACCCTGTACCTATACATATTGCCTGGAGGAACGGGGGTGAGGCACCATGGAGCCGCAAAAGACCCATGGCGCCACTTCGCCTCAACAGGACTTGACCCGACCTGTTGAGGGATGTCTGTCCGGGCTCCGACCGGCTGACTTATTGCGAGGAGGGCGTGAGGGCGCCAACCCTCATGTTGGTCCACGAGTGGCAGTTTATGAAGCTGTGGATAACGCCACAGCCGGTGCTCTTCAGCCTCCAGGAGTATCCGCAAATACACAAGGAGAATTCACCAGATTAGAAGCTTTTAATTTACTAACTAGCCAAGGAAGAAGGTAGTAAATTCCGCCCTATTGACGTAGATTTGACCAAAAGAACTGTTGCTATTTTAAGAGCGCTGAATATGCCACTATCGTATACAGATAATAAAGAAGTCAAAATTGTGATTTCCAATTTAACTGCCAGATGTGAAAACCTGTACAAAAAATGTAAATATTCCATGAAAATTTTCACCAAAAAACACCATAAATGGTTGAATTAAAACTTTAAAAGTGATTTTCCCAAAAATATTGAATCAGAAATAGAACAGGTCGATTCAGGTACTCTTCCAAATGTACCTGGACTTTTTGCTGAACGTAATTTACCTCACGATTCTGACTCCCATATTGAAACTTCTCAAGATTACGCTACAATCTTCATTTCAGAGGCTATTCGTGCACCCGAATGTTTTCTGGAACAAAAACTTACTAACACGAAGCCTATTCCCAAGACTGACGTTGTTTTTGTATCTGAGTTTAATTCCGAAACTAAGCCTGTTTCTGAACCTAAAACTATATCTCTCAATACTGACCTTGTTTCCGAGTTTGGGGCTTACGAAACTGAGCCTCATTTTGAACCTGACTCTTTTCCTGAACCTAACCTTATTTCCGATTCTGAAACTATTTCCGAACTTGTGCCTATTTGCGAACCTAACCCCAATCCCGAACTTGAACCTATTACCGAACTTGAACCTATTCCCGAACCTGGGTTTATTACAGAGCCAGAAGATATTGTTGAATCTGAACTTATGCCTATATCTGAGCCTGGTCCCAGTTTAAAGTACAATATTCTGTGTCAAAGACAAAAGCGTAGATTGCGAAGATCTCTTCAAGACTCCCTTGATATAGAGCCACAACCAAAACTAGTCATAGTTTTTTCAAGTATCGTGGAAGCAGGTGGGCATAAATTACAGACGAGTGCATCAAAAAACCTTCCATTTGTGATTAACACTTGTCTAAAAAGCCCAACAAAGTCGACCAAGATAGCCACTCAAATACGGAACCATAAGCCTCAGCCATATACCCCTGAAGAAGCATTATCAATTTATATTGACAGAAAATTTACAGTTGAAACATATCACTTCCTTCAACAAGATTTAAAATCGAGGGGGTACCCCGCGTTTCCACCATATAAGCAAGTACATGTAGCAAAAAAAATATGTTACCCAACACCTCCAGTACAAGTGTCTGTACCACCTGCCGTTCTCCAGTTATTAAAACCGTACGAAATACCAAAGGAAGATGTTTCGGCCCAAGATAGCGACAGCTTAAGTGACGAAGAAGACGTAATGCAAGATCTTATAGAAGGGTGGAATAACGATAGCACTGAAGTTTTACCTACGGAAAATGATAATTAAAGAAGGTACTTAAGCAAGTGAAGTCTGTAAATATTTAGTATTTTATTTTTAAAATTTCAAGTTTTTCGATCAAGTGTTTCAGGCCGTGCGATAATAAGTGAAAAATGAACTCTGTCCCACCAAAAACATAAATATAAAATAAGGGCCGAGTTCGGTACAAAGTACACGATAGTAAAATAGAAACATAAATGAGTACCAAATTCTAAGGAGGTAAAAGAGAGTTTATTAAGTTCCTTGCTACTGATTATGCAACTTGGCAAGTATTTAAAGTCAATTATTTGTTTGTTGAGAGTTTCGCTTTAACGAAGGTAGGTTTAATAGTTTAAGGTGGTCGAAAGTAGCTCGAAATGGTTCGTGTAAGGTGTACTTCACCCTGTTCATCTCTGAACTTGGCTTGACATGCAATAAAGCATGAAAAAATATTAGTATAAGTAATTAACTTTAGTTGTATTTTTGTCCAATGTAAAAATAATAAAAAGATTCAAGAATATTATTAGTAAAATTTATGGGAGTGGGTGTAAATATGTATACGTGTATTATTCTATGATAAAACAAAATTCAACATAAAATTTAAACCTACTTATAAAAAAAAATATTTTTTGTGAAGTGATGACCCTAAAATCAAAATTATCAGAAAAAACTTTAGAAGTGAATAACTCTTAAACACCGCGAGATTTGGATACGTATTTTTTTTTGGTGATTGCTTGTGGTCTAAACATGATTTACAATAAATATTGAATCCAACTAAGCAAAGATACAACCATGAAAAATCAAAATCTAAAAACACAAAAAAAGCATATTCCTTTACATCTGTACTAGTTAGTACTGTTTTGTATTTTTTTTCACATATATTTAATATAGTTTTATTACATTTAATAAAGAAAAGGGTAAAATTATGCGTATTTTTTTTGTAATGAATTAATTTAGAAAAAGTAAAAAAATAAAACAAATTTTTTTTACTCGTTTTTGGTGTAAAATTGGCACACGGGTATTTTACTCTTACTTTATAAATAACCTGTTCTATCGGATAAGTTAATAAAAAGGGGATGTCCGTTTTTCGGGGCAATAATAACACTGTGCGCTGCTACTATAATATTTAGGTATCGCTTACCTACCTACCTACTTGACCACGTAGTCTATCTATGTTTGATGCGTATGATTACACGGTTAATTAGTTAAATAGACAACGAATTTTTTAAAAGCAATGAAAACAAACTAATCTTTAGGCTACTTAAATACCTCTTCGTTTAACATTCCTCATTAACTGACAATATTTTCACATTTTGCGTTAAGTAATTAAAAAGTTCGCAGAACAAAAATATCAAAAATTCTGGTTGTTTACATTTTCACTATACTAATTCTTAATTATCTCCTATACGCGAGGACCGATTTACATGATTAAAACGGATAAAATGGTTTTAGACCTAGACCTTTCATTTGACACCAAAATCATTACGATATCTCAACAAACAAAAAAAATCATTTTCAAGTTGCTCTCGTAATTTATCCAACATGTATGAAACGTGTAACAATTATTTTTTATTTTTTTTTTTATTTTTTATTATCAAATTTTATAATAAATAACATAATAAATAAATATCTTTTTGCAATTATCGAGAAAGTTGAACGTGGTCAAACAAATAGCGCGCGCGTCTTTTTTCGCTTGCGGCAGCCTACTAGATTGGCCCTTGGGCCTTGCGCAAGGGCCGCCGCCTGTAGGTATGTTTTTAATACCTACACGCGGACTGACACAGGCCTGCCTTAGTGAAAGGGACAGAGGGCTCTCGCGAAGCTATCTTGCTCGGACCGCGCATCCGCAGCCTGTGCACATTCCAGGTTGGATATAAGTTCCTTGGTCCTATCATATTTCTTACTGTCTACAAATACTTATGTACAAATCGAATGTACTGTTGCTATGCAACTCCTTTGATACTGGGCACAACAAAGAGCCGGCACAACAGTTGCTAATCCTTACCTAGTAACTACATTTTCATTGGACGCGTGAGGTTCCATTCTGAACTCTTGCTCATAAGATAATGTGCGTAGCAATTTATTGAGGCTGTATTTTTAGGGGACGTTTCGGTAGGTCCTGGCCGGTAGGCGGCTGAATGGCGGGAGAGTCGGCGCGTGCGCGAATGTGTATCGATCGGCGAGGAGGCACGTGGGCGCTCCGCGGGCGCTCCCGGCGCCACGTGCCGCGGCGCGCCCGCCAGCCTACGTGCTACACCTACACTTTTTCCGCGCTACATCCTTCGCTAGCCTGTCAAATTCATTGTTTCCGTTTCCATGTTTCCCGGTTCAAGCTTAGTTAGCTCCGGGAAATGATATGGCATTAACAGTACACATTATAATGTGATCTGGGCAGGTATCAGATAGGTATATAATCATGTACCCAGAATGTTCGGCGATGATCACCCATCAAAAACACAATGTCCACAGTAGTAACACTACACCACTTGTTGAATATAAGGTAGGCACGGCACATCTCCAAAGTAGGGTTGCATCCATTGCAGTTTTAACAGGACCTACAGGACTATTTGACAGGAGTGAAACAATGCGGGCAGTAGGTCGTACGTATAACGGCATTGTACCGAATTAACTACTTACAGGTAAAGAAAATTTCTTAGCACTCATGATCAGATTAAATGTTGGTAAGGTAAGGTAGGTACTAGTGTTGTCAGGTCCGATTGAATTAAAATCGGGGCAGATGGTAAAATAAATCGGGATTTAGGGTTTTAAATCGCGACAAAGAAAAAAATACTTTTATTCCAATATTCCAAATAACTTTTAAAGCTTTTTTATTAATATTACTAATTAAATAAAACTTATTTCAATTGAACAATAACTTGCTGGACGAAATCGTAGAACTATTTATTATTTTGGCGCTGTTTTATTTGTTTAAGTACTTATATCACTTATTTTTTGTTAGAATTACCTATATTTTTCGTTACATTTTGCTGCCTTTAGGATTGTCTTGTTTTTTAAAACGTAAATTTTATAAAAAATCACTGCACGTCATGCTAAAGATAGTTTTAATTTGAATTTCAGTTTTGACACATGTTGGAGCGCATTGTCGTTCTCGACATGGTGATTCGAATGCGACTGAAGTAATACATAATTACATATTATTTTTTGGTATTAATTATGGTTTTTATTAAAGTTATTGATTTATCGGGACATTTAGCGTCCCGATCAGGTGCAAATCGGGACGCGTCCTCAGACCCCTGAAAATCGGGACGTCCCGCGCAAATCGGGATACCTGGCAACCAGCGTTGCCAGTTTTTTTTTGCCAAGTCGGGACTTTGGAACATTTTGAGTGAAAAAAGCGGGATTCTTTAATCGAAAGCGGGACATTGTAAAAAAAACCTATATACCTAATCAGAAGTTTTTAAATATTTATCTTCTTATTTGAGTTCAAATTACGTTTACGTGAGACATTAAAAAATAAAATAGACAGCAAAAATAGCCATAGAAAATGTATTTTATGATATTTTGAATCAGATTTTTACCCTATCGTTAAATAATTAAGTGTTATTTGTCTTATGAATAAAAAAAAAAAAACAAATCAAAAAAGTTTTATTCAAAATATTTCTCTTTCCTATAATGAGTCTTCACAGGATAGCTGTAGATTAAACTGGATGAGTAATTCTGATTTCAATAAATTTACGGAGCATTTATTTCTGGCATCCGACCATTTGAATACATCTGGGAAAAAACGCGTTCAGGAAAGCAGTTTGATGTTGGGATACTTAATATGGAAGACAGTTGAAGACACTAGTTTAAGGCGGTACCCCGAGCAAAATTAGCAACTCTATTTGTGGTGGTTCAAACTTCGCTTGAAATACTGTTAGAATAAAGTTCTAATCAGCTTGCACTATGAATTGGTCGTTACGTCAGTCACTGCAGGCCGAATTGTGCGAAATGAGTGGTTTTTATTCTTTATAAAATCAAACTTACGTCTTTTGGAAAAAATAAAACGACAATTATGTTCATTATTAAATTGCCTATCCATTAGTATAAGTAGCAAATCAAAATAATGGTTACTTTACGAGGAGTAGCATTTTATAAATCATTATTTCTCATTTCTATGGTTTCGTTGTGAGGGGATTTATTAAACATTAAGTAACTTAAAAAAAAATATGAAACGACAATTTTGGAGTTAAGGATATGTAGTAATTTAATGTACTTTTTATTAGTTGGTATTTCTTTTGGATAAAGAGGAGTAGGCTCCGAAAAACTGCTCGCTCAAGGTCATTTGCTCGGGGAGCCGCCTTAAACATATTCCTAGTAGGTATCTTTTTTGGAAACTGTCGAAAGAGCTGGTGCTATTTCTGTGCGGTGGTGGTGGCGATGGTGTCAACAACAACACTAGTGGTGGCAACACTAGTGCTGCCCACCATACACTAAAGTGCAGTAACAGCAAAATCACGATTTCGAGTAAAACGCATTTAAAGTTAAGAATTGATTTTAAAAAATCAACAGAATGTATAAGCAAAAATATTTGAATGCAGAAAGGTTGTAAAGGCATAGGTTCACACGTTAAAGCAATAAAAAAAAATATATCTTAATAACTGAATTTATTATGGCCATTTATTCTTTTTGGTGCCTATTACTGCATAGCCTTTTTTGTAAAAAATACCATTTTAAACTTAGTAAAATGCAGCAAAAAGCCCTATTACTGCGTTTGGATCAGTTATTTTGTCAAGAAACCCAACTAACATGCAGTAAGGTCAAAAAAATACTGCATTTTAGTTAGTTTTTTAAGAAAAAAGTGTTCAATTTACTAGTGCAGTAAGAAAAATAGCTAGTTCACATTTTAAAGACCGTTTATTTCTTATTATTTAATCACAATAATTCAACTCACTTATGTAAAATTTACATATCAAAAATAAAAAAAAAACATCTAATTAATAAAGGACCCTGCGCAGAATGCACAACCTCCTTTGACAGTTTTCTCTTAATATTAACATATATAACATAATGTATCTTTATGTTTAAAACATTATCTGCACTTTAGCTAGGAATAATCATATCTGTGTCATTATGCTATCCAAACTAATCTGCAGTAATGCTGTATTTTACTGCGTGTTAGTCAGTTTATAATGATAAAAGAATGTTAAGTATTCACAACTAAAATGCGACAAGCTTTGATTTTACTGCATTTTAGTTGGGAGTTCGTGACAATAAATTGTATTTTCTTAATTTGCAGTAAAAATAGCTTGTATGGCGGTAAATTTTACTGCGTATTAATTTTTTTTTTAATTTTTTTCCAGAAATATAAAACTATCTAAAGAACTGTAAAATTATATTGCTTACTGCATTTTAGTTATGAAACCTTAAAATTTAATCTGCAGTATAATTTATACTGTATTTTAGTTGGGAAATCACGCCAAATTGTTAATTTTTTTCGTTTGCAGTAAGTGAAAACTGTTAAATAAAAACCATTCTAATAGTCTTAGAAATAAGTAAGTTAATTCAATAGAAAGCTTAAGAAACCCGCTTTCAGAATCACTAATAAAACGAAAAATCACAAAAGGGCTGTTACTGCTCTTTAGTCTCTGGTGGGCAGAGTGGTGGCAACACTAGTAGGTACACGGGATACACCTACCTACTTGAAGCAGACATTTAATTGGCATATGTAGGCAATTACATTCATAATCGCGAACAAAACCTTATCAGCAATGTGATTAGCGGTAGGTACCTACCCCCTCTTCTGAGTTGAGTTCAAATGTAGGTATACGAGTTTTTGTACCGTGCATGGCGGCGCGCGGGCGGCGGCACGGCGGCCTACCTCGTGTAACGTCGCCGTCGTCGGCGTCGTACATATATGTAGGTATATAATTTAATTCAACAGCGTGCAATAAAGCCCACTTGCACCGAGATCACCGATCACGTAATGAGATAAGGGCAACAATTCTGCCTGCCCCTCCACGGCGCGCCGACAGAAGGCGCGGGCAGCCCCCGCTTCTTGTTTTAAACTTCGAGGTGAACCGTAAAAAAGTTAACAAAACTAAAGCTGCTGTACATAACTAAAGCTATACATAACTAAAGCTGTACGTAACTAAAGCTGTACATAACCAAAGCTGTAGGTACATAACTGAAGCTGTACATAACCAAAGCTGTACATAACCAAAGCTGTACATAACCAAAGCTGTACATAACCAAAGCTGTACATAACCAAAGCTGTACGTAACTGAAGCTGTACATAACTGAAGCTGTACATAACTGAAGCTGTACCTAACTGAAGCTGTACCTAACTGAAGCTGTACATAACTAAAGCTGTGCATGACTAGAGAGAGAACTGAATCATTATGATTTGTAATTTCCTGAATTCTAATGATATCGCACCTACTGAAAATAATTGATTTTATTCAATAGGTACTGAATTTGAATCGAGAATTGGGCTCAGATAGGAAGTCGCTCCATGTAAAATACAGGAATTCAGCTGCATCCGGGTCGACTGGAAGGCGACCCCAACATAGTTGGGAAAAGGCTAGCTAAGCAGTCGCATCATGTTTTTTTCCGTTGAAGTTTTGTCTACCGAGTGCCGGTGGTGATAATTTATAGATTATAAGTTAATTAGCTATGTAATAGAATTACTGCAACTGGGTGTGGAGAGGGGCGGACAGCGGGGGTACAGGGGACTGGGGGGGTGGTAAGGGGTGGTGCGGAACATCAGTTAATTCGTCTTCTACGTCCATCCGTTTTTCCACTGACTTTCAGCTCAAAGCTTGCTTTCAACTGAATTACATACAACAACATACACGAGTTTCAATTCAATTTCAAAGAGATGAAATTCTGTGGAAAAAAGGATCTCAAATTTCGAATTTTCTGTCTCTCTAAATGAAATACTGTTTTCCCCGTAGAAACTATCCTTTGCCATTTAGATTAGAAATTCTACAGAAATTGATTATAACGAAACGAACGAAAATAGCTACTGCAGCTGTTAATTAATGTAGGTACTTAGGTGTTTTGATATAACTTAACACAATTCAAGTAAAAGGTAATTTATAGACTTCACTATAGGATATAAATATTCTGATATAAAGATGTTGATCGATTACTTAGCGTCTATATTACGACGGAGGCCAAATAGAGCGGAAGCCGACTTGTTGAATTGAAGCCTTATTCAGTGAGAGTGACCTCGAAGTAGTTGTAATACTTAGTAGCTGCACACTTATCCGCGCCGAAAGTACCGACCGCGCCGCCGCCGCCGCCGCCGCCGCCGCCGCCGCCGCCGCCGCCGCCGCCGCCGCCGCCGCGCGCCGCCGATGCCCGTAATGCCGGCTGTACACTCCCGCCGAGACAGTCCGAGGCCTGGCGAGCGCGAGAGTCTAGAGATGGTAGAGCCGAGAGCGCTAGCCCGCCTCGGTTTGTCTCGGTGTTCCTCGCTAGCTCTCCGTCCCGAGTCGCTTTTTGCGCGCGAGGCAAAACAAAAAGTCTCGCGGCGCCGCCTCGCGCGCACTGCGTGCGCGTCGCTGTACACTCTCGTTTCTCCCAGTTGCGATATTAATCCATTAAGAAGTACCTATACGTAAAATTAAATTAAAATCTACGTTCTATTACGATGAATTGTGACTATCCACCATCTTCGTTATCGCCACGTTTTTTGTATATATTTTTGCCTAAATAAATATACGTAAGTAACGGTAACAAGTGATGGCACATAGTGCACAACAGCAACAGCGACTTCTGTTTCGTCCATTCCCTCGGCGGCCACAATTGAAAATGAGAGACCTCGCTTGGCGAGTGTGTAAGTACTATCGTGGTCTTTTCCGCCTGACCAGTTTATTTATTTTTCGCTTAAATCATGCGGAGGCGCCGAGCCACGCCCCCTTAAAGTTTGGGCCTATTAGGAAAGCGATAACTTTGGGGCGCAAAATAACAATAACTCTCGTTTGGCGTGCGTCGTCAGTGCGCTCGGCCGATTCGGTATCTTTTCATTCATTATTTCTATACAAAGTCAACGGGGCGGGGCTAGAGAGCGTTTCTATGTTTCGAGTGCAAGCAAAAATTAGCTTAGTGGTGGTCAGGCGGGAGTGTCCTCGATAGTACATGGTCACTCGTTTCGACCGAGGCTCTCGGGCGAGGCGCAGCGAGTGCTCTCGGGCGAGAGTGTACAGCCGGCAAAGAAACATTTTCTCATCCGTGTTATCTTTTCGTTCGATTCGACGCGGATAAGTTTGCGAGGTTTTACAGGATTTTATACAAGTAATTCTAAAATTCGATTCTTTCGGCTCTTACGCTACCTTCGGCTCTGATAAGTGTGCGTTCACCTACGCCGGACACGAGGCGTACCGTACTGGCGGAACTGACACTTTTTCTTTGCGACCACGGTAAGGTAGTTTATGAATCTTTCAAGTTGCTTTTTTTAAATCCTTGTACTTATTTGGGTTATTTTCAAACAGCTCAAATATGTTTGGTAATTCAAACGATTACCTACTTCTCACCACTTTTATAATTTAATATGGTAGAAATTTTAATCTTCTTAGCGTGTCCATGACAATTCAAATTGAGTCAGCCCAAAATTTGGCGACGAGTTTAGCACTTTCAGTACCTAGCGTCCATCAGCTCCTGTGATGTGCAAGCAACAGGACAAGCAGGACACACGTCCCATCGTTTGTGACTTTTGTGAGGGACACCACATTTACACTACAGGGCTGAGCCATCTATGAATCTCCACCTGAACAGGTTTTCCTTGCTTCGGCCAACCTGGGTTCGGACTCAGGTATGGCACTATGTCCAGGTGGGAGATTTTCATAAGTAGCACAAATGGGGTACTCCACAGATTGAGACGCACTATAAATAGTACATTTTGATACAAGTGCAGAAATTTTAATTTTCTTTTTTCCGCGCTTTGCTTTCGCCAGGTTGAAGGAGAAGCAAAGGTATGAAGCCGTTAAACAGCCAAAAAAAAAATTGTATTTTTTGTATTATTAATTTAGAACACAAATAAATGCTAATTATATTATCTTAAGATCGATTACCACTGACTGACTGAAAGCGCGGGAAAAAACGTGTATAACAACCTATATACCTCTACAATACAATGCTGATCAAATCTTTCATCAAAGAGGGGCGCGCTTAGATCCCCAAGAGTTTGTAGTGATTCATAAAAGCAGCTCAAAATATATAGCTACCAATAATGTACCTACAATGTAATGTATGTTTTCTCAAACATGCATGGAAATTTGAGCATTATTTTGACAACCTTCTTCGAGATGAATCGAAATTGCTGTACTGGCCAGATACATGCGACCAGCGGCCGGCAAGGATTGTATGAAAATCCATATCTGTCGTGTTAGGGGCCAAATATACAAAGGTACTATCGAGGACACTCCCGCCTTACCACCACTATGCTTATTTTTGCTTGCACTCGCAACATAGAAACGCTCTCTAGCCCCGCCCCGTTGACTTTGTATAGAAATAATGAATGAAAAGATACCGAATCGGCCGAGCACATTGACGACGCACGCCAAACGAGAGTTATTGTTACTTTCCTAATAGGACCAAACTTTAAGGGGGCGTGGCTCGGCGCCTCCGCATGATTTAAGCGAAAAATAAAATAAAATGGTCAGGCGGAAAAGACCCCGATAGTACCTACATAGTAAACCCATATGTGTCGGTCGGGTTTTAAAAATGGAACGAACTTTTACTTTGAAACATGGCAACCGAGGAGGTAACTAATCAAAGGTTTTATTTAAATTTCGAATTGGCTTGCAAATATAAAGCGGTTTATTGAAAAAAAAAAACGAACTCTTCAAAGCCAGAAATATATTGTTGTTCTGTGTGCATCATTGATTTTGAAAAGTAATTGTATTTGACAAAATGAGTTCAAGTGAAGACAGTAAGTGTGATGAACTTACTTTAACGCCACCTGAAATTCAGGAGGTGGCAAGAGCTCTAATAGTAAACTTGTCTATGCCAAAATCGAAAGAAAATTTTTGAATCCTATGAAAATTTAGTTCAAAGGAAAAATGAAAGAAAATTAAACATAACGTGAATTAAAAAAAAAAAAAAAACGATATGCAAACCTGACTTCAATGCTCAAAAGACAGTCGGATGGATACAAATGTAAAAGTTTTCACCGCATCAAACGTAAAAATATTTTTGTTTGAAGCCTCAGACAGAGTGTATCTGGACCTCAAAGTAAGTTTTACTCACAAGGTTTTACTCTTGATTATATTAACCTCTTTTTTTAGGAAAATTACGTATTTGAACGTATAACGTATAGGTACTTTGTTTTTGTTGCAGGTTGTTCTTATTTTCGGCATTTTCGGTGTTTGCCGAATTGCCGATGTACCGAAATTACAAATATTACTATATAAGACGTAGAAAATCACGACGGTGTGATAATTGTAACTCTACGTGATACTTAAACTAAGAACGACCGCACATTTGTTGTCAGAGATCAGCTGAAATCGTACAAAAGTACATGACGTACATCCCACAGATGTAAAAGCAGACCGATTTTTTCTAAATTATAAAAATAACATATGCACAAAGCAAGTACTTAATTGGAAGACACAAAATTGCCGCAATGCCAAATGCAATTCCTACCTATTTGAACTTGCCAAATCCGGAATATTTTATTGGGCATTGCTTTCGTCGATCTTTAGCGACTCTTCTTGCCGATACAGCAGTGCAAGTACGTAGCACTCGATTCGATACGATTCGATAAATCTGACAGTTATTCTCGATAAAATGAGTTTTTAACCAATCGAAAAGTAGGATTTATCGAATCGTATCGATTCGATCGTTATCGATTGCTACGTACTTGCAGGGCTGGTGCGAATTTAATTACACTTATAAGACTTAGGAAATGGAAGTCTGATCGGGTAGCTGAAAGCTACATAGAAGAATCGATTGAAAATAAAATAGCATTACACGTAAAATCAACGAAAGTATCCCACATCACAACCATCGACCTACCATCAAAGCTTTGAAATACAGAATCAAACTGAAGAGACTGCTAAGTATTCAACAAACTTCGACCTCGTTAGAATAATATCCCAACATAACCAAACCACACCAACATAATCCCCGGAATGTACTATAATCCGTTTCAAGTTTCCTACTCATATCCTGAAAACTAAATATTGCATAACTTTTTGTTTATTTACTTTGACGATTTATTTTATTTTTGTAACAAATTGAACAAATTAAGACCTTTCTTTTGATGCATCATTTCGTCTATCTGCATTATATAGTTTGTGTGTAATCACGGGCGATGACTACAGCAAGTGGCGGTTCTAGCGTCCAACTATTTTTTGTATAGTCTTAGTTAGTTTTTTTTGTAACAAATTCACGAAAACAGGTGTGTTTAAATTAACAAATTAGCACTAATTTACTGGCAAAGTTTCATAAAAAAAAATGCTCTTGCATCCGAGTCGAGGGAGACGAGGGCTCCTACTGCTGAATGGTTTATAAAAAAATAACCACGAAGGGTATGGCGGGGTCTATTCGCTCGCCTCGCTCATTCATTCGACCCCGCCATACCCTTCTAACCTAATCTATCCGTGTCGGGGTGCCCCAAGTCGGCCTAGGCAAAACTAGTTTGTCATCAACCACCCCTCATTAAAATTTGGTGTTCAATTTACCAAATTTGGTGATCAATTGATATTATAGGTGAAGATGTTAGTGGTCACAAAGTTTGTTTTGGTGGTCATTATATTTTCCCCCGTTTCCTAATAATTCATGACAAAAATATGTTTCGTTCTTTTAATTTATTTCTTCAAAGTGTATTGAAAATCGTCGTTTGATAGTTCAGTTCAGTTCTCGGCTCAAAAACACCCTCGGGAGTTCGCCTCGGGAGTTCGCGCTCGGGAGTTCGCCTCGGATGCAATAACAAACTTTCTCCACATGTATCAAAATGTACTTACTATTATTCGGTAAACAGATGAGTGAAGGTAGGTCTTCCTTGTCCGCGAACATTGCGATGAACACGCGCACTTTTTGTTGGATACTGGTGTGCGTATGTACCGCGTGGTGGATACTGGTCCGTTTCCTCTCAGATAGAGAAGACCTGTGTCCCAGTAATAAGGCTGCTTATGCTCCAGAAGAAACTTATATGAGCGAGTCCACCGAAAGAAACAATCGTGCTGCCCACTGTGCGGCACCGTGCAGCTCACCGGTGCAGGTGGAATCACACCATACGGTTTGTTTAAAAATAAATAAAAATGTATATCATAACTGCTTCTGTAACAGTTTCTAAAGAGGGGGATTTAGTAAGGCTATATTAACTTTCTCTGCGGCTACGTTACGTTAAAATTGAATTTTGTATTGTAGTTGGGTTTTAGTTTATAACTTTTTTTTTATATTTCCACGACACGAGATCGCGAGTGCGTAATGTAACGTACCTATAAACGTAGAACGCTGGCTACTGGCGCCGATAAGCGCTGTACGTCGCCGACAAGTTCTGACTGCTTACGCCGTCAGAAATTGTCGGCGCTAAGGCGCTTATCGGCGCTGCCGTGCAAGTACGTAGGAATCGATTCGATAAATCTGACAGTCATTCTCGACAAAATGAGTTTATAACAAAGATAAAAACTCATTTTGTCGAGAATAACTGTCAGATTTATCGAATCGATTCCTACGTACTTGCACTGCTGGGTCGCGTCGGCACAAAGTATAGAGACTGCCTGCGCCGACTATATGCGCGGACCGGTGCCGATAAGCGCTGGCAGGTTGGCGCCGGCAGCCAGCGTTCTACGTGTATACGCACCAACCCCCAACGTCGGCACAAAGTATAGAGACTGCCTGCGCCGACTATATGCGCGGACCGGTGCCGATAAGCGCTGGCAGGTTGGCGCCGGCAGCCAGCGTTCTACGTGTATACGCACCAACCCCCAACGTCGGCACAAAGTATAGAGACTGCCTGCGCCGACTACATGCGCGGACCGGTGCCGATAAGCGCTGGCAGGTTGGCGCCGGCAGCCAGCGTTCTACGTGTATACGCACCAACCTCCAACGTCAGCACAAAGTATAGAGACTGCCTGCGCCGACTACATGCGCGGACCGGTGCCGATAAGCGCTGGCAGGTTGGCGCCGGTAGCCAGCGTTCTACGTGTATACGCACCAACCCCCAACGTACCACGATCTGTGTTTTTGCCCATAACGAAAATTTAAAACAGCTTGTGCATTTCTCTATTAAAATCTAGCATTACAGATACGGGGTAAAATACTCCCTCAAATATTTGCGGACGGAAACTCAAACTAAGCCGGATCTAAAATTTCTAGGAACTCTGGGCGTTTCGCCTGGGTCATACCACCCCCACTCTCGTGCGAATTTCTAGTTGTTCCAAACAAGGATTTCATCCTTTGTTAGGTAAAATAGGGTAACGGGCAACGCGACTTCCATTGAAATAAAACCAAGAGTATGTTTTAAAAGGATGACGGTTTATGTCCTTCAGACTAAATAAAGGCTTAGCATAAAAAAAAAATCGTCGAGTTTTGACCGGTTTAGAGATAAACGGTTACTGCAATAGAATGATATAAGATACTTGAGATAGAATATTTTATATAACGCTAACGGTCGTATTAAACTGGTTGGTCTTTGAAGTTTCGACATAGGGGAGTGCTGCGAAAAGGCCAAAAGGGGTGAAACGTTTTTGCTTAGAATTTGATACTGAATTTATAAATATTTATTATTTATGTTGATAACATGAGTCTATGAGAAAGAAATAACCTTTATCACGAAATAATTAAACCCTGATCAAGGCAAACCTAAATATCTCGGACAACTGTAGAGAAATCAACCTATCCGAGGCGGAGGAATGCAAAACTTTTCTATTTCTGTTTTAATGGTCAGAAAGAAGAAAGACCTAACCTAGGTGGATCCAAGAATTATTGTATTAGTTACAACATCATGCCGGTTAAGCACAAGCAAAACTACAAAAAAAAATTAATATTCTTTTTAGGGTTCCGTACCTCAAAAGGTAAAAAAGGTTCACTTAAGATCACTCTCTTGTCCGTCCTGTCCGTCTGCCACCACCGATTTTCTCAGGAACGGGTGGACATAGCAAGTTGAAATTTATGCCAGATACTGAGGTCTAGTCTCTATTAGGTGTATACAAATCATGTATTTAAAATCGGTCCTGAGTCAACATGATAAAATGTAAATTTAGATTTTCGCGAAAACTTGTAAGTACCAAAATTTACCTTAATTCTCAACGTTTTTCGAAAGTTTCCCTTTACTTGTGCTGTTAATTGAGATAACTAGGTCAACCGGAATTACCAAGAGGTTTTGGGTCGAAAACCCATATGGTAGTTCCCGTTGACTTAGAATCACGAAATTTGGCGAGAAGCAATGTCTCACAGCACATGTAAAGGGAAAAATCTGAAAACCATAAATAGTAAGTAGTTTAATAACAAAAAAAGCGATTTTACTTTTACAAACTTATAATTTGCGGTTGGTGCAACAGCCTTAAAAGTTTGTACGGAACCCTCGGTGCGCGAGTCCGACTGGCTCTTGGCCGGTTTTTTTAGACAGAAAACCGCAAAAAGTGGAGAAATTTGGAAAATTTGAAGGGACCCATATCATTTACCATTGAGCGGAGCCAAAGGTTGAAGAAGAAAGAAGGGATTCTTATTTAGAGGCCAAAAAATATTTAGGGGAATCCGGAACCGTGGTCCTGGTCCCAAAAGCCCCCGACCCGATTTAAATATCTCAATTTGGATATTACGATCCAAAACCTGGCTACTTTTTTAAATTAATAGTCATGTAGATCGTATAACCAAGGGCGGCGCCAGCTTTTGGGCTGAGGAAGACGGGACGCGAAAAAAAAATCAGCTGTTCCCTACGATTATATTCGCATAACTCGTCAAAATGTATGGAACAGCTGATATTTTTTTCGCGATTCAGTGTTTGGTCCCGTAGTAAAATTTGTTCATAGTGATGACCGGTCGAAGTTTATCGATTTCGTCCTGAAACACGTCGTATAGAAGTTACTAATTTTTAAGAGTTATTTGAAAATGGAACTATAAAAGAAAATTTAAGCTCTCCACCCACTCCAGACAACTAGTTAGCTTTTCTTTAAACTTTTTATTCAGAAATAGACGTACGTTACGTATTCGGCTCGGGGCGGCAATTTTATGAACAAAATGAACTAACACTAAAATTTTCGTATAATTATCTTGCCTATAATAAATTCAGATAATTATGTAATTTGAAATCAAAATATCCATATGCTCCATTTTAACAGACTTCTAAAAAGGAGGTTTTCAACCGACTTTTAAAAAAGGAGGATTCACGATTCGACCGTATATATATTTTTATTTTTTGTTCTTATCCGCGAACACTTCGTCGTTTATGAACCGATTTATATGATTGTATTATTGTTGGAAAGGAAATATCCCAAGGGTGGTACCATGTTAAGGAAACCAGGGTTTGATGATGACATAGAATCTCAGAGAAATCGAGGGGAACCTGGGGAGGTTTTTCGCAGGGTTCAAAGTACGAACCGCGCGCGTTGCTCCACAGAAAATGTGTTAGTATGAGTACAGGTCGCGGCACGAAACCCTAGCGCTGACCGTTGCGCAGAAGTAAAAAATAAGAATGTCTTGGGGCGTGCCTTGCGCCGATTGGCTCTCCAGTCGTATAACATGCGCAGCTATCCCCTCCACGTTTCGCTCAGCGCTAGAGTTACGTGCCGCGACCTGTACTCAGAGGGTCATTTTAGCCTTAAAAATATTATACTTTGAGAGTGATTCTACTGTAGACTACAATTTACTACGTACAATACCAATTCTGCGGCATCGGGCAGGAAAGTTATTACTTTTAAAAATCCTGAAACTAACCCCGTGGCAGTAGTGTTCATTTTACTTAGAATCACAACTTCGTCATCTCCCCATGGGGTCAGTTCAGACAGAAGGCGACATTTGACGCCTCATCATAAAAAAATCTAGTGAAACAGTGGTACGTAATATAATTATGGTCCTATTTGCAATGCACCCAGTAATTATTGCGCGATGATTTTTCCGTTCTGCCTGAACTGACTGTCAGCACATCAAGTGCCGAGGTTAAATTGAGTAGGTACGTCTTACGATTTCGTAGCACGATGTCTACTATCTAGACCAGTGCAGATAATTTTTGAAAACGAAAAAAATCATATTAGGATGAAACCCATTGGAAATGAAAGAGAATGACCATTACCAATGACTATTTTCAGAGGTATCTGCACTGCACTGGTCTAATCGCACTATGACTACTTATTTGTATTATCAATTTCAATTATCGGTAGCACAATGACAACATTTAAATCACCATACATAAGCTCGCATAACGCCTACAATCGCATTCTTATGCAATTTTTATTAACGTCAGTACTTTTAGTTTCGTACGTTACGTAAATATGCTACCCGCCACCCGGTTTATTATGTCTGGACCTGGCGTCGATGACTTTTTCCTAGTATTTTTACCGTTGCTGAAATGCTGATACATGTATGTCGTGATATTTTTCGTGCTATCACTGATTTATTACACGACTGCCCAAAAAAAGGAGTGTATGTTTAAGGGTTCATGTATGATATGTATGTTTGTGAGTTAGTATTCCACCATAACTAATTCTAAACGCCTAAACCTATTACGATGTACCTACTTACATGGTATCGTTAGAATCCTTGTTACCCCGCGACTAGTGAAAAATAAAAAATAAGGGGACCTTTTCCGAAATTTACGTTTCTAGATCGAGTTGTTTTCAGAGAAATTACCATATTTAAATTCGTAAAAAAATATATAGTACAGATACATGTTTGACATAATGACTTTTGGTTAAAAATACAATATTTAACATTTGCTCGATAAAAAAAATCAGAAATAACGTCGATTTTGAAAGTATTCTAAGTTGTATGAGACTTGGGGGAACGCAATTTTTATGAAAATTTAACACTTCATTTACTAATCGGGCTTGAGAGTGATATTATTAGATAGATTTATAATATGGCACTGATTTTTTTTTAAATTAAAATAAATACGTAAAAAACGGCTCACGTGCTGCGGCGCGCGCACCAGTGCAGTGTTTCCAACCGCGATTAAATCGTAATACGACCTTTTTGCTCTTGTACGATGTACGATCGAGTAATCGAAATCGTACGTCATCATCGTAACGAAGTAAAAATAGATGAAAAATTAAATTATTTTTTGATATTGTAAAAAAGCAAGTAGAAGACATGAACGAGCTAAACTTTTTTGTATTTTTATGAATGCATCCAATAATTTTTAATCTATCTGTCAAATTGTACTTATATAATCGCAAAAGTTACGATTTCAATCAACTGAAATCGAGAATTTTTATCCGTATACAAATTCGAGATTTTATAGGTAAGTACCAGTTTTCCCAGAGTGCGAAAGTAAACACCGTGTGACCGTGCTACGAAATCCGTCTACGAGGACTACGTCTACCTACCGGGTATCTATGAAATAAGACTAGGTATTAGCCGCGATACTCGCAATCGACCCGTTTTCGAACAGTTCTAAATCATGGGTGGTCGCAGCTGGTTAAATACACACTAGTCCCAACACATGCCTAGCTCCCATGCATATGAATTGTCTATGTGTTGGGCAGGGCGCCCGGGCCGTCCTTAACCTATAAAAGGCCCAGGTACATATTTAGGAATACTGTGGCCGCGTTCGCCTCTGTTAGAACTTTTTCATACAGAAACAGAAGTAACAAACCGAATTATGCAGAAAAGGTAGCAATCAACAGAATGTAGAATAAAGGTGAGTGTGAGACAACTGAACAGTATACCGTAGCATCCCGGATGTAAGAGCAAGCGCGAATTGAAACGCCACAAGTTGATGTTTCCTAAAATGAGGTTCTATAAAACCGAATACCTAACAAATCAATTCTGTTGTATATTTTTTGCGCACCAGGTCCTAGTTGTTTACATTTAATTTATGGGAAGGTGGGTTATTAGTTTTTCCTTAAAGTATTCCATCAAATTTTAGTCCAGACGACACTGGCAGGCAAGGGGCGCTCCATTGTGCTACTAAGGGCCCCAATGGTTTGTGGGGAAAAGACGGCCCTGGCATTAGGAAATAAGCATAGTGTTGGCGAGGCAAAAGTTCGTTCGATGGACGGTTAGCCTATAGGTATTCAGCAGACGTAACCATCGGTTTATGAATTAAGAATGAAGATGTCTTACGTTATTTTTCATTTTTAAGCGCTGGGTTGTTTTATGTCGTATCTTCAACCAATTTTAATGTGTTTAATAATGTAGTCGGTAGAGGCTCCGATGATTTTTGCCAGAGGACGAAATCGACACGGTGGCAGCAAGCGTCTAGAGAGGGCAAGTGATAATAAAATTCGTGGTAGGTATTCAAAGATTTCAAAGTACACCGAGCGCATAAATCGGGGACAAGCATTTTCCATGGAAAGAGTTA
Source organism: Xestia xanthographa (assembly GCA_905147715.2). NCBI lineage: Eukaryota > Metazoa > Arthropoda > Insecta > Lepidoptera > Noctuidae > Xestia > Xestia xanthographa. Next base: position 25,503,148 of record LR990641.1, on the reverse strand, counting down.
AAAGGCGAAGTATAATTTTATTAGTCGTTTCCTCGATATTCTCATGAAAAAACTAAGTTAGCAAGGCCACATTTATCGAATTATTCTCGACATGGATGTGTAAAAAACACTTATTCCAACAGTTGCTGAAGATGCTCTCTATTGAGAAGGAGCTCGTGGCTAAATAATAACAGCCGCTCTGGTCGATTGCCGCGCTAGCCTAGGTTGGTCCGTGGATGGGTGACCACCCATTACATAGGTACCGAGTTTCCTCCGTGCCTCGGAAAGTACGTTAAGCCGTTGATCCGGGATGTCAGTTGTAGATTTTCAGCGGCGTATGTCTGACAACCAGTGTAATCAAGGGGTATCATATATTACCCAATTGGAGGTCAGATAGGCAGTCGGTCTGAAAATTCTGGTATTCAGCTGCATCCGGTTAGACTGGAAGTCCAACATAGGGAAAAGGCTTGGCAGGCAGTTGCTCTGAGTGAGAATCCTGTGTGACTGCGTGATACCAATTGCAATGGTATCAATTGCACTATTGAAAGACAGCTAGCGTTGTTTATTTATGCCTGAACAATATGGGGGTACAGCATTTCAGTCTCAACTCGGACTTCGATACTTATACAAACGCTAGTAAGAAAATGCCTAGAATGGAATTGTTTGTTTTGTACTTAAGTGTAACTCCTTGGTCTCTTCTTTGCATGGCGAGGGGACGTTCCATCCAGTTAACATAGAACTCTTAAATACTCTACACTTCTCTACATCACTTTTATAAAGGCACACAATTATCGAATGTAACGGCAAAAAAATCACCTTTGATTGCCAAAATTAGTAAATGATCACCAAAATTAATCCCCATTTTATCTGATTCGTCGGATCGTGAAATTAAAACCAAAAATTTATTTTTTTAGTTAATGACCACCAGAAATTGAACTGTAATTCTCTTGCATCCGAGTCGAGGGAGACCCGGTTGACGGAGCCCGGCCGGGGCTCCTACTTCTGAGTAGTTTATAAAAGGGTATAGCGGGCCCGGGTCTATTCGTTCGCTTCTGGCATCCGTGTCGATGTACCCCAAGCCGGCCTAGGCAAAACTAGTTAGTCATCAACCACCTCATTAAAATTTGGTGCTATATTTACAAAATTTTTTGGTGATCAATTGATATTTTAGGTGATCGATGTTAGTGGTCACAAAGTTATTTTTGGTGGTCATTATATTTTCTCCCTTTTATAAACCTATCATCTAGTTACTAAAGCGTTCCTTGATCCGGGTTATTCACCAACTGGACACGAGAGGGAAGAGGGGTTTACTGGGAAATAATACACTCATAAATTTTCATAACTATTCAGGAAGCGATTCGGAGCTTCAGGACTTTTCGCGCACAACTTTTTCACTGTTTTTCTTCATAATATAAATGCCGTACTGATGACTACAATTCTTAGAAATGTTGTGTTTACTAAGGTACTCCGCAACTTTACTGTAACGAGAACCCCTGATTCGCTATCTGATTTTGGAAAATTTTAATGAAAATTTTGATTATCGATACATGCATCTTTTCGGAAAATTACAATTTTGTGCTTATATCTAAGTACATTATATACATGATATAGCTTCTACATAAAGTTATATATATTATGTACAAACATTAAAATCACAATAATCTTTATTGTAATTAGGAAATTATTTCCAAAAAACTAGACAACTTTTCCAACAGTCTGGCTGAAGGATCTTCCAGGCTGAATTACACGAAAACTGTTGCTGTGACTGTAAGTATATAATTGCCATATACTAGACGAGTACATGGCCTATCGAAAACTGATACTTATTTTGTCGTGTCTGTATTTTTCAGCCTGTAACGATCCTTCAACTGTTATTCTGTAAGACCAAATTTTCCTATTACTGACGAATATAGCTGCGCTAGATTGTCATACTCTCATCAAAGTGGTTTTCCTGAAGGGCTAAGTTATTAAAAAAGACTATATCCAGGCCTAGGTCGCAACCTATATAGGCTACCTGGATCTTACTAAAATACTAAATTAACGTATAAACTCCACTTGCGAGTTTATATGAGTCTAGGGGCTTATGTAAATTACTGTTTTTTACTATTCTAATCACTGAAGGCACTTATTATTTGTCACTATGCCCATACACTGACTCTACACTGTTTTACTATAACAAAAACACTATATGCTGACTATGTGACGTTCGTCGCGAACAATAATCATGTTCGGCCAGATTCCACTGTTGGGAACAGGTGATTTTGTATGTCAATGTAAAATATTCACCATTTCTGATATTATTATTTTTTATTCAGAAATGTTCAAAATCACCCGTTCCCAACAGTGGAACGTGGCCGAACATGATTGTGATACAGAAAATCAATCTGCGTGACTGTACATTCTCATGAATTCAGGTAAAATGCGAACGTGTGTCCAGTTGACGAAAACATAAAAGTGATTTAATTTAAGGTTCACTATGTGGACACGCGTAAAAATTTTGGCGTGTCCAGATGACGAAATAATAAGTGATACTAATTGTGACTTTCACCAACTGGACACACGCGTGTCCAGTCTTTCGTGTCCAGTTGGTGAATAACCCCTTGATCCCTAGACACTTGTAGATGTGTGTATTTTAATTATGTAAGTACTAATAGTTAAAGAAAGTTTAATTAAATCATACGGGGTGGGCAGTTGGGCACTGGGCACCAGTGGCGCAGGCTCCTAATAACTCGATTCCCACCGGCTTCCCTTCAGAAGTTTGGAACACAACCACAACCACTCTCTACAATAATTGAAAAATGACACAATCAGTACTTTTTTACAAGCATCACGAAACACCTACTCGTACTCAATCAACAAAAATTTGCTGTTTAACAACATTGCTATAAAATAACCCGCAGGCGCTATCGGCTTTTTGGCAGCTACATTTCTTTGCAAAATAAACGTCATGACGTCACTAGCCAGCCCGCCTATATTGGGACTCTGGTAAGCCAACGAAAACCGAGTTATTCATAGAGAAAGTAATAGAAAATGCGTGCGCGTGAGCGAGATGGGAAAATATCGTTATCGCTCGTTGATTTTCGTATAGAATCGGAAATCGTTGATGACATTATTTTGTTTTGTAGGGAGTTAGGTTTTATTAAGCCGAATATTATCGAGTTACGACAGGGGCAGAAAAAGAAAGTATGTATGGGAGAACGAGATAGAATTAGTAATGGTCGATAATGTCGAATGTCGATTTGGTACACTAAATTATTGTACTTATTTTGTTGACTTATTTACATCTACGATAAAATCACTTTTTTTATATTAGGTAAAAATGATAATTCAAGATGGCGCCGCCGAAAATTTTCGGTTCTTTCTTCATGGGTGTCGTTTTCGTGGTTTTTGGGGTTTCTGATAATGAAAATGAGGTCAAAATGAGAATCCAAGATGGCGCCGACAAAAAATTTCGGTTTTATCTTCATGCGTATCGTTTTCGTGGTTTTTGGGGTCGCTGATAATGTAAATGAGGTCAAAATGAACATAGAAAAACAAAATTACAAATCTACCTATTCTCATTTTTTTCCTCGGCTTCCCCTGACTCAATTTTCACTCTTCGCCACTGCTGGGCACTGAGCAGTGCCTAATTACTTATATCCTATGGAATGCACGCGTATGCTACCAAAACAAACTAAACTCCCATGCCTAAATAACTGGTTCGCTAAACTGCTGCCAATAAAAATAAGGTGGAAGCGTCACGATAGCCCGCGAAATTCAAATTTTCTTACGTTTTTTGCAATTTACAGGCCAGGTGTTGTTGTATGTGCGGTGTATGTTGATTAAAATATTATTCGCGACTGCAAGACGTATGTAGTTATAGAATTATAAATTTATAATCAACAAAATCGTCAATACAACCCTCCAAGTTCATAAAGGTCGAGGAACGACTGACCTTGAAAAAGTCGTTCCTCGACCTTTATAAAAAAACTCAAGCAATTTTTTATTTCGCGGGCTACCCTAAATTAATGTTGTAAACATGCAACATGTGGCGCCCCAACAAAGTACCTATACCTAGTTATTATTTATCCATACTCAATGTAGTGGCAACGACAGTTATTTAAAATCATTATTTTGTTTTGCTCAAAATACAATTAAAATGTTTTTAATATAAAATGACAAAATTATTCCCCAGACAGAAGCAAGGTAACAACAGAGTTCGTGATCAGTAACACCAGCTGTTCACAGGTCTTTACAGATTTTTTGCTCGGGGTGCAGTCGGGAAAAACACTGTTATAGAAGTAGAAACAGCTCAAATCGCTATAAAAAAGCCTATTTGCCACCCAACTGGTCTCAATCCATATAAGTAAGTCTCAATTCATTTAAGTAAGTAAGTGAGTGAGTTCGCTGTCCTAAGAGTGCGAAGAGTGCGGCAATTATTATTACATGTTCACAAAACCATCAAAATAGATCCGATTATAAAAAAAGTCACTAAAAGCGTCCTAAACATTCCCCTTTCCCCTTCCTGAAGCAAATTAGCTTCGTAACATTTGTATTTTATTTTACTATGGGACTCACTCTGAAATAATCAAAAGCCAGCAGTTCTCTATTTTTTTTCAGTTATGCGGCCATCGATGTATGGAGTAAACATTTTTAATTTTTATTTTGTGCATAAAACACTTTATAATCAGAATCAACAGCATCGTTATCAACAGCATTCTAAATGTGATTGCTGCCCGTTTTTACTGTCTTTTCCATAATCAGTGGGTAAGGACATAAGATATAGGTACTAAAAATACTAATACTTTAGTGTTACTAACACACTAACATTCTATGTTTCTATGTTTTTATTATGTTTTATGATTTATAATGATACAACTTATATGGAGATTTCTCTGAAATAAATAAATAATAGTTTGTTATTGCATTCGAGGCGGAATTATAACACCCGAGCCTAGGCTGAGGGTGTTTTTAAGCCGAGAACTGCAATAACAAATGTCCACGTGTATCAAACGACGTTTTTCAATACACTTTTGAAGAAATAAACTAAATTATAACGAAAAAAAATTTGTCACGAACTAAGAAACTATGATTATAATTTTTTTTTTTCGCGCTCTTTCGCCAGGTTGAAGGAGAGGCAAAGGTATGAAGCCGCGAACAGCCTAATGTAAAAAATAGATTTATTTTATATTTTTGAATTCAGAACACAAATGTTAATTTGTGTATAAAATAACTATTGGATTTTAATAATCATCTTTATCTATGACTAGCTGACGTCCCGCGGTTTCACCCGCCTAGTTCCCGTTCCCGTGGGAGTACGGGAACAAAATATAGCACTCACGAATAATGTAGCTTTCTACCAGTGAAGGCCTAAGTCTTATTGTATTACCCGGTACTAACTGGGTTGTGGAGGTCAGATAGGCAGTCTCGCTCCATGTAAAATACTGGTATTCAGCTGCATCCGGTTAGACTGGAAGCCGACCCCAACATAGTTGGCAAAAGGCTTATAGGCAGATTAGGGGTGACATTTAGAAAAACCCTTTCTTGGATATCTACTCTTCACAAAAAATACACCCTCCAAACATGTCCTTAGGATCAGCGGTTTGGGCAATGCGTTGCGTTGATATATCAATCAATTAGTCAAGAGTTCAGGACATTGAATTTTATACGTACCTACGTACAGTACGTACACACATTAAAAAAAGTTTGTGATCACTAGCATAAGCTGATATAATTATTTAAATTAAACTTTAACAAGAAAAAAACTTTGCTGTGTGTTTTCTTTAAATAGAAATACCCTGTTTGAAATAAAAAAATAAAACTATTTTTACCCGACTGCGCCAGAAGGAGGGTTATGTTTTTCGAGTGTATGTATGTATATTTTTTTGGCACGCTCTGCAGCCTAAACGGCTCGATGGATTTTAACTTGAGAGGTGTCGTTAGATTCGTCTTAAACGTGAGTGTCACTGGGTATATAAAAATAAAAATAAAACAAAATGGCGGATTTTTGGCGCCACATTAAAATGTTTAGCACGCTTTGCAGCCTGAACGGCTCGATGGATTTTAGCTTGAGAGGTGTCGTTAGATTTGTATTTACTGTGTGACACTGAGTATATAAAAGTAAAAAAAAAATCAAATGTTTGGCACGCTCTGCAGCCTGATCGGCTCGATAAAGGGCTCATCATGCGGATTTTTAATTGGTATATCTAAGTAACTAAAAAGTGTAAAATAAAAAAATTAATAAAAAAAATAAAAAACCCGACTGCGTAAAAATAACTAATAACTTTAAATAAAAACTGAAAAGAATAAAACAAGTTTCGGAGACAGAACATATTTACTGCAACAGTCGGGACCCATTAAATAATCTAGACCAAAATCATTAAGTACATCCAATATGGGTCTGGGTGTATCTCTACACTTCTACACTAATATTATAAAGAGGAAAGATTTGTATTTTTGTGTGTATGTTTGTAATGAATAAACTCAAAAACTACTGCGCTGATTTAAAAAATTCTTTCACCATTAGAAAGCTGCATTCACTCTAAGTAACAAGGCTATATTTTATCTCCGTACTACCACGGAAACGGGAATTACACGGGTGAAACCGCGTGACGTCCGCTAGTTTTTTTTAGACAAATGTAACAAAAAGATTTCGAATTTTCAAAGTGATCACAAACTTTTTTGTTGTGTGTATATTATGATCAACAATCATGCAAGAAACTATGATAAAAGGTTTGCCAAACTAACATACAAATAGACGGAAGAAATTTTAAGGTAATTAAATAAAACAAAATAACTGTAAATAACATCTGCACACACACGACATCATTATACATTGGAATACAAAGGTAAACAAATAGATCAAGAAAAGTACTAGTGGATGGTATTTAGTATGGTGCCGATTTGATTATTGACTTTAGTTGCTAAGTATATAAAAATGTCAAAACAGTTGTTGAATCAACTGGTGAGATATGAAGTTGAAACCCTCTAAATGTGTCGCTAATCCCTTTTACCAGTTACGCCGCCGCCCGCCGCCGCCGCCGCCGCGCGCCGTGAGATTTTAACCTGAATAGGGTTTGTTGACACTTTCATCGGGTACTTTTGGAACAGACCACGATACATAAATAAAGGGTGTAACAAGACCCTTAACGAAGCCGAAAGGCACTCGTCATTGCGATCATTTTTTGTTCTAGATCTAGTCTGGGAATAAGCTGGGATCCTACTAGTTATACGAATATATTGGGGGTCCAACTTTGTTTATTTTTTTGTTGTTTTTTTTTTCTTCAAGTTTTTAGTGAAGGGTTCGCTTACACCCTGCATTTACCTACTTCGTGAGTATCGTGACGCTTGGAAAATCTGTAAACCATTAAATTTTAAACCTGCTCTTTTTATTAGACTGTTTTGATTTGTGAAAAAAAACTATTTGGTCGAAATAGTGATTTAACTGAGGCAGATTTAAATCAGACAACCGTGGAAAGGTAAGTAGGTAAAGAACCTACTTCACACTTGACACTTGTTGCAGACATGATTTTTGATCTAAGTAAAATATTTTCATTCACGAAAGGAAATGTTCAACAACCAAGGTAAGTACTTTTTTTATTTGCTTTCCTATAACGGGGACGAAGTGTCACCGACGCCTACGGGTTACCACGTAAGTATTCTGTTCATCATTCTGAACTGATCAGTCTGATTATCTAAAAACAGCTGTTAAAAACACATTTTTGTACATGAAAATGTGTTTTAAACAGCTGTTTTTAGATAATCAGACATCTTTTCGGTGAACTTGGCCCTTAGTGGGGTAGAGTGGAAAAATCCTATTTACGCGTCAAAAGCCGAAAATAAATACGGTAAAACAAACAGGTGAGGGATAGGATCACAGCACACAACTCGAGTCATTCAGTATTCTTTGTATGAAACGATTCCATTTCCATTTTAGTGTGCCTTGCAATACCCGCTACTGCAGGGCACACTAATGAAATAACTAATAAATAAAATACCTTGTAGGGTTCTCTATTCAAATAGGTACGCAAATCAGAAACGTAGTATTAGTTCCTGTGGGATTTTGTTTAAGTTTAGTAAAATCAATAGTAAAATAATAATTCAGATTCAAACTATAACTGTCGTTAAAATTATGTAGGTATGTGCTTAAATAAATACGGATGTCGAAACACTGTTACATAATCACAATGAAAACAGGTAACGTACGGTCAGCAGTTTACTCGCTTCTCGCAAACCGGTATCCCGAGATACCGAGCTACCCCTCGGTTATTATTCAGTAGAAACCTATTTAGCAAGTTCTCTTTCAACTTAATTTTAACAGGTTTCAGGTACTTATGTATATAAAAGCTCACTTACCTCCAACCTCCTGGGAGAGAGTCATTATTGCCCTCTTTCAGCTGAGTGGTACTTGCGCTTTGAAGATTAGGTACGTTGACTCTGAAAGAAATATAACGTAAGAATTAACAAATCTGACAAAAGGTACAATAGTATTATAGTATTAGCATTATGAATAAAGAAACATGATACAGAACTTCGCAATTGTTGACAAGTAAGTTGATCCTGAAATCTTAATCCTAGACAAATCGGAAAGCCAGAAAACATGTTATAATTCTTCTATTTGCCTCGTATTCTTAACCATTGTTTCAGTGTGAACAATGGACCGTAATCTAAAACCACGTACACAAAGGTGGACAGACATTACTGGGAAGTTACAGGGGAAAGATCATTCGAGATACTTCCTTCCAGTCAGTTCCACCTGACGGCTGCCTGATGCAACTAAGTGGGTATAATGTTGGTTGCTAGTCTGTAAGTACTTACATTTTCTTGTTTGCAACCGAAGGTTCAACAATCAGTGGCAGGCCACAATACGAATAACCTGAAATGACACAAAATCTATTAAAAGAAGGCAGGTAGGCATATTTAAGATGAAGTAGTATCTACACATACTAATGTTGCAAAGTGAGGCCTAATTTCGTTAGAACTCTGTGCCAAAGTTAGGTTAGAACACAATAATATGCTGACATAGGCCTTCCCAATCGATGCGTACCTATACCTATGATGCTACTGGGCGACACAATTTGGCCAAATATTATCACAAGGAACTAATTGACACCATGTCAATCTGGAGTGTTACCGGCAATTTCATAACTGTCAAAAAATACTGCATTCCCCCGCCCTGCCATAACCTAACTTTCTTGACAGGTTTTTGATATCAACGAATGAAAGGTATTTGGATTTGTTTACGCGAAATGTTTTGTTTAGATAAGTACTTATGTACGAAATATTTTACTTACCATGCAGTTTATCTATGGCCCGATCTGCAGCTGATTGATCGGGAAAGTCGACAAAAGCGTAACCACCTCTCTTAACGGAGATATCGGCAACAGTCAGGTTCTGTTCAGCAAATAGCTGTCTCACTGCTGCTTCATCGGCTTCTATGGGCAAGTTGCCTATGTACAATTTGTTCATGGCGGAAACAGACTTCATTGGCTCACTCATTTTTACTAGTAAATAGGTATTTCAGGGAATATATTTACGAATCCGATAACAAAGTCGCAAAATTACGACAGTCACGTCCAACACCAGCGGCCAGTCGGTTTTCTTTTGTCTTCTATTGTATTGAATAAATCTGACTGACGTCAATCTAAAAATCGAACTAAAATCCTTTACCTTTTTAACGCGACGGCCATGCCTATTTTGTTTAACCATAAAGAAGATCCATTCATGAAGATCTAAACATCTTAATATTATTATTTTAGATAATATACAGGATGTAAAAGACCTCATCACGAAGCCGTCAACCAAGCATACTGTAGGTACCTACATCAAAATTTTACGCAAAAATTATTGCTAGGAAACGACTTTTTTTTTGGGGTGTAATATCTAATATCATGTTTTGTGGTAGAACTATAAGTAGCACTCAAAACATTGTACTGATGGGTGGATTGAATAGTACGGGGGTCGTAGAGGTGTTTAAAGTAAAAATCTTACATTAAAAACTTGTATTTAAAAAAAAAACTTGTCAAAAAGTTGGAACTTTGACCCCCAATATCTCCATAACTAGAAGGTTCGCAAGGATGGTGCAGAACCAAAAAAATGATCGCAATGACGAGGAGAACAAGTGCCTTTCGGCTCCACACCCATATTCGATGACACGGCCAAATGCGCCACGCGCAGTGTAGGTTTCCGTAGTAGCCCGTTTTCACAATATAGAACGATTCTGTTGTTCTTTATTCTGATTATATTTTTAATGGTAAAGATATTTGGAGTTAATGGTCGGACTAATATCTTATACAAGCAACTACTTCATTTAAAGGATTTATTCTAAGGATTTCGTATTTGGTACAAAATTATCCAACACCCAAGTTCAACTACTTTTACTACTGGGAATTTTTTTTTGGGATGTGAAATCATCAAATGACTCCTCCCGCTCTGGGCGGAGCAGGCGTGTCAGACTTTAAAACCCATCCATGTTCCTTCATCGCCCTTTGTGTTCCGGGGCTACGGCATCTCTTTCGAACAGACCCGCAACCCCAGCAGGCATCGGTCCTTGCGGACCCCTTCCTTTTGCTGACTCTCTTTGAGGCGCGCGTGGAACACGAACGCGACCGCCATAGTCGCAAGCAAGCGCGTGCCCTGTACTACGCAAACGACACAAATAAGTATGTGACAAAATGGTAGGTGACATTGTGGTTTGGCGAGGAGAGCACGCGCGTGCGTTTATGCTCTGGCGGTCAAAAAGTTAACACTTAATAATGACGTGCAAGTGGCGTCACAAGGTTGCGTTGAGCTTGAGGGACGAGTATTTCTCTCTAGGAAAACGCCCCGGTCGCCGGACGGTTTAAGACCTGATGGACGCCTACCGTACTTTGATAGCCCCCAGCGATGGACGCAAACCATCAACGAAAATGTCAAATAGAGCTGGAGTGGTGACTATTTTCCTGTTTTGGATTCGCATTGTCAAACAATTAACTGCGAAAACCTCACTGATGCTCGACAATATTTTGCGCTGTTTTTCAAGTAGGTAGGTAATCTTTCTTATATCGGTCTAGTAATTGGATCACAATTCGTGATAAATAGCATAGGGTACCTATAAGTAAATGGTTGATGTTCGATATCCTGGATTACATTTTTTTTGTAGGTAGGTACATTACCATTACTAGATACTAATACCAATACCTAAATTGTGTAAGTAGCATTAATATTCCAATCAAGACGCGATTTCTCCACGGCTTTCCCGGTCCCGGGTTCGAATTCCGGTAACAAATGTTTGTGTGATTGGTCATTTGTTTCCGAGTCATGGATGTTTATTATGTATAATAAGTATGTACATACCTATTTTTAAAAGTATTATGTAGTATATCAACTATCTGGTGTCCACGACACAAGCCTCGTTGCTTAGTGTGGCACTAGATGCCGCTGTGTGTAATGTCCAGCGATATTTATTTATTTTACTTTTTCTCGTTTCAAATATGGTCAAATTTCTCAAGCAGTCCCACTCTGAGAAATCGCGGTTCGTCGGAAACCCTAGTTGGGAATTTGGGATACTTATGGACCGTGCGCGCGCTTGACAAATGGAAATTAAAACAAAAATTTGCCGTAAAAATAGTTGGTTATAAAATGATTAAGATTCACTTAACAAGGGATAGTTCAACCATACCAGCTACAGCCTTAACAAAAGCGATCCTAGAGCTCTAGCTAGACGGTTTTATTACTTTATCCCGGAATAGATAAAAACTATTCCGGATAAGTTCTGTGAGATCTGAAAATCTGGCTTAGCCTATACCTAATACCTACTTCGTGCCTAGCTCAGGCGCTGGACGCGGTTGCTCTTATTTTATCTTTTGTGCCTAAGGAGTAAGCGCCAAGGAGGCGCCAAGATAGAGAAATAAAATATCTTTTTTATTCTAAAGCCTTCCTAGAAGTCCATTATTTAATTCGTCCGCTAGGAATAGTGTTGGGCAATGATAATAATCCGGCTAATATCATTTGGCTAATAATCGATTAAAAGCCAGTTATTAGCCATTAATAGCAATTATGGATGATAACCCTGCTGTTAATGTTATTTTAGTGATTGAAAATTTCCCTTCATAGTTTTCAGGCTTAGGATTGTCAGATTAGACTTCATTTTCATCATCTTTCTTTGTAGTAAATAAATGTGCAATTTAAAACTAATCTCTGGCCCATTTAAAAATTTTCAATCAGCTATTTACATTTATTTTTCAAAATTAGATTTTTTGTGTACTTAGTTTTTTTTTTTTTAATTCTTAATCAGTCATTTATTGACGCGATTGAGCAGAATAAAGGCTCCATGGTATTTGCAAGAGATCTGGCTATTGGGCAGAGCCAACTCACGAAACTGAAGACCGACGATGGTAGGATCTTATCCGCCAAACCGGAGCTTCTGAGGGAGATCGAGAGCTTCTATGGACAGTTGTTTGTACACGTCAACCAGAAAACCTGTCGTAGATCTAGCAAACGACCCAAGAGCTATACTAAACCACACTATACCGAAGACATCCCGGACGTCAGCCTGTACGAGATTAGGATATTTATTTATTGGCCTATCTACAATTGTTACACTGTTTATTCTAATAATACAAGCAATATAATACAAGCATAGTGTACAATATGATGCGATAGACACAGCATGCAAAAAACAAAATAATATCAAAAATTAAATTACAATAGTAGTGCAGAAATAACACTTTCAACAACAGTGGGTAGTTTTAGAAACACAGTAAAGACAAAGATGACAAAGGAAAAAGAAAAAAGTCATTATGGTGAGTAGTTTTGATGGACCTGGCGCTTGAACTTCTGAAGTGTTGTGGAAAAAATATCTATTGATTCATCGCAATTATTAAGAAGCCTGCAAATTCTGGGGATGGGGGAGTTGGATCCTGACACAGTTTTGCGGAATGGGGGACGTAATAGTTTTATAGGGTGACGCGGATATTTGTGGGATGGCTCTGAAGTAGCTCAAAGACAACAAGGCACCGGGTGATGACGGAATTACGGCCGAACTCCTGAAGGCGGGTGGAAAACCGGTACTTAAGGCCCTTCAGAAGCTGTTTGATTTCGTCATACTTGAGGGAAAATCGCCACAGGCATGGTGCACGGTTGTGGTGGTACTCTTCTTCAAAAAGGGTGACAATGCCCGGTTGAAGAATTATAGGCCCATCTCACTTCTAAGCCATGTCTACAAGTTGTTTTCTAGAGTCATCACGAATCGTCTCGCGCGCAGGTTTGATGATTTCCAGCCACCCGAACAAGCCGGTTTCCGCAAAGGCTTTAGCACCGTGGACCACATACATACGCTGCGGAAAGTTATACAGAAGACCGAAGAGTATAACCTGCCTCTCTGTTTAGCGTTTGTAGACTACGAGAAAGCCTTCGATTAGATCGAGACCTGGGCTGTACTGCAGTCTCTCCAACGGTGCCAAATCGACTATCGGTACATTGAGGTGTTAAAGTGTTTGTACAAAAACGCCACCATGTCAGTCCGACTTCAGGACCAAGCCTCGGAACCTATCCTCCTGCAGCAAGGTGTGAGACAGGAAGACGTCATATCTCTGAAACTGTTCACCACTGCACTGGAGGATGTCTTCAAGGTTCTGGACTGGAGAGGGCTAGGCATCAACGTCAATGGCGAGTATATCACTCACCTTCGGTTTGCCGATGATATAGTGGTCATGGCTGAAACCATGGAGGACCTCAGTACAATGCTCGATGATCTCAGTAGAGCTTCCGGAAGAGTGGGTCTAAAAATGAATATGGGCAAAACTAAGGTCATGTTGAATGCCCATATCACACACACTCCTATCAAGATCGGAGACTCTACACTCGAAGTTGTAGATGATTATGTGTACCTGGGACAAACAGTCCAGTTAGGTAGGTCTAACTTCGAGAAAGAGGTCAATCGTCGAATCCGACTCGGCTGGGCAGCGTTCGGGAAATTGCGCGGTATCTTCTCGTCCAACCTACCGCAGTGTCTCAAGACGAAAGTCTATGACCAGTGTGTGTTGCCAGTGATTACATACGGGACCGAAACGTGGTCGCTCACAAAGGGCCTCATCAGAAGGCTTAAAGTCACCCGAAAGGCAATGGAGAGGGCTATGCTCGGAGTTTCCTTGCGCGATCGAATCAGAAATGAAGACATCCGCAAGAGAACCAGGGTCACCGAAGTAGCCTGAAGAATTGCCAAACTTAAGTGGCAGTGGGCAGGGCACATTGCTCGCAGAACGGATGGCCGATGGGGCCGAAAAGTTCTGGAGTGGCGACCGCGAGCCGGAAGACGTTGCGTTGGAATACCTCCCACTAGGTGGACCGATGACCTGGCGAAGGTTGCGGGAACCCGCTGGATGCGAGTCGCACGGGACCGTTCAATGTGGCGACGTTTGGGGGAGGCCTATGTCCAGCAGTGGACGTCTTTAGGCTGAAATGATGATGATGATGAGTCATTTATTTGGGATATATTTTTGGGACTTTTTTCATTTTTTTATTTTCGTTTTTAGTTGTTTGTTGCTCAAAAATAATTTGCAGCCTAATTACTGCTAGATTCCACACGAGATTGTTCTTTGGTCTAACCATTTTATGATTATACACACAAACCGGGAACACACGAAAAAGGACTTCTTCACCGAAACATCAGTCGACGTACTGATTCCGGATTTGGTTGGCGTCGCTGTAGTGCAGTTCATGCATCTCTTTCTGTCACGAATAAATATTAGTGCCAGAAAGAGATAGCACGAGAGACGGGGATGCGGGGATGCATGTTACCTACTAACCGCTCGGGTATTTTCCATTGTTTATAATTTACCTACGTCGTATTCACAGAAAAGAGCTAACAAGTAACTTACATAATGTACCTTACATTTTTACGTATCGGTTAAATTTTATTTGTAGGTATACGTACACCTACATATTTAGCTCGCTTTATTAAATAAGTAGATGGTTAAATGGTTTTTATAGTATTGGATCTATTAACAAAACTGAATTTCCCGAAAAATGTGTATTTATTTTATTACTAACACTTTTGCACATACAAAAAGTAAAAAAAAAATAAAAAGAATAACAATACATTGAATCACACTGCGTACACGCACCCAATTTATGTTCACACCCACAGATTTTACAATAAAACAAAAAAATAGAATTTATCTTTTTAACAATACATTAATAGCAGGGTTATCATCCATTGCAAGGCTATTAATGGCTATTAATTGATTATAATCGATAATAACTCAAAGCATCCGGCTATTAACCCAACACTAGCTAGGAAGTACCTACAGGCGACGCATCGTTCTAAAACCGGGCACGCGCGCTTTGGGACTGAGCGGGGGACTGGGCGTCTGAGCGGGGCGAGCATTGCTAGCTTATAACTTAAAGGACGTAAACGACAAAATGGTTTTTGTTATTTAATTCAGTTGGGAACGATAATTTCAGAAATCCTTCTACAATTTTAAAGAGTATGTATAGACTCATCTACGGAGAAAGTTATGAGGCTTCAATTGGTCCCGTTTGCCCATAACATGTGAATCTCTTTTTAAAAAGAGGTATGTTTGATATTTTTTCCTCTGTTACAAAAGTTACTTAATCATGTATTGAAAACTAACAAAATAAGGTTTTTATCATGAATTATCAGGTCACCAACTTATATTTTCATTTGTTTTGTAATTACTGACAAAAATTGAGATCATTGACTCCACGATTTCCAAGGCGTCGCCAGTTTTTGAGCCAGGGGGCGGGGCGCAGAAAGGTGCGAATAAAAACAAATTTGTAAGGTTAAAGTTTACTAGTTACAGAAGCAGCTAAAGTTCTTTTACAGATCTAAAATACTTGATTGAATAGAAGCAGAAATTACTAAATTTGAAGAGTTATTTGAAAAGTCTAGGAACTAAAAAAATATTTAAGCTCTTTATTCTATTACTCGACGTAGGGAGACAATTTTAAAAATAAAAAGAAGTAAAGCTCCGCAAGCACGTTAGCACCCTAACTAGGAAAGGTTAAATTGTTTCGACCTTTTATACAAGAGTTACTTGGTCGAGTTGCAGACAAAGTCAACATTCAAGAGGAAGTAGGTAGCCTGCAAGAGCGAGCGAAGCGAGCTCGTATATTTTTTGACACCTTGCCTTGGACAGGTTAGAATTGTTTCGACCTCATTGGTGTACTTGGTCGACTTATAATAGACAATGTAGAGATCCAAGAGAAAGTAGGTTGCATGAGCGAGCGAAGCGAGTTCGAAATATTTTTTGGTACCTACCTTGTCTTGGACAGGTTAGCCTCTCTTGGCGTTACTTGCTTGACTTATAATAGACAATGTACTCCAAGAGAAAGTAGGTTGCAAGTGCAAATGAAGCGAGCTGGAAATTTTTTACATCTTGCCTCGAATAAAATTTTACAACGTTTTGTACACATGCATGCCAAAAGTGCCTATTTTGCCTCAGGCAGAGCTATTGCACTTCGTGAGTAGGCATGAGATAATTACCTACCGCTTTGCGCATATTGAATATGCAAGCTCTGTAGGGCTGTCGCGCTCCAGCCGTGCGTAACTGCGTACGTATGCCGCGTAATTTTTCGCGCTCTTTTGACCTTGCGTCGCGTACCTACCTACTCGTAGGTACTTCGTGTTTGTTAACTGACTGATTTATTGATCATTAATCATTATTAGTGAAAATGACAAGCCGGATAAACTGTTGCTGTTTATAAATGTAGAAAAAAAATGTCTTTTTTATATAAATTTCACTGCTCCATGTCCATGCTTCCCATCAGACTTTATTTTAAAATTACCTATTTGTTAGATTTCGCACTATTGCTGCTATTAAAAATAAGTACTTAATCGTAATTTTAGAGAAGGCAAGATATATAATTATGAGACATTCTAATAGAGTAAATTGCCATTGACAAACAATTGTAATTGTAAAAGTTTTAATTAACATTTAAATAATAATACACTAAATACAAAAATGTTGCTAAGTAGTATTTTATTTTGAGTACTTGAGGCAACCCTAACGACTGACCATTACGCAGTGAGACGCCGAATAAAATACGCTAACGCGTGGCGTCAAGGCACAATTTAGATCGAGCGGGCCCAGTTTAGGTATTTATAATGTCGGCTTTCTTCAAGATCAAAGCAGTGCAACTTCTGTACGCTAGTACTATTATCTATTCTGTGGTAGCAGCGGCAAGCCGACAACCCTAGTGCCACAGCTAGCGCGTCACTCCGCGCCAGACAGCGACTGAGTTACGCGTTAGAAGAGAGCGGCATCGTTTAGGTTAATATCGCGATAGGCACTGAGCGCTTATGCGAGCTCAATTGCACTTTGTTGCTTAGTAGCGAGAGTCGCTATTCCTATTAATTGTTGCGCGAAGTGCCACTTCTGTACTTGTTATTCTGTGCCTCAGGGCAAGGGGTTCTTAATTCATTTCAGTCTCTGTCTATACCGGTCGATCATGCGAAAATCCAATAGGAGTGCTAATCCAGAGGCAGAAAAAAGAGAGCTTTGTGGTAAAAGGTTTTTCGCAGGGTTCAAAGTAACCCAAAACGAACCCTGGCGTTGGTTTATAGAAAATGTGTAAGTTTCTAGCGGTAATACGACTTACCAGAGGCTCATTCTAAGCCTTAAAAATATTTTAGTTTGAGAGTGATTGTACTTACTGTACGCCACAATTTATTACGTACTTACCAATTCTGTGGCATCAGGCAGAAAAATTTAAAAGTTGTAGAAATCCTGAGCAGGCAGTGATCGTCAAACAGCGGGCCGCGGGTCCATGGACATTCGGGCGATATTTATGCAGCCCGCGCTTACTCCTTAGGGTCAGCTCACACCGAGACGCGACGCGGCGCGACGGTACGGAAAGAGCGCGCGGCGCCGCGATACGTATCGCAACGTTGCGAGGCGCATCGTAAAATCGTTGGCATCACGACGCCTCGCTGCGCAGCAAGATGCCGCGCGGCGCAGCGGAACATGTCTACATTCGCCGCGTGCACCCGCCCCGCCCCGCGTCCACCCGCAGTCTAAGCGTAAGAGAATGACGTATAGGTATTTGGCGGGAGATCGAGGAGAAGTTAATTTTTTTGTGCAGCGCTATGACTGTTTGTATAATGTGACATCAAAATACTATAGTGACAGAAACGCAAAAAATAATGCGTGGGATCCATTTTGTAATAGTCATAAAATTTATCTGGATAATTGGCAATGTGGTCATAAGCCAAGGTATGAAATTCATCATGAATTATTCTATTTTTCCATAAATTGTGCACCCAAATACTCCTGTGTGATGTCTTCTTTTTAATTTTATTTTTGTATTCTTCTTCCTCTGCTGCAAGAAGTCCGATTATAACAAGATCCCAGTCTATCATTATAATTTCACTCGAGCACTCGACCGAACTGCATTAATTCTACACGAAGTCTGTACGGAAATAGTAGAGCAAAGTCGCCTCGGCTGCGCCTCGCGGCGTCGTGCGGCGTTGCGCGGCGTCGCGCTGCTTTGTGAGGCGCAGCGCCGATCTTGCACACCTCGCGTACCGGCGATGCTCCGCTGCGTCGCTCTACGCCGCGAGGCATCACGAGGCGCAGCGCTGCATGGTTTAACGTATTCAAATTCTCACAATGAAATGTGTATCTTATCGTGTAGAAAATAAAGTTATATTTTGAGGCGCTCTTGCAAAGTGAGCGCGCAGCGTCGCGTCGCGTCGCGTCTCGGTGTGAGCTGACCCTTAGGCACAAAAGATAAAAGAGCAACCGCGTCCAGCGCCTGAGCTAGGCACGAAGTAGGCATTTCCTAAAAGTCTAGGTGTCTAATCTGTAGGCTCTAGACTCGAGCCTATTTAAAAGACGTCCCTCTGTCCTGTACACTTTACATACGCAACTTATATAAGTACTCGAAGAATCGTCTTATTATTTTATCATCCTGAACTACCTATGGTCTGCAGTCTACAAAGTCTGGTGTAGTGTAGCGCCCTGCTAAAAAAGCCTACACCTTTCAGTGGGCGACGAGTTAACGTTTACGAAGTAGATCTGTGAGTAAGGCAAAGTTGCGTTAGATTTCTATCTAGCCCCATGGGAAAGTATGATAATTGTGATTTATAATAATGTAAGCTAAATGGAGCTTCTCTGAAATAAATAAATAATAATAATACAGTCCATGTCTGTATAATTACCTGCAAAAGAAAAATCTGAAGAGGGTTAAAAATTAAGCACCACAGATAAAATAAAGATCTTTATTTCCACTCAATCCATAAATATCAACATTTTGTTATGTATGATAACATTGATAACATAAGGTACAAATTTCAATTTGTAATATTCCGACGGAAAATTGGCAATAATTTTTAAGATTTTTCTGGTGTATGTGCCAACCGCGTTACAGGAAATGTAGATTCATAAATTCACGATATAAAACAAAATATAAATCTGGTCTTTAAACGCATTACATAAAACGATGATAAAATCACAGTAAGACCAGTAACGAAAGTTATACACATTTATAATTTATGTTAGATAAATAAAGTACCTAGGTACACCTTTTCCTTTATTAAAAATGACGATTGGTTATCAACGTTTGTTGATATCTGTACAAATAAAGTACTTATTTACTTTATTTGTAGGCTTGCTTGCTCAGAATACGTTAATAATTAATACTGTTTATTAACATTCTGGTGTTTACGTTAACAAGACATAACATTTGCTACAAAAAAATTAAGTCAGCAGTGATATTCAATAATTTCTAGTTGCGTTTAAAAAAAGTGGCAATAATAACAATCAGTATTTTTTATACATTAAAAAAAGTTATAAAAGAGCATGACATATCACACAAAGATGACGCTGTATCATAGTTTTACACTTCAATATTAATCAAAACTAAATAGTGTTTTAGGTGGTTCAAGTAACAATTTAAAATTCTAAATCAAATCCCTAGTAGTGGCTGATTTCATTATTTGTGGTAAATGCATTTTGTACTGTAACGTTTACATGTGAATTATTTCGGTAGGTTTCTGATTTGTACATTGAACATTATTTTCTTTTAGGGACTTGAATATTTTAGTAGGCTTTATTTGTGGTAAATGCATTTTGTACTGTAACGTTTACATGTGAATTATTTCGGTAGGTTTCTGATTTGTACATTGAACATTATTTTCTTTTAGGGACTTGAATATTTTAGTAGGCTTGTCTAGGTATCCGCGATGTTTTTATAATTTTCATAATGAGAGCCACTCAAAAAGTCTATTTGAATCAACACAAACGATCAGTATTTTATGAGACATCTTCTAAAACGACACGTTTCCGAAATCTAAGTTAATAGTGGCGCCGTCAGTGAAGCGATTCTGACTATTTCTAATTTTCATAGCTTATATTTACATTTTATGAACAGGAAATAAGCAAAGCAGGAATTTCTACAAAAATGGCGGGTAGGCAGGTCAAAATATTCAAATCCCTTGATAATAATGTAGGAAATTTTATTATTTTTAACATTGTCCTACAAGTTTTATTGATTTTATTTTATGAGAAAGTGTCGTGTTATAATCGACTACCATTTATAATATATGTACATTTCTTTCAACAAATAAATTATAAGCACTATATACATATTTTAATTGAAATACTTATTTACTATCACCTCCTTTGAACCTAAATAAATTCAACAAAATAAAACGGCTTTGCTTAGGGAACTAAAAACACTTGTTACTGGATGAGTTGGTGCTAACGTAGGTGTGAAAGATTTTGTGTAATAGTTGGTACCTACCTAAGCAAGTTATTCACAGCCTGTTATTTTACATTAATGTTTATTTTGAATAGTTGTGTTTGGAGTCTTTGATTAATAAATAATTAGGTTTACTTTATTTTAAGTGTCTCCACATTTTATCTAACTAAATGAGTTTTCAAACGTGGAATGGCTATGCGATAAAATACAATAGATAAAATCTTGAATGTTAACTCATTCACCATAGAGATTTTATTGTTCCATCTTAGAACTTTTTGACTAATTTCAAATTCAAATTCTTTTATTGACATAATAGGTTACCTAAATTGTTTGAAGCCTCTAACTCCCGAACTATGTGTACCTGTATGTCAGGAGTCAGCGCCCTCTCCCATTTTATTTGGCTTAGATACTAATGTCAACATAGGAATAGACAAACAAATGTGCTACAAAGACAATAAAAAAAAAAAAAAAAATCATCTTGTGGATTTGTTCAGAAGATAGGCTTTTAGGGTTATTTTTATTCATAATTCCGAAATTAGAGCTGTTCTATAGCGGAATGAAATCGTTTCTTCCGCAAGAGTGTCACGTGAAATAAGATAATAATGTCGAACGAAGTTTATAGTGGTCGGATTTTCGTGGGACTTTTTTATTGAGTTTCTGGAGGTGTGGAGAAGTAAAAAAAAAAAAAAACAAATTGGCGTTTAATGGATGCACACAGGTTATTACACCACAATATAAATTCGATTAAAAAGTTAAATTATTTGTTTTTAACCTTCTTCCTTAATAAAAAAGTCCCATGAAAGTACGACCACTATGAACTTCGTTCCACCTTTTGAGTACTTTTGGGTAATTGCTCTCGGTTAATATGCAGCTAAAGAAAACTCGACGGGGCCGCTTAGTATTTTAGCCATATTTTCTAGCACTACTATCGCAAAACAACAAGCTTGATAGCTATAATATACATAATAATACATAGTTAGGGTATATGCATCTAACATAATATAGGTTAAAAATAAGTATAAAAATAATTAGTATCCTATACAAACCTAAGGCTGGACGATAATTTAACTGCCATAAATTACAACCTGTCTACCAAAACATGTATGTCGCAACACCGAGATTTCAATATATTGTTTGTATTTATTATTCTAAGTCATTTGTACATTATTATGAGAGAATAATACACTGAGTATATGTGTTGGCTATCGCTATATACTTTTACCATATAAATTACATAGTGACTATTCACTATAAAATAGAATCTTAATTTCGACAATTATTTTCTGCCTACTCGAGTCTCTACTTTGTCCAATGAGAAAGGTTAATTATAGTTACCCATGATAATAATCAAATTTATTGACATTTAATATTTCGATAAACATGTTATAGTGGTGAAATAATGTAAATTGAGTAATCTCGGAGAAATGTCGCGGAAGCGCAGCTTATTTGTATTCTACCTAAATTAAGTAATGGACGCACTAATGAATAATCATGTCCAAAAATATATAAATATACCATTTTTTATACTAGAATATTTTAACACTCGTAAATATTACGTTACAACCAAAAGTACGAAAATAAAATTCAGATCCTTATCATCACAATTTCTTGTACACATGGCGACATAATTATCAACCTAAACATTTCCAGCACAACGTGGGCTCGCTTTGTATAGATTTTCCGTACAATGAAAGAACCCCTTAAACTGGTTATGTATAGCTTGATTGGTCGTCGTGCGTACCGATTATACATTTATATTGATTTAAACATAGATTTAGACTAAGTCTATGGCTTTAAATATAACTATTTTTATATACTTACCATTAATAAGTTATGTACCTATTTGAAATTCTATTATAATTATATTGTTTCAGTAAGTCTTACAAAATCAATTCATTTGATTCAATATAACATACAAGACAATAGATTTTATAAATTAAACAAAATAAGAGGCATATCACTTGGAAGTGGTTGTTGAGAAAAGTGATATGCAGGAAATTTCTAGATAATTGCGACAATGCAACATTGTCGCAATTATCTAGAAACTGTAAAAATGGTTATGTAAGTACCTATCGACTACACATACAGGTAATAAACACATTACCCTCCTTTGCATCGCGCAGTCGGGTAATAAAAAGCCTATGAGCTATTACAGACTATAGTCTATCTCTGTGCCTAATTTTATCCAGATCATTTCAGCTGTTCTGGCGTGTTTTTGTTCTGTATTAAGATGTACATTACACAAAACACTAAGGGTTTTTGCATTATTTAACAACCACGCACAAAAAGTTATGAAGACGCGGAAATGGTATTTCTAGTGATAAAAAAATAAGAATATTTAACTATGGTTACACTTCAGGCTTGGACTTGCTAAAATTGTGTCGATCCTTCTACCAAACAACCTGTCTAATTATAATGCTCCTCAAGTAATATTTGAGAGATATAATCCTACATTATTTTTAAATTTTAATATACTTTACACATGATTGTAAAATTACATTATATTCTGATATATTTCAAAATATTTGAGAGATATAATCCTACATTATTTTTAAATTCACTCATGATTGTAAAATTACATTATATTCCGATATATTTCAAAAGCACATGATTGGAAATATATAAATTAATTAAAATTAAACAATACTAACTGACGTTAGTGAAAACATGAATAGTTTCTTGCATACTATTCGCAAGAAATCTATTTTTTACTTAAGTTTTATTTTGATTATATTGTACATCCCTAAGCACGGAATATAATAGTTCAAATAGATAAGTGACGCATTCAAGAGACTCATAAGTTATATAAAAGAGAGCATTTAAATTATATTACAGGTCGCGGCACGTAACTCTAGCGCTGAACGAAACGTGGAGGGGATAGCTGCGCATGTTATACGACTGGAGAGCCAATCGGCGTAATTGACGCCCCAAGACATTCTTATTTTTACTTCTGCGCAATAACGGTCAGCGCTAGAGTTTCGTGCCGCGACTTGTACAAGACAATTAGTACCATGTCTCAATGTGGTTAGTCCGGTTAGTCCTTTGTTGTCGCTTTAAGAGGTGCTTCCACGTGGACTTGGGCTCGCTCTGGCGCTGCCGTTCTTCACAATGTCTATCTTGGAGTGCAGTCGGAAATGTAATCGTGACTCCAAAGAATATCCCGAATATTTTTTCCTGTAAAAAATAATGACTTCAATGACAACATAATCTAATTATTTTCTTTAATTTTTTAGCCAATTAGCTTAAAGAAAGGTAACTGGAGGGAAGTAAATGACATAGCGTTGCGGGCCCCTAGAACAAACTACGGCAGGAGTACTATTCTGTATGATGGAGCAGCACCCGCATTGTACACACCAATGTCGCCACGCCCTTCTACATCAAAGGAATCAGTGCCTTTTCCTGAGCACCAGCCAGATACTGAGATTACAAACACTCAAAATACCGGATGACTTTCTTATCACTTTCCAAAAAAATGGGTATTATTAGGTGAACGGAGTAGAAGCTTATGGCATACCTAGTTTTGTTTTTCTTAAAAAAAAAAAAGTTTATTTCAGACTTGGTAACTTGACTTGGTTGGTGACTTGGTGGTTTTTTCCACAGCTTAGAAAAGAATTGATCCATCATCAAAAAACTCTACAAATTTCAAGTAAACTTTTCATATTAGAACAAAGAAAGAGAAATTAAAAACAAAAATGTAAAATATCGAATTTCAAATCATACGAAAACATTTTTTTATTTCGAATTAAAAAAAAACTAAATAAGCGCCATTTCACCTATTATACCCATATTTTTTTGGAAAGTGATAAAAATGTCATCCTGTATAAATAAATCCACAGCTAACTCATTCTCAAATAAAACACACACAGTGACAATAAATTTTCAAAATTTCGCCAGTGTATTAGATATAAATATAAATTTGTAATTGACCTTTTTTACATTCATGTCATTTTTTAAATTAAACTTATTCATTAATTACTTAAAAATGTCTCTTATTTATTTTCTCATAGAACGAGATGAAAAGTAGAGTATATGACTCGAGAGCAAACATATTTTTCCCTCAGGCGATGTACTTTGAATCCCTCGCTACGCTCAGGATTCTATTTTAGAATCCCTCGCTATGCTCGGGATTCCATTCTAGAATCCTTCGCTTCGCTCTGGATTCAAAATAGCGCCCTCGCCGTAAAAATACTATTTTGCTCCCTTGTCATACAATCTACTATTTTCTCAAATTCATGTAATTCTTTTTGAGAAATTAATTTTCTTAAACCATAACTTGTACCTTCAGACTGAGAATTATTTATAGAGGCTTTCGAGAGCGCCTTATGTCACTGTTGTGTTTGTCAGTTTATTTTTAAAGATGGGTGGCATACGAAAGGCTTGGTACTGCACGCAAAATTCTTGAAAACCAACCTGGCATCCTGCAGCATTTGCAGCGCGCGATCCTTATCGCCAAGCTGATAGTGACACATCGCCATCTCAGCAACAGTGTACGGGAGTAAGAATGTATCTTCCTTTAGTTCATTCTTTAGCCTGTAAATAAACAAAAATACTTATTTCGAAACGGGGTTTAAATAATAGGCTATTTTCCACCATCAATAAATTGCAAATTTATTTAGTTCGTCACTTAAGAGCAGCGGTCGGCAATCTTTTGGCAGACAAGGGCCACATAGTGAAAAAAATTGATAAAGGCGGGCCACACATTTAATAATTTGGTACCTAATAAATGTAGGTAGGTAGTAATCATAGGTGATACAAATAATGCTAAAACATTATTTTTTTGAAAAAATATTAAATAAGTTTAACACTTCAATACCCGTAATTACAGACACAATTAAAATAACAATGCACCGTGCCTCTGGAGGCACGGCCGGGAGCATACGGGTTAAAAATAAATTTTAAAATCTAAAAGAGGGGAAAACAATAACTAATTTAAACAAAGACTAATAAAAAAAATGTGTGACCTACCCTAACATGCCTATCCTAACTTATGGCGCCCAGACTTGACTTTGACGGACGCTCACATGTCCAAACTCAAGGTTTGCTAAAGAGCGATGGAGCGTAGCATTTTAAGCATCAAAGTCACCGATCGAATATACGAAACACCACAATACGGTCCAAGACAGACATCGCCGATTCGCCGATGTTGGCGATAAATCTGCGAGATTAAAACGGGACTGGGTGGGTCACATTTCCAATTGTAAATCGTCACACATTGGGTGTCTGAAAACTGGCGTCGTCACCGAGGCAGGCCCAAGGAACGCTGATTAAATTAAACTATAACAATTAAACTTTCATTTACAAAGCAGTCGCGGGCCGCAAAAAGATAGGTCTCGGGCCGCGCGTTGCCGACCGCTGACTAGAGCATTGGAAAATAATGGATACGTATTTTTTGTTTTTGTAAATCAATGTATTGACAGTGATAAAAAGCATCAAAACTCGGGAGTCGGGGCTCGTGACGTCAGAACGCACTAAAATGTATACCACGGCGTGACGTATTGAGAATTTTAAAAGCGTCGTATCTTCGTTAATTTTGTTTTTTGTTTTTGTAAATCAATGAATATTGTCAAAGATAAAACGCATCAAAACTCGGGAGTGGGGGCTCGTGACGTCAGAACGCACTAAAAATTATACCACTGCGTGATGTGTTGAAAATTTTAAGAGCTTAGTATCTTCGTAAATTTTGGTTTACGTAATAAAAAAAATAATAGGGGCAGATATTTTTTGATAATCTAACTGACGGACCAATTATATATTTTTCAATACACAAGCCTATTATATTAGTATGGATATGGCATCTGACGTGTCTACTGTCCGAAAAAGTCTTATTGGTACTTGCCCGGATTTAAACCCCATGCATTAGTAGCGAGGCCAAGTTTGAGGCTGGTCATCAATGACTAGGACTTCGATCACAACCGGTTAATACGCATTATCAGCTTCATCTGCTTAGCCTTTTCCCAACTATGTTGGGGTCGGCTTCCAGTCTAACCGGATGCAGCTGAATACCTGTATTTTATATGGAGCGACTGCCTATCTGACCTCCACAACCCAGATAATACTGGTTTATCATGATTTGATGACAGCGTGAACCCAAAGGGGTTTGTGTGTGATCCAAAAACCGCGTAGTATAGCTGTCTGGAACTCTAGATTTGTGTCGTTGGCAGTAAAATGCCAGCTTCCGATTGCATAAATGTACAAAATTCAACTATAATAGTTATTTATGCTACTGTTGTAAAATAAGGGGTATTCAAACACGAATCTGGGATGATAATAGTATCACATACCTACGTATAATTATGTACAGTTACATACAAGACTTTATCTACATCCATGATATGAATCCTCCTTATAAAAGTTTCTGAAACCATAGGGTGTTGTAGTGTTGTAAGAAGTCTATGTAAATTCATGGAAAGTTTAATTGCTGAGTATTTAATACAACTACGTACAAACCATGTCTAAGTAATAATATAATTATTTACATTTAGATTGTAAATTATTAAAATGCACAAAGCTTGTATCACTCATTTTTGTAAACAAAATACTAATATGAAACAAAAATGGCGGGATACGACGTGAATTCGAAGTCAGTTTTTTTTTAATTACGGCGCTGTGGTAGTGAATCGCACGTGCTAGACAATGTTCTTTTTTTAAAACGAGTTGCATAATGAAATTCAGTACAACATTATAACACCCGTTTGGGTGTTATAATGGTTATTATGACACTGGCTGGTTTAATGTTGGCAATAAGCTAACTGTTTCAGATACTTTTATACAGGATTTATGGCATGGGTGTAGATAATAGTTATTTATGCAACTGTTGTATAATGAGGGGTATTAAAACACGAATGTGGGTTTATCACACGAGGCGAAGCCGAGTGTGATAATAGTATCACATGAGTGTTTTAATACCTAATTATGTACAGTTGCATACAAGACTTTATCTACATCCATGATATGAATCCTCCATAAAAGGTTCTGAAAGCATAGGGTGTTGCAGTGTTCTAAGAAGTCTATGTAAATTCATGGAAAGTTTAATTGCTTGTATTTAATACAAACAAACCGTGTATAAGAAGTAATATAATTATTTACATTTTGGATTGTTCAATTATCAAAATTCACAAAGCTTGTATCACTCATTTTTGTAAACAACAAAGTACATAATGCAATTCTAATATCCAAATGTCGAACAAAAATGGCGGGATACGACGTGAATTCGAATTAACCTTTAAGTTTTTTTTTTAATTACGGCTCTGTGGTAGTGAATCGCACGTGCTAGACGTTCGATTCACTACCACATTCGATGTTCTTTTTTTAAAACGAGTTGCATAATGAAATTCAGTACAACATTATAACACCCGTTTGGGTGTTATAATGGTTATTATGACACTGGCTGTTTTAATGTTGGCCATAAGCTAACTGTTTCAGATACCTTTATAGAGGCTTTATAAGCATGGGTGTAGATAAAGTATATTTAGTACACCCGTTTGGATGATATTATGGTTATTATGACACTGGCTTTTTAATGTTGGCAATAAGCTAACTGTTTCAGATATTTTATAGAGGATTTATAGCATGGGTGTAGATAAAAATCTCTGTGTAACCTCTTGTGGAATGTAAGCGTTATGTTGAGTACTTACTGCAGCACAGAGTCGAAGGTGTCGAGTGCCAAACGAGGCAGGTTCATGGCGCCCAGGCAGCATCCCTTCAGGAAGCGCACTAATGCACGGTTGTCTCCTTCGTGCACACCCATCCAAGCACGACTCTCACTCTCCAAGCGATCGCTCGTTGCTTCTATCAACTGTTTAACACATTGTCAAAATACGTATATTAGACATAAAAAGTATAAATTTTCTAGCTGTTCTCTTAATAGTAGATTGTATGACAAATTGACAAGGGAGCAAAATAGTATTTTTACGGCGAGGGCGCTATTTTGAATCCAGAGCGAAGCGAAGGATTCTAGAATAGAATCCCGAGCATAGCGAGGGATTCTAAAGTAGAATCCTGAGCGTAGCGAGGGATTCAAAGTACATCACCTGAGGGAAAAATATGTTTGCTTTCGAGTCATATACTCTACTTTTCATCTCGTTCTATGAGAAAATAAATAAGAGACATTTTTAAGTAATTAATGAATAAGTTTAATTAAAAAAATGACATGAATGTAAAAAAGGTCAATTACAAATTTATATTTATATCTAATACACTGGCAAAATGTTGAAAATTTATTGTCCTGTGTGTGTGTTTTATTTGGGATTGATATAGTTGTGGATTTATTTATACAGGATGACATTTTTATCACTTTCCAAAAATAAAGGGTATGATTGGTGAACGGAGTAGAAGCAAATGGCATACTTAGTTTTCTTTTTTTTAAATCGAAATAAAAAATAAATTGTTTTCGTATGAATTGAAATTCGATATTTTACATTTTTTGTTTTTTTTTAATTTCTCTTTCTTTGTTCTAACATGAAAAGTTTACTTGAAATTTGTAGCGTTTTTTGATGATGGATCAATTCTTTTCTAAGCTGTGGAAAAAAGAAAAACAAAACTAGGCATGCCATAAGTTTTTTTTGGAAAGTGATAAAAAAGGCATCCGGTATTTTGAGTGTTTGTAATCTCAGTATCTTGCTGGTGCTCAGGAAAAGGCATTGATTCCTTTGATGTAGAAGGGCGGGTGCTGACCCCCGCACCGTACAGCCAACACTTACAGCCAGTCATTTATACAATTTTCGTTCGATTTCAATGAACGATTCATGTTCCAAATTCAAATCTCATTACTGCCCGCTAAAAAGTCTAGTGGAGAAAAGAGCTACTTTGCTCCCGCTAAAAGGGGAACAAAACGACACTTTTCGAATAGAAGGGATGAAATAGTAGACTGTATGACAAGGGAGCAAAATAGTATTTGTACGGCGAGAGCGCTATTTTGATTCCAGAGCGAAGCGAAGAATTCTAGAATAGAATCCCGAGCATAGCGAGGGATTCTAAAATAGAATCCTGAGCGTAGCGAGGGATTCAAAGTACATCGCCCGAGGGAAAAATATGTTTGCTCTCGAGTCATATACTCTACTTTTCATCTCGTTATATGAGAAAATAAATAAGAGACACTTTTAAGTAATTATTGAATAAGTTTCATTAAAAAAATGGCATGAATGTAAAAATGGTCAATTACAAATTTATATTTATATCTAATACACTGGCGAAATTTTGAAAATTTTTGTCACTGTGTGTGTTTTGTTTGGGATTGACATAGTTGTGATTTATTTATACAGGATGACATTTTTATCACTTTCAAAATAAAATGGGTATTAGGTGAACGGAGTAGAAGCAAATGCCACACTTAGTTTTTTTTTCCCAAATACGAAAAAAAAAAAAATTTTTTTTTCTTTGGTTTGAAATTCGATATTTTACATTTTTTGTTTTTTTTTTTAATATCTCTTTCTTTGTTCTAATACGAAAAGTTTACTTGAAATTTGTAGCGTTTTTTGATGATGGATCAATTATTTTCTAAACTGTGGAAAAAAGAAAAACAAAACTAGGTATGCCATAAGCTTCTACTCCATTCACAGAATATACCCATTTTTTTTGGAAAGTGATAAAAAAGTCATCCAGTATTTTGAGTGTTTGTAATCTCAGTATCTGGCTGGTGCTCAGGAAAAGGTTCCTTTGATGAAGAAGGGCGTGGTGACAACGGCATGGGCGAACTATCTGCAACTCTTAATTTAATATTTTCAACAATGCGCGTGCTGACCCCCGCACCGTACAACCAACACTTACAGCCAGTAATTTATACAATTTTCGTTCGATTCCAATGAACGATTCATGTTCCAAATCGCTAAAAAGTCTAGTGGAGAAAAGAGCTACTTTGCTCCCGCTAAAAGGGGAACAAAGCGACACTTTTCGAATAGAAGGGATGAAATAGTACATTGTTACCCTAGGGGTGAAAGTAACTTATTTAGTCCCGAGACGGGGTTTGGTGCCCGAGCGAAGCGAGGGCGCTAATAGTTCGAGGGACTAAATAAGTCTTTAACCCGAGGTAAACACTGTGCTTTTCATTGCGAATACAAGGAAAGTAAAAAAAAAACATACAACTCAAAAAAACTAATGAAGATCGGAATTCGAATGGGGTAGATGACACACCAATCAATTGAGATACTTTTTTAAGAGCTGTCAAAACGCGGTTCTCTAATAGACTTTGTATGGCAATAGCCTACTGTGATGTCACTGTTTATTCAACTCAATGACTCGACTATTTAATTGATTTCAAACTAAAAATCGAATTTGGCAATTAATTGAAAATAAATCGGGTTTTCAGGCCCAAAATAAAGTGTTTTTTTAGAGAAAGGTGTCTTGGAATTATTGTTTTATGGTGTCATCTACCCTATTGCCGCTTTCCCACCTATTTTGCTTTTTTTTTCTGTGGCCGGCCAGCTATTCAGCCAATACCTATTTTTCATTTTCATCATCGAAAGAATAAAAAAATATTTTTCCCAAATCTATGTTATTTTAAAGAAATAGTTGAAACTTAATTATAATAAAGATATTTAAAAAATATATATTCTTTAATTAATACATAACTTTATGTTATTTCAATTTTACATCGTGGCTGTATAGAAAGTTGGAACATAGTTCAATAGAAAAATGAACCATGTTCCAACCTTTTATACAGCCACGATGTAAAATGGAAATAACACAAAATTAAGTATTAATATTAAAGAATTATAATTTTTAAATATTTTTTTACCTTTGGTATAAATAATTAAGTTTGAACTATTTCTTTAAAATAACATAGATTTGGGCAAAATATTTACCATTTTTTCGATGATGAAAATGAAAAATAGGCAATGGCTGAATAGCTGGCCGCCCACAAAAAAAAAAGGAAATAGGCAGGAAAGCGGCAAACCGACCTTCATTTGTTTTTTCGAGTTTTTTGTTTTTATTAAGTATTAATTAGAGAGTATATCTTTTTTAAATAACTTTATTATAATTAGGTAAGTTTCAACTATTTCTTTAAAATAAGATAGATTTCGGCAAAATATTTACCATTTTTTCGATGATGAAAAACAGGTAATGGCTGAATAGCTGGCCGGCCACAGAAAAAAAAAGAAAAATAGGCGGGGGGAAAGCGGCAATCCGATCTCCACTTGTTGATTGAAAGTTTTTATTTTTACTTTCCATGTATTCGTAATGAAAAGCACAGTGTTTACCTCGGGTTAAAGACTTATTTAATCCCTCGAACTATTAGCGCCCTCGCTTCGCTCGGGCACCAAACCCCGTCTCGGGACTAAATAAGTTACTTTCACCCCTAGGGTAACAATGTACTATTTCATTTCTCATGCTCTGAAAGTGCTTGTTTGTGCAGGATATAGGCTGCACAAAATCGAATTTTGTGCACAAGGGCATTAATGTATCTACTCATAAATGTATCTATATTAAGGCAAAGAAAATGAGCCATACAGCCAAACGCAATAAGAAGATCATAGATAGAATTTGTTATTTTATAATATTTACTTTAATTTATTTGCCTTATGTGTTTCATAAGACATAAAAGACATAAAAATTAAATTCAAGTACCTACGGTAGGTTATTTAATTAATTAAGAAAATTATTATAAAAAAAAAATATTTAATAGTAGGCTGTATAGGTCTGCAGCCCAAGTCTAATATCAATGTCATAAGATTTCAAAAAAAGAAAGCGGCGGGAAACAGCTCTTTTTTTTGCGTGTTAATTAATTTCTTCAATTTATACTACTGTTTTATTTCCTCGCAATCGAAGTGAAAAGCAGAGTTTATAACTCGTCCACAAAACCATTTTTATCCTCGACATTACTATCAGCCCTCGCCTTCGGCTCGGGCTGCTAAAAATCTCAGATAAAAATGGTTCGTTTTGTGCACTTGTTGTAAAATCTACTATTCTTTTAGGGATTGAAAAAATAAAACGCCTTTTGGTATTCATTTCACCTATGGTATTCGGCTCCCGGCCGAAAAAAAAAAAAAACGGTACCCTTAAAGGATATTTTCATTGTCCGTCTCTCCATCTGTTTGTCTGTCTGTAGAGAACCCTATTTCTCAAGAACGCGAGGTGGTATTGAAATAAATATTTATGAAATACTAAAGTCGCAGTCCCTTGCGAGCTGTAAACAAAATCAAGCTTCTTAGTAAACGCAATAAAAAATATGGCCATTTATGTCATATTTTTTAATATTTATGTCGCATATTTTTATGTATTATGGAATAATGGTTGTAGATAATGAAATTAGTATTATTATTTATTTATTTCAGAGAAATCTCAATATAAGTTGCATTTTTATAACTCACAAAACATAAAAACATAGAATGCTAGTGTGTTATAAACAAAAATGGACCTACAAATATGTTAGTAATTAAAAAAAACCGGCCAAGTGCGAGTCGGACTCGCGCACGAAGGGTTCCGTACCATTATCTATACATTAGACAAAACGGCAATAAAATCACGTTTGTTGTATGGGTTTGTTGTAATATACATCATCTGTGAAAATTTCAACTGTCTAGCTGTCACGGTTCATGAAATACAGCCTGGTGACAGACAGACGGACAGACAGCGAAGTCTTAGTAATAGGGTTCCGTTTTTACCCTTTGGGTACGGAACCCTAAAAAACAAAAAAAATGTTCCTTGTCCGTGTTCATATCTTTTTGTGGTTGACTGTATCAGTTTGTCCGTCGGTGTCTCTTCCACCAAATATAAAAGATAATAGTAAAAGAATTTCTAAAATGAATGCGAAGAATAACCGAAAGACGCTGTTATCAAGGTTTCGGGTCTACGAGTGGCGCCGAGGAACACACGGTGGATAACTATGCACCCATGAAACGCATGTGCGCTTGAAGTGGCTGCATCCTTTGAAGTATAGTGCCACCACAAGAGTACGATTATAAGAGATGTACAGTCATGGTCTTTTCCGCCTGATCAATTAATTTTTTTTTCGCTTAATTCATGCGGAGGCACCGAGCCACGACCATTAAAGTTTAGGCCTATTAAGAAAGCGTCAACTTTGGCCGCGCAAAATAACTCCTCTCGTTTGGCGTGCGTCGTAAGTGCGCTCGGCCGATCGGTATCTTTTCATTCATTATTTCTATACAAAGTCAACGGGGAGGGGCTAGGGAACGTTTCTATGTTGTAAGTGCAAGCAAAAATTAGCTTGCACTGTTTTAGACTTTCACGGTTTATCACTACTGTAAATAACAGCTTAGATATAAGGCTAGATACATGTATAAAATAGCCATGTAAAAGTGTTATTTTTAGTTTGTTAGTCCTGCTAGACTCTTATTAGTCATTTATTAACCTAATTGGAATCTTATTGCTCATTTGTATACAAA
Source organism: Xestia xanthographa (assembly GCA_905147715.2). NCBI lineage: Eukaryota > Metazoa > Arthropoda > Insecta > Lepidoptera > Noctuidae > Xestia > Xestia xanthographa. The sequence continues at coordinate 25,469,147 of LR990641.1, read as the reverse complement.
TACTCGTTTCTGATTGGCCAAACAAAGTTGCCATGTTAGTTCGACACCGCTAGGAGCATTGTCTATAAATATGACGCACCCAAATTCTGCGAATTATTATTCGCTCGACCGCTGCTGAAGACACACTAAGAAGAAGACGCTCGCCTCACCCTACACTCCACACGCACTACACTCTACACGCAGTTTTCTCTACGAAGTTTGTCTTATTATTTATCATCCTGAATCCCTGAAGTCATCTACCAATGGTCTGCAGTCTACGAAGTCTGGTGTAGCGCCCTGCTGAAAAAGTCTACACCTTTCAACTACACTTAAAGTACTTACGGGATAACATCCGTGATTTTCTTTATTTATGAGCTTCCGATATTTCGACGTTGTTGCAAGCATCATGATCGCGGGAATACTGAAGAGGTATGCGGGTGGGGCTAAAATTATTTATTATGAGCAGACAAATCTGTCTACCCTCTTTCTTAGTCTTTTATTACGCGCACTACTGGAACTCGATTGTAACTCACGACAAAACGCACTCACGGTATCATTCGGTTTTTCTTGATAGTGGAGACGCATGTTATTTTTTTTAAATTAGCTTAGTGGTGATCAGGCGGGTGTGTCCTCGATAGTACAAATGAGTCCATCGTAAGAAAGTGCGTTACCTTAAGAACGTTCTGTATGCCTCGGTCGTTCTTGGCAAGGATGTGGAACATGTTCCAGAGACACAGCAGCTCGATGGTGGGCAGCAGCAGGCGGCCACCCTGCACCTGGTAGCGCGCGCAGCGCTTGATCACGAACTTCTCCATCGGCAGCGACTTGCCCGCGATGCGCTGCTTGTAGTACGACGCGTTCCTGCATTTTGGTGGTTGCATTAGCAATGTTAAGGCCCACCGTCGCGGGGTGCGCGGGGACCAGGCCGGTGTCCCTACTCCACGCCGCTGAGGGTATAAAAACTCGCGCGCAGGTCGCGAGCGTCGTCGTACTTCAAACTTGTTTTGTAATTTTATAATCTGCATACGTGTACCTACTCATTGTCAAATTAAATTAAAAAGTATAAAAGTCAATTAGAGTTCTATTTCAGCTCCTCACACATAATCCAGGCAAAGCCTAGACAAGCACACTACTAAGGGACCATCCATAAATTACGTCACGCGAATTTCATGATTTTTCACTTCTCATGCTTCAATGTAGCCCTACGAAGCGGGCCTAAAACGTACCCGAAACGTAAATCTCGTACTTGTGGTTGTTGAGCCACGAGTACCTCGACATGCTGCCACGACCTGCTGGTGCGTGATGCGCACATTTAGCTTCAAGTAAAAAATCTTTTGTGTTTTTTATTTTATTAAGTAATATTTATTAATAGTAGATTGTATCATAAGGGAGCAAAATAATATTTTTACGGCGAGGGCGCTTTTTTGAATCCAGAGCGAAGTGAGGGATTCTAGAGTAGAATCCCGAGCGTAGCGAGGGATTCTTTAATAGAATCCTGAACGTAGCGAGGGATTCAAAGTACGTCGCCCGAGCCAAAAATATATTTTGCGCCCGAGTGATACACTCTACTTTTCATCACCCACTATGAGAAAATAAAAGGTGCCTCATAATTTTAACCGACTTCAAAAAGGAGAAGGATCTCAATTGTACTGTTTTTTTTTAAATGTATTTACACCGATTACGCTGTTATTAATGAGCCGATTGACGTGATTATTCTTTAGTTTGATGCCGAATAGTTGCCATTTGGTCCTATAAAAATTTAACATAGTTTGGCCCAGTAGTTTTCATTTTATGAACATTTTTACTTCAGTCGTGTGGTCTAATTTCAACATGTAAAATAAATGCATATCTAATATTTGGATAGGATATTACAATTAAAAATGGAAAAATAAAAAAAAACTTTTTTGCAATATATAAAACCGACTTCACAAAACACAAAAACGTTAAAAATAACTTTAGCTTCACAAGTCGGTGACAAAAAAAAACTAAATGAATCAAACAAAGGTGACCGACTTCTGAAGATCTAAAGTTATTTTTCACTTTATTGTGTTTTTTATTCACTGTCACTTGAAGAACTAATTTTTCAAAACAAAACCATGAATTTCTAACAATTCATGAAAATTGACGAAAACGCGGTCTGTAGTTCGCGCCTTTTTCTTTTTTAATCAGCCAGCGCGGCGGCGGGCGCGACTATGGGCCGCGTCGTACCAGCCAGTCTTTATTCAAACAATATTTGCGTTCGATTTCTTTCGGCGCTGAACACTAAGATGTTCCAAATTCAAAAAGTGCGGCGCAAAGATAATTGCGGCGCACTTATAAAGAGGAATAAAAACTCATTACTGCCCGCTAAAAGTTTATTATAGAAAACACCACCTTTGGGTGCACTTAAAGGCGAACCAAGTCGTCCTTTTCGAATAGGTGGGATGAAAATGTTTTTTCATTACTCATACTCTGAAAGTAGGTCTGAAGTTGCCTAAGGAGCGGGTTGAAAGTAATACTTTTCAGCCCTAGGGAGAATCGTTTTCAACTGACAGCTGTCAAATTATAAAAAAAAAAATGGTTCATTTTTCTATTGAACCATGTTCCAACTTTCTATACAGCCACGATGAAAAATTGAAATAAAATAAAGTTAAGTATTAATTAAAGAATATATATATTTTAAATATCTTTATTATAATTAGGTTTCAACTATTTCTTTAAAATAACATAGATTTGGGAAAAATATGAAAATGAAAAATTTGTATTGGCTGAATAGCTGGCCGGCCACAGAAAAAAAAATTAAAATAGGTGGGAAAGCGGCAATCCGAATTCCGATCTTCATTAGATTTTTCGAGTTGTATGTTTTTTTTTACTTTCCTTGTATTCGTAATGAAAAGCACAGTGTTTACCTCGGGTTTAAAGACTTATATAGTCCCTCGAACTATTAGCGCCCTCGCTTCGCTCGGGCACCAAACCCCGTCTCGGGACTAAATAAGTTACTTTCACCCCTAGGGTAACAATGTACTATTGTTTCCCGCACTCAAAGTGAAAAGTACAGTGTAACACACGGCGCTAAAATCCCATTACAAATCGGTCCCTATTTACTTACCTCGTATATAATGGATCAGTTTAGCCCCTTGTAGTACAATCTACTATTTTGACCCCCCTCGTCCTTGTCACAACTGGTCACATATTTTGCAATTTTGCATCTACTTTTCTCTTCATTTTTCGTTTCATTTTTAATTGCAATTCTTTGATTTTAGATTCCACTTCACCTTCAACATTGCCACTACTTTTCAAACTTTTCCACAAGTTGTTAATTTCTTGTTGTAAATATTGAACAAAAAAATGATCGCAATGACGAGGAGAACAAGTGCCTTTCGGCTTCGTTAAGAGGTGTTGTACAGTGTAAAACTTTATAGTTTATAGTAAAGATTACCTAAATCGCTCTTACTGTTCATTTTAAACTTGTTTCGTAAGTTGAAAATCACAAAATAGCAGAACTAAGATAACTACTTCGTTTAAAATTAAAGTACAGTTACATTAAATAAATAAAGTACAGTTCTATCAACCGAGGAGAACCCTCCCCGGTTGATAGAACTGTACTTTACTTTACGTGTGGCGTAATTTATGGCTGTCCCCTATCATGTAATCAGATAATACATTATTGCACCTATGTACTGCATCGTTAAACAGAACATGTGAAAATGGCACTAAGTAAATGAGGGATTTTCTTTTTAACTCTTCTTTAGTCACTGGATAGATGGCGCTGAACTTGGTAAGTTACTGCAAGGAACGGAACGTAAAAAAACTGATTTTAACAAAGTGCGAGAAAACTAGAGTAAATTCGGAAGCTTAAGAAACGAAAGTGTCAGTCAACGAGCGTATGTGACGTGACGCAATGTTTTCTTCCAAGCGTTTTGGCTTTGGCACCTAGTAACGTAGTCAGTTCAACGCCATCTACAGAGTTCTTGGAAACTATGTTTTTTTTTAATACCTCAAAAAGAAAACCTCTCATTGCACGGCTATTTCATTTCGATAGCCGAAGCCGTAGCTTTGGTTGGACACAGTCTAGTTAGGCGACCCTGCAGTGTAAGTACGTAGGAATCGATTCGATAAATCTGACAATTATTCTCGACAAAATGAGTATTTATCTTTGTTCTAAACTCATTTTGTCGAGAATGGCTGTCAGATTTATCGAATCAATTCCTACGTACTTGTACGGCTGTTATTTATTAATCTTTCGAACAATCAAGTCCATTCACCCACCTCATCAGATCGGTGCACTGCCGTTTCTCCGACGGCGTGATGTCATCGAGCTCCAACAACATTGCCGCTCGGGAGTATGAGTAGATCGTCTTGGACCATGAACTCTCTTCGATCAGTTTACTTGCGTACGAAGCTGACTCGCGCCAGTCCATCTTTAAGCTATAATCAATCAAACAAATATGGTACGGTATGTTGAGTTCGCCTGGCCGTGGCCTGGTAAAGGCCAAAGTCTGGCTGTTTTGGTTTTAAATAGTTTTTTTGGTTTCGTAACTTGTGGATCGGGTACAGTCACTCTTTTTGTCAAAATTTTATATCCAATCACGTTGATTCGGTAGTAAATACCGGATGACTTTTTTATCACTTTCCAAAAAAATGGGTATATTAGGTGAACGGAGTTGAAGCTTATGGCATACCTAGTTTTTTTTTTCTTTTTTTCCACAGCTTAGAAAAAAAAAATTGATCCATTATCAGAAAACGCTACAAATTTCCAGTAAACTTTTCATATTAGAACAAAGAAAGAGAAATTTTGAAAAATAAAATGAAAAATATCGAATTTCAAATCATACTAACTAATTTCGTTTTTTTTTTAATTTTTTTTTTTCGCAAAAAAAAGGAAAAAAACTAAGTAAGTATGCCATTTGCTTCTACTCCGTTCGCCTATTATACCCATTTTTTTTGGAAAGTGATAAATTAGTCATCCGCAATAGTCATCCAAAGTAATAAAAAAGCCATAACGACGTATGTATTAAAAAATAATTTAAAATTAGCTAGTCGAGGATCAATTAAGGAAAGAAAATGCAGTGTTTGTCATACTTCTAAATAACCGCTTCAAAGTAGTAAAAAAAAAACTTTTGTTAAATGGGCCAAGGTTTGGAGTGCTGTTTGTTTCCTCACCTGTTCACCCACATGATCTCCCAGTAGCATAGGTGGTGGAACTGATACCATTGTTTCTGACTGTTGACGGCACGGTTGTACGTCGCGATGGCAGTATCAAACTGTCCCCGCATAAGCTCGATGCGGCCTTTGAACATTAGAAACCAAACGCTGTCTGGATACACCTGTAAAATTGTAAAGGAGGATTAAAGTTGTGTTTATAGAGTAAATAACTGACCCGATCGACGTTGTCCTTTCCTATTCTGGCTGTCAACAGCGGCGACAAAAAAAAACATAAAAATCGAGCAAGACGTTTAGGTGGAGAATAATTTACGAACACACGCACACCGGATTTTTATAAATAATGATAGTTTTTGTGTGCCTCTTTATGTAAGTACCTATTAGCGTTTACCCGCGGCATCGCTCCCGTTAATAAAATTAAAAAATCCGTGGGCCAGAGGATGGGTTCTTAGGGGCTTCAATTTAGCAAACGATGCATGAAAGACTCTGTATAAGTAGGTACATTTTTTTCCTCGACTTTCAATCATGTCATTCATTTATTCGGCTCAACTGATTTCGGAAAAGTTTCACTTTGCAGACTAATGTGATAGTCTTTCTACAGCTCGATGTTCAGTCACTAGCACTAATACTTATAACCTACACTTAGACTTAGAATTACATCATAAAAACGCGTTTTTTCCTAGAATAGCGATAGCAACTTTGAGAAAGATCTATTTCGTTATTGTATGATGATGATGATTGAGCACCAAACCCAGCCAGGAGCAAGCCTGGCTCGGACAAGCCGGATACACCACGGGGCACTATTTTGTAAGGAAACACATACTCTGGGATGGGAGAGAAAGCGCGATCAACCGCAGCCAGTCGGGCACAATCAGCCGACTAAGCAGCCTAGAGCCAATATAGTAATAGTGGTAAAGACAGGTACAATCCATAGGAATGAGCATTGGTGTTTTGACCTTCGTTTGATTGGTCTCTTTTATCATTGGAGAATCATGTTCGTTTCTGGTGGTTGGGATTCCATTCGATTTTGACACGGCTTATATTTAAAAATATTAGTGTTCGCGTATATGTTTCATCGTCAGTAGTATTTGTTTCACTGTCAGTTTCGCTAAGGTGATATATTTCTTGGGTAGCTGATTTTTTCCTATCTGCTATTGTATTGTATAACGGGCTGGTGTCCGCAACTCCACGTCGAAGCGCGTATTTTGCGTGCGTATCTGCTACTAACTGAATCCATTCTTCTTTGCTTTTATTGGAATATTCCATGTCTTGTTGGAGTGACTCGTTTCATCTATATATTGATCTTCCAACTTTTAACCGTTTCGCCTTGTATCTAATAGCTGCGTGTAGTAAGTGAGGCTCTGGTCGTCAGAGGATGTGCCCGTTAAAAAATAACCGTAGGTATTTAATTATTTTGGTACCTAATTGTTATTCCCATAAGAATTTCGCGTGTTTTCTTATTCGGGGGGTTTCGCGTGCTCTTTATCATATCTTTAAGAATGAGTCTTTCGTATCTTCCGAGTTTCGATCGGATTGCCTTTGTGATTGCCGCTGCTTTAAGACAGTAAGTCATTGCAGGTTCTATGACCATATTATAGATAAAACGCGCGATATTCCACTCCATTTTCGAGTTTATAATGAAGTATAAAGGCCTTTGAGTTACGCATCGCTTGTTTACATCTGGCGTTAACTGTGTTGTTTCTATTAAATGTCGATGATATACAGGCTGTAAAAGACCTCATCACGAAGCCGTCAACCAAGCATTCTGTACATCAAACTAAGTAACTTTACGCAAAAAATATTGCTGGGAAAGGACTTTTTTTTGGGGTGAAAAATATTTTTTTTGTGGTAGAACTCAATATAACGCACTCAAAACATTGTGCTGATGGATGGATTGAATAGTACGGGGGTCGTAGAGGTGTTTAAAGATATTACATTATAACTTGTATTTTAAAAAAAACTCGTCAAAAAGTTGGAACTTTGACCCCCAATATCTCCGTAACTAGAAGTATCCCAGGTATGGTGTAGAACCAAAAAATGATCGCAATGACGAGGAGAACAAGTGCCTTTCCGCTTCGTTAAGACGTGTTTTACACCTTTTATACGTGCCTAGCTACTTAATTTCGTCTACCGGTTGAATACTGGTTCCTCCAATTATAATAAGACTTTAACTCTCTCTCTCTTTCTTTTCTCTTTTTTTTTTTTTTTCTCTCTCTTTTGACTTTTTTTTTCTTATTATAATTGTGTCTCAGTCTGTGATTACCAGTTTTGTTTTCGTTTCAAAAGATCTATTTCGTTATTGTATGAGTCTTAAAATACCATGTTCCTAAAACAAATTAGAACCAAATCAGTAGGAGAAAATCAGTTAATAAGTAGCTGAATGTAAACATATTAGTGCTGGGCTGGCAGTCTCGACAGAGATAACGACAAAATCGCTAACTTTCGATTGCTAATTACTAACGAATAAATTCGGTTGCAATAATGATGCTTACGAGTAACGCAAGTCTCTACGTCCAAGATGCGTTTCTTGCAAGCATCATTACGAGACTGCCAGCACTGGTGACTCTACTGCAAATACCGGATGACTTTTTTATCACTTTCCAAAAAAATGGGTATATTAGGTGAACGGAGTAGAAGCTTAAGGTGACACAGCACACGAGCTCGAACTCATTGGTGGGCGTGGCTAAAAAGCACGCTGTCTCACCTGGCATCGTGCCCGAAGGAGATAGTATCAGTGATGAGCAGTTAGACGCTAGTCTTCACGTGCGTCTAGTTCGTACGCACACACTCAGCGTTCCGAACCGTTCCGAACAAAAACGAAGTTATAATACTTTCGTCTGAACTTTTATTTTAATGGGCTAAAAAGAATAAAATAAACTTTTTTTTTAAAACTTTTACTATCAACTTATAACGTCATCGTCACTTCACAATTCGCGAGATTAGTGGCAACAATAATATTGTATAACTATATTGTTTGTTATTGTTGGCCTGGGGTCACGATGTCCTGGACGCTTTCCGCCAGGTCTGCTAATCCCTCGAGAGAAATAAATAGCTGTGAAGCCAGCAGAGTCTGGACGTTGGTCGGCAGACGACTGCTTTATATTGTCATCGTGGTACTGTGGATTTCCTTGGCCTGATAAAGTTTAGGATTTCCTTTTCAGGGCGTATCACGTCGGAGTCTCCAATTTAGTGGTTGTTGTACACTAACTAAATTAAATTAAAAATGTTCATAATTCTATATCAATTTAGTCAACACAAGACAGAGAAGTGACAGATCAGAAGAAAAGTAAAAATTATATCGTGAAGGTTTTATGTATATAAAGTTTCTAAATAAGTAGGTTGCTACACCATATTATAGGGTGTGCGTTTCGATGGCGCGACCACGGCGTTTTTTTTTTAAAATAACTATGCCATGATTTTGTAAAAATTATGTATGTACGTGGTTCAAATTTCCCAAAACCTTAAATTTGTCAAAGTTATGGTTAAAAAGTTATAAGGGTTTGAACGTGGCCACGCCATCGAAACGCGGAGAACCGCGCGGCCATGGAAATCTTAAAAACTAAGCGTTGCAGAGACCTGAAATTTAGGTAAATAAAGGATTGAATTTGTAAAAAAAATATAAAAAATCCTAGGTTTATATTTCAGGAGCATACGTATGGTACCGCTTATCACCTTCAAAATGTTCTGAATGTGAAATATTTAATTAATTAATGAATTTAATTTTAAATTATTTATTTTTTACAAAATCTTGCCATAGCTTAAAAAAAAAAGAATGACGTGGTCGCGCCATCGAAACGCACACATTATAGGAGTGCAATAAAAATGCACAGGCCCTTCAACTTCAGCGAAAAACAAATGACACGTCACTGACGTCATGCATGAAATGAAAAGGACAGAAATATAGGTCTTGTTCTTCTATCAAACGAAGGACATGTCAATATGGCGTATCCCCCTCCCACACCGCACCGGGGGAAACATTATTCAGTGAGATGCACGAAAATTCATAGTAAAAGGCGCGCGTAAAAAAATATGAAAAGGCTTTTGGGAAATCCAATTTTATGAAAAAACCACTGCATAAATCATTATCAAATAAAATTTATTGAATTCTTCGGTAATTTTTCTGTGTCGGTACCGACTTTGTTTTGGAAATTTGACCCTTCTTTTATTACTAATTTACGCCCAAAGTTACGTTAAAATTGGCAATAAAAATGAATCTTTGGTAGCTCGTAACTTTTGAATGCCTTTTTATTTTACTATTCTGTTTCCGCACAGACACAATTAATAATGAGACAAAACGATATCATGTTTAACTTTAGATGTACCATGTCAAACAGTGGAGTAATAGTCCCCCGAAATTTGTATGGAAAATATGTTGTGCAGATCAACCTTAAGGCGTAGACCTAGTTTTTTAAATTTTTTGCAGTTTAGAAAAAAATTGATACATCATCAAAAACCGCTACAAATTCAAGATAATTACAAGAAATTCAAGAGCAATTTTGAAAAGAAATGAAAAATATCGAATTTCAAATCATATGCGTACTACGCGTTAAAACGACGCAAACGCATACGTGATTCGCGAAACGCGTTTAAATTTGTTTTTTTTTTTTAAATATTTGTTTACGCAAAAAATAAACTAAGTATGCCATTTACTTCTACTCCGTTCACATAATATAGGTACTTATTTTTTTTTGGAAAGTGATAAAAAAGTCATCCTGTTTAATTAAACATGTAAACGCATTGCGGTGCTAACCTTCAGCTCCTTTTCTAAAATCCTCTCGCAAACGGGCAGGTCTATAGGAGCGCCGACGAAGTGGCACACGACCAGGTGGTAGCTCAACAGCGTCAGGTCGCAGAGCACGGAGCGCATGCCGGGCGCGAACGAGCCTGCCTCCAGCTCCGCCAGACCAACACTCTGAAACATTTCAAACATACCTTTGTTTACACATTTCTGCTAATCTCATATGGCGGCTCACGCCACGGGGCGCACAGAATTATTTGACAACTCGTCACTCCAAAACCTAGGTAGATTGTACCTAAGCTAAGCAGTTATACCTAAATATACGAAACATAATTCCTAATTGAGAATTAAAATAATATGTGACTAGAACTTGATCGTTAGGTAGGTACTATAATTATTAACACTTTATCTTAAATATTACATATATACAGGATGTCCGGTAATTAATGGATAACCTTGAAATGGCTTATAGTAGAATTTATAGCCATTTAGAAAAAAAATACGAAACAAAATCTATCATAAGTAGTACCAGTAAGCAAGTTCATTTATTTTGGAAAATTAGTATGAATTAATTTTTAAACAATATTAAACATCTTGGGTAAAAAAGAATGTAAGTATGCATACAGGTCTCCCAAAGTGATAATGCGCATAGAAATCTTCGTCACTGTTCGGCAACGGTCGTATTCCCCGAGCGTCGGGAGACGATATGTATATAGAGTGGTTAAGTGCATTTTCTTCATGCATAATTTAGTAGAATTATGTGTTCGAAATTGATTCGATAATTCGATGTAAGTAAATAGCGAGGAAAACGACACGATTGCGAATATGCTACAATCTTTGTTGAATTGATTTACTTCTTCATACAGGGGGTCTAAAATGGCCGCTTTAGCAGTATCGTAATATGAATCTTGTTAAAAATTTAAAATTCTTAAAATGGACTTTATAATCGTAGTCATAAAGTCCATTTTAAGAATTTTAATTTTTTAACGTGATTCATGCTAAGATTCTGCGTGGATTCTGCTATAGCGGCCATTTTAGACCCGCTGAAGCTGGTGTAATGATGGAAGAAAAGAAGGTTTAAACAACACAAGGTTTATACTAGAAGAAGAAAATATAGTTTTCAAACACAGGTTTACATTAAAATCTCAGTTCAAAAGTATTTACAGCACTGATCATTCCAGAATAATATTACCAAGAAGGGTGTGTAATAGCAGCTCTATATAATTCCACACAGAGAGAACACGTGCAGTCACCACCAATATATAAAGACGACTGACGGACCCACAAAGTACAGTAGACGGACCTTTGGCCTTTGACTGACCGGCGACAGCCGCCGACCGCCCGAATTGTTTTCAATTGTTTCACATGATTTGACATATGACATTGACTCCTGTTTCTTTCGAACAAGGTCCAAAATGCAAGTGCATTGTTTAGGGCTCTCTCCGATTCAATGATTCGGGTGTTTCCGGGAAAGATTTGCATGCGCATTATTAATTTGGGAGTACTGTACATGAATGACCAATAATTTTAAAATAATGTCGGTTTCAAGTGGATTTGATAATGGTACAATTATGTAAATTATGGCTAATGGTGAATTATTGCAATTAATAAAGACAAGGAGAAAAAATTAATGAAGCAAAAAAAAATAATATGGTGGCCCGCCCGCCCTACATCTGCGGATGAAATTTTTTTATAAGATAGAATTTTTTCCTATCTTTTTCTGAATGGCCATCCATGGGTTCTGCTATGGGCCATTTCAAGGTTATCAATTCGTTGCCGGACACCCTGTATATAATAATAATAATAATAATAAATTGTTTATTTCTCACCACAAGCCAAAAAATACAAACAATATTTACATAAAAGAAGTAGCCAACGATTTTTGGTTGTGGATCGCTGGTGCCTGTGGTAGGTAGTAACACCTGTAATACAGGTCACCAGGTCGCCACCTGTTTAAAGTTACACATTTGATAGCTTACATCTGGTAGCACAGCAAATAACAAAAATTTCAAACGATTCGTGAGCTTATTAGAAAAAGAGACACAAGAGAGTATTACAGTAATATAAGTAGGTAAAATAATTAAAAAGTTAAAGTACAAACGTTGGTGGTTTTTATGAATGTAAGTTTCTGTGTGCGTGGGTGTATGTGTGTGTTGGAGAGTGTTAGAGGATGAGTCTGATTAGACTAACACGTTAAAGAGAGCTTCTGTGGCAGTATGTTTGGCTTTGTAGCCCTATGTAAAGTGATTTTACAGTTATGCTTGTTCAATGAGTGTAGGGAAAGAATTTGGTTTAATTTATTGTAAAGATAGGGTCCGAGGAAAACAAAGAATCTTTGACTAAAAGAGGTTTTAAGAGGAGTAGCCAAGGCAACTATACGGTTACGGCGATTTGTTTGCAGTGAATAGTTGGAAATAGAGTGTTGCTTAATAACGGTGGTCAGTACAAACAATTGCCTAACCGTAAGGACTTGACAATATTCATAGAGCTTGACGGTGGGGACGGTGGAAAGTCTTGGCTTGAAACAGTACACCTTAAGAACCGCTCTCTGCGCACGTTCAATCTGAATATAGTGGGATTTAGCTGCCCCGCCCCAGGAACAGATACAATAGACCAAAATTGATTGACACAGTGCCTGATATGTCATTTTCATTAACCGACTTCAAAAAAGGCGGAGGTTATATGTTCGTGTGTATGTATTTTTTTTTTTTTATGTATGTTACCTGATTTCTCTCCCATTTGTTGACCGATTTTCAAAATTCTTTTTTCATTTGATAGAGTACACTCCTGAGGTGGTCCTATTTTAATTTGGTGAAGATCTGATGCTGACCTTCGGAGATATACAATAGAACTCTTCAAAAAGAGACGGCAAATCTGTTGTGATAGCTCCAATCGGTTGGATGTTCATTGTTTATACAATATCATGACGGAACATCACGCCTGTATGCTCTGAGGGGGTACGCAGAAGTGTACAATTTACCTGATTTCTCTCCCATTTGTGGACCGATTCTCAAAATTCTTTTTTTATTTGAAAAAGTATACTCCTAAGGTGGTCCCATTTTAATTTGGTGAAGATCTGATGCTGATCTTCGGAGATATACAATGGAACTCTTCAAAAATAGACGGCAAATCTGTTGTGATAGCTCCAATCGGTTGGATGTTCATTGTTTAAACAACATCATGACGTAACATTACACCTGTTTGCTCTGAGGGGTACATAGATGTGTACAGTACACCCAGATTTCGACAGTTATGGCATGTTATGTTCCATTTATTGGGGATAAGCCTATTACCATGACATGTATTGTTAACCATGTACAATGAATGCATAGCAAATATTTGTAAGTATAGGATATTACAACAACTAAAAATGGAAAAATAAAATAAAACAGAAAATCCCTCATTCCGAAACTATGAGTAATACCGAAAATACTCAAAGGAGTCTCGAGTCCGATTTTGATGAAAACTAAAACTGTATTTTTGAAAAATCTATATTCCTAGCCAGGAATCAAACCAATGAGGGATTTTCTTTTTAGCTCTTCCCTAGTCGCTGGATAGATGGCGCTAGGAGTTAGTATGATAATGCAAGGAACGGAACCTAAAAAAACTGATTTTAACAAAGCGCGAGAAATGTAGGTTATATTCGGAAGGTTAAGCAAATGAAAGTGTCAGTCAACGAGAGTATGTGACGTGACACAATATTTTTTTTTTCAAGCGTTTTGGCTTTGGCACCAACTATCATAGTAAGTTCAGCGCCATCTATAGAGTTCTTGGATACTAAGTTTTTTTTTAAAACCTCAAAAGGAAAACCTCTCATTGATTTAAAAAAAAAAACACATACAGTATTATTACACCATTTGATAGTGTCGCTATAATAGATAACATTCTTGAAAGTAATGACATGGTGGCAAATTTAAGGAAAAGTTTAAATTATAAATAGATTTATGCACATATTTATATTGTATTTATCCTGTTTGTTTGTGAATTTTAATGTCAAATATCAAGTTTGAATGATAATGTATTGGTATGACGATTTGAATAACTTGTTAAGGAAAATCTTTGTGTTCTTGTCTTGTTATGTGTATTTTTTTAAAAGGTATAAGTTGTTCATGTTCCTAACCGATAAATGTTCTAATAGTAAATTACGTAAAGTTTTAAAGTCTAAAACACTAAATTAATTTACTTTTTTTATGGTTGCAGAGTCTGTGTTGCCTACCGTCCATGACACTCCAAAGCAAAAATAACACATGGTCATTCTAAACCTCGTCCATCACTTTCAATTAGGCGAGATTGTAGTAAAAAACAGGTACAATAAACTAATATCAACATTACAGTATTTTAATTTTTGTTTGTTTTTTTAGGTTGTTTTTCTTTCGCTAAGATTTAGTTCAACCGTACCATCATCTACCTAGCCTCATCCCAACCATGATGGGGTCGGCTTCCAGTCCAACTGGATGCCAGTATTTTACATGGAGCGACTGCCTATCCGACCTCCACGACCCAGTTAGTACTGGGTAATACGATACCCCTTGGTAAGACTGGTTGTCAGACTTTTTGGGCCGCTGACTACCTGTAACGACTGTCAAAGATCTACAAATGACAGCCGGGACCAACAGCTTAACCTGCTTTCCGAGGCACGGAGGAAACTCGGTATGTAAGGGTGGTCATCTCACCCATCCACAGACCAACCTAGGCAAGCACGGCTTAACCTAAAGATCGACCCGAGCGGCTGTTATTATTTAGCCACGAGCTCCTTAGCCGACGCATGGCTCTATAAGTCGACTTATTATTCTACTTAGACACCGTGATTTTATTTACATTGTTGGTGAGGTCTGTCTACGACATGTTGCACCGGCCTCAAATATATTGGTGATAATGATGGTGGTGATGTCTCAGATGTCTGTCTGCAGAGGTAAAAACATTGTCTTTAAGTCATTAAAATTGCTGTAAAAAAACAATATACAATAATGTTAAGAGGCCTGTGACATATGAATTGTCCATACAAACGTAACAACAAAACCATTTACGATTCAAGCATATTTCCAACTTAATATATAGACTTTTGTTCAGATTTAGACACATTTTATAACCTGGATCGTCGAAATCTGAACACGTAGGGAACTTTCTATCCCGGTAGTATGATCCTGTGGGATATAGTTACCAAACTTCATGCGGGCAAAACCTACACTAATATTATTATAAAGAGGAAAGATTTGTATTTTTTTTTGTGTTTGTTTGTAATGAATAAACTCAAAAACTACAGCGCCGATTTAAAAAATTCATTCATCATTAGAAAGCTACATCCACCCTGAGTAACATAGGCTATATTTAATCCCCGTACTTTTACGGGAACGGGAACTACGCGGGTGCAACCGTGTGACGACCGTTAGTACTTACATTAATCGAATCGTAAGCGAATTGCGTTTCACACATTTTTATAGCGTAAATGACATGTTTTCTTCTTATTTATTCTGTATTGAAAACATTAATATTTGTTATATTAATTGAATAGAAACATTAGCGTATAGGTATTGTTTAGTTACAGATTATTAAAAAAAAGGCTTTTAGGATATCAATTATTCACAAAAGGTTTCGTCCACATCTTCGTTAAAGAATAAACTTTTGTGTCACATTTTATCTTCTTATAGAGCCACCGGTTGACCCTGAATTTCCGCACCCCAGCCAGTGACTAGGAGGAACACTGTTAGTCTGGTAAATGAATGATTGTGGTTGGAAAAGTTGAAAGCAGAAAATCTGACTTATGAACTTTGTTTGGACTAGTTAGAAGATAAACATATTAAAAGTCCTGACCCCTCCGAGGGGGGGGGGGGGGGCTAAGAAGGTCCCGTTTTTTGGTTTTTTGCTTATATCTCGAAAACGATGCGTCGTATAAAATTTTGTTGTACTACATAATAAAACCTCATAAAATTCTCTTCAACTTTGCTTTTCAAATTTATCTATCTCTTATCGTTGAATTGGTATGAGCTCCGAAAAACGAACAATATTTTAAAATTTGTCCAATTCTCTGTCCCGTTCGTTGTTTTTGGTTTGCATCTCGAAAACGGTGTGTCGCACGAATACTTGTTGTACTACACAATGAAATCTGATAAAATTCTCTACAACTTTGCTAATTTTTTTTTTTTTTTATATATTGGAGATAGATAAAACGTGTGACAAACAAATTTGTAGAGAATTTTATGAGGTTTTATTATGTAGTACAACAAAATTTTATACGACGCGTCGTTTTCGAGATATAAGCAAAAAACCAAAAAACGGGACCTTCTTTGCCCCCCCCCCCCCTCGGGATCACCTCGGAGGGGTCAGGACTTTTAATATGTTTATCTTCTAACTAGTCCAAACGAAGTTCATAAGTCAGATTTTCTGCTTTCGACTTTTCCAACCACATACCCCTTTTGAGCACTCATTTACCAGACTATGTGTGGTTTTAGTCAGTAGGAGTTTGACAGTACAGTCGGGGAACATCTATTGAGGATTTACATTCCTTTTTTTTTAATACAATTTTAATAATTTTAGAATTTTATATTTTTATTGTAGACAAGAATTTATAGTAGACAAGCTGTGCGTGCGCCCTATGAGTCCTTCCAGTCTAACCGGATGTAGCTGAATACCAGTATTTTACATGAAGCGACTGCGTATCTGACCACACATCCCAGATAGTACCCCTTGGTAAGACTGGGTGGCAGACTTTCGGGCCATTGACTACCTGTAACGATCACTATCAAATATATACAAATTACAGCTGGGACCACCGTCTTAACGTGCTTATCGAGGCACTGAGGAAACTTGGTACATAGTCACCTATCCACGGACCAACCCAGGAAAGAGCGGCATAACCTGAAGACCGACCCGAGCGGCAGTTATTATATAACCACGAGCTCCTCGACTCTAAGCTACTCGTAAGCGAGAACATTAAAAACAGATTACTCCATCCGAAAACATGTCATGTCATCATAATGACATGACATGTTTTCGAATGGATTAATAGTATAATGGAGTTATTTAAAAACAATATTTTCATACAACTAGTAGGTAAGGATCATAATACTTACCTACTAGTCGTATGAAAATATTGAGTTTTTCGCATTACCTCAACCTCCACCAACCACAACATGTTCAAGTCCAATTGCACCAAAAAATGTTTTCGAATGTACTTGATACTTGTTTTTTTTTTCTCTGCCTGACTTCTATCTTTTGTGGCTGATAAATCTGGCATGTTTTTTTTTCTCTTTGAGCAAAGTTTTAGGTAATAATTACACAGATTTTTCTTAAAAATTCTTCCATATAATGGGGACACATGATATTGTACATGGGATATGCAGATGATATTGTGACAAAAAAGTACTACTAGCGCCTTAACTATTAATAATCGCCGAATATATTATTACAATGTGGGTGTGTGACACGGATTTAAGCCCTTGCAGAGGTTTCCTAAATGCACATCTTGTCATGCAAATTTCAGGCTTCAGACAAGACAAACGGTTTACTCCTACACTTATAAGGGACCACTCATTAAATTGTAAATCATAAATGTTATGCAATCAGCAATAAGTTAATAACTGTTTTAGATCTGTTATTCAATTTGTGACATTAATAAATAACTAATCATTTCTCGAAGAAGACTGTGAACACAATTTTGATATTTGAATATTATCTAAAACGCAGGTGCCTCGAAACACATCGGCTTAAGTCTTGTTGCCGGTGACCTCGCAACAGTCGCAACCTACCACTCACGAGTCACGTGGCCTGCCGTAGTCAAATCAAACCAGACGAAAACACTGATTTTATTTAAGAGGTAAACGCGAGTTTTATAATGCAAAAAACCATATGATTCACTGCAATAAACAAAACCAGTAAAATATATGATAGTCTTCAGGATATATACTAGTGTTTTGAAAACATAATACAACTAATTTTACTCAATAAAAAAAATCACGAAATGTCTCTAAAAATTTCTTTTAACGAGTAAAAACCATTCTAAAATACATGCGATCATTCTGATTTTTTGGCAAGTAATTCTACAAGCAACATATTAGCATGATAGTGTTTTATTTTTTTAGTCCAATCATTAGATTTTTTTTGTAACTCGCAAAAAAACACTCATTTCGCAGTATACGGCCCGCAGTGACCGACGTAACAACCACTTTGTAGTGCAAGCTGATTAAGGCATCGTTCACACCAAACGTATAGTCAGCCGCCGACTTCGCAAATGTTTGAAAAACAAAAGCGAATCAGTCGGCGGCTGAAGTAAATTTTTCGTACATTTTCGAATTTGAATTTGTCGGCGGCAGACTATACGCGTTGGTGTGAACGATGCCAAAACTTTATTCTAACAGTATTTCAAATGAAGTTTGAACCACCACAAATAGAGTTGCCAATTTAGCTCCTGTAGTCGCCTTAAGTCAATTATTAGTCTTTAGTCAATCTAGGAAAGCCTTTAAGACCAATCTGAAATATTGTCAAGATAACCAACAGCAGATAAAAATGGATATTTTAGCCAAACATCACACTAATAAGAAATTTGGATCATTTTGGAAATCAACAAATAATTTGAATCCGAAGTTGAGTCCCCCTGTGAGCGTGGCGGGCGTACACGAGGCGACGGATATAGCCAATGCATTTCGGCGTCATACTAGACCTGTGCAGGTGTTTGATGCTGAAGGCAACTCTGGGGACATTACTATTATTTTTACGGCACAAGAAATATCAGCCATCATAAAGAAAATGGAGAGGGGTAAATCCCCAGGTCATGATGGCCTCAGCATCGAGCACCTGAGGTATGCGGGGGGACACTTGCCGCGTGTGCTGGCTTTATTTTTTAACCTGTGCGTTAGCCACGGTTACTTACCTGATGACGTAATGTATACAATGGTAGTGCCGATTGTGAAAAATAAAACGGGGGATGTATCTGACATATCCAACTACAGGCCCATTTCTCTGGCCACTGTCGTAGCAAAAGTGTTGGACAGTCTGCTTGATAAGCAATTGGCTAAACACCTCGAACTACATGATGCCCAGTTCGGTTTTAAGCCTGGGCTGTCAACTGAGAGTGCAATCTTGTGCCTCAAGCAGACTGTGCAATACTACACAGACAGGAAGACTCCTATTTTTGCTTGTTTTCTGGATCTGTCACGTGCATTTGATCTTGTATGTTACGATGTTTTGTGGCGTAAACTCGAATGTGAAACTACCTTACCAGCTGAAATAGTGTCGATATTTAAGTACTGGTATAGTAGTCAAAGCAATAGCGTGAAGTGGAATGGTTCGCACTCGTACGTGTATCGGTTGGAGTGCGGGGTGAGGCAAGGGGGGCTCAGCTCACCCAGGCTCTTCAACCTATACATGAACCAGCTGATCCTCGAGCTCAGCAGCACCAGTGTCGGATGTCATATTGACGGTGTGTGTATTAACAATATTAGTTATGCTGACGATATGGTGTTGCTGAGCCCATCGATCGGTGCTCTGAGGCAACTGATCGCTATATGCGAATGCTATGCGGTGAATCATGGGCTCAAATATAACGTCACAAAGAGCGAACTAATGGTTTTTAAAGCAGGCAGTGTGACATATTCGTGTATTCCAACTGTCGCTCTTTGTGGAGAACCACTGCGAAGGGTGGACAAGTTTAAGTATCTGGGCCACTGGGTCACTGAAGATCTTAAAGATAATTGTGACATTGAAAGGGAACGTAGGTCGCTGGCTGTCCGTTGTAACATGCTGGCTCGCAGGTTTGCACGTTGTACGAAGCCAGTAAAAGTAACGCTTTTCAAAGCTTACTGTCAGTCCTTCTACACGTGCAGCCTGTGGGTCAACTTTACTCAGCGGACATACAGCGACCTACGCGTTCAATACAATAATGCACTGAGAGTGCTGCTGCGGCTGCCGTGGCGCAGTAGTGCGTCAGGGATGTTTGCAGATAATAATATTGATGGTTTTGCCGCCATTATTAGAAATAGATGTGCATCCCTGATGACTCGTGTTCGCGGCAGCACCAACAGTATTCTCAGTGTATTCGCAGATCGGTGGGATTCCCCGATGGTGCGGAGGTGGATGCAGCTCCATGCTGAATTGTAATTGTTCATTTTCATCTGTGTCTGTACCCTACTAACACTAGAACTTAAGTCAAATTGTTACTAACCCTATGGACTCCGGTCTGAAATAAAATCTTTCTATTCTATTCTTAACCTTTCATATTTTTTCTAAATATCGTATGCTCATTATTTTTCGTTTTGATACCGTAAATATTGCGTATTTTAAGTATTTCGCAGACTTTCGTAAAATTCTGTTTTGACTTAAAATAATGTTGACATGATGTTTCGATCTTTTTAATATTCAGATGAAATATGCCATAGCTTATGATCCTTGCAATTGTTACCAAAACGCAACATCTTATGATTTAGAACCACTTTACCGATATGGATATATTTTTATTTTAAGTTAATAAAGACAGTATACTAAAATGTGTTTTGGCTGTGTTGTGTTTGTGACATGTTAGGTATAGGTGATGACTTTTTTATCACTTATGGGAAAAAAAGGGAATTTAATTCGAGGGACTAATTTAGATCCCAGGTGCTGCGAAGTTTTCTAGAGTAGAATCCCTAGCGTAACAAGGGATTCTAGAGTAGAATCCTGAGAGAAGCGAGGGATACAAGCACCGGATGACTTTTTTTTCACGAGTTATGTACTCTACTACTTTTTACCATTGACTGCGAGAAAAAATATAGAAGAATAGTATTTATATTTCTCATATGTTAATAATAACAGCCACTCGGTTCGATCTTCAAGGTTAAGCCACGCTTACCAAGGTCAGTCTATGGATGGGTGACCACTAATTCATTACATACTAAGTTTCCTCCGTGCGTCGGAAAGTAGGTAAAGCCCTTGGTCCCGGCTGTCATTTGTAGTTCTTTGACAGTCGTAACAGGAAGCCAGTTGCCCGAAAGTCTGACAACCAGTCTTACCAAGGAGTACCGTATTACGCACCCAGTACTAACTTGGTTGTGAAGGTCAGATAGGCAGTCGCTCCATGTAAAATACTGATTGGAATTAGAACAATACTCGAAATTCAGTGTTTTGTTCTCGTCGGCACGTTTTATTTGTTCATAATTAGGGCCAAGTTCACCGACAAGATAACAGTCTGATTACCTAAAAACAGCTGTTTAAAACACATGTTTGTACATGAAAATGTGTTTTAAACAGCTGTTTTTAGATAATTAGACTGTTATCTTTTCGGTGAACTTGGCCCTTAGTCCTTCTTCCAAATTCAAAATGTCTTTATTCACCCAGTGAGTAAAAGGGCCTAGCGTTTTATTCACCGAGTGAATAAAATAAATCGATGAATAAAATGCCCTTTTTCGAGTGGCAATGGTAAAAATATAATTATGGCCCAGCTTGTTACATAAAACATCGTACTACACTACAAATGTATCAGTCATCAGTCTTAACAAATCTCAGGCCATGGCATGCTAAGACAGACCCCAGTAATTGTGTGCTTTGTTTAAGTGTGTTTGAACATGTAATAAAAAAAAAAAAAAAAATAAACTATTCGCAGTGATTAATTTATTATGGCATTAGCAAAATGAAATTGACAAATATTTGACAAGCCTACTTTGCTTATGTTGTGTCCGGATCTAAGTAACTTTGGCTCTGTGTTGGGTGATTTAAATTCAAACGCGCACATGGTGTAAAAAGAATGCGTAAGTGAAAGGCAAATTTTTATAAAATAAATATAAAGATTTTGACTCTATCATCTGCCTAGCCTTTTCCCAACTATGTTGGGGTCGGCTTCCAGTCTAACCGGATGCAGCTGAATATCAGTATTTTCTCTATAGAGGGTGACTGTGTAAGATTCTTAAACACGTGATTGTACTCATGATAACAAACAACTATGTAAAAGTTGTATAAGTCTGGAATTCATACGATAAAGTTATTATTCCATTCCATGTTTGAAGTGAAGTTTCCTGTAGGTATGTGTAGGTATATTGATATTTGGTACAATTGAAAACATCGACACACATATTGCATCTAGACCTGTTTAGAAGTAACAGTATCTTCACCGCATTCTTAAGTCTGCCTAAAAAACTCAAGACTATGATGTAATATCACGGATGTTGTATGCCACTAACAAATTAATTAAAAACAAGATTGATTTTTCATTCGTTTGACACCCGACTGTGAAATCCCAAGTTATTAAGTGTTACTTATTTATCTATGCGAAATATTGTAACTATAAATATTAAAACTAATTTTATTATAAAATAACTGATTAAGTTGGCTACACTATGTTTATTCAAAGTGAAAATATTGTCATTGTAGTTAAAAGAATGAATAATTGAATTTCTAAATCTTATTTGGTCTTGCCTGCCATTTTTATGACAATGAACTACTTAAGGGGACTACAGGAGCTAAACGCGAGTTTTATAATGCAAAAAAGCATATGATTCACTGCAATAAACAAAACCAAAAAAAAATATATCATATTTTTCAGGATGTACGCTAGTACGATAGTGTTTTGAAAACATAATACAACTAATTTTACTCAAAAAAAAAAAAACCGAACTTATATCTAAAAATTTACATACATCTAAAAAAAACATACTAAAATACATGCGATCATTCTGATTTTTTGGCAAATAATTCTACAAGGAACATATTAGCATGATAAGTGTTTTATTTTTTTAGTCCAATCAATAGATTTTTTGTAAATCGCAAAAAACCACTCATTTCGCACTATTCGGCCCGCAGTGACTGACGTAACAAACACTTTGTTGTGCCAGCTGATTAGAACTTTATTCTAACAGTATTTCAAACGAAGTTTGAATCACCACAAATAGAGTTGCTAATTTAGCTCCTGTAGTCGCCTTAATTTCAGCATTGCCTCGTCATATCTTCTTGCCCTTGTCTAATTCTACTTGGGGTCGTCGGCGCAACACGTTTCCTTGAGGTCTTCCTCCCCTGTCAGAAGTCACGATATCATTTACTACCTTTCTCTATATCATTCCCCACACAATCCATCTGTCTTTTCTTAGGTCTTCCTCTCCATCCATCAATATTTATATTCATCACTCTTTTGGTCACATGTTTCATTCCAGCATATCACATGTCCGTACCAAGAAAAACGATTCCCTATTTCTCTGTAACTGCCGCTTACAAACTTCCTCTAATATACTCATTCCTTACTTTATTGTACGATACATCTCCGCTATATTGAATTGTTTTCATCCATCTTCTTCACAGCCTAGCATATTGATCCATATGACATGTCTAATCTCGGACTTGTATGTTTTCCTTTTAACTTGAGGGGCATCCGCGGGTCGCAGGATGTTCCAGTGACCTGTAGCCATTATTTAATTTATTTTGGGTTGTGCCGGTGCGTTACGTCTACAAGACAAGCGACCCGAGGTACTGGAAGTCAGTCGGAGCAGATCGGCGTGGGCGTTCTGGCAAGAGTGCATGAATGGGATGAAGATTTTGTCTCATAGAATACTTTTAAGGTTTTATGCATGGCCTAGCTATACTGATGGTGATATCAGTGAATAGATTCTAAACGTGACGCTTTAGAAGATATTGTCTCCTTTAAAACTTCTTTGTAGGTATACCAGCTCTTGATTAATATAGATTTTATGCGTGGCCGCTATTTCAAAAATAAAATCAAATGGCGAAAGTTAGGCAGGCCACACTTCATTTAAAATCTTACAACCTTTTTTCGTCCGGCTGTGCCCAATCGTGTCGAATTACGACGACCCAATCATGTTTCGAGCACGCCATAAACTTGTAAGGATTTCTTAATCGCTAGCTTCATTTGCGCTTTTGACAAAGCAAATATTATCTAAGAAGGCAGGAATTCGCGTTGCTGCAGCGCTGATTTTTTGTTAGTTGCGGTAACTTAGCAAGCAGGTTTTTTGTTTGACCATATAAGTGACATTATGAGTGATTATAATATGTACTAGCACTTCGCCCGCGAAAATTGTGATAGCTCGGCTAATTTGCATAATTACAATATAATTTATAGCATATGTTACTCGGTAAAGATGTAGCTTTCTAATGGAGAAAGAATTTTTAAAATCAGTTGAGTAGTTCTTGAGTTAAATTGTAACAAACAAACAAAAATTCAAATCTTTCCTCTATATAATATTAGTTTAGATAAATATGTCCATGTTCTCTTAAGCTTAGGTATTAGTTACTAGCTAATGCCCGCGTGGAGTTCGGTAATTGTCCCATGGGATCGCACTACCAGGATAAAAAGTGTCCTATGTGTTATCCACACACAAATTCAGGTTAAAGACTATCTGTGTGCCAAATTTCATCCAAATCCGATCAGTAGTTTTAGCGTAAAAGAGTAACAAAAATACACACATTACATACACATAAATACAAACATTCGCCTTTATAATATTAGTGGGATTACTAAGTCTTGCTATGAGTTTTGTGTCTGAAACAAGAGACAAACTATCACAAGACAAGTAGACGATAGGTGTTCAAAAATAAAATAATGTATGTTTATTTACCTTGCTTCCAGAAAACCCAACGAACTCTAAGACGCTTATGATCTTCGGCGGCAGCAACGATATCATCACGTTGAAGTTAGCGACGCCCAGGCGCACACCGCTTTGGAACTGTATCCTCGATTGCTCCGACTCCCACTGCTTCTTTTCAAGAATTTTTGCGCATTCCCTGTTTAATTACAAGGAAATTAGTTTATTTTATAATATTTAAATAAAATAGAGGTTAGAAGCTATACGACACACTTTCATCCTCTGGATATTATAGTACATTACTGCAGCGGCCAGCAACAGAGGCATTGATGGACAAACGTGTAAATGTGAGCCGAGGCGAAGCCGAGCCACACATCCGTAAGTCCATCAATGCCTAGTTGTGGCCAAAGCTTGTAAAGTACTTTTCTCAAATAATGCGAGGAAATTAAAACTCCCGCGTTAGCAGTTTATTGAAAAAAAAAAACAAATGAACTCGTCGTTCATTTGTTTTTTTTTCAATAATACAATGCTTTCTATTTGCAAGCCAATTCGAAATTTGAATAAAGCCTTTGATAAGTTACCTCCTTGGTTGCCATGTTTCAAACTAAAAGATCGTTCCATTTTTAAATAGGTAACACGACAGATATGAGTGTAATGTAATGAGGGATTTTCTTTTTAGCTCTTCCCTAGTCGCTGGATAGATGGCGCTAGGAGTAAGTATGATAATGCAAGGAACGGAACCTAAAAAAACAGATTTTAACAAAGCGCGATAAATGTTGGTTATATTCGGAAGATTAAGCAAATGAAAGTGTCCGTCAACGAGAGTATGTGACGTGACACAATGTTTTGTTTTTCAAGCGTTTTGGCTTTGGCATAGTAAGTTCAACGCCATCTATAGAGTTCTTGGAAATTAAGTTTTTTTTTAAAACCTCAAAAGGAAAACCTCTCATTCATTTGGCCGCTAAACACGACAGAATCGACAGATATGAATTTTTACACAACTTTTGCCGGCCGCTGGTCGCATGTACCTATCTGGCCAGTACAGCAATTTCGATTTATCTCGAAGAAGGTTGTCAAAATAATGCTCAAATTTCCAAGCATGTTTGAGAAAAGGTATTTTAAAGTTAAAGCGTTAATGTTATTACTGTTCCTAAATCAATCGATAATTCCGAAACCCATGCCAGCCCGCTGAGCATGACCACCGAATAAACGAAAGAGAATCGACAAATCTTTTGTTCATCTGTCATTTTGTCGATTCAATGACAGCAAAATGACAGATGAACAAAAGATTTTCGATTCTCTTTCGTTTCTTCGGTGGTCATGCTAAGCGGGCAGGTCGCGGGACCTAAGGTAGAATTCAATAAAAATAATAATTACTTGTAACTGTTGTAGCAATTTTTGACTTTGATTGTGCCCTTGATAAGCCCAGTAAGATCTTCACCGTCCATTATAGTCATAGCTGCCTGAAGCATAAGGGCTTCTGCGTAGCATAGCTCAGCGTGAGCTTCCAAATCTGTGTATGTGGCATAATTAGGCTGCAAAAAAAATGTTAAAGTAGGTAATTAATAATATTGCAGATATCCACACAATCATCATCATCAGCCTATATGTTCCCAGTGCTGGGACACGGCCTTCTCTCAATGAGAGGGAGTGGGCTATAATCCACCACACGGGCCCAGTGCGGGTAGGTAGATGTCACATGTCTTCTAATTTTTGGTTCTAGGACATGCCGGTTTCCTCACGATGTATTCCTTCACCGTTTTGAGAGCAGTGGTGATGAAATAAATTACACAAAGTACTGCGCCTGCGTGTCTGGGTTCAAACCCACGACTTACTTATCCTCACAATACATATATACGTACCTATGTAAGTGGGCTTTGCTTATTTTTAGTGTATAATACCTACCTAGTTCTGTATGTAAACATTGGTTAGTTAGAAATTTTTAACAATGTAATAATTTTCAACTTAATTTAAAATCACTTGCAGCCTGAATTGGTTTATTATGTAAAAAAAAAAAAAACAATAAAATAATTTTGTTGTATTAGGTGTGTTAGGTACTATGTAAAATGTACAAGCCCATTATAAAATCATTAAGCAAATTCAATGTAACTATCATTAAAACCAAGTTAATTAATACGAGATATGATAAATAGGATAAGGTCGGCGGTCCCTTGGATGGATAGAATAGAAGATGGGTCAGAATGTGCCCAGCAGCGTACCACTTTGTATCCTACATTAAAATGAAGATCTCATTAATTCTAACATGTCAATCCATGACAATATTACGCTAACTAATCAAATAAAAATGTTACAGCAATTCAACCAATCAAATTTTTATTATTAATGCGTTAATTAAATTGTGTCCATCTTTAATAATTTTTTAAACTAATATTGTAAAGAGCTAAAATTTGTATGTAGAGGGTAATCTCTGGAACGAATGATCCAATTAAAAATATTCTTTCACAGGAATAAATAAATAAAAACCGGCCAAGAGCGTGTCGGGCCACGCTCAGTGTAGGGTTCCGTAGTTTCCCGTCCGTCACAATAAGTGTTCCCACTTATGAGTTTAAAGGTGGGTATCCATTATGTAAAAATGCTTGCATATACGAATATACTACAAACTTAGTCCAGAAATTATTTTGTACAACTTTTTGTCTTTTTTGTACAAAAACTGTTGTTTCCATCAAGTTCAAAACGATTTTCCTAGAAAGTCCTTATAAAGTTCTACTTTTCAGATTTTTTTCATATTTTCTAAACTTATGGTTCAAAAGTTAGAGGGGGGAGACACATTGTTTTTTACTTTTGGAGCGATTATTTCCGAAATTATTGACATTATCAAAAAATGATTTTAGGAAACCCCTATTCATTTTTAAATACCTTTCCAACAATATATCACACGTTAGGGTTGAAATTAAAAAAAAAACACTTCCCACTTTACATATACGTATACTTTACTACTAATAAAACATTTTTTTCCAATTTTTATTTTACCACTTTGTCGGCGTGATTGATATACATATTGGTACCAAATTTCAGCTTTCTAGTGCTAACGGTCACAGAGATTAAGCGAGGACGGACAGACGGACGGACGGACGGACAGACATGGCGAAACTATAAGGGTTCCTAGTTGACTACGGAACCCTAAAAAAGCCTTTATTTCCCATTACCCTTAAAAATAACGTTATAAATGTATCCAATATTTTATTTCTTTGTTAGTAGTTTGATTTTTTTCTTATAATCTAAGTTAGTATGTTCTCCGGGATATGGGCCCCTCCTCGGTTGGAGGCCTCCTCCAGTTTCTTCCATTTGTCCCTGTCCTTTGCAATATTCTGCCAATCGTTTCCTGCTGTATCTATTAAATCGTCAGCCCACCTTCTCTTTGGTCTGCCTATTCTTCTTTTCCCCACACATATTTTTTTCACAGGAATAAAGCTACATTATTCGGGCAGCAGCACCCAGTTCTGGTTTTAAATAATCTTTTGTTGTGAGCACTGAACGTGTATACAAAATTACAGTAGTGCTATTAACTGTTCAGGAGTTCCCAAGTAAGGAGACGATCATGGGTAGCAGCGCCGAGTCATTACAGTCATTCGATACTTCATAGTTTATTCTTAAAAGCTTTGAATTTGTATATAAATGTGTATATGTATATAATATGTATGGTAAATACAATTATCAAGTTCAAGGACTACTAATTGCTATTTTAGAAGTGCCGTATCCTGTTTATTTAATTGATTAGCGTCATGGTATCTTCTAATAAAATGTTGTTATCGATTAGACCTTCACTTTAAGTTAGGTTTGAAAGTGCTACAACACTGGGCCCAGCGTCAATACAAATTGCCCCTTTTTCTTTGGATCCGTTTCGGTTATTCGTTTGAGCGTCGATTCTTGACTCAGGCAGATTGCCTTTTCATCCAAATACGTTCAGCCGTTAGGGCGTCAAAAGTTCAAAACGTTATACAGAAGACTTACTTTCGCTCTTATAATATTCGTGCGGATGTAAGTATAGTTTGATCTTCGCCTCATACATAATAAATCTAGAGGGAGACAAATGTTTGTAAATACTTATTGTTATGTCCTACAGCTTACGCAATCAAATACACAAACAAAAAAATAATAACAGTATTCTACCTTCTTTATAATTGTACCGATGCTCTCTACGAAAGTGTAATTTTTCCTGTGTTGGTTACATATGGAGATGGATACTTTGAGTGCTGCCAGGGTCCGATTGATCTGTGCGTGGTCGAAAGTCAGCATTGCTGGTATAAACTCGAACATGGAGGTGCCAAGACTGTGGTAAAGCGACGTGCGTTCCCTAGACATAAAAAATGGTGTGTTATTTTATTTGTAGGTATACCCGGGGCACTAGACTATAAATATAACATAACACTAATCAATCATGTATAAAATAATAAACCTTTGGGGATTACAGGCATGTAATAATAAGGACTGCTAAAAATAGTGAGCATGATTAGTTATCTAGCTGCTTTTCCTTGCTAGTATATCTGAAGCGGCCTCAGTAGGTACTTCAAAAACATTTATAATTCCGGATGGTGGGTAGGGCCAGGCTCTTCATGTATAAAAATACTCAAACCCCTTTCTATCAAGTCTAAAAGATACCAAGAAAATTTGTAGGAATATACATTGGTCGATTCTGTTGTGGACAAACTAAACTTAATTTAGGCTATTGCTATCTTTTTCACTCTAATAAAACGAGAAAGAGACGGACGTAATTTAGAGCTGTCAAATTCAGTTGGAACTAATATTTCCATACAAATGAAGGGTGCACGTAAAAACATGTCGGCTAAAAACGGGTTATTCACCAACTGGACACGAAAGACTGGACACGCGTGTGTCCAGTTGGTGAAACTCACAATTAGTATCACTTATTATTTCGTCATCTGGACACGCCAAAATTTTTACGCGTGTCCACATAGTGAAACTTAAATTAAATCACTTTTATGTTTTCGCCAACTGGACACACGTTCGCATTTTATCTGAATTCATGAGAAAGTACAGTCACGCAGATTGATATTCTGTATCACAATCATGTTCGGCCACGTTCCACTGTTGGGAATGGGTG
The DNA here is from genome assembly GCA_905147715.2 of Xestia xanthographa. Classification (NCBI taxonomy): domain Eukaryota; kingdom Metazoa; phylum Arthropoda; class Insecta; order Lepidoptera; family Noctuidae; genus Xestia; species Xestia xanthographa. The sequence continues at coordinate 25,439,713 of LR990641.1, read as the reverse complement.
ATTTTGACAATTTCTGAATAAAAAATAATAATATCAGAAAATGGTGAATATTTTACATTGACATACAAAATCACCTGTTCCCAACAGTGGAATCTGGCCGAACATGATTGTTGTTCGCGAGTCGCAACGAACGTCACCTAATCAGCAACGAACGTCACCTAATCAGCATATAGTGTTTTTGTTATAGTAAAACAGTGTAGAGTCAGTGTATGGGCAATATAGTGACAAGTAATAAGTGCCTTCAGTGATTAGAATAGTAAAAAACAGTAATTTACATAAGTGCTAGACTCATATAAAGTCGCAAGTGGAGTTTATAGTTTAATTTAGTATTTTAGTAAGATCCAGGTAGCCTATATAGGTTGCGACCTAGGCCTGGATATAGTCTTTTTTAATAACTTAGCCCTTCAGGAAAACCACTTTGATGAGAGTATGACAATCTAGCGCAGCTATATTCGTTAGTAATAAGAAAATTTGGTCTAACAGAATAACAGTTAAAGGATCGTTACAGGCTGAAAAATACAGACACGACAAAATAAGTAATCGATAGGCCATGTACTCGTCTAGTATATGGCAATTATTATATACTTACGTACAGTCACAGCAACAGTTTTCGTGTAATTCAGCCTGGAAGATCCTTCAACAACACTTCGACAACTTTTCCAACAGTGGCTACTGTTGGAAAAGTTGTCTGGTTTTTTGGAAATAATTTCCTAATTACAATAAAGATTATTGTGATTTTAATGTTTGTACATAAATAACTTTATGTAGAAGCCATATCATGTATATAATGTACTTAGATATAAGCACAAAATTGTAATTTTCCAAAAATATGCATGTATCGATAATCAAAATTTTTATTAAAATTTTCCAAAATCAGGAAGCGAATCAGGGTTCTCGTTACAGTAAAGTTCTTGAGTACCTTAGTAAACACAACATTTCTAAGAATTGTAGTCATCAGTACGGCAAATATATTATGAAGAAAACAGTGAAAAAGTTGTGCGCGAAAAGTCCTGAAGCTCCGAATCGCTTCCTGAATAGTTAGGAAAGTTTATCAGTGTATTGTTTCCCAGTAAACCCCCTTCTCTCTTTAGGTTCTACGCCTGAGATTGCGTAGATTGGCTACAGTTAAATAGGTGTAGGACGTCAGCGCCGATTGAGAGCGAAGTATAGTGTATGCGTGCGCCCGGTGTAGAAAGGGTATAGGCAGACCGCTAGGTACACGTTATACATCGACGCCTTCAGCGGATCACGCCCGTTCGGCACAATTGTGATACAGAAAATCAATCTGCGTGACTGTACTTTGTCATGAATTCAGGTAAAATACGGATGTGTGTCCAGTTGGCGAAAACATAAAAGTGATTTAATTTAAGTTTCACTATGTGGACACGCGTAAAAATTTTGGCGTGTCCAGATGACGAAACAATAAGTGATACTAATTGTGAGTTTCACCAACTGGACACACGTGTGTTCAGTCTCTCGTGTCCAGTTGGTGAATAACCCCTAAAAACACGGTGAAGCGCAAGGCATAAACTAGTTTGACATCTCTAACTTAGTTCATAGCTACAGCCGTCCTTTTCTCGCACTGCCTTTTAGTAAAAGATAGCAATAGCCTAAATTAAGTTTAGTTTGTGCACAACAGAATCGACACCATTGTCCTCCAAAAAATAAGGTTTATTTTGACACAACACTGCATTGTTAATTATTATTATACATAAAGATTTGAGGACAATTTCCTAAAAAAATATCTCATACTATGCTTGTTTGTACTGATTCCAGCTATTGCCGTGGCCGAAATTTCTACACGGCAATAAAATATCGGAAGTAGGTATTAAGGCCAGGGTCCGTATAAGAATATTCTAACTCCTTTATGTGTAAAAATGACTTTTTCTGCTTTTTTTTGGTTCCTACGCCTTTATGAGCTTGGAGGGTTGTATTGATGATTTTGATGATTATAATTCTTTAACTACATACGTCTTACAGCCGGGAATAATATTTTAATCAACATACAACCTAGCACTGGCCTGCAAATTGCAAAAAACGTAAGAACATTAGAATTTCGCGGGCTGGTTGGAGCATTCACCTTAACTTGGATTTAGTAGTTACTTAATGATTCTGGACCCCTCCCCCGCACGGGTGTGTATTCAAAAGTAAGTTGGTAGTAAGTAGTAATATGAGACGTAAAATTTTAAGCCAGGTAGAAAGATACCGCTCTAGGTTTATGGGTCTACTAAAATTACTAAATAACAAACCTATTTGATATCGTTTAAGCATATTTTTCAAAACCAAATGACGTTAATCTCACCATGGTTTCATCATGTTATTGGCACCAACTAAATCGTTATTGAAGAATTTTCTTATGGCCACTTCACAGTCATCGAAAGCAGTTTGTAAATCCATTGTGTTCCTAAAAAATAACGTGTTATGAAAAATCGTTTTTTAAAACATTAACTGAAGTTGGAAATTTATTGGCCACAATATACAACAAAAAGCTATACTTACGTTGGATGCTCATCTGTGGCATCTTCGAACTCATCCTGCAACAAAAACAAAAAAGTTTTTCACGTGCTTATAAGATACGTTATCCTGACTGAAAGATATGTTATACTGAAAATTAGGTAATCGAAATATCGGGTAAGTGTCTGGGCCCAAACTTGAGGTAGTAAAGTAATACTTCCATCATATTGGCGAAAGAGTCCAACTGTAAACAATATAATATGTGCAATACATAGTATCATTCATTTATTTTTACAAAAGAAAGCTATTGGTGTCGATTCTGTTGGGCACAAACTACACTTAATTTAGGCTATTGCTATATTTTTCTCTCTAATAAAACGAGAAAGAGACGGACGTAATTTAGAGCTGTCAAATTCAGTTGGAACTAATATTTCCATATAAATGAAGGGTGCACGTAAAAACATGTCGACCAAAAACACGGTGAAGCGCAAGGCATAAACTAGTTTGACATCTCTAACTTAGTTTGTACCTATAGCCGTCCTTTTCTCGCACTGCCTTTTAGTAAAAGATAGCAATAGCCTAAATTAAGTTTAGTTTGTGCACAACAGAATCGAAACCATTGCCTAAATAGTAAACTCACTTCAAAATGTTCGTCGGCAAGAGGCGGCGTCCCCTCCACGTGGTATGGGCCGTGTAAGGAAGTCAGCGCCGAGGCGGTCTCTTGCCTCAGAGCCATATCCAATCTAAAACAATGTTTTATAAATAATTCATTATTTCACGAAGGCACAATATTTTACGGCTAGAAATGAGGTGACTAAGTATGGAAGACGACATGCTGCGCCGTCCACAAATAATAATAATTGGGTAAAGGGCAGGAGAATGTTGACAATATTTTACAGTATTCAAACTAGCCGTGTGGTATCCGTCAGATTCGAATAGAACCAACCCATTACACTCACGGGTGTCGTATAAGGCTACTAATGTCTGAGGCAGAACACCTTGCGCCTCCGTAGAGCAGAGAATGGGCAGCAGCGTTTTCTGTTAGTCTTTCATCACTGCGATCTCCAATCCGCCTGCCAAGCGTTAAGATTACGGCAAATTCCTCCCATCATGGGAGAGGCTTATGTCCAACAGTGGACGTTATGGGCTGTTGTAGTAGTTATACAGGATGTAAACGAACATTTTACGAAGCCGTCAACCAAGCATTCTGCACAAACAAACAGCAAACTAACTAAGCAACTCTACGCAAAAAAATCTTTCTGGGAAACCACTTTTTTTGGGGTGAAAAATCACGTTTTACGGTAAAACTCAATGTAACGCACTCAAAACATTGTGCTGATGAAGGGTGTAAATCGACCCTTAAAGAAGCCGAAAAAAGCACTTTTTCCCCTCGTCATTGCGATCATTTTTTTGTACTGTACCATATTTGGGAAACTACTAGTTACGGAGTTATTGGAGGTCAAAGTTCCAACTTTTTCAAAAGGTTTTTTGCAAATGCTAGTTTTTAAGGTCATAACTTTATTTTGAATACCTCCATAACCCGTTTAATATTAAATGCGTCCATCAGCACAATGTTTTGAGTGCGTTACATTGAGTTTTACCGTAAAACGTGATTTTTCACCCCAAAAAAAGTGGTTTCCTAGAAAGATTTTTTGCGTAGAGTTGCTTAGTTTGTTTGCTGTTTGTTTGTTTGTGCAGAATGCTTGGTTGACGGCTTCGTAAAGTGTTCGTTTACATCCTGTATAACTACTACAACAGCCCATAACGTCCACTGCTGGACATAAGCCTCTCCCATGATGGGAGAAATTTGCCGTAATCTCCACGAGATCGCAGTGATAAAAGACTAACAGAAAACGCTGCTGCCCATTCTCTGGTCTACGGAGGCGCAAGGTGTTTTGCCTCAGACATTAGTCGCGTAGTGTAATGGGTTTGTTCTATTCTACTCTGCCGGATACCGCACGGCTTCCTGTATAACTATTCCAACTGTATAACTGAAAACATTAATTTACTAGCTTCAGCCAGCAGCTTCGCCCGCGTGAAGTTAGATAATTGCCCCATGGGACCTTACTACCGGGATAAAAAGTATCCTATGTGTTAATCCAGGTTTTAGACTATCTGTGTGCTAAATATCACCAAATTCCGTTCATTAGTTTTTGCGTGAAAGAGTAACAAACATCCATACTCACTAACTTTCGCATTTATAATATTACAAGAGGACGTCACGCGGTTTCATCCGCGTAGTTCCCGTTCCCGTGGAAGTACGGGGATAAAATATAGCCTATGTTACTCAGGGTGAATGTAGGGTTCTATTGGTGAAATAATTTTTGAAATCGGCGCATTAGTATTTGAGTTAATTCATTACAAACATACACACAAAAATACAAATCTTTCCTCTTTATAATATTAGTGTAGATGTAGACTAGCTGATGCCCGCGGCTTCGCCCGCCCGCAAATTATATACTAAAACCAACCTGAATCACTCTGTGTATTAAAAAAACCCGCACCAAAATCCGTTGCGTAGTTTTAAATATTTAAGCATACATAGGGATAGACAGACAGACGGACGCGGCGGGGTCTTTGTTTTATAATATGTATTGATAGTGAAGTAGGATTATTACTTTGAAAATACATCGTCTGCCTAGCCTTTCGGTCAGCTTCTAGTCAATCCGGATGCAGCTGAATACCAGTATTTTACATGGAGCGAGTGCCTATCTAACCTCCACAACCCACATAATAGGGAATATGCACGTTATTTTTTTTTTTCACTTAAATCAATAAAATACAGTAATATCAACTCAAGTTCAACTACTGCTTGTCGCTTAAAAATAATATTAAACTCCTGCAATTTTCTTTGACAGTTCAAACGTCCGTGACTGTCGCGGCCATGATGTGACGTCATTTATCACAATTTGCCTTGTTTATATCAAATTTTTTGCCCTTAATAGAATTTATATTATATTTTACTAATTGTATGTGCTCTAATCAAGTAAAAATTGCAATAACAATATTATAATAAAAACGTAGTGAAACCTTAAGCACTTTTCAAATAAACGTGTTTTTTTGACACATAGACTTTGACGTCACTACCGGCGTTATCGAGAACGACGCGTTTTGAGAGTGCGTTCCGTTTCACCGAAAACATGCTACATAAAACAGTAAATTATAAAATAAGTGATGTATTAGCAACTTAAACAAGTGTACCACAATGTTTTTTATGGGCCAATACAAGGCATTTTTAATAAAGAAAAAGAGTTTTGTACACAAAACTCTTTTTCAGAATAGGGAATATTCCCTATTCTTCAAATTACAAGTTTTGACGCCACATTTCCTTTACGTTAAGGACTATAGTGACAAGCGAAGTGGTGGTTGTGAGGCCTTAACTGCCATTTAATACACAAAAAATAATCCTCATAATCATGAGGAAGCTTAAAAAAAGTTAAACCAAACTGATAATGACCTTTACCACAAAATAAACTTTGTAGGTCAAAGCAATTTTAAAACCGGACTAGCCGCTTTTTTTTAATTATGGCCCCAGTTTTATTGATAAGAAGAATATTCCTTTTAAAACAATGTCCCGTGTAATTACTGGTCATTCAGAATTTATGTCAATTACACTCAAATGGTGCTCTCATAACAATAAACTTGCAGAAAGTTAAGAAATAGACTAACAATAAGCTCACACAAGACATCGATTTACGGATGGCTAAGGACGAAGCGGGGTTCCTAAGGCGCGGGACAAATACAAGTAGCGTCGGGCGCGGGCGTGGCGCGGGCGCGGCGCCATTTCTCTGTTTGTATAGAAGAGGTGAGGCGCGAGATATACTGAGACGGCGATGGGGCGCGGCGCCCGCGCCCGACGCTTCTTGTATTTGTCCCGCGCCTAAGCCGGCGCAGCAGCGGTGTCGTTGCTTAGGAACAGCCCTTCGTCCTCGAGCCATGTTAGATAGAAATTACGAAATGGCAACCATCTTAAATCTAGGACTCAAGGCACAGAATAAATAGTACACTCTAGGTACCCACTATAATCTACATTCTCGAACTAATGAGAATATTATTAATTGAAAAGAAAATACTGATAAGAATGTAATATTATTATTATGTATTTACTGAATATACAGAATATTAGCTGTTGCTTGTATTTTTTCTGTAACGAAAATGACCTCAAATACTTTAAAATGTTTAAACTCGGTTTAAACTTGTCTAAACGCCCATTTTTTTTAAATAATACCAGAGCTTGTATAACGGTAATTCCTATAAATGTTAGTTCGAGTTTCATTTCCTACGAAATGAATGGGAAACTCTTGTTAGGCTGTGTGGCCCCTAGGATGTGGCCGAAGCGGGTAAAACCAATAGCTAGAATAAAACTAATTGTTAAAATAATAACTTATAAGTAATATAAACAATTACCTACGTATTTGTAAAAAAACACAGTTTTTACTATTTTTTCCTAGATCTCTATCAGCATACTAAAAGGAACTTATTACTTTTTTAAAATGTACACACAATCAATGAAAATAACTGGAAATAAAACAGCTTTCTTCATCTCTAATAAAAATTGAGAGCATATTATGTTTTCTGGCATGCGAGTATGTTTATATTCATCGGTGCCAACTTTTAGTGAAAGTTTGTCAGCAACTGGTGTCTACCTCACTTTCACTCTGTCTTAGTAACTCAAGCCTGGCTTGCTATATGTACGAGATGAGAAGGCCGTTTTATGTTACAGAATCATTATCCACGTCTTCGTGCACGTTTTCTAATTACTTTAATTATTATGCACTACACAAGGCTAAGAATTATTATGCTAATGATTTGCTCTGTATAGACTAGTTTTCTATTTTTTTTTTCAATAGTTACCTGTCCGGTGTTGATAAAGGTATTCCAGAAATCGAAGTCAACAGTTTTGTCGATAAATATCGATAAACTTCGAACGGACATAGTTGTTCATAATGATGAGTACAATGACCGGTCGAAGTTTATCGATATCGTCCGGAAACACGTCGTATTGAAGACGATTAAAAACCTCCGACCTATTATAATACCAAGTTTAATACAAGCTTGGATTATAAAGTCCGCAGTTGGCAACATATACCTAGGACTTTACACATAATAGGTACCTAAGTACATAGAACATGTAGTTGCTTCTTAGCGGGCAATATTTACGTATATCTCCAATAAAATTGCCGCTAACATTGACAGCCAGACTATTATTATACTTACTACAATGATATTATAAAGAAGATACGCCATGTTCATACTGAATGGCGTTCAGATATCGTTGCGAGTAATTTAAAACTACGACAGCGATAGATAATACGGAACGTATAAGATAGAAAGAGATAGCTAGCTATCAAAGTGCGACAATTGTGTCACTTTGTCCTCAACAATTTGTGCGTGCTAGTGCGATATCTACCTCTTTTTACTACTTATATAATATCATTGACTTACTATAAATAGGGTAGATGACACCATAAAACAATAATTCCAAGACACCAATCTAAAAAAAAACCACTTTATTTTGGGCCTGAAAACCCGATTTATTTTCAATTATTTGCTAAATTAGATTTTTAGTTGCTTTGAAATCAATAAATAGTTGAGTCATTGATTTGACTAAACAGTGACATCACCGTTTGCTATTGTCATACAAAATTTATGAGGGAACCGCGTTTTGACAGCTCCTAAAAAGTATCTCAATTGATTGGTGTGTCATCATCTACCCCATTAGGTACTAACAATAGATATAAGCAATGATATCTATACTAATATTATAAAGAGGAAAACTTTGTTTGTTTGTAATGAATAGGCTCAAAAACTACTGGACCGATTTCAAAAATTCTTTCACTATTAGAAAGCTACATTCACCCTGAGTAACATAGGCTATATTTTATCCCCATACTCCCACGGGAACGGGAACTACGCGGGTGAAACCGCGGGACGTCCGCTAGTATAAACTATAGATACGTTGTCCGCACTCTAAAATGACAACATGAAATGAAGCCAATTGGCCACATCGCGCTTAGTTACGCACCAACCTGTCGCGCGACGCTACGTTTGTTTATAATTTAATAAATCCTGTGACGTGACTGAAGATGTATATTTATCTCCCTCTCGCAACAGGCATCCCGCCGTTCGGTGTCATATTTTCTTTCTCTTTCTTCACGCTTATAAGTAGTTCTAGTATTTTCGCCGTTTTTAAGCGCCGCGATGTTGGTTCATGACGTGTCTATATATAATACGTCATTGGATATAAGCAACATTCTTGTTACTAACAACCTTGCCTTGCCTATGGACTTTTTGTTTGAAATAAACTATTTTTATTTATTTTATTTTATGACAATATTTTAAATGTGGCCAAGCCAGCAACACATTTTTGGTATGGCATGCGTTTTTTGTGTTCCGGCAGGTTGCAGGACAATCGAATGGGAAGCAAAAAACGGTCTAGTCCTAATTATGGTGCATTAATCTAATCTCAGACAATGAGTTTTAAGGCGCTATTTTAAGGGCAATGTAACACAGGTAGAAACGTTTCGCGTGTGACCGTCTCTGCAGTATTTTCGGTGTGAACAAGAGACTATTGCAGGCATAGAATATAATATTATAGATTACTCTTTAATATGTACACCATTAAAATTACAGATACTTACAAAAAGCAGGCATTTATTATAAGTAGCCGTCAAGACGATTCAAAACGAGGCATTATTTCCCGACAATACCTATGTGGCTGCGACACATAAAGGTGCTTCTATACAGGCTATATTTTGAGTGATATTTGAGCCTAGCACAAAAACATTTTAATGCAGATTATGTCTGAAAAATATAAAACCCGGAAATATGTATGACTATGAACACCGTTGTTCACCGTTCCTATTGTTTGTCTTTAATACTGGCAGTAATGACTGACAAAACAGTCCAGTAGGGCTATTACGTATCTTTTTGATCTCCAGTGACTATCAAGCTTCGGTTGTACACCGCACTTTGATGACAACCGAGAAAGTCAAAATATTGGTATTACGTATTACACAGAGTGTATATCACTTTACGGTGACTAACAACCCGGGTACGGTGTAACGCCTTTCACGAAAGCTACTTGAAACTCAGTTGTCATCAATTTGATGTCCAATAAGCTTACATAATCGCAATATTAGAAGAATCGATACGAAAGCGTTTGTCAAAATGAGTTACGGTGACTATCAGCCACGATGGGCACCGATGACGTCACTTTTGATCGCGACTGGTCATACAAATAATACGAAACTAACCTTTTGACAGTTATTTGATGGACACTAAGCCCAGTTACTATCATTTCGAGCTGTCAACAGAGATACGTAATATGCCTGCAGATCGCATAGGAAGACACCACAGAATATAGCAACACATCCAATAACTATGCAACTTAACGAAAAGAGCTGGCAGTATTTTTGATTCCAGTGGAATCGGCCTCCAACCTACCGGTCTGGCAACATACCAAAATGCTTTAGCCAAATAAAAAAAATGGGACTTTTTATTTATTCACTGGATCTTCAGTAGAAACTACACAATTACATGCAAGTATACCTAAAACAGGGACAAATACAAGTACATGTGCGCTTTCAATTATAGTAGATCACAGCATTCACGTATAATCTAGGTACTTACATCATACAGTAAATTTGATAAGGTTAAAAATCTAAACAAATAAAATTAAATAACACTAAAAAAAATGGGTCGTATTTTGTATAGCCTAGCTGTAATTGTTGTCAAATGCCAATGTTGCCGGCAACTGTATCCAAACATTGCAGTAAAAATATTACCCGTTTAGACGCACATTTATTTATACTTATCAATGTGTATGTATTTATTTTCATTGTGATTAGTGGTTTTGTGTGACTGAGCTAAGACAAGACAAGCACAACACTTTTTGAATATTTTCCTCAGTAATTGTTGCCCTTCTTAACGCAAAAATTACCGGCCATATTAATATAGGATAATTATATTTTCGGGCATAAAACAAAAATGAAAAAAAGGAAGTAAGTACCTATGAAATGATGATGCATCATTGTTATGAATTGCTTTGGCGCATAAGGAGTATGCCCAGTCTGCTCACTACTCTTTCCCATGACCGAATCAACAGTTGCCAGCGAAAGGTTTTTGCCTGTGCCGATACGCTGTGACTGGCACGCGACTGTAGCTTGCAATCCGGATATCGGAATTATCCGGATATCCGCCCAATTTCATATTCGAATAATGAAAGCAACTGAATCCGGATAATACGGATTTTACGAATAGTCATTTTTTTCGAATTTACTGTGTATATAAAGCCTAATAATAAATTTTGGCATCGTGTGCAGTAAATACATGTATCTACTCGTAGAGTATTATCTACATATTTTTCGTTCAAATTTGACTAAATCTACGTAATTTTCTATTCTGATATTCGTCATTTTCAAAATCCGAGTACCCTCTCCGCAGCTATCTGTCACACATTGTATATCGCTGTCCTACAATTGATAGCTATCTGTCACACTTGTACTGCGCGCACCCGCCTCCCAAAAAACTGCATTAAAAACCGTCTAAAACTGTCTCCTCTAGAGCTTATACCTCTGTGTTCAATTCGTTACTAAATTCCTCAATAATAAAATCGAACATTGCAACACTATTCCACTGACAACTTGCCGAAAAAAAAAAAGAAACTTCCATTTGACATTAGACGACTGGCGGTGAACACTAAAATTTACCTGCGCAGCAAATGTCGTGAGTACTCTGGTATTTTTAATGGTAGCTGATACTATTATATATCAAAATTATCCTTGTGAACCGTGCTTCATTATTTTGTCAACGTAAATTCGTTTTGGAATCTCGAAGTTGCAATATTTCGCCCGTGAAAAAGTAGTTATTATATGTACCTATAGTGATTGTGTTGTGTGAAGAAATACGTGATTTAGAGACTAAAACGTGTGTGAAATGGGAAAAACAGTGCTTAATTAGTGAGGTGATTAGATTGTTCAACTATCTACACCAAAAAACATGTGGGTTTGTGTGTTTTTTCATCCAACACCGGCTGCCAAAAATTAGTTCCCAGATGTAAACAAACAGTGAGTTCTAGTATAGTTCTAGTTTCATAAGTATATTTAGATATGATGCTATTGAGCTATAAATGAGATTGTGGTCTTGTTGGAAAGGAAATATAGTCTAGTTTATTTCTTTAATGTTAAAATGGATAAAAAACTAAGAGAAAACTGATATTTCTAGCGAAATATCAGTTTTTGTAACTATTTTTTGCTATACATTATGACTTGGAGTATATAATTAAAGTATTTCATTTTGATTTCTAGATAAGTAGATTCCTTATCTAATCAGCTTGACAACAGTATTTTTGAAATTGCTCTAGGACTTGTAGTTTTTGAGCTACAGGTGTTTTTATCGGATCGGGCAGAAAATGTTTTGAAAACTTGCAAAAATTTTTGCATGTGAGCGGTTACGGTATTTGCAAATCCGCGCGCTTGGCTGCGGAGAGGGTACCGGAACTGAGCGAGACTATCTTCACAATACGAAAAGCTTTTATGATGAAGCAAAACTCGACACCTCTGATAACCCTTTTGAAAATCCTTCAAATGTATCCATTCAACGGACAATCGTCCATATTATTTCTGCTTATTTTGGAGCAAAAGAACGTGAAAATATCCCTAACGAGCCTCAAGTAATTGAAGTCGCTCACATCGTAAAAGGTTCAATAAGAGAACAATAACAAGATAAATAAAAAAATAGTTACTGAGACCATCATCTTCACAACTTTCGCGAGGGCAATATGCGCAACCATTTCCATCCCGTCAAAGCGATTTGATTAATACAACACAGGTAGAAATGGCGCTTTATTATCAGGGAGGCCATAGGAGGAAGAACTCGGAGTGGGCATACAATGTTTTGCTGGGATTTCCGTGTATTTATCTACGCATCTTTCTAAAACATTGTATGCCCGAAAGAATTTCTGCCTCTGGCTGTTTACGTAACCATTTATCTATTTGCCTATTTTGATTGCTTAAGCTTTTTGAGATCTCACTTTGAAATTAAAAATTGCATGAGATAATAATAAAAGTTGATATAAGGTGAATAGTAGTTTAGTATTTAGAAGGGTCGTTGGTTTATTTAAGAGTTCCTGATTACATTAGAAATAAAAAAGACGTTAACATTTTCATTTTTATTAAGTTTTACTATTGGTTTTATTTGATTTTTGGCTCATAATAAAATTGTTTGTTTGTTAATTTTAGATGAAGAACTGTTTAGTTGTTAGTAAATACTGATGCTTTTAACAATTTCCCAACTTTTAATTACCGGGGTGCTACAGGGCGAGCATTGTTTTTCATATTCTGGTTTTAATTTTTATTCCTTTCTAAATTATCCGTATTATCCGGATATTCCGCGCAGTAAAATATTGATATCCGTATTATCCGGATAGTAAAAATGAACGGATATTGCAAGCCTTACACGCGACGCCGACGGTGTCGGTTGGCGACGGAGCGGATAGTCATAATTTTCAATACATTTTTTTTTTTTTACCTGATTTGTTTCTAGCACGGTCATGGATATGATACGGTTTAATGGGTAGACTCCTTTAATCAGTATGTTTAATCATATGCTTCAAGACGTTCCGTTCACGACCTTCGAGGTAATAATTCCTAACAATTATTCTTGTTCTAGTAATTCTACTAGATACTAGTACCTACCTACCTACCTCTGTAATACATCTGTAATTTTAACCCGACAAAGTACATGTATTTTGAGTTTTATTTCATTTCCTTCTTTGATGTATGTACGTGGTCTGAAACTATTGGCCGGCAGTGTACCTACATGTCAAACACATAACCCTCCTTTTGGGCTTCGCCGCAGTCGGGTAAAAATAAACGGCTAGTAAAGTTTGGCCGCTGAGAGAATGCGTTCCTGACGTCTGTCAGTTGGTACAAAAATTTAGCGCGAAATTATAACATTTATTGATAATTTATTTAATGATATAGTTTTTAATAATATTATTTGTTAAAAGGGCAAAAGGGTAATAATAGGTAAGTTATATAAGCAATAAGTTATCTACCATCACCAATAATACTAAGACTCGCGAACTGTCAGGAACGCATTCTCTCAGCGGCCGAACTTTACCACACCACCACCACAACAGCCCATAACGTCCACTGCTGGACATAAGCCTCTCCCATGATGGGAGGAATTTGCCGTAATCTCCACGCTTGGCAGGCGGATTGGAGATCGCAGTGATGAAAGACTAACAGAAAACGCTGCTGCCCATTCTCTGGTCTACGGAGGCGCAAGGTGTTCTGCCTCATACATTAGTCGCCTTATACGACACCCGTGAGTGTGATGGGTTGGTTCTATTCTACTCTGCCGGATACCACACGGCTAACTTTGCCGAACTTTAGTTATGAGCTAATCGAGCTAAGTCACAAATTTCTTGAAAACAGCGCAGGTTGCACAGGATAGCAAGATATTTGGGAGGGATATTGACGGCCCTAGATAAAGAAATTCTCAATTTAGTAACTGTTCATTTATTACTCTTATTTTTAGAGTTCCGTACCTCAAAAGATAAAAAAGGAACCCTTCTAAGATCACTTTCTTGTCCGTCTGTGTCTGTCCGTCTGTCTGTCACCACTGATTTTCTCAGGAACGGGTGGACCTAGCAAGTTGAAATTTATACCACACAGATACTGAGGTCTAAGTATAGTCCCTATTAGGTGTATAAAAATTAAGGTCCTGAGTCAACATGATAAAAAGATATGGGCAAATTTAGATTTTCGCGAAAACTTGTAAGTACCAAAATTAACCTTAATTTATAACTTTTTTTATTTCTCGGAATTTTCTCTTTACTTGTTTTGTTTTTTACTTTACCTTGCTGTTAACCAAAATTGACCGTTCTAGGTCAACCGGAAGTACCCTATAGCTTTGGGTCAAAAACCTATATTATTATGTAGTTCCTATTGACCTACAATCACGAAATTTGGCGAGAAGCAAAGTCTTACAGCACATGTAAAGGGAAAAATCTAAAAACCGTAAATATGTAGTTAATTATCAAAAAAAAAAAAAAAAAAAACCCAACTGCTTAAAAATAACTAACTAACTAACTTTAAATAAAAACTGAAACGAAAAAAACAAGTTTAATAATAAATTCTTATACAGAACATATTGACTGCAACAGTCGGTACCCATATCGGATGTAATGATTTTAGTCTAGATAATTATAATGGGTCCCGACTGTTGCAGTCAATATGTTGCCATTTCATTCATCCTGATTTGATCCGGTGCATTATGTCTCAGTTTAGTTCACAATTCCCTTGGACAAGCGACCAGTGGTACCGGAAATCGGAACAGATCAGTATGGGCATTCCAAGAGTTATGGGCATAGGACTGGACTGGTACTATATTATGTCAATTTTATAAATTGTAGAACATTTATAATACCTTACCTTGCCAATGGACTTTTTGTCTGAAATAAATGATTTTTTATTTAATTTGATACAAGCTCTTTTTCAAAGATGGGTTTCCCAAATGAGCATCTAAATGGTAATTAGTTATGATTTATAACTGAGTCACAAATAATTACTCAATAAATATTTACTTCATGCTCAATGCCAGTAATAAACAGATTTATCAAATGCCCCAGTTCTATAACCTATAGGTATACGTACACATGTTTTGAGAAAGGCTATGGTAGACCAAGAACAAATCATCATTCTCTAGAGAAAGGGTATGGTAGACCAAGAACAAATCATCATTCTCTTGAGAAAGGGTATGGTAGACCAAGAACAAATCATCATTCTCTTGAGAAAGGATATGGTAGACGAAGAACAAATCATCATTCTCTTGAGAAAGGGTATGGTAGACCAAAAACAAATCATCATTCTCTTGAGAAAGGGTATGGTAGACCAAGAACAAATCATCATTCTCTTGAGAAAATCATCATTCTCTTGAGAAAGGGTATGGTAGACCAAGAACAAATCATCATTCTCTTGAGAAAGGGTATGGTAGACCAAGAACAAATCATCATTCTCTTGAGAAAGGGTATGGTAGACCAAGAACAAATCATCATTCTCTTGAGAAAGTGTATGGTAGACCAATAACAAATCATCATTCTCTTGAGAAAGGGTATGGTAGACCAAGACCAAATCATCATTCTCTTGAGAAAGGGTATGGTAGACCAAGAACAAATCATCATTCTCTTGAGAAAGGGTTTGGTAGACCAAGAACAAATCATCATTCTCTTGAGAAAGGGTATGGTAGACCAAGAACAAATCATCATTCTCTTGAGAAAGGGTTTGGTAGACCAAGAACAAATCATCATTCTCTTGAGAAAGGGTATGGTAGACCAAGAACAAATCATCATTCTCTTGCCCCTTATCCCAATTCATTTGGGGTTGGCGCAGCTGTCTTCTTCTTCCATACTTCTCTATTTATTTCTTTTATTTTCTAGACCAAAAACAAATGTTCACATTAAATATTTGGTTTAGGTAATTTATTTAGAAGTGGAATAATACTTATTTGTCCTAATTCTAAGCCTACCTACTGATTTTATTTCGTTAGATGGTCATCTTAGGACCAGTTGTTATGTATCAGTATCCGAGGATAAATAACTGGAATATTTGTCAATTTATTAAATTTTTACAGTATGCATGACATTAAATAACTACATCCAGGGGGCTATTGGGGGGCCAGTACTAACTTGGTTGTGGAGGTCAGATTATCTGACCTCTGATTTACTGCCTATCTGACTCAGATAGGCAGTTGCTCCATGTAAATACTGGTATTCAGCTGCATCTGGTTAGACTGAAAGCCAACCCCAACATATTTGAGAAAAGGCTAGGTAGACGATGAGTTTTCAACCAACACAGTCTATTAAGTCAGTTTTAACTCAAAAAATGTTAAATCAACACAGTCGTAACACTTGCATATGCGTTTTAAAAAGGGTCTCAATCGATTTTTATTAAATAACAAAGTATGAAAAGAAAAGTAAATTATTATGAATATGAACAAAAATTGAAGATTTAATTATAGTTAGTGGTAATGAGCAAAATATTTAGTAGCCAACTAGAGATAAACATTTAAATTATGCTGCAGAACAATCACAACTTCCCAAAATCTACTTTAATTTTTATACTTACATTTTCCAATCTACAATGTTATGATTAGCACTACGTAGCACATTAACGACACACAGAAACGAATTAGAAATACATTAAATAATTAAAAGGGAATTGTTAATTCAATTTTTGTTGTGAATTATATAAAAATATTTTAAAAACACTATTTGTTTACAGGACATAGAATTAAACCATATCATACGTCTAAACTACACATAGATATTGACATTCTGTTTTTTTTTTTCTCTTCTCGCTCCCCTACTCCCTTTCGTTTATTTGGTGTGCACAAAATTTAGTCGATTACTTGCGCAAAAGGTTTAACTTGCCATGAAGGAATTAGCTCTAGAGTTGGTAAAAATGGACCCCCTCTGCCCATCTAACGTCCATACTTTACTACGGGGTCTTTAAGGTGAATGCTTCGACCAGCCCGCGAAATTCAAATTTTCTTACGTTTTTGGCAAATTGCAAGCCAGTGCAAGGTTGTATGTTGATTCAAATATTGGACGCGATTGTAAGACGTATGTAGTTACATAATTATAATCATCAAAACCATCAATACAACCCTCCAAGTTCATAAAGGTCTAGCAATGAGTTTGACCTTGAAAAAATCGTTTCTCGACCTTTATGAACTTGGAGGGTTGTATTGATGGTTTTGATGATTATAATTCTGTAACTACATACGTCTTACAATCGCGTCCAATATTTTAATCAACATACAACCTAGCACTGGCTTGCAATTTGCAAAAAACGTAAGAAAATTTGAATTTCGCGGGCTACCCTGGAGCATCAGCCTTAAGGTGACACAGCACACGAGCTCGAACTCATTGGTGGGCGTGGCTAAAAAGCACGCTGTCTCACCTGGCATCGTGCCCGAAGGAGATAGTATCAGTGATGAGCAGTTAGACGCTAGTCTTCACGTGCGTCTAGTTCGTACGCCCACACTCAGCGTTCCGAACCGTTCCGAACAAAAACGAAGTTATAATACTTTCGTCTGAACTTTTATTTTAATGGGCTAAAAAGAATAAAATAAACTTTTTCTTTAAAACTTTTACTATCAACTTATAACGTCATCGTCACTTCACAATTCGCGAGATTAGTGGCAACAATAATATTGTATAACTATATTGTTTGTTATTGTTGGCCTGGGGTCACGATGTCCTGGACGCTTTCCGCCAGGTCTGCTAATCCCTCGAGAGAAATAAATAGCTGTGAAGCCAGCAGAGTCTGGACGTTGGTCGGCAGACGACTGCTTTATATTGTCATCGTGGTACTGTGGATTTCCTTGGCCTGATAAAGTTTAGGATTTCCTTTTCAGGGCGTATCACGTCGGAGTCTCCAATTTAGTGGTTGTGGTACACTAACTAAATTAAATTAAAAATGTTCATAATTCTATATCAATTTAGTCAACACAAGACAGAGAAGTGACAGATCAGAAGAAAAGTAAAAATTATATCGTGAAGGTTTTATGTATATAAAGTTTCTAAATAAGTAGGTTGCTACACCATATTATAGGGTGTGCGTTTCGATGGCGCGACCACGGCGTTTTTTTTTTAAAATAACTATGCCATGATTTTGTAAAAATTATGTATGTACGTGGTTCAAATTTCCCAAAACCTTAAATTTGTCAAAGTTATGGTTAAAAAGTTATAAGGGTTTGAACGTGGCCACGCCATCGAAACGCGGAGAACCGCGCGGCCATGGAAATCTTAAAAACTAAGCGTTGCAGAGACCTGAAATTTAGGTAAATAAAGGATTGAATTTGTAAAAAAAATATAAAAAATCCTAGGTTTATATTTCAGGAGCATACGTATGGTACCGCTTATCACCTTCAAAATGTTCTGAATGTGAAATATTTAATTAATTAATGAATTTAATTTTAAATTATTTATTTTTTACAAAATCTTGCCATAGCTTAAAAAAAAAAGAATGACGTGGTCGCGCCATCGAAACGCACACATTATAGGAGTGCAATAAAAATGCACAGGCCCTTCAACTTCAGCGAAAAACAAATGACACGTCACTGACGTCATGCATGAAATGAAAAGGACAGAAATATAGGTCTTGTTCTTCTATCAAACGAAGGACATGTCAATATGGCGTATCCCCCTCCCGCACCGCACCGGGGGAAACATTATTCAGTGAGATGCACGAAAATTCATAGTAAAAGGCGCGCGTAAAAAAATATGAAAAGGCTTTTGGGAAATCCAATTTTATGAAAAAACCACTGCATAAATCATTATCAAATAAAATTTATTGAATTCTTCGGTAATTTTTCTGTGTCGGTACCGACTTTGTTTTGGAAATTTGACACTTCTTTTATTACTAATTTACGCCCAAAGTTACGTTAAAATTGGCAATAAAAATGAATCTTTGGTAGCTCGTAACTTTTGAATGCCTTTTTATTTTACTATTCTGTTTCCGCACAGACACAATTAATAATGAGACAAAACGATATCATGTTTAACTTTAGATGTACCATGTCAAACAGTGGAGTAATAGTCCCCCGAAATTTGTATGGAAAATATGTTGTGCAGATCAACCTTAACTATAAAAAACTAGTTTATTCGCTGACAGGGTTGCCACCTTGGATTTTTTAAAGGCGCTAGATCAAGAATAAAATGTCGCCAGATTTCAGAAATTTGGATTAAAAAAAAAACACCAAATTCCATTGCATTTAAATCTCAAACAAAGAAAACCCATAATTACATTAAAAACGAACGAATATGTATGAGATGCTAAAAAATTGTTGGTTGTTCTTATTAATCATACAAAGTATTTTTTAATTTACTTACAGTGCGACTTATAAGAGTAGAAAACAAATGAGGGCGCCACAATCGGTCAGGTGGCAACCCAGTTAGTACGACCTTACTGATTTTGATACTTGAATAGTATTATTGGTTTATTGGCTTTGAATAATGAGTAAATAATTATTTTAAATAAATATGTTTATTAATTCATTGCTTTCAATAAGTTCCGCGTAGATCATAGATTTGGTACGTAATAGTAATAAAACTACAAGTTCACTCAAATATAATAAGAAGGACTTCGAGGGACGACCCTTTCTGTGTTTAGCTGATGTCGAGAATTACCCGCCGTTTTGCACAATTCTGCGCTTACAGAAACACCTAAAACAAACAAAGCATGGTATTAACATAAACTTATAATACAACTTTGAACTAGTGCTTATAATTTTATAATATATCTGCTGTCAGTCCGACGAAAAATGTCCCGCGCATATGTTCATAACGTGAAAATATTTAAAAATAGTTTTTTTCCACTAGTCGGTTGCTTCAACAAATATGGTATGGCAAAAAACGTATTTGGTAATACGCAATTAAATTTCATTAAATGTTTTTGTCTTACTATCAACATTGTGAAGTCGCGCTATAACTAAAACGGTATTTGTTTATTTTAGCATAACCTCAAAAATGGTAGACAACTAATTTGTAAATACTATTTAGATCGAAAATTTTGCTCCCTGAATGTAGTAATCGTTTATAATTAACATTTACTGCAACTTTCAATAGTTACTTACCAGTAAAATCTGCTGTACGATGGCAAACATCTTCGAAGTAGGATAGCAGCTTCCCAGCTTGTATTTCGGTCAAACACCGCATGAAAACTTAAACATTATTTCACGGGCACCTCCACGAATTACCTTATTCATGATATGTCGCTGTTTTCCTGTCTACACTCAGAAATAACACACAAAAACCAAAATTCTAATGAAAAACGAAACCGATCGAGAAGAATTGACAGCTCAAGTACTCATTTTAGATGTTGTCAGAAAATGAAAAATTTTAGTTCCCAAATATTTAATTTCTACTCTTTTATGTCGCACTGTACAATGAGGGATTTTCTTTGTAGCTCTTCCCTAGTCTCTGGATAGATGGCGCTAGGAGTCAGTATGATAATGCAAGAAATGGAACCTAAAGGTTTTATTCGGAAGGTTAAGCAAATGAAAGTGTCAGTCAACGAGAGTATGTGACGTGACACAGTGTTATTTTTTCCAAGTGTTTTGGCTTTGTCACCAACTATTATAGTAAGTTCAACGCCATCATAGTTCTTGGAAACTAAGTTTTTTTTTAATACCTCAAAAAGAAAACCTCTCATTAACCAAACATAACATTACATTCAGTAAAACTTGCCAAAAGTACCTATAGTTGGTGCCAGTTAACATCGGAATAGAGGTCATTGCTCCGACTTTCATCCCGATATCTAAATATTAGCGATACTGTCGCTCCATCCGTACAAACCTGTCGCAAAACTGATATCGCTCGAGTCTCATAATACATCCACAGTGTCCCACATACATAACGCAGTGCACAACCCAAAAAAATTGTAAATCGAGCAAACCTACGAAATTACTACCCTACGAAATTAATTGATCTAAATACTTTATTTTCGTTTTTAACACTATTTTAACTTACTGAGACAATTTTAATAAAGTAAATATATTATTATACATCTTAAAATTAGGATCTGAGACTTTTGCGCGAAAGACATTTGCACAAAGGACACTTGTTGCGCGCACCCACTTGCGCGAAAAGATATATGCGCACATGGAGTTTTGCGCGAACAAACTTTTGCGCGAATGGACTATGCGCGAAAGGAATCTTGCGCGAATGGACACTTGCACGATTGGACTCTTGCGCGACTTAATGGCCACTGAGGTTTACTCTGTAGAGTAAACATAACATCACGCCTATTATTACTTAAAGGTGTTTTTTTTTTAATTTTCCGTCATGAGTGTCGTTTTCATGGTTTTCGGGGTCGCTGATAATGAAAATGAAAATGATTTGTTGAAATCAGATTTAACCAAAGGCAAGGTAAATCATTGAATCCATTTCACTATTCGTCATTCAAAAGTGCCTTTGAATGACCTAATTGAAATAAATAATTATTGACCTCATTTTCTTTATCCTTTATCCATGAAAACGACGGCCATAACAGAAAAACCGAAAATTTTTCTCAACAGAAAATTTGCCATCTTGGTTTTTCATTTTAACCTCATTTCGTTATTAACGACCCCGAAAACCATGAAAACGACACCCATGACGGAAATACCAAAAAAATCCTGGACGCCATCTTTGATTTTCTTTTTCGTAATCAACGACCCCGAAAACCATGAAAACGACATCCATGACGGAAAAACCAAAAAAATATTGGACGCCATCTTGGATTTTCATTTTCGTAATCAACGACCCCGAAAATCATGAAAACGACATCCATGACGGAAAAACCATAAGTATCTAAATATAATTATGACATCACAAAAACTATCTCATCACAAAAAAATATAATTTTGATCCTAAGCCGTTTTCGCTTTACGAGGTCATCGCGTCAGGTGTGCAGCACATTATGTCAGGTGCGGGGGTGTTTACGTCACACGTAAATTTATAAGCATAAAATTAGTTTTCTAGCAAAAAATAATAATAAATTCGAATTGGAACAACACAAGATTCTCAACCCCTGTATGTCTAGCCGACTGGTATTATGATACTCTAGCCATTTAGCAAAGTATCGCTTATAGGTCGATTTAGGTAACTAGTGTAATGATAAAAAAAAGAGAGGAATGTGTTTTATGTATGATATTAAAAATGTGTAAAAATGTGTGGTGTGCTCCAAATAAAAATAATAAATAAAAATGAAAATTCGGGCGCCAGGAGTACACACAAAACTATGCCTAGGATAGACTTACCTGCGAGAGTTGGATTTTAATCTTCAAGCGGGAAGGTATCAATAAAAATCGACCATGAAAGTTACAGATCTATTTTATTACCCGAAGGCTTGCTGGTTGGGAGACAAACACAAAAAAAAAATCCTTTCTAAAATTAACAGATAAGGTTCTGAATAAAGGTGTAAAACTAAGATGAAATAGTTGTTATTTTGTGACCTGTCATTATTGCACTTTTGAAAATCTAAACTAAGTACCACAAACCATACTAAATTTCGGCGAATAAATTAAACCCGATGAGTTAAAAACGTGCTCATCTTGGTGACCTCCGCTGAGATGCCAACGGCGTCCATCATAAACTTTGGTAGAGGCGAGCGTTCAACCATTTAAGTTGCAAAAAATAAGAAGAATCGTTGAAAGAAAAACGATAGGAGAAATTAAACGTCGAAAGAAACGCCTCGTACGGCGTTTCTTCCAAAATATCCAAATGTGGTCATCAGTAGTCAGTAGATGATGCAATCCAAGCAAATATATGTTCAAGTTAAAAAATCCATCAAAAATATATGCTATCCAACTAGGATGCGGGCAAGGGCAATCGGCTACCACATAATTGGGACTAGATGCCGCCCATTGGAAGCTATAATTCTCGATTTCTTAGGAGCGCTGCAAATACGCCATGACCCAAAAATTGACGAGTCGAAAAGTGAGCAATGTCACAGTGAACTGTATAAAAATCAGTGTGACCACTACATGAATCCAAGTCAACCAAACAATGAATTTTTTAAAAGGCAACACCCAAGCTAATCAGTCAAATAAACGACGAGAATATTATGCATCCATGCACAGTGTATAATTTCGCCTCAAAAGCGGACATGCTCGTTTTATATGCTATATATAAAGGTATTAATCGAACAAATCTACTAGTAAAACTCCGGTGTCGTTATCTATCATAGTAGTCGAGAAATTTTGAAAATCGAAAAAAGTCCATAAAAACCATAGAAACATTTTATTTCCGTATGCAATCGTTTTTTCCATTGGGTGTTTTTGGTTATGCTTTAAACATATTTTAGGCACCTATTAATATTAAAAAAGTTAAAAAATCTCGTCTGGTTTGGGCGAAAACATTTTTTTTCTGTTATTTAGTTTTTTTTAAATTTTATATAATTTATTTTCTAATATTTCAAAATAAATTTTTAACTGGCGTTCCAGGGAAAGTAAAGTCTTGTAATTTATACACGACATTATATATACAATTTTCAATTCATGGTTAATTTTAATTATGGTGAGCGTTTGTTATTTTAGGAAATATCTACAAAAAAAGATTTTGACAAAGTTCATTGACCTTTCAAAAAACCTATTGTAACTTTAAAATTAAGTAATATATTTAAATTGGTATTTTATATTATACTGTATAACAGTTATATCCATCGGAATCCGCTATAAAAAGAGGATGTCCGCTTTTGAGGCGAAATTACACACTGTGCCATGTGACGAGCTAAAAAGCCTCGTTACACTAGTAAGTGTTGTTATCGCTTTGTGATCAAAAACTTGGTAGGTAGGTGTTAATTTTATATAATTTATTTTCTAATATTTCAAAATAAATTTTTAACTGGCGTTCCAGGGAAAGTAAAGTCTTGTAATTTATACACGACATTATATATACAATTTTCAATTCATGGTTAATTTTAATTATGGTGAGCGTTTGTTATTTTAGGAAATATCTACAAAAAAAGATTTTGACAAAGTTCATTGACCTTTCAAAAAACCTATTGTAACTTTAAAATTAAGTAATATATTTAAATTGGTATTTCATATTATACTGTATAACAGTTATATCCATCGGAATCCGCTATAAAAAGAGGATGTCCGCTTTTGAGGCGAAATTACACACTGTGCCATGTGACGAGCTAAAAAGCCTCGTTACACTAGTAAGTGTTGTTATCGCTTTGTGATCAAAAACTTGGTAGGTAGGTGTTAATGACCTCTATTCCGATCTTAACTGGCACCAACTATAGTATTATAAAAGGTGTAAAATAACTCATAACTAAGCCGAAAGTCTTTGCGATATTTTTTTTATGCTAGACGATGATACTCGGGAACCTTCTAGTTCCAGAGATATTGGGGGTCAAAATTCCAACTTTTCCACAAGCTTTTTTACATGCATGTTTGTCAGATTTTTACTTTAAACACCTCCACGACCCCCGTACTATTCAATCTATCCATCAGCACAATGTTTTGAGGGCGGTACATTGACTTTAAACGTAATTCGTGATTTATACCCCAAAAAAAAGTCATTTCGCAGCAATATTTTTTACACATAAAGTTATAGTATGTTATACAGATTCAGAATGCTTGGTTGACGGCTTTGTGTAGAGTCTGTTTAAAATATAGTTCATTTGAATCAAGAGAAACAAATGTGAACTAAAGAAACGGTAGATTTCCCTCTCAAAAATATGATGCCAGATTCCATTTTGAAAACCGCTAAAAACCACAAAAAAAAATTAAAGCGCTAAACGAATAAAAACCACCACCACCAGTTCTGGTGGGAAAACCACCAAGGTGGCAACACTGTAATCGCTGACACATGCCATTGTGTATCGTTTAATGTCGCCAACAAGAGTTCTTTTTATATGGTAAATTCTGCAGTTTCCTAACATTTTATCAGGCCTGTGATCCCAATAGGGTTAGGCAAAGGTGTTTGTACAGACATGACACACCACTCATCAAGCTACCCGATACTGTCAAATGTTCCCAATTATCCTGGACCTACTATTTTACCAATACAATTGAAAATCCATTAAAGAAATTTTACATTTTGTTGAAGCTAGATTGATCTGCCGCCGTCTGTACTTGTTTGTGCCCCTAAACCGTGTTTATCATTATCATCATCATTTCAGCCAAAAGACGTCCACTGCTGGACATAGGCCTCCCCCAAGTGACATTGACCGGTCCCTTGTGACTCGCATCCAACTCGTATTAAATTCTTTTTCAATGGATTTTACAGGAACTCCGCTTAAAAATATTCCCAAAGCTGATCAGCGCCATCTATTGATATATACCGAAGCGTTGTGACAAACGTCAGTGGAAAATTCCTCATTCTTCGGGCTATGCTATCCTTGGTTCTCTTGCAGATCAAGATGTCTTCATTTCTGATTTGATCACGCAAGGAAACTCCGAGCTTAAGTGAGCGACCACGTTTAGGTCCTGTATGTAATCACTGGCAACACACACTGGTCATAGACCAAAGAGTATAGTAATATAATCATAGACTTTCGGCTTGAGATACTGCCATCGATAATACACTATATAATACAAGAACACTGCGGAGTTGGAGAAGATACCGCGCAACTTGAATAGATTATTTTACAATATAGTTTCTCCTGTTTATCGTGCGTGAACTCATTAATGCCAAGACCAAATACACAACGCCTGAGAACACTCCAGGGGCAATACGTCTGTATAAAAATAGCGATAAACTGATGTCTGACAATGACACACGCTCACACAAGTCTGAACTAGTTTTAATAAGTTTGAGACTACGTTCTCTAGAAACTGATAATTTAACTGTGTGAACTGTGAAAATAACAGTGATCTTTATCCCCATTATTATAAGGTTGTTGTTGGATTGTTGCTGTCGGACGAAAAAAAAGTACCTTATCAAAAGTCGATGTGGGTAGAGAGCAGTGCGGTTTCGAAGACTACTGACTAGATACCGGGCATACATAATACACTATATAATACATACCGAGCTAGTGTAATGCCACAGACGTATAAATAAGTCCGTGTGTAATGCTAGCTTGGTCCAGTGGTATAGTAAGTATTCTTAAGGCGATTACAAGAGCTAAATTAGCAACTCTATTTGTGGTGGTTCAAACTTCGTTTGAAATATTGTTAGAATAAGGTTCTAATCACCTTGCACTACAAAGTGGTTGTTACGTCAGTCACTGTGAGCCGAATAGTGCGAAATGAGTGGCTTATTGCGATTTACAAAAAATCTATTGATTGGAATAAAAAAGTAAAAGACTATGATGCTAATACTTATGTTGCTTGTAGAATTATTTGCCAAAAAATCAGAATGATCGCA
This sequence comes from Xestia xanthographa, assembly GCA_905147715.2. Lineage (NCBI taxonomy): Eukaryota > Metazoa > Arthropoda > Insecta > Lepidoptera > Noctuidae > Xestia > Xestia xanthographa. The sequence continues at coordinate 25,413,387 of LR990641.1, read as the reverse complement.
TGTATTTTAGTAAGGTTTTACCCGATAAAATATTTTTTTTGAGATAAGTTCGTGATTTTTTTCTATCGAATAAAGTTAGTTGTATTATGTTTTCAAAACACTATTGTACAAGCATATTGCATAGCAAATCCTGAAGAATATCATAAATATTTTTCTGGTTTTGTTTATTGTAGTGACTCAGATGCTTTTTTGCATTAAAAAACTCGCGTTTAGCTCATGTAGTCGCCTTAAGGTGAGTGGTCTAACTATCCCGCGAAATTAAAATTTTCTTAAGTTTTTCGCAATTTGCAGGCCAGTGCTAGGTTGTATGATGATTAAAATATTACTCGCGGCTGTAAGACGTATGTAGTTACAGAATTATAATCATCAAAATAATCAATACAACCCTCCAAGTTCATAAAGGTGCAGGAATGACTTTGACTTTGAAAAAGTAATTTTTCCACCTTCATGAACTTGGAGGGTTGTATTGATGATTTAAAAAAAATAAGTACATAATCAATACAACCCTCCAAGTTCAAGGTGCAGGAATGACTTTGACCTTGTAATAGTACATTGTTACCCTAGGGGTGAAAGTAACTTATTTACTCCCGAGACGTGTTTTTGTGCCCGAGCGTAGCGAGGCCGCTAATAGTTCGAGGGACTAAATAAGTCTTTAACCTGAGGTAAACACTGTGATTTTCATTACGAATACAAGGAAAGTAAAAATAAAAACATGAATCAACTCGAAAAAACAAATGAAGATCGGATTGCCGCTTTCCCGCCTATTTTGCTAAACAAAATTACGTCAATACACCGCGCCATTTCTTGCGTCATCGTGTTAGCGTTAGTGTCACATTTCAAGTGATTACGAGCTACGTATTTGTTATTGTAATATAGTATTATACCTTTAAATGTTCATGAGAAGTTGTACTATCGTATTATAATAACGCAAATTAAGTTTCGAATCGCAAAGTTGCAGTATTTCGCCTGTGAAAATGCCGACTGTATATACAGGGTGTTAAAGTAGTCGCGTGCCATAGCTTATGGGTAGGTTCAGTATCGTTAAAGGAACCCAAGAAAAATAAAAAAAATCCAAAAAATTATAAATCAAAAAAATTAAACATAAAAATTTTTTATTGCAAGATCAACCTGATTTAGTACGGTCTACTAACTTAAAATAGCAATCGTTTAGAATTAAAATTATTTTATTTGTTTAAATGCTTTAATTACTTACCTACTATCGAACGTGTTCATTTGTTTAAGTACACTCAATTTACGCGCGAGAAACAAACGGCACGGCGCACGGCGCGCGCTCCGACGCACGGTCGCTCTAGCGACAGCTGACTGCGGCGCGGTCGATGACCCCGAGTGCCCGCCCGTTCGGCGGTCAGCTGTTTCCGAGCGCGTTAGGGTGAAATGATCTTGAGGAAAATAGTGGATTTTCTTCAAAAAAAAAGGTTGTTTTTTTCAATGGTTTTAGGTTCTACTAATGAAATCAAACCACTGGTTTCAAGGATAACGGTGTTCAAACTAACACCCTAATTTTAGGTTTGAAAAAAAAAAAAAGTTATTTTATTTTTATTTTTTACGGGTTCCTTTATCGATACTGAACTCACCCCTAAGCTATGGCACGCGACTACTTTAACACCCTGTATACCTATGGTGATTGTGAAGTGCGTAGAAATAAGTGATTTAGTGATTAAAACGTGTGTGAAATGGGAAAAATAGTGCTTAATTATTAGTGAGGTGATTGAATTGTTCAACTATCTACACCATAAAACAAGTGGTTTTGTGTTTTTTTTCGTCCAACAGCGGCTGGCAATAATTAGTTCCCAGATGTAAACAAACAGTGAGTATCTAGTAAAATGAATGTCTTGATATGATGATAATGAGATTGTTGTGATTTCCTTAATTTGATTACAAAAATGTTTGATTTTGCTACAGAATTGTCAAAATTACTGTGGCAACACTGGCAGAATATGATTTATTATTGTAACTGTTTTTTAAAATAATTCTTTAATGTCATTTCAGCATAGATTATGGACATAGAATATATTTTTACTTTGACAACACTTTGAAGTAACGGATATGACATCATCGTTATTTCTAGGTGAGGAAAATGTCACTTGAATTTATTTGGTGAGCTCTAATGGAGTCAGTCGTTGTTCGATCGTCAAACAGTGCAGTTGTGCGAATAAATAGTATTAATAAGCAATCAAAAGGTGTTTTCTTTACAATTTACATATCAGAAGTGACAAGAACCACGAGCCATGTCTCAGCGAAATCGTAAGTAATTTGTTTACTTATCTTCATGTTATTATGATGTATGCTTTCTGTAGTAAGAAAAAAAAAAAAAAAAAGAAAAGGTGGAAATTTAACAATTAGACTTTCAAGTATGTACGTACAGTGTTTTACACTGTGGAGGTTACTGTAATAACGTGAAATAGAGAAAGATGTCTTCCCTGTTAAAAAGTCAACGTGATTCCGGTGTTCAGAAAATATACTTAAGTATACATGAAGATGTGTTGATATTACATGCTAACATCCACTTTAAAGAGCCATATGTGAGTGTTGTTAGTAGCCATGTAGGTGTGGTTTTAGTAAGCCAAGTAGGTACGTTTTAGTGAGCTATGTAGGCGTCCTATAGTAATAGCCATGTAGGTGTGCTGTAGTAATAGCCATGTAGGTGTGCTGTAGTAATAGCCATGTAGGTGTGCTTTAGTAACAGCCATGTAGGTGTGCTGTAGTAATAGCCATGTAGGTGTGCTGTAGTAATAGCCATGTAGGTGTGCTTTAGTAATAGCCATGTAGGTGTGCTGTAGTAATAGCCATGCAGGTGAGCTGTAGTAATAGCCATGTAGGTGTGCTTTAGTAACAGCCATGTAGGTGTGCTGTAGTAATAGCCATGTAGGTGTGCTTTAGTAACAGCCATGTAGGTGTGCTGTAGTAATAGCCATGTAGGTGTGCTGTAGTAATAGCCATGTAGGTGTGCTTTAGTAACAGCCATATAGGTGTGCTGTAGTAATAGCCATGTAGGTGTGCTGTAGTAATAGCCATGTAGGTGTGCTGTAGTAATAGCCATGTAGGTGTGCTTTAGTAACAGCCATGTAGGTGTGCTGTAGTAATAGCCATGTAGGTGTGCTGTAGTAATAGCCATGTAGGTGTGCTTTAGTAACAGCCATGTAGGTGTGCTGTAGTAATAGCCATGTAGGTGTGCTGTAGTAATAGCCATGTAGGTGTGCTTTAGTAACAGCCATGTAGGTGTGCTGTAGTAATAGCCATGTAGGTGTGCTGTAGTAATAGCCATGTAGGTGTGCTTTAATAATAGCCATGTAGGTGTGCTGTAGTAATAGCCATGTAGGTGAGCTGTAGTAATAGCCATATAGGTGTGCTTGCCATGTAGGTGTGCTGTAGTAATAGCCATGTAGGTAAGCTGTAGTAATAGCCATATAGGTGTGCTTGCCATGTAGGTGTGCTGTAGTAATAGCCATGTAGGTGTGCTGTAGTAATAGCCATGTAGGTGTGCTGTAGTAATAGCCATGTAGGTGTGCTGTAGTAATAGCCATGTAGGTATGCTGTAGTAATAGCCATGTAGGTGTGCTTTAGTAACAGCCATGTAGGTGTGCTGTAGTAATAGCCATGTAGGTGTGCTGTAGTAATAGCCATGTAGGTGTGCTTTAATAATAGCCATGTAGGTGTGCTGTAGTAATAGCCATGTAGGTGAGCTGTAGTAATAGCCATATAGGTGTGCTTGCCATGTAGGTGTGCTGTAGTAATAGCCATGTAGGTGAGCTGTAGTAATAGCCATATAGGTGTGCTTGCCATGTAGGTGTGCTGTAGTAATAGCCACGTAGGTGTGCTGTAGTAATAGCCATGTAGGTGTGCTGTAGTAATAGCCATGTAGGTGTGCTGTAGTAATAGCCATGTAGGTGTGCTGTAGTAATAGCCATGTAGGTGTGCTTTAGTAATAGCCATGTAGGTGTGCTTTAGTAATAGCTATGTAGGTGTGCTTTAGTAATAGCCATGTAGGTGTGCTGTAGTAATAGCCATGTAGGTGTGCTGTAGTAATAGCCATGTAGGTGTGCTTTAGTAACAGCCATGTAGGTGTGCTATAGTAATAGCCATGTAGGTGTGCTTTAGTAATAGCCATGTAGGTGTGCTTTAGTAATAGCCATGTAGGTGTGCTATAGTAATAGCCATGTAGGTGTGCTGTAGTAATAGCCATGTAGGTGTGCTGTAGTAATAGCCATGTTAGTGTGCTTTAGTAACAGCCATGTAGGTGTGCTGTAGTAAGAGCCATGTAGGTGTGCTGTAGTAATAGCCATGTAGGTGTGCTTTAGTAACAGCCATGTAGGTGTGCTGTAGTAATAGCCATGTAGGTGTGCTGTAGTAATAGCCATGTAGGTGTGCTGTAGTAATAGCCATGTAGGTGTGCTGTAGTAATAGCCATGTAGGTGTGCTGTAGTAATAGCCATGTTAGTGTGCTTTAGTAACAGCCATGTAGGTGTGCTGTAGTAATAGCCATGTAGGTGTGCTGTAGTAATAGCCATGTAGGTGTGCTTTAGTAATAGCCATGTAGGTGTGCTTTAGTAATAGCCATGTAGGTGTGCTTTAGTAACAGCCATGTAGGTGTGCTGTAGTAATAGCCATGTAGGTGTGCTGTAGTAATAGCCATGTAGGTGTGCTTTAATAATAGCCATGTAGGTGTGCTGTAGTAATAGCCATGTAGGTGTGCTGTAGTAATAGCCATGTAGGTGTGCTTTAGTAATAGCCATGTCGGTGTGCTTTAGTAATAGCTATGTAGGTGTGCTTTAGTAATAGCCATGTAGGTGTGCTGTAGTAATAGCCATGTAGGTGTGCTGTAGTAATAGCCATGTAGGTGTGCTGTAGTAATAGCCATGTAGGTGTGCTTTAGTAACAGCCATGTAGGTGTGCTATAGTAATAGCCATGTAGGTGTGCTTTAGTAATAGCCATGTAGGTGTGCTTTAGTAATAGCCATGTAGGTGTGCTGTAGTAATAGCCATGTAGGTGTGCTGTAGTAATAGCCATGTAGGTGTGCTGTAGTAATAGCCATGTTTTTGTGCTTTAGTAACAGCCACGTAGGTGTGCTGTAGTAATAGCCATGTAGGTGTGCTGTAGTAATAGCCATGTAGGTGTGCTATAGTAATAGCCATGTAGGTGTGCTGTAGTAATAGCCATGTAGGTGTGCTGTAGTAATAGCCATGTTAGTGTGCTTTAGTAACAGCCATGTAGGTGTGCTGTAGTAAGAGCCATGTAGGTGTGCTGTAGTAATAGCCATGTAGGTGTGCTTTAGTAACAGCCATGTAGGTGTGCTGTAGTAATAGCCATGTAGGTGTGCTGTAGTAATAGCCATGTAGGTGTGCTGTAGTAATAGCCATGTAGGTGTGCTGTAGTAATAGCCATGTAGGTGTGCTGTAGTAATAGCCATGTTAGTGTGCTTTAGTAACAGCCATGTAGGTGTGCTGTAGTAATAGCCATGTAGGTGTGCTGTAGTAATAGCCATGTAGGTGTGCTTTAGTAATAGCCATGTAGGTGTGCTTTAGTAATAGCCATGTAGGTGTGCTGTAGTAATAGCCATGTAGGTGTGCTGTAGTAATAGCCATGTAGGTGTGCTGTAGTAATAGCCATGTAGGTGTGCTGTAGTAATAGCCATGTTAGTGTGCTTTAGTAACAGCCACGTAGGTGTGCTGTAGTAATAGCCATGTAGGTGTGCTGTAGTAATAGCCATGTAGGTGTGCTTTAGTAATAGCCATGTAGGTGTGCTTTAGTAATAGCCATATAGGTGTGCTGTAGTAATAGCCATGTAGGTGTGCTATAGTAATAGCCGTGTAGGTGTGCTGTAGTAATAGCCATGTAGGTATCCCCTAAAACCCAGTCTACATATAATTCAGAAATAAAATGAGAATTACGTGTTACAAATGTTCAAAATGGAGCTTCAACTAATAATTCTAGTAGGAATTATGATCCGTCTTGTTTTAACTGTCACGAGTGAGGACACAATTACAATAATTGTCCTAAACCATTAATTAATTGCGTTAAATGTGGTAGGGTAGGTCATAACTCGGATAACTGTAATAGAAAATCTTTATTATCGCATTGCACGCTTGTGGCTACAGATCAGTGAATTTGATTTCCATATTCAATACCGAGCCGACCCGGGTGCAAAAAGAGCCATGCCGATGCTTTAAGCAGGAATCTCCAAAATAGTATGAGTATAACTAACTCGGTAAAGGTCCTCAGTACATCCACAGAAAGCTGGATAAGTACTATCGAGGACACTCCCGCCTGACCACGACTAAGCTCATTTTTGCTTGCAATCGCAACATAAAAACGCTCTCTAGCCCCGCCCCGTTGACTTTGTGTAGAAAAAACGAATGAAAAGATACCGAATCGGCCGAGCGCACTGACGACGCATGCCAAACGAGAGTTATTGTTATTTTGCGCGCCAAAGTTGACGCTTTCCTAATAGGTCCAAACTTTAAGGGGGCGTGGCCCGGCGCCTCCGCATGATTTAAGCGAAACAAATTTAAAATGGTCAGGCGGAAAAGAGCCCCATAGTACTTACGTTACAAATGCCCGATTCAGAACTAGGTACAAAGTTTTGAAACCCAATGTTGACGAAGATAATAAAGACATAAAAACAAACTTTGTTATTGAGTAATTAAAAGCAAGAAATTACTCCCTAAATTTATCGGTCCATATATAGTAGCAATGGTAGCTGCCGATAGAATGCGATCTGTTGGGAATTGACGAATCCTCAGGTTCAGAATCTGATTCGTCTTATGTCGGCTCTACACGTTGGCGAAGATATTGGCGAACGTTGTGGCAAAGATGTTTGCCAAGAGATTGTGATCGCGTCCACACGTTGGGAGGTCGATCAGTTTGCTTCGGTTCGGGCCAATGTGCGGACGACAAAAACGACGCCTCAAAGAGCGTCAGCATTATGACGGGGGGCCCTTTAGAGGGCCAAAGCCTGCCGGGGTCGCGGGACTCATCTCATTACCGTGACCCCGGAACATAAAGGGCTATTGAAGGACACCGTGGATTTTAGTCAGTACCTACGAGTCTGACAGTCCCTCCCGCCCTGCCCGGGGTTAGGACAAATTTGATGATCCTACCACGCTAAAAAACAAAAAAAAATATGCCCCGGCTTCGCTCGTTGGACATAATATTGTATCTTAAAAGCCGCATGAAAATCCGTTGCGATCACAGAAATATATTGAAATGCCGATAATACCTAAAAAAAAAAATTAACAGAACTTGTTCGCCGTTTGAGTTTCGCCCCCAAAATTTGAGACAAATAAGCTAAAATTTGCAATTTGGCACGCGAGGTACATACACTTCTTGCTGTTATTTTCATTTATTTCTGTGGTTGCCATGTTTCAAAGGTTTCAGCATACAGACATAGGTACATTACTACCTACTTAATAAATTAGTAGGTACTTTTTTAGGGTTCCGTACCCAAAGGGTAAAAACGGAACCCTATTACTAAGACTTCGCTGTCTGTCCGTCTGTCTGTCACCAGACTATATCTCATGAACCGTGACAGCTAGACAGTTGAAATTTTCACAGATGATGTACCTATTTCTGTTGCCGCTATAACAACAAATACTAAATATAGTCAATGGTACGGAACCCGTCGTGTGCGAGTCCGACTCGCACTTGGCCGGTTCTTTTTTACTTTTTATTTTTATGATTTTTATTTTTTGGGTTCCATAAACAGTTTTCAGCTTGATAAAGTTTTATGAAGCGAAAAGTTTCTTCATTGCTCATAGTTGCCATTATCGTACTTAAATTGCTATTAACAAATACTTCATACGTCCGCTCAGTGTGGCCGCTCGTTGCAAACTGAACGCATCGCCAACGTGTGGACGGTGCGCCAACACTGTGCCACAATCACGCCATAAACCCTTTGATCTGCGTCGAAAAACCGACACCACACGGATCTTGCGCCAATGCGTGGACCAACAGTCTAAATACCTACCAATAGATCACCAACCCCCGTTCTACACGATGGCCAATACGTATTGGCCAATACATTCGCCAATATCTTCGCCAACGTGTAGAGCCGCCTTTACTAGAATAATGATAATTCAAGAGTCGGACAAAGGTGTAAACTAAAATTGTTATTTATGTAGATATAAAGTGTATATTATTATTAATAGTTTTTAAGTGATATGTTTTGTATACTCATTTTTTTTTCTTTAATCGTGTACAACTGAATACGATATATGTATCAAAGTGTTGTGATTCTGCAGTGATTTTTATGTATGTAAATTTTTGAAATTTTCCTTTTGATGTAATTGCGTGTGTTGTGATGATTACGTGCTTCGGAGTTAGCACGCCGTCGGATGGCCGAGTGTTGTGATTTCCTTAATTTGATTACAAAAATGTTTGATTTTGCTATAGAATTGTCAAAATTACTGTGGCAACACTGTCAGAATATGATTTATTATTGTAACTGTTTTTTTTAAATAATTCTTTAAGGTGAATGCTTCGACCAGCCCGCGAAATTCAAATTTTCTTACGTTTTTGGCAAATTGCAAGCCAGTGCAAGGTTGTATGTTGATTAAAATATTGCACGCGATTGTAAGACGTATGTAGTTACAGAATTAGAATCATCAAAACCATCAATACAACCCTCCAAGTTCATAGGTCTAGCAATGACTTTGACCTTGAAAAAATCGTTTCTACCTAAATAATATAGATGTATAATGTAGATACATTATTTATTTATTATAGTGGCAATTTCTTTGGACCAATTTGGCCTAGATGCATGAATATGATCGGAACAAGAGAAAGAGATAGAAATATGTCTATGGTTTATTGGTACTTAAGTTTATACCATAGAGTATAGTAATATATAAACGGTGGTCTAGACTCGTTAGTTTATACTTCCATAATTATATAAAAGTACTCTGTGGTTTATACTATACTCTATGGGCCGGAGGGGGGTCAACAAGAAAAACATCAAAGAAAAGTTTTAAAAATTTAGAATATTTTGTGTTAGTTGAGATTTGTTTGAGACGTTCCTCCACACCCACAGCATCACGGTATTTTTATTTCCGAAGTCCAAATTTTATGTCGAAATTACTGCCGAGCAATTGGCAAATTGGTGACTCCCCGCTGTAATATTAGCAAAGAATCATCAATTCATCACTGGAAACCTGGAAACCCTAGACTAGCCATGGCCGCTATGATTATGGAGCACTTCAAACCAACAAAATATGGCATTGATGACGCCGACGTGATATAGTGTTGAAATTACTGCCGAACTTACAGTTGGCAAAGCAGAAAGAAAATGGCTTCTACTCTAGAAACGGACGTAAAAATTGAAGAATTGTGTAGAACATGTTTGTGTTTGTCGAAGGATAATGAACTGTTCTCGATATTTGATGTATTTCTTGGCTCGGCAATTACTTTAGATTACATAGTAACTGCAACTACTGGGTTAAAGGTAAATATTATTATTATTTTATATGTCGGGCTTCGATCAATAATAGTACTAGATTAAGGATCAGGAACAAAAATAAGTCGCTCAAGTGGCCACGTTTGCACACACTTAAACATCTACATATCTTGGAAAAAAGTTTATTAGTATTAAAAACTACAATCTATTACAAACCTTAATGCTTTTAAATAACGTTTAATTACCATTGTAAAATGTATTTATTTAAGTCCCTTCTATCGCAAAAACCTTAGAACGAATAAATTTAAAATGTCGCTTGGAAATAAACAGTCATCAGTACAAAACGATTTATTCTAAAATAAAACTTAAGTCTATGTCATAAGGTTAAAACATTTTGTTTACAATTTCGTGCTTATTCTATTCTGGAACTAGACGTAGTTCTTGGTGTTACATTTCAATGCTCAGAACACAGTAAGTATTGAAAGACGTAGAGTTGCAGAATTATATTTTTTTTTAGGTTCGTTTTGTATGGTGACAAATATTTTTGACCGATTCAAAGAATTAGTAGAGACTATTTTATTATATTGCCACTATTACATTTTAAAAATACCTATTAAATTAAATAATTTCATCTGAGAAAGATTTTTACAAAACCTGATTTGATAAATCTTTCGTCAAATATCTTTTATTGGTCCGTGAATCTAAAATAAACCGGCCAAGTGCGAGTCGGACTCGCGCACGAAGGGTTCCGTACCATTATTATCAAAAAAGGGCAAAAAAAAACACGTTTGTTGTATGGGAGCCCCCCTTAAATATGAATTTTATTCGGTTTTTAGTATTTGTTGTTAAAGCGGCAACAGAAATACATCATCTGTGAAAATTTCAACTGTCTAGCTGTCACGGTTCATGAGATACAGCCTGGTGACAGACAGACGGACAGACAGCGAAGTCTTAGTAATAGGGTTCCGTTTTTACCCTTTGGGTACGGAACCCTAAAAAAGTAATAATCAACTTACTATATTTTTATCGAAACGTTTTCTTACACCAACTAGTCTAGTACTTTATAATAATTACCTGCAATTTGGAAACCGCTGCTTTTAATAATCTACGTCTTTGCGTGTTTCCAATGTCGAATGACTCGAATCTGTCAAAATGAATCGAACATATTCTCGATTTTTTATAAGGGTTGCATATTTTTTCTTCTCTTTCTTTCGGGACAATATATACCCATTCTGCACAGCGAAATGGGTCACTAGGAAATCTACAAACAAAAATAACATTATAAAATAACAACACTACTCCTTGCATTCCCTGTTCAAGAACAGTCGATGTTTGATACAATAGTTGGTGCGTGTAGCAAACATTGGCCAAACAATTGTAATATTAGCTAATTGAATTCTAAAATATTTAATTCTGTTTTTATTTCATGAAAAACACTTAATGATATTAACTCACCGAAAAAAAATTATTCCTTACAAAACATTGGTGATACGTTGGTTATTTACACAGTTTTTGAACGCGCACTGCGGCATTTTGACGTCTTAATGTTGGCTATGATTGGACCATACTAATTTGAAATAAGACCACAAAAGTATTTGTGGTCTTATTTTTCGGGCCGTTTTTGAAGCGCTCATCGGGAATCTAGTACTATTATTGATCGAAGATGTCGGGTCTAATTTATTCACTATCCCTGCAAACTGCGAACTGTTATTTTAGATTTCACTTGTATTTCATCTATTTGTAGAACCGCCTTAAGTTTAAGTATAAAGTTTAGTTTATGTATATATTTTATCATAAACGTATACAACATCATGATCTCATATATTAACAGAAGTACTCATTACTACTCTTATTCCGCATTGCCGCTATTTTCGGTTTGGACGTAACTTATTAAAGTAAATTATAATATAATTTACTTTATTATTCATGCATTCTATAAATTATTAAAGAAAAACGTATCGTCGTATTAATAAATAGTTTATCGATAGATAACGTTTCAACTGCCTAGTTATGTTTGGCACATTACTACAAAAATAAACATTTGACGTAACCTTTGAACAACGCAGGATGAATATTTTTTTTTTTCTTATTTATTAAACATAAATTTAGTGCGAAATTATAACATTTATTATAACTTGATTTAATGATATCGTTTTTAATAATATTATTTGTTAATAGGCCAAAAAAACGATAGTATATTTATGTTTATCATAAATTCTTCGCCACTTACATTACAAGTTACATTGCCCTTTCGCTCACAACCTGTCAGGAATGCATTCTCTCAGCGGCCAAACTGTACTCCGTAAAAAACTGTTTGGAAGATTTTTGTATGAAGTGTGGCCTGCTTAACTTCCGTATTCTGCAAAATACCGCCCACGCAGTGTGACTACGGATAAATAAAACTAACCATAGTCACACTGGTGTGGCAATTTGGTGTGACTATGGATCGGTTGGGGCATCATCATCATCATTGTACTGCCTCTATCCTTTATTTTTACAGAGGCCACCCACATATCCTATATTAATCAATAGCTGGTATCAATACAAAATGAGTTTTGTATGAGACAAAGCTTCTTAAGCATTATGTTTCCGAAATATAAGCTATCAAAGTTAGAACCTATGCACTGATAGCAGTACAACTTTGATTTTATTAGCCATGCATAAAACCTGTGTCAAACAATAGCTAGCATCATTACAAACAAGTAATGTAAAGGATAAAAATCTAAATCTTTGCATTACCGAGAGAAATTACAATGCCATCAGTAGAACATTGATAGCTTATATCTTGGATATGTGACACTTTAGAAGATTAAGTATGCGTGGACACTATTTTGAAAATATTTTGAAATTGCAGAAGTTAGGCAGGCCAAATAATTCAAAGCCCCTTGATCTTAAGTTCGACTTCAGACAGGTGAAATATATTATAAAAACTATGTAAAACACACATCAAAATACTATGTTTTATATGCAGGGTGGATATGTGCAACGGGGCAGTAAGGGGTGCTACCTTAACCGTTGCAGCTACACGAAAATGGGTTTTATGAAACTATTCATATTTTTTCGTGAAATTTTGATAAGATTTTGCAATTTCTGGCTTTTTTAATACCTCAACCTGGGTTGGTCCCTTAGAAGTTTTTGTGTAACATAATGTGTGGCATCAAGTCGTCAATTTTTTCTCAAAAGCCGAGTCCTGATTTATTTTGTGTGTTGTAAAGAATGTTGTTAAAAAAATATTATTAACACTGCCAGATGCTTCAGGTCAGGGAATCATTTCAGTATTTATTTTGAGCCAGACCAATCATAGTATGATAGTTGGGCCAAACATCCCCCAGACATAATTAAAATGTCTGTATGAGGGCACAGGGGGTCTAAAATGGCCGCTTTAGCAGAATCCACGCAGAATCTTAGTATAAATCACGTTACAAACTTAAAATTCTTAAAATGGACTTTATGGTTATGACAGTAAGGTTCATTTTAAGAATTTTAATATTTTTACGTGATACATATTACGATTCTGCTAAAGCGGCCATTTTAGACCCGCTGGTTTATTGAACTCATACAAAAATGATGAATTGCGACTCTACAATAGGTTTTTTTCCACCATCAATAAATTGCAAATCTATTCAGTCCGTCAGTTAGAGTATTGGAAAATAATGGATACATATTTTTTGTTTTTGTAAATCAATGAATATTGAAAAAGATAAAACTCGGAGAGTGGGGGCTCGTGACGTCACAACGCACTAAAATTTATACACGGCGTGACGTATTGATAATTTTAAAAGCGTCGTATCTTCGTCAATTTTGTTTACGTAACAAAAGAAAAAATAATTATCATCATCATTTCAGCCGAAAGACGTCCACTGCTGGACATAGGCCTCCCCCAAGTGTCGCGACATTGCGGTGGAAGGCCTCCCACTAGGTGGACCTAAGACCTGGCAAATGTTGCGGGAATCGAAAAAATACGTGTCAAATATTTTTTAATAATCTAACTGACGGACTATTTCGATTTTTTCAGAACACAAGCCTATTGTTCTGACTGCTTACAATGACTATTAAAAAAACCCTTTGAGTATCAAATAAAAAAAAAAAAGACGAAGTGAAATTTCACCTTATTTTTTCGGCGTTAGAGCGTCTGGCAGAAATTTCCTTCAACGGACGGGACGGTATCAGGCAGTGTAGGTTATTAGTTTTTAACAATATTCTCTGTAACATATATAAAAATCAGCACTCGGGCTTTAAGAAAAATTAGTATTATTTTTACGTTACTTTGGCAACTGATATCTAAAAATTGGCCGTCGTCGGCACAAGTTAGCAGGTGCATATGTTCATAGTACATACTAATACTACTTGATGCCACACATTATGTTCATGAGAAAATAAGTAAGGTGTGGCTGCCCTGGGATCTTGGACTATAACACATTGTAATGTTAATGCACATACATAAATGTATCCTCTTCTACAAATCTCGCTATCAAAATTAGGTTTGCTGTAAGAAAAGCCAATTCTGGGTTATGCTCGCCTTTGTACCTACATAAGCTATATTATTTTTTATATTATGTATTTTTGTTATTGTGCAATAACTAATAAGAATACCGTTATAAGCTAAAATTCAACGTAATGTTGGTTTGTTATTTACTTATACGAATAAATGGACTGCGCGCGAACTGTACGATCGCATTTGACTTAAACAATATGATATAAATACATATTTGTAATGTGCTTGCTCGCCAAGATCTTTCCTTTGGTACCAAACACGTGATGATTATCTCAGTTTTTTTCGAGGTCAGAATCATAGGTTTAAAGTCAGTCATATATTTTTTTTATAAAATTTATATAGAGTTACCCGGGCCATAGTAACGAATCGATTGACACCTTACTCATCAAAATACATACATATTTATACAACCTGTTTTTTTATATTCCATAACTCTAGGGTATGATTGAGACCATATCAAAGAATCGACTGGCATATGAATTATGTTTCAATCATCCTTTTTTTTTTCATTTTTCATACAAAATAATTCAGCAAAGTCACGATTATTAACGTAAAACACCCACTCCCTTACGTGAAATCAACGTCGCATTTTCCAGTCCGGGGCAGTGGTCCAACTGCTCTGTCCAACTAGTTGGACCATGGGTCTTTACTAGGGGCAGTTGTCCAACTTTCAAAATAGTTGGTCCACAGCACCTTTTGAGAGTTCCGTGGTTCAATTCATTTAAAAAATATTTTGCCAACTCTAAAAACCTCAACTGCATCTTTATGTGAGTCGTTCATCAACTCGTCCCACAAGCCTACGGCCCATTTGGGACGAGTTGATGGAAACCAAAATACGTAATATTTTCGTTCTGCAACTCGTCCCACGTATGAAAAAGGTATAATCAGTAGTAAAAGTGTTAGTGTAGAAAAATTATTGCCTATAAAATATTAATCATCACAACATTGTCTAGATTCTAGTTATGGGCCTAGTTAAGAAACCTTACGATAAGCACTAGGCGGGCATGAATTCAAGAAGGTATTATTTTATTGCACATCACCTTGAACTCGGTATCAGGACACTTCAGTAACCTTACGAAAAGTACTAGGCGGGCATGAATTCAAGAAGGTATTATTTTATTGCAACCCACCTTGAGCTTGGTATCAGGACTCTTCAGTAACCTTACGAAAAGTACTAGGCGGGCATGAATTCAAGAAGGTATTATTATCAGCGACCCAAAAAACCATGGAAACGACACCTATGATAGAAAATCTGAAAATTTTCGTAAAGGAATTACCTTCTTTCATTTATGTTAGCCTAGTACTTTTTCTAAGGTAACTTATCAATTTGTTTGAATTAAAAATTCTTAAAAAAAAATTGTTATCAATGTTGTCGTCCTAACTATTCAGCTACAAGTGATTTCAGGTGATATACTGTAGGTCATGCTTTAGATAAATTTCGTTGAATGTTGTAAAACATTGTTTAAACAAAGTTTAAAAATTAGTTACCCGACTTTTAATTTTACTGCAAAGAGGTTCAATATAACCGTAAACTGGTAGGTACCATACACACATAAAGATGCAGTTGAGGTTTTTAGAGTTGGCAAAATATTTTTTAAATGAATTGAACCACGGAACTCTCAAAAGGTGCAGTGGACCAACTGTTTTGAAAGTTGGACAACTGCCCCTAGTAAAGACCCATGGTCCAACTAGTTGTACAGAGCAGTTGGACCACTGCCCCGAAATGGCATTTTCTTAGGTAAGAATGATTGGTTTGAATTAAAATTAATTACTCGTATTTATCAACTAGCTGACCCACGCAACTTCGTCTGCGTCACATAAAAGAGAAACAGCTCACAAAAGGAATACATTTTTCCCCGTTTTTGCAATATTTTTCATTTATGCTCCGCTCCTTTTGGTCGCAGCGTGATGTTATATAGCCTATAGCCTTCCTCGATAAATGGACTACCCAACACTGAAATAATCATTCAAATCGGATCAGTAGTTCCAGAGATTAGCGCGTTCAAACAAACAAACAAACACTGCAGCTTTATAATATTAGTATAGACTAGCTTCTGCCCGCGACTTCGTACGCGGATCCTGTTGCTTATGCCAGCGACAACGGGGTCGTCAAAATCGAAGATCTGAAACGTCTTATGTCGAATTTTAAGAGCCCGGGGACGGGAATACAACGGGATGCGCGAGACGATTCGAGACGTTCCAGATCTTTCATTTTTGTAAGTCAACAGGAAATGCCCATCAGACTAAACATTTTTATAAGTCAACAGGAAATGCCCATCAGACCAAACAACACTTGCTTAGACGTCATTCCTATGTGTTATGGTGTAGCTGGGCTCTTGGAGTTCCACAACAGGTGTTCCAGATCTTTGAGGTGTTCCAGATCTTCAAATTTATTCTCACAGCAGAAAATGCTCATCACGTAGAACAATTTTTGCTATGGTACCATTTTTGTATCTCTTATAGTTCAGCCGGTCTGTTGCGGTTCTGCATCAGGTGTTTGTTTCCAAGATAAAAGTCAACAGGAAATGCCCATCAGACCAAACAACACTTGCTAAGACGTCATTCCTATGTGTTATGGTGTAGCTGGGCTCTTGGAGTTCCACAACAGGTGTTCCAGATCTTCGATTTTTATAAGTCAACAGAGAGTGCTCATCAGATTGAACAACTTTTGCTAAAACTTCATTCCTATATATATGTTAGTGTAGCTGGGCTCTTGGAGTTCCACATCAGGTGTTCCAGATCTTCGATTTTTATAAGTCAACAGAGAGTGCTCATCAGATTGAACAACTTTTGCTAAGACGTCATTCCTATATGTGTTATGGTGTAGCTGGGCTCTTGGAGTTCCACATCAGGTGTTCCAGATCTTCAAATTTATTCTCTCAGCAGAAAATGCCCATCACGTGAAACAATTTTTGCTATGGTACCATTTTTGTATCTCTTATAGTTCAGCTGGTCTGTTGTGGTTCTGCATCAGGTGTTCAAGTTTCCAAGATAAATTATAGCCTATATCTTGCCCAGACTTAATACCTATACAACAACAAAAAAAATATTCAAATCCGTCCAGTAGTTCCGAAGATTAGCGTGTACAAACAAACAGACAAACAGACAGAACTTTTTTTTTGGATTCGTGCTCTATTACTGTTTCTAAACCCCCCTCAGTTATTTCTTTTTTAATATATTCAATGTACAGACACAGTTTTTTTACTGTTTTATTATATGTATATAGATGAAACTTAGATACATATTTTATTTTACTATTTATTTTACTGCGAAGTTTGGCAACCTCGCAAAAGTAAAGATTCTTCATACTGGTCACAATTTTTGACCTAATTTAATTATGATTGATGATAGCTCCGAAACTTTGCATTTTTGGACCACCTATTCTAGGAGTTTTAGTATTATTTTTACCTACAGAATATAACCCTAGAGTTATGGGATATCTCAGTTTTATTTCCCTGTAATTTTTTTATCTATATTTTTAATCCATACTGTCCCACTGCTGATAACATTCAAAATATTATCTTTGCTGAGGTACCAAAAACAATTTCGACTAGTTCATTGATTAATTTTGTTAACGAATAGCAAGATTGTCAATAGGACAGAAGTCCATTAAAAATTATGCTATTGCAAAAAAAAAAAATGTTTTGTCTAGTATTATTCATTCCTTGCCCGTGGTACAGTTGGCTTTGTTCGTGTTCTAAAATAGGCATTTCAGTGAACACTTAGTAGGTATATGGTTTTGTAACAGATTGTGTGGTAATCAAAGAAACATTTGAATGAAAATGACTTGCTATTATAATTCTCGCAACCCATAAGAAATTCTACACAGTTACAGTTACTTACAGTTAGAGCTGTGCAATTGCTAAATGCTTTTGGTCATTTTTGATAAGTGTGACTTGTGACCCATTCAGTTATCTACTGATAATATTTCATTAAGTTTTTATATAAAACTATGCCATTATTCTAATATATTTTGTGGTAATTGCAACAATAGGTAAGCAAAAATGATGGTTTGCCTTCAACAATTTGCTGCGAGTGTAAGGAAAAAGCAATACAGGCATTTGAGTTTAAGAAAAAATCGGAAGAAGCTAATATATCGCTCAGAGGGATATTATTAAAAAAGGAAAAGAAAGAAAACTCAATGCCAATGAAAAATTTAAGTCAAGTAAGTTTGGGGTTCAAATTTGAAAAATCTGTAGTGGTGCATGCTGGAACTACAAGGATTTAATTAGGACTTTGTGCTCATACTCATACGTGAGCACTGGTCCCATTTGAATCAATTCCCTATAGCAACAATGTCATTGTGTAGTTGTTTGATGGTCCTATTCCCGCCATAAACTAAAAAATATGTTTGAGATACAATTTATTTATAAGCAATTATTCACTTTAGGTTTCTTGAGGAGGAGCTTGTGGGTTCGGTTTAGAAATGAGTCGCCTGAATTTGAAGATTCTGCCACTGTGGGGGGGTCAAGGGGATGGTTGGTCTTTTTTGGATTTAGCTGTAACGGGGCACTGAAAAAAAAAACAGAAAATAGTAGCCAAAAAAGTGTGTTGCTAATCTTTTTTTTTTTTTTTCTATTCTGGAGGAGCCCGTGGCTAGATAATAACAGCCGCTCGGGTCGATCTTTAGGTTAAGCCGTGCTTGCCTAGGTTGGTCTGTGGATGGGTGACCACCCATTACATACCGGGTTTCCTCCGTGCCTCGGAAAGCACGTTAAGCCGTTGGTCCCGGCTGTCATTTGCAGATCTTTGACAGTCGTTACAGGTAGTCAGTGACCCAAAAAGTCTGACAACCAGTCTTACCAAGGGGTATCGTATTTCCCAGTACTAATTGGGTTGTGGAAGTCAGATAGGCAGTCGCTCCATGTAAAATACAGGTATTCAGCTGCATCCGGTTAGACTGGAAGCCGACCCCAACATAGTTGGGAAAAGGCTAGGCAGATGATGATGTTTATTTTCTCTATTCTATGGTATACCTAAATACGGGCTAAAAGTGTTTTGTTGTTTTTTGTCTCCGACTAACCATTTGTCGTAAAAAAGATGTCGAAGAGATTCCTTTCACTCCGACCTTAAAGGTTAGGTTAAGCTAGAACTGTGACCAAATACGCGCGAGCCGAGCGAGCGGAGCGAGCGCTGCCGCGGAAGCGGCCGGCGAAGGCTATCTCGAAATTGGTCGCAGTAAAAAATTAATGCCCCGTTTCGTATCCACTGACCGAAATTTGAAAAAACAAACTACTCATCTCCGGCACGGGGTGAAAGTGGGGGGCGGCTATACACCCCTCCTCCATCACCCGCCACCCCCCCACCCCCCAATTCAGGCGACTCGTTTCCAATCCTTACCCGAGCTCGTGGCTAAATAATAAAGCCGCTCGGGTAGATCTTTAGGTTAAGCCGTGTTTGCCTAGGTTGGTCTGTGGATGGGTGACCACCCTTACATACCGAGTTTCCTCTGTGCCTCGGAAAGCACGTTAAGCTGTTGGTCCCGGCTGTTATTTGTAGATCTTTGACAATCGTTACAGGTAGTAAGTGGCGCAAAAAGTCTGACAACAAGTCTTACCAAGGGGTATCATATTACCCAGTACTAACTGGGTTGTGGAGGTCAGATAGGCAGTCGCTCCATGTAAAATACTGGTATTCAGCTGCATCCGGTTAGACTGGAAGCCGACCCCAATATAGTTGGGAAAAGTCTAGGCAGATGATGATTTACTTTAGTTTCTTGGTCTGCATATTTTAAACATGATAATTTGAATTTTTAAACAGTGTATTATTATGCAAAAGGTTTAAACTTTGATTTCAGACTAATACATCAGATGTGAAGACTGAAGATTTGTCATCACATGACAATGATGACGATGATGATATGATCTTCAATGATCCATACTTAAATGGACAAGGTATGATTTATTCCATTAGTTAACTTAAATAAGAGACTGATGAATGTGCAAGCTTCAATGCTATTAAGCTAACAAAACCAGTAAGCTGGCATCTCATTCTATTGATTGCGCGGGCTAAGTGTGACCAGCACACCAACGTGGTCGACTGTTTCCCAGATCACATAATGTGAACTATTTTCCATAAAGTAACTTTTCATTTTCAGAAGATGTTAAAATTGAGCATGGCGGCTCGGAACGCAAGTCGTGTTTTGTCTGTAAAAGCTGCTTAGTCGTTTTTGATACACACTGTAAATTGCAAGAACATGAGAAGATATGCATAAAAGGTTAGTATGGCTAGTCATTTTGCTGTTAACATAATTCAATCAAATATTCTTTTGTCAAAATATAATCTGAAATCAAACAACTAGAGGAAGAGTAATTTGGTCTTAGGAACTAATTCATTGGTTAAGTAAGAATATATCGATTTTTAAATATTTCCTTTACTATTTGGGAATTCCATCTGGCTATTTTTCTTTAAAATATTTGACGGGATTTTTGTGATATCTCTAAAGCTTATAGGTAAGAACTTACCATGGAATTCCGTGTCTAAAATAAAATATAATCTGGCATTACTTATTTTAGTTGAGTGTGATGAAACTAACCGGACTTATTGCCCACTTTGCGGTACATGCTACAATGGTGCAGAAAATTTGACGAAACATATGTGGGAAAATCATGCAGACCTTATGGGCCCAAAAAAGAGAGGTAGACCTAAGAAGATGTTAACTAGTGTGAGTCTTATAACTGAGTTTACATTTAGTTAATGGGGGCTATCGTTTTTGAGCTCACCAGATGGCACCACTGTCGAGCAAGGTCTTGTCAATAATTCTATTTTATACTTTAAAGTACCAATAACGTCATAAAAAGTATATTTTATTACGTAAAATAAACATAGTGTAAACTTCAGATACATATTTACAATATTCTCCCTAAAATTAGCAATCAAGAAACATTTAAAAATAATTTTACCGCCAAGTACTAACAAATAAGATCATAGGTTGCTACTTAAAATCTTCAAGTCATAATTAATCAGGAATGGCTCAGTTTAGAACACAATCGTGAGTATTAGTACAAATACGTAATAATAAAGCACGCAACGTGCGAACACTGTATGACATCTGACATTTCGGAAGACCTTACTCTGCACGAACGCCCTTTAGCGGCGAATTCATGCGCGGTAGCCCCCATTGCTTGCTGATTATTGATGTTGAGAGATAATAGCTTTTGCCTGATACTGATGGCCTGCGTCGTTCTACTGCGAGGCTTCCCCACATGACTTCAACGTTTTTGACGACCCGAATGGCGCAGCGGTAGTGAGGCTGCCTTACGTTTTTAGGGCCCCGGGTTCGAATTCCGGTAGGTGCAAATGTTTGTGTGATGAGTATGGACATTTGTTTCCGAGTCAAAAAGAAAAAGTCATTTCTACACCTTTATGAGCTTGGAGGGTTGTATTGATGATTTTGATGATTATAATTCTGTAACTACATACGTTTTGCAGGCGCGAATAATATTTTAATCAATATACACCCTAGAACGGCCTGCAAATTGCAAAAAACGTAAGAAAATTTGAATTTCGCGGGCTGGTTGGAGCATTCACTTTAAACGACTATACGTAGAATGACGCTGCGCTGCCTGGGATGGAGAGGGCATGAAGTCACACTACTCGTTGCTATTACCGGTTGCAGAAACCGATAACTTGACTCAAGTGATATAAATTGCCACCACGTGCCAATTGGAACAACCAAAAACTGTTGCGATCACCAAAATTTGCAACTAGAGTGGCTACGTCTGCGCAGTTTCTCGAAATTATTGTAATTACTAGTTGCCGGCTGCCGCAACTGGGAGCTCAAAGTTGCTATGTGTGCTGAGCGCCTTAAATTGTGACATTGTGCGTGTTTTTAATGCTTTGTGTAATTATGTTGTAACTGAAACATTTCAGACCATTCTTAACAAGTTATCAGAAAATGGATTTTGCATAACATCAATGCCAGCTAAAAAGATTGAGTGCGCATTTTGCAAGCAACATTTTGAAACCAAAGAAGAATTAGGATCACATGCTTTATCTCACACAGGTTAGTACCTATTTTAGGAAACTTAAACATTAGATGTGTTTCCAAACACTCAGCATCATATTATATTATAGCAATAGTGTATCTTACCTTTTCCTTTTCGTATTACCTGTCTCTTTCACCCATAAACAGAAGGCGCCTATTTTTCAATCTGGAGCGTAACTGTCACTTGCTTATCACATACTTAACATCTAAATTTCGCCGCGAAAAGGACGCATTTAAAAAAATCGTATAATATTATAAAAACTTTAGAGATAGTGAATTGCTCGTAGTAGTGTTCTAGTGTTCACCCGAGTTGTGGGTCAGCGTATCACCGAGAGTGAGATCAATAGTTCTCAGAGATCCCGATTCTGCGAGCAAACGTTTGTAGCAAATCAAGGCTCAGTGCAAGAGTGCTCTTCATCCTCGGAGGATATGTATAAAGCATTTTTTCGCTCCATCAAACAAGAGGTTAAGAGTTATCGAAACGATTTCTTGTACTTAAAGGCCTATACTACCTCAAATGGCTTAGCATGATCCTCCGTTACTTTTTCTATACACTCTCTTTTGGGCCGTCTCCACGAGCGAGAGAATCGCGGCGATATTTTCGTATAGAAATACGTTGAATCGCCGCGATTCTCTCGCTCGTGGAGGCGGCCCCTAAGTCTCTAGCGGGAGCTGACTGCTAAAGTAAGGCTTACATTGACTTGCGCGCGCGCTAACCGCGCAACAACTCACCTATTTAGAATTTTGTTTTGAAAGGAGTGAACATTCCTGTCCAAAAAGTACGTTGACTGGTTTATATTGTAATATGTCCAATAAGTTCTTATTTGCAAAACCCAGCATTTGAATAACTCCACAAGGTGTATTTTATAATTGTTTCAGATTCGAAAGTGCTGCTTTGTGTACTGTGCAAGAAAATATACATCGATAGGATAAAGTTTGATCACCATATCTGCATTGAAGAGAAAACTGATGTAAACAATGTAGGAAATGTGAGTACTATATCATAATAAGTTTAAAAGCTTTCAACGTCCTGCTATTGCTAAGAAACCCTTCACGAAAAACGTTCTTAAAACTTAAAAGATTTTAATACAACTTATATATAACTTAACTTATATATAACTTAACTTATATATAACTTATATATTGTTTATCACATGTATGACATAACTTTAATTACAGTCATAAATGTAAACTGGGCCTAGTTCACCATTAAAAGACTTGATATCTAATTGGGTGCCAAGTTCAATAGAGATGGATGAAAGTTTAGATTCCATACACCTACAAAAGATCTAAAGTCAATTTTGCTTTGTTAATGGTAGTAGTGGAGGGTAAATTGTAGGTTTTTGTAACTCACGACAATATTATTCTCTTTCAGGATTTGGCTAAAACAGACACAACTGCTAAAAGGCCTCAAAATTTACCGACAGAACTAACACTGCGAGAATTTCTAGAACCGAACATAGATATGGTATGTACATACTAATACAAATATATTTTCCATCAGGCGTGATCGAGGTCAAGAGCAGGCCCATATTGTAATAAAAAAAAAAAAAGTTGGCCATAATTAGATATATCCGTTTCCATTCATCCTAATTAGAATATTGTAGGTAGTAAGAACGATTTCGTTAATACTTCAAACCTTCAACCCAGTAACCCCGTATAACTGTAACTGCCGTGGCAGATGTGTTGGTAACATCCTGGAAGATCGGGACCGTGGTGAGGGATCTATCCTGGTTTGCTCTCTACTATCATTGCTCGATTACTCGCGTGTGTCAACAAACTACGGGATGACCTACGAGGACACGCCGCAGATCGACGAGCGTGTAAGTCATCTCACGAAATCAATGCTAGACAGCTACCACTCATCCTGCCCCGAGACCACTCCGCCCACAACACCAGGGAAACAACCATGGTGGGGAGCGGATCTGGAACGCAAGCGCGGGAAGGTAAGGTCAGCCCTAAACAGAGCCATGAACACCTGTGCTGATGAGGATTGGGACGCGTACTACGCGGCCAAAAAATGCTACAAAAAATGCATCAGGTTCAGGAGCACCACTGGATGGCGAAAATACTGTGGCAGCATCGAATCCTGCCAACAAGCAAACAGGGTAAGGAAGATCCTGGCCCAGCAGAACACGACTGGGCCCGCTGTTCTCCGCAAACCTGACAACACACTTACCACCTCGCCAGAAGAGGCGATGCGCGTCCTTATTGAAACTCACTTCCCAGGCTGCGCTTTTACACAGGCCATCGACTGGACAGAGGTAACCCAAACACCGTCAGAAAACGACTGGCGCTATGCACACAAAGTCATCACGCTGGAAAAACTCCAGTGGGCGATCCGGTGCTTCCATCCTTTTAAGGCAGCTGGTCCGGACGGAATCTTTCCTGCCTTACTGCAGTGGGGCGGGACCTCCGTCGCGAACAGACTGGTACCCATAATGAGAGCGTGTTTGGCATTCAGATACGTTCCAAAAGGATGGAGGGAAGTGAAAGTCATATTCATTCCTAAGCCAGGTAAGAGTGACTATACCAACGCCAAACACCACCGAGCAATCAGCCTAACCTCCTTTCTCCTTAAAACCATGGAGAAAATGTGCGAAAGAGAGCTGAGGGACGGCGTATTAAAAACTATCCCACTACATACTAACCAACACGCATACAGCTCGGGTAAGTCCACGGAATCCGCCCTCCATTTAGTGGTCGGCCGGATAGAAGAGGCGATTCATCAGAAGGGCACTTGCCTGGGCACCTTCATAGACATCGAGGGAGCATTCGATAAAACAAACTTTTCCAGCATAAACACCGCGCTCTCTCGTCACGGAGCAGAACAGGTACTTATAGACTGGATTACTAACATGCTAAGTAAACGAGTGGTTCGACTTGAAGGGGAGCAGCAGATGGCCATGATAGCCAGAGGCTGCCCCCAAGGTGGCGTACTATCCCCGCTCCTTTGGAATCTGGTTATAAATGACCTCATTACGAAACTCAACGCGAACCATTTCTACACGATAGGGTATGCCGACGACCTCGCTATCCTCATTTCGGGGAAAGTGACGGGGACAATCTGCGACCTCACTCAACAGGCACTACGCACCGTTGAACGATGGTGCAGAGAGTTCGATCTCTCAGTGAACCCCACGAAAACTGAACTAGTCATGTTTACCCAAAAACGAACACTAGGCCCTTATCGCCTACCCAAACTCTTTGATACAGAACTCCAGTTAGCTAATGAGGTCAAGTATCTGGGAGTCATCCTAGACAGCAAGTTAAACTGGAGCAGCCACTTAGACAATAAAATAAACAGGGCCTGCATTACCTTCTGGCAATGCAGGAGGATGATAGGTAAGAAGTGGGGCTTATCTCCTAAAATTATACTTTGGTTATACAGCGCGGTGATCCGACCTATGATCACGTATGGGGCAGTGGTCTGGTGGCCCCGCACCAAACTAACTACAGCCTCCATCAAACTGCAACGCTTGCAAAGGCATGCCTGCATGGCGATCACAGGCTGCATGAGGACTACTCCGACTGCGGCTCTTGAAGCCATGTTGGGGCTGCCACCGCTACATCTGTTCATACAGCAGGAAGCGACAATGACGGCGGTACGCCTCAAAACACTTCAAATCTGGGGTAAGAGAGAAACACAGCACACCGCGGTACTGGAGGGATTCTACAACGACTTCCCCCTGGCGAAAGCAACAAACGATCGGATACCAAAACAATTCGTATTCGATAAAAAATATAAAATCCAGCTCCATGAGGATCACCGCTGCGAGGGATTAAATCCTGCGGAACTGCGGATCTTCACGGATGGATCTAAAACAGGTACTGGCACTGGCGCTGGAGTCTTCTCGGAGGATCTCAACATCCACATAGCCAAACCTCTGGGGGCCCACAACACGGTATTTCAGGCAGAATGCATGGGCATTTCCCTGGCGGCATCTGCCATCTTAGCCAGGGAGGTTGTGGACCACTCAATTCGTATACTCTCAGACAGCATGGCTGTACTGCTAGCACTGAATAACCACACAGTGAACTCTGGGTTAATACACGAGTGTCACCAACGCCTGAACCAGGTTGGTAATCTCAATAATATAACTATCCAATGGATCAAAGGACACAGCGATTCCCGTGGCAATGATGCGGCGGACGAACTCGCTAGAAGGGGATCGAGCACGGCAGCGGTGGGACCCGAACCTATCGTACCACTCCCTTTCGGATACCTACGTACACTGGTAAGGAAACGAACTAGCGAACAACACCACAAGCTGTGGCTGGACCACGGCGAGTGTAGGCAGGCCAAGGAAGCACTTCCTGCTATCAATGGCCGCTTCACCAAACGCGCGCTGCGGTTGACCAAACTACAGCTGCGCACAGTTACAGCCGCCGTTACCGGACACGGCTCTTTTAATAAACACCTCTTTGTCTTAGGAGTCACAGACAGCCCCCTGTGCCGTGCCTGCATGGAGGAGGACGAGACAGCAGCCCACGTGCTTCTGCACTGCCCAGTGGTTGCAACATACAGGGCAAAGTACTTTGGTAACCCAGGTACTCTCCGCGAGATAGTCAGCAACATTGGGGCGTTGCTGGCGTTTCTCGGGGAATTGGGATGGATAGAATAGTTTCCCACCCGCACGCAAAATACGCGCTTCGACGTGGAGTTGCGGACACCAGCCCGTTATACAATACAATACAATACAATACTCGCGTGTGTTGGACTCTACAGGGTGTAAACAACCTCATAAGGAAGCCGTCAACCAAGCATTCTGTACATCAAACTGAATAACTTAATGCAAACATTATCGCTGGGCAACGAATTTTTTTTTGGGGTGAAAAATCATGTTTTGTGGTAGAACTCAATGTAACGCACTCAAAACATTGTGCTGATTGATGGATTGAATAGTACGGGGGTCGTGGAGGTGTTTAAAGTAAAAATCTTACATTAAAATCTTGTATAAAAAAAACTTGTCAAAAAGTTGGAACTTTGACCCCCAATATCTCCGTAACTAGAAGGTTCCCAGGTATGGTGTAGAACGGTTCCCAGGTATGGTGTAGAACAAACAAGTTATCGCAATGACGTGAAGAACAAGTGCCTTTTGGCTTCGTTAAGAGGTTTTTTTACACCCTTTATTTATGATTTCTTTATTACGGTCCAATCCAAACTGCCGTATCGTATTAATTTCGGAGATTCGTCTTAATCAGACGCGCCGATATCGCATGCGGTTGACAGGCGCGCAGCCGCGAGGTGTCGCCTGTGACAGATCATGGGGAGTTGTAAGTTATAATCCCCGGCACGTAACTTGGCAAGAGTCGTTAGATGCGCAGAAGTCGTTTTTTAGGTCTCTTTGGTGGTCAAGCGGGACGCGGGGTATGACGTAGCGCCGATCCAAGCGCGCGATTGGTGCGTCAGTCGCCCCCTGCCTCCCGCACCGCGTCTACATTCCGTTCGCTCCCGATTACACTTGCGGCCACGAAAGTTGTTTTTGTTGACTTTTAGTTACGAGTTCAGTTTTAGTTATAAATTAAGTTTTTGTTACGAGTTATTGTTATTGTTTTAAATTTAGTTTTTATTACGAGTTGTTGTTATTGTTTTAAATTTAGTTTTTGTTATGTTTATTACATAATATGCCAGCTCAAGTGGTAGTTCTAATTGGATGCCAGGGGTAACAGTATTATTAACCGATAGTGACGACGAGAACCTATAATTTTTAATAATGATACTTTAAAAAAAAAAAATGCATATTATATTTTATTTATAACACTTATTAAATGTCACGAATTCCTCTGCTTTGTTTAACTACATGATTAAAAATAAATGATGGCAATAACCGCATAATGACAATCAATAAAAGTGACCAGTTTTTTGTTCCACTAAGTGCACGATGCGCGAACTTGCCCCCACTACGCCAAAACCTTGCCAACTTACGTGCCGGGAACTGTATTGTTTATTTATTTTTTTGAACGTCATGTCCCTGCGACAAATAATTTTATTTTTTTTCTTTCTATTAAATAATTGGATTGGTATGTAACAAGCATTTATTTTGTACATAGGGGTAACTGATTAACGGGTTAGTAACGGCTATTTAAAATCTTAAAACATGAGTAGACCGATAGCTGGTGCCTGCTCTTGTCTGACTGTAGGCTCACATAAAAAAGAAGGATGTACCATGTCGATAACTATGAAATGATTTATGTTATTTTATGTCTGATGTCTAATATTTCAGGAGCATATCAACTTGCTTGTTGTATGTAGTACTTGTAGCTGCATATTGCCGTCAGAAACGGATCTCATTAACCACCGTGACGCCGACCATCCGGAACTGTCTCACCGGTGCAACCTCTGCACTAAGGTACTTTATTTGTTTCTTTTTATCGGCGGATGATATTACTTTACTAATTTTAATCTGCACTAACACAACTGAAAAATGTGTGAGTATATGTATTTATGCAACTGAATCATGACTTTGAAACACTAAATCCATAGCATTCTAACTTAAGACAGTATGTTGCTCGCGGGGTTTTTTCGTCGTATCACGCACGCTCACGCACGCATCTTGAACTTCAAAGACTTCTGCCCTGCCGTCAGTATTTCAAGGTTTTGACTAATAAACATTAAGCTATGCTGCCCTGAGTTGCGTTGTACTGTGTCTAGCCAATTTATCTTTTTCATGATATGTTTTATCTTAAAACATCTTTGAGCTGCGCGAGGTGAGCTGTGCGATCAGTGCGACAACAAAAAATTGAGTTAAGAGGAAATACGTGGTCTTTTCTCCATACAAACGCTCTCGCCTGTTTTCTTTCTGGTTTATGACTAAAACAAGTATTTTTACAGTAAAATACATATAAACGTCTATGTCTGTGTTTTTACTTTTAGATGATACATAATCTTTATAAGCACTCTTTACAAAACGATCAAAATTGCCTAGCTGTCATTAGAGGCCTAGTTTAATTGTTTGTTCCAGCTGTCTTGCATTTTTTTGACAGTCGTTACATGTAGTCAGTGGCTCGAAAGTCTGATAACCAGTCTTACCGAGGAGAATGGTATTATACTGGGAAGCTGCCTCCGATTAGACTGGAAGCCCACCCCAATAATTTTTTCATCGTTCTATATCAATATGTAGATAACCATGACGTGATTTTCTTGATAGTGCACAGGTATTATAAAGTCTATTAAGCAGTGATATTTCTGTATAACAATGAACAATAGAGTATAAACGTTAAGTGAAAGTGTTATCAAAACCTAATTTACGAATTTAACAAAGTTATAATGTGTTACAAATTCTAATCATAAACTGTACTAAAACTATGTTCAATAAGTGTTAAATCTCCAAAAACTCAAACAACTACATACAATAACAATGTGTTAATATTACAGTGTACGTATAAAAGTGCTACCAAGTGTTAATTTAGTGTTTAACTCATAATAATTACAAAAAACTGAACATAACAAACTGTCATTGCGCGCGCATACAAAATTTTGAATTTAAAATAAGACGCATCATAACGAACTTTCTATTTATATTCAACAGAATACTAATTTCACGACTATTTTCTAATGATAGTTTGGCACATTGGCACAGTGCAGGACCAATCAAGTACGTGGTCGTAAGTTCGCGCCTCACGATCTGCATGTCTTTTTGTGACTTTTCAAATTATAAAATTGGTTTATTCACAGTTTAAAACGATAAAGTGGCTGTTTAAACTATCAGAATACACAAATATAAAAATAAGAATATTGTACAAACGCAACCTCAAGGATGTCTGTCCTGGTAGTATGTTATAGATGTAAAGAGTCGGTTGACATTAAAAAAACGGCGTTGTGCTCGGTTTGTAACTACAGATTTGAACCAGACTGCGATGGTTATCCAGCACAAACATACAAACTAATGGACGCAGAATCAAAAAACAGATGGCGCTGTAAGGCATGTGTTATAAAACCGGCTACTTGCTCTACGGATATATCGCATGGTAATGTGCTTAGTCCAAATACAACAACAATATGCAACACGCCCTTAAATAATGTCACAATTAGAAACAAAACCTGTAAAGCTACATTTCCAACCGAAAACTCATT
Organism: Xestia xanthographa; assembly: GCA_905147715.2. Classification (NCBI taxonomy): domain Eukaryota; kingdom Metazoa; phylum Arthropoda; class Insecta; order Lepidoptera; family Noctuidae; genus Xestia; species Xestia xanthographa. The sequence continues at coordinate 25,383,418 of LR990641.1, read as the reverse complement.
TGAAGCATTATCTGTACTATCAGAAAATGAGGATGAAGAACATACATCATTTATTTCAACGACTTCATATGTTATAAACAGAAGTTATCCTGAAATATACAGGCCAAACGATAATGTTGATGAATTGAAGAATAAAATATGTCAACTAGAAGAAAATTTAAAAATTGCTGAAAATAAAATAAAAAGATTACTGTTAGAGAATAGTACACAAGCCGAACAAATTAATTACTACAAACTAACAGTTGAACTGGAACATACAAGTACGCTTAAGAAGAAACCCATTACAAAATCTAAGCTTGACTTTTTAAACATCGAAGAAAGTCACACTCAAAAGACTGAATTAAACATACCATCTAGCACACAAACGTGCAACAAATCACAATGTTCCACGGATGAAAAATTGATCTATGATAATCCAGAATCACCTAAATTGGTGTTATGTTCAGAAACAGAGGGCGCTACTGTGTCTCAAGTCATGCAGGATACAGCAAAAGGTAGTCATTGTAAAATTATTAGTAATAAAAATAGAACATACTCCAGCAAAATATGTATACTTAGTGATAATAATGTAAATAGTATTTTAGGTATTGCTGAAAATGTTTTCCCAGAAAATAAAATCTGTCATTACTGTCTACCGAATGCAGGGATAATCGAACTCCTATCAGGGATCGAATTAAAACTTGTGGATTACACATTGAAAGATTATTGCATCATTATATTGGGTGAACGAGACTTTGCCGTCTCTAAAAACTATGAAACACTGGTAAATCACATTAAATGTAAGCTCGAAAAAATAACACATACCAATGTCATCTTATGTTCTCCAAATTTTAAACTAAATGATAACGTAATGTTGTTTAATAAGAGAATAGAAGCGTTCAACCAACTTTTATATTTAAGTAACAAGAAGTTTGAATATACGTATACGTTTGACACTAATAAATATTTAAAATATACGTACGATATGTTCTGTAAATTTTCAGGTAAGGTGAAAAATATTGGTATCAGTAAAATATTTCATAAATTAAAAAACTACATGCACTACCTAAACAGATTTTATGAAAATAATTATAACACTCAAGCTATTACACTTGCAGAAAATTGCAATAAAATCAGTCAATGGAAACCTGGCACTATTCCTTATTATTTTAAAAAACTAACGGATGCTAAATCAAATCGACACTGCAATAAATATGAAGCTCCGATCTATAACTGCCCGTCTTCTAGTGATACTTGCTCTCCAACCCATGCATTACAAAATAGGAATATAGATAATACAAACACCCCACAAGCATCAAAAGAGCTTTTTCGCGTTTAACCATATTAACATTCTTCACCAAAACATAAATGGCCTCATCTCTAAGTCAGACCTTTTAACGTTAGCTCTTGAGAATGAGCAAAACCCTATCAATGTGCTATGCGTAACCGAACACAACATGATAGAAACGGACAAAAACATACTAAATATCAGTAATTATAAACTAGTTTCTTGTTTCTGTAGGAAAAACCGGCGAGGTGGGTCTTGCATCTTAATAGAAAAATCGCTTCAATATGCACCAATAAATGATTTCAGTAATTACTCACTTGAAAATATCATTGAATGTTCTGGTATTGAGTTACTAGAATATAAAATATACGTCATATGCATCTACAGACCTCCAAGGCCAAATACAGATGATATAAATATATTCTTTAGAAATCTGAACTCCCTTCTAAATCGATTTTGTTACGGTAAAAAGAAAGTAATAATTTGTGGCGACTTCAATATAAATTTGCTTAAGAAAACTTACGATGCAACTGAATTTATGCAAATTCTGCACAGTTACAACCTAAAATTAGGCATCAACGAACCAACACGGTTATCAAGCAAGACATGCATTGATAATATTATATTTAATGTTAAGGGATGTTCCGCAAAGGTTGTTGAATTTGCACTTTCTGATCACACCGCTCAGTTACTCACATGTCCAGTCAAATCTAGTTTCCTCCTTAAATCTTGGAACATAGAAAAAAGAGACTACTCTAAAGAGAACATGCATAAATTTAAAGAATGCCTAAATTCTCTTCATTTCAGTAACGTTTTTGCCAACACAGACCCTAACCTAGCATTTAATGAGTTTTATGAATTATTCTACCTATTCTATAATCTTTGCTTCCCCATTATACAAAAAAAAATATCAACAAAATCTCGCCCCCGGTGGATTACAAAAGGTCTTAGAGTATGCTGCAAACGTAAACGACAATTTTTGTGGGACTACAGGAAAAATCCTACGGAAAATAATAAAACTAAATTCTTAGCTTTATCCTCACGGTTAACTCAGATCATTAAGTTAACACAAAAGTCTCGCAATGATAATTATATAAAAACTGCACGAAATAAATCGCAAGCTACTTGGAAGATAATAAACTCAAACAAATTAAATATACCAAAGGAACAAATACAACAGATTGTTGTAGATGGTAATATAATAACTGATCCTAAACAGATTGCAAACAATTTTAATAATTTCTTCATTGATAAAATTATAAACCCTATACCAAACCAATCGAGATGCCAAATCCCGTTCGAATCAAACTCCATGTTTATGCATCCAACTATACCAGAAGATATATACAAAATAATTAGAGACCTAAAAAACACAAATAGTACTGGATATGACAATATATCAACAAAAGTTTTAAAACACGTATCCGTAAAGCTATCTTTTATACTTAGTCATATAATAAATTTATGTATAGAAAAAGGAGTCTTCCCAGATAAGTTAAAATTAACTCTAATTAAACCTTTATTTAAAAAAAGTAATAAAAATGATATGAGCTGCTACCGTCCAGTAGCGCTTGTACCAGTCATATCGAAGATTTTCGAGAAAGTGATCCATGATGGTATTTATAATTATTTTGAGAGAAACAATTTACTTTGTAATGAACAGGTTGGCTTTCGTAAAAATAAATCAATTAATTTAGCAGTTTATAATTTTCTTCACAATATATTAACTCACATGGATAGAGGTAAACAAACGTGTGCACTGTTTATGGACCTCACACAGGCTTTCGATTATGTGGACCACAAAATACTCTTAAACAAATTATACGCTTATGGTGTCAGAGGAAACATTTATGACCTGATTAAATCTTACTTGAGTAATAGAAATCAAGTAACACAAATAACAAGGGTATGTCCCGATATGAAAAAGATGATACATTACTCATCCTCATGTAGACAGGTTACATCTGGCGTTCCACAAGGAAGCGTATTGGGTCCGCCTCTTTTTATAATATACGTCAATGACCTCCCAACAGCGACAAAATACAAAACAATTCTATTTGCTGATGACAGTACAGTACTGTTCACGGGAGATAATAAATTACACATGGAACCTGAGATAAATATGACCTTAGACAGCATTATAAACTGGTTGACATCAAACAATTTACATATAAATCTCAACAAAACAAATTTCATGACATTCAGAAGTAGAGTAAGTAAAATAGCAAACATGAACATAAATTACCGAAATAATAAGATCCAGGAAGTAGACGTTACGAGATTTCTGGGTATAAAGATAGATAATAATTTAAATTTTAAAGAACATATAGATACATTATGCTCTAGATTAAATAGATTTTCTTATGCATTGTTTAAACTTAAACAAATGGTCAGTACTCCTACAGTCCTTACAGCCTACAACGGCTATGTTGCACCTATTCTAAAGTATTGTGTTATTTTTTGGGGTAATTCTACTAATAGAGAAGCGGTATTTAGAGCCCAGAAGAAATGTATACGAGCCATCACGAGTATAAAAGTAACAGACAGTTGCAGACCATCATTTTTAAAATTAAATATTCTTACGTTACCATGTATATATATATATGAGGTTATAATGTTTGTAAGAAAAAATACAAACCTCTTTAGTAAATTACATAACAAAAGACATCAGTTCAAAATATGCTTACCAATCAATAAAACAGCGTTATTAAATAAAAGTATATTATGTATGGCTCCACGCATATATAACCATTTACCAAACTCATTCCTGGAGATAAATGATATGATGTTATTTAAAAACAATGTCAAAACATTGTTACAAAAAAAAGCATATTACTCTGTCACTGAATATTTACAGGACAAACTTATGTAATGTATGTAAATTTGCATGCCCTAGGGTAGGATATGGCTAATGGACACTATTGTTTATTTAAGACCCTTTATTTTGTACCCATATTCGCAAATGAATAAATGATTATGATTATGATTATGATTATGTATTTAGCTGCCTCCGATTAGACTGGAAGCCGACCCCAATAATTTTTTCATCGTTCTATATCAATATTGTAGACAACCCTGACGTAATTTTCTTGATAGTGCACAGGTATTTAGTTGCCTCCGATTAGACTGGAAGCCGACCCCAATAATTTTTTCATCGTTCTATATCAATATTGTAGATAACCCTGACATAATTTTCTTGATAGTGCACAGGTATTTAGCTGCTTCCGATTAAACTGGAAGCCGACCCCAATATAGCTGGGAAAAGGCTAGCCCACTGCAACATAGTTGGGTAAAGGCTAGGCAGATGACGACAAGTGAGAGAAGAGAGACTGTCTTCAAAGCCCAAAAGAAATGTATCCGGGCAATATGTGGATTAAAACTAACTGATACTTGTAAACCACATTTTATAAATTAAAAAATATTGACATTCCCTTCACTGTATATCTATGAACTAGCATTAGACATTAGAAAAAATTTAAACAAATATGAGACGTTAAAAAGTACCAGGCTTGCCAATACACTTAATGCAATACGCCATAGAACGGTTATGTTTGACAAGAGTGCATTTTGTATGGGCCCTAAAATCTATAATAAATTACCTAATAAAATAAAGGAAGAAAATAATTTTATATCATTTAAGAATAGATTAAAGACTTACTTGATCAATAAAGCCTATTATAATGTTAATGATTATTTAAATGATAAATGTAATTAAATTTTTAAGTTAATTATGTATATTATAGTAATAAAATAATACAATTAATGAATGTCATAAATATCATAGTAATATTTGTTATGGTTAAATAATATGTAACGTGTATTAATGTAAGATTTACTCATTTTTATTGTAAAGATATTTGCACACCTGTTAAGGTAGGATATGGCATAAGAGCTTCTGTTGTATGTTTCACCTCATGTACCTACTGACGCAAATAAATGATTTGATTTGCAAGCGGTATAGAACGGTCGATCGGAATCGGGGTTACAATTATTTGAATTGTAGCTGTCATCCCGTGCGCCCTTTACCAAATTCTTGCTTATTGCACACGTGAGCGTCTCTGTGTCCTGGCTTGGCCTTGCGTCTTCGTAAATAACATCGTACATCGCCATATGTGTGTGTAGCGCAACGCGCCGTGAGACGTCACGCCGCAAGCGTCGCACAACGCACCGCGTCTGTGTAAATGAGCCGTTAGAGTCATGCGCAAAAAAAATGATTTCTACCCATATTATGTGTGACTGGTGGGCTGGGAATCGATCGTATCTTTAGACTAGCGAACAAAATTATACGGAAATGGATAAAGCCTTTATTTAAAAATATATTTTTTTTTATCTTTTCAGTCGTTTGCCTCTTTGCGGTCAGCAGCGCGTCACAGAAGCATTTGTAAGGAAATTGAAAGAAAATATAAATGTAATACGTGTGGACTGAAATTCGCTTATGAAATATCTTTGAATAAGCATATTCTACGATATCATAAGGGACAAAGCGTGTCGGTTAAATTTATTGATTCTAAAACCAAAAGAGAAGAGAGAAAGTTTCAGTGCGATACTTGCAATAGAAGTTTTTACAAGTAAGTGTTTTGTGAAATCTAATCAAAAACTCTATCATAATCATATCATAATTAATCTAATCAAAAATATCTATTATATAGTATAGTATAGAAAGAAATCTATACTATACTATATAATATTATAAAGCTTAGAATTTGTTTCTTTGTTTGGTTGAACGCGCTAAATCTCAGAAACTACTGGTTTGATTTGAAATAATCTATTAGTTTTGGATAGCCCATTTATCGAGGAAAGCTAATCACGCTAAGACTAAGAGCGGAGCATCAATGACTTTTTTTTTTTGCAAAAACGGAAAATTTATTCCTCTTGAGAGCTTCCGTTGCGTGCGTTGCGCAAACGGTTAAATTTACGCAACGATCATGTAATATGATGGAATTGTTCCTGATAAAAAGTTAAAAGAAAAACTCCGATAAGCATAATTATTATGTCTATATTTTAAGGTATTCTCACTATAACGTTTTTAGGGTTCCATTTTTACCTTTTGGGTACGGAACTATTACTAAGACTTCGCTGTCTGTCCGTCTGTCTGTCACCAGGCTGTATCTCATGAACCGTGACAGATAGACAGTTGAAATTTTCACAGATGATGTATTTCTGTTGTCGCTATAACAGCAAATACTAAAAACATAATTAAATCAATATTTAAGGGGGGCTCCCATACAACAAACGTGATTTTTTTGCAGTTTTGTCTAATGTTTTTAAATAATGGTACGGAACCCTTCGTGCGCGAGTCCGACTCGCACTTGGCCGGTTTTTTATGGTAATCTTTGTTCTAAAATATTAATTAATTGTGAAAGTGTTTTTATAAACATGGTATAATCCTTATCCAAATAAATACGTTATTCATCACAAGTATTCAGTTTTGAACAAAATTGCCCATAAATCATTTGATTTCAAAGAATATCTTAGGAGATCTAACACCCTCTCCCTCTCTCTTATGTGACACAGACGAAGTCGCGCGGGTCACCTAGCTCAGTATAAAACAAGGCAACTTTATCGTTGCAGTTTGGAAAGTCAAATGCAGTTTTATTTTGTTGGTTTTTTCAGGAGGGACCTACTTGTTAAACATACTAAAATACACATGCCAATCGGTAACTTCTTCGAATGCGATGTTTGTGAAAAGAAGTTTCACAGGAGTGACAATCTCCGGTTAGTTGGTTTTTATGATGCTCTAAATTAACATAATATAGAAAAATACAACATGTGGTAATATTTTCAGCTCTCACAAACGAGTTCATCAGCCGCAGCGCGAAAAGACTTCGTCTAGTAACTGCTTATGCCTTTACTGTGGCCGCAGTTTCTCTAACTCGTCGAACTTAATCGTACACATGCGCCGCCACACCGGAGAGAAGCCCTACAAATGTGATTTTTGTGGCAAAGGTTAGCCTTTAGCTGAATATCTGATTTGTAATAAAAGTGAGTTTTTATCCCTACCTCATTATTTACAGGTTTCCCAAGATCTTCCGATCTTCAGTGTCACAGAAGATCTCACACTGGCGAGAAACCTTGCATATGCCGTATTTGTGGTAAAGGTAAATATATGTATTTAATATGTTTTTATTAGTAGCACATTTTGATATGACAATAAAGGTTTATTGCATGAAGTGTTTTGAAAATCTGTCGTTTAAAAAGTTTAGAATAAAATAATTTTTACCTTAGAAATGAAAGCGATTTGAAGTTTAGTGTGCCAATTATACAATAAGGCTATATGTGTAGCGTATTCTTTACTAAAATACTTAGTTCAGAGACCGCGTTATTCCGTTGATCTCGACTGTCATTAGTAGATCTTTGAAAGTCATAACGTAGTCAGAAATCCGAAAGACTGACCAACAGTACCGTATTACCCACTACTAACTGGGTTAAGTGGGTTATGGAGGTCAGATAGGCAGTCGCTCAATGCGAATCACTGGCATTTAGCTGCTTCCGCTTAGACTGGAAGCCGATCCCAACATAGTTGAGAAAACGCTCGGTAAACGATGAACTGCAGGAACCTTAAGAGACCAGACTAAAGAAAGATGTTATCGATATCTTTTTACATGACTGCTATTATTTTGTTTGCAGGTTTTTCGCGCAGCAATAAGCTGTCCCGGCATATGCGCGTGCACACCGGCCAGCGTCCATACAAGTGCACGTACTGCGAGAAGGCGTTTTCGCAGAGCAACGACCTCAACCTGCATATCCGCCGCCACACCGGCGACCGCCCATACATCTGTGAAATCTGCGGCGACAGATTTATACAGGTTTCTAAATTCAAATTATTTTTATGACTAGCGTAAGTCACGCGGTTTCACCCGCGTAGTTCCCGTTCCCGTGGGAGTACGGGGATAAAATATAGCCTTTGTTACTCAGGGTGAATGTAGCTTTCTAATGGTGAAAGAATTTTTGAAATCGGCGCAGTAGTTTTTGAGTTTATTCATTACAAACATACACACAAAAATACAAATCTTTCCTCTTTATAATATTAGTGTAGGTTAAACCATTTTCAGGCACTTTTGTATTGTCACAGAGTCGGTCAGTTAGTCAGAAAGCCAAAAACAAATGCCGCCCCTCATAACACTTGGGTTTCTTCACAGAAACACTAACTTTCAATAGCTACTGGACCCTTTTGTATGGGGCACCTGTTAATTTTTTTTGTTGCATAAACGGCCGCCGCCACGAGCGAGAGAATCGCGGCGATTTGACGTATTTTTATACGAAAATATCGCCGCGATTCTCTCGCTTGTGGGGACAGCCCAAAAGAGAGTATAGAAAAACGTGGCAAGGACGTTATTATCGCCGCGATTCTCTCGCTCGTGGAGGCGGGCTCTAAGATGTTGATCTCATAGAAAAAAATGTTCAGTTTTGTTGTAGCACATCCTTTCATATGACTAGACCCTTTCTGTTACACGTTGTTTAATAATTTAAAAAAATTGTCATCTTGTAAATGTTTGTTTAAGGGTACCGCATTGCAGAATCACCGAAGATCACAAGGTCACTTTACCGTTCCCCCCGAACCGGCTCCTTCCGAAGTGCAAGCACAGATTTTTACATAATTTTAAAACTTTTGTATGATGCTAAGTATAATATTAATGATTCATTACATACCAATGATGTTACATAGACGTTGCTGATAATCAGTAGTAAATAGTTTTTTAATTACATTTTGAACGACGTCTAGTTCATTGATCTTTTTAATTAATTTGTTTATACGTATTTCCTTAATTTATTTTTCATATTAAAAAAAACAACGCATCTAGAACATCTAAAATTATGTATTTAAATTAAATTAGTGTGCATTATTTCGTTGAATTGATCTGTACTGTCTAGTGTCTATAATTCATACAGCTCACAAGGATAACTTAGTATAGACGCATCAGCTGCTATTTATATAACATCATCAATCGATACGTATAAGTACTCTTAGTATTATAAAGTAGTAAGATTTTAAATTTAATAAATCTGTCATCGGAAAAGTGTTTTCTTTTTAGTATCTGTGTCTCCTTTGCGTGTCGATGTCAATCTAAATTGACTCGGACCAGAACTTGGATACAAGTTTGTTGACTTAAGTATAGCATCAATCAGTTCCTGTATAAGCAAACAGCGTGCCAGGATATCACAAGCTCCAATCATTGTTGGAACTGGTGTTCCACAACTTCCACATTCACACTCAAGGGATGTATGAATCTCCATCTGTTTAGGTTTATATTTAAAACTGCTGACAAGGAAAAGTGCCGGCTAACCCTACACTCACTTAAATACACCACTTCCTTACACAAACTTGCTTTGCTTTCAACACATAAGGTAATAATATTGTACTACAAACAGGAAGCCTCTTTGTCACTTACTCGCATTCTGATCCTGGAGTTTTTGTGCTTGGTGCCTGTTCATCACCTTATTTGTGTTGCCATTTATCTTTTTTGTGTTGCTCTTATGTAGTTGTATTATTTGCGGTATTTCGGCGTTGGTTTAAATAACGATTATAGTAGGTTCGTGATTCGGTGGACTCGTGATTTCGCACCCAGGCAAATGTTTATTGAGCTATTTAAAAATATTTAATTATTTTTTATTTATTTGTAGTTTCTGTAGGAAACATCATAAGTTTGTCTATAAAAATCTATAAAAATAGTTCATCACATATACATATATATATATATATTTATTATTCTCGTTTTACGCTTATTGTGTTGCTGTCAAAGGGCAACGCCATTCTTGTAAATAATAACAGTCCAAACGTCGTATGAAAAGGTAACTGTTTAAAAATATTACGTGTTATATTTATTGGTTTTGGGTTTAATCCCCGTTGGTTTAAGTTGAAATGGCTTTTGTATATTGTTGTTTGTATATTTATGGCTCGTAAAGAATATTTCTATAAAAAATAGATTGCAAGGATTTAATTTTGTACTTCGTTAAGAAAAACGAATGATCGATTTGAGGGTTTTAGTTGATGGTCTTTGGTTTTGGTTTGGTTATGGTTTGGTTATGGATGATAAACAGCATTTTTTTCACGTGAGTTCTTCCTCGTGTTTTTTTGAATTAGCTCGAACGTTGTAATCATGTTGTAGCTTTTATTTTATTGTTTAATTTACGTCTAGTTTTGTTTGTAGGTTTTCATCCCTACAGAAGCGAGGGTTTAAAAAAAAAATGTTATTATATTGCGCTTGATTTTGTTTGGTATTTTTAAGTTTTGCTTTTGTTATATTGGTCTATTTTTTGCTTATATTTTATTGCTTTCGCAACCAATTTTGACTTCATCTGTTTTTCGAAAAAGTCGTCATCTCTGTAAATCATTTCGGTTCTTGGGCCTTTTTTCTTCAAACCAAGCGGCAAACAGATTATTCACCAAGGGGGATAAAGCAGTGCCTTATGTCATGGGTATCTTGAAGCCCAGCCGTCTCGAAGGTTTCTGAAGGTTAAACAAGCGGCAGCTAAGGAGTTTAAGAGCTAACTCCCGAGCAAAGTGAGGGAAAGAGCCAAGAATCCTTAGTGCAGCTAGGAATGCAAGCTAGCCCAAGACGAAGGTACCTTTATCCACGAGGAGAGTACTCTACTTTTCACATCTACCTTGAGAAAATGAAAAACTAAAAGTACTAGAACCGTAGTATATAATAAAGCTGAAATTACAAATAATAGACTTAGTATTTACAATTTACAAACAACAAATAAAAGTTAATATTTGAAACATTAGACCAGTTGTGGAAAGACAAAGTAATGTTCTTATTTGGGACCTTCATAAATGTTGAGGTAAAATTTATTTGTATACTAGCTGACCCGCGCAACTTCGTCTGCGTCACATGAGAGAGAGAGAGAGAGAGAGGTTTAGAGAGAGTGTGAGTTAACCTTAAAATAGACATATCGCTTTTGCGGATTTTTTTAGACCGTTTTAAGAGGAACAATTCCCTCATACATGATTGTTGCGTAATTTTAACCGTTTATGCAGCGCCTCCAACGGAAGCTCTCAAAAGAAATACATTTTCCCTGTTTTTACAACATTTATTGAATTATCATTGATGCTCCGCTGCTTTTAGTTGTAGCGTGATGTTAGATAACCTATAGCCTTCCTCGATAAATGGACTATCCAACACTAAAAGATTTTTTTTTAATTCGTTCCTATAATTAGCGCGTTCAACCAACCAAACAAACAAACTCTTGAGCTTTATAATATTATTATTAAAGATTCAAGTGGATAGCAATTTAATTTCTCCGATATATTTAATTTGATCGCTAAAATAATCTACTTATGTTTTTCCAAATAAGGGCTTCCTTCGACAGCCTTACCTACGTCTTCATCCTTAGACACTCGATGTACTCTAGCTAGGTCGAAAGTTCTCATCAAAGATGCAGAAAATCAGCCCAAACACGATTTTTCAATTTTAAATGGGACCATCTTTGAGATATACCTACGCTTTTCACAAAAAAAAGGACCACATGTATCCGTGTCTTACTTCTCTGTAAGACTTCTCTGTAAAAACTTATGCGGGGTCATACATAAAAATATATACACTTCCTCCTTTTTGTTTCGTCGGTTAAAAAACCAAAGTTGGGCATCTTAACACCGCGATTCAGAAAATGGAGTGAAATTAACAACGCCATATATCGACAAAGATGTTAAACTGCTAAAATAGAAAGCACGGAAATCATGTTGTGTAAATTTTCAAAGCAGCATCATGTAGACTAATCTAGAGTACCATAAGATATAACTTTTTTTTAAAGCCGGTCAGTCGATTTAAAAGTTATCCAGTTAGCACATTTTTAGTCATTTGTACCATATTCCGCTAATAGATGTCGCTGTATGTTACATTTGATGATTAGTTCTTCTTGAATACTTTAAATTTATATATCTTTTGATAGAATTAACCGATTACGATGAAACAAAAACTAAATAATACCTCAAGATACGCACATTTTTAATGTATAAAAGTTATCTACATTGGTTTCGTAAATTTTACGTGATGCTTGATCATCGAAACAGACAAACAGATAAACAGACAAAAATTCCAAAAATGCTGGAAATGAGTTCTGTTGGTTGTCCTTTCACATCCTGGCATTTTTTTTTTCGAAATATTTTCGATGTACAAAAACGATTTTTCTACAGATTTATTATATGTATAAATTATTCTTGAGAAAAATGGCGGAAGCTTGCGTCTGCTAGGGATCATCTTGGATCGTGAAGGTTGGTAAACATTGTGTGTTATGTAGTGCTTCAGGCGCTGAACTTTATGTAAATTGTGTTGATGACGTGGATGGTTGCGGTGATAAACATTTCCAAGGCTTATTTACAATCGACGGCGTTTTAAAATTGATGTTATCACTAATTCGGTTGCTTATTTGTTTTCTATATAGCCCTCCGCTACAGTATCAGTTTTCAAACCACCATGTCTTTTAATCTGGGTCATGTCTGCTCCTGTCATGTCAGCTGATGTTCTACGTAAACAATGGCTCATATAAAGCTCGGGATTGGCCAAATTCAGTCGCAATTTCTTTCAGTATGGCGTCGATCTTATTTTTGCGCATTTACTTGCCTAGAACACTTACCATTTTAACCTAAAAAAAACTTATATTTGTAGAGCCTAGAGCTATGTACTGTTCGATAAACGTGTTGTCCACGGATGACAAATGTTCTTTCTCTTTTTGTTTTAGTATCGGGCTAATTTACTAGCTTACTCTTTGACTTTTACTCTTCGGAATGCTTTTATAATTGTCTTCAATTTTTAAAATAATCAGTTCGTTTCCCCTACATATACCATTACACATAGGTGACATTCACTCCAAAAGGGCAACTTGTAACTAAAAATATAAAGTTAGGTTAGTGTAGTGTAGTGTGTGGTGCAGTGGCGAAGAGTGAAAATTGAGTCAGGGGAAGCCGAGGAAAAAAATGAGAATAGGTAGTTTTTTTTTTTTCGTTATTTTTCTATGTTCATTTTGACCTCATTTTCATTATCAGCGACCCCAAAAACCACGAAAACGATACCCATGAAGAAAAACCCGAAAATTTTCGTCGGCGCCATCTTGGATTTTCATTTTGACCTCATTTTCATTATCAGCGACCCCAAAAACCATGAAAACGATACCCATGAAGAAAAAACCGAAAATTTTCGTCGGCGCCATCTTGGATTTTCATTTTGACCACATTTTCATTATTTGCAACCTCAAAAACCACGAAAACGACACCCATGAAGAAAAAACCGAAAATTTTCGTCGGCGCCATCTTGGATTTTCATTTTGGCCTCATTTTCATTATCAGCGGCCCCAAAAACCACGAAAACGACACCCATGAAGAAAAAACCAAAAAATTTCGTCGGTGCCATATTGAATTTCCATTTTGACCTCATTTTCATTATCAGCGACCCCAAGAACCACGTAAACGATACCCATGAAGAAAAAACCGTAAATTTTTGTCAGCGCCATCTTGGATTTTCATTTTGACCTCATTTTCATTATCAGTAACCCCAAAAACCACGAAAACGACACCTATGAAGATAAAACCGAAAATTTTCGGTGGCGCCATCTTGGATTTTCATTTTCACCTAATATCAAAAAAGTGATTTTATCCTAGATGTAAATAAGTCAACAAAATAAGTACTGTATTTTAGTGTACCAAATCGACATTCGACATTATCGACCATTACTAATTCTATCTCGTTCTCCCATACATACTTTCTTTTTCTGCCCCTGTCGTAACTCGATAATCTTCGGCTTAATAAAACCTAGCTCCCTACAAAACAAAATAATGTCATCAAGCATTGAACGATTTCCGATTCTATACGAAATTCAACGAGCCATAACGATATTTTCCCATCTCGCTCACGCGCACGCATTTTCTATTACTTTCTCTATGAATAACTCGGTTTGCGTCGGCTTACCAGAGTCCTAATTTAAGCGGGCTGGCTAGTGACGTCATGACGTTTATTTTGCAAAGAAATGTAGCTGCCAAAAAGCCGATAGCGCCTGCGGGTTATTTTATAGCAATGTTATTGAACAGCAAAAGTTTGTTGATTGAGCACGAGTAGGCGTTTCGTGATGCTTGTAAAAAAGTACTGATTGTGTCATTTTTCAATTATGGTATAGAGTGATAGTGGTTGTGTTCCAAACTTCTGAAGGGAAGCCGGTGGGAATCGAGTTATTAGGAGCCTGCGCCGCTGGTGTGGTGTAGTGTACTTTGAACCAAGTTAGAAAAACTGGAATTGAAGAGCGAGCGTAGCGAGCTCAAAAATTTAACCATTCACTTAGAATTTGACATCTTTTATCTATAACGAATTCCGCCAATTTATAAAAAAAAAATTAAGAGTCCTATTACATTTTTTAGGCAAATTTTTGATTTTTACTTCCTGGATCAAATTATTTCGGTCGGCGTCCACGAGTCGATAATAATAGCGATATTTGGACGATTTTCGATTGATATTGACGAATATTAGAGACGAGACTGACATGAGACTGAGGAGCGATCTGAATTGAGAATTATAGTAGGTACTTTAATTTTATTTATTGTATTTTTGTCTTATTATATTGACAAACGAAAACTAATGAAACTTATTCATTGTAAATTGAAGTTTTATATCATATTAATTTGTTTGAAAAAATTGATTTTATTTGGAATATAATGGACGCTGAATTAAGACATTTATGGCTTAAATTACTATTTCTTTACGATTTTTTCCGTGAAAACTCAAGGAATTTAAAGAAATTCTAAAACTCCATTAAACAAGTAAAACATTCAACTTATCTTTTAGTAATTTTAGCTTTTATAAGAATTGAATGTAACTATGTGAATTTGAGCGTTAAAGTTCCATCGTCGACGGTTTTTCTTGCAAACTGAGTTTACTGCTGCTGAGAATTACTGCGTCAAAAATCATGAATTTACCAAAAAAATGTAATAGGACTCTTAAGCATACACCTTGAATTTTATGAGTTTTCTTTTGTCTCTTAATAAAAAAATAAAACGAATTCTGCCAATTTATAAAATAATCTCGTGAAAGCAAACTTACGAAACTTTTTGCACTCCATCTAGGTTGGTTACCTATATTTTCTTCTGCCCATTCGTACTGAAATATGAGTTATGCAGATATTTTGTTGACTAATGCAGAGAAGATTCTAGAAACAAGGTATGCAAAAGCGAGTGAAGCGAGCTCAAAAATTTAGACCACCCTCGGATGAATTAGGTTCTTTTTGCTCTTTCATTCAGTAAATATGACAATGTATTAACTTATATTGAATTGAGTATAAGATAATATATTAACGAGCTAAGCGAGCTCGAAAATTAAAGTATTTCTCCTGGGATAGGTTTTTTCTCTATAGTTGTCCAAGATTTCGGGGAGTAGATATGCGGGGCACGTAGCAATTGCAACTCCTGCTACTGGGTAAACCCGGCACTGCATGCATTAAAAGTTTTAAACTTTCTCAGATTTAATAAATTGGTCACTCTTCTTCTTCTTAGCGTGTCGATGGCAATCTAAATTGAGTCGGCCCAGAACTGAGCCACTAGTTTGGCGCTTTCGGTTGCGTCCATCAGTTCCTGTAGTGAGCAAACAACAGGACACGCAGGACACGATAATAAGTGCCCCATCGTTTGTGGAACAGCACCACATTTACACTCCAGGCAAGAGTCATTGATGAATCTCCACCTAACCAGGTTTTCCTTGCTGCGGCCAACCTGGGTCCGGAGTCTATTTAAAGACTTCCAGGTCAGCCATGGCAACTCATGTCCAGGTGGGAGATTTTCAGCGGGTGGAATGAATGGGATTGGTAAGGATGCATTACTGCGTCACAGCTTTAGTCTTTCCGTGGAGCGCTCGCCACTGAGAGGGGTGACACACTTCAGAAAGCTGTTTCGGCTTTTCAGCCTTTGTGACACGAGGGTATTCATATGTAAAGGGTGACGTGTATCTGAAGTCATTTTGGCTCTTTCGCTAGAGCTTGCCACTATCCTGCGAACTTCTGGTGGCGCTATTCCTGCCAGTGGGTACAACATCTGTACCGGGGTCGGTTTAAGGCAACCAGTGATAATACGTTTCATTCAGAGCTGTATCCACTAACTTTGCATGGGCTGAACGGCTCCACACGGGGCACGCAAATTCACCAGCTGAAAAAGATAGCGCCAGCGCAGTAGTCCGCAAGACATGAGGCGAAGCACCCCACTTAGAAGAGACTAGTCGCCGTAAGAGATTGTTGCGAGTATGCACCTTCTGCTTGATGGTGTTGCAGTTTTTGCTGAAGGTCAATGATCTGTCCAGAGTAACCCCAAGATATTTTGGGAATATATTTTTCTTTTTTCCCAAAATTGGTCACTGGATCAATGGTTTTGTTCACAAAATCAAACTATTTCAATTAGGCCATTAAAATGCACTTTTTAACGTATATACAGGGTGTAAATAACCTCATCACGAAGCCATCAACCAAGCATTCTGTACATCAAACTAACTAACTTTACGCAAAAATTATTGCTGAGAAACGACTTTATTTTTTGGGGTGAAAAATCATGTTTTGTGGTAGAACTCAATGTAACGCACTCAAAACATTGTGCTGGTGGATGGATTGAATAGTACGGGCGTCGTGGAGGTGTTTAAAATCTTACAATAAATACTTCTATTAAAAAAAAACTTGTGAAAAAGTTGGAATGATCCCTAATATCTCCGTAACTAGAAGTTTCCCAGGTATGGTGTAGAAAAATGATCGCAATGACGGTGACGTCATTGCGATCATTTTTCTACATCATAACAAGTGCCTTTTCGGATTCGTTAAGAGGTCTTTTACACCCTGATAGAATTGATGTATTGTAACAAGTAGTATCGTAGACCTAAGATATCTCGATACGCCGCCACATTTCTATAGGTCGCACCGTACTCAATTTTGTGGCAAGAAAACTGTGGTCAGGAGCTACATTCAGAAGCGTTCCGCATTTTAAACTGTTAATATTTTTGTCTTCTTTGCTCAATGACCTTCCGGTTTTCTCTTCAAAAATGCTAATAACTTCGTGTAGGTACATATATTAATTTGGATATTATGCTTGATGCTTATGGTGGACCTGACCTTGAAAAAATTGGGCTTCATTGTAGATGACAAATTCTGGAAAGAAACTAAAAGCCAATTCTGCCACAGATTTACCTAATTTCTTTTTTTTTGCATAGCTGTAAATCGTCGTAAGCTGTCATATATTTTCCTTTTGATTTTTCTGGGAGTAAATTGTTAGCAATGTCGCCTTCGCATTTAATAAACTCCGGAGTCAAATCACTCTCGTCATGTCGCGTCGTGATGTCGAATAAAAATGTTAAATAGAACAGCCACTAGGCAGGCGCTTTTTTTAGGGTTCTTAACCCCAACAGAATCGACTAACATCAAACTTTTTTTTTGTTTAAAAATTTCAGGCGAAAAAACAAAAATGTATGGAAAAAGATTTTTAATAAGTAGGTACTCCAACCTGGGTTGGTCCCATAGAAGTTTTAGAATAATAATAAAATTGTGAAATGAAAGTTTTTGTTTTTTCCATGAACAGGATCGATCGGCATTAAAAATATTTTGTGTAAAATGGCCATTTTCTTGATAACTGTCATTTTTTTTGAAATTTTGTTATATCATCACCAATTTTTTTCTTGCTTTTCAAGGATTCTTCAATATACCCTTCAGCAACATTACTGGACTTCCATCCTCCATGTCTTTTAAGAGTCATAATGTCGGCTCCGGAGTTTGCGAGCAATGTAGCCTGAGGTTCGACGGAATGTGTGACCCGTGTAAGTTTCGAGTCTGGGAGGTTTAAATATACGGCTATTTCTCCCGGCATGTTTCCAAACTTGTTTCTGCCAATAACCAGCCCTACATTTACCGTTTCTGAATTGTTGAAAAAATCGGTTGCTGTTTCCTTTATTAGTACGTAAACTTTCGTACTTCTTTACAATTTTGTAATATTTTCCATGTCATACGAAAGATCTAGGAATCTTATTATTGGTGTTTGGTATTTTTATGAGCAACACATCACTATGGTTTTCAATATCATTAGTAGTTATTTCAGATAGTTCTTGTCGCCTACAAGCTCCAGTGGCTCCAAAAATAAGAGCGACCTGAAAAAAATGTAAAATATATTTAAATAATGTAAATCAAATAAATCCTCGATAATTTCTTTATGTTCTATAGTAGTATAGGCTAAAAACAACGGCAAAAAAAAAAAATGTTGCCAAGTAGTTAAAGGCTTATTACATTACACTGAATCAGGGTCCCTAAAACCCTTAATAAGAGAGGTGTAATAAGAGTAAGGCAGTAAGGGTCCCTAATTAGGGCGGCAGAATGGACCCTGCCCGCCTTACTTCCTTAGTGCGCTTACCACCGTGCAGTGTAATAATACTTAGGACAGTGGCCCACTTGCGCCAGGCTAGGTTAGCACGGTTAACTCAGACGTAAATGCTACTTTGGAGTTAAGTTCTACTTAATTATGTCTTGCACCATCAAGAGTTAGGGGTTAACCATGAGCAAATTTATAAAATTTTTGATCTATTAATGCGTTGTTTTGTTGTGCCTTGGCTATGCAAGCATAACAATAGTTTATGGTAGGGCCTTGCCCAATTTGCTTAATATTGTTTATATTAGCTTTAAGAATTTAGAGTAATAGTCTTTGATATAGCCCACTGATATGGGAGGGTTAAGTCAACTAACTCTGGGTTAGTAATGTCAAAATTGAGATATTTTAGGATAAGTACGTTTTGGTTGTGTCTTGTGTTTGTTTCCTAACGGTTTTATTTTGTCCTGAAAATGATAAATGATTGGTTGTTGTCTGATGATGATGAAGAGATCATCGAATACATTAGTTCAGACTTTTATAACAGAAGAATTGCAGAACGAACTGATCATTTTTACTTACAAAGATTTTCATAGAATATTTCGTCTACAAAAAAGAAACTTCTCTATTTATTAGATAAAATTGAAAATTCTTTTACCACTTCCAACCAATCTTTTTGGTTTTGGAGAAGGTTGGCTCCATCAGTTTATTTGTTTTCAATTATGTGTTTAGATTTTTCTACTACATCGCACAGTAGCAATTTGTCGCTATGTGTGAAATTTGGGCCGCATAACCGAGGTTTCTTTTCCATTTTGTAGATCTTCTGCGTTCGCCTAATTTATTTTCATAAACTACTGCCGACTGTATACGACAATGCAAATGCAACACGCGTCACTGTCAATATAACGCGACAAAGAACCACGTGTCATTTCTAATCTGACATAAAGGAATAGACTTATTCAAAGTTCTGTGGAGCGAGAGAGAGCAGTATACTTAATTCATTCAGAATTCGATCTACCATATTTTACCGGAGGTAAAAAGAATGAATGGACATGACAAATGAACATGACAAGACTCGGGTTAGTTGACTCTGGGTTAATTTTTACTGGTGCACACTGGCGTACACTGAGTTAAAAATTTAAAACATTAACACTGAGTTAGTAAACCTCTAGTTATTTAATTAAACTCAACGTTTGGTACAAGCGGGTTAGGGCACTTATTAGATGCGCGACGAGCGCGGAGAGTCCGCTCTCCGTTTGTTTTGTTGTCTCCTCGAACTCCTTTTCTGGCATTCTCAGCGAATTTTGGAATTCATTTGGCCCCAGAACTCCGAGAATCCGCATACTTGAGTGATTTTCCCTAAGTTTTAAATATTCTTTCACCCATTTTTCGTCTCTTCCTCTTTTCTTTAGTACTCATTACTGTCGCAAAGACAGCCATAGCAATAGCGACTTTTATTTGTTTAGATAATATAGGTGGCATGACGTTCAGCCTCTTCAAGATTCGCTCTCTGGCTGAGTAAGGGCGTACAATCGGTGTAGTGTAATAATAGTCTAAGATCCCTTGAAGAACGACCTTCACCGAGCTGGTTATTGGATGAAAAGTGTTTTATTTCAAATTAAATATGTCAAAAAATATATTGCAAATGGGTTGTCTAAAAAAATTAAACTTTTCTCTGGTTTGCTTAATAGACAAATTCCATACCAATTGAAAGTATGAAGCCTATAGAATATATACAAACGTTAGGTTGACCGGTTAACCTAACGTTTGCATATTCTATAAGCTATAGAATATGCAAAAGTTATGCAGCCTATAGAATGTGCAAATGTTAGGTTAACCTAACGTTAGCATATTTTACAGGTTTCATACTTTCGATTGGTATGGAATTCGTCTATTAGCCAAATCAGTGAAATGTTGAAAAAAAAAAAAAAAAAAAATATTCTGGACTGAAATTTTTTAGACAACCCGTTTGCAATATAATTTTTGACATATTTAATTTGAAATAAAACACTTTCCATCCAATAACCAGCTCGGTGAAGGTCGTTCTTAAAGGGATCTTATACTATAACGGACGTTTCTAATTAGGGGTCACGCTCACCCTTAATTCAGGGCCCTGATTCAGTGTGGTGTAATACACACTCTAGGTACCTATATCAAGTTACCTTTGGCGCTAAATACTTTTCATCGGGAGCTTCATTTATAAATTTGTCGACGTTGTCTCCAGTAAGAACCTTTGATTTTATAGGTATCCATCTGATTGTCTTTTTAAAAATGCCGTCAACTTTGCGTATTGACGTATTCCTTAATTTTGATACAATCTTTAGATTGGAGAGTGGTTTTCAGCATAGAGTAAGTAACACAGAGAAGATGGTTGAATTTATTCGCCAATTCTCCAAAATACGTCAGAAAAACATTTTTAGAGAACGAACTTGTTTTCTTTTCGTTTCTCCATTTTATAAATTGGTCGTATGCAGCTAAATAACGCTCCATAGACTTCTCCAGTAAAACATTTTCATTAATAATTGTTTTTGCTGCATGGATAATATCTGGCGATGATGCATTTAAATAACACACTCTTCGGACGACGGCGACATTTTTTATAACTTAAATAAAAAATGAAATAATAATGAAATACAGCTACACAAGTTAGCACAACTAATATTACGAAATTCGTGATTTTTTTTCTAAACGGATGGCGGGCTTTCAACCCACACCACAGATAATACAAACGAAACATTAAGGGCAAATACGTATACAGCCATGACGGTGTAAAAGTAATATGTAGCGAGATTGCAATAAAATTCCTGGATCTGATGCGAACTCCTTGCTTGAACTTGAACCTGCATGAGCTGTGTGCAGAGTGTGATGAAATAGGAGATTTTACAACAAGTGCACAAAACGAATTATTTATTTATCCGAGATTTTAGCAGCTCGAGCCGAAGGCGAGGGCTGATAGTAATGTCGAGGATAAAATGGGTTTGTGGTTATAAACTCGAGTAACTCTGCTTTTCACTTTGATTGCAGTAGTATAACATAACATTTCTTTAATTAAAATTCAAAGTAAAATTAGTACAGGTTTGAATACTGAAGGAAATTGTTTTTCCCGGCATATTAACAGTATTTTTCTGAAAGAAGATGGCATATTATGAGAAGATGGCTCTGCCGACAACAAGGAATCTCTGGATGTAGAAGGGACTCGTTTGGGATTAAATTAATGGCTTCTGTTATACGGTCGGTAATATTGCTTTTGTTCTCTACGGATTCATCAATATATTCCTCAGCAACCTGATCCGACTTCCATCCGCCATGTCTTTTCAGCATTGTTAAGTTTGCTCCCGAATCTGCTAGTGGCTGAGGTCCGGCGAAAGCAATGACCCGTGTAATTTTCGGGATTTTCGAATTTTAGAAAAGTTGCGATCTGTTTGGGAAAGGTTGCAAATTTATTGCGTCCTATAACTTGCTTAGTGCACTTTCCATTTTGATAGTTGAGGAAAAATGTATTTGTCGACACGTTTTGAGGACGTAGAGCTTGGTACTAACTATATTTAGGTAATCTCCTTTGACAACAAATGTTCGTTCTCGTTTGTTTTTTGTGTCGGGTAAGTTTACTGCTTGCAAAAGCGTGTCCGTCTTGACGCATTTACGGTAATTAATTCGCAAGTTTAATGCCTCGGCACGCACCGGTTTGCCAAATATAAGTGCCACCTAAAACAAAATTAATAACTTTTATACATTATTTTTCACTTTTATATTTATACATATCACGTCCTTTTGTGGTCAAATATACTTCATCTGGAGCGGTATTTAAGAAGGTTTCCACTTGATTAGCTGAAATAACCTTGCTTTTCTTGCTTTTGTGCCCACTGGAAAGCCTCTTCAACAAAGATGTAAGCTTCGAATAATTTTGTACACACATCAAAAGTATCTAGGGATCAACATATATTTTTGCAATAACTTTTCTCCTGATTGATATTAATTAAAATTTTCTTTAAGGATTCATCAAATAAAGTGTTTTCGTTTGTCACAGTAACGATAAACCAAGTCACCTTTGCATTAATAAAGAAATTTGCCATTTTCCTAATAAAGGGATTTTTGACATTTGAACCACTAACATTAAAGTTCGAAAAAATTACTGAAAACACAGTTTTCTTTAAAATTTTATTGGGTAACTTAAACAATTAATAATCCGTGTTTCTACCGCGAACACTAACAACACAAGAACATCGGTTTGGCATACTCAAAATGAGTTCATCCAAATCACGCTGTGGAATGGCCGCCCATGTTCGTTGCAACAACAAAAAAGGTCTTCTTGCGACTGGATACCCTCCATATTCGGCAGAGCTCTTCTCTGTAGCATATCCCATGCATGCTCAATCGGGTTCAAGTCTGGCGACTGAGCAGGCCAGGGCAGGACATTGATGTTAGCTGCGCCGAGAGTCTGTCTTACAACTCTTGCGGTGTGCGGTCGTGCATTATCATGCATTAACTGAAATAAGGGACCGATTTGCACTTGTAGAGGAACGATGACGTCTGATACAATCGTCTCAGCATAAATTTGAGCGTTGAGGTTGCCTCTGATCCAAATCAACTCAGTTCTTCCGCCGATCGAAATACCCGCCCATACCATGATGGTTCCACCACTATAAGGATGGACTTCCTGGCAGGATTTTAATCGCTGTTGGCGTCCAGGGGTTCTCCAGTGTCGTATACGTCTTGTATCCGGTCTCATACCAAAACGAGACTCATCAGAAAAGCACACGAAACGCCATTGTTCTTCTGCCCAATTTCTGTGTTCAAGAGCCCATTGATATCGAATCCTACGATTGTGCATTGCTATAGGTGGTACCCGTAGCGGTCTTCGGGAATGAAGGTTCACTTCATGCAAGCGGTTTCTGACTGTTTGGTCGCTAATTAAGTTCCCTGAAGAGTGATGAAGCCTCACGGCTAACATCATGGCGGTTATTGTTGGAGCTCTTCGAGTTAAGATTTGAATGTATCGGTCTTGTCTCCGTGTGGTGCAGCGATACCGTCCTCCATGGCGCTCAGCCACGGTACCAGTGCTTCGGTAACGTGTCCAAAGTCGACTGATAACACTCTGACTTGTATTCAGAGCTAAAGCTACAGTACGTTGCCGGGAACCAGCTTCTATCATTCCCACGGCTCTGAGCATTTCTTCCCTGCTTAAATGACGTCGCCGCTCCATAATAACGTTGGTTTTAATCAGTAGTAGGGAAACAGTAGCACTAATAATGTCTTCAATGCGTTGTATGTTTTTATAGGGAAAATTATTGACAGCTTATTTTCATCTTTTACTCGAATTTGATTGAGAGTTCCTGATTCAAATTATGAAATGCACCAAAAAGGATCCATATAAATTTATAAAATCATAAATTTATTACAAAGCCACATCTCAATCTCAAGAAATCCGCATAAAAATGCTTGATCCCTAGACACTTTTGATGTGTGTATATTAACATTGTCCTTCATTTGTAATGTTGCTTTCAGCATGGAATATATACTCCACAGTGGAGACGGCAGAAGTTTTTTGGATAATTCATCAACTCAAAAGAACACTTTCCGAGATCGTAGTTACTAGTTTTTCTTTTCTCCAATTTACAAATATCGTAAACTTTGAGATATTTTTCCCGAGACTTAGGCGGTAATATCTGTTGCACAACTCTCTGTGCATTAATTTCCGTAAGCGTATTAGGAGTGTTAAATCCTCTTCACTGGTCATTTTTAACAATTTTAGCAAATTGCAGAAATTAATAAACGCACGAAAAAACAAGAGCTGTTCCCGCCGCTTTATTTTTTCATATATTACGATCAGTGTTGCCAACCCGAATTTTAGAAAATTAGTAGATTATGTGCCAAATGTTGGTAGAAGTTGGTAGAATGTAAAATGCAAAATTGGTAGATCTACCACCTCAATTTAGAAGATTTTTTAAGACAAAAAATGCATGCAACAATCCCTCTTAGAGTCTCCGTGCAAATTCTACGTATATTTCTCTGGAAGGTTTTCATATTATTAATTGCAGAAAACAATCTCTCAATGTTGGCGCTACTAAGTGGAAGTGCGAGTAATTTTCTCACGAATTCGCATAGCAGGGAAAACTGTTGCTGACGTTTTCTTTTTTTTGTGGTTTATGGCCTGGGCTCTATGTATGCTTGACACATCGTCGCATCACGCAACGCAACTCATCACCGTGAGCAGCGTGTCCCCGCCGCGCGTACTGCGGCCCACGCCGCGCTCGCTCCGTCACCACAACATACTCATCAGAGCCAACACTTGTTCCGTAAGTCAACACCAACATAGGTGGGCAAGTCCAGCGGCGCCATCACCGTGAGCAGCACAGAACATATAAAGGAGGTTAGAAAGGCCTTGTGGGCGGGGCACGCGCGCCGCGGTTATGAGCAAATGCTCAATATCAACCGAAATTTAATTTACCGGCCAGCAATCGCTCTCTTGTTTTGACAGCGTACGTAAGCTCCGCAAAAATATTAAATTTTGCAGTCTTGCGCTATTATAACGTGTCGGAAAAGAAGCCAGGTGTGTAGTGTAGCACGAGAAGGGATTTCTTTCCACCGGTAAGTCCAAAAACATTAAAATACTTGTGATATTTGTAATTATAACATTAGCATTATGAAGTTTGTAGACAAAAACGAAATAATCG
This sequence comes from Xestia xanthographa, assembly GCA_905147715.2. NCBI lineage: Eukaryota > Metazoa > Arthropoda > Insecta > Lepidoptera > Noctuidae > Xestia > Xestia xanthographa. The sequence continues at coordinate 25,358,172 of LR990641.1, read as the reverse complement.
CAAGCAGACGAATAGTAATACATTGCTTGCAATAGATGGACTATACATTTTGCATTACGTGAGCGATCGCGCAATGTATTACGTTCACTGCGAGAGTCCCGAGTGCCGAACCAAAGGTGTAATTCCACGAACTCTAGGCACATCGATAGTGCTGTGCCAATTTGTAAACAATGTCGATAATTACTATGATACAATGGATTATTATCAATAGTACACTCAATAACTAAAATAATATTATTTATTCCGACCGATTGTTAATATACCTATATTTTGAGTGAGGTTTTTGTATATTTTTGTATTAGTACTATAAGTTTTATGTAATTTTTCAATGTTGAAACTAACATAATTATGATTTAATATGTGATTTATATTTCTTCCGAAATGTAGATACCATAAGTAACGTAACCGTATATATTTCATTTCAAGGACAAAAATCGTGTAAGTAAACTAGTGTAATCTTTTTCTTTTTGAACTGGTGATAAGCACCGGAAATGTAAGGTTGAGAGGCAACCGACTTTCTCTAATGAACAAACAATAAACACGGTAAATATTCCATGTTAAATCCTAATGTTTATAATAAAATTGGTTTTAAAATTCAGTTACGTATTTTTTATTTGTTTTAATATTGGTGTTATTTATCTATAATATTGTATGTATTTAGAAATATAAGTATGTTTATCAGTTGTCTAGTACCCATAACACAAGCTCTGCTTAGCTTGGGACTAGATGGCGTTGTGTGATAGTTGTGGAATATTATTATTATATTCGCATGAATAATGTTCACAACATGCATTACAGAAGTCCGCATAGTCCACAATACTTGCAGAGTTAGAAGCAAGATTACATTAATTTTATCGATATGAACAATCGACCTTTTAGTCGCCCACCATACATGAGCTTTTACGCGTGTATGAGTGTACGTCAAACGCAGGGACTGCGTTAGTGTGACAACCAATAGCAAACTCACGATCTTAGTGCGTGTTGTTTATTTGTGTGCGTAATCCGCGTAGGCATTGGTCTCTTGCTTGTAGTGAAGTTAAAGAGTGGGAGTCAAGCGGCGACACGCGTTCTGATACAAATCAGGATCTATTTCCTTTCTAACCTCCTTTAAATGTTCTGTGGTGAGCAGCGTGTGTCCCCGCCGCGCGTACTGCGGCCCACGCTGCTCACGCAACTCATCGCAACGTCGCTCGTCGATATAAAAATAATTCAAAGTGATATGTCAAACTAATTAAAAAAATAGGTAGTTTTTAGGTCTAGGGTGGTAAATAGGTAGACTTACTTTACTTAGACTATCGTCTACCGAGCGCTCGTCCATACAAAAAGAGAAAACGTTTTCCTACCAATAAATGTTATCTTATCTCAATGATTTTTAAGAATGCTTCTGACACAGTAAAAAACTAGGTTTATTTCTTTTTTTCAAAATTTATAATAGTTTGAAAGTTAGAGGCGCCTAAGAGTTACTATTTTTATGACAAAATCTTCATTGAAGTAAAACCTTTGTATTTTAAAAACAAAGAAGTTTTAGAAAAAAAGCAATCCCTAGAAACCTAGAATATAATATGCTGAAACGATTGACACCAGAATCTAAGATATTGGTCGTGATTTAGTATGTAAAAAACGTTTTCTCCCGAGAGACAAATTTCATACAAAAAATACTTACAGTCAGTCGCGAGCTGCAACGCTCTCTATTGCACGATCGGGGGTCGGGGAGGTGAGGTAATGTATCACGTATTATAGAGGTGCTAACCGAAAAGTCGACAGTAGAGATGAGCTAAGCATCGATATCCTGCGTTACCAGTTTGTGTTTCAAGATGTTAGAAATTTATTAGAAATATTATTCATTTAGAAAAATTAAATTTTATTTTTTATTAAAGCGTACAAAAAAATCTTGCATCTTTTCGAAACTAATGTTATGGTAACTAATGGTAACGGTAATGGTTTATATCATACTTGCGATTTGACTACTTTTTGGAGTTATTTCTCTATAAGTATCAGAAATGGGGTATCAATCTACTCATAATAACATCTTTTATATAACAATCAGCAGAAAAAAAAAAATTTAGACTTCATACAGAATTTGAAATTCCCGCCTAAATTTTATATGCAGTCGAAAATATTTTTCTCGAATACTTATCGAATTTTTTTTTGCAGAAAGTTGTTCAATTTCGGATTAATAGTCCATTTCTGATACCTTATATGTATAAGTTAGATTAACCAGCGAGAGGTACCTACTTAGGAAGGATTTCTTACGACGGGTACATAAATGTATTCGTTTTTTATTTCCCTTTCTATAATCATATTCTTTATTTTCCTCCATGGTACATACCTGCAATAGTTAGAAAATAATTTTACACCTGCCTACATTCCTTTATATACTTTCCCTATTTAGGTTAATGAAACCACAAATTCGTATAATAATAATACACACATCAACACGGTCTAGGGATATTTCATACTCAATTAAATAACTCGAAAAGTACTGGCCGCATTGGAATCTTTTATACACCGATTTGTTTGTAATTTATCTCAGACTAATTCCAAATTCAAATTTTTGAAAATTCTTTTGTTTCGGTGGCATAAAAATGTCTTGATGTATAGGAGAGGGAATTTTCATTTGTGCGAAATTTAGAAAACAATACGAATTACGTTTAGCTACAGTTTTTTTTCATTTTTAAACGAAAGATAAAGTTAAAATTGAGGTATTGTAGCCATGCAACGCCGACATTTGACGAGGGCGGAGATGTTACGAGCTGTGGGAATGCTGGAAGCTGGATCTGTTCAGCGTAATGTTGCTGAGGCCATAGGGACGCATCAAAATGTAATTTCAAGATTGTGGACACGCTATCGTGCCACAGGTGAAGTAGCGGAGAGGCACCGGAGGCCAAGTCGCATCACTACCCCCAGACAAGACCGATTTTTGCAAATTACTGCGCGAGCACAACCAAATGCAACGGCGACTCAATTGGTCCAAAGGCTGCGAGTGGAACACCAAGTGCTTGTGAGTGACCAAACTGTAAGAAGGCGACTGCATGAAAGCAATCTACGCTCTCGTAGACCACTCCGGGTCCCACCTTTACGGAGAGGCAATCGTGGACGACGATTAGAATAGGTTCGGAACCACGTGGACTGGGGCCGTGACCAATGGTCCAATGTGCTGTTCACGGATGAATCCAGGTTCGGCTTCCATCCAGATTCACGAAGGACGCGTGTTTGGCGAGTTCCTGGACGATGGAGCCGTCTCCAGAACCCTCAGGAAGTTCACCCATACCAAGGAGGAACAATTATGGTTTGGGCAGGAATTCGTCTTGGAGGACGGACGGATCTCGTTTGGGTGCGGAGCAATATGACGGCAGAACGATACGTCCAACAGGTGCTGGGGCCCGTAATCTTGCCCCACAGAACACAAATGGGGCAAGATTTCCTGCTCATGCACGACAATGCCCGGGCACACACGGCGAGAACGGTAGCAGCTTGGTTACATACACATAATGTTAGGGCCTTAGACTGGCCTGCTCAATCGCCAGATCTAAATCCCATTGAGCATGCGTGGGATATGCTGCAAAGAAGAGCTCTGAAGGAAGTTCCTGAAAATCTGGCTACAGAAGATCAACTTTTTGCGCACCTCAGAAGGACATGGGACAATATTCCGCAGCAAGACATTGACAACCTTGTTCTGAGCATGCCGAATCGTTGCCGATGTGTTATGAACATCATGGGCGCTTTCTCAGACTACTAACTTCAAGTTTATAAACACAAATTAAATGATTTTTCTATTTTTTTCATTTTTTACTCACAAATTAAAAGTTCATTTGTAATTTGTTCAACAATTTGATCAGAATCTGTTCAGCTTAGTCATCAGGTACTTGAAAATAACCTTACAATATAATTTTACAATTATTCATTACGGAAACAAAAACATTAACACTATTGGTGGTGCCCAAAAATAACCTAGCATTGAGTATTTTAAACTTAACAGTAATACACATACAGTTATAATTCTATGGATTATTTACAAGAAATATAAACAAGTATAGGTACGTAGTCGTGAAGGGGTGTGATCTAATTGATCACGTCAGTTGACATATTTTTTTGCGATGCTCGACTTTCGTCTGGTCCTCAATCATGCCAGCGTTATACGTAGAAAATAACGCCTCATCTTCATGCTGTAACTTTATCCATGCAAAGTTCAGCGTCGCATAAACATGCCATCAGATCCGTACAGCTCAGTAAAACTACTGAAAATGCATAACAATAGTACAATTACATCTCTGTGCAGTCAATTCTCACGAGATTTCTCTCTGGTCGCGATACTTCTAGTATCAAAGCTATCCTTTTTATTATTCTTTTCTAAACTAACGTTTACGTTGGCGTAGCACTGGTCTATGTTGCCATTATCGTCCTTAATGAGATATTCGAAGATTGAGATTAGGTTGTTCAGTCCGATGAGGTAGCCATCTTCATGGTTGCCAACTTCCCAGACAGAATAGTGGTCTATGTTTGTGTTGTCTGGAACGGGGACAGTTTTTGCTAAGTCTATCATCCAGATGAACGCCCGCCTTTTGTCGTGGACGAAGAGTAAGGGAGCTGCCGATGAGTTCGTGGGATCTGAAGAACGGGACTCTTTCAGTGTATCCCTGATGCTCTTCAGTCTTTCTAAGCACAGAACAGAATTTCTAAGTATTTCGGCTGTAAAAGAAAAAGGGATGACATTAAAACAATGGTACATGGTTATTTATGCAACTGTTGTATAATGAGGGGTAAACACGAATGTGGGTTTATCACACGAGGCGAAGCCGAGCGGATAATAGTATCACATGAGTGTTTTAATGCCTAATTATGTACAGTTGCATACAAGACTTTATCTACATCCATGATATGAATCCTCCATAAAAGGTTCTGAAACCATAGGGTGTTGTAGTGTTGTAAGAAGTCTATGTAAATTCATGGAAAGTTTAATTGCTGAGTATTTAATACAAACAAACCATGTATAGGTATAGGCGTTTTCTGTTAGTCTTTCATCACTACTGCGATCTCCAATCCGCCTGCCAAGCGTGGAGATTACGGCAAATTCCTCCTATCATGGGAGAGGCTTATGTCAGCAGTGGACGTTATGGGCTGTTGTAGTAGTGTAGTATGTATAGGTAATATATATAATTATTTACATTTTGGATTGTACAATTATTAAAATGCACAAAGCTTATATCACTCATTTTTGTAAACAACAAAGTACATAATGCAATACTAATATCGAACAAAAATGGCGGGATACGACGTGAATTCTATTTAACCATACTTAAGTATTTTTTTAATGAGAGGTTTTCCTTTTGAGGTTTTAAAAAAAACTTAGTTTCCAAGAACTCTATAGATGGCGTTGAACTTACTATGATAGTTGATACCAAAGCCAAAACGCTTGAAAAAAAAAACATTGTGTCACGTCACATACTCTCGTTGACTGACACTTTCATTTGCTTAACCTTCCGAATATAACCTACATTTCTCGCGCTTTGTTAAAATCAGTTTTTTTAGGTTCCGTTCCTCGCATTACAGCCGTTTGTTTGTTTGATTACGGCCGTTCGCAGTATACAGACGTACTCGTTAGCAGTATTTACTTAACGCAATAATAGTGACCTTATTTAGTTTTTTGCTAAGTGTGTGTTTATTAAATAATGGAAACATAAAAATAGTGAACTGGTTGAAAAATGGATAACAGCCCCGGTAATTCAAGTGGTCTAGTGCAACCCAATGCCTCGCCAGTGAAAGGCCACCAGTCTAACTTCACCATCGATTTTGTGCCCACGCCCGACATCTAAAAATGGATGTCATCTGTTCAGCTGAAGTTAAATGAGGTTTGCGCGATTGCCACAGATGGCAAAGTCATCTCGGAGCAGAAATTGAAGGTTAACCTATGCCGTAAAGTAGAATCTGAGACAACTCAAATGGCAGTGCTGTACCAGGCTCTGAAGCAAAAATCCCGTCAAGCCCTCTACATAATCGATGACCTATAAGAAAAACGCAGCCTCACAGAACAAATTTCGGAGCTCAAACAGGCAATAAAGGACTCTGGTGCTGTAGGAACCGCTTTTCCGATATGGTAAAGAAGGGATCCAGTGATTTCGTTCGTCTAAATAACTTAAGTTCCGTAGCAGTTTATCCCAACGATAAATTGAAGTCGAGTGACGAGACAAAAAACCTCGTGCAAAACATCATACGCTCTGACGCAATGAAGCTCCATGTACGTGGTGTGCGGAAAACGAAAAATGGAGGTGTCGTTATCAGCACCGAGACCAAACAGGATGCTGATAAACTCAAGCACGCAGTCCAGATGTCTACATCAGGACTCACCGCCGACGAGCCCATCAAGCGCAAACCACGGATCACGGTTGTAGGAGTGCCGACTTCTTTGGCTGATGCTGACGTCTTCAGGTTCATGTACGAGCAGAACATCGCCGATAAGTTTCCAGCGATGTCATTGGAGACCTTTTTGGCCGAAGTTAAATTTAGCCACAAATCTGGGAAGAAAGATGCACCGACCTGCAACTTTGTTATCGCAGTTCCAGCCAAGATACGTAGAGCTTTAATATCTCAAGCAAGAGTTTTTATAAATTGGACCTCCTGCCCTGTTAGAGACTTCACCTTGGTTACCAGACGCTACAAATGCCAACAATTTGGTCATGCAGCTAAATAATGCAGAGAGGTAAATTCCACGTGTGGTCACTGCGGTGAAGCAGGACACTCGATGTCTGAGTGCGCGAAGAAAGCGGACACCCCTAAATGTGCGACGTGCTCGCGTTATAAGAAGCCCAACAACCACAAAACGGGAGATGTTGAGTGCCCAGCTAAGAAATTAGCAGAATATAGGTGCATCAACTCCATCGACTACGAGGGCGCGTAGAGCGTCATACTCTAGGTCAGACTTCCGCGTTTGACGCATATTGCTTAAACAACATGGCAATAACAGACCACTGCGCTGACATACTTACCATCGATTTTATTTATTGTAAGCACATTTAGTCGCTAGGTGCAAATATCGAATATTACAAGAGCGCCTCAAATGTTTTTTTTTACAACCTATAACAAATTCTGCTGACGCAAATTTTTCGTGTAAGTACCAATATTATGTGTTTAGTTTTAATTTATTAGAGTTTAAGTTAATCCAAATAATTTTGTCACGTAATGTTAAATATTATAAAAATAAATAACTTCTGTCCTACTTACAGCATATTGCTAGAGCTCCTGCAGCCTGTTATACAGGATTATCCTAGTACAGGCATCATACAGTATTATACCTACATTGTTAGTTTTTAGATTCATATTGTATTTTATTTACCTTTTAAGATTCTAAATAAAGATTTTATTATTTTTTATTATTTATTATTATTATCATACTTACTCCTAGCGCCATCTACCCAGCGACTAGGAAAGAGCTAAAAAGAAAATTTCTCATTACGGCCTTGTGGTAGTGAATCGCACGTGCTAGACAATGTTCTTTTTTTAAAACTAGTTGCATAATGAAATTCAGTACAATTATAAAAATAGAAATTATGACACTGGCTGTTTTAATGTTGACAATAAGCCGTTTCAGATACTTTTATAGAGGATTTATAGCATGGGTGTAGATAAACATTATTACACTATCGGGTCAGTATAAGAAATAAGTACATGCAGGTACTAAGAATTTGAAAAATCTAAATTAATAATTTGTAAGAACAACCACCAATAAAATAAAAATTTGATAGTGCTGTTTAGAAAATCTGATGAATAAAATTAGAAAAAATGAAACTTACCGCAGCATTTGGAAAATTGCTTGTGTTAAATCAGTGAAACAAGTGAGGGCGTTAAACAGTTTAATCACAACGTACATCACAATTCTTACAACCGAATCAGTTCCAATTCCAAAAATAATCTTCTATTATGACATAAATCGCCGTCATAGCATGGCGCCTTTTTTCAGATCCAAATATATCGCTTTTCAGGGTTGCCATCTTCATTTTACCACAGAACTACTTAATTATTCTAAATTTAGCACAGAATATAATATTAGATGATGAGCTGATCTAACAACCGCCAATATTGATGCTAAGCATCTACTAATAATGGAAACAATTTAAATAATTAACATTCGACCATCCTGACAAGTGCCTGTCTCTAGGCACCTGAGAGCAAACAACCCTGAATAAGTTTAGTAATTCACATAATTATACAGACTATTCATATTCAAATTATTAATCATAATAGTTAAATCACCTTTGTCATTAAACCAAGACATACTAATTATGAATAGTATAAGCAGCTAGGTGATACTTACTTATAATATTTCTAGATAGAAGATCAACATGATTCATAACCCCTTGTAATAGGAAAAGTATAGAACAATGAAGTCGTTGGCTGCACTAGACGAGTGACATTTACTTAAATGCACAGCAGGTATGACGTACAGTACCAAGCATTTAACACTCACACAAATTGAAAGACAAACAAAAATAAATACACAAAATAAAATAATAACAGCTTCTTATAACAAAAAAAAATTATTGAGATTTGCATTTTGTGCAATTAATTTAATAAAGTTTATGCAGGGCATTACAGCTGCAGAAAGTACTATCACTTAGCAAAATAAAACCAGGTAATGAGATTCAACTCCACATCATCGTTTACTGTCACGAGATAAGTACAAATAAAAGTGTAAAATATTATGCAAATAAATACACTCTGACTTTGTACCTACCTCGCACCAATCCACATGGGTACTTAGGCTCTAGTTTTTCTCGGCCATCCTTCCTAAGAAGAATGACCTCATTCTTTCAAAATTAAGATCATACCCATACAGTCATAGTAAAGGCTCGTACTAAACAAATAAATCCTAATGAATGTTATTTATAAATTGATTATAACACACAAGAGCTAAACAGATCGGATTTCAATACAAAAGAACATGCGTGCCGACTACACAATTACCGGGCGGCAACTGCATTATGTAATACTTAATGAAATTATCAGTCTATTAATATGGATAACTACCACTTTTGATTTACGTTTAACACTAGACACCACACAACACTAGACAGGCCATTAAATCACGAGTATTAAAGCGCTTTAGTCGCAGCACTTAGCACTTTGATTTCATCGTTAGAAGTCACACGTTGCGTCGATATCGTGGCCCTCAACGGGCAGTCACTCTCGAGGCTTAGGCCTCGGTCGTTTCTGGGTGGCCTTAACACAGGCCAACAAGTGCCCATACATCTCAAGTAGTTGTATGGCAAGATATTCATGTTTGCCGACGCTTACCCGCACTGGGGGTTATGCCTTCTATACATTCAATAATTTGTCGACGCTTACCCGCACTGGGGTTACGCCCTCAAGACATTCAATATATTTTTTTTTTTCGACGCTTACCCGCACCAGGGGTTACGTCCTCAAGACATTAAATAGTTTGTCGACGCTTACCCGCACTAGGGGTTACGCCCTCAAGACATTAATATCGTTGTATTTCCACCGCTTTTCACTCACAGGGTGTTACGGCCTCCTTTCAATATCACATGTGTCGAATTAGGATAGGATTAATGGAAAATATTAAAGGAAGATATAAGTGTACAGGAATCAGGATAAAGATCGCCAGCCATAATCAAGACCAGATCGGTTCACTCACTGTCTTCAGAAGAGCTACCGGATTCAGACCCTGTAAACCTACACCATGGTTTTATTTTATCCACTGAAAAAACAGTCGTATATTTTCTTTTCGAATAACCTTCAATGCTGCTAACTTCATAACGGTCGTGGTCATATACATCACTTATTCTGTATGGACCATTAAAGGCAGGAATAAGTTTGTTGCTTTCACCGGGGGTCTTGGTGTTTTTTAGTACCATTACTAAATCACCTACTTCGTACTTTTTAGCTTTACATCTCTTTTTGTCATATCTGAGTTTCATCTTTCCTTGTTGTTTAGTTATATTAAGACTGGCTTCATCCCTAATCTTTTGAACGTTATCGTCTGACATTTCGTTAGTATCGGTAAGGTCGTGAAGATGTCCTTCGGATCTACTAATGCTGGGTCTACCCCATATAATTTCCATGGGAGATTTACCAGTTCCCTGATTGGTAGTGTTATTTAGACTCCATTGCACATCAGGTACATGTTTGTCCCAGTGGCGATCGTCGTTTCCGTGACAGAGAGCTGTTAAAGATGACAGTATTGACCTATTATACCTTTCAATTTGACCATTTGCCCTCGGTGTTGCTACGGCATTAAGTACATGTTTGACTCCTATGTTTTGCATGTAAGATTCAAATTCTTTGGAAGTAAAACTAGTCCCGCGGTCCGAGATCAAAGTTTGTGGCGTTCCAAACATTGCGAATACGTCGCGTAATACGTTGATCGATGTTTTACTTTTAGTATCCTTTACCACTCGTAGTACAATAAATTTTGTATATGCATCGATGATGCCCAAGATGTACATGTTATTCTTCTTGCTTTTGACAAAAGGCCCTAAGTGGTCAATGTGAAGACACTGAGAAGCAAAGTGCATTGACTGCCTAAGTCCACAAATGCCTTGAATGGTTGATTATCCACTAAAACTTGTTTATAGTATTTATTCACCCCTTTCTGTCCACATGCAATGTTTAAGATATTTTTCGTCGTATTCGTTGCAGTCGTTGTCGATGGAGTACGAGATTCAAAGCGGCTACCGGAAGTATTCTTACAATTCTGGTCTGTGTGTCCGAACCGACGACACTTCGTGCACTTTATGATAGGCTTTGGGCATGAGGTGACCATGTGGCCAGATTCTTTGCAGTTAAAACATTGTAATTGTGTAGTTACCTGTTCTTTTCTTTGTGGATTGTATGCCTTCTTATACTGGTGCTGCTGCTGACCATGACCACTACTATCACCAAAATGCTGACTCGGTTTTCTGCTTGTGTCATTAGTCTTTTGAGTGATATTTCGGAGATATTTCAGAACTTCTTCCGGTTCTTTAAAATCACTGCCTTGTACGTTCATTCTCACGTTATAATCGTAGATACCGTGACTCACACAATCGACTGCTTGTTTGCCAGAGAGCTCGCACCTATTTACTAGCATCATTTTATCATAATAGTACTCTTCGAGAGTTTCGTTCTTGCGAGATCTTCGGGCTAACATTTCAGTGAGTAAGTCTCCATAGTTATGTTCGCAGGGAAATGCGGCAATTAAATTATTCTGCCACTCTGCCCATGTGTATTTGACTGTTGTCAATCCCTCGTACCATTTTTTTGCTAAGCCTTCCAGTTTGGGTAGCGCATAAAAAATAGTTTGTCGCTCCGTCCACCCAAACACGTGTGCAGACTCATTGACCTTAGCTAACCAGTTCTTCATAGTTTGTGATTTGCCATTAGGATCAAATCCAGGTATGACATTTTGAGACCCTGGTAACCCTGATCCAATAGTACTAAGAGCCCCGGTGTTACCTTTTGCACTGAGTAAGCTAACTAGTTTCTCTAATACATCTGGAATATCACGCCTACCCTTTCTCTTAGCTTCGCGCCTAGTTGGGGACGGACTAATGGAACTTCGTGAATCGGAGCTAGTATCACAGCGTCTACGCTGCCGTTTAGATTTCTCAGAGCGTTTCCGCTTGTGTGGTCTAGTTTCACGCTCTACAGGCGATGGTGTACGAGCCGCATCCGAATCGTAGGCTTTACGCTTGCGACATTTTAATTTTTTTTTGGGAGAGGGCATTTTGTTATTTAGGGCAGAATCAAGGAAATAAAAAGGAAAGTGAATAAGGAGACACAGTAAATGAATATCTGAAATCAATTTCAACTGTTAGTATAACCACCAAAAAAACCGCTTAAAGCAGGTACAAGCCCTCAGAGCAGGAATGTGCAGGGTTTGGTTTCTCAAAATCAATCATAAAGCGTCACGGCCACCATCAGAACAAAACAAACCACAGTGCATTTCTAATCCGCCTATAGCTATGTTGTGTAAAAACAAAAATGTTAACTCTTTAAAAAAAATCAATTATGTTAGGTGCAATTCTTGTTAATAAAGTAAGGTGCTGTTACTATATTTTGTTACCAATTGTATCATGCTGTAATCTTAACACAACCCAGCTGCTCAATACACACCAATTATTTATCAAGAGAAGCCATGTGTAAAAGTTAGTTTCAACCAAGGTGCTCATTATGTTTATAAGTCATTCCATAAAAGCTCATTCACAACTTAAAAAAAAAGCTTTTGTTTAGTTATCTGAATAATAAACAAGTAAAGCCATGTGCTATAGCTAGTTTCAACAAAACACGGTCCTCATAATTAATAAAAACTAGTTATCTATAAGCGCATTCACATCTTTAAGATGTTTTATTCAATTCCCACCTGAATAAAACGCATGTAAAGCCATGTGTAATAGCTAGTTTCAACAAAGGCATGATCCTCATCTATATATAATAAATATTTCTATAAAAATGCAATCACAACTTTAAAACAATTTACCCAACTATCTGTACAATACACAAAGCAATGTGCCATAGCTAGTTGTAACTGAGGCATAGTTCACATAATAGTACATAATTGCATTCTACTAACTCATTCAGAATTTTGAAAATGATAGTAGATATAATAATGTTTTTTTTTTTTTATGATTATAGCATTCAATAGCTCAATCACATGAGTTTTATCGTTATTAATTTATCCATACAAGACATGATATCACCCATAATCGGGTAAATCTTTCCAGTTGCTGCGGTGGCAGTAATTGTTTCACTTTTGTGATAATCCATAAATTGTATTGTAAAGCAAAGGCGATACTATGACTATAACACCTACATAATTAAGGTAGGTAGTATACCTAGGTGTTAAAACTCTTATGTTCCAAGACCGGTGTGTACCGGTGTGTACGGTAGGAACATAATATAGAAACCAGTATCCTCAGCATGCCAATTCTATTGTGTTTACCAAGTTGGTAGGTATGTTGGGAAAGAAAAAAAATAATAATAATACCGACCAGCTATCTTAACCTGTTGAATCTATTGCACTTTAATGTATGTTTGAGATGAATCGCGCGGTCGGCTTCCTGCTTTACCAATCCACTTTTTTGTACCTGGAACTCTCCTTAATCTTTACGACGAAAACATTCGTCATTCTAACTCGGTGAAAAGTCTATAGTAACTATGTAAAATTCAAGATAACTTACCAGGAAATTCTCCAACTTTATTTTACCTTTTCCTCCTCAGTGAACGTGGGTGCACAGCTCACTTCTGATTTTGTTAAATCAGTGAAACAAGTGAGGGCGTTAAACAGTTTAATCACAACGTACATCACAATTCTTACAACCGAATCAGTTCCAATTCCAAAAATAATCTTCTATTATGACATAAATCGCCGTCATAGCATGGCGCCTTTTTTCAGATCCAAATATATCGCTTTTCAGGGTTGCCATCTTCATTTTACCACAGAACTACTTAATTATTCTAAATTTAGCACAGAATATAATATTAGATGATGAGCTCATCTAACAACCGCCAATATTGATGCTAAGCATCTACTAATAATGGAAACAATTTAAATAATTAACACTTGTAAAATCTTTGAAGGATTCAACAATTTGTTCTCTAGTCTTAGTAGTCTTAAAGTCTTTGGAGCTGGTGCCGTCAGCCTTCTTGACACGTCGTGTCGTCGACGTCTATCCTGAAGCCAAGGGTGGCAGTTGAACTGATGGTCTCCCTCCAGATCATGTACCTCGGCTTCGTGACGCCTTTACTCCTGTGCACTTCTTCAGATGGCGCTTTAGGGTCTATCTGGATCATCTTCTCGTACATATCCTGGAAAGAAGAAATTCGTAGTCTTTAGAATATTGCTTAGATTTTGGTAAAAACCAAAAAGAACAGAGTGGATTTATTAGATCGGTTTTTAAAATCACATAGTTTTTGTAGGTATTGCAATAGCAGCTAAAAGCATTGACAAAAAGGTTAAAGCTTTTAAGGTTCACGTAAACGACTTATTATTATGAACGGCTTTAAGTGATCCCAACCCACACGTTGACACAAATCAAATATTAATATCCAAGACGCTATACATCATCACGTATCCATTGACCTTTCAACATACGTTAATTATAACTTCATCTTCCCTTCCTATAATATATTCATAGATTATTAATTACTTGCTATTTATACTGCAATAATAACCAGCAAGTAAAAATATCGTTTTAATGATTATTATGACTCTGAGATTTAATTTTATAACTGGTTTGCTTACAACATAATTACCGTTGTATATGTTTGGTGCCATATCATTGACGTACAAACTAGTAATTAAGACGGGTTTATCAATGCGTCCACACATTCTCCCGACATTGTCGGATAAGCAATGAACTCTATTAAACGATATTATGGAGGTCGCTAGAATTACGATGCTGATTAAAATTTATACTTTCTATCAGTTGTTTAAAGGTTCTTTTTCCTTATTACTTTGACGCCGCGTGACGATTTTTTTTGCAAGTATTCATGCACATTTGGCACGTTCACAGCTGCAAGTTTACAAAAGATAGGTAAATGTAATAGCCGTCAATCTAAAGTTTAGGTAAGGGCATAAGATTATTTATACTACACCTGTTTGGAAAGTACCTTGATACTTTATCAAATTTACGGTAGAAAGTACGTCATTGCATATCGAACAAATATGCGGGGAGAAAACGCATCTGAGCGGGAGAGAAAAGTGTATGAAAATCCATTTCTTACGTGGTTTTTCTTTTTTAATTTTGGGTAAGACTATGCGCCGGTAACCTAAATATCAAAAGCCAAAAAGTTTTTACAGTGAGTTTTTATCTCCAAGTTCGCAAAATGACACTGGCCACTAGCTGTGTGTTGGATGGTGTCGGGCTGGCAGTGCGACCCTGCGGCGGCAGGATAAACAATTTGAAAAAAGAACATGTGAAAATTGCAGACGCCATTTCCAATTTGTGTGTTGTTTGAGGATTCAGTTTTCGTAGAAATTTCAATTAGTAAAGATTTCGTTTTTTATTTTCCTCGTAGGTGTAGTATAAAGCACTATGTATCACTCGAGAGAAAGTGCGATTCCCGATCTCGGGTGTTTTAAAGCCCTCGCCTACGGCTCGGGCTTCAAACGACACCCTCGACGGTAATCGGTCACTTTCTCCTCTCGGTGAACAATGTACTATTTCATTCGAATATCACTCATCTACGAATATAACCAATAACTTCTATTATAAGCACAAATTTTTCAGTTATGTGAGTTTCTAGAAAAAATGAATTAAAATCATAAACTCGATGGCGACAATGAACATTAAATTAACAAAACTCAGCAACAACATCTGACGTAGCAATGACGTAGATATGTTAAAGAATAAAGCGCACGTTTATACAGTAGTAAGCTCACGCTCAGCAAGTCTTGTAGTTGTAAATACACTGTAGGAATGCTTGGTTAAGGAAATATTCGTTTTATGGTAGGTACTGGATGAAATATTTAATGGTGTTTTAAAGATGATTTTTTGTTCGTATGCAAAGATTAAATTTTTGGTTAAAATTAAAATCAGAATAAATCAATATTTAAAATCAATCAGTTTAAAATGGATGTTACTAGTAAAAATTACTTGCTAATGCAGAATTTGCACATTCAAAAAGTTTTAGTTGGTAATGCGAACCCTTGAACGCAATGTTCATGCTTTTTGTTCCTGGTTCATCATACGTATCGAAGACAGGTTAGTATTCAGTAGTTGGTTTTGTAGTTTTGTCAATATTTGAAAAAAGGATACATTCTCCGTCTTCACAGGTGACTTGTCCTTTGTATTCAGGTACCGTACGTAGGTAACGTCTTTCATCAGCAACTGGAATGAGAGAAAACAAAATTATTAAAACCATATTTAAAACATACTAGAATCCGAGAGGAGATCTCGATTAATTCAAATGTTAACTGTATATTACGTATTTATTGTAATATATTACGTTTTTGATAATAATAATGCTTTTGAAACAAAATAAGACATAATAGAAAGCACGAGCCCACTATCGATTTCTTCTCAGAAACATTATCTAATCTTCAGGCTTCATTTCCGTTAAGAGGTCAATAGAAATATAAACTATGTCATCAGTAACATTGGCGCCATTAGCAGACACGTGCAAGAGGATAAGGCTGAAGTTCAAAATCCTTAGAAAAGAACACAAGAAGATCGAGACTAAAACACCAAGGGAAGAAAGAGTAGAAAAGCTGTAGTAGGTAAACTGCAGGAAGAAATAGTCGAAACGCTAGTCGTTAATGTATAACAATGAAAATGATAAAGTGAACTCATAAGAAGGGAAGATAAATGATTTAGATACCTAGTGCCAAAGAACCAGATGAAATATTTTACGGCAAAATCGATTTCAAAGCTAACATAAAGAATAGAAACGTCCACAAGCAAGTACCACACAAAATCTAATAATATTAGTGACGTGCGAATTATTAACATGCGTTCTTTTATGTAACGTTCGCAAGCCACCATGTTTTATTCAATCTTTGTAAACATTGTTTAAAACATTAAGATTTTTTTTGTATGGCCACATTGGGTTTTGATTTCACAGATGCCACTTATTATTAGAATAAAAAAGTTGCTAAGACATTGCGCACGAGACTTTCATTTTCAATTTAATTCGACCTTTTTCATGGTCCTTCGAGCCGGATCTCCTGCTATAGAAATTAGTTATTTGGTCTATATACACACCTAAATTCCTTTGGCTTATCTTGTTTATAAAATGCTGTATCCAATCACTCAAAAATTTATGTAGAGATACTTCACTTTCTGACTCTATATTAATTAAATTTGCGGCCCCTATCAAATTTTGTTTAGATAATTGCTCATATAATGGCTCAAACCAACTTGGATACTGTTTTCTTGAGATGCCTTCTCTTTCTTTTTGTTTGGGATTTTCAATATTATTATTGAATATCTTTCCTTTCTTCCCAATCATGAAAGCCTCTTTAAATTCTGCACTTAATGTTTCTTTTTCTGATTTAACTGATATATCAATAAATCCAAAATGCTTACTTTCTTTTTGACAATCATACCAATTATTAATAATGGTATCTACATTCACAAATAGATCAAAATCACCAGATACAAATGTGGCTCCACTATACAATCCCAGTAAGAATGTATCCACTGCAAACATGTCTTTGTCGTTATCTAATCTCAAAGGGTCGGCCATAAATATAGGCAATATTTTTCCCTTAAAAGCACAAATTTCAGGGTGACTCTCCAATAATGGTTTTCTTAAGTATTCAAACATTTTTTCAGTACGTATGTCCTCAATTTTAAAGCCGCTGATATCAATGTCATTGAGATCTACCTTCTTATTTACATTGTGCTCATACAAAGCACTCATTTGGAGGAGGGCACTATTTATATACTCAGGTTTAAAGACCAAATCATTAAGATTAAATTCGTCAGTTTCTTTGTCCTCTATGTTTAACGTTTTCATAGTTGCGCGTCTCCTAATTAGGAAATTGTACGCTTTACTGACTCCAGGCATTTCTTCTAACTTATTGTGGTGATCTATTTCGTTCTCATTAAGGTCAATTGTTATTAAAGAGGTATTGGAATTCGTGTCAATATGCTTTGAATACTCGCTTAAAATCCTAGGTAGGTTCGTTGTTGTTTTTAATTCTAAAAAATAGTGTTTGTACACATTTCCCAATTATTAGACTTGAAACCAATAGGTAAACCAAGCATTCAAAGTTTAAGAGCCCTGATTAGTGAAGCCAAGCAACATGTTGAAGCCTTAAAAAGCCTCGAACAAGCCGTAGACAAATGGGATGTAATATTAGTGTGCATTTTGAGTAGGAAACTTGACCAATTAAACAATAGGGCGTTTTATATTGATAGAGACTCATTCTATACCCACTTTCAATGAGTTTATTGAATTTCTTGGAGGAAGAGCTCTGGGCTCGGAAGCCTCAGGGATCCGAGATGAGTCGGAAAAAGAGGACATCAAGCGAGCCACTCCTCCTAAAGTGTCAAATGTCAACGTTTCTACAACCAACCTCTCCGTGAAATCAATTTGCCACTCCTGCGGTAAGTCAGAACACAACATATTTAATTGCCCAAAATTTCTATTAGCATCAGCTAAAGAGCGTATTACGAGCGTATTACGTACAGATACTTACGCATCAAGACTCTTTTTGAAGTACTATCTTAGTCTGACCTACTATAATTATATAGGAGAGAACCCAATCGTGCACGAACACCACCCTACACATACTCTTACTAAAAGTGATGACCGCCGTCCGCGGCACCGGGCGCCTCGAGCCCTGCCGCGGTTGCCAGGACCGGTTGGTGCGGCTCCTGCCATACTGCTACAGTTCTCGGTATATCTGCGGGTACCCTGGCTAAGTTCCGCTGCGACACCCGAATGCCTAACCCTGCGTGGTTGGATAACAATAGTAATACTCACAGTTCTTATACATATTAGGCCAGTAGTATCGGAGTGCAAGTCTTTTATAGGTTTAAATACTCCGAAATGTGGAGATAATTCGCCACTATGGTGACTCTTTAACAACTCTAGTCTATTGCCCTCCGGTACTACCTGCTTCCAGTCATAGTCACTAGCCACTCCGAATTTATTTTTAGAGTAACGGTAAAGTTTATCCTCCTTAATAATAAAGTTAGGGCACGACCTAGGCGTACTGACACATTTATCCCACAATGCTTTAAACCATGTGTCATTAACGGGCACTTTAATTTCCAACACCGGAACGCCACGAGATGTGGTTCCGGATGCCCTATCTCGTGGCGTTCCGCAGATATACCGAGAACTGTAGCAGTACGGCAGGAGCCGCACCAACCGGTTTCAACGTTTATTCTTTTTTCTTTCTCAGTTCCTGTTTTCAGGGTCGAGCGGTGTAGAATATTGTAAGCGTGCTTTGTTCTTTTGAGCCTGCTTAGACGCTGGAGGGCCAGCGTCGAGATTTGCCCTATCGGGTCAAATCTCTGGTGGTTGGGGAGGTACTGTTACGTTGTTTTTTTTGTTATTTCCGAAATTAGACGCATGTCGTAATCTGGTGGAGCGAAAGCTGTGAGTAACTGCTTCTTTAGATCCGCCCAATCATCAACCGACGCTTTAATTCCACGGTACCACAATAAGGCTCCGTCCGAGAAAAGATCCAGCGCAGACGTATGTAAGGAGGCTTCGCTAATATCTCTGGCCTCACAAAGCTCCTCAAGGCGGTATTGTTTTAGGCACAGGCGGAACAGCATCAACACCTACGGTTCTGCTCAGAGTTTCCTTAGATGCATTAGCACTGGCCCTTTTATTCATAGCCTCTACCTGTTTATTATTATAATTTTCAACTAATGAGGTAGAATCCATACCTGGTGGAACTCCCCCTAATG
Source organism: Xestia xanthographa (assembly GCA_905147715.2). Classification (NCBI taxonomy): domain Eukaryota; kingdom Metazoa; phylum Arthropoda; class Insecta; order Lepidoptera; family Noctuidae; genus Xestia; species Xestia xanthographa. Next base: position 25,338,808 of record LR990641.1, on the reverse strand, counting down.
CATACTCACAGAACACATTGAAGTGTTCTGGATCATATTGCTTATGTTTGGCTGCATATTGTTTAACAACCTTAGTTATGATTAAATCTCTAGCCCCTTTATTAGTTACTCTCTTGGTTGCACAAATGGTTGCAACTATAGCACATGCCAAAATATAGTATAGTATAGGGACAAAATCTAAAATGTAACAGTGGCCCCACGTTGGGCGCCACTGTTACATTTGAGATTTTGTCCCTCTAGTGGTAATGGAACAAAAGCCCAGATGCAAGGTGGGTTGGTAATAAAAGGCAAAGAAACAACATACTATCTCAAACAACAAAAGTTTATTTATATAAACTTAAATATAAAAAAAGATAATGCCAGCCAGCGTTAAATTCAGTCGGTTTTGAGCTATGGTTGTGGGGGATTGGAGATAAACCCAGTACTGTTCCTTTTTCAAAAGTTTAAATCAAATTAAAGTAAATAAAGTATAATTAAATTAAATTAGTTCTTACTAAAATATCAAGATACAACCTTCCAGTTTAGTGAATACTAATAGATATTATATGGGCGCCAGGGACTTGAACAGTCCCGGATCCCGGAGCCGACGAAGATGTCCAATATACTTCCGGTTAAGCGTAGGTGTCGAACCCGGGGGTCCTTTAATTTAATTAAGTTGAAGACCGGCTTCTAATTTGGAAAACCGGGCAGGTGATACACGGGTTCGTATATGAACCAGTAGAAAATAAATTTAAAAGGTGTCAATTTATATAAAAAAAAAACCGTCCCGCCTGCGCTAAATCGGTAGGCGGACTCTGCTACTGCACGACCGTCTCCACTGGAGGCCTTGAGTAGACTCGAGGAACGGGTCTCGCGTCCAGGTCCCAGAGGCTCGTCTAGATCCTGGCGGCGAGACGAATCGCTCGAGTTGCCTCACAGTTCTGTAATGATGAAAACACTTGGAACGCTTGATTCGACCGGCTGTAGTACGGGGTCCGCCTATTTCATCTGCGAATCCTTTCAACGCATGGAATCCTTGTAAAACATGAGATAAAGTTTGTAACTTGCCTCAGGCTTGATCAATAGCAAATTCACGCCCGTGACCTTCCATTGTCCTGTCATGCCTCCCAACCGGAATTAGGCGGAGCACCTAGAAAATCTCCCCTGTTTCAGGTAAAACTTATAAGAGCACTGATGACCGAATCGCTACCTCAAGATATTTAATTCTTGAAAATCCCTAACAACTGTCCAACATGACGTTTATACTCTGAAACAATAACAATTTTCAGGATCCAAGCTGACAAACTAATTATTTCTTAGTTCTAACACTAAAGTTTGTCCTAAGTGGGGTAACTTTTCCCCTTACTCCTTCGGCGAATTGAGAATGTGTCACCTGGCCACACTAAGCCATTGACATACCACAGATTAAATATGAATTGTGAGGTCCGCGATGCTTCTAGAAAAATCTCCATAATAAAAAAATAGTTTCACTTCCGTTTACGGTTAAAAAAAACAATTAAGTATTTCAACCAAAAGCTGGAAATTATTAAGAATTGGTCTATACGATATTAGTTCGATGATTTCCAATGAAAATGTTAAAATGTATCGATTAAAACTACAACTGCATATCGTAGCCGCTAGATGTCGCCTCTAACTGTCAGAAACTGACGTTTAACCGAATGACATTTGGAATGTAAACAAACAATCGCAGCTTAACTAAGATATGATGGAACTAATTTATTATGAAAACCTGTTTATTATGGTTTTGAAAAGTGATTTATCGTCAGGAAGTGTTACTAAATAGTCCAGTGACGAAGTACGGATGCAGAGATGACTCCTTCTTCAAATCGCAACCCAAAGTCATTTGCATAAACCACAATGAACATTTCACTTGGAAATCATGGAGATCAATATTGGAAACCTCATAATTTACAACGTATGCTCACAGGTAAATGTTAGGTACAAAAAAAAACAACGTAACACTGCATTAATCAAATAAAATTATTAGCAGCAATCAGGTACTTTTACCTACTGCCCAAGTCAAAGTTATTTGCAAAGATGGAAGTGAACTCATCTTTAAAGCACTTCTTGACTCTGCTAGCCAGTCATCATTTATGACTACCAGTCTTGCAAAACAATTGGGTAGGTCATTTTTACCTAATCAAACAGGTGTGATTGGCATAGCAAATGCTGAAAAAACCATTAACTATTCAGTTCAAAAGGAAATCTCGTCATGTAACTATCCTATAAAGTTAATGTAAATGGCTTGGTAGTGGACAAAATCACCACCATATTACCACAGCAACAATTTAATTTTAAACTAATAGATATTCCAAAAAATATTAACCTTGCTGACAATTCATCCTGCCCCAGCCTGAGGAATTGAATAAAAAATGTGATTCTGCACATCCCCGCTTCGTTCACACGCAATTTGGATACATAGTCGCAGGTAATCTTCCTGAATTTCCTAGTAGGAATGCTGCTGTTTCTCTTATTTGCATAGAATGCAACAATGAATTAAATAATACAATGAAACAATTTTGGGCAGGCAGAAAAATCTCCTGAATTATTTACAGAGCACACCTCTGAGCAATCACAATGTGAGGAGCATTTTCAAAATACAGTTAGATTACTAAATAATAAATTTGAAGTCTCCATTCCATTTAAAGTACCCATCTATGATATAAATAATTATCTTGGCGATTCACTTGGTTTAGCTTTAAAAAGATTTCTAAATCTCGAAAAGAGATTCAGCAATGATTCTTCATTATTTAAGGAATACAAAAAATTCATTAATGAGTACCTAGAACTGGGTCATGCTACATATGTGGACATCAGTCAATATGATCTAAAGAAACACCCAGTCTATTTTTTGCCTCATCATGCCGTATTACGACCTGATGCTGTAAGCACAAAATTGCGAGTCGTTTTTGACGCGTCAATGAAAACATCTAACAAAATTTCTTTAAATGATTTGATGCTTACAAGCCCAGTAGTACAAGCAGATATATTCGACATTTTGTTGAGATTCAGGTTGCATGAATATTTTTTCTTATGCGATATAAGGCAAATGCATAGAAACATATGGCTTACAAAAGAACATCGCTCATTGCAAAACATATTGTGGGGGGAAAATCCTAGCGAATCAATCAAGTGCTTGCAACTCAATACAGTAACTTATGGTTTACGCAGCTCATCTTATTTAGCTACGCGGTGCTTACAAGAGATAGCAATTCTACATAAGGAGAAATATCCATTAGGAGCTAATGCAATCAAGTTATGTTGATGACGTACTTCAAAGTCATGACAATTTGCAAATTATAACTGAAATAAAAAAGCAGCACCCCTAGCCAAGTTACAAACGTTTCGTATCGATTCTCTTTCTACAATCGTAAACGCCTCGGCGTAAGCTATTGTAGAAAGCGCTAAATTGGTAGCCAAGTTGACACGACTGAGTCGATCGCTCGTTCTTTATTGGCTGTAGAAAAAACCTACACTTTAGTCTATTTTGAGCGTTCCTACCAAAGAGTTTAGCGATCAACATTGTAGAAACGATAACATTCTATTCTATCATTTTGAACGATGTAAACTTGTCTACGAATTTTCTATTCGTTAGTGTTGATCACGTGATTTAACGTTGAGATGATGTCATTCCCATTCATTTGAATAGTTTTATACAAGCGTTAACGATTGTAGTTTGTCAACTTGGCTAGGGGTGCAGCTTATTGATTTACTGGCACTGGGAGGATTTAACCTCCATAAATGGTATGCTAATTGCAGTTCAATTTTAAGTGATATTCCCATGGAGAAACAGCAGTGTCCTGGCGAACTTGGAATTCAGAAAGATTTAAAAACTAGGTCTGCATTTTGATACAAATACAGATTCTTTTTGTTTCGGCCCTCTGCTTGAACAGCCTGTAAATACAAAAAGGCAGATTTTAAGCTTTGTAAGCCAATTTTACGACCCGCTTGGTCTGGCCGGCCCAATATTTGTTAAAGCCCCAAATAATTAATGCAAAAGCTTTGGTTGTGTAGGGTCAATTGGGATTCGCATCCACCTCCAGCTTTAAAAAAAGAATGGCAGGAATTTTATGATAGCTTAACTAAAATGTCACCTATTCATGTAAAACGAAATGTGTGTGTAAAAAAATCAAAAATATGTTGAATTGATTGGATTTTCAGATGCTTCGGCGTCAGCATATGGCGGCGCAGTTTACTTGAGAACCACTGACGAACATGGAAAGGTTGGTGTCGCTTGTCTGTTCAAAGTCAAGAATAAATCCAATGAATAGTAATTTATCCATACCCAGACTTGAATTAATCGCCGCGCTTTTATTAGCCAAAACAATTGCAAGAGTCTATGATTCTATAAAAGACAGGTTGGCAATCAATCATGTATAACTTTTCAGTGATTCTCAAGTAATCCTAGCATGGCTCAAAACGAATCCGATTAAATTGAACACATACATTGCTAATAGGGTTAAAATGATAACACAATTAACTCAAGTTTTAATTGGGCTTACATATCCACAGAGCAAAATCCTGAAGATTGTTTAAGCAGAGGTGTTAAACCATGTGACTTGGCCCAACATCCACTATGGTGGAGTGGTCCACCGTGTATGTTGAACTCCAGTTATAATTTTAATAATTGTAGCTATGATGATGTTCCAAAAAACATACCGGAATTAAAACCCAGTCCAGTTGCGAGTGAGCGTGGCGCTGTGTGTGCAGTGTCACGTAGCGAGAATAACTTAATATAAACTATAATCAATAAGTTCTCAAGCATAAATAAGGCACAAAGAGTACTAGCATTCATTTTGCGTTTTTGTCAAAATATAAAAGCAAAAACAAACAAAGTAAAAGCTAACTTTTTAACGTACTCAGAACTGAACACTGCTTTGCATCTCATTATTCAACATGAGCAAAATAAATATTATCAAAGCGATATGTCTAAATTAAAATCTAACAAACAAGTAAATTCATTAAAAAAAAAAAATCCGTTTTTGGATGCAAACGGCTTGTTGCGAGTGGGTGGAAGGCTGCAGCATTCTGCTTTGCCTTATGCACAAAAACATCAAATTATTCTACCTAAAGATTCTAATGTAACCCATTTAATAATTAAAAATGAACATGTAAGGCTGTTGCATGCAAGCCAGAAGCTTCTTATAAGCAGTCTTAATCAGAAGTATTGGATAATTGGTGGCTTGTGTACTATAAAAAAAAAGTCATACACAAATGTCTAACTTGCTTTAGATTCAAAGCAGCTACAGCTCAACAACTTATGGGTTCACTGCCAAAATATAGAGTAAATGCCAATCGCCCTTTTGAAAAAGTAGGTATGGATTTTGCAGGACCGATAATGATCAAGCAATCTAGAATGAGAAGTGTAATCACTACTAAAGGCTATATTGTTGTGTATGTATGTTTTGTAGTCAAGGCAATACATTTAGAATTGTTATCCGATCTAACGACCGAAATTTTATAGCTAGTTTCAAACGATTTATATCGAGACGTAATATTCCCACAGATGTATACTGTGACAATGCCGGAACTTATAAGTCCGTAAACAAGCAGTTTCAAGAATTGTATAATTTACACAACTCTAAACAGCATCAAGCACAAGTACAGGGTATGGCTGCTAGCATGGGAATAAGGTTCCATTTTATCCCTAGTTACTCCCCGGTATTTGGCGGTTTATGGGAGGCCGCAGTAAAAAGTGTAAAGTATCACCTTAAAAGAATGCTGGGATCTCACATACTCCCATACGAGCAAATGTACACTGTGCTTGTGCAGATTGAAGGCGTGTTGAATTCTTGCCCTTTGACGGCCATGTCTGCTTATGTCAATGACCTTTCATTTCTTACACCCGGTCATTTCTTAACAGGTGCACCATTAAATTGTATTCCAGAACAAGATATAAGTAATTTACCTAATAATAGAATGCAGTTTTGGCAAAAATGCAGTGCATTGACACAGCAATTTTGGAAGTATTGGTCAAAACAATATTTAAATAATTTACAAAATAGACCCAAGTGGAAACAAAGTTTACCTAATGTAAAAGTAGGAGATTTAGTCATATTAAAAGAAACTGAAGCTCCACCAATGACCTGGCCTATGGCTAGAATAACTCAGATTTTCCCTGGTGATGATGGAAAAGTAAGAGCGTTTGAAGTGGAAAAAGCCAATAAAAGGCGCCACAAAACATCGATTACTAGAATTTGTTTACTGCCTTTAGAGCAAATTTAGTTAAGTTATAAGAGGTGGAAGGTGGGTGGGGTGGGTGGTGGGAGGGAGGGTTTAGGTAAGAGTGATATTATAAGTTAAGTACTATTATGTTTATTTAGCTCTCTAGTGTTAATCTTACAACAATAATTCAACCTAGATTAAGTTAAGTACTATATATTTCTGTATCTATCTAAGTTGTTATAGTAATAATTTAACTATACTATAATAAGTAAAAATTTGTTAAGTACATTCTTGATGTTAAAAATAGAAAAACATAACTACCATGTAAAGAAAATTAATCAAACAAAAACTTGTTAAAATTCTTGGTATATTAAAAAAAATTGTTTATAAACTTAGTGTTTGTGTATAAAAATATATAATTAATAAAAAAAAATTGTAAACAATAATAGAATAGTTATATAAAGCCCAACATTATTTCATTGGTTATTTTATAATGTTGTTGTACTCTCACATATTTATCCTATGTAGTCACAGTCCGCTTATTGTTATCGTTCTTTGGGAGTATGTTTAGAACATTAAGATTTTTTTTGTATGGCCACATTGGGTTTTGATTTGACAGATGCTGTCACTTATTATTAAAATAAAAAAGTTGCTAAGACATTGCGCACGCGACGTTCATTTTCAATTTAATTCGACCTTTTTCAAACATTACACACGTCAAACGCTTGTCTTCCAAACTTAGGCCAACCCATTTTTCTCTGTGACGTGCGTTAACCTGACAAGCATATATTGTTATTTTTGGCAGTTTCGTGAAGATTTCCATGAAAAGCGTTATTCAAATGAAGCAATTCTTTCTACGCGTCTTCTTTTGAAGTACAAAGTAAGCCTACGTTAATTGTTACTTAAAATATAGAGGTATTATCAGTTCGGACATTATCATGAAAGAAATTCGCACGTCCAAATTGTTATAGTTTACGTTAAGAACTGGTTGACGTCAAACTATTATTATAGGCTACTAGCTAGCTAGCAACTACGTTGTTCTTACCGGATATGTGACGTATGTCAGTGGTAAACTGCGTGATCGTCAAGGTGCCGGTACTGTCTTGGCGAGCAGTTTTCTTTCAGATTGTGGAAGGCGAAGGTCAGCGGCTTATGGTCGGTATAGACAGTTAAGTCCCAGGCTTCGAGCTAAAATACTTCAGGCATTTGCCTGAAGTATTTTATACTCTCGTAGATGGCGAGGAGCTCCCGATCGTAGGGTGAGTACTTCTGTTGAGAAGAGCTCAGCCCACGAGAGAAAAATGCCAGAGGCTCCAAGGACTCACCACTACCAGTATGCTGCTGTAACACTGCACCAATCGCCTTGTCAGATGCGTCAGTTACGAGCGCTAACCTTGCATCGCAACTGGGATGAGCAAGCAAGGCGGCCTGACACAGACCGTCCTTGCAAACTTCAAATGCGTCGAGCAGCTGACCGGTGATATGAACTGGGTGCGATCCTTTCACTGACCCGGTGAGTAGTGCGTTTAAAGGAGCTTGTTGTTTAGATGCGCCTGGGATGAACCTAGGATAAAAGTTAATTATGCCTTAGAATCGACGTAGTTCTTTCACAGTTTTTGGCACGGGAAAGGTCTTGATGGCGTCAACTTTGGCTGGAAGAAAAGTAGTACCTTTGGCTGAAATGCGGTAGCCTAAAAAGGTAACCTCAGAAGCGCCAAACGCGCACTTTGCCGTGTTGACGACCATGCCGTACTGCTTCAGCCTGGCGAAATCATGGTGCAAATGCTCTTTATGTGTTTTTTGGTTCCTGGAAAAGACTAGGATATCATCCAGGTAGGCGTAGATGAAGTCCAGACCCCGTAGCATCTCATCGACGAAGCGCTGGAACGTCTGTCCAGCATTACGAAGCCCGAACGTCATGAACGGAAATTCGTAAAGACCGAACGGCGTTGTGATGGCGGTCTTCGCGATGTCATCTGGATGCATAGGGATCTGGTTGTAGCCTTGAGCAGATCAACAGTAGAAAATACGGTACAACCTGACAAACAATGAGCAAAGTCGTGTATGTGCTTGATAGGGTACCTGTCGAGTATCGTTCGGGCATTCAGCATACGGTAATCCCCACAAGGACGCCACCCGTTGTCTTTTTTAGGGGCGAGGTGAAGGGGCGAAGCCCATGCTGATTCCGAAGGCCCGCAAATACCGTTCTGCAACATCGCCTCGAACTCTGACTTTGCTATTTTAAGTTTATCAGGCGCTAGCCTGCGTGGTGTGCAAGAGACCGGTGGCCCAGGTGTGGTGCGGATGTGATGTACGGTGTTGTGGTGTATTGTGCGATGAATGGCATGTGGGCGAGTAATGTCAGGGTATTTTGAAAGTATGGTGTGATATACAGAGTCACCAGACATTACCTTCACCAAAGAAATGTTGTCCTCAGTTCGCGCAAGTAAAGCCGCGGTCACGAGCGTAGTGCTACCGTCGATGAGGCGTTGGTTTCCGACAACAATCTAAATATATAAAAGAAGAAACTGACTGACTCATCTATCAACGCACAGCCCAAACCGCTGGGTCTACAGATTCCAAATTTGGCAAGTAAGTTCCATAGGTGGTCTAGGAGTGCACTAAGAAAGGATTTTTCAAAATTCACCCCCTAAAGGGGTTAAACGGGGCTCCAAAGTTTTTATGGGGAAACAAAATAAGTTAGACTAATTTATTCGAAACTTCACAGAAATGCTCCTATTGATAAATGAGTAGAAACGGGTTTAAGGTTTTTTCAGAATTCAACCCCTAAGAGGGGGAAATGGGGTGACAAAGTCTAAAAATCAATGCACAGCCCAAACCGCTGAGTCTAGAAATTCCAAATTTGGCACATTGGTTCCTTATGTGGTCTAGGGGTGCACTAAGAAAGGATTTTTCAAAGTTCATCCTCAAAGGGGGTTAAACGGGACTCCAAAGTTTGTATGGGGAAACAAGATTAGTTAGACTATTTTATTCGAAACTTCACAGGAGTGCTCCTATTGATAAATGAGTAGAAATGGGTTTCAGGTTTTTTCAGAATTCAACCCCTAAGAGGGGGAAATGGGGTGGCAAAGTATAAAAATCAATGCACAGCCGAAACCACTGAGTCTAGAGATTCCAAATTTGGCACATAGGTTCTTTATGAGATTTAGGGGTGCATTAAGTTAACATTTGTGTTTCAGGTTTTTTCAGAATTCAACCCCTAAAGGGGAAAATGGGGTAACAGAGCCTGAAATTCAACATAGGTATTGTTTGTATGGTGCATTGGGTCGAATGTATTACAAAAACAACGATTTTATGATTTAATGTGGCGGACCTGAATTACCATCATTCCCTGTTGGGACTTGGAGTGCGATGGGGTTGAAATGTCTAAAAATCAATATGGGTGTCAAAACCGAAATTATCAGGGGTGTCCAGCAGATTCGACTTCTATACAGGGTTATTGTTGATTTATTGTGATGATTGTGATAACGATGATGATGATTGTGATAATGATGATGATGATTGCGATGGTGATTTTGATTACAATGATAATGATTGTGATTACGATAATGATGATTGTAATAGTGATGATTGTGATAACGAGGATGAAGATTGTGATGACGATGATGATTGTGATTAAGATGATAATTATTGTGATCGCGATGATAATGATTGTGATAACGATGATGATGATTGTGATAATGATGATGATGATTGTGATAACGATGATAATGATTGTGATAACCATGATGGTGAAGTGATTGTGATAGTGATTGTGATAGTGATGGTGATGGTGATTGTGATAGTGATTGTGATAGTGACTGCGATAGTGATTGTGATAGTGTTGGTGATTGTGATCATGATGATTGTGATTACGATGATAATGATTATGATGACGAGAATGGAGATTTACTGTTGATGATTGTCATGATGATGATTGTTATTACGATTATAATGGTTGTGATTACGATGATAATGATTGTGATAGTGATGGTGATTGTGATAACGATGATTGTGATAACGAGGATGAAGATTGTGATGACGATGATGATTGTGATAACGAGGATGAAGATTGTGATGACGATGATGATTGTGATTAAGATGATAATTATTGTGATCGCGATGATAATGATTGTGATTACGATGATCATGATTGTGATAACGATGACGGTGATAGTGATTTTGATGGTAATTGTGATGGTGACGGTGATTGTGATAGTGACAGTTATTGTGATGGTGATAGCGATGGTGATGGGGATTGTGATGGTGATTGTGATGGTGATAGTGATTGTAAAAATAACTGTGATAATGATGGTGATTGTGATGATAATAATCAAATCGGATGATTATGAAATTTGGCACATAGATAGTTTATAACTTGGATTAACATGTAGGACACTATTTATCCCTTTAGTATGATTCAGTGGGACAGATACCGAACGGCACGCGGGCGAGCGGGCAACAGCTAGTAATATTATAAAATGAAAGGAAATCCACGCCTATTATCGCCCACACCATTACTATATGTGTTGGTAATAGTTCAAAGATTAAAAAGGAAGACATCACTGATTATGTCTCAGAGTTGTTGAAATTAAATTGTAATAAAATAATATTGTGCAGTTTTCCATTTTTTGAAAATTTATGTAACAGAAAAAACAATTATATTCACTTGTTAAATAGACATTTACATTTTTTAGCAGGTCACTACAGTGACAAACTTATATTTCTTGATATCAACACTTTTGTTGATAAACTTAGTTCGACTCGGGGTAAAGTGTATCTACCTATTAGTTGTAGACACAAAATAGCTCGGCTATTAGCTTATAATATTCACACAGACATAAGTAGTATGTCTAAGTTTAGTTATATTGTAAATACTGCGACTATTAGTAATAATACTAATGAACAGGTGGTGACCTTAAATAAATATAGCATTAGTGCTATTGATGTTTACAAACATTATACTGAGGAGGATCCATATGTCACCGTGGAAAATTCTCAATTAGGGTATATTAGTGATAGGATCTTGTTGTCTGGCGATGGCACGGGAGTCTCGGGGCTCTCTCCAGATATTAATATTAATTTAAACTAGAAAGTCAGACAACAGAAGGTGCCATTAACAATATTGTTAAACCTACCAACAGCAAGTTATCTTCTTGCACTCAATTAGCTAGTAAAAAAGGGCCTCAGCAGAACACTTTAAAATTATTCCACCAAAATATCCAAGGCATTTCTTCAAAATTATTAGAAATAGAATTGTTTTTAGAAAATAGTAAGTTTGACATTATTTGTTTTACTGAACATTGGCTTAAGGATTACCAAATGCTTATTAATTATGAGAACTATATGGTGGGTAGCTGCTATAACCGTAAAACTATGCTTCGTGGAGGTTCCTTAATTTTTGTAAAAAATTGTTTAAGATATAAGCAACGTAACGACATAATAGGTCTCTCGGCTGAACATTGCGTCGAACTGTCCTGTGTTGAGCTAGATAAGCATGTTATTGTGTGTGTGTACAGACCCCCAAACTATCAAAACTTTTCCTTATTTGAGTCAATAATGGAAGATGTCCTGGCAAAACTTGCAGCCAGTAATAAATCTATAATTATTTGTGGTGATTTTAACATCAATATTTTAGAAGAAAATTCAAATAGCAGTCGGTTATTAAATCTTTTCAAGTCATTTGACTTGACCAACACTTTTATAGAACCTACTAGAGTCACTCCACTTCCACTTCTGCTACTTGTATAGATAATGTTTTCTGCGATTGTGATTACTTAGATAAAGCCATAGTTAATTGTCTGCCGTCTGACCATAGCGGCCAAACTGTAACTTTTAGGTGTAATACACCATTGCAAAAAATTCAGATTAAATTTAGACCCATAACTTCTAACAAATTAAATAGGTACAATATTTCCCAACAGACCAAGTTAAGTGTTATGAGCCATGACGATATTAATATAAATCAATTATATGATCATTTCTTTTCAATAGTTCACACTGAATTCAACAAAACTTTTGAAAAGAAGACAAAAAGTATTTGCCCTAAATTTATATTTAGTGATTGGGCAACTAGAGGTATCAGAAAAAGTAGAGAAACACTATATGAGCTTTATGGCCTTAAGCCTTATATGAACACTGAAACTTTTAACAGATATGTTGCTAAGTATTCAAAAATTTTTAGAGATACATGCAAGGTTGCCAAAGCCTTGCACATTAGCAACAAGATCAAAACAGCAGAAAATAAAATAAAGACAGTTTGGAAAGTCATAAATAGCGAGACTAACAGGAAGAAAACACGTAATACTAGCTACACATTAGATACAGCATGTGGTCCTAAAAGCTCTAATCAGGAAGTAGCTCAAGAATTTGTAAATTTCTTTACCGACATACCATTAAAAACTACGGAGGCTCTAAGTTCCTCTCCTGAAGTCTCAATTGGTTTACTAAAGGCGAATGTGTCTGGATGTCAGGCTGAATTTAAATTTAAACACATAAACCCGATGATAGTTATGAAAGCTTTCCGGCAAATAAAAATCAAACTGACCGAAGATCTATGGGGAATGTCTATCAAAGTTTGTACATCCATACTTGAGACTATAGCTCCATACTTAGCTTTAATTTTTAATTTGTGCGTAGACCAAGGAGTTTTCCCTGATTTAATGAAATACAGTAAAGTCATACCTCTATTCAAATCCGGTGATAGTAAAGATACAAATAATTATAGGCCTGTATCCGTGTTGCCAGTTTTTAGCAAGGTGTTCGAAAAGATAATGCTTAATCAAATGCTCAATCATTTTAACACCAACAGAATCTTACACGATCAACAGTATGGTTTCACCAAGGGACGTTGTACAACTGACGCCGGTGTAACCTTAATAAAGCACATATTTGCGGCGTGGGAAGAGTCCCAAGACGCTGTAGGAATATTTTGTGATCTCTCCAAAGCATTTGATTGTGTAAATCACGACACATTGCTTTTGAAACTTGAGCATTACGGACTAGGTAAACTTGCACTTAGTTTGTTAAAATCTTATTTGAGTGATAGACAACAATATGTTCAAATAAATGGTGTTAATTCACAGGGTTTAAAAGTAAAAATAGGGGTTCCGCAAGGCTCAATATTGGGTCCTTTCCTCTTTTTAGTATATATAAATGATCTACCCTATTTACTGAAAAACCAACCTCAAAATATGGTGTTATTTGCCGATGACACTTCCCTAATTTTTAAGATCAATAGACGGGCCCAAAATTTAGATGACGTGAATAATGCCCTACTTCAAGTCCATAATTGGTTCACAGCAAATAATTTAGTACTAAATGAAAAAAAAACGAAATGCATAAGATTTGCTTTACCGAATGTTAAAAGTAGCGATTGTGATATAGTACTGAATAAAGAGAAACTTGAATTCGTAGATAAAACGGTTTTCCTGGGGATTACGCTTGATTCAAGGCTACAATGGGGTTCTCATTTAACATCTCTGGGGGGGCGGCTAAGTTCGGCAGCATATGCTATTAGAAAAATCCGTCAATTTACTGATGTAGATACTGCTAGATTGGTCTATTTTAGTTACTTTCATAGTATAATGTCTTATGGCATTTTGTTATGGGGACGGGCTGCTGACATTGAGTCTATATTTATTCTGCAAAAAAGAGCCATCAGAGCCATATACAATCTTCGTAGGCGCGATTCTTTGAGGGAACTGTTTAAGGAAATAAACATCATGACTGTACATTGTCAATACATCTACGAAAACATAATGTACGTAAGAAAAAATCTACATATTTTTGGTAAAAGAGGTGACAGACACAATTACAGTACTAGAAATAGGGACCAATTAGTTCAGCCAGGCTTCAGACTCGCTAAAGTAGACTCATCTTTCATGGGGTACTGTTTGAGATGCTATAATAAAATTCCACAAAGCATTCTTGAGCTGAATGAAACAAAATTTAAAACATGTATTAAACGCACACTTTGTAAGCAAGCATATTACAAATTGGACGACTATATCGCTGATAAAACTGCTTGGCTCAATGCCGGTCCTGCTCCACAAGGACAGGGGCGCATAAATTGATAGCATTAAATTGTATTGTTGGAGCTGCTGAAGATTGTACACCTATCTTTGCATTGTATAGAATCAATCTCTTTATTATTATATAGCCGCATATCGCATATTGTGTGAGTGCTATGTACTAGAATGCTATCAGTCGCTAGAAACCTACGTTTTTCCTTGACTTGAATGTGCCGTGGCGATTAGGAGATATGTCATGCTCACTCAAATGTCTCGCTGATGGTGACGCGTGTGTCGGATCATTTAGTTCCCTTCAAAATGGTTGAGTTGAATGGTGCTGATACATGCGTCATGTTCGTGAACGAGCGCTGTCAGTTGGGACTGGTCAGCTCTTGGTTGCCACGGCTTTTGAATTTAATAATTTTATTTTTTAATTGTTTTTGTTTTTTTTTTTACTATGGACACCTTTAACGTGCACATCTTGCTACATTGTTCTCACATAATGTACCATCTCAACATGAATGATGTAACCAAGATTTTGTAAAAATATTCTGATTTAAAAGAGTGTCCATGGAGTTTCTTGCCCATTCTTCTCCATAGAGATCTACGCTAGGGAATGGGCAACTACAGTACTTTCACAGTTTTTATGTCTTGTGTCTGGGACTGTAGCTACATTTAATTTTCATATTTGTTTCGACAATTCAAAAGTGCCTGTAACTGGCCTACTTGAAATAAATGCTTTGATTTTGATTTTGATTTTGATATAAATGATCTACCCTATTTACTGAAAAACCAACCTCAAAATATGGTGTTATTTGCCGATGACACTTCCCTAATTTTTAAGATCAATAGACGGGCCCAAAATTTAGATGACGTGAATAATGCCCTACTTCAAGTCCATAATTGGTTCACAGCAAATAATTTAGTACTAAATGAAAAAAAAAACGAAATGCATAAGATTTGCTTTACCGAATGTTAAAAGTAGCGATTGTGATATAATACTGAATAAAGAGAAACTTGAATTCGTAGATAAAACGGTTTTCCTGGGGATTACGCTTGATTCAAGGCTACAATGGGGTTCTCATTTAACATCTCTGGCGGGGCGGCTAAGTTCGGCAGCATATGCTATTAGAAAAATCCGTCAATTTACTGATGTAGATACTGCTAGATTGGTCTATTTTAGTTACTTTCATAGTATAATGTCTTATGGCATTCTGTTATGGGGACGGGCTGCTGACATTGAGTCTATATTTATTCTGCAAAAAAGAGCCATCAGAGCCATATACAATCTTCGTAGGCGCGATTCTCTGAGGGAACTGTTTAAGGAAATAAACATCATGACTGTACATTGTCAATACATCTACGAAAACATAATGTACGTAAGAAAAAATCTACATCTTTTTGGTAAAAGAGGTGACAGACACAATTACAGTACTAGAAATAGGGACCAATTAGTTCAGCCAGGCTTCAGACTCGCTAAAGTAGACTCATCTTTCATGGGGTACTGTTTGAGATGCTATAATAAAATTCCACAAAGCATTCTTGAACTGAATGAAACAAAATTTAAAACATGTATTAAACGCACACTTTGTAAGCGAGCATATTACAAATTGGACGATTATATCGCTGATAAAAATGCTTGGCTCAATGCCGGTCCTGCTCCACAAGGACAGGGGCGCATTAATGGATAGCACTAATTGTATTGTTGGAGCTGCTGAAGATTGTACAACTATCTTTGTATTGTATAAATTCAATATCTTTATTATTATATAGCCGCATATCGCATATTGTGTGAGTGCTATGTACTAGAATGCTATCAGTCGCTGGAAACCTACGTTTTTCCTTGACTTGAATGTGCCGTGGCGGTTAGGAGATATGTCATGCTCACTCAAATGTCTCGCTGATGGTGACGCGTGTGTCGGATCATTTAGTTCCCTTCAAAATGGTTGAGTTGAATGGTGCTGATACATGCGTCATGTTCGTGAACGAGCGCTGTCAGTTGGGACTGGTCGGCTCTTGGCTGCCACGGCATAATTATTTGAATTTAATAATTTTATTTTTGAATTGTTTTTGTTTTGTTTTTACTATGGACACCTTTAACGTGCACATCTTGCTACATTGTTCTCACATAATGTACCATCTCAACATGAATGATGTAACCAAGATTTTGTAAAAATATTCTGATTTAAAAGAGTGTCCATGGAGTTTCTTGCCCATTCTTCTCCATAGAGATCTACGCTAGGGAATGGGCAACTACAGTACTTTCACAGTTTTTATGTCTTGTGACTGGGACTGTAGCTACATTTAATTTTCATATTTGTTTCGACAATTCAAAAGTGCCTGTAACTGGCCTACTTAAAATAAATGCTTTGATTTTGATTGATTTTTTTGATTTTGATTTTGCCCTTGTAACGTCAGCCACAATAAAATTACATGGGAAGTCGCGACGCAACCCTAGGTTTAGCACTAAGTGATTAAAACCGTATGTATTTATGGCTGACCCGTTTGCGGCACATAGTTCATAGCTAGTCTTTGCACGATACGCTTTTAAGCACTTACGAGGAAACACGCACAGATCACTACCCGTGTCTACAAGAAACTGCATCTTAGTCCGCCTATCCGTGACGAACAAGCGACCGGTACTCGGACAGTCGCCACAGTATCCGATTTGACCAAACTAGAGGGACAAAAGTCTATAAGACAATTAAAGGGTTTGTAATGGGTCAACGTTATAACTTATAAGTTATGTGATGATGTGGTAGCAAATTAAACACATTTTTTCAATTATGTAAATTTTAATCTGACTTTAAAAGCGATTTTAAATCAATACAATGTTTTAAGTTGCTTTTTTTTGGTAATTTTCTCAACAATGATATATAAGGGTCAGATGACACGAGTAAATACTTAATTAAATCAAAATTTGTGCGGACACGAGAAGTTTTCAAAGTGTGGCCCAGTCTGACTTTACGAATTTCTTTGTTTTTGGCCTCCGAAGCCTCTTCGGACATTTGCCCTATTGGTATGATAGAATGTCTTATTATCTCTGCTCCATGAATTAGTAATTTATGTAATGTAGCTGGCATGTTATACCATGGGTATAAGGAGAGGTTCAAGCCTCTCGTTTCTGAGCAGTATGAATCAAACTTTATCGGGTCAATTTCATTGCCAGAAGCTATGGCTGTAAGAACTGTACAGAGGCGGTAGAGCAGATTTTCGTCGAGGCCGGTGATACGAGCAGTTTCTTTATATTTGTGGAAAAACGTTCTTGCTGTATTTCCATCATTGCTCGTTCCAAAACCCGGGTTAACTTTGTCTATAATGAGACCGATTTATTTAAATTTTCCCTTGATTTCTTCTTTCTGCTTTTTAAAGATTTCTTTGTTTTTATCTCCCCCTTGCCACTGACCTATATTCATCCGGTATGCAATATTTAATAGGCATTCCATTGTGCGGATGTAAGCATGGAGGCTAGATATCCCAAACTGATACATATTTTGATTAGGCTCTCTTGCACTTACAGTTGAATTCATCTCTTTGGAGGTAGCTTTGCAGATGAAACAAGTTTGAGTAGATTTATTTTCGGAGAGCACGTTACATGCTTTACCGTCTATCATCGACAAAATCAACTCATGGTTTACAGAAATAGCAACTCCATCTATTTGTGCACAAGTAGGCATCAAATCCCGAATTTGTTTCTTGACAGCTTCACATTCTTGTTTTATTAATGACTCTGTTTCTTTCTTAAATATAAACTTTATAATTCTGCAGAATCTTGGAGAAGATGGGCGTGGACTTTCCCATATGATTGAGTTATTGGCATCATCATTATCTCTCACAAGTCTTAGCGGCACCAATGATAATACAAACATATATTCATCTGTATTGTTGGAATTTTCAAACGGCTGTTTGTATAAGCTGTGGCCTGAGGAGCCGTCACATCCCCACTTGTGGATCATTTTGTAGTTCGAGCCGTTTACATCAGGTCTCAATACTTCTCCAAGAATATTTTCGCATATTCTTTTTGCCGTATGATTCAAAAGAGCTTGTAGGTCAACCTCAGCATATGTGTCTGTCATACTGAATTTTTTCACAGAAGGGTAGCTCTGTTCTTTCACTTTTGCTACTTGATCATAGCATAGGTAAAGACGGAATCCTCTTTCTTTTGACTCCTGTTGTATAGTCTTATATACATTCACAGAGAAATGGTTGGATATAAACAAAGCCAATGCTTCTGCCGGGGTATACGGCCTTTGTTCTTTGTTTGCATCTATTCTTCTGCGTGCTTTTTTATATCCAGTAGCTCGTCTCGGTGAAACTGTTGTAACTTCCTAAATTAAACTAGCCGCGTCACGTTTCCCACTGGCTCGCACACCTAATTGAGTTGCAAAAGATAATTGTTCAACGTCATATTCTTCCAACAAATGTTGAACTTTACGTTTTTTAGTTTTCGTGGAACTATCTTCAAAACTCTTTTTTGGTCTGCCAAAACTGGAACTCGGTTTTGGGGGCTGTTCACGAAACATTGTGAGCACCAACTCTTCATTTAACCATTCTTCGTAATCAATTAAAAATAAATCTAATCGCCTTTGTTTGCGAAGCCATTTCAAACGAATCTTCTTACATTCCTTCTTCAAATAACTCTTCATTTAACCATTCTTCGTAATCAATTAAAAATAAATCTAATCGCCTTTGTTTGCGAAGCCATTTCAAACGAATCTTCTCACATTCCTTCTTCAAATAGGCCTTAAGTGGCTTCTCCTGATCTTCCGGGAGGTTCAGATCAACAAATCTTGACTTTATAAATGTCAAAACTTGATCTAATTTGCCTTTAGGCGGTGTAGAACGCCAAAATTCAAATAATGATTTTCGCTGAATTCGGGCACCTTTAAAGAAATAATAAGAAATATTTAGAGTCGCATAAAGTTGCATTTCCAAATTATGATTTTAACAAACTTAAATGTTAAGAGAATATGTTAAAAGCGTAATTACACCTTGACTCAACTTGACTACCTACTTTAAGATTGGGTAAACAGATCATATCTATTTTTTGTTGTTTTATAATCGATCTATTTAGATACATTATAACTACGCCTTTAAAACAATTTGATGGATTAAATCAATTTTTAACACCCTTGCTCGTAAAGCTGCTGTAATTCCACCGGTTTTAAATATGTAAAGCGGGTCATAAAAAACGCGTGTGTTACCAAAGCAAATAGTTAAGTTATGGTACATACAAATTCCATAACAGTATGATTTGCCATTTCAAATATGGAACTGATCGCCGCCGCACGACTCCAGCTAGTGAGCGCGTTGTTGCTATTCAAATTTCGAACTAATCGCCGCGCGGCGCCAGTCAGTAGGCAGCGCTAGCGCGCTGTTAAAATGGCGGGAAAGCAACAGTGTGCATTCACAGATTGAGTTTATTTCAAATAAAAATAAAACAGTTTATTCGGTAATTTAAAAACTTGGCTGCATGCTCTAGCGTCTTTGCCAACATTTTCACGCAGCCACGGCAGAAAATAATCCTCGCGCCATTTTTCCCAAATTTTCTTTTCTTTGTACTTGTATTGTGAATATCTTTATTTTTCTATTTCCTCGCAAATGTGTTAAAAAACGTCGTACGATATACGTGCGTATTGGTTATAACATGCTCGGCTCAATTACGCCCTCGCCTTCGGCTCGGGCTGAAATTCCGCCTCGCATGTTATAACCATCTTAACGCACTAATATCGTAATGTACTATTATATACAGATAATTACCTCGAGTTACAGAATCCATGACTAGAAACTACTTTAAATCATACAAAACCTCGAAACACATGCACAAACGAAACCGTTCACAACTGCACTGACCGTGCGGGCGGCTACCTGAGTTCGACGCGGTAACTTCGCGCATTGTTATTGAAGGAATCACTACACAATAGCATATTCTGACGTCATTATCGGCTGTAGGGTCCGTCTAAATGGGTAATAATAGTAAAAAAACGGTTTGTTTTAACATTATGAGTTTTGACTTTTGTCCCTCTAGTTTGGTCAAATCGTATACAGTCGTCGGCCGCCATAATCGACTGCCCTTCGCGTTTCCCGCGAAATCACAGGGCTTCACACACTTAACTAGCCTTGTCGCCGAACTTGTGGTGGTACCAGCAGGTCGGGAACTTCCCGTAGTTGGAGTGCGATCTTGCGGGCGATGAGAGGCCTCGGCGATGTGAAGATGATCTTGATCTTGACCGCGACATTCGGTCGAGCTTAGCAGTCAACGCTTCGATTTGTCGGGTTAACGCAGCAATCTCGCTCGATTCGCCAGAAGTACCTACTGAAATTCCTGCAACTTGCGAAGTCGGCGACACGGCGTCCAGGACCTGGTCGGCAAGCTCGGCAACCTCGTCCAGCTTCATCTTGGCCTGAGACGCGATGATGGGTTGCATCAGTTGCATGCTGCTGGGTAAACGACTAGCCCGAATAGTTATGAGCAGGTCATCCGGTACACCAGAACCAGCTAAGCTTCTCAACCGACGTAGGAAATATGATGGTTTGCTATATCCTAACTCTTCGTGATGAAGTAGCTGGTGTACCTGCTTTTCCCGTGACGCTGACAACCTCTTGATGAGCTTCGTCTTCAGTGCCTCATACTTGTCCGAAGCTGCGGGACCAACGACGATGTCCTCGACGATTTCGATATACTGCGGCTCCAAGTGAGACAAAGCATAGTGATATTTGGTGGTATCCGTCACTCCTAACTACTCGAACTGGCTCTCCAGGCAAGAAAACTAAAGGTTCGGTTAGTCGGGTAAAATGGCGATACCTTTACAGCGATGCGGTTTACGCTTGACATTCCTCCGCTTTCTTTGCTCTCGTCCCCAAGCATGATGTTCCACAGGGGTCACCAATAAAGGCGCGAATAGTAGGCCTCTCAATGTATAGAAGGTGCTGATATTTTTTATTTTTATAATTTAGCACATGATAATGAAAATATATCATGACGTGAGAAAAATATTTGAAGAAGTGACAGACCAAAAACATATACGTAGTATGCCGCAGCACCGGCGAGCTACAAACTTTACAGACATTTAGTAGTCTAATTCCTTGCACACACATGGTGATGGTAATTCTTCACTGTTTTGTAATGCACTTCTATACTTTAAAAACATAGTCTTCTGAATATCTAAGAAAATCGCACTCTTCCTTCCCCTCTTTATCCCCTCTTCTTTTTCATTTCAATGGGTAACTATTTTTACAACAACTACGGAAAAATCGAAAAATCACTGTAAATGCACTCGGTTAGCCAGGACGCAGTTATCGCAAACAGCTTCACTACAATGCAATCCATCGACTGTTTTAGAATTACCTTCTATATTTTTCTTTGTTTAAACCAATAAATAGCAAATATGTATTAAATATTTATCCTTCGAAGATCGAAAATAAACCGCCCATTTACCTGTTGCACTACACAATTGAATCGTCAATTTGGAGGAAACATCTTATATAATCGATGTCTTTAAATAGTACATTGCTACCCTAGGGGTGAAAGTAACTTATTTAGTGCCGAGACGGGGTTTTAACCCGAGGTAAACACTGGGCTTTTCATTACGAATACAAGGAAAGTAATAATAAAAACATGAATTAGCCAAGAAAAAAATAGTAAATTTTATTTTAAATAAATGAACAACTTTGGTGAGATAATAACAGCCGCTCGGGTCGATCGTTAGGTTAAGCTGTGCTTGCCTAGGTTGGTCTGTGGATGGGTGACCACATATACATACCGAGTTTCCTCCGTGCCTCGGAAAGCACGTTAAGGGGGTGGTACCTGCTAATGAGAGGTTTTCTCCATGTAACTCCTCTTTGATGAGTGAATATAAATGTCCAAAAAAAATATATGTTGCTTGTTAGACTCTAAACTTTAATTGGTACAATTGAAATAATTCTAACTTTATTATTACTATATAAAAAAAATCTTCAAAGTGAAGCATATTTTCTTTGAAATTTCGTAACTACTCCTAAACGGCATTAAGTTTTAATTTTTTTTTTTCACACAAATATTTGTCACGTTTTTCTTCACAAAGCGTACAATTGGAATTTTGATCTAATGATTTATTAGGCTACAATTAAATAAAAACCACTCATTTCGCACTAATAGGCCCGCAGTGACGGACGTAACAACCGCTTTGTAGTGCAAGCTGATTATAACTTTATTCTAACAGCATTTCAAACGAAGTTTGAACCACCGCAAACAGAGTTGCTAATTTAGCAGATACCCCAGCCTTAAGCCGTTGGTCCCGGCTGTCATATGTAGATCTTTGACAGTCGTTAGGTAGTCAGAGGCCCAAAAAGTCTGACAACCAGTCTTACCAAGGGGTATCGTATTACCCGGTACTAACTGGGTTGTGGAGGTCAGATAGGCAGTCGCTCCATGTAAAATACTGGTATTCAGCTGCATCCGGTTAGACTGGAAGCCGACCCCAACATAGTTGGGAAAAGGCTAGGCGGATGATGAACAACTTTGGTGAGATATTTATTTAAAGTTTATGGTAAAATTAGAACATTTATGTATAGTTAGTGAAAGTTTTTTTCCGGGTATGTTGGTATTTGATATTTTCTGGGAATCTTGAGTTTCTACAATATCCAGGGATTCTTGGGCGAATGTTGGGGACATTGACATTTGCCTATTTGCTTCAGCTGTTACAGTAATATTTTGGATTGACCCGGATAATCTTTTGAAGTGCTCGGTTGTGGAGAGTCACTGGAATGTAGATTTATCATTTCTGTTACTCTATGTGATATCTTAGTTTTATTTTCCACTGACTCTTCTTGTAGGCTTCAGCTACTTTACTCGACTTCCATCCTCCACGCCTTTTAATGACAGTTAAATTGGCACCAGAATCGGCTAGCAAAGTTGCCGATGATTTGTGAAAGCAGTGACCCGAATACAGATTTGAGTTTGGTGGCTATCGTTTTATGAAAACTGGAAATCTTGTTTTCGCCAGTTACTTGCCTCAGACACTTCCCTTTATGATAATTTATGATAAAATGGTTTGTTTCTATACCACTTGGTCGTGATTTTTGGTATTTTTCTATTATATTTACAAAATAAATTCTTTTTTAATAACGAAGGTTCGACCAACTTTGGTTTTAGTGCGACGTAACCACCTTGTTTCTCAATGTCATCAACCTTCATATTTACTAGTTCGATACTTCTGAAAGCGCCATTTATTGCCAATATCAATTCTACCTGAAAAGTAGATATATCTATTTAATTGGTGTATGAGTAATGAAATAGTACATTATTACCCTAGGGGCGGAAGTAACTTAATTAGTCCCGAGACGGGGTTTGGCGCCGCCAATAGTTCGAGGGACCAAATAAGTTTTTAACCCGAGGTAAACACTGCTTTTCATTATAGCTCAGATCCCTTATAGAACGACCTTTACCGAGCTGCTTAATGGATGAAAAGCATTTTATATCAAATTTAATATGTCAATAAATGTATTGCAAATGGGTTGACTAAAAAAATCAGTCCAGAATATGATTAATTAACAATTTGGTAGTAATCAACACTGGTTTGGTTAATAGACAAATTCCATACCAATCGAAAGTATAAAGTCTATAGAATATGCAAACGTTAGGTTGACTTTTTTTCCCGTCACAACTCTTGGATAGGCAGGTATTAACAGCTAATCGAAACTAGTAATTTGCACAGGTCTGGTTAATGAATTAAAGTTAAGTTAAAATAAAGATTATTGCATTAAGAACACTGTAGTATAGAGTTGTCTGCGAAAAATCAGTCCTGAATTCCGGTTGCCGAGTTTTAAAAAGTGAAATATTGTTGCGAGTCAGCGAGTGAATACGTGCGACAGCGAGGTACCAGTGAACCATCCCATGCAATAAAAGAGGACACAGCATTGCAGCTGTGTGTAGTTCGTCCTTTGAATGAAAGAGAGTGCGCATGCTATTTGACCATGAAAATGAAAACGATAGCGATAAACTCGTAAATGCTGTGCATCATTTTGGAGTAGCTTAATATTAAAATAGAAAACATAGTATTAAAATAGAAGAATGCTTTTTAAATGTAATAAAATATAAATATGTACAAAATTTTTTAAATTTACAAATACAAATTATTCAGCATTCGAGTCATCGGACATAAAATTGTGATCTCCAACTTCAGAACATTCTCCGTCATCGCTTTCTGTTTCAGTTGTTTCCACAATGTCTTCTATCCTTAAAGGTGTTTGATACCCAATGAACCTTAGGGTATTAAATATTCATCTATGAACCAACCAGTTCTCAGGCTGAAGTTTCATGCATACCAGTTCCGTTGCATTAAGCCACATGGAATTTACGAAAATAGTTCGTATTTTTGTTTGTCAATGATTTCCAGCATGGTAGGTATACGTATAGTGTTGGAGTCAAAGCCTTTTTTTTTTAAACTGTTCACTGTCTTCTTTAGCAGAGTTTTTTTTGAAAAATGCGATATATTGCATCATTCACTTTGGTGCAGTTCTTGATGCCATACATACTATCAGTAAATTCTTGAACGGTGTTAATTTTTTAGTAATTAGTTAAGTTCTGGGATCCCAAACTATATTCATGCCAAATTTCATTCCAATCGGTTCAGTGGTTTAAGCGTGAAAACCTAACAGACAGACAGAGTTATTTTCGCATTTATAATATAAAGTATAAAGCTAAAATAATTTTGAATTCAATTATTATGTACTTACTGTATTCTCAGCACAAAAATTATTAAATTCTTCATTATACTTACTTTTTATTCAAACCAGTCACTTTTTTATATCACGTGGTATGATAACCTATAAATTCGAGTGACGCATTGGTTAGCTCAACAACATTGTATTTAAAGTGTTTTATTTAAAAAAGTTCTAACTTTAATGAAAAGTTTTTAAAAGTTTTATCATTAATAGCTATTTATTTACCAAGGGGGAGTAAGGCACAGATTACTAATCGAGTGTGCATTTGAAGGCCGACGCGAAGCGGAGGGACGTGAACCACACGAACCCTCCACATTGGACGGCCCGATTGGCGCAGCGGTAGTGAGGCTGCCTTACGTTCTTAGGGTCCCGGGTTCGAATCCCGGTCGGAGCAAATGTTTGTGTGATGAGCATGGACATTTGTTTCCGAGTCATGGATGTTTATATGTATAATAAGTGTGTATTTACAAACAAAAAGTATCTATGTAGTATATCAACTATCTGGTGTCCACGACACAAGCCTCGTTGCTTAGTGTGGCACTAGATGGCGCTGTGTGTAATGTCCAGCAATATTTATTATTTATTTATTTATTTATTATATTTTTTCCCCTAAAAATAGGACATACCTTTTTTAGTATCATATTTCATAAGATTTGTGATTATAAATGCGAGACGAGAAATCCTGATTGCCCATTTGCTACAAAACAATAAAAATTAGTGCTTGAAAAAAAATTCTATGGTTTCAAAATCTCTGGGATAACAAAAAACATTCAGGCTTTATTTGTTCAAGATAACAGATTTATGGCTGATTTTGCAAATTATGTTTTTTTTTACCGCCATATTATTACGTATTTGGATTTGTTACTAGGACTGAAATGTTCTTTTTATTTATTTTACGCTTATGATCCTGCAAACAAAGGGTTCCCAACTAAGCAGGATCTCGGAGTTATTATTATTTTTTTTTTTGTATATGATATGTTAGTCCTTCCAACGCAGTTAATATTATATGAATAATTATCTTGGTATTTTGTGCTTATCAAAACATAACAACCAGCATGAAAAAAAGACTGATCCAAATAATGAAAGATCTCGAAGTTAGAGGCTTCTAAAGTTTTCTATTGTAATTATGGTATAAAAATTTACTATCTTTAAAGATAGTAACTGTTTATTCGTGACTAATAATTTAACTGGAAGATAGGGCAAATGCATGTCAAGTCACTTTACACAGAAATGAAGTCGATTAAAAAATGTTTCTTTTTGATGCAGTAAAATATTTTTAAGAGAAGAAAAAAAGAACGATGTCTTTTTATTTCATGTTTGGATTGAGCTAGTTATTTAATATAGTTTTCCCATACGTACTTCGGTGAAAAAGCTATAATTTTTATTTGACCTCTAATCCTGCCATACTAATTTGGAATTTTCCGAACATACCTGGTTAATTGCTTTCTGATGTATGTAAGGTACGTAATCAGAACTCAAGCTACTATTATTGCTCTTCACCCTGATCGGACGAAAGAATTTTTGTCATGTTGTCACTATCGGTAGGTATAACCTTTAATTATTTCAATAATTATGTCATTTTCTGTTGAAACAAAATCGTCTTCTGCTGGGAATTCATATGGATTCAGTAACTTCACTACCTTTGATGGTAACGGCAAGAATTTTAGTTTTTTTTCAACCTATTCTGTAGCCTAATGTAGGAAATTTCTGGATCTGACGATTCCAGTGCCCTGTGAAATAGGTCCAACATTGTGTTTTCACGGTCAGATTTTCGGCAATGGTGTTCTCTGTCGTAACGCCAGAATTTATTCCGCGTTTCACCGGCTTGCTCTGATAATAAACCCACTGGAAGAGATGAGCTATTAATAATATCTTTCCCGTGAATGAGAATCTTGTGCATAGTCACTGTCATTGGGTACCATCCATATGCACGCTCAACCTCATAGCGAGTGAGACAGACTTATTCTGTTGTTCTCTGGGTGAATTCCCAAGAAATGCTTTGTTTGTAATTAGCTATAGGTATTAGTTATAAGTAACAATTAAGTTAAATTAAGTATTAATTAATTAAGGCGCATTTACCGCATTGGTTAGCTGTAATGGTAGATGTATGCAGTTAAAAAAAAAAAAAAAATTCGGCCACGTAATTAGATGCAACGGTTTTGCAAAAGTCCCCAAAGTTATCAGCATCTACAGGTAAACCACAAGATAAAGGTGACCAGGACCGTGTGAAGATCCACTGTTTTAGACTTTCACGGTTTTTCACTACACTTAAAGTACTTACGGGATAATATCCGTGATTTCCCGCGATCTTAATGCTTGCAACAGCGTCGAAATATCGGTAGCTCATAAAATCAAAAGAAAATCACGGAAATTATCCCGTAAGTACTTTAAGGGCGTGTGAAGATCATCCAACCACCACTGACTAAGGCCTAATATTTCTGCAAACACTGCACGATTTCGATTCACGATCAGATAGAACTGTTCGGGCTGTGTTGCCATCATTTGTTGTTGTTGCTGTTTCAAGCAGCACTTTCAAATCTTTTCGCACCCTCAGGCCACACGTTTCTTTGTTTCCTCAACAGTGTTCGATTCTAGTGAACTTTTGCTTACCCTCCATTTCTTCACAGGAAGCTTGTAGCCCAAATGAAGTAAGAACTCTAACAAGCGAATCCATGCATGCAAGGGGCTTATTCCGTATTTGAAAACCGACACATAAATTGGCCGAGAATAAAATATTTGTTGAATTGCGTTGAAGTTGCTTTGCAAAATGGACACTTAAGTTGAGAAGAGGTCTCTGTTATTGTATTTAGTACTTTTCCATCTAAGCATGTCAAATAAAGTTGTGGTTTTGCCCTTATTTTCTTCTTGTTAGATGTTGTTGCTTCCAATGTATTTAAATCCTTAATTTGGTCATCTATCCTCTTCAGCCCATTCAGTATTAAATCTTTTGTCTCTTTTCGATATTGGATATGAATCGGACGGCAGAACCTGTATGATTACGGAGTTGGGTTTAACCAAAGTACATTTTTTTTTTTGTTTTTATTCGTAATGGGATGAATGTAGTGGCAAATAAACTGTTTTCAGGCTCTTGATTATCAGAAAAAAAAAACTCTTGATTTTAAATCCCGTTGCGAAAAGTTGCATGTCTCTACTGTAATTTTTTTATCTATATTTACTGCTAAAGCTTCATCTGGAGAATAAGGACGAGGGTCTTCGCGTTGTTTAGTTGCTATTTTAGTCGTCGACTTTCCAGACAAGAATTAATAACATATTGCAAATCCTTTGGCTCATTGGTTTTTAGTTTTTGTCCTTTTGCCTCTAATGCACTCGAAACAGCTTTAACAACTTTTGTAGGTGGTTCAGTTTTTAACGAATATTGGAGCTCTTTGCACACCCTTCGTTTTTGTCTGCCACTAAGTGACTCATAGACCAAACAGGAAGATGTAGAAGGAATGGGATGGGATCCATTGTGGGCGACTCACCAATATTCAAAGTATTTTCTTCAATGGCTATAGGTAAATCTTGAACACTAACATGTGGGTCTGCATTGAACTCTGAAATTAGTTGCTGAGGATGAGGTGCAAGTTCACATCTGTCAGGGGCTTGGCTCAAAATATTAGATTCAGACTCAGGACTAACAACAGACTCGGAAAGTAACACATCTTGTATAGCTGGATGTTCATTAACGAAAAATTTATTGAAATCATTTTTTAGCGATTCTTTAAGCCACGTGTCCTTCTTTGCAAAAAAGGACATATTATATTTAAAAAAAAGGATAAAGGATAAAAAGGATTTCACATTTAGACGTGAATGTAGTTATTGCCTCTTTGAATTCTTTCTCATCATTGACATCACTTTCGTTAAATCCTAAAATATTTAAGATCAGGTTTGATCTTTCTTGTAAACACAAGTCAGTAGGGCGCGTTTTCGATCCCGTTTCTTTAGATTTGGCGATTTATATCCAAATGCATCGAGCCTGCTGAATACTTCTCCTTGCGTACTTGCGAATACTCCCGAAGGATGAAGAGTACCGGCTGCGGCGTTATCCACAGCTTCATCAACTGCCACTCGTGGACCAACATGAGGGTTGGCGCTCTCATGCCCTCCTTGCAATAAGTCAGCCGGTCGGAGCCCGGACAGACATCCCTCAACAGGCCGTGTCAGGTCCTGTTGAGTAAAGTGGCGCCATGGGTCTTTGACGGCTCCGTGGTGCCTCGACCCCGTTCCTCCAGGAAATATGTGTCGGTGCAAGGTTTTAGCCGTGGCCTAAGGAGGGTAGACCCCTTCCCTGCACCACTTATTACCTTTCATTGGAGTTTAAACTGTAAATTTAAAAACCAAATTTAATTTTTTTAACTAGAACTAACTAATATGTTTCATCATCATTCATCAAACATATCTAAGAACACTCCCGACTAATTCACCTTTCAAAATTTTTGAATTTCGTGACTAAAAAAATATGATGTGCAAATTAAAAGAATATCTAGAATAAAAATTCTGTAAAGAAATATTGACAACCCTAAAACCATAATTACCCTAGAAAAAAGTTAGAGACCCTTTATTATTTGGTACTGATTTTTTTTTCAAGGATTCTAACACATTTAATTAACAGTTCTTTAGAAAAATAAAATCCAAATAATTGAAAATACGTCCATAAAAAATAAAATAAATTTAACTAAAATTGTTAATAAATCTTTTAAAACTCATTTAAAAAATAAATAAATCGTTTGGTATTGTGTGTTTTGAGATTATTGTGGATCAGAAAAACCAAGAAGACAATTTGTGAATTATTTCAAAAGTTATGGATGATTTACTATTTCTTTTTACAAACCATTAAAGTGTTTTTTTTTGTCGTTTATGAGAAATAGGCACGCGTGAATTCTATTCATTGATTCATAAAACATTTCTGTATAAGATTTCACAAAAATAAAGGCATGTCTGATTTTCGGGATAAAATACCTCCATATGTCCTCGAGTGATATATACTGCTTTATACTATACGTACACTTAAGCACAAAGAAGTAAAAGCAAAATAGCAAAAAAAGCATTTTATTAAAAAGTTATATTGACATTGTTACAATTATTAAATGTTAATGTTATGTTTTTTCCGGGTAGTTTAATATGAGACATATTTGAAAGCAGCGGTGGCCTAGTGGTGGCGGCCCCAAACCAACGAACAGTAAGTCGTGGGTTCGAAGCCAGGCAGGCGCATTACTTTGTGTAATTTATTTCATCACCACTGCTCTCAAAACGGTGAAGGAAAACATCGTGAGGAAACCGGCATGTCCTAGAACCAAAAATTCGAAGACATGTGACATCTACCAATCCGCACTGGGCCCGCGTGGTGGATTATAGCCCATTCCCTTTCATAGAGTGGAGGCCTGTGTCCCAGCAGTGGGAAAATTAATAGGCTGATGATGATGATGGTACATATTTAGATCGGAACGGTTTACATCGACTGGTGCAGTGCTTGTGGATGGTTGAGGTGACATACTGTGTGGTGGCTGAAGGTTGAGTTACAGTAGGCTCTATTTTTGTAGGTAGCAAGTAGCTGGCTGAAAAGCTCCTATTGGCGCTGTACTCGTGGACGGTTGAGGTTCGTAATAAAAATCTGGATGAACATTTATCGATTCCTGGATTCTTTCATTGATACGTTTTTTATCTTGAATCGAATCTTCAATGTAACCTTCTGCTACGGTTGAAGATTTCCATCCCCCATGCCGTTTTCGTTAGATCAGCGCCTGAGTCTGCTAATAATGTAGTTGAAGTTCGCCGAAAACAATGATCTGTATATTCCTGGGGATTAAGTAACTTCAGAAAGGTAGC
The DNA here is from genome assembly GCA_905147715.2 of Xestia xanthographa. Lineage (NCBI taxonomy): Eukaryota > Metazoa > Arthropoda > Insecta > Lepidoptera > Noctuidae > Xestia > Xestia xanthographa. Next base: position 25,308,101 of record LR990641.1, on the reverse strand, counting down.
TGTTTCCTTCGGGATTGAACTTATTTTATTTTTACCCATCATCTGCTTTATATACTTGTTTTTACTGAATTGAAGTAAAAATCGCTTTGTAGTCAAATTATTCGGGCGTAAGTCTTTATGTTTTTAATATGTCGTAAAATTGGTCGCTAATGACAAAAGATCTCTGTGTTTTTGTTCTCGTGTCTGGTATTTTGACTAGCATCATGTTCCCGTGCGTTTCCAAATTATCTGTTGTCATATTTACTAGTTCTTGACACCGGCACGCGCCATTTACCCCCAACATCAATACAACCTGAAAATATAAAACAAAATTAGAAATACGAATAAAAGATTAATATAGCATAGCTACTTACTTAATTACCTATAAAGGGAGTAAAACCTCTTCACGAAGCCGAAAGGCACTTATTCTCTTATTCTCTCCTCGTCATTGCGATAATTTTTTTGTTCTACACCATACCTGGGAACCTTCTAGTTACAGAGATATTGAGGGTCAAAGTTCCAACTTTTTGACAAGTTTTTATTTTTTAAATACATGTTTTTAATGTAAGATTTTTACTTTAGACACCTTCACGACGCCCGTAGTATTCAATCCATCCATCAGCACAATGTTTGAATTGAACTGAGCTATGTGCCATGTATGATTTAATCTGTTTTTGTCGAGAGAATTCAGGACATGATTTATTAATGGCATAGTGAAAGCCAGAGTAAAGACAGCAAGATGCATTTTCTATTTCCCTTTCTCAGCTATCTCCAGTATGGCCTTGACCACATTTATAACAGCGAGGTTTAGATCTGCACTGAACTTTAGTGTGTCCAAAACGACAGTAATTAAAGCATTGTACAGTTGGGAAAATATATAAATCAACAGGCAATGCATTATAACATATAAAGATTCTTTTAGGTAGAACCTGTTCATCAAAAGTAACAACTATGGCTTCTAAATGGTTGTACCATCAACAATGAATTTAAAATTAAGGCGTCTGACTTTTAGAATTGGACCGCAACCAATTGGAACTGTAATATTATCAATAATTTCCTCTGGATACCATTCTGCAGGAACACCACGCACTAGACCCATTCTTGTAAAGTTAAAAGTGGGTATAAAAGCTTTGTAATTATAAGTTTCCAGACTACTATGTGAAATAAAAGAATTTGCATCCAGAAAATTTGAAAATGAGAGAGAAATTTTTTGACGCTACCATTTATAATGTTTTGAAAGGCGTTGTTTAAGAAACTTACCAAATGTGATTGGGTGCAATGTAGTACCATCATCAGGGGAAATAGTTTTCTTTTGTAAGTTAATATAAGGTGCACTGTCGGTTTTGTCGTATGCTTTACGACCGATTTGCGCGGGAACAGCTACTGATGGAGCATGAATATCTGCTACAGCATCGGTTGGTATTACAGAGCTAATAGGTTCTGTTAAAGTTGTTGTAGGACTTGTATGATCGGTAGAACATTGCAGGGAGAAGTCTATCAGTATGGTTCCTCCATCTTGACATCATGATGGAGGGACCAAGCATTTTGTTGAAATATTATGTGTATCGGATTGTCGGGATTTATTCCGTTATGCTCGAGCATTATGTGGGCAGAAGATGGGTTTCATGCTAAAACAAAAAAAAATTGATAACATTTTTTTTTCGTTGCTATGGCTTCTTTATAGCCGTTAGATGATTCTCTGAAAATATTTCTTGTTTGACTAGGTAGACTTTATATAATTATAAAAATAAGACTAAAATACCTACATATATACAACGACGTTAATAGGACACAAGCATCAAAGTACCTACTCCTCCGCATCGCTGTCAACGTACCCAGAAGACTAGCAGCATCGCCACGTTGAATGGCAATGTTAATTATTTTGCCAAAGAAAGTGCCAACCCTCTGGTCACGCGAAGTGTCGACCAGTCGGTGAGAGATTTCCTTAAAAATGAGACGCGCACTCGGGCCCCATGACCCGAGGGTTTCGATCTGTCTCTTTTTCAAGGTGATCAATGACCTTTCACAATAATAGTTGTATCTCCAAAACGAAGGGAAATATACAAAACTGGTATTCTTTTTAAAATGAGTTATTAAGATTAAAAAAAAAAAAAATGGTATGTCGGAAACTAGGGCAAAATAACACTGTGCAATGCATTAACCACAGATATAATACTAAGTACTATCGAGGACACTCCCGCCTGACCACCACTAAGCTTATTTTTGCTTGCACTCACAACATAGAAACGCTCTCTAGCCCCGCCCCGTTGACTTTGTATAGAAGTAATCATAGATATAAAGAAGGAGATATGCCCGCAAGACGAAAATGTATCGGAACCCTGTGTCTTCACTTTGCCCCTACCACACGGCAACTACTACACACGCAGTTCAGTAAAAGTAATAGATACGCAGTCGCGCACACACCCGCATTTCTTAAAACTGAACGTAATACACAATCAATTATAAACCTTATGACATCAATCACAGCGTGTATTTACCATGCACCGTACAACTTACCCACACAAAAACATCACTCGCTATCGTTGTGTTGTGCAAAAGCATAAGTACGCTAGTGATTGACTAAATCGGAAAGTTATCGAATCTTTCATTTATTATTGTGTACATTTTTTTGGGGTCCTGAAAATAATTAAATAATAAAAATGTCCAGAATATAATATTATAATAAAAATAAACAATACGTTGCTAAAAAATATATATCCGGTTACGTTGGTTAAGGCTGTCATGGCCTATTGAAACAGTAGTTAGTAGCACGAGGATAAGGCATAATATACGATAATTCAAAGCCAAAAACACTCCACCGATTAAACCTGAAATTTAATTAACTTACTTTACGAAAGTTGGTTACGCATTTCTCTACTATGCTGTAAAATAATCAAAATACATAAAATACATTATTTGACATCGATCTTCCAACCGGGTTAAAACGGTTGACAAATTGAAAAATAAAACTAAAATAGTAATATTTAATTCGTCAATCGACATTGTCGATAGCTTACATTAGTGGATCTGCACAAGCACATCATTAACTCGTCGCAAGAAGGAGCGGCCGTACTACGTGATTCATCCGCTTAATTAAATATCGTTTTGTGATTTTTACATTGCTTGTTCAGTCACTTAGCGACAAACTTAGGTAGTGGTTAAGGAGTAATGTATTTATTGCAAAAATAGTACACTCGCTGTGATATTTGAAAACAAATATAACATAGTAAACGCAACAAATATTTTACGATTTGTTGTTTTTCATGATTTTAAAGACAAATATAGTAAAATACTTGTACTTATATATGATAAGTAATTCCGTGATCAACAAAGTTTAGGTTTATGCTTCGGTTTTTACCAAAAAACCCCTGAACAATACGGAATTGCTATAAGGACATGGTTTTTTTTGGTACTTTATTCTGAGAAAATCTAACCACCGTAAAGAAAATTAACACTGATAATACTACACAATAGACTGCCTAATCTCAAGTTCCAAGCTGAAAATCGCCTGCATTTTCGAGAAAATAATGTCCAAAGATCTACTATTTAGTGTAGATGTAGAGAAGTTGTAATAATGTCAATAGATGGCGCTGTGCTGAGTTTGGGCCCAATTCTAATTTATGATTACAAATATGCACTGGTGGTATTCTTATCTCTCTAATATAGATGATGCACTCTATTTTTGCACCGAATAATACACTGAACAGAACGCACGCAGTCAAATCACTAACTGTCTCAACTCTCTGACGGACTTATCTATTGTGACATTGACATCTAGCTTTTTTCAAATGTCATTCAGCGCAGCGAGTTCCGAATTACGCTGAATGCATTCTTAAGTATATTTGCTCAAAGCACAAACATGTCGGTAGGTACACCTTGTTTTTCATTTTTATTCCTCATTATATTCTCGTAACCATTCTTATTACTTTGATTACCAAAAATGCGTTTCAGTACGACCGGATGGTCACAATTCTTAGTTAGCGCTGGGATAGGATAGGAACGTAAAACACGGTGTTACCAAAATCTACCTGTGTTGCATTGTGAACTAAAAATAAAAAACTTCAAAAATGAATATCTTTATTTTGCAGGATATTTACGTGATAAGGATTTAGTTAAGTTAAACTATATTTTATCCTCTTCCGATTAATACAGTAAAATCTGTGGTTGCGTTCAATTTGAATAAAGTACCAAGCTCCATACTAATTCAGTCTTGTCCTTTGTCACGATCGCGGTCGAAAGTACACTAGTTCGCGGAGACGGCCATTTGCCTATGACATGGCCGACTGGACATGTCGCGCGGACACCGACACGCCCCCTTACCACTTCTCCTGTTTTTTAGATTTCTATGGAAGTAATGAATGAAAAGATACCGAATCGGCCGAGCGCACTGACGACGCACGCTAAACGAGAGTTATCGTTATTTTGCGCGCCAAAGTTGAGGCTTTCCTAATAGGCCGAAACTTTAAGGGGGCGTGGCTCGGCGCCTCCGCATGTTTTAAGCGAAAAAAAATTAAAATGGTCAGGCGGAAAAGACCCCGACTGTACATAATGCCCAATCCCATACATAGAAATGACACCTCCCTAAAGCCCTGTTTCCGCAAGCGGAGCGGACTAGAACTACAAAGAAAAGGCCGCTTAACTTAAGCAAAAGACTTAGCAAAAGATACTTATTTTTACAATATTAGGGTAGACTAGTATGACAAACAGGATTTTTTTTCTCGTTTGTCACACCACTGATTTTTCCACCCCATTATTTAATTCCTAATTAGTGCTGTCCTAGTTTGTACTACATAGTTAAAATAAAAACTTTAAAATTACGTTTTTATTTAATTAAAAACCTTCAATTACGTTTTTAACACAATGTTTCAAGAAAATGTCCCAATGATATTTCACTATTTAATAGTTTTTTGGCCAGGCTATGGGGGAGGCCTTTGCCCGGCAGTGGGATAATAGAGGCTTAGTAATTAAAAAAAAAATATTGTTAATAAGAACTACAAGTTGAAAAATCTATATAGTCGGCTGAAAAATGCTTCTTTGTTATACCTACCTACCTATGCATTTAAATCAATTTACTTCAATTTTATTTATTAGTGTTTTTTTTTTTTTAATGATGTATAGATATTGGGGAGAGTCGTCAGCAACCGGGCGTCCATCAGAGCCGCCGTTGCTGACAACTCTGATACTGTCGCAGTGCTCGCCGACCTGCATAATTATAGCCTCCCGTACGCATGCGCCACTTGGCGTAAAGCTAGGGGGTGAGGCATAAACAGGGTCACCATCGGTCCGAATGTATCCAGGAATTACAGTTTTTTAACCGACTTCTACAAAACGAAGAGAGAAGGCGCGTAAATGTGGTAATGTCATTTTATATTTCAAACTAGCTTAACCTCATTGGTTAGATCGAGACCAGCTATGGTGGTGCCATCTGAGATTTATTTTGCCCTCGCCACCCTATTGGACGATGTTGCAGAATTGGATTCATCCTGAGAACAAAGCCGATTGCAGCCACACTGGGTAGCTAGCTAGGTGCAATCAGAACTCCATGCATCAAGTAATTGAGGCACAATTGAAAAGTGTCTGGATCATTTTCAATTTGCACTGCATTCTGATGTACGTGCCATTATTGTAGCTGTGGAAGCCGGATTCGTGTCAAATCATAGTCGACTCTGTGCCATAATACTTGGGTTCGGTGCATCATGCTTTTTTCTTCAATTTGCCCATTTCAACCGTCAAACAGTCATTAACTCCCTTCTCTTTCATAATATCATTCCTCACTCCCCCATGTTTCTTTGTACTTCCTCTACATCCATGAACTTTTCTGTCATATTTTTTTAATCACTAGTGTTTTTCATCTCGCCTTATCAAACCATAACTTGGTATTTTCAAACTTGCTATAATAAACTTCAGCAGACATTTTTCATCATTCTAAGACAAATTCTTGTTGTACATTACGTCTACGACAGACATATGGATGGTACGTACGACTTACGTGGTCACGTTCATCGCGGAGTTTGCAGTCTTTTCAAGTCCTGTAATGAGGTGTTTTAGGACCGTAACGTAATAAATTGCAATCCTTGACTTCAGTCAGCTCTGTTAGGCTATTTAAGTTCGTATTATGCATTCTTATGCACCTAACAGCGGTCCGTGTGAATGAAAATGGTAGGCACTTACACTTTTTCAGTTTTTTTTTTAAATTTTATAGGTATTCGAAATACCTACTCCTGGCCCCTTATTCACAACGCTTCGATTCGATTTTCGATTCGGAAAGTCGTTTGTCTATCTTTTTTAAGATAGACATATGACTTTCCGAATCGAAAATCGAATCGAAGGGTTGTGAATAGCTATGCTGTAATCTTTAATAAAATTCCTGACCAAATTAAAAACTTTTCTTAAAAACGTTTCACAGAATTACTAACACATGTTATTATTCTGTGCAGGATATTTTAAATAATATTGTTTTGTAATATCTTTATTCTCCCCTGCTATTTATTACATTTTTGCATGCTATATTAATGCAGAATGTACAGACAGTGACAGCTTCTTCTGTTCTTCTTTTCTTTCTCACGTCATGTGAAGGTGTCAGGATCTGTAGACCAATAGCTCGTGAATGTAGGTAAGCAATGATCTCCCATTACAAAGTTTATGCCGAGGAAAACTTTGGCTTCTTCATGGTAAAAGATCGCCCATTTTGTTTAGCATAACGAATGGATTCACGAACAATAATCTCAACCATCAATTTTTCGAAACCAACTGCATAGAAATAATTGCTATCTGAAATATGCACTTCTACTTATATCTTGGATCCCTCGGAAATTATGCGATGAATATGAATTGTTTCACCTGTTGAAAGAAGGGGACAGTAATGCTAGGTTGTTGATTTTCAATTATATTTTCTTCTAGACGCGCTGAGCTTAGTTCAATTTCAACAGTTGACATACCCCGCCAACCATATCTAATCTATGTCAACCATATTTATTTATTTAGGGAAAACAAACAATTGTATAACATATGTTACAGTAAATACTACAAGGTATAAGTAGGCTAATGTACAATCCACAACGTTTCCACATATTACTTATGTTAAAGATATAGTGTAGACACAGTATTTTAAATAACAATAACGTACATATTATAAAAAGATATCTATCATCTTGCGCTAAAAAGTTTGATCCCCTTCATCAAGGAGCTAATCATCGACGTCGTCGCTATTGTCAGCCATCATGGCTCCGAAAATTGTTGTTGTCCCACATTTGAAGACATGGTCTGCAAGTAAAAATATGAAAACAAGAATGATAAACTGAAAATAAAAGCAAAGCGAACGATATCATTATTTGAAGCAAAAGTCTCCTTTAATGCATATAGGGACACTCGCGTCAAGTCGCGTCCCTTTACATTTTTTTACTTAAAATGCACTACTTTTACTAAAAATGTGCAATAAAACGGTAGTTGTACTTACCAGTGAATATACAATTGTAATTTCAACGAATTTATGGGATGTATTCGTGGGAGTTTAGCCTCTGGCCAGGTCTTTTAGAAAACTTCACCATCATCATCATCAGATCAACCCGGAATCACCCACTGCTGGGTAAAGGTCTCCCCTTTTATCTGCCACACTTCTCGGTTCTGTGCGTCCCTTATCCATGGCAGGTGTTTCCTGCGAATTTAACGATACCGACGACCCAACGAGTTCTAGGACGGTCTTGGTTTCTTTGGCCTAATCTTGGCCACTATTAGGTGTTTCAAAACTTACGGAAATCTTTCCTGGTAACCTCTTTTTTTCAAACCAAATGACTGTACTATTATCGACTATTATTGTTAATCGTAAAAATTATATGAGGACGAAGTTGTCCCATAAGCGTGAAAGGGAAAAGATAAATAAAATGAAAAGAAAAAAATCTTTTTAAAAACAAGCTTTTATTATTTATTAATATAAAGAACTAAAAAGTTAAAAATAACTTAAACCTGATAAGAAAAATAAAAGCGTGTTAATTTTTTTTGCATATTATACCTTCATTATTTTTCTTTTGCAATGAAAATGTAACACGCTTTTATTTTTCTTATCAGGTTTAAATTATTTTTAACTTTTTAGTTCTTTTTATTAATATTTTTTTTAATAAATAATAAAAGCTTGTTTTTAAAAAGTTTTTTTTCCTTTCATTTTATTTTTAACTTTTTAGTATTTTTTTTGTTCATGTTGTTCCCACGAGTATAGAACAAAAACGGTCCATCCCCCCAGAGGTCCATTGTAGGCGGATAAGGGCTTCAGTACAACAGGGTTCGCCCTGGCCCTGATATCCTGAGGCGCAAGCGCAACGTTAGCGGTATGATTTATAATATTTATACACCCTCATACCATTCAGCCCTTCACATGGCGTTGGGTCATCCATCTAATCAAAAGCAGAATCCACATTCATGACAAACGGAACGAATGAACTTATTTTAGCAAAGATGGCGTCGCATATTCACGTACACCAAACCACCACCACTCACCACCCATAAAAAACAATCCACCCATCAAGACGAATCAAACTCGACACGGTAGTGATGCTTAATTACTGAGTTCCTATGGTCACCTTCCTGCTCCACCATCAGACCCTGTTATCATCTAGCACCAAAGTACTCATCAAGATGAATCAAACGAGCCCAAACTCGATGGGGTTATGTCGTTTAATTACTGAGTTCCAATGGCCATCTTCCAGCTCTATCATCAGACCCTGGTTACCATCTAGCACCAAAGTACTCTTCAAGACGGATCAAACGAGTCCAAACTCGATGGGGTTATGTCGTTTAATTACTGAGTTCCAATGGCCATCTTCCAGCTCCATCAACAGACCCAGGTTACCATCTAGCGCCAAAGTACTCATCAAGACGAATCAAACGAGCCCAAACTCTATGTGGTAACATCGTTTTATTACGGATATCCTATGTCCACCTTCCAGTTTCATCGTCAGACCCTAGATACCATCTAAAAACAAAGTACTCATCAAGACGAATCAAACGAGTCCAACTTCGATGGGGTTATGTGGTTTTATATCGGAGTTCCTATGGCCACCTTCCAGCTCCATCATTAGATCCTGGATACCATCTAAAGACAAAGTACTCATTAAGACAAATCAAACGAGTCCAAATTCGATGGAGTTGCGACATTTCATTACAGAGTTCCTATGGCCACCTTCCAGCTCCATCAACAGATCAGCTCCATGTTATCATAATATTGCATAGCCCCGCAATATACATATGCGTGCAAAATTTCAGATCAATCGGTAACCGGGAAGTGGATCGAATATAACTAGCAAGATTTGATTACAGACAAACAAACATCGGGACAGGTGAAACTAAATAAATAATAATAATAATAATAATAAAATTATCACATCCTGTTTATCGGAATTAATATATACACACACCGATACAAATAACATCTTAGCCGAACAGCAGAAAGGATGTCGAAAGTTTAGTCAAGGATGTAAAGAACAATTGATCATAGATTCCATAATTCTTAAAAAGGCTCAAAAATCCAAAACTGATCTTTACAGTATGTATATTGATTACAAAAAAGCATACGACTCGGTTCCCCACTCATGGTTAGTACAAATTTTAGAAATTTACAGAATACACCCAACAATTATCACATTCATGAAAACTATCATGGAAACCTGGTCTACTGTCCTAAGAATCAATAGCTCAAAAGAAACTGCGGATACCCGCCCAATTAAAATACAACGAGGTATCTTTCAGGGAGATGCACTGAGCCCATTGTGGTTCTGCCTCGCCCTAAACCCTCTATCAAATATTTTAAATTCAACATGTACAGGATTCCCCTTAGAATATACAGCCAGCGATGGACAGCGCGAGGTACAAAATAACGCTTTAAATCATCTATTATACATGGATGATATTAAATTGTATGCAAAAAGTGAGAGCCAATTGAATGAACTAGCAAACCTTACAGAACAATTCACTAACGATATCAAAATGGAATTTGGTATTGATAAGTGCAAAATAAATTCAGTTAGAATAGGACAATACTACCAACACCAATACACATTAGAAACAGGAGAACACATAGAGCCATTAGACGAACATGATACATATAAATATTTAGGATACAACCAATCACGCCAGATTAACCATAAAGAAACTAAACAAAAATTGAAACAGCATTTTCAACACCGATTAAATACTATTCTAAAAACACAACTTTATTCAAGAAACACAATAAAAGCAGTCAACACTTATGCAATACCTGTACTTACCTATTCTTTCGGAATTATCAACTGGACCAAAACGGACCTAAAAAACCTACAACGCAAAATAAATACCACCATGACCAAATTCCGAAAGCATCACCCAAGATCGTGCGTGCAAAGGCTAACACTGCCAAGAAAAGAAGGAGGCACGGGGCTTATTGACATTCAAAACTTACACAATAACCAAATAACAACCCTTAGACAATATTTCTTTACCAAGGCAGAATCTTCTGCACTTCATAAGCAGATAGCAGACAACGATCACCACTTTACTCCTCTAAATTTAAAATACAAATCCGAACAGAAAAACGAAAAATTAACCGACAACAATACCAAACTACTTGAATGGAGCCAGAAGTCTTTACACGGAAGGCATTACCAAGATTTAAGCCAAATTAATGTCGACAAGGAAGCGTCGAACGCATGGCTTAAACGAGGCGAGCTCTTCCCAGAGACTGAAGGCTTCATGCTTGCAATACAGGATCAAGTAATTGAGACTAAAAATTATAGGAAGCACATTATTAAAAACCTAAGCACTGATATGTGCCGAAAATGCAATAGTTCACCAGAAACCATCCAGCATATCACAGGCGCGTGTAAATCAATAGCCCAGACAGACTACAAACATAGACATGACCAAGTAGCTAACGTGATACACCAGAAACTAGCACACCAATACAAACTAGTAGACTCCATCGTGCCCTACTACAAATACATCCCCGAACCTGTGCTGGAAAACCCTTCGACAAAATTATATTTTGACCGAGGGATTTTTACAGACCGAACCATACACTTTAATAGACCAGACATCACTTTAATAAATAAAACAAACAAAACTGGATATCTCATTGTCATAGCTGTACCAAATACACACAACTTACAAACTACGATTGCAGAAAAATTATCGAAATATATCGAATTAAAAGACGAAATAACCCGCCTCTGGCATCTGCAAAAAGTAACAATAGTCCCGATAGTGCTGTCCACAACAGGAGTAATACCAAAACAACTCCACCAGTCCCTTACTTCTCTTAACCTGCCCTCTAACACATACCACCTGCTGCAGAAGGCAGTGATACTAAACACGTGTAGACTGGTGAGAAAGTTCCTACAGTGTGAATCAGACAACCCGCACCAACATAGCCACTTAAACATACCCTCATCTCTCTTCCAAGCTACAACACAAAACCGTAATGTACCTACTAGTACCTCTATAACTGTTAACCCAGCTGATAATCACTTGGCTTAGGCCCGTGTTATCAGTAATTTCCGGCTACCCGGTTAGCCGAGCAAAATAAACGAAGGAAATAATAATAATAAATAAAAAGTTTGTAATAAAAAAACTTGTAATAATAATAAAAAGCTTTCTATGATGTATGGATCATAAAAAAAATTGGAATACGGCAGCGTCAGCAAAAAAACAGGACAGGCTGTTGGTATTATTCATTATTATATATTTTTTGGTAACATGTTAAAATATCACATAAGAATTCTATCAAGACTTGTTAGTTAGCTTGTCTCAACAGTATTTCGTTTACATATGTATTTAGTACATTTATCTTCAGTAATATAATAATATGTGTAGCTGATAGGGTGCGAAGGTGCGAAGTAAGGTTCCACCGAATTGATGTAGTTCCTATGGTATGGCCGGGCCCTCTAGAGTCGACTCGTCGTCCACTGTTGTTGTTTCGAAATTACGCATTTAGTTCATTCCAGTGATACCTTTATATGCTCCGATGGTTCTACATCAGGTATTGTCTCTTCTCATGTTTTAGACGGCGAGCTGATTATGGACGCTTATACATATTATGAAACATTTGTTTTGACATTATGTCGGGATAAGATGTTTGTGGTTTGAGACATTTATTCGACTCTCGAAAATCATAGTTAAATTCGTTTTTTTGTAAGAAAACGGTTTAAAACATGTTTTTAATTTGTAAACATAGTCTGTTTATTGGAAGTCTTCATTCATGGTAAATTAAAATCATGAGGTAGATCGTTTGCAAAGACGCCCGAAGCACTGAAAATATTTAATAACAGTGAGTTAATGTTAGTAGTAACGGTTGTAACGGTGACATTGCATAAATTCAGTTGAAAGCCGTCAACCGCCGTCAACTGTTGGACATAGGCCTAAACTAAGTGTCCTCACACGGACCGGTCCAGGGGCCGGGCTACTCTCTAACGCTTCGTCCGTATATTCGGATACATTGCATAAATTCAGTTGAAAGCCGTCAACTGTTGGACATAGGCCTAAACTAAGTGTCCTCACACGGACCGGTCCAGGGGCCGGGCTACTCTCTAACGCTTCGTCCGTATATTCGGATACATTGCATAAATTCAGTTGAAAGCCGTCAACTGTTGGACATAGGCCTAAACTAAGTGTCCTCACACGGACCGGTCCAGGGGCCGGGCTAATCTCTAACGCTTCGCCCGTATATTCGGATACATTGCATAAATTCAGTTGAAAGCCGTCAACTGTTGGACATAGGCCTAAACTAAGTGTCCTCACACGGACCGGTCCAGGGGCCGGGCTACTCTTTAACGCTTCGTCCGTATATTCGGATACATCCGTCTCTCTCGCGCACGTCTGCAGATGAGTGCGAGTGAGACAGACGGATAGATCCGAATATACGGACGAAGCGTTAGGGAGTTGGGCCTCTGTACATATTGCTCGCATGCATTCAGCCTTGACCTTTTACTACTAACTCGCGCTTTCTGGTATACGGCAACATACAGTAAATATAATATTTCAAGTCTAAATCATAAAATACAACAAGTTACTAAACAATTAATTTTGTTCGTAGATTGAGATATTCTGTGGAGAATGAAACAATTTTTTTGGAACAAAGTTTGAGATATACTCCAAGATGTTCAAACTATTACAAGTTACTATACTATTTATTTGATTAATTTTCAACGTATGCCAACATTCTCGGTCATAAGGTTACCAGAGGATGTTCATCTCTGACTCTAAAAAGCAATTGCGCTTTCCTCCTGTGGAATATGAAAATAATTAAAAAGAATCTTACCGAAGCACTACACTCAGCGCCTGCGCACTTAAAACAAAATAATATTTGTGTTAAGCCAGAACTTTTATTAAAACTTTTTTGCAAAAAATAAAACCGACTTCAAAAACACAAAAAAATGTAAAATAACTTTAGCTTCAGAAGTCGGTGACCTTTGTTTGATTGATTTAGTTTTTTTGTCACCGACTTCTGAAGCTAAAGTTATTTTTCACTTTTTTGTGTTTTTGAAGTCGGTTTTATTTTTTCTTTTTTAGTTGTTCCAAAACAAACATTTGCCATGAATTTATTTGACATTGTTAACAATACATGTCACCTAATACATGGAACTTAATATACCTGTTTTTTTTCGGATGGGAAATCATCAAATTATCCCGCTCTGGGCGGAGCGGAAGGGAGTGTCAGACTTTTACTGACTAAAACCCATCCATGTTCCTTCTTAGCCCTTTGTGTTCCAGTGCCGCAGTATCTTTTAAGAACACTCCCTTTTGCTGACATCTCTTTGAGGCGCGCGCGGAACACGAATGCGCCAACTTAACATACCTAACTGTCGAAATCTGGGTGTATTGTACACATCTGTGTACCCCCTCAAAGCATACAGGCGTGATGTTACGTCATTGAGGCGCGCGCGGAACACTATCGCGCCAACTTAACATACCTAACTGTCGAAATCTGGGTGTATTGTACACATCTGTGTACCCCCTCAGAGCATACAGGCGTGATGTTACGTCATGATGTTGTCTAAACAATAAACATCCAAGCGATTGCAACATTCACAGCAGATTTGCCGTCTATTTTCGTAGAGTTCCATTGTATATATCCGAAGATCAGCATCAGATGTTCATAAAATTAAATGAAAAATATAAATGGGACCACACGGGAACCACCAGCTTTCAAATAAAAAAAGAATCATCAAAATCGGTTCACCCAGTCGAAAGTTCTGAAGTAACAAACACAAAAAAAAAATACAGTCGAATTGAGAACCTCCTTTTTTTGGAAGTCGGTTGAAAATAATATAGACGAAGACGATTTTGAGAATAAACAGCGTAGTAAATGAAGTATGCGTACTTGGTTGTTAAAAGTGACAATATTTTTGTATACTAATATATATTATATAATAGCTTTGAAAGCCGCGTAAAAAAACGTAAAGTACGAACGTTACGTTTTTAATAACAGCAGTCACTTGTTGCGAATCGAATAAGAGGCTGGATTAAAAGCAAAGAACTTTTGTGGTTTTAAAGATTTAAAGAGGAGTCTTAAACTAGCTTAGATTTGATGGGATAAAACAGGTAAGCTATCGCAAAAATTCTTCAAAAGGCTTGTCTTGTGATGTATGATATGTATGATGTTATGATACTCGATATTACTACCATCAAAATCTGGCTAATTGGTATTATTATACAAATAGAAATACCATATTCTAATAAATATGGTCACTCTATTGCTTCCGTCACTGTTAGTACGTCGCGTACGTTTCGATATTTCAAATGATTGCGTTTAGATGTTCAGATTTAGTAAAATATTTGTTTCTTCTTTTTTTACTTTGTGCAGCCTAATAAAAAAAATATATTACACGGAAATAAAAGTCCCGTAACTGCTTCATATAAGGTGCATACTTTCATTGATGAATGCTTCTGAAACGAAGAGAGATCCACGGACAATCTTCTTTATGCTATGTAACATGTTCTTAAATAATGCTGATATAGTTCTGATTTGGATGGTGGCAGAGACGAGCCATCAATTCCTTTTTTCGGTAACTGGAACGAGTCATGGAATTTGTATGTTTTTTTTAAACAACGCTACTTTTTTGTTGTCCCTCTTTAGGAAGTTCACACCTTGTTGAAAAATGCCTCCCCTAACTCTGCTATTCAGCTCATTGTAGCGTCAAATTGATCCTCGTCGTCGAGAATGATGCCTTCCATGATGTTTCAACCTCTGTTGGTCGTAGTTTCTCTTATACATAAGGCAAATGTACATTTTGACATGGGCATTCCAACCGTTGAACATTTTATGAAGTTGACTACACAGTCCCTGAATGAATTTAAAAGTTTTTATAAATCTACCCAAAGGGTTTTGATAATATTGCATCTGTTTGTGTTTACATCGCTACTGCATCGCCTACCACTAACATCAAACATAATATTAAAAAATCAGCTATCATACTTTAAATGTAGGTGACCAAGGTTTTTGCCTATTTTTATAGTTGAACCATCAAGTACGTATACGTTATCTACTACGTATTAGATTACCTTTCCAAAAAATGTTAACATTGATAAAAATACGTTCGGGGGGGGGGGGGGGGGGGGGGGGGGGGTCTTTGCCTATCATAGATTAAGTTAAAAGTTTTGAGATATTGATACTCACATGTGCTTGGCAACCTTTTGCGCGACACTATAGTGTAAACGAATTGATTCAAGTTGTATTAGAAGAAAACTGTACCTATAATCTAAGGGGCCGCCTCCATGAGCGAGAGAATTTCTATACGAAAAATCGCCGCGATTCTCTCACTCGTGGAGACGGCCCAAAAGAGAGTGTATAGGAAAACGTGGCAAGGATGATAATATTGCCGCGGTTCTCTCGATCGTGGAGGCGGCCCCTAAGGCAGGATGTTAAATATTTTGAGTTTACTTCACTCGCTCTAGCAGCCTTTGTATTTGTATAGTATGTGCTTTTGAACTCTGTTTTCGCTTGTCGTATAGTTTTTGTGTCTATCGCCGTACATAAAAGAGTAAAGTGTTCCGACGTATTTGTAGTTATTATTTACCTCCGCAATACAATCTGGTCCTTCGCACTGTTGAAATAAAATACATATATTGAAACAAGTAATCGCGAGGCAGTTTAAATAAAATGGTAGCTGCGTAACAAGGCAGCTAATTAAATATTTTCACATCACCTGCTCGCAAATGACAATTTAAATGTCATACAAAACTTATAGGTTTGTTGAAAGCAGCTAGAGTAGTACACTCAGCGGCATAGAAAGTGGCCCAAGCGAAAGCAAAATTGCCTTTGCGTTATTAGACGCGTTAAGATACACACATCAAAAGTATCTAGGGATCAACATATATTTTTGCAATAACTTTTCTCCTGATTGATATTAATTAAAATTTTCTTTAAGGATTCATCAAATAAAGTGTTTTCGTTTGTCACAGTAACGATAAACCAAGTCACCTTTGCATTAATAAAGAAATTTGCCATTTTCCTAATAAAGGGATTTTTGACATTTGAACCACTAACATTAAAGTTCGAAAAAATGACTGAAAACACAGTTTTCTTTAAAATTTTATTGGGTAACTTAAACAATTAATAATCCGTGTTTCTACCGCGAACACTAACAACACAAGAACATCGGTTTGGCATACTCAAAATGAGTTCATCCAAATCACGCTGTGGAATGGCCGCCCATGTTCGTTGCAACAACAAAAAAAAGGTCTTCTTGCGACTGGATACCCTCCATATTCGGCAGAGCTCTTCTCTGTAGCATATCCCATGCATGCTCAATCGGGTTCAAGTCTGGCGACTGAGCAGGCCAGGGCAGGACATTGATGTTAGCTGCGGCGAGAGTCTGTCTTACAACTCTTGCGGTGTGCGGTCGTGCATTATCATGCATTAACTGAAATAAGGGACCGATTTGCACTTGTAGAGGAACGATGACGTCTGATACAATCGTCTCAGCATAAATTTGAGCGTTGAGGTTGCCTCTGATCCAAATCAACTCAGTTCTTCCGCCGATCGAAATACCCGCCCATACCATGATGGTTCCACCACTATAAGGATGGACTTCCTGGCAGGATTTTAATCGCTGTTGGCGTCCAGGGGTTCTCCAGTGTCGTATACGTCTTGTATCCGGTCTCATACCAAAACGAGACTCATCAGAAAAGCACACGAAACGCCATTGTTCTTCTGCCCAATTTCTGTGTTCAAGAGCCCATTGATATCGAATCCTACGATTGTGCATTGCTATAGGTGGTACCCGTAGCGGTCTTCGGGAATGAAGGTTCACTTCATGCAAGCGGTTTCTGACTGTTTGGTCGCTAATTAAGTTCCCTGAAGAGTGATGAAGCCTCACGGCTAACATCATGGCGGTTATTGTTGGAGCTCTTCGAGTTAAGATTTGAATGTATCGGTCTTGTCTCCGTGTGGTGCAGCGATACCGTCCTCCATGGCGCTCAGCCACGGTACCAGTGCTTCGGTAACGTGTCCAAAGTCGACTGATAACACTCTGACTTGTATTCAGAGCTAAAGCTACAGTACGTTGCCGGGAACCAGCTTCTATCATTCCCACGGCTCTGAGCATTTCTTCCCTGCTTAAATGACGTCGCCGCTCCATAATAACGTTGGTTTTAATCAGTAGTAGGGAAACAGTAGCACTAATAATGTCTTCAATGCGTTGTATGTTTTTATAGGGAAAATATTGACAGCTTATTTTCATCTTTTACTCGAATTTGATTGAGAGTTCCTGATTCAAATTATGAAATGCACCAAAAAGGATCCATATAAATTTATAAAATCATAAATTTATTACAAAGCCACATCTCAATCTCAAGAAATCCGCATAAAAATGCTTGATCCCTAGACACTTTTGATGTGTGTATACCAATGGATAGATCCATTGGCAGGCTCTTTAAGAAGAACATTTTTATTATGGCGGCTACCCTCGATTCCGAGTCAGAGAGGAACTACAGAGCTCTAAATATGAGAAATTAAGTGAAATAAAATGCTGTTATTTCGTCAATTTATTAACTTATTGATACTGTACGTTTTAAACTTCATATTATAAGTCTGATAAACTTCCTTTTCAAAACACTAACAACTTAAATGCCGTTTCAGGAACAAATCCTTACAGTGACGGTATGTTGGACAGATCGTTAATTCTACCCCAACGCTCAATAGCGTTAAGATTTGTACTAATGGATTGATCTCCTCAGGAAGAATATTTCTTGCTTTGACAACTTTTTTCGATTCAGAGTCAGAGAGGAGATACAGGTTGGTGCCCAATCAACAAAATCAATATCAAAGCATTTATTTCAAGTAAGCCACAAGTAAGTTACAGGCACTTTTGAATTGTCGAAACAAAGATGAAAATTAAATGTAGCTACAGTCCCTGTCACAAGACATAAAAACTATGAAAGTACTGTAGTTGCCCATTCCCTAGCGTAGATTTCTATGGAGAAGAACGGGCAAGAAACTCCATGGACACTCTTTTAAATCAGAATATTGTTACAAAATCTTGGTTACATCATTCATGTTGAGTTGGTATATTATGTGAGAACAATGTAGCAAGATGTGCACGTTAAAAGTGTCCACAGCAAAAACACACAAACAAAAAAATACAATTCAAAATAATTCATTCAAATAAGCCATGGCAACTAAGAGATGACCAGTCACAACTGACAGCGCCCGTTCACGGACATGACGCAAGGATCAGCACCATTCAACTCAACCATTTTGAAGGGAACTAAAACAACAACCTAGTTAAATCAATAAAACCGAACAGACTACGAATTAGCAAAAGTTGTATAATAGCAAATGTTCTGATTGGAAGCTCTTTCGAATGGTGTATATCTTATTGCCATTGGTTACCTAAAAAATCATAACTTCGGTGCCCAATTAGAAACACATTTTGGTCAACTCCGAACAAACTACCAATTAGCAAAAGTGGTGCTAATAGCAAAAGTTTTCTATGAAAAGTTCTATCCAATAGTGTATACCTTATGACTATTAGTTGGCCTTAAGGTGACACATCACACGGGCTCGAACTCATTGATGGGCGTGGCCCTGGCATCGTGCCCGACAGAGATAGTATCAGTGATGAGCAGTTAGACGCTAGTCTTCACGCGCGTCTAGTTCGTACGCACACACTCAGCGTTCCGAACCGTTCCGAACAAAAACGAAGTTATATAATACTTTCGTCTGACCTTTTATTTAAATGCGCTAAAAATAATAAAATAAACTTTTTCTTTAAGCCTAAACCAGAATCGACCATCTGCTCAGCCCACTTCCATGTCAAGGACACTTATACAATGAAAAGTGGTTTTCGAAGAATCCGACCAGGAGCTGTACCCACAAAGGTATACTTATACATTTTTCTTAACCTAAAAAGTATTTTGTGAAAGTTAATAAAATTGGTATAGATATATATAGGTATAGATAGCTAGAAATTTTAGAAAAAGATACGTAAATAACTTCTTTATTTTTATAATTGAGTCGATCATAAGATCACCACCTGTTTTTACTAGAAATCTAGAAATTGATTTATACTAATTATATCACATATGTCTGTATTAGATAATCCCATCAAATCCCCTTGATATCGTCGTTTAAAATTACTGTTTAAGGTGGAACCGTAGTAGTAGCAAGCGAAATTAAAATTTTCTTGTGTTTTTTGCAATTTGCTTATCAAAGAATAACTAACGAGTACGTATTTATAAAATTATAAATATGATAATGTAATCAATACATCGCTCTCACATAGATTTGTGCAAAATTGGTAAAATTTCCGAAATCTAGCTTATTTTGCACAAATCTAAGTGAGCAAATGTTTTGATCATTCTCACAATAATTTAAAACTATACTTGTTAATGTCGCAAAACATATTTTGATCAAGTTATTATCTGACATTGACCTGAAAATTGCAAAAAAGTCAAGAAAATTTTCGCGGGCTACCACTACGCAATCACCTTTAACATTTTCTTTTTATATTTTCAGGCTTTGTATTTATCTTCCGTAATGTCTGATGATGACGAAAAAGAAAACCTAAATGACGATACCAATATTCCTACTGCTTTAAGGATGAAAGATCAAGAGGCTTTAGAACAGAACCTTTATGAACGTGTAAGTTAAAACAGTTATTAGTTATAGTAATAGAAAGACAACATGTTAATACATATTTAATTATAATAAATGTAAATAAAACATTTTTTGTTTTTATTTTTTTTATTTTAGAGTACTTCGACATTGCAAAATACAGGAACTAATGAACTCACAAACGCAAATCTTGACGAACCGGTAAGTAACTTGTCTATTTACATGGTGCTAAACTAAATTCTTTGATATCGAGATTTGAGGGTGTGTTTAAAATACTTGTTTTTTTTTGTTGAAGGAAATTCGCTCTTCGGATCTAGATTCAATCTTCGATACACCGAAGAAAGCGCAAATAAGGCGAGATTTAAGAAAAAAAAACTACACTCCAAATCAAGCATACAAAAAAAAAAACATTTGCTGCAAAAAACCCGGCGTCTCAAAAAGAGAAACGCCTCTTTAAGGCAGATTATAGGTTTTCTAAAACGGTAGAGATATATTGATAATGATATACACGCTGTTTTGGAAAAAAAAAAACATTTGCAGCAGATTTATATAACAACCTTTACAAAAAAAATAAAAAAAAAAAACAAAAAACGACCCATGCCAAAATATACAGCAGAATTCAGAAAATTTTGCCTCACCTTAAACCTTAAACTTTTATTCCCCAAAAGCTTACGCCTATGTCAGAAAAGTATTCAATACCTGCCTTCCTCATCCAAAGACTCTTGCTACATGGTATCGCAATATTGATGGTGCGCCAGGCTTCACTACGGAAGCATTTCAAATTCTAAAACTTAAAACTGAAAAGACTGACAAAAAGTATATTTGTGCATTAGTAACTGATGAAATGGCCATACGACAGCAAAATATATGGGATGGGAAAAGAAATCTAGGATACGTGGATATAGGAACGGGCACCTTAGACAATAATGTAAAAGCTTCTGAAGCATGCTTTTTTTTTGTTAGTTTGCCTTAATGAGAGATGGAAAATACCACTGGGGTATTTTTTGACACATGGCTTAACAGGAACACAGAAGGCTAATTTAATAAATAATTGTTTGTCTAAGTGTCAAGAAGTAGGTGTCAAAGCAGTATCATTAACCTTTGATGGTCACCCAACCAATTTGTCAGCCATGGAGTTATTGGGATGCCACATAAAAGTCGCTGACAAATTAGTTACAACTTTTAAACATCCATGTGCAGATCATCGAGTGGCTGTTTTTCTAGATGCTTGCCATATGGTTAAATTAATAAGAAATCATTTCCAAGATAAGCAAACATTTTTAGATTTCAATGAAAACGAAATAAATTGGAATTACATTAAAATGCTTAATGAATTGCAAGAAAAATCTGGCATTCATCTTGCAAATAAATTAACAAGAAAACATTTAGAATTCAGAAATTCAATAATGAAAGTCAAACTGGCGACTCAACTTCTCAGCAGGAGTGTTGCGCTTGCCCTGCAATTTTGCAGGAATGTTTTAAATCTAAATGATTTTGAAGAAAGCGAGGCTACCGAAAAGTTTCTACTTATTTTTAATTATTTATTCGATATTTTCAATTCTCGGAGCTTACAACAACACGATTTCTCCCATCCACATTAGTGGATGGTGGTGGGTTTTATTTCCAGGGATTACCCTGGAAATAAAACTGAAATATTTACCTTCTTAGATTATGCCAAAAATTATATATTAAAATTAAATATAAAAACATCTAGAAAGCGCACGTACAAAGGATCACAGCAAAAAAACAAGTTGACCATAAAGACGTATGAATCTGTGTTAAAAACAAAAGCAAGTACTGGTTTTTTAGGAATGCTAGTTTGTATTGATAGCTTAAAATACATTTACGAAAGTCTTGTAGAGCAAAGCAAAGAACTGAAATACGTCACTACATACAGAATAAGCCAAGACCACATAGAATTGTTTTTTGGGGCAATACGTATGCACGGAGGCCACAACGACAATCCTAATGCACGGCAGTTGAGAGGAATTTACAGAAAACTGTTATGTCATATGGAATTAAAACTGACAGACACCGGAAATTGTGTACCATTGGAGGAGATTGCTGTTTTAAATTCTTCTTCAGCGTTAATGGCAATTAATTCAACTACAAAATCACAAAGATTTGATGAGGAAGATGAAGATATCAGCGGGTCTAAAATGGTAGTTTTAGCAGAATCTTAGCATGAATCACGTTAGAAAATTAAAATTCTTAAAATGGACTTTATCATTATGAATTTAAAGTCCAATTTGAGAATTTTATTATTTTCACGTGATTCATATTACGATTCTACTAAAGCGGCCATTTTAGACCCCCAGTGCTCTTCAGGGTTCAAGTAGCGATCACACTGATAAATATCACGAAGAGTTATGTAGCTTACTTGATCAACCCGGATCTCAGGAGTATTACCGGCAAATTGTAGGTTATGTAGCAGGCTGCATCGTCCGACAACTAAACCGGAAAATCAAATGCATGCCTTGCAATGAAAGTCTAATAAGCAAAGAAAAATTAGACTTTCATAAATTAATCGGGCTGCGGGACAAAGGAGGACTGATATATTCTTCAAGAAATGTTTTTACTGTGTGCTGGCTATCAGAGTAAATTTTACGGAATCACATAAAAGAGAAACAAAAAAACAGAAAAAGATTTTAAACATGTCATTATAAAAATAATGACGAGCTTGATTGGCATAACGTTGTTTAATTTTGACGAAGCTGAACATGCATACGGCCGTCATCATGAAAATAATATTGTTAAACTAATAGTGGAAGGGTACGTAAAAATAAGACTTTCATATTGCAAAGTGTGAAAATATTTTAAAAAGTATGCCGTCTAAAAGACAAGTTTTTAGAAAAAAAAATACAATTTCAGGGATTTTAAAAATAAAAACTTTGCTCATACCTAACCTTTCCTATCCCTTATGTAATATACATGTTCCCTTATGTAATATTATGTAATATGTAAAAATAAACAACGATGACTGAAATTGGTTTTACTTTTTTATTAATATTATAATTTGGTTTTACTATTTTTTTTTAAATTTTTGTATAATTTTTTGCTTAAAAGGATATATTTCCCAGGAGTGGTCCCATGATGATAGGATCATGAAAAAATCAAGGATATTTTTCTCAACGGAGGCAAATTTTGTTTAAAAACTAATCCTAATTTGATAAAAGCAGCATTCATATGACATCGGATTTTTTGCCGTCACAGTTACCGTTTGTGCTATTTCTACTTACTACCTACTTAAGTACACCAAAACAACAAAAAATTATTTAACTTACAAGCAAATATCACAAAAAGTCGTAACATAATAATTTCTGATAAAGTCGCACATGACAAATTACACAAATTAAAGAAATAACGTTGAAAATCACCAACCGTAATGATAAAAAATCATGTCATTACTGTTGATGATATATTTTACGCTGAACGTAATATACTGAAAATCTCCCACATTTATGGGTAAGTCTCCGCCACTGGTATTACACGCACGTTGCACACAAATGCAAACCCGATACGTAATACACTCCCCAGCGCGGCGCTCACTCACACATTCATAAAAAAGTGGCTTCACTTAAAACGTTCCGTTTTGTTTCGAACACGGAATCTGGACATTATTTAATCTAAGTTATTATTATTACTATTCATAATGTCATTGTTTTGTGTTAGGGTAAACGTTGGAGACGACGAAACTTCTTGAAAGGCGGCAGAAGAGCATTGTAATTTGTCATTATTTGTAAATAAAAAAGTATCATCAGTAGAAGTAGAGGGGCGCGGCTCAGGGCAAAACTTCTTCGTTTGTGGCTCCAAATTTATTGCCTGAGTTATTTTGGCACTTATATTTGCTTTGTTTTGGATGGAATCTTCTACATAAGATTCTGCTACTGCGTTAGAACGCCACCCGCCATGCCACTTTAAAGTCATTATATCAGCTCCCGAATCATCAAGTAATGTAGATGACGTTCTTCTGAAACTGTGCCCTGTATAACAATCAGCATCCGGCAATCCTAAAAACTTGGCGACTTCCTTTGGCATGGCACCGAATTTATTTATGCCAATAGGTTGCGCAGTACATTTACCTTTTTGGTAATTCTGAAAGAAATGATTATTTTTTGTCTTAGTCGTACGCAGAGCTTCATATTTTTGACCACGTCATAAAATGGGCCGTCGATAATAAAAGATCGGGGTATTTTGTTTTTAGTGTTTGGGATTTTAACTAAAAGCATTTTGCCTTGATTTTCAATGTCTTTTGTGGTAATATTGTGAAGCTCTTGCCTGCACTGCCTTACATGCACCATGAATACCAAATATTAACGCAACCTGAAAAGAAATAAAAATGTGTTAGATAAGGTATAGACCAGGTACTTAGCTTACAGACGGTCGTTAAAAAATATGTAAAAGAGTATGTACAGTAGGTAGATCAATACATAAAATAAGCAGGCAAACTGACCTTTGTTGCCAGGTACTGGCTATCTGGAGCATCTTTTAGAAACTTTTCGACGTCATTTGATGACAGTACCTTAGATTTTTTTTTATAAAACCATCAGAGCGTCTCTTTAAAAATGCAATGAGATTTGAATATAAATTAATATCGACACCATTTTTCATCTTGAGGGTACTTTTCAGCTTATAATATGTTGTCCACAACGAGCTAGGCTTATATTTACTAGCTAGTTCATTAAAATACGCCAAAACTACATTTTCGGAAAATGACTTTGCCGTTTTCATGTTTTTCCACTTCAAGAAATTTTCATACGTGGTTATGTATCTGTCCTTGAGTATTGACGGCAGCAAGCTGTCGCATGCGGTTCGCGCTTCTGTTAGTATATCCGGTGGAGTTGAAGTAATTTATTGCTCATCTTCATTATTGAAAGTTGTCATTTTTAGATATTCACAATACAAGTACAAAGAAAAGAAAATTTGAGAAAAATGGCGCGAGGATTATTTTCTGCCGTGGCTGCGTGAAAATGTTGGCAAAGACGCTAGAGCATGCAGCCAAGTTTTTAAATTACCGAATAAACTGTTTTATTTTATTTTAAATAAACTCAATCTGTGAGTGCACACTGTTGCTTTCCCGCCATTTTAAGTGTTGCCAGGGCCCTTGAGTCAAAAGTTACGTTTCGTTTCCTGAAATGTTACATTTCTGCTGAAAAAGTAACATTATTGTTTTTTTTTTTTTAATTTACGTGTTTTTGGGGTCGGAGTTCGAAAGGCAAATTTGATGTCAGCAAAATGGTGGAATATAAATTAAATATTTAGTCTTAGGATAAAACAGACTCTACTTTCATTTGTTCGCAGCGCCATCTTCACTGTTGCTATCTAGTCTAGCACTTATCTTATTATATTAGTTTGAACCAAAACTACGAGAGGTAGTGGATCTATTAATCTTCTTATCGTACTTGTTTTAATAAAAGTTCGTAAGAGGGCTCTGTTATTATAGGGCAAGAACCATGCAAAAAAAAAAGAAAACATACAGACCTTACATTATCGACGATGATTTGTCATCTCTCTTTAATGTGTATTAAATTGAGTACCTACTGGTGAATCTTTCTTACAGGCCTTATTTTTGTTATTTTCAGGCCTAATGCATTTCTGTAGCTACGAAACCGCGAACGGCGGGAACTCGCGAAGTAGGAAACGTGCGCGCACACGCTCAAGCAACATCAAGTTTTAATTTATGGGTGATACGATTCATTTTGTCATGGCACTTTCCATTCAGAGCCATCTCTGATTACGACTATTATGATATGGAGTGAAACACTTTTTAGACCCGCCAGTTTTAGGTGCGTTCAATTTGGATGCGTTGAATTGAAATGCGTTCGTAAACTGTTCCTTAAATATAAAAATTACTTACATGTTACGCGAGGGGGTCAAAAGTTACGAAAAATGTAAGAAATGTAACCTTCTGGCAACGCTGAATAACAGCGCGCTAGCGCTGCCTACTGACTGGCGCCGCGCGGCGATTAGTTCGAAATTTGAATAGCAACAGCGCGCTGCTCACTAGCTGGAGTCGTGCGGCGGCGATCAGTTCCATATTTGAAATGGCAAATAATACTGTTATGGAATTTGTATGGACTATAACTTAACTATTTGCTTTGGTAACACACGCGTTTTTTATGACCCGCTATACATATTTAAAACCATTAGAATTACATCAGCTTTACGAGCAAGGGTGTTAAAAATTATTTTTCAATACACTTCCTCAAAACTGGTCCATAATGCACTACGATTAGGTACAACATGCAATGTATTTCATACGCGTGCGTTTTTTTCCAATGAATATTTCCACAGATAACTATACCTATACTTAGTCCAAATTAGTTCAATGCCTAGTCTGAGGTGAATGTTTTTTTTTTTTAATTTCGGCAAAGCACTACGCGTCTTTACGGCGTAAATATTTTTTGAATATTCAAATTATGTTCATAAATAGAATATCATAGATAAACATGATTATTAAAAACAAATAGTTACTTTTATACACAAATTAACATTTATTTGTGTTCTGAATTCGAAAATATAAAATAAATCTATTTTTTATATTTAGGCTGTTTAACGGCTTCATACCTTTGCCTCTCCTTCAACCTGGCGAAAGCAAAGCGCACAAAAAAAATTAAAGTGAAAATCATAGTATTTTCTGCTATCCGTTCAGTCCTCAGTAGAACTCGTCGTAGAACTTCACGAACTTAATAACCTTTTTCTCCGTTAATTTCTACTAGTAGGACAGACTATCCGTTCTGTCCTACTAGTAAACTCAAACTCAAACTCAAACTCAAAGCATTTATTTCAATTAGACCATTACGGCACTTTTGAAAGTCAAAAATACAAAAAAGAAAATCAAAGCTACAGTCCCAGTCACAAGGCATAATAACTTGTGAAAGTACTGTAGTTGCCCATTCCCTAGCGTAGATCTCTATGGAGAAGAATGGGCAAGAAACTCCAGGACACTCTTTTAAAATCAAAATATTGTTACAAAATCTTGGTTACATCATTAATTTTGAGATTATACATATACTAGCTGTTGCCCGCGGCTTCGCCCGCGTGCAGTTCGGTAACTGTCCCACTGAATCATACTAAAGTGATAAATAGTGTCCTACATGTTAATCCAGGTTATAAACTATCTTTATGCCAAATTTCATAATCATCACAATTTATTATTATTATCACAATCACCATCACTATCACAACCACCATTACTATCCACAATCACCATCACTATCAAAACCACCATCATTATCACAATCATTATCACAATCACGATCACTATCACAGTCACCATCATTATCACAATCATTATCACAATCACCATCACCATCACAATCCTCATCACCATCGCTATCACCATCACCATCACAATCACCATCACCATCACAATCCTCATCACCATCGCTATCACCATCACAATTACCGTCACTATCACAATCACCATCACCATCACAATTACCATCAAAATCACTATCACAATCACCATCATCGTTATCACAATCATTATCATCGTAATCACAATCACCATCACTATCACAATCACTATCACAATCACCATCACAATCACCATCACAATCACCTTCACAATCACCATCACAATCACCAGCACAATCTCGATCACAATCACTATCACAATCACTATCACTATCAATATCACAATCACCATCACTACCACTACCACTACCACTACCACTACCACTATCACTATCCCTATTACTCTCACTATCACAATCACAATCACCATCACAATCACCTTTACCATCACCATTACAATCAACATCACAATCACAATCATTATCATCGTAATCACAATCATCTTCATCATTATCCCCATCACTGTCACAATCACCATCACCATCGCTATGACCATCACAATAACCGTCACTATCACAATCACTATCACAATCACCATCACCATCAAAATCACAATCACCATCATCGTTATCACAAATCACAATCATTATCATTGTAATCACAATCATTATCATCGTTATCACAATCACAATCTCCATCACTATCACAATCACAATCACCATCACCATCACAATCACTATCACCATCACAATCACCATCACAATCACCATCACAATCACCATCACAATCATCATCACAATCATAATCACCATCACGATCACAACCACTGTCATCGTAATCACAATCATCGTCATTACAATCTCCAGCCTCGTCATCACAATCATTATCATCGTAATCACAATCGTTATCATCGTAATCTCAATCATTATCATCTTAATCACAATAATCATGATCACAATCGCCATCACTATCACAACCACAATCATTATCACAATCACCATCATTATCACTATCACAATCCCCATACTATCACTATCACAATCACTATCACTATCACCATCACAATCACCATAACGATCATTATCACAATCACTAACCTCGTTATCACAATCATTATCATCGTACCTAATCATAATCATCATTATCACAATCACCATCACTGTCACAATCACGATTGCTATCACCATCACAATCACCGTCACTATCACAATCACTACCACAATCACCATCACCATCACAATCACCATCACCATCACAATCACCATCAAAATCACTATCACAATCACCATCATCGTTACCTATCACAATCATTAGCATTGTAATCACAATCATTATCATCATAATCATAATCATCATCAAAACAATCTCCATCCTCGTTATCACAATCATCACAATAAATCAAGAATTACCCTGTACAGAAGTTGAATCCGCCATCTTCTGGATCTCAAAATAAATGCCATTTTCGACATCAGCACCCCTGATAATCTCGGTTTTGACACCCATTTTGTTTTTTAGACATTTCAACCCCATCGCACCCCAACAGGGACTGATGGTAATTCAGGTCCGCCACATTAAATCTTAAAATCGTTGTTTTTGTAATACACCCAACCCAATTCGCCATACAAACAATACCTATGTTGAATTTCAGGCTTTGTTACCCCATTTCCCCCTTTAGGGGTTGAATTCTGAAAAAACCTGAAACACATTAACTGACGCGCGTTAACTCATTTATTGATAGGAGTACTCCTGTTAAGTTTCGAATAAAGTAGTCTAACTAATCTTATTTCCCCATGTAATCTTTGGACCTCCGTTTCAACCCCTTAGCGGGTTAATTTTGAAAAATCCTTTCTAAATGCACCCCTCAACCCCATAAAGAACCTATGTGCCAAATTTGGAATCTCTAGACTCAGTGGTTTGGGCTGTGCATTGGTTTTTGTACTTTGCCACCCCATTTCCTTCTCTTAGGGGTTGAATTCTGAAAAAACCTGAAACCCGTTTCTACTCATTTATCAATAGGAGCACTCCTGTGAAGTTTCGAATAAAATGTCTAACTAATCTTGTTTCCCCATATAAACTTTCGAGCCCCGTTTAACCACCTTAAGGGATGAATTTTGAAAAATCCTGTCTTAGTGCACCCCTAGACCCCATAAAAAACCTATGTGCCAAATTTCGAATCTCTAGACTCAATGGATTGGGCTGTGCATTAATTTTTATACTTTGCCACCCCATTTCCCCCTCTTAGGGGTTGAATTCTGAAAAAAACTGAAACCCGTTTTTACTCATTTATTAATAGGAGCACTTCTGTGAAGTTTCGAATAAAATAGTCTAACTAATCTTGTTTCCCCATACAAACTTTGGAGCCCCGTTTAACCCCCTTAGGGGATGAATTTAGAAAAATACTTTCTTAGTGCACCTTTAGACCACGTAAGGAACCAATGTGCCAAATTTGGAATCTCTAGACTCAGCGGTTTGGGCTGTGTATTGATTTTTATACTTTGTCACCCCATTTCCCCCTCTTAGGGGTTGAATTCTGAAAAATCCTGAAACCCGTTTCTACTCATTTATTAATAGGAGCACTCCTGTGAAGTTTCGAATAAAATAGTCTAACTAATCTGGTTTCCCCATACAAACTTTGGAGCCCCGTTTAACCCCCTTAGGGGGTGAATTTTGAAAAATCCTTTCTTAGTGCTCCCTTAGACCACATAAGGAACCTACTTGCCAAATTTGGAATCTGTAGACCCAGCGGTTTGGGCTGTGCGTTGATAGATGAGTCAGTCAGTTTCTTCTTTTATATATTTAGATGTGAGAACGATGTAGAAAGACGTGCACACTAAGAGCATCCAGAGTGAAAGATTAGATTAAAAATGTATGATTATAGTAATTAAAATGAACCTTGGCAGCTAAGAGATGACCAGTCCCAACTGACAGCGCCCGTTCACAGACATGACGCATGTACCGGCGCCATTCAACTCAACCATATTGAAGGGAACTAAATGACCCGACACACCCGCCACCATCAGCGAGACATTTAAGTGAGCATGACATTCTCTCAGTCACCAAGGCATATTCAAGTCAATGAAAGATAAATAAATGTAAATGGTGGCTGAACAGTACAAAGTACTCACACATGTGCTATGCAATTATATAATACTAAGAACTGGAATCTATACAATGCAAGTATATTTTTACAATCTTCTGCAGCTTCCACAATACATTAACTTGGGAATCAATTCTTCATCTTCTTCTTTACGTGTCGATGGACTCAAATAATGCCCGACCAGTACAAACAATTAGTTTGCCCCCCCACCTATGGTTGTGGAGCAGGACCAGCATTTAGCCAAGCATTTTTATCATCAATGTAATCCCCCAACTTATAATATGCTTGCCTACATAGTGTGCGTTTTATACAAGATTTAAATTTCGTCTCATTCAGTTGAAGAATGTGGGGAGGTAATTTATTGTAACATTTCAAACAGTACCCCATGAAAGATGAATCCACTTTAGCAAGCCTGAAACCTGGCTGAACTAGTTGGTCCCTATTTCTAGTGTTATAGTGGTGTCTGTCCCCTCTCTTACTGAATAAATGCCGATTTTTTCTAACGTACATGATGTTTTCATAGATGTATTGACAAGGTACTGTCATGATATTAATTTCCTTAAACAGTTCTCTTAGAGAATCGCGTCTACGTAATTCATAAATGGCTCTGATGGCTCTTTTCTGAAGAATAAATATAGACTCGATGTCTGCAGCCCGTCCCCATAGTAAAATACCGTATGACATAATACTATGAAAATAACTAAAATAGACCAGCCTCGCGGTATCAACATCAGTAAATTGACGGATTTTTCTAACAGCATATGCTGTAGTTACGGTTTTTTTTCTCCGTTTAGTCCTACTAATATAACTGAACGGTAGAACTATAACGGATACAATGTTCATAATTCGTGACAAAAATATTTTTCGTTATTTTATTTTATTTCTTCAAAAGTGTATTGAAAAACGTCGTTTGATACACGTGGACATTTGTTATTGCAATTCTCGGCTAATAAACACCCTCGCCTACGGCTCGGGTGTTATAATTCCGCCTCGAATGCAATAACAAACTTTCTCCACTTGTATCAAAATGTACTATTTCCTTTCATTTTCGTTATATTCTCATTCTTTTCCTTTAGGTTTCATACTAATATGATTTTTTTCGTTTTCAAAAATTATCGGCACTGGTCTAAATCGGGAACAAGCACAGATTGACTATAAAACAAAAGGAAAAACATTAAATGTCAGGAACTTTAGAAAATTCAATTTAAACTCGCCAGTATCGTTTGCATTCCAGCACAGAGGTGAGGGTCACGGGCCACAAAAATGAAGTAAATAATTTTTTTACCTACCCTCATAAGTCAATAAAAATAAACGTGTCGACTACTAGAAATAATCTGATATAAACCGCCAACCAAATCAGCTCGTATCGCATTATGTTTGGCCCACAGTCTGTGCCGCTGAGTGTAGTAGAGATTAAATTAGTAAAGTTAGTGCTAGATATCTGATTATCTTTAATATTTTTAATAATTACCAAGGATATACAGCCATCCCCTGTGCACTGAAAAACGAAAAGCATATTTGGACAGCAAAGTTTATTGTGAGTCAAGTCAAGCTCAATTATGATGAACTTCGCCGAAGATTATTCAGTGCGGTAAAGATGCAAAATTAGAACAAATGAAATAGCAAATAACAGTAATATTGGAAATACTTTTCGGTTTCTTTGTAACTTATATTATTATATATTTGTTGGCGTTGTATTAACTTGTACCGGTTCCTTCTTAGCTTGAAACGTTATTCACACAGAGCTGCTTCGATATTAACATTGTTATAAGTCATTTTAACCAAATGTTTAACAAAATACTTGCATAATTAGGCTAATCGAACGCGATGACAAACTTGTATTTAATAAGGGAACTCAAATGCATGATGCCTGAAACGCTATGCTCATGTATACCTTTTAAAAGAGCCATACGGTCCCTATCGCTGAAAGGCTTATTTTCTTCCACGTGATTCAGGAATACAACCAGTTCTTTTTGATTGGTATCCTGTGGTAGTTACGGGATCCCTTTACTTTATATATACCGTACTTGTCCCTTGGGTAAGGACCCAGCGGAAACGGCGGTAATATGCATTTCGTATAAGGACACTACTACAGACCCATGTCTGTAGTAGTGTCCTTATACGAAAAGCCCTAAAACCCTTGTCTGTAGTAGTGTCCTTATACGAAAAGCCCTAAGACCCTTATCTGTAGTAGTGTCCTTATACGAAAAGCATATTACCGCCGTTTCCGATGAGTCAGAATCAGTGGATACCGGAGGTGGTTCTCCTCCTTCCTCTTTTTCTTCTTATCCTATTGAAGACTTAACACTAACTGTAAGTATTTATAAAAATATTGTGCAAAATGTACAAATAAATGGTATAAGTGTTGGTTCGTTGTCGCTTTTCAGTTTGGCTTTTCACAATTTTATTGTTAATCTGCTATTTTTGGTTTCCATTTTTTTTTTTTTTTTTTATTATAATCGTATAGCCAAGACAAAATCATTTCGCCGTGTAAAAACAACCATTAAAATTTCCGCAAATATAACCCGTAGTAATACATAAAACAGTCATATCTCAGAGCTAGCGTTAACTTCACAACCAGTATATTGTTACCCATCATCTCCTCGCTGAGTAAAATCCCAATACCTAGTTTCCAAAAAAAAATGAATACTTACATTCGCAAAACATTTATGACCTGAACACTGCAAACAAAAAAAAAAAATTAATTGATCTATCAAATACACACATCAACACGGTCTAGGGATATTTCATACTCAATTAAATAACTCGAAAAGTACTGGCCGCATTGGAATCTTTTATACACCGATTTGTTTGTAATTTATCTCAGACTAATTCCAAATTCAAATTTTTGAAAATTCTTTTGTTTCGGTGGCATAAAAATGTCTTGATGAATAGGAGAGGGAATTTTCATTTGTGCGAAATTTAGAAAACAATACGAATTACGTTTAGTTACAGTTTTTTTTCATTTTTAAACGAAAGATAAAGTTAAAATTGAGGTATTGTAGCCATGCAACGCCGACATTTGACGAGGGCGGAGATGTTACGAGCTGTGGGAATGCTGGAAGCTGGATCTGTTCAGCGTAATGTTGCTGAGGCCATAGGGACCCATCAAAATGTAATTTCAAGATTGTGGACACGCTATCGTGCCACAGGTGAAGTAGCGGAGAGGCACCGGGGGCCAAGTCGCATCACTACCCCCAGACAAGACCGATTTTTGCAAATTACTGCGCGAGCACAACCAAATGCAACGGCGACTCAATTGGTCCAAAGGCTGCGAGTGGAACACCAAGTGCTTGTGAGTGACCAAACTGTAAGAAAGCGACTGCATGAAAGCAATCTACGCTCTCGTAGACCACTCCGGGTCCCACCTTTACGGAGAGGCAATCGTGGACGACGATTAGAATGGGTTCGGAACCACGTGGACTGGGGCCGTGACCAATGGTCCAATGTGCTGTTCACGGATGAATTCAGGTTCGGCTTCCATCCAGATTCACGAAGGACGCGTGTTTGGCAAGTTCCTGGACGATGGAGCCGTCTCCAGAACCCTCAGGAAGTTCACCCATACCAAGGAGGAACAATTATGGTTTGGGCAGGAATTTGTCTTGGAGGACGGACGGATTTCGTTTGGGTGCGGGGCAATATGACGGCAGAACGATACGTCCAACAGGTGCTGGGGCCCGTAATCTTGCCCCACAGAACACAAATGGGGCAAGATTTCCTGCTCATGCACGACAATGCCCGGGCACACACGGCGAGAACGGTAGCAGCTTGGTTACATACACATAATGTTAGGGCCTTAGACTGGCCTGCTCAATCGCCAGATCTAAATCCCATTGAGCATGCGTGGGATATGCTGCAAAGAAGAGCTCTGAAGGAAGTTCCTGAAAATCTGGCTACAGAAGATCAACTTTTTGCGCACCTCAGAAGGACATGGGACAATATTCCGCAGCAAGACATTGACAACCTTGTTCTGAGCATGCCGAATCGTTGCCGATGTGTTATGAACATCATGGGCGCTTTCTCAGACTACTAACTTCAAGTTTATAAACACAAAATAAATGATTTTTCTATTTTTTTCAGTTTTTACTCACAAATTAAACGTTCATTCATATACGGTTTCCGTCTATGCTTCATTTTTTTTCCATAAAATCCTGAAATTTTAATCTATAGGTACCTTAACCATTATTAAAAAATGGGAGAATATTAAATAATGTATCTTTTAAATATATACATGTCATATAAATAATTAACACATTGATAGTAATTCGCTTTTTTAAAAATATCCCTAGACCATGTTGATGTGTGTACTGTAAATTCAGTCACAATATTAGATTTAAGATGCTCGGTGCTCTTAATATCGGTATTCGTGTCCTTTGTTCTCATAACCGTAGCAGTAAAATCAGGTAGCGCTCAAAACGGCACGTTTGTTACGTGCCGTTTTTGCCGTTTTGTCTATAGATATAGAATGGTAAGTTGAAAAATATAGACGAAATGCAAAATAGTAGTATGTTCTAGTAATAGTAAACTGCTTCTCCGCATCATGAGTTTTGTCTTTAATCCACGAACATTTTGATTTCACGTAGATGTCGATTGTTGTTGTTTTGACAGGTTTACTGTGGGCGGCCTGAGCCACGAAAAGTATGCTGATTTTGTGTCAATTCCCGCTTCTTATATTTATAACGACGTATATAGGGAAACCAGAGTTTAATTTGGGCATTTACTGGCTAGATATCGACCGAAAAATCTTCTCAAAGAACGGAACAGGAATTCCAATTTTATAAGACTTGTAGTGGCCTCGTAGGCGTGAGTTCGTCGACTGTACAGGTTGCTGTGGGACATAGCTGACGCAAATAATCACGAACATCCTCGACATTTGATTCCATATATGGATATGTTTCAGTGTCGTTACATTTGTGCCCGCCGCCGTGCCAGATAATGATTACCGTACGAATCAATTTTGCGCTCGAATGATGAACTCCAATAACTTCATCATTGAGGTAGTAATTCCAGAATTAAGTGGGTGGTTAACTCTTTCATTAACGGCTTCATCAGGATCTAAAAAGTATAGTTGCCCGTACAGTGGCCGCGAAGACGCAAAGACACCAACATCATTTTGGGTCCGGTGAGCTGTCATATTCATTTTATGATATACTTGTCCGCAAACGATAAAACTATAAATGCCATGGCTATTTATTATTCTGTCATCTTCTGCATTGAAGGATGCTAGAAAAGATACGTCTTTGTTAGTTATTTTTATGAAATTCTTCCCAATGTGGGTGACGGTTTAAAAAGAGACGTACTAATTCATTTGAAAATTTTGGTTGCTCCATTAAAGTTTGTCCATGCAAAAAACAGTCACCAAAATAGTTTCTATTTATGCGATTAGAAACGCGTCCTCAGGGAAATGCAATTCACCACAATGAATACACCAAATTTCAAATGGTTCTAAGGCGTGATATTGCACAGCTGCAGTAACGGAACATTTATGTGTCGGTTAATAATTATTAAGTTCTAAAGCCCTACGACGTCTTCCGTCTCGACGTCTTTGTTCTTCTAATCGGTATTCTTGTTGTTCATTATTTTCAGAGGTCAAACGTTGTGCCGGACGTTGCCGCAAATCTTGTAGACGTCGCTCCCGTTGTTCGTCATTTTCAGGAACTACAGGTTGTGCCGCACACTGCCGCAAATCTTGTAGACGTCTGTCGCTCCCGTTGTTTGTCATTTTCAGTAGCCACACGTTGTACCGCACGCTGCCACAAATCTTGCAGACGTCGTTCCCTTTGTTCGTTATTTTCAGCGGCCTCACGTTGTGACGCACGCTCTCGTCAAACATCTAAATCATAAGACCTTTCTGTTCGCATAATGTTAGTCAAGTTTTGCAAGCAACATACTTTAGCAGCACGTGTGGGACCAGGAAACCTGATTATTTTCATGAAAGGTTTCTTGTAATGAAGACTCAGTTCAAGAAAAATAAAACAGTAAAACTTCTAAAACAATAAAACTACGCGCAGTCAAGAACTCAAGACTGACTGCGCGAACTTTGAGAAACCTGACCTGTTTCAGTTTGATGGCGATTTTCTTTTTATAAACTTTTTTTTTTTAAAGACTTTTTATGCATTTTTAAAGTGAACACGACGTGAGTTAAAAATACATAATTATGTCAAACATTCATTGGCTTAGTGTTGCTTAACAACCCCATCTATTGTCAAGTAGCTTTTGTGTTACTGTGTCCGTAAAACAGTTTAGTTGTTGATATTTACCTTCGTATTCTAATGATATTGTAGCAGGTTTTCATTGCCTGAAAAGGACTAGATACTAAATTTCATGAAAATCGTTGGAGCCGTTTCCGAGATTCAGATTATATAATTATTATATACCTACAAATATACAAGAATTGCTCTATTAAAAGTATTAGATAGAAACCGAAATTCTTCGTCTCTCAGAACCCTCTCCAAACAGATGAACCAGATTTATTTTTCCGATTTATTCGTTATCGGTATCAAGATCTTAATATTTCTCTGTATAAAAACAATATTGCTATTATTTGATGAGTTTCGTTTCGGTTTCACATATTATTTTTGTGAACAATTTTAAGCTGTAGTTTAGATTTATATCTGATTGTTAAGATTGGAATTACTTTGAACATATGCTTTGACATATTTGCATGTTCTCTCTCATCTCTTCTTCCTCTTCCATTAAAGGACCATGAGTCAAATTGGGTTCAGTGTCCAACAGAGTTATGGCGTGTGCCATTGTAAAGGATTTTGTTCGTTCTTAAATTGTTACTATCGGCACCACCTTCAATTCCATTGCAGAAAAAAGATATGCACCTAAATAAGTTTTGTAGAAAAAGACAATTGGTATTGGCTTTTTGGGCCACTGACTACCTGTAACGACTGTCAAAGATCTACAAATAACAGCCGGGACCAACTGCTGCATAACGTGCTTTTGCGGGGCACGGAGGAAACTCGGTATGTAGTGGAGTGGTCACCCATCCACAGACCAACCTTGGCAAGCATGGCTTAACCTAGAGATCGACTCGAGTGGCTGTTATTATTTTTCCACGAGCTCCTCAAGGAATGAAAACTAGTATTAGATGTAAAACAACAAAAACTACAATATCAAAATAGCATTACTTTGCAGGATTATAGCTTATTTATGGTAGGAGAAAAATATTTTTAGCAAAAAAACCCCATGGATTCTTCAGAAAAATGAGTTTATATCTTTATATTTAGTGTTGTACAAGTATGTCCAAAGTGTTCTCATCTCTGTTGGTAGGTGAGCCCAGGCTTCATACATTTTTGCCTGTGGTCCTTTAGTACCTACCTCTTTGGTGGTTACTTCTGCATCGATATGCTTTATGGCCTCTTTGCTTTAATTTATAGCATACTATATTAATTTTCAGTTGTAAAATTTGTTTCTGTATTTGTAGTATTGTTATTTTCATTTACACTTTTTTTGTTTATCTCAGTATCTATTTATCTCGCTTTCACAAAATTAATTGTTATTTCCTTTTCTGTTGACATTGTTTCCAATGACGTTATACTACAACAGCCCATAACGTCCACTGCTGGACATAAGCCTCTCCCATGATGGGAGGAATTTGCCGTAATCTCCACGCTTGGCAGGCTGATTGGAGATCGCAGTGATGAAAGACTAACAGAAAACGCTGCTGCCCATTCTCTGGTCTACGGAGGTGCAAGGTGTTCTGCCTCAGACATTAGTCGCCTTATACGACACCCGTGACTGTAATGGGTTGGTTCTATTCTACTCTGCCGGATACCACACGGCTAACGGTAACGACGGGCAATGACGTTATACATTTTCATAATCATCTGGTAGTGCTAATATATAAATAAAACAAGTGTCCTTCGGACATCCTTAACGGGCTCAGACATTTTTTCCCCGATCTCAATTTCTGCTATTAGCTCAATGAATCTTGGAGTTAAGTATCTTTTTGACAGTTAAAATTTAGCAATCTTTTCTTTAGTTGTAATTAGTTAAAAACTGACTTTCTCTCAAAAATTGCTTCCAAGCACTTCATCATATCTAATGATTTTTCACATTTTATATTAGCAATGTACCTATCTGATACGCATTGTACGATAATCGATCTCGCCTTGACATCCAGTGTACTCTGTACTTCCGAAGATTTCAACGCCTCTACACACCCTTTTCCTCTAATAATAAATTCAGCCGAAATTGCCATGTTTGAAAATTCACTCCTTCTTTCAGAAATGGCATAGCCTCGTATTTTCGGGTCCGTGGCTTAGTCCCCCAGTGTGCCCCAGTGGTCGACGCACCCGTCGTCGGCGCCCCTAATTCGATTAATTTGTTTTTTGTTATTTTTCTCCTCATAACCATTTTTCTTTTGTTTCCTTTGACAGTTCATAATTTTCTTCGTATTTTTCTATTTTCATTTACTTTGCCATATTTCCATATCATAAATTATCACAAATATAGCCCATAACCTCTTATGATAATATTACATTACTGGAGTGTCTGTAGCCTTTTAACCAGCTCCGCATTGTCACCACTACTAAGTGAGCATGACCACAGTGCCCTGTTTATCAAAACTTACAAGTCTTGTATAACAAGTAATTTTCCTGTAAAAAAAAATAATTATTACAAATATGTGTTTATCAAAACTACACGTGTAAATTACAAGTTACAGGGGGTCATTATTTATTTCACAAGTATATTTTTACACTTGTAGTCGTCATTTTGTTCATCAAGTATCCCTTGTTAAGTTACCCGGCGACTCTCCATTCCGTCTTACAAGTGGCGTGCTTAGTACCGCAATACATTTTTCAAGAGTAAAATGTATCTAGGACATGGGTGTAATCTTTTCCAGCAGGAACCAGACCAAGCCATTGACATGTAATTAAAATTGGTGACTAAGGTGGTTCTTTCTGGTGACTATTGTTTGCTTATCTTTCTGTTTTTATTAGCTGTAAGTCCTCCAAGTACTAAATAAATAAATAAAATATTCTTCCACTCTTCTTTTTTTTCAAATCAAATCAAAAATCAAAAATGTTTATTCGCTAAAAATACAACCTAAGCCAAGCCACAGCAAAGCTAAGCTAAAGCCAAGATAAGCTAAGCCAGCTAGCTATTGTTTAGTTAGCGACAGGATGTCTGTCGCTAAATGCACCAAATAAAATGTCTTTTTTGTCGCGAATCAGTTGTAAAACCGTAATTTTATTGTTATTTATAGAATTTTTTGAAAAAATCGCAAACCTTGCGCGAATTTCAAAAATTCAAAATATAAATAAAAGGCGGGAGGGAATACTTTGTCGTTCCTACTTTTTTTTAATGTCCCATCAATATTAGGCTCAGACAATATACCATTCAGACATGCGTTTAAGTAGGGCGGGGAAAGAATGCGGCATACATTTTTTATTTTAGAACTTACAAGTAGAACCTACAAGTGTTCAATTTTACAAGCCCTGTAGATTTTTTTTGATAAACGTTATTTACACGGACTTGTAAAAACTTCCTTGTAAAGTGTAACTTGTAAACGTGTAGACTTCTGAGTTTTGATAAACAGGGCACTGATCGCTTAATCTAAGACCTTCAGGGGTATCAAAATCAGTGCACCATAAAAACATATGTATGTCGGGTTGTAAGGATTTATTTCACTAGGCTCGAGCTTATGTGGGCAAAAGACGGGTTTCGTGCTATGAAAACACACTGAATGCGATACACTATTTAATTTCGCATTGCACGGCTTTACCCTGTCTGACCAATTGAGATGAGAGTGGCCGTTACAAGAAAATGTAACGAACCACGGAGGACCAAGGTGTGAGCATGATGGTGCGGAGTCCAATTAACTAAGTGCAACATCTTTTCCAATAGGCAGCCGATCCTCTTATGTTTCTCATCGATAAAAGCATATTATCGATAAGCCCTTGAGGTGTATGTTCACCTTGCTTCATTTGACACGTGACGGAAACACTTGCCTTATCTTTAAAATATTCTAGAACCGATAATGTAAAAAAATAGGTAGTCATTTCTTCGAAATCGTTTATACCCATATATTATGTTCGAGCCTGAAAATAATCGAGGGCATTTATAAAGATGTCTCTGTTTTCACCTAATCCGTTTTTCCCATCAGGGAAAAGAAAGTACCAGCTCAGTTCCTCCATTCTCTTTTCCCTCTCTAGGTTGATTGGTGGTGCGGTCTTTCTTTGGACATCGCTAAATTGGGTGCATCTTCTACAGCAGACTTGTAGAAAAAGTAAATCGTCTTTCGGAATTATTTGTGTCTGCTTCTATAGGAAGTACTGGAGTTGTGGAATCTTGCGGTGGAAGGTGACACAGGTAAAGAAGTATCTAGATGTCGTAAAATTGCCGGATTATCATTAGATAATACAGTAGCATAACTACTGTATAATCCTATTGAGTATAGCTTGATGGGAACACGTGTAAACAAACATGTCTTTTTTTATTTTTTTAAACTGTTATTTGATCTAATTGATTATCAATTCCGTGATAACTATAAGAACTGTAATTATTTTCCACATTATTAATGTGTACAGCTGTATTGATAGTCAAATCTCGATTTTAGAAGCCATTCAAATATTTTAACGTTATCAATATATACTCTGAGACTTAATGGTATAAGATTATTGGTGAAAAAGTGATATCGACAAGTCTTACTACCTGTTACTTCGTAATCGAATCATTTCATCTAATGCTTCTCTGTTACATGGGGTTTTACCTGTTAGCTTTGAGCAATCAAGTTCTTCAATTCGAATTCCGTCCAAAGATCTTCCACGACTTAGTGCTACATAGGCTTGTCCAGCTGCAAACAGTCGAGAGCCTAGATAAATGACTGCATGGTCAAATGTACAGCCTTGCATCTTGTGGACGGTCGATGCCCAACTCAGAATCAATGGCAACATTCGTCTCTCAGTAGTTCCATAGCTGTATTTTGCTGGGAACTGTACCGATATTGGTTTAATTACGTGAACACCATCTGGACCGAAATCGATACGGACTGATGGAATGTCTTCTGCATATAATTGACCCCTGCGAAAAATGGCCATATAATTTCAAACCCATGTTACCATTCACTAAACCTTTGACACGTCAATGTTCGACCTCAACATTACTTTAGCTCCAACGAATATTTTCAATACATTAGGAAGAGATCCTGTTTTATTGATATCGCTAGGTATCAAAGAATATAAGTCCTTATTACCTCAATTTCGTGTCGCATCAATTAGTTGGTCTTGTGATTTAATTGTATAAATAACTGTTCTTTTTTCTTCAAAACTTTGCAGAACCTTTTCGTTATAACCTTAACGATTCACCAAGTTGCTAGACACTTGGTGAATCGTTGGATAGATTCTTAATGCTTTCTCAATCGAAAACTCATTACTCGTATCTGTTGACACTTTTCCAAGAAGAATTTCAAGATGCTTTGAAGTCAAATCTCCAACTCTTAGGGCGTTAAGCACATCTATAAATGTCGTGTCTCCTTGTTGACGCATGTTTTGTTTGAGTTCAACAAGGCGGAATAGTCGCCACAAATGTGAAGCGGGTTTCATGTGTTCTGGTTGTTTAACACTTGATGTCCTCGAACAGGTGGTAATTGCATTAGATCACCAAAAAGTAAAACATTGATGCCTCCAAAACAAGCGATCGGGTTTTTCACCTATCGCAAACGAGAGTCGATCATACAAAGCATCTCATAAGGTGCCATAGAAATTTCGTCTATGAACAAGAAACTAAACGTTTTGCCATAACATACGCATTACTCTCAAATAATTACCAGTAAGAAGTGGCATACTAACAATAACTCCATCTTTTTGTACTGGTAGTCTCAGCAGACGGTGGAGTGTGGACCACCTAATTGTGCTGCAATTTCAGTGAGAGCACCAACTTTTACCACCGATTTTCCATAACATCGGTTGACTTGATTTTTCAATAAATTAAACAGGAAAGTTTTCCCGGTGATTGATGAATCCTGGCGAATCTAATCAGGATAATCGGATATTTTAATCGAATTATTGCATTGTTATCGATCCCTGACAGGTGTGCAAAATTTGAATGAAATCTGGCCGTTTAAAGTGGGTCAAAATCGCGCCCTAAGAGGTCGGTTACAAACATACAAACACAAGTGAAGGTAATATAAAGCGTGTAAAAATAAATCTATTTTGTATCTACACTTCTACACTAATATTAGAAAGAGGAAAGATTTGTATTTGTGTGTGTATGCTTGTAATGAATAAACTCAAAAACTACTGCGCCGATTTAAAAAAAATCTTTCACCATTAGAAAGCTACATTCACTCTGAGTAGCATAGGCTATATTTTATCCCCGTACTACCACGGAAACGGGAATTACGCGGGTGAAACTGCGTGACGTCCGCTAGTTTTTTTTTTTTATAAAAACGTAACAAAAAGATTTCGAATTTTCAAAGTGATCACAAACTTTTTTTGATGTGTGTATATCTTTAAGGCATTAAAATTATA
Organism: Xestia xanthographa; assembly: GCA_905147715.2. NCBI lineage: Eukaryota > Metazoa > Arthropoda > Insecta > Lepidoptera > Noctuidae > Xestia > Xestia xanthographa. Next base: position 25,265,167 of record LR990641.1, on the reverse strand, counting down.
TTTGTTTAGCTGAAGGTTTATACGTCCGAATTACTTTCCTCGCTGCGTCACAACTACGAATATGAGTAATAGCGGCGCCTTCAAAGAAAGACAAATATTTGTCAAAGCTTTCAGGTCCTTGACCTTCTTAACCACCTCCGAGGATGCGTCATCTTCTGGATATCCAATTATGGAATACCATAGGTCCTCATGTGTGTGTCTTGAATTTCCATTGCGAATAGCCCTCCTTGCATGTTAAAACTCTAATACTGGTCAATGAAACGCCTTGCGCGGTCGTGGTACTACTATCTCCACAACTTATTTCGACTCATACGAAAAAATATTCAGTACTCACGAATAAAGTCTCTCATGCCTCACTAATAAAGGCTCCATGTTTAAATTCTGTGGGTGTCTCCTGGGCCCATAACCTGTGGTAATACAGCGTTCAGCATGGGTGCCCACAGAAATTATAGTGCCGAACTCCCATCTTCGTCTCTGGTCGGAGTAGGCTCTGGCCTGCACTCGATCACCTACGGAATAAGCTCTGACGAGAGGCGGTGTGTTTCCTGATCTGGACGCTGTCGGGGCAGTTGAGTCTCTGAACATCACGTGCTGTGTACCGTTTGGTTAACGTCCCGACTGAACATCAGTCCATAGGGAGTTTGTCCATCCTGGTTTGGTGTGCGTCTGAGCCGAGTTTTTAGCACAAGGAGCTTATCCGTAAGGTTGCCCCTCTCCCCCTCCATTTATTATTTATTTATTTAACACTTCAAGCACAAAGTACAGAGGCGGACTTAATGCCATAGGCATTTTCTACCAGTCAACCTTCGGGTGATGCAGAGACAAGCAGTGGTGTACATCTCCATTGCACGTAGTGTTTTCTTAATAGGTTGCACGTAACGTTCAGCCTGACCGTTAGTTGTTGGGTGGTACGGAGCTGACGTCAAATGTGTTACCACAGCTGGTAAGGTAGGTTTTAAATTCATGGGATACAAACTGGCGTGGTTGTCCGATACTAGCGTGTACGGTGTGTCAAATGTGCAAAATAACTCCTCAAACTAAGCAATGGACCAAGCACTCGTTGTGGTCTTTGTTGGGAAAACTTCAACCCACTTTGTGAATGCATCTATGACTATAAGAAGTTGGTGTCCTAGAACAGGTCCTGCAAAATCTATATGAATTCCTTGCCAGGGGCCGCTAGGTTGTTCCTAGTGGTGTAGAGGAGCTTTTGGTGACTCATTCTGTTCTAATCGGCACGCTCTACAAGATTTTACCTTGTTCTCAATGTCCATGTCTATATTTTCCCAGTTTATGTAGCTGCGTGCTAGCAATTTCATTTTAAGTATACCGATATGTCCCGCATGTAGTTCATCAAGAAGACGAGCACGTAAACTTTTGGGTATTACTACTCTGAGTGCACCATAACAATATTGTCGTATTGAGTGACCTGTCTGTAGTGCTTGTAGTAATATATATAAGTCATTGTCTTTTCTCGTTTCACTGACTATAACTTCTGGTCGGATTTATAATATGTTGATCTGTTGAAATTGATACGCACTATGTTGGTCTATTGTATCGTCTGGTATTCGTATTCAAAAAGCTACGTTTTATTACAGATCCAAAAATACTCAGGCAAGCATATTTTGCTCTTAGTCAGTAAATTCTGACTTACTGCATTACTTCATGGGGTGGGACGAGTAAAACTCTGTTATTACCCATTGAAAGAGCTCAAAGAGCTATTCTCAAGGTTCAACTGGACTCAAGTAGCCATTGAGTACTTGCCGCCCTTTCCTTTTCCCCACTAACCTCCTGTATAAATCTTGTGAAGTACTAACAGTTCGACAGTTATTTATTATGAGCACTGTACTAAAAAAACACGCAGCACTTCCATACAGCACTGAATTTACTAAAAAAAAAAGACGGAAAGATATAGTTTGCCCTCAAAAAAGTACAAAACATGCTTTCACAGCCAGGTTGTATATGTACCTCGGACCGCTACTATATAACAGGCTTAATGAAAAAGGAAACATCTACTCCTTAAATCACAATAACTGCTAGAAAATCCTTAAGGAAGCTCTTCAATCTATGTCCTATGAAGATACTGAGAAGTTATTACTTGTGCTAAAGTAAATATTGTTCATACTATTGTTATTTGTTATTTTTTTTTAATTAGTTAGCTAAGATAGTATAATTTTTATATACCTTTTTACTGGTACCAATAATATTAATATGTATGTGATTATTTAACACTTCAATACCCGCAATTACAGACACAATTAAAATAACAATGCACCGTGCCTCTGGAGGCACGGCCGGGAGCATACGGGTTAAACAATTTATTAATGTTACCTCAAATCGCCTGAAACACAGTGTAGTGACACACACACACACCCTCACACCTTTTGTAACCAGAGACGACGCTTACGATTTGTAGCGAGTCCCCCGCCACCTTAGTCGTCTCCGTGTAAATTGTGCAGTTATTGCCGACAATATAGACACCAAGTTTTACCTAACCTTCTGGACTTTCATTTATACTACTCCCGGCCGAATAAGTAATTTGTAGACTATATACCTACAAAAGTGGTGACCCCGACGTGATAGTGATTTCAAAAAGCGATAACTAGAAAAGTGACACTATTTGAACACTAGTATCCTCGTGAAGAACTTCGTGAGTGCGCAATCGTGAGAAAATATGGCCACGTCTAACTCGAGCGAAGTTGCCGACCTGGCGTCAATTACAGTGTCGTCAAGGATACCTGACTTTTGGACGCATCAGCCGAGAGTATGGTTTATAAGGGCGGAAGCAACGTTGGCACCGCAAAAACTTGGAGACGCCTCAAAATTCGACCTAGTGGTGTCGAAGTTGGGAAACGACGTCGTGTCTCAGATAACCGACTTCCTCGTAAATCCGCCAGAAACAAATAAATATGAAGCCCTTAAAAGAAAATTACTCGTCATGTTCGAAGAAACAAAGAATAGACAAATTGAGAAGCTCATCAGCGAGATGGAGCTGGGAGACCAGAAGCCTTCTCAACTGTTGCAGAAGATGAAAGAGTTGGCACGGGATAAGATTCCTGATGATACATTGAGGGTTCTCTGGCAAAACCTATTACCGACAACAGTTCGAGCATTACTTGTGGTCACGGAGAATAAAGACCTGGAGAAATTAGCTGCAGTGGCTGACGATGTTCACGAGGCAACGAAAACTAACACCGTGGCGGCGATAGTGGAAAAGCAAGAACAGACATCGTCTGACAAAGCGATACTTGCCGAAATTGCTAAATTAAGTGCGAGATTCGAGAAGCTGGAGAAGCGACATGACAGCGATAGATCTCGTAGCAAGAGCCGCAGCCGTTATCGTACAGCAAGGACGAGGAGCAATACACGGGACAGTGCGAGGAAACCCAATTGGTTATGTTTTTATCATTTCCGGTACGCCGAAAAAGCGCGGAAGTGCGTAAAACCTTGTGCGTGGGAAAAGAAAGCGGAAAACTAGAACCGGTGCAGCCGACGGCGGAGATCTGCACCGTTATATCTACCCACCGCCTGTGTGTTTCGGACTCGAAAAGTGGTTATAAATTTTTAGTGGACACGGGTGCGGATATTTCAGTTTTACCAGTGAGCAAGAAAAATCGACAAACTCCGAGTAATCGTTTTAAATTATATGCCGCAAATGGCACCGAAATCAAGACTTATGGCGTGAAGACCCTGGTGTTGACCTTACAATTGCGTCGTAGCTTCCGATGGGACTTCGTGGTCGCAGACGTCAAGCAACCTATATTGGGTGCCGATTTTTTTAAGTTATCACAAGCTATTAGTGGACCTCAGCACAAAGAGGTTGATCGATCAGGTAACCGAATGTAATATTACCGCTTCAATTGTCAAACTCAAACTCAAACTCAAAGCATTTATTTCAATTAGACCATTACGGCACTTTTGAAAGTCAAAAATACAAAAAAGAAAATCAAAGCTACAGTCCCAGTCACAAGGCATAATAACTTGAGAAAGTACTGTAGTTGCCCATTCCCTAGCGTAGATCTCTATGGAGAAGAATGGGCAAGAAACTCCATGGACACTCTTTTAAAATCAAAATATTGTTACAAAATCTTGGTTACATCATTAATTTTGAGATTATACATAAATGTGAGAACGATGTAGAAAGACGTGCACACTAAGAGCATCCAGAGTGAAAGATTAGATTAAAAATGTATGAATAAAGTAATTAAAATGAACCTTGGCAGCTAAGAGATGACCAGTCCCAACTGACAGCGCCCGTTCACAGACATGACGCATGTACCGGCGCCATTCAACTCAACCATATTGAAGGGAACTAAATGACCCGACACACCCGCCACCATCAGCGAGACATTTAAGTGAGCATGACATTCTCTCAGTCACCAAGGCATATTCAAGTCAATGAAAGATAAATAAATGTAAATGGTGGCTGAACAGTACAAAGTACTCACACATGTGCTATGCAATTATATAATACTAAGAACTGGAATCTATACAATGCAAGTATATTTTTACAATCTTCTGCAGCTTCCACAATACATTAACATGGGAATCAATTCTTCATCTTCTTCTTTACGTGTCGATGGACTCAAATAATGCCCGTCCAGTACAAACAATTAGTTTGCCCCCCTCCCCCCCACCTATGGTTGTGGAGCAGGACCAGCATTTAGCCAAGCATTTTTATCATCAATGTAATCCCCCAACTTATAATATGCTTGCCTACATAGTGTGCGTTTTATACAAGATTTAAATTTCGTCTCATTCAGTTGAAGAATGTGGGGAGGTAATTTATTGTAACATTTCAAACAGTACCCCATGAAAGATGAATCCACTTTAGCAAGCCTGAAACCTGGCTGAACTAGTTGGTCCCTATTTCTAGTGTTATAGTGGTGTCTGTCCCCTCTCTTACTGAATAAATGCCGATTTTTTCTAACGTACATGATGTTTTCATAGATGTATTGACAAGGTACTGTCATGATATTAATTTCCTTAAACAGTTCTCTTAGAGAATCGCGTCTACGTAATTCATAAATGGCTCTGATGGCTCTTTTCTGCAGAATAAATATAGACTCGATGTCTGCAGCCCGTCCCCATAGTAAAATACCGTATGACATAATACTATGAAAATAACTAAAATAGACCAGCCTCGCGGTATCAACATCAGTAAATTGACGGATTTTTCTAACAGCATATGCTGCTGAGCTTAGCCGTCCTGCAAGAGATGTTAGATGAGGACCCCATTGTAACCTTGAGTCGAGCGTGATTCCCAAGAAAACCGTTTTATCGACAAATTCTAGTTTCTCTTGATTCAATATTATGTCACAATCACTACTTTTGACATTTGGTAGAGCAAATCTAATGCATTTAGTTTTTTTCCCATTTAGTACTAAATTATTAGCGGTAAACCAATCGTGGACCTGCAGTAGGGCGTTATTTACGTCATCAAGATTAGTGGCACGTCTGTTTATTTTAAATATTAAAGAAGTATCGTCAGCAAACAACACCATATGCGGATGGTTGTTAAATAGATGGGGTAGGTCATTAATATATACTAAAAAGAGGAAGGGACCCAATATCGAACCTTGTGGTACACCCATTTTTACTTTTAAACCCATTGAGTTTACTCCATTTATTTGTACCTGCTGCTGTCTATCATTCAAATACGATTTTATTAAACTGAGCGCAAGTTTACCTAAACCGTAATGCTGAAGTTTCACGATCAGGGTTTCGTGATTTACGCAATCAAATGCCTTCGAAAGGTCACAAAAGATTCCTATGGCATCTTGTGCCTCTTCCCACGCAGTAAATATGTGTTTTAATAAAGTGACACCGGCGTCAGTTGTACAACGTCCTTTGGTGAAACCATACTGTTGCTCGTGTAATATTTTATTAGTGTTAAAATGGTTAAGCATTTGATTGAGCATTATCTTTTCAAACACCTTGCTGAAAACCGGCAACACGGATACGGGCCTATAGTTATTGGTGTCTTTACTGTCCCCGGATTTAAAAAGCGGTATTACCTTACTGAATTTCATTAGATCCGGGAAGACCCCTTGATCCACGCACAAATTAAATATTGAGGCTAAATACGGCGCTACAGTCTCAATAATTGAGGTACAAGCTTTGATAGACATACCCCATAGATCTTCCGTTAATTTGACCTTGATTTGCTTAAAACCTTTTATGACTGTTATGGGGTTTATATGCTGAAATTTAAATTCATTTGGACAGGCTGAAACGTTCGCTTTCAATAAATCAATAGAGAGCAAGGGAGAGGAATTTAAGGTTTCTGTAGTTTTAAGTGGGATACTGGTAAAGAAATTTACAAATTCTTGAGCAACTTCATTGTTGGAGCTCACAAGGCCACGCGATGTCTCTAGTGTGAAGTCAATACCTTGTTTTTTATTTCTATTTGTTTCACTGTTGATGATTTTCCAAACCGTTTTTATTTTGTTGTCGGCTGATTTAATCTTGTTGCTAATGAATAAGGATTTGGCTACCTTGCAAGTGTTTTTAAAAATTTTCGAGTAAGTAGCAACATATTTATTAAAAGCTTCAGTGTTGATGTAAGGCTTAAGGCCGTACAGCTCAAACAATCGTTCCCTACTTTTCCGAATACCCTGTGTTGCCCAGTCACTGAAAATAAACTTTGGGCCAATAGTCAGTAGTTATCAGCCTTCAATTAAAACCTTGTGTAGCAAACATCCGTATTATAATGTTATTGCTGCTTACCCAGACATTACTAGGCCTACATCGTTTAATGACCCACCCAAACATTCAATTTTACATTATATTGAGACCACAGGACCACCTGTTTTTGCCAGGGCCAGACCCTTAGCCCCCGAACGGTACATTAAAGTAAAAGAAGAGTTTCAACGTATGGTAGAGATGGGAATATGTAGACCTAGTAAAAGTTGTTGGGCAAGCCCATTGCATGTCGTTCCAAAAAAGAACGGTGAAATAAGACCTTGTGGTGATTATAGAAGACTTAATGCTATTACCAAACCGGACCGATACCCTGTACCGCGACTACAGGATTTTACCTACATATTAGCGAACAAAAACATATTTACGCGATTAGACGTAAACAGAGCATATAATTTTATACCAATTAATCCGAGTGACGTAGAGAAGACCGCAATAATTACGCCTTTTGGTCTATATGAATTTACCAGAATGAGCTTTGGGTTACGTAATGCAGCCCAAACGTTCCAACGTTTTATGAGCACCATAGTACTGCAGGGATTAGATTTTTTGTACACATACATCGATGACGTAATAATCGCCAGCGACAACGACTCTCAACATAGGGAGCATTTAAAAATTGTTTGCGAAAGATTTCAACAGTACGGTATCACTATCAACATTCCCAAATGCGAATTTGGACAGGAAACAGTAGATTTTTTAGGTTTTCATGTGTCGCGTAACGGTATTAAGCCTTTAGATTCAAGAGTTCAGGCTATAATAGAATTCCCTAAGCCGGAAACAATAGAACAATTGCGTAGGTTTTTAGGGGTTATTGTACATTCGTCACAAAGTTAATTCGCCACGAAAAAAAGTATGTGTAAACTCGCCACAACTCTATTTTCATGAAGGAAAATCCGCCATATTGTTTATTTCCGTACAGATAGCAGAAAAATCAAACAAAAAGTAGATTATAACGTTATTTATTTATTTTTAATAATCACAGAAATTCACATATATACGTAAATCACAGTTCTACTTACAGCTAAAATATACGCTAATATTGTCTGGTTTTGTTCTATTTTAAGGCCGCGTTGTCAAGGACAGCGTGACCTGCGTGACACGCCTAATCCTAAATAAACATGTATTGCAAGTGGCTGATTTGCTTACAACATTACAATTATAAGAAAAAAATATTTTTTATTTTACAAATTACTTAAACATTTATTTGTATTCAGTAAGTATGTACATTATTTACAATTTACAAATCTAATAAAATAAACTATCCTAACTAACTTAAACTAAAAACTTAAAAAATGGCGTCAAAAAACTCCTCAACACTGTCAACTGGTAATATCCCCAAGAGACTGGCGGCTGAATTCAAATAAACGTTTAAGTAATTTGTTAAATAAAAAATAAAGTGGTAAAAAAAAAAATTGAGATATAATTATATCACAGTAATAATCACGTTTTTTTAATGTTAATTTACGTCTACAAAAAAATCACAGTATTACTTACAATTAAATATAAATTTATTGCAAAATGTTGATTTGCCTTCAGCTTCTAATCGACTTGTATCTTTACTACTTAACTATCGAAATTTTTTCCACTACTAACCTCTACGAACCCACCTCAGTCAATACTCTAACGTTTGTAGTAATCGTATCCATCTTCTAACAGACTTTATCCAGTAAATATCGCTCCGAAATAAGTTTGACTCAACTTAAGAGCTTCGAATATTTTCTTTTAAATACTATAAAAAAATCTTCCACTACTAACCTCTCCGAACCTCCCCCAGTCAAGTCTATCGCTAGTAGTAATAGTACAGGCCTTGAAACAGTATTTACGTCATAAAAATCGTTTTCAAACAGTATACTCCAAAACTTTTTTTTCTGTTTTACTTCCAACGAATACAATCCACTACTAACGTTTATCTATTATAAACGGCCGAAAAAACTGTTTTTTTGAATTTTGCGGAATGAAACGGAAAGACCTGATTGCCTCGTATATTGACAACAGCTCTCGATCGTACGGGCTGTACTTCCTCTGCGAAGGGCTGAGGTTCCTCGAAAAGAATAGTGGCTGCCTTTCCGCCTTACTTCGCTGCTGCAGTACGGCTAGAAAAAGATAGATAAATCAAAATCAAAATCAAAATCAAAGCATTTATTTCAAGTAAGCCAGTTACAGGCACTTTTGAATTGTCGAAACAAAGATGAAAATTAAATGTAGCTACAGTCCCAGTCACAAGACATAAAAACTGTGAAAGTACTGTAGTTGCCCATTCCCTAGCGTAGATCTCTATGGAGAAGAATGGGCAAGAAACTCCATGGACACTCTTTTAAATCAGAATATTGTTACAAAATCTTGGTTACATCATTCACGTTGAGATGGTATATTATGTGAGAACAATGTAGCAAGATGTGCACGGTAAAAGTGTCCACAGCAAAAAAACACAAACAAAAAAAAAATACAATTCAAAATAATTCATTCAAATAAGCCATGGCAACCAAGAGATGACCAGTCACAACTGACAGCGCCCGTTCACGGACATGACGCATGGATCAGCACCATTCAACTCAACCATTTTGAAGGGAACTAAATGATCCGACACATGCGCCACCATCAGCGAGACAATAGAGTGAGCATGACATACTCCAAACCGCCAGGGCACATTCAAGTCAAAAAAAAGACGTAGGTTTCCAGTGAATGATAGCTTTCTAGTACATAGTACTCACACAATATGGGCTATGCATTTATATAATACTAAAGAGATTGATTCTATACAATGCAAAGATAGTTGTACAATCTTCAGCAGCTCCAACAATACAATTTAATGCTATCAATTTATGCGCCCCTGTCCATGTGGAGCAGGACCAGCATTGAGCCAAGCATTTTTATCATCGATATAATCGCTCAACTTGTAATATGCTTGCTTACATAGTGTGCGTTTAATGCATGTTTTAAATTTCGTCTCATTCAGTTCAAGAATACTTTGTGGAATTTTATTATAGCATCTCAAACAGTACCCCATGAAAGATGAGTCTACTTTAGCGAGTCTGAAACCTGGCTGAACTAGTTGGTCCCTATTTCTAGTACTGTAATTATGTCTGTCACCCCTTTTACCAAAAAGGTGCAGATTTTTTCTGACGTACATTATGTTTTCGTAGATGTATTGACAATGTACCGTCATGATGCCAATATCCTTAAACAGTTCCCTTAGTTAGTTAGATACAGCGAGCGAGCGAGCGTGTGATAGCATGTGTGATGTGCAGGAGCGCAGGAGAAAAGAAAGATTTTAGAAATCGTTTTCATTACGAGCGCTAAAAGCCAATAACTTTGTTTGCTACCAGTAAATTATGTACCTATGAAGACTTGTGACGAATTTACACATAGTTTTTATGCATGTGACGAATATACTTTCAATGTATGGAGTTTACAAAAATGTGACGAATTAACTTTGTGACGAATGTACAATAACCCGTTTTTAGGCATGCTGAATTTCTACCGACCACATATACCAAAAGCAGTAGAGTCACAAATGGAACTTAATAAGTTTATTCATCATTCCAAAAGAAACGATAAGTCAAAAGTACCATGGGACGATAGCGCGAATTTAGCATTTGAACAATGTAAACTAAGCCTACAGAAGGCGGTTACATTGTCGCATCCCCGTAACGATGTTCCTATTTCATTAATGTGTGACGCAAGCGACACGTGCGTCGGCGCGGTACTTCAGCAACAGATCGAAGGTAAGTGGTAACCGTTAGGATACTTCTCTAAAAAACTATCTGAAACGCAAAAGAAATATAGTACGTATGACCGCGAACTTTTAGCGATATACATGGCAATTCAGTACTTTAGGAAATTATTTGAAGGTCGCGAACTCATTGTGTTTACAGACCATAAACCTTTGACTTATGCCTTTTCCAAATTAAACAGTAACTCAGAAATACCTAGACGGACTCGGCAGTTGTTATTCATAAGCGAATTTACAACAGATATTCGACACGTAGGTGGGCAACAGAACGTTGTAGCTGACTCGTTATCACGCGTCGCAGAAATATGCTGCCCAACCGCCATTGATTTCGCAGAATTAGCAGTAGCGCAGGAAGGCGACGATTATATTACACGAACGGCGTGGGATAGTAATACGAGCAGCAAAGTTGTTATTAAGAAAATTACCAGTCCAATGATAAATAAATCAATTTATTGTGAAATGTCAAAAGAAATACACACATCAAAAGTATCTAGGGATCAACATATATTTTTGCAATAACTTTTCTCCTGATTGATATTAATTAAAATTTTCTTTAAGGATTCATCAAATAAAGTGTTTTCGTTTGTCACAGTAACGATAAACCAAGTCACCTTTGCATTAATAAAGAAATTTGCCATTTTCCTAATAAAGGGATTTTTGACATTTGAACCACTAACATTAAAGTTCGAAAAAATGACTGAAAACACACATTTTCTTTAAAATTTTATTGGGTAACTTAAACAATTAATAATCCGTGTTTCTACCGCGAACACTAACAACACAAGAACATCGGTTTGGCATACTCAAAATGAGTTCATCCAAATCACGCTGTGGAATGGCCGCCCATGTTCGTTGCAACAACAAAAAAAGGTCTTCTTGCGACTGGATACCCTCCATATTCGGCAGAGCTCTTCTCTGTAGCATATCCCATGCATGCTCAATCGGGTTCAAGTCTGGCGACTGAGCAGGCCAGGGCAGGACATTGATGTTAGCTGCGGCGAGAGTCTGTCTTACAACTCTTGCGGTGTGCGGTCGTGCATTATCATGCATTAACTGAAATAAGGGACCGATTTGCACTTGTAGAGGAACGATGACGTCTGATACAATCGTCTCAGCATAAATTTGAGCGTTGAGGTTGCCTCTGATCCAAATCAACTCAGTTCTTCCGCCGATCCAAATACCCGCCCATACCATGATGGTTCCACCACTATAAGGATGGACTTCCTGGCAGGATTTTAATCGCTGTTGGCGTCCAGGGGTTCTCCAGTGTCGTATACGTCTTGTATCCGGTCTCATACCAAAACGAGACTCATCAGAAAAGCACACGAAACACCATTGTTCTTCTGCCCAATTTCTGTGTTCAATAGCCCATTGATATCGAATCCTACGATTGTGCATTGCTATAGGTGGTACCCGTAGCGGTCTTCGGGAATGAAGGTTCACTTCATGCAAGCGGTTTCTGACTGTTTGGTCGCTAATTAAGTTCCCTGAAGAGTGATGAAGCCTCACGGCTAACATCATGGCGGTTATTGTTGGAGCTCTTCGAGTTAAGATTTGAATGTATCGGTCTTGTCTCCGTGTGGTGCAGCGATACCGTCCTCCATGGCGCTCAGCCACGGTACCAGTGCTTCGGTAACGTGTCCAAAGTCGACTGATAACACTCTGACTTGTATTCAGAGCTAAAGCTACAGTACGTTGCCGGGAACCAGCTTCTATCATTCCCACGGCTCTGAGCATTTCTTCCCTGCTTAAATGACGTCGCCGCTCCATAATAACGTTGGTTTTAATCAGTAGTAGGGAAACAGTAGCACTAATAATGTCTTCAATGCGTTGTATGCTTTTATAGGGAAAATATTGACAGCTTATTTTCATCTTTTACTCGAATTTGATTGAGAGTTCCTGATTCAAATTATGAAATGCACCAAAAAGGATCCATATAAATTTATAAAATCATAAATTTATTACAAAGCCACATCTCAATCTCAAGAAATCCGCATAAAAATGCTTGATCCCTAGACACTTTTGATGTGTGTAGCTAGACCTTATTTACCAGTAAGTTTTAGACGTAAAGTTTTATAACTTTTGTAGGTATATAGTCTACAAATTACTTATTCGGCCGGGAGTAGTATAAATGAAAGTCCAGAAGGTTAGGTAAAACTTGGTGTAAAAACAGGATTAGTAGTCCTAGTTCAGGCTCACAGCTTGGGTGAACTTAACATAGATTTAAGAAAACTGTAAACCTTTACCTCATATTTTTTGAATAAATTTATTATTATCTATTATTATTATATTAACTTCGTCTGCGTCACATGAGAGAGAGGGTTAGAGAGAGTATGATTCTGAAATTAGCGCATTCAACCAACCAAACAAACAAACTATCGAGCTTCATAATATTAGTATAGACTCTAATCTGTAACAATTTAATTATCCGATATATTTGCATTAATTGATGAAATAATCTTTTTATGTTTTTCCAAATAAGGGCTTGCCTCGGCAGCCTTACGTCTTCATCCTTAGACACTCGATGATAGTCATACTCCAGCTAAGTCGAAAGTTCTCCGAAAGGTGCATGAAATAAGCAGAGTCACGGTAAAGCTGCTGTAAACTGTTGCGGAACTCTTGCAACTACCTTCTGTCTCCACCGTTAGACCTTCGATGACAGTCATACTCTAGCTAGGTTTAAAGTTCTCATTCAAAGGTGCAGGAAATGAGCCCAAAGACGATTTTTCAATTTGAAATGGGACCAACTTTTAGATATACCTATTACCGACGCTTTTCACACATCATGACATCAGATTGAAAAAAAAAAATGTCTTAAAATGTTATCTAAACAGGAATTTTGGGTGTAGCCGCATTTCGGATATTAGCCGTAACATACTCGTATGCATTGATTTGGTGGGGAAAATGCGAATAGCAGGACCATCAGCAAAATCACCAGTCAAAGGTACGTGTCGGCGCTCACACAGCAACTCTAGCTGTGCTGTAGTCAATGCCCCAACTCTTAAATTGTTTAAAAGGTCAATGACCTCAAATTATTCATTTGACGCATGTTAATTGTTAGTTCACAAAATGAAAATTGCTGCCTAAGATGAATTTATTGCGAAAACCATAGTGGTTGTACAAAACACTAATGACCTTTACCGGTGGGAGTTAAGGGATGTCGCCGAAGAGTAGTAAATTTACACAACCAAATAATTTATTATTATTTTTAATTTCTTGGAGACGCGACGTTTCATATGAAACTATTGAAATCTCGTCAATGATTAGCCAATTAATATTGTGGAATTTACGCCTCTCTTTTGTCTTAGTAATAGGGTTCCGTTTTTACCCTTTGGGTACAGAACCCTATTACTAAGACTTCGCTGTCTGTCCGTCTGTCTATCACCAGGCTGTATCTCATGAACCGTGACAGCTAGACAGTTGAAATTTTCACAGATGATGTATTTCTGTTGCCGCTATAACAACAAATACTAAAAACAGAATAAAATTAATATTTAAGGGGGGCTCCCATACAACAAACGTGATTTTGTTGCCCTTTTTTTGATAATAATGGTACGGAACGCTTCGTGCGCGAGTCCGACTCGCACTTGGCCGGTTTTTTATAATTTTTGTCCTGCTATCTTTTGTCTAGACTAGAGAAGTAGTCGAGCTTGACCTGTGAAGTCGCTTTGGTGAAGACATCCGCAACCATCTCTGCAGTGTTGACATATTGCATCTCAGTCTCCTTTTTACAGAATGTTCTGCCGAACAAAATGGTGCCGGACATCTATATGTTTGGTTCTGCAATTATAAGCATCGTTTCCTGGAAGTTTAATACAATTGACTGACTGAATTACATGACTATCGCAATAAATACGTATAGGATGCTTGAGGTGTGGCCAAAACTGTTCTAGCAGTTGTTTTAGCCAATACATGTCTTTATGCGCATGCACACAAGCGCTTCTTATAAAGACAGGTATTCCGCTTCTGTTGTTGACAAGACAAGCTCCAAGATATAAATCCTCCTTGAAATATAAAAGTATAGCCATTTGTGCAGAACTTTTTGTCATCTTTAGCATTAGCCCAGTCGGCGTCACAATATGCATGAACGATTTCTTCTTCTGCACATTGTAAGACAAACAGTAGTTTTCGGCACCTCTTAGATACGAGTAGTATTATCTCATTACTCGTTTCAAAGCTATACCTTTTTTTCTGAGCACATCCATTCACAACTAATCGTGTTTCGTCCTTGACTATAGATCCTGTTAGGGACCTAACTGGGAACTTGACTCAAAAGCAGTGGACTGTAATCTATATACATATAATAAAACAGTAGAAAAACTTTGTCTGTACATTGAATATATTAAAAAAATAATAATTGAGGGGGGTTTAGAAACAGTAAAAGAGCACGAATCCAAAAAAAAAAATCTGTCTGTTTGTCTGTTTGTCTGTTTGTCTGTTTGTCTGTTTGTTTGTACACGCTAATCTTCGGAACTACTGGACGGATTTGAATGATTTTTTTGTTGTTGTATAGGTATTAAGTCTGGGCAGGATATAGGCTATAATTTATCTTGGAAACTTGAACACCTGATGCAGAACCACAACAGACCAGCTGAACTATAAGAGATACAAAAATGGTACCATAGCAAAAATTGTTCCACGAGATGGGCATTTTCTGCTGAGAGAATAAATTTGAAGATCTGGAACACCTGATGTGGAACTCCAAGAGCCCAGCTACACTTACCTACATATATATAGGAATGACGTTTTAGCAATCTATATCTATACATATAATAAAACAGTAAAAAAACTGTGTCTGTACATTGAATATAATAAAAAAAAAAAAATTGAGGGGGGTTTAGAAACAGTAATAGAGCACGAATCCAAAAAAAAAGTTCTGTCTGTTTGTCTGTTTGTCTGTTTGTCTGTTTGTTTGTACACGCTAATCTTCGGAACTACTGGACGGATTTGAATGATTTTTTTGTTGTTGTATAGGTATTAAGTCTGGGCAAGATATAGGCTGTAATTTATCTTGGAAACTTGAACACCTGATGCAGAACCACAACAGACCAGCTGAACTATAAGAGATACAAAAATGGTACCATAGCAAAAATTGTTCCACGTGATGGGCATTTTCTGCTGAGAGAATAAATTTGAAGATCTGGAACACCTGATGTGGAACTCCAAGAGCCCAGCTACACTTACATATATAGGAATGACGTTTTAGCAAAAGTTGTTCAATCTGATGAGCACACTCTGTTGACTTATACAAATCGAAGATCTGGAACACCTGTTGTGGAACTCCGAGAGCCCAGCTCCACCATAACACATATAGGAATGACGTCTTAGCAAAAGTTGTTCAATCTGATGAGCACTCTCTGTTGACTTATAAAAATCTAAGATCTGGAACACCTGTTGTGGAAATCCAAGAGCCCAGCTACACCATAACATATAGGAATGACGTCTTAGCAAGTGTTGTTTGGTCTGATGGGCATTTCCTGTTGACTTTTATCTTGGAAACAAACACCTGATGCAGAACCGCAACAGACCGGCTGAACTATAAGAGATACAAAAATGGTAACATAGCAAAAATTGTTCTACGTGATGAGCATTTTCTGCTGTGAGAATAAATTTGAAGATCTGGAACACCTCGAAGATCTGGAACACCTGTTGTGGAACTCCAAGAGCCCAGCTACACCATAACACATAGGAATGACGTCTTAGCAAGTGTTGTTTGGTCTGATTGGCATTTCCTGTTGACTTACAAAAATGAAAGATCTGGAACATCTCGAATCGTCTCGCGCATCCCGTTGTATTCCCGTCCCCGGGCTCTTAAAATTCGACATCAGACGTTTCAAATCTTCGATTTTGACGACCCCGTTGTCGCTGGCATAAGCAACAAGATCCGCGTACGAAGTCGCGGGCAGAAGCTAGTTTAAAATATTATAATCAAAAATAGGTCTGTACAATAATACTGTTGGTAAACTAAGGAATGTGCGCGCGCGTCGTCTTCAGAGATCGGTAGCGAAGTGAGTTGTGAGAGCGCTGTCGCCGACAGCAGCCGAAGATTGCCGAGTGGTCGGAGGCGCCCTTCGTTCGGGCGGCGTTCTCATCTTTCTTAGTCTTATAAACCCATTTACATTTAGCAGTTTAGTTAATATACAAGTTTTATATTCAATTAATGACTTTAATTCTCCACCCATTTGTGGCCATTGCTGTGAATTTGCGCAAGATAAAGCTCTTCTCAACTCATCGGATTATTGCATATAGCCAGATTTACATAACATAGACTGTTATAACGGCAGGAGAATTATGTTACGGACCAAAATATCTAGAAATAAATGAAGCCCTGATTATACTGCCACGCTCAGTTTCATTAGTGGTGTGGTAGTCACAGGTATATTATTAGTATAATGTGTGCCCGGCTCCGGGTTCTGGCGTCCGCATGTCTTCGTTAACCATGATAGAAATACTGTGGAGCACAGGCACTAATGATATTCAAGGTGTTTTTTTTTTTTTTTGCAATTTTATGCTGAGACATGCAAATCACCTTTTCCAGACCTCATTGAATCGCTTAATTACGTTTCTTGTTTTTATGTGAGCCCTATTGTATTGTAACTCGGCTGGAGTCAGTGGATGAAGCACAGGCGTGAACATATAAGAGGTTTGGGCATCGCCGTTGTCCACGATCAGTATGCCTGACATGTGGCCATCCTCAAACTGCAAACAGCACCTGCTGTTACTAAAGATTCGAGAATTGTGGACTGAGCCATGCCAATGGGCAACAATGTCATAAATTTCCATACGTGGGCCACAAAGAATCTGCACATTTATAGAAAACCACCCTTTGCGGTTGAAGAAAGCTTCGACATTTGTGCGGTTCGGATTTTTGTATGGCACGTGCTTGCAATCTATGCATCCTGGCACGTCAGGGAAACTAGCAACGCGATAAAAATTGCTTTCCACCGCTGCCTGGTCATCGAGGGCAGGGAATTTTATAAATTGCCTCATTTTCCTGTTCGATTCGACAAATTTAGTTCATTTTTGCCCATAACTTGCCTTGAGCATTTTCCATTTTGATAGTTGAGAAAAAATCTCGGCGTGCTCACTCCACTCGACCGGAAATCTTGTTGGCTTTGACAATTCTCCACTTATAACGAATTTCTTCTCCTTATTTGTTTTTGTATTCGGCAGATTTATGGTTTCTTTGTTGCCTAGTATTTTTCATTTGGTGCATTATTTACGAAATTTTCGATATCGTTCCTCGAGAAAACTTTGGATTTTTTGGCCTTGTAGCCGGTAGTTTCTTGAGAAAAGCCGTCAAATTTACATATTGCTTTATATTGACATTACGTCTCGTCTGTATAGTTGTTCGTTACATTGAAGATGTGCTCCAAAGGGTTGAACTATTATATTTTTTGGAAAATTAATCAAAATACGTAAAAAACTCCTTCTATAAAGGAATCCACTCGTTTCTCTGTCCTCCACTTCATAAACTTTTCGTAAGTTTTTAAATAAATGCTTTGTGACTTTGACTGCAATAGATTGAAAATTATTACTTTTCCCTTCTCTTCCATCTGCAAATTAGGGTCTCTCTCTCCATTTTCACTAGATGATGACATTTTATCGTTGTAATAGAATAAATATTCAACACATTTGCTCAAAAACTGCATTGAGTATCAAAAAACAACTATTTTGATAAATAACTAAAACTTTGATTACTAATGATTACTTTGATGTTAAATAACTATTATGATACTAGTGCGGTAAGTTGGTGTTTACAAACGAGTAGACGAATGTAAGCCCGAGACGAAGTTGAGGGCTTACCATAGTCACGAGTTTGTAAATAACAATTTCTGCACGTGTGTCATACAATGTTTTTCAAAATATTTGCAAGAAAACAGTACAACATGTAATGAAACAAACTTTTCAGAGAATGATTGAGTATTTCTTCGAGTCTTCCATGCTATAAAATTATTATAAATCATTAATTAGCGCTCTCGCTATTTTGGCGGCACGAGACCGTTTTCTGCAATTTGCGCCTCATTCATCAGGTGGAGTAGATTCCTCGCTTGAACTCATATTATTATTTTGTTTATAAATCTGTCGGAAAGTCGCAACAATGTTTGACGTTTCTAATATGAAAATGGCATGTGGCGCCACGTCAAACGTCAAACATTGTTGCACGTGGCGAAAATAAGAACTACTATTACTCTATTTTTCGTCTCATTTACTCTTCAGTATTAAAGTGAGACAAACGTATTGAGGAAAAGCGAGAGAAAGGAAGTTTGATCAGCCAGCTTATTTATTCTCGTAATGTGAAACTCCTTGGTAGTATTCTTATAATATTTTTTTTGGAAATAAAAAAAAAAAACTGTAAAGAATACGCACGCTGCTATACAAGGTGGTATGCGGTAATAGTACATTATGATACAAGTGCGGTAAGTTGAAAATTATAGCCGAAGCGATATTGCTAGCCCGAGCCGTAGGCGAGGGCTACAAGAAAGCAGAGGCTGTAATTATCAAAGCGCACGTATGTCATACGACGTTTTATAACATATTTGCGATGAAATAAATAAAACTCGGACTTTCATAAACGAATAAATCTTTAATCACTTGATAAAGCAGTTGTAAAAATTTGAACAATTTGTAAAATTGATTATTACGTTGCCAGTTGGCATTTTTAATGTTGTCAAGTTATTATTATTAGTTACAATTTCACCAGTCTCTCTTTCACTCTTTTGAGTGAAAGTAGGAGAAACGAGACCACAGAGTTCTTCAGTCGGTGGCGGTGACGGAGGCGGCTGCGGCGGCGGCGACGATGGTGGAATGTACACGTGTGGGCTCGTAGATGGTTGAGAGTCAACACTTGGCTCCAAATTTATATTCCTTGTAATGCGGGAGCTAATTTCTTCTTTATTTCTCATCGAGTCATCTATGTAGCCCTCGGCTACACTGTTCGACCGCCACCCTCCGTGGCGTTATAGTGTCAATAAGTTCGCACCTGATTCGCCGAGCAATGTAGCCGAGAACCTTCTGAAACTTAGCCCTGTGTATTCATGTGGATCATCCAAATTCAAGAAAGTGTCAATTTGTTTTGGCATTGCTCCAAATTTATTTATGCCAATGGGTTGGCTGGTGCATTTTCCATTTTGGTAATTTTGAAAAAATCTGTTAGACATCGCTTTTGTTGAACGAAGCACTTCGTATTTCTTCACTATGTCTTGAAAAGGCCCCTGTATTGTGAACGATCTTGGAATTTTATTTTTTGTGTTTTTGACCTGGACAAGAAGAACCCGTCCATGGTTCTTGACATCATTAGTTGTGATGTTTGCCAACTCTTGACGTCTGCATGCTCCATTAATACCGAATATTAATACAACCTGGAAAGATAAAAACACCTATATTGTAAAGAAATTTGAAAGTGAAAGAAGTTAATAAAAATAATTTTGTTTCAACTGACCTTTGTTGCCAAATATCGGCAATCCGGAGCTTCTTGTAGGAACTTCTTAACATTGTCAGCCGAAAATACTTTCGACTTTTTACTCACATGGCCACTTGAGCGTCTTTTTAGAAATGCCAGCAAGTTGGAGTATGACTTGATATCAATACCATGTTTTGTTTTCACAGTGCTTTTTAGCATTGAATAGTAGCACCACAATGAGCTTGACTTATATTTTTGAGAAAGTTCCATGAAATAGGCTAAAAATACACTTTCTGAAAATGAATTTGCATCTTTGCTTGTTTTCCATAAGATGAAATTTTGATACGCTTGTAAGTATCTATCGGTCGATTTTTCGGGCAAGAGGCTTAGAGTAGCCTTTTTCGCTGCCTCTGAGACTTCTGGTGGAGTCGAAATAATGAATTCATCATTACTTGACGACATTTTTAAATAAAAACAATACAGCGAAAAGAAACAGCGCGCGAAATAATTTTTACTTGTTCACAAATTAGCGATGCGCGCGCATCAGCGCTTTTTTTTAAGACAAAGACACAAAAAACAGCCAGTATTACTAAGAAAGTAAATTAATGTTTTTGTGTTTTTGTTACAGATAAATGGACGTACTTTATTGTCAAAATTAATTAAATTAAAGAATTAAATGTTTATTTATTATATTTAATCTCCCACAGTTAATTTTATTCATAAAATGTTGACCACTTTTCTGACATAAAAACTCTTTGCTAAGATTTAAAAAAGTACCGTTCCTTTTTGACGGAGCATCTTGATAAACCGTGGGTTGTACATTACATTACTGCACAAGTACGTAATGAGATACATTACGATATTGAAATAGGTGAAATAACAGACCCTTTACGAGCAAAAAAATAGGTACTTAGGCATTGACATATATATTACTGCGTAAGGACTGGGTGGACCGCATGTTACAATGACGCCTCGAACGTGGTCCCAAAATGGTCTTCCCTATACCGAACTAAACTAGAACGCGTTCGGCTGTCTTCGGGAGCGGTCGTAAATTTTACAAGCAAAAATGCCAAGTTGTGTCGTGAAGGGATGCGTGAACTACGACAAAAAGCACAATAAAATAAATGATAACATTTCTTATCACCGGTAAGTTAAAAAAAAATATTATATCAACTTCTAACATTATTTAAAACAATTTTCTTTCGTATTTGTCTCAACGTTTGGCAAAGACGACGCGAAGTCGCGTAAAAGTTAGACATAACTTTGCAGCGGCGCGCGTTTTAGCCGATGAAATGAAAAGATTTAATAATTCATATCATAAAATTAATTTTATATGTATAAAATAATTTTTATTGTTTATTACAAGCAAATTAAATTGTGTTTTATGTACTTACTGGTAAAAATCTATAAGTACAGTGAAAATACGTATTTAATTTGCAGATTTCCTACTGATTCGGTGCGAAATGAAGCTTGGAGTCGTGTCATAAGACAGGAACGTGGTGAACCATATTTTAAGTCAAATAGCTATTTACGTGTTTGTTCCGCACACTTCTTCTTCTTCTTCAAGTCGGTTAAAAATACCCGCTCTTACAAGGTTACGTCTAGGGGCAGACCACGCCGATTGACATCGTAGTTCATAGTAGTTCTAATAGATGGCGTTAGTGTTTCTGTATGGCGACCGCGTTCGGCGAACGTTCGGAAGACCGTATCTTTACTATTTAAATCAATGTACTTAGGTGAGAGTATCTATTTTACCGCACGTCCCGTTGTATGGTGCGGAATTTTTAACTTTCGAACAATGTATAAAGGCTTCTTAGATGCATTTTTTGAGCAAATGTGTTGAAAAATACATTACGGTCACCAATAAATTCTATTAAATAATACAGAAAAAATCTTAAAATTTCGCGCTAATGCCTTTTTTATTTCTTCTGTAACTGCAATGCAACGCACGCATTCTACCAAAGAGTTCGGCATTCGGCGCGTTTAGTTCCATTTATAAAAATAAAATGTTTTATTTTTTATTTTTATGGAACAGTAATAAGTAGAGTCTTTAAGAATTATGAATAAAGTCATGCGTTTTCGAGCTCCGACGAACAAAATTTTAAAAAAATATATATACCCTATATAAAAATGTCACCTGTATAAACAGGTGACATTTTTACCACTTTCCAAAAAAAAAATGGGTATGATTGGTGAACGGAGTAGAAGCAAATGGCATACTTAGTTTTCTTTTTTTTAAATCGAAATTTAAAAAAAATATGTTTTCGTAAGATTTGAAATTCGATATTTTACATTTTTTGTTTTTTAAATACTCTTTCTTTGTTATAATATGAAAAGTTTACTTGAAATTTGTAGCGTTTTTTGATGATGGATCAATTCTTTTCTAAGCTGTGGAAAAAAGAAAAACAAAACTAGGCATGCCATAAGTTTTTATTGGAAAGTGATAAAAAGGCATCCGGTATTTTGAGTGTTTGTAATCTCAGTATCTGGCTGGTGCTCAGGAAAAGGCATTGATTCCTTTGATGTAGAAGGGCGTGGCGACAATGGTGTGTACAATGCGGGTGCTGACCCGCGCACCGTACAAACACTTACAGCCAGTCATTTATACAATTTTCGTTCGATTTCAATGAACGATTCATGTTCCAAATTCAAATCTCATTACTGCCTGCTAAAAAGTCTAGTGGAGAAAAGAGCTACTTTGCTCCCGCTAAAAGGGGAACAAAACGACACTTTTCGAATAGAAGGGATGAAATAGTAGATTGTATCACAAGGAGCAAAATAGTATTTTTACGGCGAGGGCGCTATTTTGATTCCAGAGCGAAGCGAAGGATTCTAGAATAGAATCCCAAGCATAGCGACCCTCGCTATGCTTGGGATTCTATTCTAGAATCCTTAAAATAGAATCCTAAAATAGAATCCTGAGCGTAGCGAGGGATTCAAAGTACATCGCCTGAGGGAAAAATATGTTTGCTCTCGAGTCATATACTCTACTTTTCATCTCGTTCTATGAGAAAATAAATAAGAGACACTTTTAAGTAATTAATGAATAAGTTTAATTAAAAAAATGACATGAATGTAAAAAAGGTCAATTACAAATTTATATTTATATCTAATACACTGGCGAAATTTTGAAAATTTATTGTCACTGTGTGTTTTGTTTGGGATTGTTATAGTTGTGCATTTATTTATACAGGATGACATTTTTATTACTTTCAAAATAAAATGGGTATATTAAGTGAACGGAGTAGAAGCAAATGCCACACTTAGTTTATTTTTTTTAATTCGTAATTTAAAAAAAAAATCTGTATTTTCGTTTGATTTGAAATTCGATATTTGAATTATTTTGTTTTTTAATTTCTCTTTCTTTGTTCTAATAGGAAAAGTTTACTTGAAATTTGTAGCGTTTTTTGATGATGGATCAATTCTTTTCTAAACTGTGGAAATAGAAAAACAAAACTAGGTATGCCTTAAGCTTCTACTCCATTCACCGAATATACCCATTTTTTTTGGAAAGTGCTAAAAAAGTCATCCAGTATTTTGAGTGTTTGTAATCTCAGTATCTGGCTGGTGCTCAGGAAAAGGCACTGATTCCTTTGATGTAGAAGGGCGTGGCGACAATGGTGTGTACAATGCGGGTGCTGACCCCCGCACCGTACAAACACTTACAGCCAGTAATTTATACAATTTTCGTTCGTTTTCAATGAACGATTCATGTTCCAAATTCAAATCTCATTACTGCCCGCTAAAAAGTCTAGTGGAGAAAAGAGCTACTTTGCTCCCGCTAAAAGGGGAACAAAACGACACTTTTCGAATAGAAGGGATGAAAAACATAATGAACGGTTTCCTTCAGAAATCGAAATCGTCTTTGGAACGGGTTCCCTATGTGAGATCTAAACACTATTCTGCGAAAATTGAAACATCGATGACTATACATCGAAGCCTTGATAATGCGACGTTATGTTTGAACTTTTTTGTTCGCTGTTTACTAATATCGATAACCTTATATCGAACCCTTGCTTCTTTGACGTTTGTTTGTTCTATGTAACGTTCGAAAATAATTAAACACATTTTTCTTTGATATAATGGTACATCCAGGAATCGATGTAAACCATTAAAAAAAAACTGTTTCGTAATCAAATAATGACTGCTTACATAATAATATTATTCACGGTAAAATAATTTACACTACAACTCATAGGAAGTTCTAGTTAAGATTAAAAAAAAATGCAACATACATTTTGAGACAAAAATAAAGAGTCAAACAAATGCTTACATAATATAAAAATAACCTTTAGGTGACGAAATAATTCTCATTTTCTACTTTAAGGTAGGTATACAAAAAAACAATTACTGAAATGCTAAGAACTACAGGTATAATTTAATAAATCGTATATCAATTATACATATTCTATAACATAATTGGAGCTAGCTTGTTCTTTCATCATTTTTTTAATAATTGCATAAACCCCGTAGCGGTTATTATTTAATATATCGTTCCAACACAGTGCCATGCTTCGACTCTATTTTGAGTTCTAGGTAGCCTCAGTACATTCTGTCTATGAATAGACCAAAGCTGTGGTGGAAATAAAAGTGGACTTCTCGTAATGACAACCCTTGTCCCTTCGACGCGCGATTGAGGCCTTCCGAGGACATAAAACATTGCTAACCAATCCGTTACTAGTACTGCTCGAAACTACTATATACTACTCGAAGAAGCAGAGCCTTCTGCTTCTTCGAGTAGTAGGTATTAGTAGCTTCAACAAGTTAAATGCTGCTGGGATTTGCTCGGGCGGCAGATATGGTAAAGCAATTAATAATTAGCGTATTTTAAGAGAAAATTCGCTGTCGAATATGACGTCACAAGCTTTGTGCCAAATGGAAAAAGCATGCGGGTTGATTCGCTTTTCGAAACTGAATACGGATTACATTGATTATTACAATTTCAAAATTTGTTAATATGTGCTGTGGATTCGGTTCACATTCGAATTCGAATATGATTTCAACTCTCGTAAAAAACGAGATAACTATCTTCGTCCTTGTCAGTAAACAGACAGTATACAACTCCTATTATCCTCCTAGTATCAAAATATGTCCAACTATGGCATGTATAGAATAGAGTTGAGTGAATATTTGAGGACAAGTCCTGAAAGTTCCATCCATTAACCAAATGAGCAAGTTGCGTAGAATCTCAAATTTGTTTTGGTACAAAATATAAGTAGCCGATTGTTGTCATTTACACCATACATGACGTCGCGTGCATATACCTGTTCACCGTTCACTGTATTATACGAGTATTCTGTTGGAATACTTATTTTCTCCAAGGTTCTTTAGGTGTCGCTGCTTTTCTTGCATGATGAACTACATATTTGCCGCAAAGCATTTTTATTTGGAAGACAACAGGCACTAGTACTTGGTACATTAGCCAATGAATTTTGAATTATCTGCGCTGGTTTGTCTGCAGCAGTCAACTCAGATTGTTTTATAATGGTTTTATATCATTTTTCAACGATGAATTTGGAGAATACGAATGTTTTTTTTAAATCTTTGGCCCAAATCTGTTAATACTAATGAAAGAGTGATGGATCAGTGTATGTTACAAGAGATGTCAACAGGGAATTCAAGAAGCAGAGTACACAGTGACTCTGCAGGGGAATTGGTCTGTCGGATTTTCCAAAATCTTTTTGCGAGGACTTCGGGACACATATGGACTGGCCATGTTCTGGGTAGAGACTACGTAAGGAAAATCCTTACTTGCATTAGTACTTTCTTAGATAGGGAGGACTCCATTCCCAGATACCCGATGCTTACTCCACCCTCAGGAGATACATCCCGTGGGAGAACTCCTTGTTGTCTATGTGTGGAGAAGTTGCTTGTCTCTTGGTTGGTTATGTTGCTTGATTTTATGATTGAATAAGAGTTACCTTCACTGAACGCCGTAGTCAATGTACCTTTGCATTGTTTCCCTTGCTTTTAAATACAACACCAATAGTATTTATCGTCGGTTCATCGGTCTTTCTGTTAACACAGAACTCGTACCCATCAATGATAATGACGTCATTTCCGCGTTTCGACTTTAACACATTCATTGAACTAGCCACAGTGACCATAATAAAATATTCCTATTAGATAATACTTTATTAATTATTATGAAAGTAGGTAAAGTAGGTAAAATGAACTGTGCTATATTTTACAAAACTAAATTAAGGTTTTACTTGTGTCAATAGATCCTGTGCTTTAAGCACTGAGGGCTCGACCGACTCGACCTACATTGTACGTTTGTATGGCCAAAATGACAACAATTGAAACATTATATTGTTGGGAATGTGTACAATTCTACTTGCATTGAATTGTAGAACAAAACACACGTTTAGGTAAAATTTGTCCGTCATAGGTGAACACGGCTGTTTGAGATGGTTTCCAGACAGGGGTTTGTTCGTGTATTTTATACCTTGCTATAATAACTTTCCCGTATCCAGTGGGGACAGATACATTTTCCATTATCTCCTCATTTAGTATGTACGCCTTTAATAATTTCCATACAACACACATTAGACACACACATAGATGGTACAAAAGCCTTCAATTTTTCTTTGGCCAAACAAGGGTCATTTATGAAAGAGTTTGCATCTTGGTTACGAGAGAAGCTTATTGAAATCCTATTTCGACCAATTTTTTTTTATGTCAGCCTATTCTGTCCCACTGCTGACCAAAGGCCTCCCAATGACAATTCGTTTTAAAAAGTGCCCTAAAGTAATTGGGTTTCAAGTTTGAGCTGAGTTTCCTGTTTCAAATATTTTTTGAATGTGCACAACATATTATGGCGACAGGTCTGTGGCTTCGTATAAAGCCCTAGCAACCTGTGGAGCCCTTCTGGGGAAGACCTGAGTTTGAAAGGATTTCAGTCTAGGGACCATCCACAGAACGTGGTGCAGCAACTCTCTTAATTAACCCACACTCATATGATTCATATACAACTTATTTTCGACAAATCCTCAATGAAGCTAAACATTTCTCAAATCCTCATAGATCACGCCGTCCATTGGGTTAGTATAATTTCGTCTAAAAAAGCAGCTGGTCTAATTAGCAAGTGGTCTAAAAAGTAGCTGGTCTAAGTACAAACTGGTCTAAAACGCAACTGGCAGATGGTCTAAAACGCTTCTCGCCTAAAACGCAACTGGTCTAAAAATACATTTCGTTTAAAACGCAACTGGTCTAAAACGCTACCCGTCAATAATGCAACTTGTCTAAAACGTCATCTGGCTAGCCTTTTCCCAACTATGTTGTGGTCGGCTTCCAGTCTTACCGGATGCAGCTGAATACCAGTATTTTACATGGAGCGACTGCCTATCAGACCTCCACAACCCAGTTAGTACCGGGTAATACGATACCCCTTGGTAAGACTGGTTGTCAGACTTTTTGGGCCACTGACTACCTAACGACTGTCAAAGATCTACAAATGACAGCCGGGACCAACAGCTTAACGTGCTTGTCTAAAACGTCGTCTTGGTCTAAAATATCATCCCGTCAAAAAATAATAAAATTACCTCATTAGAAATGTACTTTATTCTTAATAACTTCGTAACTATTGGACTAAGCTTTTTATCAAACTAAACATGTTCCTTATAAACTAAAAATGCTCCATAAATTAAAAGTTTTCTTGCTCCAAATGCGGCCTTTTTTATTTCACACATAATTAAACTATCGTTTGTATATTTTTAAATTCTTTTTAACTTCTGTTACTTTTTTTAAACAGTCAAATGGTGAAATCAAACCCTCCTCCAAAGCAGTCAATAGCTTATTGTATTCAGTGTTGAATTTAATATCAACCTTCTTTCTATTATTGACATTAAAAATATTTTTTATTAATTTAATGTCCTGTATTTTAGACTCTTGAAGTATTTTTTGCAAAAAATGAACGAATGTTGGCTTTGGGGGCACTCGGCTATTCAACCTCCTATGCCATGCTTCGACACTGTTTGTCGTGCGATGTTTTTCCTTGGCACAGCTAATCATGGGCATGGAAAGCCACTGTTTGTTTACATACTTATGGAATTTTTGCATTTCTTCCGTATCAGGTGTAATTTGTATAATATTAATCCAAGCGTCGGCTATGTAAGTGGTGGGCAGTAATGGTATATTGGCGGTTAATCTGACAGCGTGGCGTCCTTCTCTAGTTGATGTGAGATTTAAATCTTTACCCATCTTCCATACTGCTTTATTAAAATGGAAGTAGCATCCGGTCAACTGAGCTTTCGGGAATATCAATTTGAAAGCATTGTTTTGGGCTACTTCGTAATCGCATTTGTAAAAGTCTATTTCGAGCAACAGCTTTTTTTTAAAAGCCTCAAACAATCTGGTTTAGTCCCATCTCGGCACCTTCCCATCTCGGCACCCATGAATTAATTTATAATCTTTACGAAAAATTCCCATCTCGGCACTCCGTCATTAGTCGTTGCTAAGTACAGTCATCATAAAATGGATACACTGTATCCAGTATAGTGAGTAAATCAAATTGACTCAAAACTAAAAAATGTAAAAAAAAGTACCAATAAAATAAGTTTTATAGCAATTAGCTGACCCCCTTTGCAATTATTTTATATTTTATTTATTTGAGCGAAGTAAATAAAATTTAAAGAATTGCAAAGGGGGATCAGCTAATTGCTATGACTGTACAGTGAACGCGTAATCAAGCCTACTCGTATCATTTAGTACCAGTATGAAAGTCCTCAAAGTATGGACGCCCTTTTGCCTACGTCACGGTTATACTGATTAAACGTTAATTGTACATAATAACTGTTGATTTTTGTAATATGTTTTTACATAATTGCTGGAAAGATTTTAAAACAATTATTCCTACGAACCGTGAATTTTTCATATATTTTAAAATTTGTTATTATACTGCCAAGGCCGCAAAATAACAATGCCTCTAAAAAGTGATTCAAGGGCTTGTCTGTGACAATGGTAATTTAAAAAGAAACAAAAATGATTTAATAAATAATAAAGTTGATTTACTTACTATAAGTACTGATACTGTGTTTCCGTTTTTTTTTGTGTACCTTAAAATGATTCATGAGAGGGTGCCGAAATGGGAATTTTTCGTAGACAAGATAAATAAATTCATGGGTGCCGAGATGGGAAGGTGCCGAGATGGGAATAAACCAACAATCTGATGTAAGTGCTTTTATTTTTGTTAGGGAGGAGGGCATAGACCATTGGAACAATATAAGTATGGTTTTCATTACTTCCGACATCCAACTGTAAAGTGAAAAATTGCATGAAGGGTTTGGGTACCTTTTTGAATGTGGAATCTCCGAAAAACTGTTGGCCCCTAACTTCATTCAATGTTTTTTGACTTTGTTTAGTACAGAAGACCAATATTTTATCATTATTTTCCCCATCACTCCATACCAAAAAATCTTTAGCTAAAATCTCGGGTACTTCGACTTCGTTTAAATTTTGGGGGTCGGTTTTTTTTACATTTAGAAATTTCCTCTTTTTCTATTGAGTGTAAACTTTTTTGATACATACATATCCATTTCGGTTAATTTACGTTTTGAACTTTCATGTAATTTGGATATAGATATCTGTTCTTCAAAAATCTGTTTCACAGGGGCGTAATTCTTACAGACTTCTTTTTTACATGAATCAATTATCAAGTCCACTTCATTTCTAATTTTGTTTTTTCGGCACGAATGTGGGGTTGCGGGTTTCTCAACATTGTTTCGCCATGCACCCAACTTAATAGAGGCACTACATTCGTCACGGTTTGTACAACGCCAAAGAGTAGTACTGTCTTTATTTGTTTTATTTAAATTATATTTATAGCCCTCATGTAAAAGAGATGGCCCTCCTCTTTGACTCTCTATAAATACCAGTTTTGGTTGTCGACATTGTTCGTTGTTACTTGGTCCAAGATCCATATTTAAATTATATTTACTATAATTTAACAAACTGATTTAAAAGGAGTAATATTTGATTGTCTTTGATATTTAAACATTTCACAATTTTCACGTGTTAATTATTTAGCACAAAGGCAGGAAAACATCACGTAATAGAATGAAGTTGTCATTAATCAAACACGGTATGTAGTATAATCTAAAGTGGCCAGTAAGTTTCCGATGTAAAGGAGTTTGAATAATTAATATCTCCACTTGCAAGCCAATCGGCAATCGGTCCGTTATAAAAATTGTCTCAAAAATTTAATTTTTGATAGAAACTTGAAGTTCGTTTACTAATTAGACCGTTTTTGCTTCAGAGCAGTTTGTACTTAAACCAGCTGCTTTTTAGACTTCTTGCTAATTAGACCATTTGTGCTTTAGACTAGTTTGTACTTAGACCAGCTGCTTTTTAGACCGCTTGATAATTAGACCAGCTGCTTTTTTAGACGAAATGATACTAACCCGTCCATTGGTGAAAACCATATGAAAATCCGTTCGATAGTATTTGAGTTTATCGCGTTCAGCCAGACAGACGCGGCGAGGTGGACTTTGTTTAATAATAAAGGGTGTAATTAATAGACTCTTAACGAAGCTGAAAGGCACTTGTTCTCCTCGTCATTGCGATATTTTTTTTTGTTCTGGATACCTGGGACCTAAAAAAAAATATCGCATACCTGGGAACCTTTTAGTTACGGTATTTTATTTTTTATTTTTAGTTTTTAAGGTCATAACTTTACTTTAAATACCTCCATAACCCGTTTACTATTCTATAAATGCGTCCATAAGCACAATTATTTAAGTGCGCATTGAGTTTTACCGTAAAACGTGAATTTTCACCCCAAAAAAGTTGAATCCCATCATCAATTTTTGCGTAGAATTGCTTAGTTTGATGAATGCTTGGTTGACGGCTTCGTGAAGAGTCTGTATACACCCTGTATGTACTGATAATTTCAGACTTACACTTGATGTAGCGACAACACCCATGCCCTGAAAAATAGCGCGGTAATGAAGTAAATATTCAAATGAGCATCAAGGTCGTTCCTTGAAGGGCACGCCACGATAGTGGCGATAAGTCCCCTCTTTGAGGAGTGGCTTGAGAGACGCCACGGCGTCCTCACCTTCCGCCTGACGCAGGTCCTCACCGGACACGGAGTGTTCGGGAGGTTCCTGCACCGAATCGGGCGGGAGGAAACGCCCGGGTGCTTCCATTGTGAGGATCGACCGGAGGACACGGTGGAACACACGGTGGAGGTGTGCCCCGCGTGGGCGGAGCACCGCCGTGTCCTCGAAGCGGCGATCGGCGGCGGCGACCTCTCGCGTCCGGCCCTGGTGCAAGCCATGGTCCGGAGCGAGACGGAATGGGACGCCGTCACCTCCTTCTGCGAAGCAGTAATGCTAGAGAAGGAGGTGGCGGAACGTGAGAGGGAGAGAACCTCTCAACGTCCCGGCCGCCGCGGGAGACGCCCCGGGCGTCGGGGGCCACCACCACGTAGCCCCCGGCCACCGTAGGCGCGGGCCTGTGGACGGTGAGCTATGGGCTAGCTCGCCGTCCGTCCGTCTCATAACATGACGACAGGCCGTGTCGACGGCGCGTTCGTGTTCCACGCGCGCCTCAAAGAGAGTCAGCACAAAGGAAGGGGTCCGTAAGGACCGATGCCTGCCGGGGTTGCGGGACTATTCGAAAGAGATACCGTGGCCCCGGAACACAAAGGGCGATGAAGGAACATGGATGGGTTTTAGTCAGTAAAAGTCTGACACTCCCTCCTGCTCCGCCCAGAGCGGGAGGGGTTATTTGATGATTTCCCATCCGAAAAAAAAAAAAAAAAAAAAAAAAAAAAGATCGTTCCTTGAGTCTCACACGACTGACCACTGCCGCACATCATTCCGACTTGGCACTATGGTAAGGCTGTGTTTCCAGTAAAGATGAGCGAGGATGCGTAGCGAGGGATGTATCCATCAATCATATAGATATTACGTTCGTACGTCTATTGCCAGGTTTGTAATAATATGGTTTGATTTGATTTGATTGTTTATTTAGCATACTGGACATCACGTCCAGTATACTGGATATTTGGACGATAAAAAATATTAATTGCCAAGAATTATTGATATGATATTATGAAATAATATACGCATTATGTATGTTACTGTTCATTTCTTGATAACTGACAATAATATTATTGGCAGGTCTTATAAAAAAACTTTACGTGCCTCAGAACGAAGAATAGATCATAAATAAGCACGAGTGGACGAGTGGTGAAACTCGCGACCACCGTTTGTTACGTTGAGTATAAATTTAATTTCGGACATACACCAGTAATTGGACCAGTCAATTTTAAACAGATTAGTAGATTGGCCGAATTCATTCTTACAGATATAAAAGTTTGTAAAAAAAAATACCATTACTTACGAATGATAGACAGGAGCCTGAACGACACTATAAAATAATGTTATTACAGAGTTAAAGTTACCATTGTTCATAAATTATAATTATGAGAGATAATGTTATAATAAAACAAGTCTTACTAGTGCTTCACATCCACGCCCAATGCACTGAAATGAATTCAAACTAATGTGAATTACGCTAGCCAAAAATTGTACGCAGTTGATGTCAACTAGTGCGTCCCCGAAGTAATTGCAAGTTATAAGCATTGCGAGTCCTCAATATGGGCCTTCCGGATCATTTCTATGAAACACCATAAAGCGTCGTAAATAGTCGTAATGTATTCAGATGAACGGCAGTCGGCGATTACCCGATAACGACACCTTCATCTAGCAGTATGTCGCCATTTGGCGCAGTTCGGTCCATAAGCAGAGTGAGCCTAAAGCACCCGGGTAGTCAAAGTAACATTTATGTTTATTTTTTTATTTTTTACGTACGTACGGTACGTTTTATGTCTCTTTAGTACGCTCGGCAGCATAAAGAGCGATTTGTGTTGACATCGTGATTGACACAGAATACATAAATAAAAAAAACTTCGTCGTAGATGTTAGCCACTATTATGTGTGTTGAGCGCTACTGTTTGACGTGAATAAAAGGAACACAACTGCTACCAACTTTATTAGACTGATGAATGTGATTTTCATCACGGCTGTATTTAAAATTCTAAAGAACCGACCGACCGTTAATCAAGGAGGAATTATACTCCAACGTAATTAAGGAAAATCTTTATGGCTTGACCGATTTTTATGATTTATTTTATGTATATTTGGTAGGTCTGAGAATAGGTCGTAGGCTACGCCTAGGTGATTAGGGCGCGAGCGAAGCCGCTGGCAAGAGCTAGTAATATACAGGGTGTGAAAGACCTCATCAAGAAGCCGTCAACCAAGCATTCTGTACATCAAACTAAGTAACTTTACGCAAAAATTATTGCTGGGAAACGACTTTTTTTTTTGGGGTGAAAAGTCATGTTTTTGGTTGAACGGGGTAGAACTCAATGTAACGCACTCAAAACATTGTGCTGATGGGTGGATTCAATAGTACGGGAGTCGTGGAGGTGTTTAAAGTAAAAATCTTACATTAAAAACTTGTATTAAAAAAAACACTTTACAAAAAGTTTGAACTTTGACTCCCAATATCTCCGTAACTAGAAGGTTCCCAGGCATGGTGTAGAACAAAAAATTGATCGCAATGACGAGGAGAACAACTGCCTTTCGGCTTCGTTAAGAGGTGTTTTACACCCTTTAATGTCACCGTAAAATTGTAAATACCGTTAAATTATAATCTATCTCGCGAGAATGTAAACTGTCGAAAGGTTGTGAACCATAACATACTGCTAACAATTTAATGCATTATTTTTCGGTAAATTATAATCTATCGAAGTGAAACCTTCAAATTGTGAAATGGCATGCGACAGAACGCACCTCACGCGGTGACATGTATAATTAATATTAATTTAGTTGTAGCGTTTGTATAATAAAAAATAAAGGAATGTTTCCTTTAAGTAACATTTGCTATCTCCAGTGTTTAGAGTAGGTCCATTTATCTCCAAGTGGCATTGAAAAATTCCACTCGTATTTTGGGGTGAAAAGTCATGTTTTTGGTTGAACGGGGTAGAACTCAATGTAACGCACTCAAAACATTGTGCTGATGGGTGGATTCAATAGTACGGGAGTCGTGGAGGTGTTTAAAGTAAAAATCTTACATTAAAAACTTGTATTAAAAAAAACACTTTACAAAAAGTTTGAACTTTGACTCCCAATATCTCCGTAACTAGAAGGTTCCTAGGCATGGTGTAGAACAAAAAATTGATCGCAATGACGAGGAGAACAACTGCCTTTCGGCTTCGTTAAGAGGTGTTTTACACCCTTTAATGTCACCGTAAAATTGTAAATACCGTTAAATTATAATCTATCTCGCGAGAATGTAAACTGTCGAAAGGTTGTGAACCATAACATACTGCTTACAATTTAATGCATTATTTTTCGGTAAATTATAATCTATCGAAGTGAAACCTTCAAATTGTGAAATGGCATGCGACAGAACGCACCTCACGCGGTGACATGTATAATTAATATTAATTTAGTTGTAGCGTTTGTATAATAAAAAATAAAGGAATGTTTCCTTTAAGTAACATTTGCTATCTCCAGTGTTTAGAGTAGGTCCATTTACCTCCAAGTGGCATTGAAAAATTCCACTCGTATATGCGCAGATACTTTTGCATCATAATATCTCTCACGCCGTGACCGACAAAGGGCAGGAGAGATTTTGAGCAGTCGGTTAAGATTTGAGAATTACCTTCATCCTACTACTTTTGAACTACATCAAACTCGTAATTCGACGCTTGCAAGATTCTGCATGCATGCGGTTACATTTTGCGAATTGGACATTCTGCGCCTAAACGTGTTTTTTTAAATATCCGATATTGCAATTCAATGCTGATCGACTCTGCAAAAGTATTTGGTTTCCTGGCGGCAAGGCAAAGATGTTTAAGTATAAACCCAGAACTAAAAGGAGTCGCTTACTTTAGACATGCAGACGTTCAACATTCCATCGCACTGAAATATAATAATAGTAACAGTTACATTTTTTAGTTACACTAAGTACAATACTAAATATATAGAACACAATATAATGTTCCGTGTAACGGTTTTCGAGTATCGGGCACACCTCTACTTTACATCCTACAAGTATACGTGCATGAAAATCCGACAGAGTACTCGCACAACAACAACAGCACTACAAGGTTAAACAAAGTTAACCCGTTAAAGACGGATTTACAGTTCCCGTGGTAAAAGTTGTTCATAATTTAAGCATTTTCGTGTTTTCAGTATTGTGCGTGTTGTTTTAAAGGTTTCCGACGAAAGGAGTTGCAAATAAACATTGGTTGAATATACTTATTGTTTAATTGGGTGCTGAAATAGTTTGGTTAGTTATTACCAAATAACACGATATGGAAATAGATATACAAATAGACGTGGTCGGGCGGACGGAGGTACGTAAGCGACAGGCGAGCCGCCCGCGCGCAGGCGCTCAGTGACAATATCATAAAATGCAAATTCAGCAATCGCATTAGGGTAGTTACATCAGTTATTTCAATTACACCTTCTATATTTTTGTTGTACTGTGCTCTGTTTATTGGCTCAAGCTGTAGCCCTGTTTGGTAAAAATAACTAATAGTTTTATACAAATTATCTATATTTACCGCAGCTTTGCATAAGGGACCATAGCACTGTGAACAGGGTTATCAAAATAAATTTTGTTTTCGAAAAGAAAAGAGTACTTAAAAAAAGACAGAAATATAATAAAATAATAATGTATTATATTATAAACATACACACATCAAAAAAAGTTTGCGATCACTTTGAAAATCGAAATCTTTTTTGTAACTGTAGATTATATTATGATTTCTTCTTCATTTTGGATTCCTTATTTTAAAATATAGATTTAGAATATAAAACAGTAAAAAAAACATACAACAAAGAATTTTTATTGATAAAATTCAATTTAAAAAGTTATATGAGCTTATGCTAGTGATCACAAACTTTTCTGATGTGTGTAGATACACACACACATACATAAACTTGTGTCTTTTTCCCAAGGGCTCCGCCGCTGTCACAAGGTTGACGGACAACGCAGGAAAACTCAACAAGAAATTAAAAACTTTCTTCTTTTAATTAATATTATTGGCTCCATAAAAACATACGCAAAATTCAGGGGTAAATTTGCACTATAGTTGAAAATGTAAATAAATAAGTCCCTTAATATAAAATTTCGTATTTTCTTATTTATTTGGGCCCTTTTTGTTTATTTTTCAGGAAAATTTATTTGATAATTTGATAGCCTCGGCGTTTACCTTTACAATAATATTTCCACGTCCGTAGGTCTCTTACATTCAAAGATATTAGCGTTTCATTGAACATACACTAGATTAGCCGATTAGATAAATAAAATGGCTGCCATTGGCGGGGTGTGTATTTGTCGATAGAAGTGATTATAAAGCCCTTAAAGTAGCGGTAACCGGTAGCCAAACACATTGTACATGGCACCATAAAATTGTAAAAACCGTTAGATTGTAATCGATCTAGCGAGATTGTAAACTCTCGAAAGATTGTCAACCGAACATACTGCTTACAATTTAACGCATTATTTTTCTGTAGATTATAATCTATCGAAGTGAAGCCGTAAAATTGTGAAATGCATGCGACGGAACTCGACTCGCGCGTTGATTCGTTAAACGGAAAATGTATGTAATTTAGGTTATGTTCGGTGACTAACACTAGCTTATTTATCATTCAAACGGTATCAGGTGGCGTCGAGAAAAACTTTGGGTTTTTCCATCATGGGTGTCTTTTTCATGGTTTTCGGGGTCGCTGATAACGAAAATGAGGAAAAATCAAAATGAAAATCCAAGATAGCGCCGAGGAAAATGCTTGCGCTCTGCTGTAGGCGCCCATGGGCCCACCTACTTCCACTTCCATTTTGCTAAGTCATTATTAGTCGTCGGCAGATAGGTAGGTATTAACAAATTCAACCCGAAACTTATTTAAATGAGCAGAAAACTAAACGAAAAATTTAAAGAAGCAACATACAAAACAAATTAAACATTAAAAAATATTACCTAAATATTCAATTATCCCTTTACTTGTAAATATTAGTAAAAAATATCTTAATCCAACCGTTGTTGCGATGGGGGCGTATTTTTTACTATTTTATGTACGTAGCGGTCACCCGAAGGGACAAGATGACCAACTTGCAAGTCCCTTTGGGTGTCGTTTTATCCATTAATCTATCGGTAATAAAATAAACTGTATGGTAAAGTTGTTTATTTTCAATTTATAAAGCAGTGAGCGGTGCAGCTATTTGAACCGACTTCTAAAAACAGAGGTTTGTCAATTCGACCGTAAATATTTTTTTAAGGTCCTTGGTCGCTGTTTGTGACGTCATTTCTACCTTCTATATAGGGGTGGTGGTCAAGTTTGTCTGACGTCACTATTTTCGCAGTCGATATAGGGTGACTGATCATCGCAAGTACGGGCGTACGGCTATCGACCGGAAAATCAATAAGTTGTTGAACTTTTGACATTGAACTCGAGCGTTCGAAGCGATACTTATACCGTACTAAACCAAGAAATTTCAGAACAGATTGGTGTAAAAATTAAGCCTCCTCAATTAAATTGGTTTAAGTACAAGACAAAATAATATAATTGACTTGTATATTAATGACTAGCGGACGTCACGCGGTTTTACCCGCGTAGTTCCCGTTCCCGTGAGAGTACGGGGATAAAATATAGTTTATGTTACTCAGGGTGAATGTAGCTTTCTAATGGTGAAAAAATTTTTGAAATCGGTGCAGTAGTTTTTGAGTTTGTTCATTACAAACATACACACAAAAATCCAAATCTTTCCTCTTTATAATATTAGTGTAGATAGAAGCGAAAAACTCTTAATTCTTTTTTTTATTATTATTGACAATTTATATTGATAATTTTTTTAAATGAGTCACGTGACTAGAAATGCGCCGAAATCGTCGCCATGTTGGTGACGTCACAATGTTAAAGGATTTTTTTTTAATTTAATTCACAAAACTGATGTACAATCACAAAAGCAATAAAAAAGTTACAACACCATATTTCTGATTGACATCTACTGGATGTGAATCTAGCATGCATATTATATGTAAGACAATTAGGTAAAACTCACAAATTGTGAACCTTTCCAACAATTACGAAAAAGTTTTTGAGAGAAAAATTAAACAAAGAAATATAAAAAAAAAACAGTGAAATTATAAAATTAAGACTAAGATTAGTCCTAACCGAGGCTACAGAACCAGCAAAGACATCTATTTCACTACGAATGGAGTTCGCTAGAGAGAGCATACGGTAAATGGGCGAAAAATTACCTATATTAGTTCGACTATGGGGCAGGACGAAAGTCCTTCGGTTAATTAAGCGGCTGCTACTACGTGGGATACTAAATGACACTCTTTCTTAAAGCTCAGGAGAATCAATTATGCCATTTATTAGTTTAATCAGAAACATGAAATCCAGAGATTTCCTTCGTGCGCTCAAAGGTTTCATTTTATAGTGACTCAGCCTAGAGTTATACGAGTTCAGACTACGACATTTGTTATCCGAGAAACTTAAGTGGTACAGAAACCTTTTTTGAATATGTTCAATCCGATCAGAGTGCACTTGATAAAACGGGTTCCACACCGTACTACAATACTCCAGAATACTTCGAATAACGCTGTTGTAGATGGAAATAGTCAGAAAAGGTTCTTTAAAAATTTTCATTTCCTTGACGACCCGACCCGATAATTTCGATGCCTGACCAAATTGGTCATAATGACTTCTAAAACTTAAACTACTATCCAATAAAACACCGAGGTCCCTGATAGTATCAACTTCTTGGAGCGGGCTGTTATTAATCGAGTAATAATATTCACACGTTTTCCTTTTTCTGCTAAATTTGATAAAGTAACATTTGTTTTGATTTAATGACATTTTATTTTGTATGCACCAATTTTGTACGTTATTTAAATCTAGCTGAAGCTGCATAATGTCGGATTCGTTGTATACAGTTCGATATATTTTTAAGTCATCAGCAAAAAGTTTATATTCCGAATTAATTTTGCAACCCAAATCGTTTATGAAAACTAAGAAAAATAGAGGCCCCAAGTGTGAACCCTGCGGCACCCCGGATGGTAAGTAATATCGCTTGGATTTAAAACCCTTGAGATACACCAGCTGAGAGCGAT
Organism: Xestia xanthographa; assembly: GCA_905147715.2. Classification (NCBI taxonomy): domain Eukaryota; kingdom Metazoa; phylum Arthropoda; class Insecta; order Lepidoptera; family Noctuidae; genus Xestia; species Xestia xanthographa. The sequence goes on along the minus strand of LR990641.1, from coordinate 25,226,191 downwards.
TTTTTAAGTACGATTCGCACCAACGCAGCAACGACCCATGAATGCCCATACTTTCTAATTTAGCAATTAGTAGGTCGTGGTCTACCAAATCGAAGGCCTTTTTAAAGTTGGTGTATATTGCATTACCGTCATCTAGTGCAGATGATATATATGAAACATACTCGACTAGGTTAGACAGCGTCGATTTTTTGGGGCGAAAGCCATGCTGGTTATCATCCAGTACACTTTTAAAGTGAAAAAACATTTTTTTCTGAACTAGTGATTCAATCATTTTACCACAAGCGGATAAAATGGACACTGGTCTGTAATTTGCAACATCATCAACACGACCAGATTTAGTGATTGGCGTGAATTGCTCAACAATACGTATACAGTGTGAATTTTCGTGAAATTTCAGCATTAGATTTTATAATGAAGAATATGTCACGGCAGCTGTTTCAGACGATAAGTTTCAACAATAACAAAACCAAAAATGATCTACAATAACATGTTGAGGTCGGTAAAACGACATCAGTCTATTGTCAAATATGTGTAATAGTTATTTATGATACTAGTGCGGTAAGTTGGTTTTTACAAACGAGTAGACAAATGTAAGCCCGAGACGAAGTCGAGGGCTTACCATAGTCACGAGTTTGTAAATACCAATTTCTGCACGTGTGTCATACAACGTTTTTCAACACATTGCGAGAAAACAGTACAATATGTAATAAAACAAACTTTTTCATTAGACTATTTTTAATAACAAATAAGAAAGTATACAGATAGGTCACTGCTCTTGGAAATTAATAGTAAAATTTGAACAATTATTGAAATTCAGTGAAATTTGCTGCTTTGGAAGCTTAACTGACTGACTGACATTAATTTCACACCTATTATGTTGAACGGGAGAATGTGGCGTAAACTTCAGCTACGACGGCGGTGACGTCGGTGGCGGCGGAGCTTGCAGCGGAAACGGCGGTGGCTAGCCGTTTTCGCGTGAGGTAGAAGGGCGCGGTTCCACATCATTACTTATATTTATACACTTTGATATCTTGTCGCCTATTTCAATTTTATTGTGCACCGAGTCTTCAATGTAACCCTCTGCAACATTATTAGAGCGCCATCCTCCGTGGCGTTTCAGTGTAAGGATGTCGGCTCCGGAATTAGCTAGTAATGTTGCAGAGGTCCTTCTAAAGCTGTGACCGGTATAACTATACCGACCGACCGGTATTTTCCAATTTCAAGAACGTGGCTATTTCTTTTGGTACACTACCGATTTTGTTAACGCCAACGACTTTCCGCATGCATTTACCGTTTTGGTACTTCTGAAAGAACCTGTTACTATTTGCGTTTGTAATTCTTAGAGCTTGATACTTCTTGACAATTGCGTAAAACTCACCATATATGGTTTGGTTTTTGTGTCGGGTATCTTGACAAGCAATAAGTCCCCATGGTTTTCGATATCGCTCACATTTATGTTGGCTAATTCTTGTCGTCTACATGCCCCAGACATACCAAAAATTAATATAGCCTGTAATAAAATGCAAAACATTTAAGTAAGTAATTAGCATTTAGTATAATTTTATTTAGCTTTATGTAGTTCTGTACAGGTAAATGACCAAATTAATTAACTATCGATTACAAGTAACTCTACCTACTAAATCAACATTGCTTATTAAACTATTAAAGCAAATAAGTAAGTGCCTACAAAAAAGTTTAAAGTAAAGAAAAGTTTTAAAAACATACCTTAGTTACTTAGTATTTTTCATCTGGCGCGTCATTTAAGGAATTTTTCTACGTTAGCTGCAGTGAATACTTTTGATTTCTTGCATGTATAGCCATCTGACTGTCGTTTCAAAAAAACATGTAGTTTTATGTATTTTGTTAAATCTATGTCATTATTGATTTTCAGAGTGGTTTTTAACATTGAATATATTGACCACATTGAGGACGGCTTATACTTCACATGTAATTCCTTGAAATAAGCCATCAAAACATTTTCAGAGAATGATTGAGTATTTCTTCGAGTCTTCCATGTTAAAAAGTTATTGTAAATCATTAAATAGCGCTCTCGCGATTTTGGCGGCAAGAGACAGTTTTCTGCAATTTGCGACTCATTCAAAATATCAGGTGGAGTAGATTCCATATTAATATCAGATTCCTCGCTTGAACTCATATTATTATTTTGTTTATAAAATAATATCAGTCGGAAAGTCGCAACAATCTTTGACGTCGAGCTCTTGGAAACTCTTCGTCAAAACCGTTTCTCATAAAAATTGAGTAGTGGTGATCCTTTTTTAAGAGAATTTCTTTCGTCGCCAGCCAGTTAACTTTGGTTTTATTTACATCCATATTTCTATTAACTATATACTTTTCAATATCACTGCAGCTTAAAAACATATCTGACTTCATTCTCACTACCTGTAACGGATTTTGTTTTTTACAATGCTTCATGACGTCCATGTACTCTTCTACGGTGTAAAGTCTTTGTATACCTTTTAGGCGCGTCTCAATTTTTGAAAAGTCCGTGTCGTTGAGTAAAAATGTATGTCCGGGTTCTAAAAATCTTATCGAAATGGTCTTCAAATTAATATGGGAGTGTAATGCTGCTTTTAACATTTAAGTTAACTTTATATTTCTGTTCTGACCCCCACAGGAATCACTCCATTAATTTCAATATCTAATTTGCAACAATGATTCAAGCCATTTGGAAAAAAATATTTCTGGTAAATTAATAAAAAACATTTTTGTAACAACGATTCAAGTGTACCTGAATCATTGTGACAAAACCGATTTGTATTAATTTACCAGAAACATTTTGTTCCAAATGACATGAATCATTTCCGCTATTTATTTTCCCAAAGTCCCATAGATGTGGAGTGGTATACTTTCAGTATTTCTTTTCCTAGGGAACAGATAATTAAATGAGTCTTTGCTATATGAAAATAAGGCTCATTTTAGATTGTTCACGTGGTGAAAATTAGAACTACATCTTTCGTCTCATTTAATCTTTAGTATTAAAGTGAGACAAACAACATTGAGCAAAAGCGCTTCCAAGGAGGTTCGATCAGTCAGCTATTTATTCTCGTAATGTGAAACTCCTTGGTGGAATTCTTATAACATTTTTTATAACACAATTGCTCGTAAAGGGTCTCTTATTTCACCCATTTCAATATCGTAATGTATCTCATTACGTACTTGTGCAGTAATGTAATGTACAACGCACGATTTATCAAGATGCTCCGTCAAAAAAGAACGGTACTTTTTAAAATCCTAGCAAAGAGTTTTTATGTCAGAAAAGTGGTCGACATTTTATGAATAAAATTAACTGTGCGAGATGCAATATAATAAATAAACATTTAATTAATTTTGACCGTAAATTACAACCATTTATCTGTAACAAAAACACAAAAATATTAATTTACTTTATTAGTAATACTGGCTGCTTTGTGTCTTTGCCTTAAAAAAAAGCGCTCATGCGCGGGCATCGCTAATTTGTGAACAAGTAAAAGATTTATTCGTTTAAGAAAGTCAGAGTTCTGACGACCCGATTGGCGCAGCGGTAGTGAGGCTGCCTTACGTTCATAGGGTCCCGGGTTCGAATCCCGGTCGGAGCAAATGTTTGTGTGATGAGCATGGACATTTGTTTCCGAGTCATGGATGTTTATATGTATAATAAGTATGTATTTACAAACAAAAAGTATCTATGTAGTATATCAACTATCTGGTGTCCACGACACAAGCCTCGTTGCTTAGTGTGGCACTAGATGGTGCTGTGTGTAATGTCCAGCAATATTTATTTTTATTATTATTATTTATTATTTATTAGAGTTTTATTTATTTCCTCGCAAATATGTTATAAAACGTCGTATGACATACGTGCGCTTTGATAATTACAGCCTCTGCTTTATTATAGCCCTCGCCTACGGCTCGGGCTAGCAATATCGCCTCGGCTGTAATTTTCAACTTACCGCACTTATATCATAATGTGCTATTATGGAAATTAAAAAAGAACCGTAAAGAATATGCACGGTGCCATACAACGGGGTATGCGGTAAAATAGGTACTTATGTGAGAGTACCTATTTTACCGCACGTTTCGTAGTACGGTGTGTAATTTTTAACTTTCAAACAATGTATACAGGCTCCGTAAATGAAGTTTTTGAGCAAATGTGTTGAAAAATACATATTACTACACCCTTCCAAAAAAATTGATAACTTTTAGGCATTGGAAATAATTATTGTACATAGACAACCTTCTCAAGCCTCTTTGCTAATAAAACTCGAAAAGTCAAAATGAAAACAGTAACATTCGATTTGCGTTCTTATTTATTACAAAAAAAAACCATGTTGCAACATAACACTTCTTAAAATAGTGCTGAAGCAAACTGTAGTTTCGTCATCACAATTAAAAAGTTGCATTCAGCCTAATCGATACTCGCAATGAAATAGTTGATACTGAAAATTGCTTGGTATAATTTCAAATAATTATTTTATACTATCATTTTTAATCATTTAATTTAGTAATTAATCGATGCTTTTGGTTGATTTCAGGAGGAGATTATAATAAGGAGAAATAAGTACAGAAATCTCTAGTATAATAGAAAAAAATCTTACGGCTACGGCTAAATTCGCGTCGCTTTTTTAGTTTCTGAATTTAAATTAGGAATGCGCTTGCAATTCACATATGGGTCAGGCCACGAAAAATTGTTTAATAACACACTTGAAACTGTAATACACAATAACACACTTGAAATAATATAACACACCAAAAATAGTAAAGCCTAGTGCACTTAGTTTATAAAATAATAAAACTTGTTCTTTATTCGTGGCTTTGCCGGAATGATTACCACAAATAAAACACAAATTAATACTTAAAATCTTTATTAGAACTTAAATACTTGAGTCCCTTTGTTTAAGCCTATCCCTGTATAATTTCTGCCTTTCAGCTGGCGTCATTGGCATCTGAAAAGAAAAAGTAAATTCCCTTCACCGGTAAAGCTTAGCAAATACAATTCAGTTATAAAGCATGACATTCGCCATCATGCAAACGCTTTACTCATTTCGCCACTCAGATGCATATTAAAATACTAGCTGCTGCCAGCGGGTTCACCCGCACGAAAGTTACTAAGTTAAGTTGTTAAGTTTGGATGGATGTTTGTTACTCAATTACGTCAGATCAGCTGAATATAATTATCTTGATGAAATTTGGCTCAGATATAGGTTAAAAGTCCCCGTATTAAGTTCCCGTTTACACTCACAATACAAATCAAACAAACGTATTCACACGCATAGCTGTCCTTAATTACCTCTCTTGTGTTGAAAACAAACCCGCTACCATAGGTAACCGAGGTCCTCAGTATTATTTGTCAACTATTTTACGATGTGAACTAGACTTAACGTATCTTCTCGTGTGTTACGTAACACAAAACATAACACACGTAACATGCGGGAAATAACACACGTGAAAATATAACCGTTATCTGAGAATAAAACTTTTAAATACAGTCTAAATGCACAGAAAACTAGTCGATTCAACAAATAACAACATTCTCTGCAGTAATTTTGACTTTAACTGATTAAATTTCAACACTTACCTTGTCAAATCACGTAAAATAACTCTCAAAAACTAGGTGACCAAAATTCCCTTTCACAACAACTTCACGAATTGCTTCATACTAAAATGGCTGACAGATGTTTGACGTTTCTCTGTGGTCTTAGGGAAGTTTGCCAACATAAAAAAAATACTTTTAGTGTTGCTGTGATTTAAAAATTTTAAACTAACATGCATTTCGTGTTATGTCACACACGGGAATCACACGCGGGCCATATTTTCAACCAAGTTTTTTTTTTTAATTTTAGACAGATATCAACTATTTATTCGTTTTAAAACAAGGCCGTTATAGTATAAAACAGGTACAATGTAGCAAATAATATAATACTACATTTATTTGATTAAAAAAAAAACAAAGTTTAGAGTCACATTGAACAAGAGCCATTTTGATTTTGTATGGAAGCTGAAATCAACCTAAAATATTAATCGAAAATGTACATAATTAGAAACTATATTTTTTTATTTTAATTATGCCATGCTGGGCAGGAACTCTCTAAATATCGATAAATCTGTAAACGGTATATGAAACGCGATAGAAATAATGGTACCGTATTTTTCTTTTAAAGTTTTGGTACGAGCCACGTATTTTTTTAAAAATAAACATTTATTTATTGAAAATTTTGTTTTGTAATAACTGAAGGTTGGATATAGTGTGCCAAGGATCTTGGTAGGCATAGTTATGATTGATCCACCAAAGATAAATAAATATTATCAACTCTAAAACCTCAATAGATTTTTACCATACCTACCAACATCCTTGGCGCTCTATATCCAACCAACCAATAGAAAGGTTAGTTGGATTCTGGAACTAACCAATAGAAAAGCAGTGATAGCCTAGTGGAGTGACCGTTGGACTGCCAAGTTATAGGTCTCGATTTAAAACCCAAGGCACGCTCCTCTGATTTTTCGGATTCACGTGCGGAAAACATTGTGAGGAAACCAGCATGCCTGAGAGATATTTCTCGACGGCATGTTAAGCCAAGTCAGAGATCCCCATGGGCGGCTTAAGAACTCGGACACCAGGCTAGGCACTAACCACACGATATAGAAAGACCAATAGAAAAAAAAATAGTAAATTTAAATACAATGTAATTTTAAACAGCGAGTGCATTACTATTGTTGGGTTGGTTTTAGTACCTACAATGTACAAAAAATATAACTTTTGTTTTTACACTTAAAACAAAATTATTTTAATTACCATCTCTCGATTTTTAAATTCCTTAATTTAATTACTCGAGTTAATCCAAATTTACAAAAAAATAATCGTTTGGAATAATCGCTTTCACACATAACAAAGATTTAAAAAAAATGGTCGACATGTCATGTCGTCAACGTCATCATCGTTTACAAACTGAGTAGTGGTAACAATGATATTCTAATAAACAGATATGTTATACACCTACAAAACCACCGAAAAAAGTGTTCCGCGGGGCAACGCCAGCGAATAAAATATATTTATAATTGAAATTGAAATTGTTTAATGAAATAATTGAATTACAAAAATATTTACAAAATGGCCTTAAAAACTATAGGTAAATAGTAATTGGATTCTACCTGAACTAGGAATAAACCTGTATCTCAGGTAACTCACTCAAGTGCTTATAACTATAAATAATCTAAGGTTTCTTAAACAAATACCAAGTAAATAACTTATTTATAAATATTATACATACATAATTATTATTTAGCCAACTTGACTTCAACGTTCTATTATTTTTGCAATGAAGCATAACACAAAAATCCAGGTCACGTATGCTTTGTGGCTATCAATGCTTGTCGAAAAATGCTATGTCACTAAAATGTAAAAGATTGTATTTATAATTTGAAAACTGAAACTAAAAATTATTTTAATTGCGACAATTAGTAGGTGTACCTAAAGATCAATAAACTAATGAGTAAACACAAGTTATTAGAAAGAACTTATTTCATAATTTCGGCGCTCACGCATCACTGTAATCAATGGAATTGACATATCTTGCCTCAGCTATTTTCTTAGCGGGGCATTCTAGATCACCTGTTTTGTGGGTGCTCGGTTTTTTAAAACGCAAGCATGTTGCACACTGGCAATTCAGAATTTTTATTGCACTCCTTAGACTGATGACCTTGTTCTCCACAATGTCCACACGTATAGGTAGCCTCCCGACAAGTCTTTGCAGCATGTCCATACTGTTGACATTTAAAGCACCTGGTCACAAGTCCCTCACTGGGCAGGATGTCCAATTAATGTAAACTCGGCTTTGATTTATAAGGGCCTTTCTTATGCTGGCAGTAACTTCAAGAACAAAGTTGCACGTTGGTCCCTCTTTTTTACCCGACTTGTGACTTAATTTTATGGAAGCCATAAAAGAGTCACGAGGTAAATTAGGTAGCTTGTCGGCTATGTTCTGCTCATAAATGCAATCGTACACTTCTTGATCACTCAAAACGGTCGGAACTCCTATAACAGCAATTCTTGGTCTTCTCTTATGTGGTGGCTCTTCTATTTTCAAGCCAGAACCACTTAGCTGAGACGATTGTCTAAGTTTTTCCATGTCGTCTTTTGTCTCTGTGCTGATAATAACGCCCCCGTTTTTAGTTTTGCGTAATCCTCGAACGTGCAGTTTCATTTGTTCCGGGCATATAATTTTTTGGACCAGAGATTTTGTGTCGTCGCTTGATTTTAATTTATCTGTTGGATAAATTGCAATTGAGCTGAGGTTATTTGGGCGCAAGTAGTTATTATTGTTGGTTTTAACCATGTCAGCAAACAAAACTTTTTCTTCCATAGTTGTTTTGGTGCAGTTTTCTTGAATGCTAGCTTGAATTGTTTGCTGGAAATTTTCAAGGCAATTCGTGAGGTCCCGTTTTTCTTTCATCACTTGAAATTCTTTGAGCTTAAGCCTCAAATCCTGGTAGTAAACTGCCATTTGTGAAACGCCATGTTCTACCTTGCGCAAATGGTTATTAATCCTCAGCTTTTGTTCGGAGTTCAACTTTCCTTCCTGAGCAATGTGACAGACTTCACTTCTTCTTCTTCTTCAGGCATTTGTCGATGGAGTTCAACCAGTTACTGATATCGCTGGTTTCCACTGCTTCTGATCTTCCTTCTGCCGCATGGTAAGGTGTTTGGGGTTTGGTCGCAGGGCTGCTAGGAGGTGGAGTACTCCGAGGACTGTTTTCAATATTTGACATTTCGATATTTCTCATAACTACTTGTTATTCACCGAAGTAAATCACAAACTTAGCAAAAAAAATGCGGTTTGGTATCTAGGCCACAGATCACTCGAATATTATTTTTACGTCATATAGTAAATGAAATGGCTAATACACAAGTCCGCTCTACTTGAGTGCTAGTTGAGGAATCAATAATAATAGAATATCATTGAGTGGTAATGAATATTACGTGTTATTGGTCCTGTGTTAGTAAATTACGCTAAGATCTGGGTATTTTTATGTTGTACTAGCTGTTGCCCGCGGCTTCGCCCGCGTGAAGTTCGGTAACTGTCCCACTGGATCATACTAAAGGGATAATCGTGTCCTACAATACCAATACCTGAATTAACAAATTCAGGTTATAAACTATCTATGTGCCAAATTTCATAATCTAATTATTACCACCATCATTATTACAATCACCATCATTATTACAATCACCATCACTATCACAGTCACCATCATAATCACCATCGCTATTACCATCACAATCAACGCCACTCTCACAATAACTATCACAATTACCATCACCATCACAATCACCATCAAAATCACTATCACAATCACCATCATCGTTATCACAATCATTATCATCGTAATCACAATCGATATCATCGTTAATACAATCATTATCATCGTAATCACAGCCATTATCATCGTAATCACAATCATCATCATCACAATCTCCATCGTCGTCATCACAATCATTATAATCGTAATCACAATTATCACAATGACTATCGTCTTAATCACAATCATCATGATCTCAATCGCCATCACTATCAAAACCACAATTATTATCACAATCACCATCATTATCACAATCACCAACACTATCACAATCACAATCACCATCACCTTCACAATCACTATCCCCGTTATCACAATCACTATCCCCGTTATCACAATCATTATCATAGTAATCACAATCATCTTCATCATTATCACAATCATCTTCATCATTATCACAATCATCTTCATCATTATCACAATCATCTTCATCATTATCACAATCACCATCACTGTCACAATCACAATCACCATCGCTATCACCATCACAATCACCGCCACTTTCACAATCACCGCCACTTTCACAATCACCATCACAATCACCATCACAATCACCATCACAATCACCATCACCATCACAATCACCATCAAAATCACTATTACAACCACCGTCATCGTTATCACAAACATTATCATCGTAATCACAATCATTATCATCTTGATCACAATCATCACCATCACAATCACCATCACAATCATCATCACCATCGCTATCACCATCACAATCACCGCCACTTTCACAATCACCATCACAATCACCAACACAATCACCAACACAATCACCATCAAAATCACCATCACCATCACAATCACCATCAAAACAAAATTACTATCACAACCACCATCATCGTTATGACAAACATTATATTGTGGTAAAGCATGCAATCAATCATTTAATAGGTGCAGTCAGAAAGACAAGAAGCGGCTGAACAGTGAGATTTCGCGATTACTATCGCCCGTAGTTACGGTCTCACCGCACCGAGTGGTGCAGCGAGTAGGACGCCCAGTACCTGGTGGAGGAATTCATCGAAGACCAGTCCGAGGAGATCAGGGAACTGGCTGGTCACACCACAGACCTCAAGAATGATTCATCTGATTTCACTAATATAATTACTTTTACAATATACTTCCTCGAAAACTGGTTCTTATCGCACTACCATTAGGTTCAACATGCAATGTATTTCACACGCGTGCGTTTTTAGTTTTCCGGAGGTACCTGAAAAGGTAAAAAAAGGAACCCTTATAAGATCACTCTCTTGTCCGTCCGTCTGTCACCACCGATTTTCTCAGGAACGGGTGGACCCAGCAAGTTGAAATTCATACCAGATACTGAGGGTCTATAGTCCCCAAATCAAGGTCCTGAGTCACCATGATAAAAAGATATGAGCAAATTTAGATTTTCGCAAGTACCAAAATTTACCTTAATTTTCAACTTTTTTTTCGGAATTTTTCTTTTACTTGTGCTGTAAGACCTTGCATTCAACCAAAATTGTCGAATCTAGGTAAGTACCATAGGTTTTGTGTCGAAAACCTAAGTATATGATAGTTTCCGTTGACCTAGAATCACAAAATTTGGCGAGAAGCAATGTCTTACAGCACATGTAAAGGGAAAAATCTGAAAACCGTAAATAAAAGTTTAATATAAAAAAGCGATTATACTATGTATTACAAAGTTATTATTTGCGGTTGATGCAATAGCCGTTTCATGGGATCGAACAGCAAAGTTACGTTTGTCTTTTAAAAAGTTTGTACGGAACCCTCGGTGCGCGAGTCCGACTCGCATTTTTTTTTTTCATTTACTAACGCGTGTGCGAGAATAATAATTTCCTTATATAACTATACTCAAACGAAGTTCAAATCAGTTCAATGCCTATAGTCGGAGGTAAATATTCTTTTTTTTTTATTTTCCGCAAAGCATGCTTCTTTGCGGCGTAAATATTTTTTGAAAATTCAAATTGTGTTTATACTTAAACAGAATATCATAGATAAACATGATTATTAAAAACGAATAGTTAATTTTAGAAATAAATTAACATTTATATGTGTTCTAAATTCAAAAATATAAAAAAAAGAAATCAATTTTTATAATAGGCTGTTTAGCAGGTTCACACCTTTGCTTTTCCTTCAACCTGGCGGAAGCAAAGCGCGGAAAAAAAAGAAAATTTATATCATAGTTTCACAAAAATATTTTTCGTTCTTCTATTTCATTTCTTCAAAAGTGTATTGAAATTACTTTTTCTTACTCTGCTGAAATTTATTTATTCGCCTATCAGTGTTCCCATTTTGTGATTGCGAAGTAAGTATCTCGATCACTTTAATATTGCCCATTTCATCTGAAGAATAACATTTCATGTATTTTTCCCTCAGAACAATAGGGTATATGCATGTATTTATTTTATATTTTTAATTCACTGTTTACAACGTTTTAACATACTAAAAAATATAAATACTGATTTTAAATGAAGTTAAATAAGTAAAAAAAATAAAATAGAGAATAATTTTGAGCTGTTTAAACGCCATTTTCGCGCGCTCTGTTGATGACGTCAAACGCTTTATGCAGTGACGACAGCCCAGTCCATTGTTTACTAACAGGTGTTCTCGTTGTTATCTTATTTCACCATGAAAAAAGATCAAAAGCAACCTTCTAACCCTGTTATAGTGTTTTTTGAGTCCCTTTATGTGCAAAAATACGTAAGAAATGGTCTAAGGTTATGCGAAGAGAAGAATTTATATCAGCAACAACTTGTGGGGGCGCAGCAGACGGTCTCAGGGCTTTGCCCCTGAAAAATAGTTGTAATTGTTAAATAAAGTTCTGTCTCATATATTCCATTGCCAAACAAGTTTTAAGAATGGGTGCTATCATGAGAAAATGGTTCAGTTCTACCCATAGTGAAGAAAATAATTCATTGGAGAATGAAACTATACTACTTATTGATAAAGCTGTGCATTCACAAATACTGCAACATCAACAATAAAATCAGTTGCCAAAAAAAAATTGATTGCTGACAGCCAAGATCGTATGTCAATGTCTGGAAGGGCTACAGATGTTATGATAGTTCAAGACTGGAACTATTTGGAGTGTTTACCACCTAACCAAGCAGTAATGGCAGACAGAGGATTCAAAGATTTGTCATGTTTACTAGAAGCTAAAAGATGTACAATAATACAACCTTCAGTTTCAAAGTTGTCCCTGAGCACTAAAGATGTAGTAAGCTATCAAAACAGATTGTGGCATTGAGGATACATGTGGAATGTGTAATAGGTTAAGGCAGTATGACATGCTGCTTCATGCTTGTGTAGACCACAATTTAATTCCAATGTTATATGAAGTAATACTAATAGCTTGTGGTTTAATTAATATGCAGGATGGTTTTACATAATAAAAAAGGAATTTCAAATCAAAATTTTGTTTTATTTCAAATAAAAACACTTCAAACTCAAACCTTAATTAAGTTAAGGTGAATGCTCCGGGGTAGCCCGCGGAATTCAAATTGTCTTACGTTTTTTGCAATTTAAAGGCCAGTGCTAGGTTGTATGTTGATTAAAATATTGTTCGCGACTGTGAGTCGGTTGTATTGATGATTTTGATCAGTTTGATCAGTTCTGTAACTACATACGTCTCACAGTCGCGAACAATATTTTAATCAACATACAACCTAGCACTGGCCTGCAAATTGCAAAAAACGTGATAAAATTTGAATTTCGCGGACTACCCTTGAGCATCAGCCTTAAGCCTTTTTGGCTTTATAAATTTTAAGGCTTGTACCAACTGAAGACAGTTTGGATTTCTTCCAATAGCAGTCAACGCTAGTACTTGGTAGGTCTTCACTTCTCCTGTACAGCCACGCCAAAAAGGCAATAGCATGCTTACACCCTCCTTAAATAATAATAATAATGTGTTTATTTTTCTCATCACAAACGTTACAGTGAACAATAATTATTAAATCTAATACACAGGGAAAACATTTGTGAGAGACTGGTGCCCGAATTAGGTATACAATACCTGTGTTACGGGTCACCAGGCCCCCCAAGACTTACAGGTATAAAACTAATTTAGATTAATTACTAACAAAAATGCGTAATGATTTTACTTAAATACTAGGTACAGAATATTGTAAAATAAAAATAAGAAAAATTAGCAATACTTTAAAAGGGCATATCGCAGATGTGTGATTTATGTGGAATGTGTGATTTGCGGTAGATATGGCGTGTTTATGTAGTAGATGGGATGGATGTTTACCGGATCGGAATCAATAGACTCTCAGTTGCCTGATAGTCTAGAGTTTTCAACCATTTACAGACGGTTAATTTACAGACTGGTCTCCGCAGTGGGTAAATTGTATGTGTTGTGTTGATTTTATTGTACAAATATCCTCCAAGAAAACAGAAAAATCTTTGGGAGAGAATAGTACGAAAAAAGCTTGTAGGACAGACATTACCCTTCCTCCGCTTATCTTTGTTAAGATTGGGTTCATATTGTATTTGTTTATGTTGTTTGGAAACTATGGAAAGAATGAAGCTCTACCTGACAGTTGGGTAACGAAAAGGAAATCCAGCCCCTACCTTGAGAACTGCTCTTTGTGCTCTTTCAACCTCCAAAAGATGAACTTTGCCTGCTCCTCCCCAGGAGGTTATGCAATAATTTACTATAGATTGGCAGAGTGCTAAGTAGACCATTTTGGTGGTCCTAAGATCAGCAACATGTCTTAAACTCTTAAAAATGTAGATCAGCTTACGGATCCTAGTCACGAGTATGTCGATGTGAGGCTTAAAGGTTAGCGTTTGATCTATTAACACTCCAAGATATCTAATAACGTCTGTATTCTGAAGGGGTGAGCAAAGGAATGAGGAATTGGACAAGGAACAAAGAGTTGATGGTGGAAGAAGATTTCTCCTAGGCGCAAAGGCAACATATTTGGTTTTTGATAAATTTAGTGTCAAGACATTGTGTTTAAGCCATTGACAAACCTCATTAAAACCATGTTGAGCACTTTGGAAAACTTCGTCCCAATTTTGACCACTAAAAAATAGCGCAGTATCATCGGCAAAAGATATTAGTTTTCCATGTTTAAGATGGAGTTGAAGCAAGTCATTAATATAGACAAGGAAAAGGCTAGGACCCATTGCAGGACACTGCCCTGTGGAACGCCATAATGAACAGAGAGTTCATCACTGATCCAGCTGTCTATTTTTACACGTTGCTTCCTGCCACTTAAGTAATCCTTGAGCAGTTGCAATGGCAGACCTCTAACTCCTATTCTTTCAAGTTTTTGCAATAGCAATGGAATAGGAACGGTGTCAAAGGCCTTGGCTAAGTCTAGAAACAATGTTACACACTTCCTCTTATTGTCAAGATTAGTAACAATATGGTTAGTGAGTTCATGCACAGCGTCATCAGTCGACCTACCCGATCGAAACCCAAATTGCTCAGGTGACAGGAGAGAGTTTATCTCTAGAAAGTTCATGAGGCGTTTAATAATTAGACGTTCTAATACCTTGGACATCGTAGGCAGGATCGAGATAGGCCTGTAATTTGATATGCAGCCTTTATCTCCTCCTTTATGGATAGGTTTAACAAGGGCAATCTTCAAAGCTAGTGGAAAGGTACCAGTAGTAAAGGCCAGGTTGCAGATGTGAGTAAGTGGAAGTGTAAGCTGTTTGACGTAGCGTTTCAAGATTTTGCCCGATATCTGATCTACTCCGACTGCCGCACTCTCTTCTCTCAATTCCATTATGAGATGTTCAACCTCATTTTCATCAGTAGGAAGTAAGACAAAAGAGTTTGGTGATGTAGGAGTGGAGGTTTGGTAACTATTCGATAGATGATCGTTACCAATAATTTCTTCCGCTAGCCTCTGTCCGACACCTGTAAAATATTTATTAGCGTCATCAACACTGCTTTTTGGATTATCAGTGTTGATCAGAGCCGAGGAATGGTCTGACTTTTTGGTAGAATTACAGATACCTTTGATAACATCCCACAGCTTTTTACTATTGTTTTTGGACTTGTCAATTTCCTGTCTCTCATATATTCTCCTCTGCTTCTTAAGAAGAGTGTTGCAAAAGTTGCGGTATCTTTTGTACGTTAGATTAAGTGCTTCATCATGAGGATTCTTTTTCAGCTTTTTATGTAGATTGTCTCTATTACGCATGCATCGTAATAAACCAGTAGTAATCCATGGCTTGTTTATTCTTTTCCTGTTAGCCAATTTCACCACATGCGAGTTGTCTTGAATGGCCTTGTCTAGCAGGATAATGAGTTATTTAGTAGCAAGCAGCGTTGGCATCACTACAGTCAAGTATAGGCTTAAAATTTATTTCTTTAATAGTGTTCACGCCTACTGCTAGCGCCACCTATCCACAAGATGACGCACTCGGTGCGTGAGCGCAGCGGCCCGACCTCTGCAGCTGGGTGGACATCAGCTCCGCCTAGTTCGTCCACTGGCCACCACGCTCGCCTGGCGCTGCTACGTTCATTCTTCAGCATCATACAGTCATTCAGTCATTCTGTTCATTCACAGCGGCTATAAAAAGGCTTGCATTGTATCGAATCATTCCTTTTCACCTCGCATCCATCATCCAGTACAGACCCCCCGCCATGGCCATGGCGGTGTAACCCAAAACTCTGTACAAATCCAAAATTATTCAATATAGATGTGAAACCATAACGATAGATTCATTTCATCACCCGGGAACAGACCTCATCCTCAACATTTTGGTCCTACGAGACGGATTCATCATTCATTATCAATCACACCATCCGGAAGAAGACTCCACATACACGGTGCCGACCACGTTGCTGGCACGTTGCGGAACTTCGACTCGGACTGGAGCCGGGCGCTGAAGACGATAGCTAGCTGTGAAGACGATGGACCGAGTGCAGCGATCATCACAGCCGGTCCAGTGACCCAGCAATCATTTCATGAGAAGAGGAAAAGGCGAAGGCGTAAGAAACGGTCAGGTCTCTGTTCCCGTCCCGTCCGTCCCCCGTCACACCCATTCATTAGTTTCAATTTGTGTTAAAGCTGTGTTTCGTTTCAGTTCACGCGAGTGTGTGGCAGCCACGTGGTCCAGGTGATATTTGCATGTGAGTACAACTACATCACACCACACCACATAACGCTCATCCATATTCCGTCAGAATGTCGGTTAAGGCAGTAGAAGAAGTTCTTTCCGAGTTAAAGAAACGTAGGGGTAACATTAAGGGTCGGTTAACCCAGTTTAAAAATTATGTAGAATCGGTCGCGGGAGCTCACTTAACAGCCTTACAAGCAGCGGAGCTAACTTTACGTGTTCAAGCCGCGAGTGAATTATACGATAAATTTGACAACGTAGAAAATGAAATCGAACTACTCCTGCCGGAATCAGAAACAAACGCGAATCTACAATACATAGAAGCATTAGAGGCAATATATTTTACGGCAATAGCAAGCGCGAATTGTTTAATTAAAAACGCGGAAATTCAAAGTCGACTTCCAATTGCATCAGAACCACGTGTCAATATTAAATTACCAGACATAAAATTACCTGCCTTCGATGGAGCCTATGATCACTGGCTAGAATTTAAACATTCATACGAAACCATGATCCACAATCGTTCCGACTTAGACGAGATTCAAAAATTCCATTATTTGCGGTCAGCCCTTGGTGGAAGCGCGTTACAGGTGATAGCAGCCTTAGAGTTCAGCCCTGCCAACTACGTACACGCATGGGATTTATTAGGAAACCGTTATCACAACGAGAGGTTATTAATTAATAATCACGTAAAAGCGTTGCATAATATTCCGTCATTAAAACAAGAATCGCCATCGCAAATAAGGAAATTAATTGATACTATCTTACGTAATCTGCGCGCTTTAAGTTCACTAAATGAACCCACTGTCAATTGGGACACGTTAATAATTTATTTGGTGGTCAGCAAGCTGGATTCGTCTACGGAGCGCGAATGGGAAAATCATATCGGAGCCACGTGTTTAGGTTCACGCGAAAAAATAAAACTTAGCGATTTAATAACGTTCCTCCGTGGCCGAGCCGACACGTTGGAGATGATCGGCGCGAGCCACACTAAAGATAAAACGCCTCATAGCGATTATAAGCATCAAAACGTGAACGAGAAGCGTAATTCGCACCGCGTACATAGCTACACTTCTACTAAACCAACGGTGTGTCCTATGCAATAGAGAACACTCATTACACTCGTGTTTAGCCTTCCTTAACATGTCCGTGAGAGACAGAATTAAATTGATTAACGATAACAAGATGTGTGCAAATTGCCTGCGAACGGGTCACGCGTTAAATCAATGTAGATTCGGGTCGTGTAAACCATGCTGTGCTCTCTTAGAACATTAGAGCCTGGCTGAAACTTTTGTATGGAAACTAGCGTCATCTATCCCACATGCACATTTTTCAACTGTTTGACAACACAACACTGACAACTGTCATACCATGCATTAGAATAGAACAGCTATTTTAAACTGACAATCACCAGATAAAGTAGCCCGTTGGTGACAGCAGCCGCCTTATGAACAGTGGGTTTCAAGTTCAAACCTCCGTCAAGAATCACTTTTTGTATTTATTTTGAAAGATTATGGATTTAGTTCGCCATCACCACGGATAGTTGGCGCTGCATGTATGATCACGGAAATACAGTTGAGACAACCGTCTATCTCCATATATATATTGTAGTCTTTGGTGTAAACAGTGCTCAAACAAACATAACAGTCTGCTACATTTGGACGAGAAAGGTAACGGCGCGTGTGTGCGTGCTCAATCGCACGGAGAGGTTGAACGCGCACATATCTCAGCGACGTCAACATTGCATCTCAACGACTCGAGCGGCACTGTCGTGTGTGAAGCGAACACTACCGAATTTAAATTAATAAATACTGTTTTGCTCTCTACGGCGTTAATTGAAGTAGCTTACAATAACAACGTGTATCATACGGCTCGCGCGCTATTAGACAACGGAAGTCAGAACTGCTTCATAACAGAAAAACTAGCAAAGAAAATAAATGCGTTATATATACAGTCCACTATTCAAATCTCGGGTGTGGGAAAATCGGTTTTGCAATCACAGCATTCATGTGACGTCACAATACGTGCAAAATTAAGCGATTTTAATACCAAGCTTCGTTGTTTGATCTTGCCATGCATAACATCCAGTTTGC
Organism: Xestia xanthographa; assembly: GCA_905147715.2. Taxonomy (NCBI): domain Eukaryota; kingdom Metazoa; phylum Arthropoda; class Insecta; order Lepidoptera; family Noctuidae; genus Xestia; species Xestia xanthographa. Next base: position 25,207,670 of record LR990641.1, on the reverse strand, counting down.
CTACGATGAACATCGAAGCCGGTAATATACGTATACCTGAGTTCTTACAATTAGCAGATCCGACGTTTAACATTAGTTCAGAAATTGACTTGTTGATTGGCGCGGATAGATTTTGGGATCTTCTAGAAACAGACAAAATACGTCTAGCGAGTGGCCCGTTCCTACAAAACTCAAAATTGGGGTGGTTATTGTCTGGACCTGTGTTCGCGAGGAACCCAAACCTTGCTCACGTTCGTTGCCACTTCAGTCAGGAAATTGATAAACAACTCCGGCTGTTTTGGGAACTCGAAAACATTCCTTCATCATCATGCGTACCCCTAACAGATGATGAACGCACATGCGAAGAAATATTCAATAATACAACAAAACGCGTTGAAAACGGTAGATTTTCGGTTCGTATACCGTTGAGAGAAGCACCAGATGCGTTGGGTGATTCTTATACGTCAGCGACGAAACGATTTCTGACCTTAGAACGTAAACTCAATCGTTCACCAGAATTTAAACGTTTATATTCTAACTTCATGCGTGAATACAATGACTTAGGTCATATGTCCAAGTTAGAGACTTGTAGTCAACCAAACTATTACCTTCCACATCACGGCGTTGTTAGGGAATCTAGTTCAACTACCAAACTACGCGTTGTCTTCGATGCTAGTGCCGTCACTAGCTCGAATAAATCATTAAATGATATTCAGTATCCGGGACCCGCGTTACAAAACGATATTCTCTCGATTTTGCTACGATTCAGACAATATAAATACGTAGCTTGTGCAGACGTGGAGAAAATGTTTCGTCAAGTTCTTCTACAGCCTGACCAAAGGTCACTGCAATTAATATTGTGGCGGGATAACCCTTCAGATCCGTTATATACATACCAACTGAATACAGTCACGTACGGAACTGCGTCAGCTCCATACTTAAGCATGCGCTGTATTAGACAGTTAGCATTAGAATGCGATGATGACGTCATCGCTCGTGTCATCATGGAGGACATATTTGTGGACGATCTCATCACCGGTGATGATGATCTAAATAGATTGCTTCGAATATGTCAAAAAACATCAGACGTGCTCCAGTCGGGGTGTTTTCCTTTGCGCAAGTGGACCTTTAACTTAGATGCATCTCAAAATAATGCCACAGAACGTTTCATAGGCGAACATGCGCAAACCAAAACACTTGGTTTGGGTTGGCACAACACTAGCGATGAGCTACACTTCGTTACAAATATTGATAACTATGACAATAATTCATATTTAACTAAGCGAGTAATGTTATCAGTAATATCACAAATATACGATCCATTAGGTCTTCTTTCACCTGCAGTCATAATTTCAAAAATGATTCTACAAAAATTATGGCTGAGTAAAATTGATTGGGATACTCCGGTCTCTCAGGAAATTGCTAACATTTGGAAACATTTTATTTTTACGTTAAGATTTCTAAACGATATTCGCATCCCTCGTCACGTGAAAGGTGAACATACTCAATACACAGAACTTCATATACTAAAAACATTTACTAAAAACTTTCCTACAAAACCGAGTAACTGAAATAAATGAACTCACGGGCGATTCAGTGTGGTTACATGTAAGCAGTAAGGACAACCCAGCTGATTTATTATCTAGAGGTTGTAGCCTAGATTTGTTAAAGGATAACGAACTTTGGTGGTACGGTCCGTCTTATTTACATAATCGTTTACATTACTTCAAGCAAACTAAATGCGATAATTCCGAAGTATGTAACTTACCAGATTTAAAACACAAACAAACCTGCTTACCCAATATTCAAAACGAAGACATAATCAACTTCGATAAATACGCGTCATTTACTAAACTCATACGAATAGGTAGCTACGTACTTAGATTCATAAATAACTCACGCCTCAAGTCAGCTGACCGAGCCAATCGGCAAACCGGTTTGTTATCAGTGAGAGAACTCGGCTCCTCACAAAGAATGCTAATTAGACTCGTACAAAGGCATTCCTTTCCAGATGTTTTAAATAACTTAGTCGCTCAGATTCCTATTAAGCGAAGTTGTAAACAATATAATAGGATTTCAAGTCTAAATGTTTTTATTGATGAACATAAAATAATTCGGGTTGGCGGTAGATTGTGTAATTCGTCCGATTTTACCTACGATAAGAAACATCCGATTTTATTATGTAGTAAGCATCCTTTTACAATTTGTTTATTTAAATACAAGCATGTACGATTATTACAACCTCCGGGCCGGGCCTCAACTTCTATTAGCTACCATGCGTGAATGTTGGTGGCCGTTGAACGCTAGAAATCTCGCTAGAAAAATAGTACACGAATGTGTAACGTGCACACGTATCCGGGGTAAGACATTAGCACCTATCATGGGCAACTTACCTCCCGAGCGCTTAGAACCTGGCTACCCGTTTATGCGAACCGGTGTAGACTATGCGGGGCCAGTTTTCATAGTATCCAGAAAGGGCAGAGGTTCTAGACTCACTAAGGCATACATTTGTCTTTTCATTTGTTTTACGACTAGAGCCATGCATTTGGAACTCGTCACTAGTTTATCCACAAACGACTATATTTTAGCATTAAAACGTTTTATTAGTAGGCGAGGTACGCCTCGCACTATCTTTTCTGATAACGGTAGAAATTTCGTGGGCGCGGAAAAGGAGTTTCCTTTATTCTTAGAGAAGGAATCGGAAGCCATCATTAATTACGCTTCCAATAATAGCATTGAATTCCGATTTATTCCTCCTTATTCCCCACATTTTGGCGGTCTATGGGAGGGCGGGGTGAGATCATGCAAGTATCACCTGAGACGCATAGTAGGTAACGCGCGACTAACTTACGAGGAATTTTCCACGGCTTTGACACAAATCGAAGCTGTCTTAAATTCCCGTCCAATTTCACCTCTTTCCTCAGACCCTTCTGACCTTACCCCCTCACCCCCTCACACTTCCTCATTGGCCGACCGTTAACGTCGCCACCTTCAAGGAATGTTCCAGACCAGCCAAGTTCGAGTCTGACACGCTACGAACGCATCGAGCACCTGCGGCAGCACTTCTGGCGGCGCTGGTCCACAGAATACGTTTCGGAGCTACAACTGCGAACTAAGTGGAAGATCAGGCAGGAGGACATCACCTTGGGCAGCCTCGTCCTCATCAAGGACGACCAGTTGCCACCGTTAAAGTGGCGACTTGGTCGTGTTCTGCGTATACTTCCAGGAGGAGACGGCGTGGCACGAGTGGCTGACATCCACACAGCTGCTGGGACGATCAGACGTGCCTTCTCCAAGATCTGCCCGCTGCCTCCGCAGCCTGTGGGCGACGACGCCTGACTACGTGCCGGGAACCATTTTGGAAGCAGTGCTTCCAAGGCTGGGGGCATGTTCACGCCTACTGCTAGCGCCACCTATCCACAAGATGACGCACTCGGTGCGTGAGCGCAGCGGCCCGACCTCTGCAGCTGGGTGGACATCAGCTCCGCCTAGTTCGTCCACTGGCCACCACGCTCGCCTGGCGCTGCTACGTTCATTCTTCAGCATCATACAGTCATTCAGTCATTCTGTTCATTCACAGCGGCTATAAAAAGGCTTGCATTGTATCGAATCATTCCTTTTCACCTCGCATCCATCATCCAGTACAGACCCCCCGCCATGGCCATGGCGGTGTAACCCAAAACTGTACAAATCCAAAATTATTCAATATAGATGTGAAACCATAACGATAGATTCATTTCATCACCCGGGAACAGACCTCATCCTCAACAAATAGTGTTATCTAATTCATTAAAATTTATACGTCGCAGCGTAGAAGAAGGATGGTTGAGTTTTGTATGTAGATTGATAGCAATGCCAACACTTTCGTGATCAGTGACTGAAGATTCAATAACAAAGCAGGTGGCTTGCAATTTAGTTTTGACCATAATATGGTCCAGACAAGTGAGGCCATGAGTAGGTGTGGTATGAGCGGGAAGTATACAGTGACTAGCCAAGACGTTGAGGTATTCAAAGGAGCGCTTATCCTGAGTGTTGGGAGTTATGTCAATATTTATGTCTCCAAAAATGATTATGTTTTTATAGTTGGATAACTTTCTAAGCACTGCATCCAATGAATTACAGAAGGCACTTGTGTTACGCTGACCTGGAGGGCGATAGATGCCGATGACGCATATATCGGAGATTAATTTTAATATAAGACAATAAGCATCAATTATATGTGGTTCCTCTATTAAAGCTTTATAACTGTTTTTATGATAGATAACAACACCTTCATTTTGTGTTTTATTAGCAGTCGTAGCGGTACAAGTATAACTCTCCAGGTCAGGGACGAATTGGGTAGATTTAAGCCAACACTCCGTCAAAATTAATATGTCCCATTCAACGTCTGCACGAGTCAATAATGTATTAAAACTAGGCATATTACATTTTATGCTCCTCATAGAAAACAATTTTAAATTATTATATAGATAAATAGAATTGACTAATCAGTTTAGATGATGTAACTACACATGAAAATAAGTATATGTATGTAAGTCACAGCTATCATTATTTTGATATTTCCAATATACTAAATTTAGATGATATTATTTAAACAGATAAAAGGAATGCAGGCTTTGATGGTACAGCCACATAATGAGAAGAGATGATTAACACCTACCTCAGTGTGCTGAACAATCTTCACAGTTAACAGAAAGGATATTTCCTTTAGTTTCATAGCAAATTGCCGTTACAGATTATGTAGCATTTCTGTCGCATCTTATGCTCAGGTTTTATTCGAGCTCTAACGACACAAATCCCATCTCCATCTCTTTTCACTTGTACATATCCTATTGCTGAATTTCCATAGGATTCACGTTCAGATCTTGAACAAAATGAAAACAATTATAATTTGTACATATAATTATCTGCCAAATAACATAGAAAGTATCTAGTAAACTTGACAGACCGTTAATATCATCACATTTGATTAGTTTTAGCAATAACAAAAACGTGCGTGTTTAAATACGTAGTTTCGTTTAACATTTGTTTGTTTTACATTAATCAAAAATTATAGGTTATGTTTACTGTTTATCTTAATAACATTGTATCTATGTCTAAAATAACCAACATAGTGTGATATAGAATAATTACCTTGCAGCTTTTACTCCTTTTACTTCAGCGGACGTAGGATTTCATTGAATATCTTATGCCGACTTCATGAATGCATCTATTCTCGGCAAATTATCCGATTGTACTTTTACAAAACCACTTTCAGTCATTGTCTTAAATTATTTCTAATCTCACTATAATGCTAAAATTTCACTTAAACACTAAATTAATTCACAACACTCACGTTATTACTAAGTTTTAGAATTAAAGAGCTGCAATGCCATACAAACGTAAGCAATAAATACGTACGAACTTGTATATAAAGTGTTTGACGTCACGTTTCGTTTCAACTAGTGCTGATGCGTTTTAAAAATTTAAATTTTGCTCGCCTACTTAGCACTTTGGTGAATGCTTCAGGGTAGCCCGCGAAATTCAAATTTTCTTACGTTTTTTTGCAATTTGCAGGCCAGTGCTAGGTAGTATGTTGATTAAAATATTATTCGCGGTTGTAAGACGTATGTAGTTACAGAATTATATTCATCAAAATCATCAATACAACCCTCAAAATTCATAAAGGTGGAAAAATTACTTTTCCAAGGTCAAAATCAATCTTGCACCTTTATGAACTTGGAGGGTTGTATTGATGATTTTGATGATTATAATTCAGCAACTACATACGTCTTACAGGTGCAAAGAATATTTTAATCAACATAAAACCTAGCACTGGCCTGCAAATTGCAAAAAACGTAAGAAAATTTGAATTTAGCGCGCTACCCTGGAGCATCAGCCTTAATTTTAAATAATTACGAAGACATTAATTACTAAAATAATGGTTTAGATTATATATGCTGCCAATGAAGATTCGGAAAAAAATATTTAATCCAAATTTAAATTACATGCAAATTCCCCTACTAGTTATTGTTCTGAGATTTTTCCTATGTTAAAGTCATTTGTTTCGTTTTTGTTATGACTTAAGTTGCTTCTGTTTTTCTTCTGCCATCTATCAGAAAATATAAAGGACATTAGGAAAAAATGTCCCAATAGGCCAATAGTGATTTTTTAATAAGTACGAAATTGGCGAGTTTTCTGCGACAAAATGTATTTAATTTTGTCAATCTAAATTTCCATATTTTCACTACTTTACAGAAAGCGAAGCTATGAAAAAGAGGGGTAGAAAACCGCAAGTAGTTAGGAAAACACAAAATTAATTATTTAAAAAATATGCTAATGAGTTACAAAAACCTAATGTTAAATATAACGACCCCATCTTCACACTTATGGCCGAAGAACTAGGTACCAAAATGACACCAATAGCTTTATACATGTCATTTAGAAACTATTGCAAAAATTCAGCAGCTTTTAATGTCGAAGAAAATCAAGGTCAAACACAAGACGATGTATCGGCAGATGATAATTCTACATTATCAGAGGATACATCACATGCAAGTCGAAGCTCAGTAACTTTCACCCCAACTAATACCGTTGAAAACATTGAATCAACTGGTCAGAATAAAATATTTTCATTTGACATAGATGTCTACGATCTAAAAAAAATTACACCTTTAATTGCGTACAAAAAAAGAAAAGACTTCATTTCGATCACATCTAACTTTACCAAAGTATAAATGGTCTGATATGATTAAAAAGAAATATGGCAAAATTCAAAGTTGCGTTGTACGTGGGTTTCGAAAAAAAGCATAATTCAGCAAGACTATATTAAATTAAAAGGTCATTGTCGTCAAAGATTGAAATATCAACTTTAAAATTAACCGAGAAAATACAGACATTGTTGTGTAATATACAGAACATACAAAAATCAATCAAGCATAAAGTAGTAAAAAAATCAAAACTAACGCCGTACACAAGACATCAACTAGCTAAAAACCTAAAATTCAAACCAGCTATTTTGGTTCGCCATGAATTAGCTTCAAAACTGATTACTCTTGAAGACCATGAGAATACTGAACCGCCAGTGTTGCCGTCCATTTCCGCTTTACGACAAATTAAATCAGAGGCTAAAATTGGAGAATTGTTTGATGCAAATCCATTGACATCACTAATAATTATGGCCAAAACTTCAGATTATGCAAACACTATCCGTGAAATTCATTTTCATCCACATTTTCATATTTATTATTGGACAGATAAGAAGTTGAATACTATAATACCTATTATAATAAATTTGGCAAAGTTACCATTACAATTGATGCAACCGGCTCTTTTTGCGAAACGATACACCTACCTGATGGCACCCGACTTACCAAAACACACTGTTTTTGTACGCTGGACTTATAACTGCTAATGAAAAATTTAAATCTGTCCCTGTTCTCCAAATGGTAACCGATTCTCACAGTGCAACATCAATCTCAAATTGGTTAAAAAAATGGGTAAACGGTGTAACTGACGTGCCCCACGAGGTAATCACTGTCGATTCCTCAGCTTTGCTATCCGCTATCACACAGGCTTTTACATCGCTTAATAGTACAAAAGACTATATTCACCACCTATTTGCTGTTTTGGAGGGAAAAACAGGAACTTTACCTGCTACTTTCATTAGATTTGACACTAGCCATTTCACAAAAACACTACATGTAAACTCGTATAAAATATTTTTATATACGCTGTATATTGATGATCAAGAAATGCGAAGAGTACGATGTAGCAAAACAGATAATTGAAGATATTGTGAAAACATGTTTAGGACAATATAACGATAGTGATATTATGTCTGCAAAAGCTAAGATTATTGAAGCTAAAACACGCCTTGATTCATTTACCGATGTGATTGATACAACTAATAAAGCAGCAGATGATATTAAAGAAGACATTTATAAAGAGGAGAATGTGAAAGAAGAATTGAATATAATTGAAAGCATTGAATTTATGACGTGGTTTGACCACTTAGTCGATTCTAACAAAAAAAAAAACATAATAGAGAGAAACGCAAATTCATATTATTATCCGCCCTTTTTATCTACCCTAAAAAGGTTATTATATAAACTGCCGCTATGGTCGAATCTATTGTGTCCCTTTTTTACTTCACAAAATAAAGCTTCATCCTCATCGGCGGTAGAAAGTTACTTTAAAACTTTAAAGAATCTTATATTTAAAACAAAGATTTCAAGACAGAATTAATCAATTTATGAAAATTCATTTGGAAAATTTAGACGGAGTATTAAACATTGCTCTTGTTGATATTTAGTCGATTTTAATAAAGCAAAAATTAATCTTTAATCTTCTTAAACTGGCAACACTATGAGTACTGTCACTAAACGAATGTTATAAAAGCGTTGGTTACCTTTAGTCACTTTCACTTCTATCTACACTGTGCTAGGAGGCAGATATTATAACCTTCCTTGTGAGTCTTTTAAATTTGAATAATAAACGAGTTAACGTTTATTTAAAAATTCGAACCGCTGCAGTTTTTCTTCACACCCATTTCCTATAGGTTATGGGTCCAGGACTGCTTTAATACTGTGCGTGCTTGTGTGTGTGTGCTTTACTCTTACTGTGTGCTGATCAAATAGTAAACACTACGTGGCACATCATGGAAAAATTGAAGACCAAGCGAAATATTAAAACTTTCGGCGGTGAGAGATGCAGCGTGTGGAAGTTCTGAATTCATACGATGGCGTCATAACTGCGAGCGAGGCGTTATCCGAAGATAGTTTAAGTTTGGCCTTCGTTAAAACACGATTGTTGGATCAAGATATAAAATTGAAAAATGTGGGTAGTGACACAATTGGCAAGATTCTACACGTCGAAAATAAAACTCAAAAATTCAACCAAAGAAATCACGACGACACTAAGCCTAAATCAAACCAGCAAAAATTCAAGGCTCTCAAGAATTCTTTCACGAAGTGTTACCATTGTAGACGCATGGGTCATATCAAAAATAACTGCTACTACTTAAAATGGATGCTTCAAGCTCCAATGAGGTTTCCGAATTCACATTTATGTCCGGAACCGATGAGGGTTGCGACCACATCATCATCAGACCCACATCATTAACAGGGAAGTAACTTTTCAAATTAAATTATAGGGAACGTGCAGGAACTATAGGTGGCAGCACTAATCGACAAAAGAGACACTATGCGGACAGAAAAGGAAACTTATTATTTCTCATCATGCTTTCAATTTACAAGACAAAATTGTCTCTTCAATTCTATTATTTTTCAATATGCTAAAAGGTATAAAATATAAGTTCCGGTCTATCAAAAACGATCGTCAGCGTAATATAAATGTTTAATAATATGAATTTTATATCTTTCGTTTACTTTCTGATGAAAATTGAGGTGTATGAAGACATGGTGGCTGGCATAACTAAGACAGCTTTCTTATTTTCAACCTTTCAACACATGTTATAATGGAAGGGAATCCTTCAGTATCTCCAGGCTCTAATAAATCAATTAGTTCACAATCATTTGATGAAGCAATCAATAAAATGCAGTCCGTAGCAATAGATACAAAGCGATACAAAACTTAAAAAACCAAAGGAGTGCAGCCAACTAAAAACATTATTGTGGGTATAACCATGTTTATATTCTGAGTACATGTGGAGTCTTTGATTAACTGTTGAGGGATATTCGGTGTGAACTTTAGTGCGGTCTAGTAGAACACGTGTATGGTGAAGTATAAATGGTTCTGGTATGTTTGCATGGACGGTTGATTTTGAGGGCCTTTTCAATGCAGAGTGTAACAAAAACAAGTTGTTTTCAAATATTTTTCTTTACTGCGTTTATCCATTTTTTGCGTTCTTCACCAAAACATGGTATGATAGAAGTATTCTTTGGAAAGTAATAGAATTTTACGCTAATTGATTTATTTTCATTTTTGTGGATGTATTGGTACCTACATCCAGAAATGCAACAATGCATTATGATTTTTAATTAATTTTCACTATTAAATTAATTCTGTTTACTTGTTAGAAAAGTCTATGTCAAGCATGAATAGAGCACAAGATTCGGATTGGCGACGCCAGTTGGCAGCACCGTCGTTGTGCACGTTCCCTATACCTTTAAAAATTTCAGTTGCTAAACACAGTGAATTCATTAATTACAGCTGCCATGGTACTCTGGAAGACGGGTTGTACTGTCGAGAGGTGCCACACAACCTGTTGTTAGTAACCAAGATGCAGCGTGCTGGATTGACAATTACCTTCGACCAGCATGGAACAAATATCAGTAAGGACGGTAAAATACTGATACAAGGTATGGCAGTTAATCATTTAATTTGTGTTAATTTTGAAGTTAAAGTTAATCAACCTGTTTCTCAAAATATGCAACAGTTATGGTTCTAATTACAATTTGTGGCATCTACGGTTATGCCATATTTGTAAACAGAAGTTTTTAGACCTGAAAAATAACTGTATGACTGATGAAATACGCTTAATTGAGGTGGTATCACCTAATGATAAATTATGCGAAGCTTGTATAAACGAGAAACAGGCACGGTTACTATATTTTAATACTTCTAAAGATAAAAATCACATTAAACGACTATTGTTTGTTGTGCATACTGAAGTGTGTGGGCCAATCACTCCTAAAGTCGATAATAAGAACTATTATGTCATGTGTTATTTTATTGATCCATTTACTCACTATTGTGTTGTGTACCTAATAACACATAAATCAAACGTGTTCTGTTTCTACAGATTTTGTGACAAAAAGTGAGGGTTAATTTAATTTAAAACTGGTTAATTTTGTACTGTGACAGTGGTTGGGAATACTTGTCTAATGAAATGAAAGATTACTCTGTTTCTAAAGGAATTTCATACCATTTTACTATTCCTAGAACACCACAGCAAAATGGGGTTTTGGAACGTATGGTTAGGACAATAACGGAAAAAGCCCGCGGTATGATAAGCGGTGCATAATTGCCTGAGTGTTTGTTTTTTGGGGTGATGCAGTCATAACTGCAATTAATATTTAATAAATAATACACCTAACTCAAACTCCATTTGAATTGTAGCACGACAAAAAAAAAACAAAACCTGTAATTAAGTATCTAAAGGTTTTTGGTTCTACTACCTGTGTGCATAATAAAACCAGTAAAACAAAATTTGATGAAAAACGTGGAAAAGTATTCTAGTTGGGTATATACCTAATGGCTATAAAGTATGGAACACTGAACGCGGAAAATATGAAATGTTGCGAGGTTAATTTTCTCAGGAAATGAAATTGAACATTTCCATGACAAAAGTGGTGTTTCTGACGTGGTGTCAAAACCAGTGTCAATAAAACTAGTGGTAGTTTTAGTACCTGATAGATGAGGTTAATTTTCTAAAATCCAGGACGACGTTACAATGTAGTGAAGGAAATGAAATTGAACATTTCCATGACAAAACTGGTGTTACTGACGTGGTGTCAAAGTCAGTGTCAATAAAACCTCATTGCAGTGACAGTCCTAAATCTGATATTTCCAAAGCCGATGGTTTAAAATCAGATGGATCAAAATCAGATACCTAATTCAATATTAAACAAACAATCCGAAATCAGATGGTTCGAAATCTGATGAATCAGTTCCGTGTAGTAAAAATCGAAAATTAAATAATTCCAGCATACTCAAATGATGACAAGACATGTACTAGTTCTCGTGATAAAAATATCGGCGATTCTTGTCAATTGAGAGTGATATGATCAAGGGTCGTCCCCCTGACTAGTTTCATGTAATTAATGATATTTTATTGTGTGCTGAATAAATTAGTAGCAAAGTACCCACATCATAATACAAATCGGGATGATAGGAATAGTCCTTCCCATAGGGGAAGGTGCAATTATGGATGAAACATATTCAGTTTTAGCTAATGATATATACCTGGACGTTAGTACTTAGAGCAAGTAACAGGAATAGTCGTTTGTAAATGGATTTTTAAATGGCATTTTAAACGATGAAATTTACATGAAAGTGCCAGAGGACTTACTTAGTAAAGACTATTACGTTTGTAAATTAAATAAAGCTCTGTATGGACTAAAACAAGATGCTAGGTGTTGGTTCAAATTATTTGATCCAGTGTCTTAAACAAAAAGGATTTGAAAATTCACAAGGCCGATGTTCATAAAAATAGTTACGTTTTGCTTTATGTCGATGATTTGGTTTTGATCTGTTTTAATCGGCAATCAATCGACCGACTTAAAAGTTATTTAAAAAGCAAATTTTAAATAGTAGATTTAAATGAGATAAATTTTTCCTAGGCCTTAAAATTACTCGAAGTAATTAATTATTAACTTTAGATCAAAGTTCTTATATAAAAACCATTTTAGATAAATTTGGTATATCTGACTGTAATCCCATTAGTAGTATACCTATAGAAAATAAACCTTATTACGAAGCTCTAAATGTAGACAGTGAATATAATGCACCTTGCCGTAATCTTATTGTGTGTTTAATGTACCTACGCCTACGTTGTGACTAAAGTGTTGGTATTAATATTTTGAGCAGATACACAAACGAAAATAACAAAGAGTTGTGGTTATGTCTCAAGAGTGCTTTGGTATTTGAAGGGCATTATAGAATTAAAATGAAGGTACAAAAAGTGTAATGATTTTAATAATATGTTATGTGGGTATGTGGATTCAGTAGTAGTGGGTAGTAAGATGAGTGGTAATGATAACAATGATAGAAAAAGTACCACAGGTTATTTATTTAAATGATTTAATAACTACACAATAACTTAGAATACAAACAGGTAAATGACTGTTGCGGCTTTTTCGACTGAGGCTGAATACAATCATGACCTTATTTGAAATGCTGTAAAAGAGGCATTATGGCTAAAGTCTCTAGCAGCACGTATTAAAATGAATATTGACTACCCAAATGCCATTTTTTGAAGACAATTATGGTTGTATACTGTTCTTTCTATGATCTGTGGTTGTATATGTATAGCAAATAATCCTGCTAGTCATAAAATGTCAAAACATATTGACATCAAGTATTATTTCTCAAGGGAACAAGTTGAAAACAATATAATAAAATTGTTTTATATACCCACAGGTAAACAAATAGCGGATGTGCTAACGAAGCCGCTACTACTTATTGTAAATTAATTGATTTGATGAATTGTATAATTAATTGTAAATTAATTAATAAGAGTTATGTTATCTGTTAATTTTATGATGAATTATAATATAAGAAATTAATTCATTTTGGTGAAATGGTCTGGCTAGGTTTTTCTGGGTTTTCCTAGTCCTTGCAACAAATGTTGGGCCATAAATATTGTAATTCTCCCAGCAATCACTTGGAAGGTGTATAGTATTCTGGTTATTTAGGTGAATGATTGTAAATAAATCTGATTGTATTTGGTTGATTGATGATTAATATTTTAAAGGGGGCATGTTGATATTTAGTCGATTTTAATAGAGCAAAAATTAATCTTTAATCTTCTTTATACTGGCAACACTATGAGTACTGTCACTAAACGAATGTTATAAAAGCGTTGGTTACCTTTAGTCACTCTCACTTCTATCTACACTGTGCTAGGAGGCAGATATTATAACCTTCCTTGTGAGTCTTTTAAATTTGAATAATAAACGAGTTAACGTTTATTTAAATTCGAACCGCTGCAGTTTTTCTTCACACCCATTTCCTATAGCTCTAAGTGATTTATGTCAAAACATAACCAACAAAAGAACTCCGCTACCGACAATTGCCAGAAAGAGAAAAAGTAAAAACATTTACAGATAAAAACAGCAAAAAATCAGAAATGTAAAAGTCATCAAATATTTCCTAGAGACTCTATATTTTCTGACGAACCTTCGTTTTGTGAGAATTGGAGAGGAAAAAATGCTGAAGTAGCAGACTCAATATCAGAAAAAAATAACGTAAAATTTATTAAAAATGGTAATCTATGTAATTCTGTCAGTGACGGTGAAAATGAAATTATATTAATCAACACGTGTGGCCTGGACTCCATAATGTACCTTTTGTCTGTAGGATACAATACCAATCACAATATCAAAAACAGTATCGATATTATCCAAAAAAAATTGATTGCCAAATACATTAAACATTTAAGTGAAAGTCATTCACCACATCATAAAGACCTTTATGAAATGAGATGTGAAATAGCACTTGAATATTTTAAAAAAACGCAAGAAGGTAAAATTATAAATGTTGATTGTGCTTGTAATGCTACCTATATATTTGAAAATATTTTATTAAATTTTATTAACAGTGCAGTTTTCACAAAACAGTGTTCTAACGAATTGTGTGCGTCAAACAAGATATTTCGAGAGGTCGCTTTTTTGCCGATTAATCTAGATATGATACGAATTTTTGGGTTTTCCAGCCTAGAAGATGCAATTTGTATTGGGGATGAAAATAATACCTGTGTGTCATGTAAATGTTTAAGTAAATCAAATTACGAGCTGTCTAATTTGATCTCATTTGAATTGAACGGGACAGATAAAGTTTGTTTAAAGGAATTACCCGAAACAATCAGTTTAAGAGGAAAATGCTTTAGAATATTAGGTGTTATTGAATTTGTCGCCCCGTTGAATCCGGCTGGTCTTGGTCACTACAAGGGGCATGGTTTTGTAAATGGCCGCATGGTCTGTTATGATGATTTAATAATAGTAGAGAAGAACAACCTATTTATTTACACATTCTGACATACGGTTTGGCTGTTCCTAATTTTGAAGAATAAAGATAAAAATAAAATATTACAAAACACTACTGCGCTGCGAGGTCTCTCGACCACAGTTCGTGTTTTTGGCAGCGCAGTCGTTTTTATTTTACATTTTAGTGACAAGTTTATTTTAAAAACAATACGTTACACATCAAGTCTTTAAATTTGATATCCATAATGTAATAATTGACGAAAATAATTGTTTTCATATTTGAGGAGCTATTTATTTAGCCGCTATTTTCTCACAAAAATTATAGCATTCAACACTAACTCGCTTCTTTGGACTTAACTATTTCTGATTTATTTGAATAAGTAGTTGTTACAAAAAGTTTTCAGACTATTGTTTTATGTTACATTTAAGTTTATTATATTATATTTTTCTTATGAATCGTGTTTTATTTATTGACATGAATATGATTGCTTTGCAGATTGCGATGTCTCTCGTAAATCATCGTCCAAAAAAGTAACAAAATCATATGCACCCTACAAAATTTTCTCCTACGAAAAACATAAAATCAATTTTCTCTTAAAGTATGGCATTTTGAGGAACGAACGATATGTTACGTTTTAGTTAAAAAATAGTAAAAAAAACTTGTTCTAATTTGCGTTATTCTAAGAGGTTGAGCCTAGTCAATAAAGCCGAAAATGTTGGGCTCTCAGTTCAGACGTTTTAGTAAAATTCAACTCTCATTTACTTTTTAACAATTAACTTTTGTATCATTATTTCTTTTTAACTAATTCACAGAGGTTTCTAAGTAACATTTAAGAAAGTCGTATTTATATATTTCTTCAGATAAATTCATTTTTTGCAGATTCCTCAATCCAGACATGTATGAATTGAGGGCCCTAGATAAACCGCGATAAATTTTTAATGTGATATTCTACAGATTTGGGAATTTCTTAAAATATTTAAGAAATTCTTAACTAAATTCTTAAATAAAAATGAATAACTCGGAGATAGTACTTTTTGAGATTTAGACTATGCCACTTTACGCAAGCGTCTGGATTGAGGGCCCTAGTTATTTGATCATAACTATTTTAATTCACATTTAAGAAATTCATGGCCTATTGCTTAAAGTTTTTACTATTTTTAAGTAAATTCCCTATAAGTCTTATTTCGTTTCTCAAAGATTTAAAAAATGGGCCCTCAATCCAGACAGCACACCAGCGAGTGCTCTCGGGTGAGTGTACAGCCGACATTACATATTTTACCTGCCTATCTAACCTCCACAACCCAGTTAGTACTGGGTAATACGATCAGACTGGTTATCAGATTATTGAGTCACTGATTACCTTTTACGACAACCGATGCCAACGGCTTATCGTGCTTTCCGAGGCACGGAGGAAATTCCGTGTGCAATGGCCTTTCACGGATAGGCCTTGGAAAGAACTGCTCAACGATGAAGAAGACACACTCATCGGCAAAACGTAATATTTAGAAAATATTGTTTAGTTTATTTTATTCCGCTTTCAATATTGACAGATTTCTCATCAAAACGCCTTACCTCGACTGTAGAAAGATCGCCAATGGTCTGAAATCATATTCATAAATTTATCTTATTCTACATTCTTTACTTGTCACATTTATAAGTTATAATTATAAATATATCATATGTGAGTGTTATCAAACTAGGTATAATGTCGTGGGCTCTCAACTATTATCGGCGCTGGGTTGGCACTGGCTGCCGGCGCTAACTGCCAGCGCTGGCAGCCGCCTTTGGTTCGATGGATTTCAGTCATCTTCTGTATTAGTTTTTGTACTCACTACTGCTGTCGCGTTGAAGCCTACAGCCTGAAATGTGCATAAATAAAACAATTTGTCTTCGTCAAAAGTAACAACATTTTTTTTATTTTTTTTTATTACAATATGGGCCTGCTCTTGACCTCGATCACGCCTGATGGAAAGCGATGGATGAAATCTATGATGAGACGAGCGTGCCCAGAAGATGCCTGTTGTGTGTGTATGAACACAGACGCTGGCGGAGAGTTCCACACTTAGGCTGTGCGCATAATAAAAGTGGAGGAGAAGCGCTTAGTACAATTACTCATTTAATCTTAACGATTGAGTAAAGTAAAAAAAAGTGAGCCGTCGCGGGACGCCTGGCAGATGTGAAACATCTAAATTATTTGGTTCAAGTAATATGCTTAAAAAAAGTAAATCTAAAAACCAAACACATTAAATAAAAGAAAATAAAAACAAAATGAATCGTTTCACAAAAAGAAAATCCTTATGCTGGAATCGAACTCGAAGTCACGAGATTGTAACCTAGCGCTCTGTGCTCCGACACCAGCTGACTTGTTGTAAACCGGGTCGAATAATAAATGTAGATCTTATGGTGCTTCAAACACTCGATTTTCATTTGTTTTGCCACGGCGTCGCGACTCTCGCCGCGCGATTTTCGTTTGTTTTTTTTGTTTACCCGCGTCTATAGCTGTTTCACATCAAAAAAGCTTTCACGTGTCAGTGTTTAAAATGTTTTGAACTTTCTAGGTCATCTGGAACTGGGTTAAAATTTTGATCTATAAGTCAGTCATTCATTAAGATGATGATTTTGGGTTGTTAATATCTAAATAACCGTTTGAGGTGCGTTAATGCAATTTAGAGCACACATGTAAGTATCTCGCAAGTCTCAATATATGAGCCAAATTTGACATGTTTATGTGAAATAGTTTTTGAGTTATGAAGGAGTCAAAAGTAGCTCCAAATGGTTCGTGTAATATTACCACGGTGCTGCTCGCCAGTTCTGTTTGCTTGAACTTGGCTTGTGTCTAGACATAGTCGAATTTCTTACTATTGACAAATGCAAAGCAGATAATTGGTATTCTAAAATAATTAGGACTAGAACCGACTAGGTGGACAGACGATCTCATTAAAGTGGCCGGAAGAAACTGGATAGCCATGACACAAAACCGCAAAAAATGGAGAAATTTGGAAGAGACCTACACTCAGCATTGGGTGGTCAAGGGTTGAAGAAGATGAAGAAGATTCTAAAATAGAAGCCAACAATTAGATTTATTCTTACCGATGCTGTTGCCATCATACCCGTGCACTAAAAATATCAAGTACATAATACATTTTGATATAAGTGAGGAAACTTTGTTATTGCGGTCGAGCAGGAACTAACACTCGAGCCGTAGGCGAGATTGTTAAGCAGAGAACTGTACCAAACGTTTTTCAATAGACTTTCGAAGAAATTGTATTATGGAAACAACTTTTTGTCATGAATTATTAGGAAACTGTGATTTAATTTACGTTTTTTTTCACGCTTTGCTTTCGCCAGGTCGGAGGAGAAACAAAGTTATGAAGCCGCTATACAGACTAATATGGAAAATAGAAAAATAAAATACATATTTTTGAATTTAGAACACAAATAAAACATGTTAATTTGTTCATAAAAGTAAATATTTTTAAAATAATCATGTTTATTTATGATATTCTATTTATAAACACGATTTAAAAATTTCAAAAATATTTACGCCGTAAAGACGCATGTGTTAGAGTTTCGAGTATATAACTATGTAGATATGTAACTAGATGTATTTAAATATTTAATGTTCGTGACTTATTAGGTATAAAATATAAACAATCAAAATCAAAGCATTTATTTCAAGTAAGCCAGTTACAGGCACTTTTGAATTGTCGAAACAAAGATGAAAATTAAATGTAGCTATAGTCCCAGTCACAAGACATAAAAACTGTGAAAGTACTGTAGTTGCCCATTCCCTAGCGTAGATCTCTATGGAGAAGAACGGGCAAGAAACTCCATGGACACTCTTTTAAATCAGAATATGGTTACAAAACACAATGGAATACAATGGGATTCACTTCATAATAACATTATATTTACCTCGTAGTATATAACAATTAACCGTAGTAGTGTATATAACACAACGTTACGTAGCAATATATCGACCATACCTAATAAACAACACACATAATAATAACATAATAATAACCACAATCATCTTCATTATCTTGTTATAATGAAGATGATTGTGATTCACCTTCATTATCACAATCATCATTTTATCACAATCGTCGTTTTATCACAATGATCAATTTATCACATCATCATCATTTTATCACAATCGTCGTTTTATCACAATCTTCATTTTATCACATCATCATCATTTTATCACAATCGTTATCATTTTATCACAATCATTATCATTTTATCACAATCATTATCATTTTATCACAATCATCATCATTTTATCACAATATTAATCTAACCTAAACTAACACAATCACCATCGTAGTTATTCACAATCACTAACACAATCACCATCGTCGCACTATCACAATCTCCATCGTCGCACTATCACAATCACCATCGTCGCACTATCACAATCACCATCATCGCACTATCACAATCACCATCATCGTTGTCACAATCACCATCATCGTTATCACAATCACCATCATCGTTGTCACAATCACCATCATCGTTGTCACAATCACCATCATCGTTGTCACAATCACCATCATCGTTATCTCAATCACCATCATCGTTATCACAATCACTATCATCGTCATCACGACAAACGAACAATGTAATCAGAATAGTATTGTCAACCATAATCAAAATAATGTCATACCTTAGATGTTAACGCCCCAAAAGTCGTAGAGCGACTGAACCCGCTCCAGTGAGGCTCCGCTCTTTTATACCCGTTAACAAATAAGTATGATTCACAAGTGACCGTTGAGTCAAATCAGTGTTTGACTTGTACACAAATAAGTTTGTTATTTAATTAATTCATTTTAACAATTGATTAGACAAAATAAAACAGATAATATTTGCATTTATAGGTATTTCAAGTATTTATGTATTTAATACTAGACACATAATAATTTAATTTATCTAACACGGCCATACTGATAAGTACTTCGCTCTCGAAGTACAAACACAATATTCTTATTATATATAGGTACATTTTATTAACATAATATCAGTAATCGTTTCATAGTAATCATGCTATAATCAATAATCAGACCTTACTGGGCAGACCAAACCCCCGCAGTCAGTGAAGCTTAATCACCCGCAGCCAGTGAATGTCATACCACAGCTAAGGTTTTAATCCATAATACAATCATATCTTAAATTAATATTATAATATGGTATAATCAATAATCAGACCTTACTGGGCAGACCAAACCCCCGCAGTCAGTGAAGCTTAATCACCCGCAGCCAGTGAATGTCATACCACAGCTAAGGTTTTAATCCATAATACAATCATACCTTAAATTAATATTATAATAAACCTTCTACTACAACGTTTTGCTCAGTCCACTCTCCGGGCCATAGGCGATTTTTTTTTTTTTTTTTTGCAACTATTAAATTCCTTATATTTTCAATACCCCTTAATGAGAATCTGTCATTATCTAATATGTTCATAATTTCGTAAGGTCCCTTAAATTTTGCTGTTAGTTTGTCATGTCGCCTATGGTCTTGATTTACATAAATGGTGTCACCTACGCTATAACTTATGTTATCTCTACGCGTTTGGTCAAAGCGGTTTTTGAATTTATCGGCAACAATTTTAAGACGTTGATGTGCTAACTGACGATCGGCCGTTACGTCAATAATTATATTATCATCTTGTATTACCTCATCTAATCTAGCTTGTATACACGGGATGTTAGAGTTTCTGCCAATAAGCAGCCTAATAGGTGAAAAGCCAGTTGATTGTTGTACAGTAGTGTTTAAGGACAATTGGACCTTCCACAAAACGCTCGGCCAGTCTGACACATCAGTACAAGAAGAGCTGTTCTATATTTTAGTTCAAAGAAAATCATCTAATCGGACCACTGCTAAAATTGGTTCTTCTATCGGAAATTACTATAGGAGTTCCAAATAAGGTAGTGACATCTCATTAAAACTGGTACTAATTCTTGGGCATTAAGATTTTGAAAAAAATACTGTATATTATTAACATAATTAAAACCACTTTTTATATTTATCGAGATATAAATCTTTGCTTTTAGATTTCCTACTTTGTCAATTTGATGCTAAATAAGAGTGAGAGGATATGTGCCTCTATCAATAATTTATCAAAGGATCTATAATCGGCGTAAAGTCTCAGACTGTTATCTCTTACTAAAACCACGTGACATCTATTAACCTCTTTCACACCATGGTGCCAAGCGACGCACTATTTATTTATTTTTTATTTTTTTTGTAACTGACAAAGCTTTATTATGCGAAAGTGAATTAATATTGATTTTAACTTAGCCGTTTGGATATTACAATTATTTAGCATGGAGCAAGCTGTTTACGTGTAAGTCTACATAGCTATGAGCTTTCCTCCAATTTCTACTTTCTTCACAATCTGTAAGAATTTCTACCAGATAAGATTATAATTAATTATAAAAAACGAATACATCAAGTTCTATAAATAAACATCTTAATAAGGCTGAGGTCAATCCCACTTCTGATGTTAGAGTTTCGAGTATATAACTATGTAGATATGTAACTAGATGTATTTAAATATTTAATGTTCGTGACTTATTAGGTATAAAATATAAACAATCAAAATCAAAGCATTTATTTCAAGTAAGCCAGTTACAGGCACTTTTGAATTGTCGAAACAAAGATGAAAATTAAATGTAGCTACAGTCCCAGTCACAAGACATAAAAACTGTGAAAGTACTGTAGTTGCCCATTCCCTAGCGTAGATCTCTATGGAGAAGAACGGGCAAGAAACTCCATGGACACTCTTTTAAATCAGAATATGGTTACAAAACACAATGGAATACAATGGGATTCACTTCATAATAACATTATATTTACCTCGTAGTATATAACAATTAACCGTAGTAGTGTATATAACACAACGTTACGTAGCAATATATCGACCATACCTAATAAACAACACACATAATAATAACATAATAATAACCACAATCATCTTCATTATCTTGTTATAATGAAGATGATTGTGATTCACCTTCATTATCACAATCATCATTTTATCACAATCGTCGTTTTATCACAATGATCAATTTATCACATCATCATCATTTTATCACAATCGTCGTTTTATCACAATCTTCATTTTATCACATCATCATCATTTTATCACAATCGTTATCATTTTATCACAATCATTATCATTTTATCACAATCATTATCATTTTATCACAATCATTATCATTTTATCACAATCATTATCATTTTATCACAATCATTATCATTTTATCACAATCATTATCATTTTATCACAATCATCATCATTTTATCACAATATTAATCTAACCTAAACTAACACAATCACCATCGTAGTTATTCACAATCACTAACACAATCACCATCGTCGCACTATCACAATCTCCATCGTCGCACTATCACAATCACCATCGTCGCACTATCACAATCACCATCATCGCACTATCACAATCACCATCATCGTTGTCACAATCACCATCATCGTTATCACAATCACCATCATCGTTGTCACAATCACCATCATCGTTGTCACAATCACCATCATCGTTGTCACAATCACCATCATCGTTATCTCAATCACCATCATCGTTATCACAATCACTATCATCGTCATCACGACAAACGAACAATGTAATCAGAATAGTATTGTCAACCATAATCAAAATAATGTCATACCTTAGATGTTAACGCCCCAAAAGTCGTAGAGCGACTGAACCCGCTCCAGTGAGGCTCCGCTCTTTTATACCCGTTAACAAATAAGTATGATTCACAAGTGACCGTTGAGTCAAATCAGTGTTTGACTTGTACACAAATAAGTTTGTTATTTAATTAATTCATTTTAACAATTGATTAGACAAAATAAAACAGATAATATTTGCATTTATAGGTATTTCAAGTATTTATGTATTTAATACTAGACACATAATAATTTAATTTATCTAACACATGCATATCTAAAAAAATTAAAATCACCGTCGACTATACGAATTGAACCAATTTGAGTTGTTATGTATCCGTGGAAATTATTATTTCCGCACTAGTTGTGATAAATGAAAAAAAACCACGAGCGTGAAATACGTTGCATGTTGAACCTAATCGTAGTGCGATAAGAGCTAGTGTTCAAAGAAGTGTATTGAAATAGTACATTACTGCAGCGGCCAGCAACAGAGGCATTAATTAAAACTCTCGCGTTGAAGAGTTCATTTGGTTTTTTTTTTCAATAAACCGCTTTCTATTTGCAAGCCAATTCGAAATTTAAATAAAACCTTTGATAAGTTACGTCCTTGGTTGCCATGTTTCAGGGTAAAAGATCGTTCCATTTTTTAATAACACGACGGATATGAGTCTATTATGTAATTTATTTGGCCGCTAAACACGACAGTTATGGATTTTCATACAACTTTTGCCGGCCGCTGGTCGCATGTATCTGGCCAGTACAGCAATTTCGATTTATCTCGAAGAAGGTTGTCAAAATAATGCTCAAAATTCCAAGCATGTTTGAGAAAAGGATATAATTGAGTTGTCGGACATAATTATGCTACCGTTAATTAATGTCAATCCTAATGAAACTCCTTTTAGAAATACGAAACGATTACCACTTGTATGGGCCCTATTCTTTTTCTCATTTGCGTACTTGATAACTTTTTGACTGCATCAGCGAACCCAAAATTCAGCTACGTGAGGAGTTCATTTAACTGATTTTAGGCCACATTTATTTTGAACTTTTTTCCATCGATACGCTAAGAAGAAGGAGAGTATGAAAGTGACATCTAAAACCAATGATATTTAATTAAACAGATATGTTATGAGCCCGCAATCGTGAAGACTCGAAAACGTGTCAATTGGCTTGTTTTTCCTTTATTCTGCGTCACTGCGTGTATGTGAGCTGGCTCTCCCCCGCGGCACACTTTTTTCGGTGGTTTTGTAGGTGTATAACATATCTGTTTGTTAGAATATCATTGTCTAAAACGCTTTAAAGTAAGAAAAACAAAAACAAAGAAAATCTCACATTTGCATGGCAGTCCGCTCCTTTGCACTACAACGAGAAATTATAAATTGTATTTATTAATTGAGCAGTTCTTCTTTCTTCCCTATAAAAGTAATTTAAAAAAATAATAACCTCGTACCTTGGCCGTACAGTTGATAGCACTTTGCTAGAAAATCAAAGAGTTTTGTTTTTTAGTATTTTTTTACACGTCCATCTCTTTTGCTCAGGTTTTTTGTGGATCCAACATTATTAATTAAAAAACTATAAAACTACACTACTACTATATATTATTAATTAAAATGAAATGTTTTTCCTTAGCACATAAGCATGATATAGCATTAAATGACTGTTCGTCCTATAAGGGCACGTCCCAATAGTGGCGGTAAGCCACGTTGTGTAGAGTGGCTGAAGAGATGGCATGGCACCCTTTCTTTCTGGCTAGTAAAGGAGCTCTCCATACATAGATACACAGTTAGCCTAAAAGCTAGCGAATCATCCGAATAACCGTATCCCACAAATCTAACAACAGAACAATAGATGTATTCTTTCTATCTAACATTATTCTTCCTCTACTAACATTGTAAACCGTAGGTATTACATGTCTGTTCCGCTCGCTCTTCAATCGAGCGTCATGACAATTATATACTCGTCTGGATACAATCATGCAATTATAGCTAGAATATTCGGGTTATTCACCAACTGGACACGAAAGACTGGACACGCGTGTGTCCAGTTGGTGAAACTCACAATTAGTATCACTTATTATTTCGTCATCTGGACACGCCAAAATTTTTACGCGTGTCCACATAGTGAAACTTAAATTAAATCACTTTTATGTTTTCGCCAACACACGTTCTCATTTTACGCAGTTTCAGTCACGCAGATTTATATTCTGTATCACAATCATGTTCGGCCACGTTCCACTGTTGGGAACGGGTGATTTTGACAATTTCTGAATAAAAAATAATAATATCAGAAATGGTGAATATTTTACTTTGACATACAAAATCACCTGTTCCCAACAGTGGAAACTGGCCGAACATGATTGTTGTTCGCGACGAACGTCACCTAATCAGCATAATTATAGTGTTTTTGTTATAGTAAAACAGTGTAGAGTCAGTGTATGGGCAATATAGTGACAAATCAGTGATTAGAATAGTAAAAACAGTAATTTACATAAGCGCTAGACTCGTATAAACTCGCAAGTGGAGTTTATAGTTTAATTTAGTATTTTAGTAAGATCCTGGTAGCCTAGATAGGTTGCGACCTAGGCATGGATATAGTCTTTTTTAATAACTTAGCCCTTCAGGAAAACCACTTTGATGAGAGTATGACAATCTAGCGCAGCTATATTCGTCAGTAATAGGAAAATTTGGTCTAACAGAATAACAGTTAAAGGATCGTTACAGGCTGAAAAATACAGACACGACAAAATAAGTAACAGTTTTCGATAGGCCATGTACACGTCTAGTATATGGCAATTATATACTTACGTACAGTCACAGCAACAGTTTTCGTGTAATTCAGCCTGGAAGATCCTTCAACCAGCCATAGTTGGAAAAGTTGTCTGGTTTTTTGGAAATAATTTCCTAATTACAATAAATATTATTGTGATTTTAATGTTTGTGCATAAATAACTTTATGTAGAAGCCATATCATGTATATAATGTACTTAGATATAAGCACAACATTGTAATTTTCCGAAAAGATGCATGTATCGATAATCAAAATTTACATTAAATTTTTCCAAAGTCAGGAAGCGAATCAGGGTTCTCGTTACAGTAAAGTTCCGGAGTACCTTAGTAAACACAACATTTCTAAGAATTGTAGTCATCAGTACGGCAAATATATTATGAAGAAAAACAGTGAAAAAGTTGTGCGCGAAAAGTCCTGAAGCTCCGAATCGCTTTCTGAATAGTTATGAAAGTTTATCAGTGTATTATTTCCCAGTAAACCGCCCTTCCCTCGTTAGGTTCTACGCCTGAGATTGCATAGATTGGCTACAGTTAAATAGGTGTCGGACCTCAGCACCGTCTGTGAGCGAAGTATAGTGTATGCGTGCGCCCGGTGTAGAAAGGGTATAGGCAGACCGCTAGGTACACGTTATACATCCACGCCTTCAGCGGATCACGCCCGTCCGACACAATTGTGATACAGAAAATCAATCTGGGTGACTGTACTTTCTCATGAATTCAGATAAAATGCGGACGTGTGTCCAGTTGGCGAAAACATAAAAGTGATTTAATTTAAGGTTCACTATGTGGACACGCGTAAAAATTTTAGCGTGTCCCGATGACGAAATAATAAGTGATATTAGAGTTTCACCAACTGGACACACGTGTGTTCAGTCTCTCGTGTCCAGTTGGTGAATAACCCGAATATTCTGGCTGTTTACATATAGAAAAAAAACTCACCCGAAGTGCCATTCCATCCATCATACTCATTTTATCAAGAAGCACAGGCGGCACCTAAGTACAATGTCTAGATACAATATGACTTAAATAAAAACCATAAACTTGAACACTTTTTTACAGAGTGGTTATTATACCTACCGTATACAAATATTGAAGTAACAGTGCAAGATACACATATCTATACATTTTCAAAGACCAAGTGGTATTTTTTATCTCGGATATAGGTTCTGATTGCGAAAATCCATTTAATTAAACAAGCTGAAATCGTAATTAATTAAGTTGCTTATCTCAATGAAACGTATGCCTGTTAGTGTAACTGGAATTATCTTTCACTATTTCTTTTTTTTTTGCTATTTTTTTATTCTTTGTTAACTAAAATTGGCCGTGTGGCATCCGGCAGAGTAGAATAGAACCAACCCATTACACTCATGGGTGTCGTATAAGGCGACTAATGTCTGAGGCAGAACACCTTACGCCTCCGTAGACCAGAGAATGGGCAGCAGCGTTTTCTGTTAGTCTTTCATCACTGCGATCTCCAATCCGCCTGCCAAGCGTGGAGATTACGGCAAATTCCTCCCATCATGGGAGAGGCTTATGTCCAGTAGTGGACGTTATGGGCTGTTGTAGTTGTAGTAACTTAAATGGGGTTTTTATCCATACGGATATGCCAACCTCATCGTATGTACCTTAACTATTTACAAAAGTGGAATATTTACCTACTATGAATTAGAAGGAGAATCAGTGGTGTCGATTCTGTTGTGCACAAACTAAACTTAATTTATGCTATTGCTAACTTTTACTAAAAGGCAGTGTGAGAAAAGGACGGCTATAGCTATGAACTAATTTAGAGATTTAGAGATCAAACAAGTTTATGCCTTGCGCTTCACCGTGTTTTTAGTCGACATGTTTTTACGTGCACCCTTCATTTGTATAGAAATATTAGTTCCAACTAAATTTGACAGCTCTAAATTACGTCCGTCTCTTTCTCGTTTTATTAGAGAGAAAAAGATAGCAATAGCCTAAAATAAGTTTAGTTTGTGCACAACAGAATCGACACCATTGACTAGTGTCTATACTAAACTATTGACTTTTCACCGACCCCACAGTCAAACCATTACAACGGTTTTTTGGGCTCAGTTTATAAGTCTACTTAACATCTTTGATTAATAAATAAATGCAAAAAAAGACATCTTTAACAAGCCACACAACCTCTTTGCAATCTCTGATGTAGGGTTTGTTCACATAATTTAAATTAGCCCAACGTCTAACTAAAATGCTTAATTTAAATTCTAATCAATGATTCCCTTTCAGGCTCCTAGAACACACCATCAGCAAATGTTGCACAATTTTGTTGCATATTTCACAATAGGTGCTAATGGAAACACAGGCAAAGATAATCTGAGATGGCGCCACCATAGCTGGTCTCAATCTGACCAATGAGGTTAAGCTATTTGAAATATAAAATGACATTACCACATTTTCAACCAATGACGATATTGGGAACCAGCTATGCTAGCGCCATTAGTTCCACAGTTTCCTTCCCCATTAAACAGACTTCTTTTTAATAGCAGTATTCGCCTCTAAAAATCTACATTGCCTTCTATATAACTAAGTCAGCCACAATTAACGAGCTTCTGAATGATACCAACTTAGTGTGACAGTTCCTAAATTACCCCAGGCTGATAAAATTTTCGTTTTTCCTAATTCATGCTAATATTAGTATTTTGGTCAGTTTCCCCCGAAGGGGAAAAGGTCGCGCCCCGCCATCCGCACGACCCTGTAGGCTTCGTCCCTGACTGGTCGGCCTCCCACTGACAAGAGGACTAATTCCCAATTTGGGGCTGCCCTGTCCCGTCCTTTGAGGCAAATGGACAGGGGTGGAATTCAAGGTGAAGTTAATATTGGGAATTCACAGTTAAACATAAATACATGAATAATAACAAATCTTAAAAGGCAAAACATCAATAAGGTGTGAAGCTAATAAGACAAGAGGGCGCAAATATATGATATATGGTGAAAGGTTGGTAGGGAAACGTTACGCTTGCGCTTAAGGATTTATTATTGATTAGTTCGTTACGTTACTTTATTTAATTCCAAACTAGATGCCGCTTTGCAAACGCAAACAAGCCCATGTCATTACCATGGAGCCGTTTTACAACGTTAGCCCGGCGTACGTGTAATGTTAGACCTATGCGCATTGCCCTACTGAGGACTCTGCTACGAACGCTAACAACACACGTTCCCTATGCACTATTTACATGTCTTACACAATACTAAGGCAATGGGTTGTGAGGCCATTACCATTGAGGAAGACAAGTTTTGTATTTCTACCTACTCGCGTACTCTTGTTAATAATTACCCTTACGGCCGTCTACCCCATTTACTATACATTACAAAATTTGCACAAGCGCACCGTAGACTTAGTCTGTAGCAGAACATATTGCAATTGTCATTGGTGAACACCGAAGTGGTAATTGTTTCGTCACCTCTCACTCCTCTACACTGCCCCATGTAGTGATTACGTGTCTCGCTAAATAGTGACGATTCAAAAATAGGCCTACCAGTGGCCGGGTTTGGTTTTAACGAGACACGGGCCCTAGCGCTCTTTAGAACGATGCTATCAATTTAATTTGTGATACTTTGGGGAGCCTACCCCTCTCCCAGGAGTGTTGTCACCAAAGGCATTGAACATTTTCTGAGCTAGACCTTTCAGGAAGCAGTATTCATCAGTAGCGTTTGATTGATTTGTAACACAGGTACAACCTGGTATTATAATACTGAACAATATAATTTGTTTTAATCAATCTATGAACATTATGGTGCTATTTACACCACTGAACAATGTAGGTTGTGCTAATTGAAATGCGAATATTACGGTTCGGCCACACATATGTAGTGAGTCAGATACAAGTCAATATTTGTCATTGGTCATGTGTCAGGCGGCTGTCGCCGTCGCCCTAAAATCAAACGCAGCTTCTGAATATTTGCTCAGGAATGGAGTAGGACGTGGACACATAATAACACATGAGATGATAATATACATTTTGATGACGTGAAGCGATCGCTCTGTCATGCTGAAATAAATGATTATTATCAGCCCTTCCGCGCTACCATCAAACGGCATTTTAAGCTAGGATTTATTTATAGTAACACTTACCAAGTGTTTATTGAAGATGGTCAATCTATAGCTCACACATTACCAGTTTCGCCTCCGTTCGCCAACGCGCGACTACCTTCTCTGCCGTCTCCCTCACGCTTCGTAGTCACACACTTTGACTAGCCTTATTACCACTAATTATAGTTAGCTTATAAATATTAACTGACGTGTGCATCTTGCTACCAAGTTTATGGTAACTTCACGATCTTAATATAGGACGTCCTAGTGCTGTAACGACGCATACTAGGTTAGGCTAACCAGGGCTTTTAATCCAACTGTATACACCTTATTCAAACATCGCACTCTCGCGCCAAAACACTTAAACTTAGACTCGTGGTATTTTACCACGTCCTCCTAACTTAACTCAAATATATTTCGTCCGGACTCTCTCGCCGTGTAAACTCGACTGCCTCGAGCCAACCACCCTTCTCCGCGATTTCTCGTAACTATCCCCACGCATCGTACCTGCCTCGACCGTCTTCAGCCTCTTTACCCAGAATTCTCTTATCGCCCTAGTTTTTGTATCGACGACGCCGACGTCGCGATTGTTTAAAATATCTCTAAAAGCACTGCCGGGTAAATTACTAACACATGTGGCACTCGTACACAAAGATGTTTTTTAGAAATCGGAATGTGCCAGTATTTATTTGCTCGTAGTTTCTTAAGAGTTTACAAATTCTAAGAAGGACACTTTAAGTTAAAGTTATTTATTATCGCCGTCAGGCTACAAGCCATAAAATATAATTTTTATGGATTTGTAAGTGGCAGATGTCGTGAGTTTGTTTTAAAATAAGAATCAAGACTAAGATATTTGCTGATTAATTAAGGGTACGTGACAGGTAGTCACATTAGCCACTAGTTATCTTCTATGTAAGTTAATACAACTCATAAAATATTTATAAATGACATCAAAAAAGATGTTCTATTAGTTTCAAATGTTTTAACTCAGTACGTTTAAAATGTAACTTGTAAATGTCCCACATTAATTGATCATCAAAATTTAGCTAAAATTATCATCAAATAAGTATTACTAATAAGTATTGCTTGGAAAATATAAGTAGAGACAAAATAAAAGACTCTAATTTTGAAAAAATAATTTGCGACTCGAGTGCGTTGTTCATCGCTGGTGATATTGGTGATCAAAATATAGTAAGGCGTAGTCGACGTAGCCCAGCTACGCGGCGCTCTTATTTCTGTCTGCAGGGTTTAAAGTAACCTAACAAACCTAACGTCGGAGTTGCTCTTGCATCCTAAGTTATAGATAGATATAGAGCCTAAGAAAACGATTATTATTTTAGCAGACATTTTCGGAAACTTAGTATTTTTGTTTGTCAAACTTAGTAGTTTTTTCAGAAGTTTGGTAGGTATTTTCTCTGAAAATTTAGTTTATTATTATTCGTAAATTGAATAAGCTGCTTATGATTATTTGTTAAATACTACATTTATAGCAGATTAATTTTGTATTAATTTTTCTGGTGACTAACTCGTGGCGATGAAATTTTGACGCTCCAATTTACATTGTTTGATTCAATTCTTATAAAAGCTAAAATTACTGAAAGATACGTTGAATGTTTTACTTGTTTATTGGAGTTCTAAAATTTCTTTAAATTCCTTGTGTTTTTACGGAAAAAATCGTAAAGAAAGCGTAATTTAAGCCATAAATGTCTTGATTCAGCGTCCATTATATTCCAAATAAACTCTAATTTTATCAAATAAATTAATATGATATAAAACTTCGATCTACAATGAATTCGCTTCATTCGTTTTCGTTTGTCAATATACACACATCAAAAGTGTCTAGGGATCAAGCATTTTTATGCGGATTTCTTGAGATTGAGATGTGGCTTTGTAATAAATTTATGATTTTATAAATTTATATGGATCCTTTTTGGTGCATTTCATAATTTGAATCAGGAACTCTCAATCAAATTCGAGTAAAAGATGAAAATAAGCTGTCAATATTTTCCCTATAAAAACATACAACGCATTGAAGACATTATTAGTGCTACTGTTTCCCTACTACTGATTAAAACCAACGTTATTATGGAGCGGCGACGTCATTTAAGCAGGGAAGAAATGCTCAGAGCCGTGGGAATGATAGAAGCTGGTTCCCGGCAACGTACTGTAGCTTTAGCTCTGAATACAAGTCAGAGTGTTATCAGTCCACTTTGGACACGTTACCGAAGCACTGGTACCGTGGCTGAGCGCCATGGAGGACGGTATCGCTGCACCACACGGAGACAAGACCGATACATTCAAATCTTAACTCGAAGAGCTCCAACAATAACCGCCATGATGTTAGCCGTGAGGCTTCATCACTCTTCAGGGAACTTAATTAGCGACCAAACAGTCAGAAACCGCTTGCATGAAGTGAACCTTCATTCCCGAAGACCGCTACGGGTACCACCTATAGCAATGCACAATCGTAGGATTCGATATCAATGGGCTCTTGAACACAGAAATTGGGCAGAAGAACAATGGCGTTTCGTGTGCTTTTCTGATGAGTCTCGTTTTGGTATGAGACCGGATACAAGACGTATACCACACTGGAGAACCCCTGGACGCCAACAGCGATTAAAATCCTGCCAGGAAGTCCATCCTTATAGTGGTGGAACCATCATGGTATGGGCGGGTATTTGGATCGGCGGAAGAACTGAGTTGATTTGGATCAGAGGCAACCTCAACGCTCAAATTTATGCTGAGACGATTGTATCAGACGTCATCGTTCCTCTACAAGTGCAAATCGGTCCCTTATTTCAGTTAATGCATGATAATGCACGACCGCACACCGCAAGAGTTGTAAGACAGACTCTCGCCGCAGCTAACATCAATGTCCTGCCCTGGCCTGCTCAGTCGCCAGACTTGAACCCGATTGAGCATGCATGGGATATGCTACAGAGAAGAGCTCTGCCGAATATGGAGGGTATCCAGTCGCAAGAAGACCTTTTTTTGTTGTTGCAACGAACATGGGCGGCCATTCCACAGCGTGATTTGGATGAACTCATTTTGAGTATGCCAAACCGATGTTCTTGTGTTGTTAGTGTTCGCGGTAGAAACACGGATTATTAATTGTTTAAGTTACCCAATAAAATTTTAAAGAAAACTGTGTTTTCAGTCATTTTTTCGAACTTTAATGTTAGTGGTTCAAATGTCAAAAATCCCTTTATTAGGAAAATGGCAAATTTCTTTATTAATGCAAAGGTGACTTGGTTTATTAACCGACTTCCAAAAGGAGGAGGTTCTCAATTCGATTGGTATTTTTTTTTTTTTTTTTTTTTTTATGTATGTACACCGATTACTCTGCCGTTTATGATCCGATTTACGTGATTCTTTTTTAGTTTGATGCGGAATAGTTGCCATTTGGTCCCATAAAAATTTAACATGGTTTGGCCCAGTAGTTTTCATTTTATGAACATTTTTACTTCAGTTGTGTGGTACAATTTCATGTATGTTCACCGATTTCTCCTCGATTTGTGGAGCGATTCTCAAAATTATTTTTTTGTTTGAAAGAATATACTCCTGAGATGGTCGCATTTAAATTTGGTGAAGATCTGATGCTGATCTTCGGAGATATACAATGGAACTCTTCAAAACTAGATGGTAAATCGGTCGTGATAGCTGCAATCGCTTGGATGTTTATTGTTTACACAACATCATGACGTAACATCACGCCTGCATGCTCTGAGGGGTACGCAGATGTGTACAATACACCCAAATTTCGACAGTTTAGGTATGTTAAGTTCCATTTATTGGGGATAAGCCATACATACCATGACATGTATTTTTAACAATGTAAAATAAATGCATAGCAAATATTTGTATAGAATATTACAACTAAAAATGGAAAAATAAAAAAACTTATTACAAAAAAATAAAACCGACTTCAAAAAACACAAAACATTGAAAAATAACTTTAGCTTCAGAAGTCGGTGACAAAAAAAACTAAATGAATCAAACAAAGGTCACCGACTTCTGAAGCTAAAGTTATTTTTCAATGTTTTGTGTTTTTTGAAGTCGGTTTTATTTTTTTGTAATAAGTTTTTTTTCGTTACTGTGACAAACGAAAACACTTTATTTGATGAATCCTTAAAGAAAATTTTAATTAATATCAATCAGGAGAAAAGTTATTGCAAAAATATATGTTGATCCCTAGATACTTTTGATGTGTGTAATAAGACAAAATTACAGCAAATAAAATTGAAGTACTATAATTCTGTGTCAATTCAGCTCGCTCCTCAGTCTCATGTCAGTCTCGTCTCTAATTTTCATCAATAACAATCGACAATCGTCCGGAGATCGCTATTATTATCGACTCGTGTACGCCGATCGAAATAGAAACTTATATCCACTCGTGTCACTCAACTGGTAAATGTTGGCAAGGTCCTGACGGTGCCTTAGATTTGCAACCAGTTTCGGAAGGGAACAGGTGGGTCATTGTTCATGCAGGTGGACAAGAAGGTTTCGTGGAGAATGCCCTTCTCGTTTTCAAATCACAAACAAAAAATGGGGACTACCACGACGAGATGAACAAAACTAATTTCATAAATGGATTCCTGAGAAATTACTGCCAAGTCTACGTTAACCTACGCTTATTGTGATGGATAATGCACCATAGCATCATCATCATCATCATCAGCCTATAATGTTCCCACTGCTGGGACACGGCCTCCTCTCAATGAGAGGGATAGCATAGTATAGTATAGCATAGCATAGCAAATACTAACTCAAACTAAGGCTATAATATTCGCCGGGGTTGCGGGAATGTTCGAAAGAGATACCGTGGCCCTGGAACACAAAAGGCGATGAAGGAACATGGATTCGTTTTAGTCAGTCAAAGTCTGACACTCCCTCCTGCTCCGCCCAGATGGGGAGGAAACATTTGAAGATATCCCATTATAAAAAAAAGGCTAGGCTCCAAGTGGTTGTTAGAAAACAGGGTGGTGTTTTATGAACAAAAAAGAAAAGCCTCAGCTTTACGAGTTGATAAAAAGAAATAAACCTACTCCTGAATATGAAATTGACATCTTACTCAAAAGCCATGGTCACGACATTCTACGATTGCCTCCTTATCTTTGCGATTTGAATGCAATTGGAATTTGAATGCAATTTGATATGGGGTTCGATGAAGAGGAATGTGGCAGAGAAAAATGTTGGAAAATCGAGTGCACAAATGCCATTTACAATTGACAACTGCATATTTCACTAAGAGTAGCTCACTTGATGTTCAGCACAGATCATCATACACAGACTGTATCCAAATATTTCTACGCAGTCCGAGTTTTATTCGAGTGAACCTGCACTGATCCTTCAGTAGTATAGACGATCTGTGGCTCATGAGGTATGACACTGAAGACCATGGGAGAGACCAGTTTATTCAAACTTGAAAGATTCAAATGTTTTTAGGGTGAGAACTTGGTCAAATCTGTTGTGTAATGAAAGATAAGTCTGGTTGACAACTGTTTTAATCATAATTAAACATAGACAATCCACAACACCTTCCCCTAAAATAAGATAAAATAATAATAAAAAACTAACTTAAAATATATTCATTCCAGTTAAATAAGATACAATAATAAACCAACTTAAAATAAATCATTAGTTCTACATTATAAATAAGTAAGTATACAAATTGTTAAGTCTTACTTCGGGTATGAGGTGGCGAGTAAGATGACGATACATTTATTTTAGTACTTGGCACATAGTCATCATCCCCCGAAAAATACTCATCATCCCTATCAGACAACATATTATTATCTGTAGGATCCTATATAGATCTTATCAAACGTCGACGATTACGACGATAAATACCTTTTTTGTTTCTAAAAATACAAGGACGTGGAGTCGACGCTTTTTCTATAAGTTTGCCACGACTTCTTTTATTTGTTTTCCTAACTTCGTCGCCCACATTCAACTCAGGTAGCAGTTTGCAATGCTGATCATACAAACTTTTAATTTTTATTAGTTTTTCCAATATTTTTTTTATGTTTTAAGTTCACAGTACCACAATTTGTTTGTTTTAATAAATCTGAATGGTCTACAATTTAAACGCTAGCCCATCATTAACTGTGCAGGAGAATTCAAATCTTCCCGCGGTGTATTCCTGTAACTTAGCAGATTTAAATAAAAATCGGTTTTACTGTCTACTGACTTTTTCAATATAATTATTTTTAATGGTTTGAACTGAAAATCGGTTTTACTGTTTACTGATTTGTTCAATATATTTTAATGGTTTAAACTGCCCTTTCGCTCTTACCATTAGATTGAGCATAATACGGAGAAGAAGTGACATGCTGAAAACCCCATTCTAAAGCAAAATTTATAAAATTACGACAAGTATATTGTGGTCCATTGTCGCTGATGACCGTATCCGGTATACCATACCGTGCAAAGTTTTCTTTCATAATACCATACCATATATACCATATAAGTACCATACCATGTACTGTGTTTGACGAAGTGTCCCCCAAATATGCAATCTTAATAAAACCAATATAATAATAAATTAATTAAAATTAAAATCATAAAAGGTACATGTAATTCTCAGGGAGCAGCGGTAGCCCAGTGGTGGCGGCCTCGACTTACGAAGAGTAAGTCGTCGGGTTTGAACCCAGTCAGGCGCATTCATTACTTTGTGTAATTTATTTCATCATCACTGCTCTCAAAACGGTGAAGGAAAACATCGTGAGGAAACCGGCATGTCCTAGAACCATAAAATTCGAAGACATGTGACAACTGCCAATCTGCACAGGGCTCGCGTGGTGGATTATTCCCTCTCATAGAGAGGAGGTCTGTGTCCCAGCAGATGATATGTAACTCTCTACTGTTTCGTATCTAACTGCACCGCTAAGTCATGATATTTCGTGTTGTCACTAGTTATATTTGCCAAAATGAATTGGTTTTCCATCTGTGCGAACCAAGTTTCTGGTTCCTCAGGCCACAAGGGAGGTACTCGTACACCGACTCTGAAAACCTTATTTCCTGACCCGCTTCCGCTCATGCCTAGGTCATCGCCTGACAAAGTATCAGTGTTGTTTGGGTTACCTTGACTTTGTCCAGAAGTATCGGAACGTGTAGCACTTGGGTCCATGCTTCCCTGTGTAAGGGCTCATCCTGCCGTGTTGCCAGCTAAGCCGTTACCATACCCACCCATCCATTATCTTACAAATAAAACTTCTTGGTTTCTTCCTCGGGGTCACCACTGAAGAGGTATGCAAGCTACAGCTGTAGCCGTCCCGGAATTTCACCAGGGACTATAGCGTAATATTGTAGTTACAATATCCTTCACTGTTTACCGATACTTATTGAATTACTAGAGTTCAAAAAAATATTTCTTAATTTTATCGTGCTACCTATTCTGTTCCTGTAGGATTGCCCTATCTGCGCTACTTAAATCAGTGAAAAGCAGGTTCAGCCATTGTAAAAAGTGCTAGATCTAGCTCAAAAAGGGCTAAGCTGGCAACGCTAAACTGATGTTGGTCTCCCATGCGAGTTGACGTCATAGTGTGGTGGTTGCACGTTGTTCCCGTTTGATTGTTTCGTGTGAAGCACGAGACAACAATACGTCGTGGTTATTGCACACAACGCCTCATGCGGTTCACACACGGCACGGTATAAGCTGTGATGTGAACTACGTGCCAAGGTGCCTACCAAGGTGCCTCACTTTTTCATACCATGTAAGTAAACTGGTTTTCAATACGCTTGGAAAAGGTCTGTTCTCCGTGTAACTCAGGTTTTAAAATTAAAACAAAGGAAAGTTTCGACAAATTTACTCGCCATCGAAACCAATGCATCGTTTCCAACGAGGAATCAATTATTTTACTTATTTATATATAAAAACAATAGTCGGTTTCAACGTTAATAGATTATTTTCTGATCAAATCAGAAGGTATAAACTAATAGACAGACAATAAGAACAGACAAACGATACAAACTTTTATATCAGTCTTGAGAGTTTCCTAAGGTTGTAAATAGAAAATATTTGTGTTTGCTATTAATCCAAAGTAGCTGGGTCCTCTGTTTGTCTTTTTTTAGAAGACCAGACAACACATTAGCAAACTTTTCTCACCTTGCTTGGTTAATTGATTCAAATTGGCAATTAACATAAGATTGTTTTCAAGAAGACAACTTAAAGAGATTATTGTTGGAGATAATGTAAATGCTTTATAACACATTTGCTCGTAAATTAACATTACGATATTGAAATGGGTGAAATAAGAGACCCCTCTTATTTCACCCATTTCAATATCGTAATGTATCTCATTACGTACTTGTGCAGTAATGTAATGTACAACGCACGGTTTATCAAGATGCTCCGTCTAAAACGAACGGTACTTTTATAAATCTTAGCAAAGAGTTTTTATGTTAAGATTTTATGAATAAAATTAACTTTGGGAGATGAAATATAATAAATAAACATTTAATTCTTTAATTTAATTAATTTTGACAATAAATTACAACCATTTATCTGTAACAAAAACACAAAAATATTAATTTACTTTATTAGTAATACTGGCTGTTTTTTGTGTCTTTGCTTTAAAAAAAAAGCGCTGATGCGCGCGCATCGCTTATTTGTGAACAAGTAAAAGATATATAATCGTTTATGAAAGTCCGAGTTTTATTTATTTTCTCGCAAATATGTTATAAAACGTCGTATGACATACGTGCGCTTTGATAATTACAGCCTCTGCTTTCTTGTAGCCCTCGCCTACGGCTCGGGCAATATCGCTTCGGCTGTAATTTTCAACTTACCGGACTTATATCATAATGTACTATTACTTTGATGGCGAAAAAATAATATATATGATATCTTACCATAATGTACTATTACTTTGATGGCGAAAAAATAATTTATATGATATCTTACTGACGCTAAGTATTGAAGAAACTAAGATCATAGTTGGATGGTATAAACCACTTTTTATAAGAGATGTCGAATGAGGAGTCATTCTAGATGTTAAGCCTAGGTTTGTAAAAGGTTTCTCTTTCGGGTGGATATACTGAACGCCATATTAATAAGAGTTCTAAATCTGTACTGTACTGTTCTGCCTCGAAAGTTAAATCCAACTCCAATAAACCGTCCTGAAGATGATAGCGATTCGTTATAATTTCAACTCTAAATAATTGATGTTGACTATGCAAACTGCTAGCTTTTCCCATTAGGTACACAACATACTTACGTAGCAGCTCAGGTTGTGGTGAAACGGATAGGTGAGACGTTAAGAAGGATTGAAATTAAAACCAGCCATTACTGTGTGAATATACATACATTGTTTATTACATCATTATCTGAAATTGTTAAGTGATGGTTTGAAACTAGTGTTAGGTAAATCTAAATCTGCATAGATAAAGTACGGAATCTATTTTTATTTTCAAATACAAGTTTATTAAATTTTGGTCAGTAAATCTAGAAAAATGAGTCCTAAGTGATTAGTTATACATTTTAAGTTAAATAGTTTTTCTATGTATGTAAATATATTTACAATAATTAACATTTTGTAAAGTTTACGATTTAAAATTTACAATTTGAAATAAAATCACGTAAAATTTTGATATACATTGACAGCGATGTGCTGACTCAAATATCCCCATTTCCTAGTAACTAATTGATCCCGCTTACTTTACACAGCTCTTTCACCGCCAGTCTAAAACACTAAATATGTACTTAAACATGTACAGGTGATGATACTACGAGGAAGTAGAGACGCTACGAGATGAGTTAAGTTCCGCGTTCAAGTAAACATTACTTAGCCGGTATCTACAGGACAAATAGCTCGATTACATTTATACCGGACTAATCTACGTCCACTTGTTTCTAATTACGGAACTCAGTCGTCGTCCCCACATAAGGTGGTATCATACAATAGTCCCCTGCAAATGTTGGGGATCCGGAGATGAGGTGGCAATCGGAAGCGTAGGACCATGCGACGAGGACGGCAAAGCTGCAGCGACCTCTTGATATCCGCCGAGTGGATTGCTCGATCCAGGAAAACGGTCCATCGGATGTTCTTCAGGCGGGGTTACTTCCAATCCAATACTGCCATTCAAAGCAATTTTAAAAGCATTCTGCTGCTGCTGTTGTTGTTGATGTTGTAATAATGAATTGAAGTGAGATATACCAATTTCTTCGAGACTGCTCTTGCGGCGACGTGGCCCAGCACCACTTAGTCCCTGACGTAGAGAATTAGATCGTCTCAATAATATATCGTCGACAACACGGAGCGAATTCGACCTGCCTCTGAAATCTGTGATGATAGTAGGACTATCAGGCAGTGATAAGGAGTTAGCTTTAGTAGTAGAAAGGGGAGGCGCACGAGGTTGAGGGTAACTTGAGCCGATGGTGGAACCTCTCCTGCTTGAAACTCCCTGAGCTTGTTGAATTAACGCTTGTGAACAAAAGCTTATATTTGATTTACGACGACTGTTGTGGCGCTCAAACGTTTTTTGTGCCGAAAATGGCGACGGTCGAACTAAGTATCTGAAAAGCAAAAAATATATTATTAGACATTGTCATCATCATCAGCCTATATTAATGTTCCCACTGCTGGGACACAGACCTCCTCTCTATGAGAGGGCTATGGGAGAATGGGCTAAACATTATTTCCAACAGCTTTATCCAATAATTGACGACTGACTTGTGTATACTTACATTATGTCGCCTTCTTGCAGGTTTAGGTCACAGCTAGGATTTATGATGACGTACGAGAGACTGTTTCTCTTCTCGCTCACATCATCATAGTCAATTCCAGTAAGGTTTAACGATTCCATTCTCGAGCGTACCAGATTAGCTATTTCAGCTCTTTCAATTTTTTGAGCGTGGTTGTCCCGGGCTTCATCCGCCAGGCTTGCAGAATACTGTGAATTTTATAAGTAATTAAAACGGTACATTGTTGTGTTGCTAAGTTATGTTCGTGGCATAAAATGATGGTCATCAACATAATATATATTATTATTTGTATAAGTAGAATTTTATACATAACTAAAAAAGATAGAAACTTCATTTTTATGTACAACTAACATCACATTATTGTTGGTGCCTGTGCTCTAAGACATGCATGATCTGCTTTTTTGTTTTGTACGCTTTCTGAGTGAAACGATACGCGGGTAATGCGATAATTTTACAGTAAAAATCGATTGAATGCATACCTACTTCATTTCTACATAGGTACCTACTACTCGTATATTAATCATTATACTCCAACAACATGGAGTGAGGCATTCGTTTGGTGGACATCGTACTGTTACTGGGGTTCTAAGTGACTATTATTATTATACAGGGTGTTTGGCTTATGGACCGACACAATTTTTCCAGGTATTTGGGAGGTCATTAGCTAGGTTCTACCCATACACCCTATGTCCTAAATGTCACGGTTGGTTACACATGTTTTTTTTTAAATGAAAAAAATAACCAAATTTTTTCCTTTAATTCCAAATAGCTTTTTCGTTTGTGGGTGTAAAGGCATAAAATAATTAATGTTGTATTCTCCAAAGTCTCTAAATAAACCTTTGTTTGATAGAACTGGTTTAAAGAAAATTTCTTACGAGCTACCAAAGTTATTTTGTTTTTAAAATGTATGAAATTTTACTAAATTCATTATAAAAAAAACTAAACGCCATTTTGAAATTATCTTTATTTTAAAAACTTTTTTAGTTTATACCCTTTCTAACGGTATGCTACGTCTTACAATAAACAATTCATTAAGTAGTCAAAATATTAGTTAGGAGAGTCAGGGTTAAGAAAATACCTAATAAGGTTATTATGTTTTTATAAACTTAAGTTATAAATCTTGTTCAAATTTGATTCAAATTAACCCAATATTTATTTTGTGCCATAACACCCACAAACGAAAAGTTATTTCGAATTAAAGGAAAAATTTCGGGTATTTTTTTCAAAAAAAAAAAAACATATGTAACCAACCGTGACATTTGGGACATAGGATGTATGGGTAGACCTAGCTAATGACCTCCCAAACCCCTGGAAAAATTGTGTCGGTCCATAAGCCAAACACCCTGTATACAGAATTTATGCTAAGCGTGGGGTGGGTACTTTTTGTACTTTTTGATAAATTGGTTTTTATAAGAAATCCTTGTTTTTATGAGCTATCAATAAAGTCATAGTTTAATGTCGGTAATTTGCGATAAAGGGTCCGAATTAACAATCACACCGTAAATACCTATACTATTAAGAAATGAAGTGAACGAAGGCAACTGAACTTAATGTGAAGTACCTGAATTACCTATTACCAATTCTCAAAAACCAACACGCCAAAAAAACGGCTGTTGGCCGTCAACCTATCATTTATTTCTCTTCATAAAAAACGGCTGTCACCGTCAACCTATAATTTACTTCTCTCCTTAAAAAACGGCTGTTGGCCATCAAACTATCATTTACTTCTCTTCTTAAAAAACGGTTGCTGGCCGTCAACCTATCATTTACTTCTCTTCAAAGAAACGGCTGTTGGCCGTCAACCTATCAACTACTTCTCTTCTTAAAAACGGCTGTTGGCCGTCAACCTATCATTTACTTCTCTTCTTAAAAACGGCTGTTGGCCGTCAACCTATCATAAACACTTCTTCATAAAAAATAAAAAAATACACGTGTCGCTCAATCCGAGGACAAATTCACCATCAATGGTAAGCAACCAGCCGCCTTGATGTCACCGATACACATGTTATTAGACACCAATTATAAGCAGAGTCCTTTCACATAGAAATAATAAGCTATAAAAATCCAATTCTTTAGAAGTTAGTAATAAACTAATAAATTCCGAATTTCCATTATTTGTAAAACTGAAAGAAAGATTTTTTTTCGGGCTAGAGTATATATTATTGTGAAGGAACAATAGTTTTATTTTAAAATTTAATAGTCAGACAACCTCAGATGTCGCTCTCATATTACATAATTATTCTTAAGAAGCTATTGTTTTGTGCGCTATGGTCTTACAAATGGTGTCTTAATTCAAAATTATAAAAGAATTGAAAAGCGGCATGAGGTGTAAAATCCATTCTTTTTACTTGAGTGATTCAAGCGAAGTACGTTAGGGTGGATGAAACAATGACTAACATTACGGTCATAACAGAATATATATTGTGTGATTTTTTTAATATGTGCTCTAATTAATTAATTATGGCGATAAGGCGAAAACAATCAGACTAAAGGTCATAATGGAGAGTCAGAGAGAGATATTCGGTTGGCGGAAAAAATCAGTGCATCTATCTCCTTAACCAAGCTGCGGTACTTAGTGTTGAAAAATTTTGCCCCCAATTTTGTTTCTATCCTTTGTCGTTCGTCATAATAGGAGATTATGAACGACCAATAATTACCAGTATTCTTTAAATTAATTTAGTTTTACAAAACTATCCTTGTAAGAAAACAAACTTGGGGTAAGTATTGACGCAGTACATAAAAAAATGGTTCCGAAATTAAAACCATCTGAAGCAATGGACCACTTTCTTCGGTTATTTAAAAAAAAACAGTAAACTACTGGTAAAACCTGGAAAGCCATTTTGTCGTATCTCAAAATAAGGAACTTACCAACAAAAAACTTTTAAACAATTCATAACTCATGGACCATCTACCACATTTTCGATATGCATTAATTTAGATGATCAGATGTTGCGATTTTAAAGTAACTAAAATACGTTTTAAACTAAGCAGAATATTGAAAATTAGGGATTTCGACCAATACTATTATAAAAGCATTTTTTCTGTTAACACGATATTGTATGCAATTTTGATAGAATATTCGAAAAAATCAACAGCGCACGTATAAGCACTACATGGGACCGCTCACCATACCGTCGGCGTCAACCAGGCATAGACCCAAAACGTAACACTTAAACATAACGCACAGAAACACTGTACGGGGTCAGTATCGTCTTGAGCAGTCGGGATTATTTTTATGAAACTTGGTACTGCACACTTATAAGCATAGTAACGGCATCCGCTCGGGATAAGCTAGTAATTAGCACTTTATAATGTTGAAAGCAATAAGAAAGAAAAAATATTTATAATAAAACAAAACCGGATATTTTTCCGACCGTTTGCAAATTGGACTTAATTTTTTAACATGGCGTCTTGCGAATTTGACGTTTTACTCCAAAACCAGTCCAAATCGTCTCGGTGGCTTCATCCCGGTTACGGGGGCTTGCCACCCGCTTACGGCGACCCGTCGTCGTCTTGTTTCGAAGGGTCATCACCACCTTAACGAAACCGTAAGCGGGTGGTCACCCTAGAGAACCACAGAATATTAGCAACCCAACGACGTGACCTAGACGTGATCTTGAGTGAACACCGTGACTCGAAACGTAAGGAGATCCCTCCTTACGCCTTTCAGGCTAAAGGGGCGGATTTTCTAAGGGCGGCTGGTAGAAGCTGCATGA
The DNA here is from genome assembly GCA_905147715.2 of Xestia xanthographa. NCBI lineage: Eukaryota > Metazoa > Arthropoda > Insecta > Lepidoptera > Noctuidae > Xestia > Xestia xanthographa. The sequence continues at coordinate 25,164,091 of LR990641.1, read as the reverse complement.
GAGTTGCCAAGAATTGAGCTGAATGGCGTACAACTGGAGAAGTCTATAACTAGCAGTGGACTGCTTTAAGTTGATGATGATGTTCATTAACGGCTCGAGAAAGTGCGAGGTAGATTTATAAAAAAGTTGTGTGAAAACAATGGTCTGACCATCCGATGCAGTATTCATTATAAAGAGTGTAAAATACCTCTTAACGAAGCCGAAATGCACATGTTCTCCCCGTAATTGCGTAATTGGCTTCTAGTTACGGAGATATTGGGGGTCAAAGTTCCAACCATTTGACAAGTTTTTTTTTAAATACAAGTTTTTATTGTAAGATTTTTACTTTAAACATCTCCACGACCCTCGTACTATTCAATCCATCCATCAGCACAATGTTTTGAGTGCGTTACATTGAGTTACCACAAAACATGATTTTCCCCCCCAAAAAAAAAGTCGTTTCCCAGCATTACATTTTGCGTTTTCCCAACAATAATTTTTGCGTATAGTTACTAAGTTTGATGTACAGAATGCTTGGTTGACGGCTTCGTGATGAGGTTGTTTACACCCTGTATTTTCTTAATAATTTTACGACCTGAAATTGTTGAAATTTTTGAGATACGACAATATCGTTTACGGCATATGTTGCCATAGGCCACAATGTTCCGTCGTCAGGGACTATCGTAATTTAGGCATCGCTCAAACAGACCCCATTCAACATCTGCCTAGCCTTTTCTCCCAACTATGTTGGGGTTGGGTAATATTATGATAACCTTGCTATCAGATCCCATTAACATCATATTGTTATTTTGAAAAGTCCATGTGAAAGGTCTCTGGCATTGACCTTACCGCCGGCGTGCGTTCTCCGTAGCAGCCACGGAGGCAGCTTGACGCCCCCCGGCGCCCGCAAGTGGAAAATGCTCCGCCTTCACCCTCCTCCTGCTGCAACTATCGTGTTGTCACAGTTTTCCAATACTTTTCCTAACTATACAAGACATCGGCCACAAAATGGTTCTTTCGACATTTCAATTAAACCAACTTTGTTTAACATTGTAAAAGTTTGAATTTTGGAAGATAAAATAATCTATAACGTTTGTATTCTTATATAAGGGATTTGAGCATTTAATTGGATTCAGTTCAATGTCGTAACTGTCGTTTAAATCATGAAAGATGAGTATTTTTCTATGATGTCTACTCTTTCTTGCTGAAAGCATGCATAAAGCAGAAGCAGTAGCGCTATGTTAGTGTTTTTTCGTCCTCTGTCACTGCTATGTAAACGTGTGATGTATTTGAACCTGTTGGTACAGGTGTCTCCAGATAGGCACATGCAACGATCACCCTTTTGTTTTCTTAGAAATACTATTTTATAAAGTCATACCAATATAACTCTATGCTGAGTACAACTTTGTTATAATGCAGCAAATTTTCATTATTCATTCATCTTGTTAGATTCTAGGTTTCTATAACATCATGCAAAACACAAACTACAAGTATAACAAATAGGCGGGATTGCGATCATCGAGTTCAATAGCGAAATTGTATACTGGTCCAGGTCAGCTAACACCTTTCAGGTTAGCTTCAAAATTATCATTTGACACTTCAGCTTTTGGAATTATGTATGTTTTGTTGTGTCCACAATGAAGAAGCTAAACTTAGATTACCTAACCCATCCGGCCGTAGCAGTTTGCGTAAAAATCATAAAATTGAAGCACGTGTAGTCCATAAGACAGTATCGCGTGAGAGGTAGAAAGTTTTATAAAAATTGCTAGGTACTAATTACAGACACTCCACAAGTGTAAGGCTCAGAATGTATGTAGATAGGTTACAATAATGGAAAAAGTGTAGCGTTAACGCGAGAAAAAGAAAATAAGATTTAAAAAATGTACCCGAAATACAGTCCAAAGACTCGGACTACTGAGATGCAACTTTGTGATGTACTAAATTAATTTTGAATTTAGAAGTTTTGAAATGGTGTGTGATGGTTCAATAGCTTTCAGGCGTAAACTGCAGTAAAGGACTGTATTTAAGGAGACAAATATTTGAGAGTAGGGAGTTAACCGACTCACCGATGCACGCGATGGTCGCATTCTCGCGAGGCGTGACCAAAACCACTTTGATGGTGTCCTTGGCGACATACTCACGTGGTGAGATGCGTCGGCTAATGTCGTATCCTGTGTTCGATAAATTCCGATCGGAATTTCGCATGTAGTCGAACATAACTTTTGGTACAATCGACCGTACGTACGTATCCACATGTCTTCTTTTGAAATTTTCATCTGTTAGAAGTCCAAGTTGAATATAATAAAACCTGTCTATGTTTGATTAAAATCACAGATTTATTAAGTGTCTATAATCGCTCGCAATATTTCGCTTGTATAATTAGAGCGCAATTAAATAATTCGCTAGAATTTAGTAGAGTGGTGCACAGGCATATAGGTATATATTAATACTTTAAAACTTACTGATGTGAGAAATCCTGATCCTGGAGCTTGATCTACACCCAGTAATAGTCGCACAAATGTTATGACATAATCCTTTACAAATGCTTGATAGAGTAATGTGTCAAGCATAGAGGCTGAGAATACAGAGCCCGCAGCAAACGGTAGGCGGAACATGTAAGAGATGTGCGAGCCACGTTCCTTCTCCCGCTAAAAAAAATATTAAAAAACAAAAGTATTATGGAAGCAGAAAATGTTTCGTAATAATACAAACTTACAGTATTGGAATTTATAAATTAGAACCAATAGATACCTTTTCCATTTTTGAGAGGTGTAAGGCGTACTTGTCATGAGCACGAAATTGCATAAAGCGCATATTTGATGATTGTGATAGCTCAGTTATTGACTTAATTGATGGAAAAAACCTGAAAACAAAAACACATTTTTTATTGATACTTTAAAACCACTTGTAAGACTTAGGGTGCTCCTAGACAGCGCGGGTTCCATGGACACGACACCTTTTCAAGTCACATGCATCGGAGATGATGAGCGACGACATTGCCGTGACACAGTGTGTGTAACTAGCACCGTGTAGGAGTACCATGAAAGTCATTTATGTTCGCTGCGCACAAATTTGACGTATGAATTTATAGCTATCAATCCTAAACTACTGAACACTAAAAACATTTGAAATGTAACAATTCGCCATGGCGCACCAGCGTTAAATGATTAAAAACAATTACTTGAACATAGTTTGAACAGCAACTATTGTATTGCAATCGGCCAAACTGTCTTCTTCAGCAGAATTCGATAATTCTTTGTTGACAACAACCACATTTTCGGCCAATGTAATTCCAGCACGCAACAGATCATCTAAGCTGGAAAGAAAAATTACTACTTGTAACTTTATTCATTTGTATAATAATTATGTTGGTGAATTTACACTGAATACTTACCAATCGATGGTACCCAGCATCCAGTAAACTAAAGGAAAGTATGATATAGCATCTAAAAATGCTATGTCTGGTCTGCGTTCCAGAAGAAGAATGATAGGATTCAGCGAAGTCTTCGATCGAAAGTGGGCTCGCAGAGGTATGATGAAATTATATATTCCATTTGATGCATAATCAGCAGCAAGAATTATAGTTTTGTTTTGCCATTGGTATTCCTTAGCGTTTCTATAAGCACAATGTTCGCAAACTTGTGCCAACTGCAAGCAGCATAACGGTTTCTTCTCTTTTAGTAAGTAACAGAGAGTTGGACTCACTCCAATGAATGGAGACACCGGTGGGAATCCTTTCACGATCCTGAAATATCTCGTTTCATTATCGTTATTTGTGGTTATATAAGCAGATATTTTAAAACTTAGAAATATTATTTAATTTTCGTCATAAAATAAGGCGAAGCAAAGCTTTTAATTAAAATATTTTTAATATTAAAAGTGACAAAAAAGTGTGACTGAAAATCTTACATACTTACAAGAAAAAGTTATAGAGACATCTAATATAACATGTATATCAGGACTGTGTTTAGGTCTATTTATTATATAGTGGTGTTTAACATTAAACATCAAATTTACGAAATTATCATGCTCGAAAACGCAAAGGGACGTGTGCAAAAGTAAACTAGTCCTTAGTATCTAAAGTATTTGAAGGTTTCTAGTTCCGCTATGACACCTGCGTTTAGCATGCGCTACGCCATCAATCGTGCAAGCGTTGGTAATTACATTCTAGTTGTATTTTTTTCTTCTTGGTATTGAAATACTGAATTGCGATAAATCGGCACCTGCTGAAACGCAAATGTAAAACTAATATAATGTAGTTCGTATAATATCACATACCTTTACCTTTCACTATAGTATTTTTTTTCTCTGAATTTATTTCAACTGTGGTATATATGTAGTTAAGTATAATTTTTAGGTGGCGAAATAAAAGTCCATAGATCTTCGCCACTGATTAAATACTTATAATTTGTAAAATAACAGTTTTATATAAAAGAAAAAGTACAAAAAGGTAGGAGGAAAGGAAATATTAGAAAATGAATAATTTAAGTTCGTTATTTGGTTAATCTAATGATCAATTTAAGTTTCATTTAAATCTCGTTAGATACGTCTAAACCCTGGTAAATCGTTAATAATGTTCAATTCATTGAGATAATTGACGAGACTAGGATCCTTTTCCCAAAAGAAATGGCAATCGTGAATTGGCCAATAACAGATTGTACATCAAGTGCATAAAACGCACCATTTTACGCGAGACGTTTATCGTGAGACGTTTATTGTGTATCCATTCCTCGCTTGCAAGCTCGTCCGGATGGATACAATACAAAGTACAGTGTAAAATGGGTTTTATGGACGAGTTACACTCTGCACTCTACTTTTCACTTCGATTGCTAGGAAATGAAACAGCAACATGTAAATATTGTAAATTAAATTAAAATTTACATTAGGGCAAATACAAATATTTAAAGTAATCCTTTTTCCTGGCATATTTAATGTTGTATTTGTGATGCGATATTTGGCATATTGTAAAATTCAGGTGCTTTTGAAGTAACGGGGTTATCATTTAAGTTCTGTTCCAATGTTAAGTTAGCACTAGATGGGCCTGGTTCATTTGGGACTATGTTGATTCCTGCTGTAATAGAGTCAGTAATTTTAGTTTTTTGTTTTATAGATTCTTCAATATAGCCTTCAGTCACTTGGTTAGACTTCCAACCGCCATGCCGCTTTAATGTTGTGAGATTTGCTCCTGAATCGGCTAAGAGCGTACCTGACGTTCGTCGAAAGCAATGGCCTGTGTCCTTTTTACAATTTGAGAAAGACTGCTATTTCCTTCGGCATTGCAGCAAATTTATTGCGTCCTATAGGTTGACGTGTACATTTCCCGTTTTGATAGTTAATAAAAAACCGGTTTATTGCCATATTTTCTGGACGCTTGATACTTTTTAAGGGGAGTACAGGAGCTAACCGCGAGTTTTATATTGCAAAAAAGCATATGATTCACTGCAATAAACAAAACCTGTAAAATATATGATATTCTTCAGGATATATGCTAGTATGATAGTGTTTTGAAAATCTAATACAACAGATTTTACTCGATAAAAAAAAATCACGAACTTATCTAAAAAAATATTTTAACGAGTAATAACCATACAAAAACACATGCGATCATTCTGATTTTTTGGCAAATAATTCTGCAATCAACATATTAGCATGATAGTGTTTTATTTTTTTAGTTCAATCAATAGATTTTTTGTAAATCGCAAAAAAACAATTTTTTCGCACTATTTGGCCCGCAGTGACTGACGAAACAACCACTTTGTAGTGCAAGCTGATTATAACAGCTTTATTCTAACAGTACCTATTTCAAACGAAGTTTGAAGCACCACAAATAGAGTTGCTAATTTAGCTCCTATAGTCGCCTTTGCTATATTTAAGTATTCGCCTTTGACGACGAATTTTCTTTCTTTATGTGTTATTGTGTCAGGTATGTATAAGTGTAAGTTTTATTGTGGTTTGACTGTTGGTACCCTTGCCTTGTTCTTAGAATACTAACGAAACGAATTAAAATAAGGTTATTCTATGAAGTTGAAGTTGTTCATGTGGCTGTTGGACCGATTGTCTTGGTCTTCGACGAAGATTTTACTTTATGCTCTAGGCTAGAGCATTTAAAGCGACTTTATGTCGCCTACGCACGACATAAAGACGAACTTTTAGAGCATGAGAATACACAACTTTTTTGTACTTTTTAACATTTTTTTATTATACCTGTTATTGTTATTTTACAAATTGTAAGTTGTAAGTATTTAATCAGTGACGAAGATATTTATTTCGCTACACTATGATGCCGATTTAAGTAGTAGGTTTGATGTTTTCAATTCCTGGTCATTATGACCAGCAAACAGACTCGTAAGGCAATGCCATTAAAACAGTGCTAAAAATTCCTTATCCCTAGTGATCGATAGGTAGTGTTAGCTACCTACCTACCTACTCTAGCTAGTTAACCGTACAGTTAAATGTACAGTCTATGTAACGTGGCGTTAGTTGTGTCTGGGAACTGCATCTCTGGTATAGCCCATGCGGAAGCGGTTGTGTGTATAGCCTATTTTGTTGACAAGCGCCACAATTAACCCAATGTCGAGGAGCATTCGGAAGGGAATTGCCATCAGTTTCCAAAAGAATCCGAACGACTTCTGTACGGGTCAGGGTTTCGTGAATAACGACAACAAAGAGAGTAGGCGCAAGTTAACATTGCAGCTTCACACCACACAGCACTGCCCAGCTGGACATAGATAAAATATTTATCTGACTGCACCAAGTTTCGATTTCAAGGGTAACGCTGATCAGAGGTACTGTTACTATAGCATGGTAATAATGCGATATTGTAGGAACAAATAACATTAGGACTAAAAATTACCTAAACTATATAGAACGTAATATGAATTTATTAGGCATGTGTCGATTTTGTTCGATTCATAAGATAAGACAAGTCGTCGAAGACGTTAAATAGTACAATTCATTGCTTTTCAAAATGTAATTATTTTTAGCAGTCGGTGGGTAAATTATTATTTAATGTATTTAAAAGGACGTTCCAAGACAGGTAATATAATCATTGGCTTATACAACATTATTTTTAGTATATGCGAAACCTAAATATAGTTATTTCAAAATAAGCAACTGAATCGATTCAAATAATTTTGACACCATGTTACAAGTTGTCCCAAAAATATTAAAAAAGGATACAAGTTGGACACCGAGCGACACTAAGTACCTATTCGCGCACAGCGCGGGCGGGCGGCGCGGGCGGTCGGCGCGGGTGCGCTCGCCGTGTGGTAACCACGTTTTTTACGGACAACCAGGTTACAGAACAAGCTTAAAACTTTGTGATTTTTGATGGTACAGTTTTAAATTTTGTAAATAGATTCTTTACATAAAAATACTCGACACGTGTTTCGGATTTCGCATATACTAAAACTAATGTTGTTTAATCGTTATAATGTGCAATCGAAACATCTCTAATTTCGTTTTACCCACCTTTAGCCGACCACCATTCTAGAAAAAGTAAGAAGATGTAGAATTGGTTTATCAGTGATAATGTGTTGATATTTGCACCGAACCAGAGTGTACTCGTATTGTCAAAATAACCTAATGATAATAATAAGTTTAGTGAGTAGATATTTCATGAAAATGAGACGTTTCCCAGTTACTAATGAAAAATAATTATGTTTATGTTGAATCAGTTAAGACCTAATAGAAAACAAATAAAAAAGAATTAGCGCATACGGAGCACCCACGTTCGACGTCAACGTAAGTAGATATTACATGAGAAATTATAAAGTCTATGGTTAGAGTGATTTATGAAACCATAACTATTTTATTTTACTTGTAGCCCCTACTAGTTGGAGACTTTGAAAGTTGCCTCACTCAACATGAAGTTTACAAGGTTAACTGGTTGATATTCGGTACTCGGTAGGTACTCTAAATATAATATCAGAATCACCGATTAAAGCCATTCAGGTATGAGATGTGCTAAATACTGAAAATGGGTTTGGCTTTGGAAGATAGTATTTAAATTGTTCACAAGCACATCTTATGCTATATATCAAGGTTATCTTTGAGCTATTATTACTACGTGTAGAGAAGACAGTGCGAACAAAATCTGTACGCAGTGCGGGGCGCGCGGGGGGCGGCCAACCCCGTATATATGTCGCAGCCAATTCGTATAACACGCCGTTTTACATAATGGCGCGCCGGGTTGAAAAACGGCGCCGCTATGTAATATCATGTCCTCACAATCAGCCGGATTGTGGCGATACGTTCGACAAACCGGCACCCAACGTTTACCCGTTTGTAAAACATGTAATTCTTGAAAATTACAGTTTAGACTACGTATATTTTGCTGTAGAACCTTTAGGTAATGTGAAGAGTTTTTGAGATATGAGTTGCATTGCTCAGGTTCACATGTGATTGGGACAGAAATATCAAATTGGTCAATTTCGCTTATTAGTATACTTGTGGTATCGAATGTTGTATGTTATGTTGATAAGCTCGGCCATTTTTAATGAACAGTTAATTTTTGATAGGTAGCTATTTTCCTTGGACGAGTTTTGGCTCGTCTTCGATTTTTGCCTATTCCAAAAAATTTATCAAAAAACCATTATAAAATTTGTGTGAAAAACAAATTTAAGTGCGCTGACGCCTTTGAAATCATGACTGTGGCATATGGTGAAGCTACCTTGGACCAAAGCAACGTCCAACGACCAATCGGTGGTACAAAATGTTCTCAGAGGGCCGAGAAGATGTGAACGACTAAGAGCGTGCCAGACGCCCGAGCACGTCAACAACGGAGAAGAACGTCGAAGAAGTGAAGAAAACTGTATTGGACAATCGTCGAATCACCGTTAGAGATGGCTAAACACCCTTGCCGAGGACCTAAATATATCGATTCTTACCAATGATTTGGGCATGAGACGGATCGCCGCTAAATTCGTGACAAAATTTCTCAATTTCGACCCTACGCCCAAATTGTTGCTTGAGCGCGAATTTTTGGCCAAAAACAACACACTAATGATGCCGCAGCCACCGTATTCCCAAGACCTGGCCCCCTGTAACTTTTTCTCGTTCCCGAAACTGAAGAGGCCCATGAAAGGACGACGCTACGCCACGATTGAGGAGATAAAGACGGCATCGAAGGAAGAACTGACCAAGATCACAAAAAATGATTTTTGAAATGCACTGAGGATTGGAAAAAAGGTTGGCCCAAGTGTATAATATCTGATGGGGATTACTTTGAACTACAAAATAGATATTCATGAATAAAAAAACACTTTGAAAAAACACAAAATTCGCGATACTTGTTGAACAGACAGCGTACATCGTTATTTATACGACACGTCTTATGTTCTTCGTCATTCATTGTAGGCCCAAAAACCAAAGTATCGGGCCAACGAAAAAACTAACATATCAGCACTGTTGGGGAAGTCAGCCCGAGTATTTTTTACTATAGCACCAAGTCTCTATACCCATTTCTTCAGTAAATTTTTTGTGTTAAAAAATCTGGTTTTCCGTACGTTTTTTTTGACAAAAATCTTTTCATCTGCTTTCGAAAAAGTGATATGAGCTTGTTGGGATGATAACCTTGAACCAGTATTTTACAAACCATTTTAGCTGCTCTTTTGGTAAAGCTGCGAAGTATGGGTTCAAACCTGACACTTGAGTCCATCTTTAAAACAAACGAAGCGACTATTTAGTGAATGTTGAAAAAAGGACGTAAATTCCTCTTGCAGGACTTTGCCCCATTACACCTGGGCAGTCTGGACAGAGATAACGCTAACTTTCGATTGCTATAACGCAGCGGTCGGCAACCGTTTGGCAGACAAGGGCCACATAGTGAAAAATTTTGATAAAGGCGGGCCGCACATATGACAATTTAGTACCTAATAGGTGTCTACCTAGTTATCTATTAATTTAGGTAGGTAGGTATCAGAGGTGATATAAATAATGTTAAAACATTGATTAAAACGCTGATAAAATTTAACTATAACACATTTACAAAGCAGTCGCGGGCCGCAAGGAGATAGGTCTCGTGCCGCATGCGGCCCGCGGGCCACGCGTTGCCGACCGCTGCTCTAACGAATAAATTCGGTTGCAATGATGCGATTGCGACTAGGGTTACCAGGGCCTAAAATCGGAAACCCGGCCTTGGAGTATGAAAAATCCTGATTATCGACAAAAAAGTCCGGTCTAGCCTAAAGTTTACCATACCATTAAACAAAAATTTGAAAATTTTATTCAAAGATAGAAACAAAACAATAAATCATGTTCAGTAATCAAAAGTTAAACGTAAAAGTGTTAATTATATTTTTTATTACTAGAAATAGCTTTTAAATTTTGATTTTGACCTCAAAAATTTGTTTGAAGAATTGCTCACAACTATAATCTTTCCAGTTACTTATACTTCGTAAGTACGATGGCTCTGATGAACTCCGATAATAGTCTGTTTCTTTTTTCGTCTTGCATGAGTCTAAAAATCCGGTCCGGCACAAAATCCGGGCGAAGTCCGGTATTGACATTTTAAATCCGGTCAAGACCGGATTTATCCGGTCAAATGGTAACCCTAATTGCGACTAACGCAAGTCTCTACATCCAAGATGCGTTTCTCGCAAGCATCAAGTAAACATACGGAAATCCAATTCTTCAACCAAAAATATCAGAAGGAATGGTTGTAGAGACTTGGTGCCGTACTAAAAAATGCTCGGACTGAGTTTCCCAACACTGGTGATACGTTTTTTTTTCGTTGGTTTTGGGCCGAACTTTGTATGAACCGTGAGCGGTCTCCTTTGCAATATACTTTTGTTAAATACATATTTAAGGACAGCCCTCCGCAAACTGACAGGGTGAATTTAGCTCTTTATTTTTAATCATATTCCACCGGAACTTTTCTCAGGAAAATATTATCTAAATATATAAAAGAAGAAACTGACTGACTGACTGACTGACTGATTGACTGACTGACTGACTGACTGACTCATCTATCAACGCACAGCCCAAACCGCTGGGTCTACAGATTCCAAATTTTGCAAGTAGGTTCCTTATGTGGTCTAGGGGTGCACTAAGAAAGGATTTTTCAAAATTCATCCCCTAAAGGGGTTAAACGGGGCTCCAAAGTTTGTATGGGGAAACAAGATTAGTTAGACTATTTTATTCGAAACTTCACAGGAGTGCTCCTATTGATAAATAAGTAGAAACGGGTTTCAATTTTTTTCAGAATTCAACCCCTAAGAGGGGGAAATGGGGTGGCAAAGTATAAAAATCAATGCACAGCCCAAACCGCTGAGTCTAGAGATTCCAAATTTGGCAAGTAGGTTTCTTTTGTGGCCTAGAGGTGGACTAAGAAAGGATTTTTCAAAATTCAACCCCTAAGGGGGTTAAACGGGAATCAAAAGTTTGTATGGGTAAAACAAGATTACTTAGACTATTTTATTCGAAACTTCACAGGAGTGCTCCTATTGATAAATGAGTAGAAACGAATTTCAGGTTTTTTCAGAATTCAACCCCTAAGAGGGGGAAATGGGGTGGCAAAGTATAAAAATCAATGCACAGCCCAAACCGCTGAGTCTAGAGATTCCAAATTTGGCAAGTAGGTTCCTTATGTGGTCTAGGGGTGCATTAAGAAAGGATTTTTCAAAATTCAACCCTTAAGGGGGTTAAACGGGAATTCAAAGTTTGTATGGGTAAAACAAGATTAGTTAGACTATTTTATTCGAAACTTCACAGGAGTGCTCCTATTGATAAATGAGTAGAAACGGGTTTCAGGTTTTTTCAGAATTCAACCCCTAAGAGGGGGAAATGGGGTGGCAAAGTATAAAAATCAATGCACAGCCCAAACCGCTGAGTCTAGAGATTCCAAATTTAGCACAAAGGTTCTTTATGAGGTTTAGGGGTGCATTGAGAAAGGATTTTTCAAAATTCACCCCCTTAGGGGTTGGAACGGGAGTCCAAAGATTACGTGGGGAAATAAGATTAGTTAGACTACTTTATTCGAAACTTAAAAGGAGTACTCCTATCGATAAATGAGTTAACGTTTGTGTTTCAGTTTTTTTTCAGAATTCAACCCCTAAAGGGGGAAATGGGGTAACAAAGCCTGAAATTCAACATAGGTATTGTTTTTATGGTGAATTGGGTCGGGTGTATTACAAAAACAACGATTTTAAGATTTAATGTGGCAGACCTGAAATACTACCATTCCCTGTTGGGGTGCGATGGGGTTGAAATGTCTAAAAATCAATATGGGTGTCGATACCGAGATTATCAGGGGTGCTGATTACAAAAATGGCATTTATTTGGAGATCCAGATGATAATAATTGCGATTACGATGATGATGATTGTGATAATGATGACGATGTTTGTGATGATGATGATTTTGATTACGATGATAATGATTGTGATTACGATGATGATGATTGTGATAATGATGATTGTGATAACGATGATAATGATTGTGATTACAATCATAATAAGTGTGATAACGATGATGGTGATTGTGATAGTGATTGTGATTGTAATGGTGATTGTGACAGTGACGGTGATTGTGATAGTGTCGGTGATTGTTATGGTGATAGCGATGGTTGTGATAACGAGCACGGAGATTGTGATGATGATGATTGTGATTAAGATGATAATGATTGTGATTACGATGATAATGATTGTGATAACGATGATGGTGATTGTGATAACGATGATGGTGATTGCGATAGTGATTTTGATGGTGATTGTGATGGTGATGGTGATGGTGATGGTGATTGTGATTGTGATTGTGACAGTGATGGTGATTGTAATAATGATGTAGATTATTGTGATTACTATGATAATGATTGTGATAACGAGGGTACTGATTATGATGGTGATGGTGATTGTGATGGTGATGGTGATTGTGATTTTGATTGTGATAGTGTTGGTAATTGTGATAATGATGGTGATTATGATAATGATTGTGAATGAGATAGTGATGGCGATTGTGATCATGTTGATTGTGATTAAGATGATAGTGATTGTGATTACGATGATAACGATTGTGATTTCGATTATAATGATTGTGATGACGAGGATGGAGATTGTGATGATGATGATTGTGAATATGATGATAATGGTTGTGATTACGATGATAGTAATTGTGATAATGATGATAGCGATTGTGATTACGATGACAATGATTGTGATAACGATGATGGTGTTTGTGATAAAGATTTTGATGGTGATTGTGATAGTGATGGTGATTGTGATTTTGATTGTGATAGTGTTGGTAATTGTGATAATGATGGTGATTGTGATAATGATTGTGAATGAGATAGTGATGGCGATTGTGATCATGATGATTGTGATTAAGATGATATGGATTGTGATTACGATGATAAAGATTGTGATTACGATTATAATGATTGTGATGAAGAGGATGGAGATTGTGATGATGATGATTATGATATGATGATAATGGTTGTGATTACGATGATAGTGATTGTGATAATGATGATAGCTATTGTGATTACGTAGATAATGATTGTGATAACGATGATGGTGTTTGTGATACTGATTTTGATGGTGATTGTGATGGTGATGATGATTGTGATAGTTATTCTGAGAGTGGTGGTGATTGTGATGGTGATAGCGATGGTGATTGTGATGGTGATTGTGATGGTAATTGTGATGGTGATTGTGATGGTGATTGTGATGGTCATTGTGATGGTGATTGTGATGGTGATTGTCATGTTGATTGTGATGGTGATTGTGATGGTGATTGTGATGGTGATTGTGATGGTGATTGTGATGGTGATGGTGATTGTGATGGTGATTGTGATTATGATGGTGATTGTGATTGTGATGGTGATTGTGATGGTGATTGTGATGGTGATCGTGATGGTGATTGTGATGGTGATTGTGATGATGATGGTGATTGTGATGGTGATTGTGATGGTGATGGTGATGGTAATTGTGATGGTGATTGTGTTTGTGATGGTGATTGTTATGGTGATTGTGATGGTGATTGAGATAGTGATGGTGATGGTGAGTGTGATAATGACTGTGATTACGATTATAATTATTGTGATAACGATAATGGTTATTGTGATAGTTATTTTGATGGTGATTGTGATGGTGATGGTGATTGTGATAGTGATTTTGATAGCGATAGTGATGGGGATTGTGATGGTGATTGTGATGGTGATTGTGATGGTGATTGTGATGGTGATTGTAATGGTGATTGTGATGGTGATTGTGATGGTGATTGTGATGGTGATTGTGATGGTGATTGTGATGGTGATTGTGATGGTGATTGTGATTATGATGGTGATTGTGATTGTGATGGTGATTGTGATGGTGATTGTGATGGTGATTGTGATGGTGATTGTGATGGTGATTGTGATGATGATGGTGATTGTGATGGTGATTGTGATGGTGATTGTGATGGTGATGGTGATGGTGATGGTGATGGTGATTGTGATGGTGATTGTGATTGTGTTTGTGATGGTGATGGTGATTGTTATGGTGATTGTGATGGTGATTGAGATAGTGATGGTGATGGTGAGTGTGATAATGACTGTGATTACGATGATAATTATTGTGATAACGATAATGGTTATTGTGATAGTTATTTTGATGGTGATTGTGATGGTGATGGTGATTGTGATAGTGATTTTGATAGCGATAGTGATGGGGATTGTGATGGTGATTGTGATTGTGATAGTGATGTTGATTGTGATTGTTATGGTGATTGTGATAATGATTTTGGTAATTATGGTGGTTGTGTTAATGATGATAATTGGTGATAATGATGGTGACTGTGATAGTAATGGCGATGGGGATTGTGATAGTGATAGTGATTGTGATAGTGATAGTGATGGTGATTGTGATAATGGTGGCGGTTGTGATAGTGATGGTGATTGTGATAATAATAATTGTGATGATTATGAAATGTGGTACATAGATAGTTTATAACCTGGATTAACATGGAGGACACTATTATCCCTTTAGTATGATCCAGTGGGACAGTTACCGAACTTCACGCGGGCGAAGCCGCGGGCAACAGCTAGTATTTATATATACAGGGTGGAAGTTTGTAATGCCACCTGGAGGGAAAGTACTCTTAATACTGCAGATAGAAAATTTTACTCATAGGAAACATTCCTTTATTTTTAAAAAGAAATTAATCTGCATTCAAAGATTTTGAAAAGTTGCGTGCCACACTCGGGAATCGAACCGGCTAAATTGAAAAAAAATAACACCCTGTACTTTTATGGCACCAATCGACAGGGTCAATCATAAAGATCAAATCCCTCTAACAAACATGATAAATTAAATGAAAGGAAAACCATGAAATCTTAACTTATAAATTCAATGGGAAAACATAAAGCACTTTTATTCAAAGGTCCGATCCAATTACTTATGTTAGAACCTAAGAAACAATTATCTTTTGACTACATTTATTGATTAAAATGAGAAGAACTATTTAGATAGGAAGATAACAATTTGCACAAACAAACACGTGCAAATTGAAATCTTTTTTTCATCCCTTCTATTCGAAAAGTGACGTTTTGTTCCCCTTTTAGCGGGAGCAAAGTAGGTCTTTTCTCCACTAGACTTTTTAGCGGGCAGTAATGAGATTTGAATTTGGAACATGAATCGTTCATTGAAATCGAAAGCAAATTGTATGACTGGCTGTAAGTGTTTGCTGTACGGTGCGGGGGTCAGCACCCGCATTGTACAAAATATTAAATTAAGAGCTGCAGATAGTTCGCCCATACCATACGTCGCCACGCCCTTCTACATCAAAGGAATCAGTGCCTTTTCCCTGAGCACCAGCCAGATACTGAGATTACAAACACTCAAAATACCGGACTTTCTTATCACTTTCCAAAAAAAATGGCTATATTAGGTGAACAGAGTGGAAGCTTATGGCATACCTAGTTTTGTTTTTCTTTTTTCCACAGCTTAGAAAAGAATTGATCCATCATCAAAAAACGCTACAAATTTCAAGTAAACTTTTCATATAAGAACAAAGAAAGAGAAATTAAAAAAACAAAAAATGTAAAATATCGAATTTAAAAAACTAAGTATGCCATTTGCTTCTACTCCGTTCACCTATTATACCCATTTTTTATTTGAAAAGTGATAAAAATGTCATCCTGTATAAATAAATCCACAACTATATCGATCCCAAATAAAACACACACATCATCATCATCAGCCTATTAATGTTCCCACTGCTGGGACACAGGCCTCCTCTCTATGAGAGGGAATGGGCTATAATCCACCACGCGGGCCCAGTGCGGATTGGTAGATGTCACATGTCTTCGATTTTTTTAGTTCTAGGACATGCCGGTTTCCTCACGATGTTTTCCTTCACCGTTTTGAGAGCAGCGGTGATGAAATAAATTACCACAAAGTAATGCGCCTGACTGGGTTCGAACACACGACTTACTGTTCGTAAGTCGGGGCCGCCACCACTGGGCCACCGCTGCTCATGCACACACAGTGACAATAAATTTTCAAAATTTCGCCAGTGTATTAGATATAAATATAAATTTGTAATTTATTTATTTATTTTTATTTATTTATTTTATTTTAGGAAAGCTTACAGACTAATAACATTATAGTAACAAAAATATATAACTAAATTGCTAATTACAAGCTTCCACAGATAGATACAAAATATATATATATATTAGTTCCCTAGTACAAAATAATCTAACAAATTAAACAAACAAACTACGATTAAAAATCTTGAATATTAATTTCAAAAGTTGGTTAATTTTATTTAATTGTTTATAATTGAAGCTAACTTGTAAAATAAATGGTTCAAGAGCAAGAAGGTGTCTTCTGTACAAAAAATGGCTTTGCCAATAATTTTCTAACTGTGCTTGCATTGGTGCAGAATAGATCAATACCGGGTTCACAAGAAACTTCGTTAAAACTGCGACTGGCTCTCGGAAAGTATGCATTACGCCTATAATTAGTGTTCGCAAAAGGTACATGTAAGAGTGGTCGTTGTCGCAGTCCCATCTGATTAGTGCGTAACGTTAATTTTGAAACAAGTTCAGGACAGTCTATTGAACCATTTGCGATATTAAACAAGTAGCATACATCACTAATATGACGTCTACGGTCAAGTGGTAGAAAATGGTACCTCCTGCATCGGTGAGTGTAATCAAGAGACACTTGCTTTGCCCTGTAATCAAGGTACTTAAGAAATTTTCCTACATTCATGTAATTTTTTAATTAAACTTGTTCATTAATTACTTAAAAGTGTCTCTTATTTATTTTCTCATAGAACGAGATGAAAAGTAGAGTATATGACTCGAGAGCAAACATATTTTTCACTCAGGCGATGTACTTTGAATCCCTCGCTACGCTCAGGATTCTATTTTAGAATCCCTCGCTATGCTCGGGATTCTATTCTAGAATCCTTCGCTTCGCTCTAGATTCAAAATAGCGCCCTCGCCGTAAAAATACCATTTTGCTCCCTTGTCATACAATCTACTATTCTTCAATTGTAAAGGTCCATCCTTTGAATAAAATTGTTTTATCGTAATAAATTTATCCCATTGAATTTATAACTTTAGATTTCATGGTTTTCCTTTCATTTAATTTATAATGTTTGTTAGAGAGATTTAATCCTTATGATTGACCCTATCGATTGGTGGCATAAAAGTACAGGATGTATTTTTTTGGAATTTAGCTGGTTCGATTCCCGAGTGTGGCACGCGATTTTTCAAAATCTTTGAATGCAGATCAATTTCTTTTTAAAAATAAAGGAATGTTTCCTTTGAGTAAAATTTTCTATCTGCAGTATTAAGAGTACTTTCCCTCCAGGTGGCATTACAAAATTCCACCCTGTATATATATATTTTAATTACTATTCCTTTATTTCAATATAAAATAACATTCTCTGATAATATTTGGAATGCTGCCTGCACTCCATTTATGTAAATAATACGACAAAAATAAAAATAAAAACAATGGATGTTGAAATATTCTAACGAACGACACGTGACATCAGCTGTCCACTTCCTGCCTAGCGTGCCTAGAGTGTATCGAACTCGTTGTCGCGCTTGCCGTTTGCTACGTGCGTTTTGCCACGGTAACGATACATTGCGTATGAGGAAATAAAACAAATCAAATACATTGGATTCCCGTAACGTTCCTGTAATATTTTCTTGTGACCAGTACAAGAATCTAAGTATGATATACCCAATTTACCCCATTAGTCTGTGGACGGGTGGTCCTTACTCTTTGTATGTACAGTATTTTTTAAATGCGCGGGGAATTCTGTTTCTGTAAGAGATATCGGGAAACTTTTCAGTTTAAAAATATCTATTGAAATTATAATAAGTAAAGGGTGGAAATATTTCATCATGCGTAAAAAAATAATAATAAAATAATAAATATACGTCGCGTTTTAACGATTTCTGGCTAATTAATCAACGCATTTTGAGAAAATATACCCTTCGCCACTTTCTTCCCGCCAAATTATGCAGTAAAGTGAAATGCCGAGTTGTAAGTGTAAGGCCGAGGTGTTGGAAATTTCTTATAATAGCTTACCTCATATAATCATTTCGCCAGGCGCTGTGCCCGATGTCGCTGGCTGCCAGCGACGAGAAGCTGCTGGTGGTGACGTCATCACTGGAGCAGGGGTACGGGCCGTGCGGTAGGGGGTTTACGCTCAGGGGATTATACAGATACACAATGCACACAATTGCAAATAGTTTTAAAGTAGCTGTATGTCAAATACAGTTTTCTACAGAATGTATTTTTTTATCAATAGAAATTAATGCTTGTGGTGCTTGTGGTTGCAGCAGATTAAAAAGAAAGTAAAATATGCTGTTAGCTAAGTCATACTCGAAATGATGCAGATGAAAAAATTACATTTGATTTTTGAAAAATGCAATTTTGGTTAATGAAGATAGATAGTGTTTAGGGAGTAGGTGTCTTCTTTAAGTTAAAGTCAAACTTGAAGAGAGGGATGCTAAAAGTAACGTTCCGGACAATGAAATGCTTGGTGTTGTCACTAAACGGGGTGCAATTTGCTGCGTTCACCAATTCACATTACATGACACCAAACCTCTTATTATGGTACACTCTAAGATTACAGGTGTAAACTAGTAAACATTTTACATAGGGTGACACTAGGAACATTGCCTACACCAAAATAAAAATGGATATGACTAATCAAGGTCGTTCGTGCCATTAGTGTTAATTACAAGAGATCTGGGGGTCTAAAATGGCCGCTTTAGCAGAATCGTAATATGAATCACGTGAAAAATTTAAAATTCTCAAATGGACTTTAAATTCATTATAGTAAAGTCACACTGTTTTAGGATTATTTTAAAAATATTAAATGCTCTTTGAAGTATTCGCTTCTTGAAGTCTTCGTTCATGTTACAGACAATAAAATTGTCTAATTTATTAGTAAGTTTTAATTTTAAATCTCTCCGAAACTGGACTGTTGTACGCCGATTTTTATCACTGATCGTATCTATCTATTTTCATTAAGCCACTAGTTTGCACAATCAGGAATTTTCTTGATCGAGATAAATGTCGATTAATACGGATTTCCAGAAATAATTCTGCTGAACATAATTATTTGATGTACACTACCTTCGGCAGATATGTCTGTTCATCTGCATCATCGCTATAACAATGTAGCTAACGAAAAGGGCTGAATTATTTTAGCAAGTTGAAAAAAGGTAAAGTATTTGAAATACCAAAGCTGACGTGTATGTATATGGGTCTATGTAGTACGTACTGTGCGGTATTCATGCAGCTTGAGTGATCCTGGTCGGCTATCTACAGAAGTGAATACACGCTAAAACAGTGAAAAAATAAAATACGTCGACAGTTCGAAATCAGTCAGTTAACGATATAAATAATAATTAAAACAAAAATATAATCTTTAAATGAGATGAGAAAAGGCTTTTCTTTTTTTTTAATACGAAATATGTAAAAAAAAGGAAAAATCATAATAATTTGTTATAAATTACTGAAAATTTTAACCTACTATAATTTTAAATGTTGCGTGCATGTGGATGCATTGAAGGCGATCAATACACAAGGGTGCTCACGCGATCTTTTCCGATGGTGAGCGCCATGGAACATCGTCTTCCAACTCGTCTTCGCTCTCATCCACTTCGGCTTCTTCATCCTGATTATCAGACGCAATATTTAAACTGCTCGTAACCATATCAGGGACAGGAAGAATAGATGGTCTTCGGCTTCCTGAATTGCACAACAATGTTCATATTAAATACCAAATATTTTTAAAATGCATATTTATGAAGGTTTATTTATTTTTTCTTACCTCGGCGGTAACTTAAGGCATCAGGGCTAAGAAAGTTGGTATCGGGTCTAGGTAATAACAGATGACTATCGGTTGCACTGTCTGTTCCTGGAGAATCTTTTAAAAAGGTTCTAGACTCTGAACCCGATGGGCCCTCGCCATACTTAGCTGTGTATATAAAGAACATACCAAATAAAACAAAGATGTTTTAAAATAGATGTCATGTCAATAAATTAATTTATATCAAAAGAGTACTAATTTTCAGGGAGCGTATTAAACACATTTTTGTGATGCCTGTGCTAATGGGTGTAACTACAAAATTGAAATTATTAAACACTGAAATATGGAAATCAGCACCCGTGGGTTTTCTAGAATGTAAAAGAAAGTTTAAAGTAATAAACAAAAACATCCATAAAATTCAAAAATACCAAATGCATGAATGTTCGATTTTACTTTATAATATACAGATATTGAGTTCGTTTACAAATATGATTATAATTAAGGGAAAACTTAAAGCATTGATCAAAAAAGTTGTTGAAAGCAAGCTCGTTATTGGGCCCCGAAAAGATGCATTCTTAAAGTTGGTAACGTCACAATTATCTGTTAATATGTCACTATTTTGCAATATATCAGGTAAATTTCTGAATGGAATTATAAAATATCGTTCTGTAGTGTGATACTACTTTATATGCTAAAAGTATAACGGTGGAGAATTTACTCTCAGAAAAACACTCGTTAATTATGAGATGAGTAGATCGGGTGTAGTGAGAATCGCAATGTCGTCGTTGAAGCAACGAAACGCGGTGCACACAATACGTGATCTGCTGCAGAATCTCTGGGGGCTGAACTGATATGCACTGCCTGCCAGAAATTCTTCCGAATACAGCAGAGCCAATCTAAATCAACACAGATTATTATCTGCTGTGATCCGAAAATAAGGCGATTATACTTATATTGCCAAACAGTGCAAGCCTCGGGGCGCGTTCGCAAATTTAGTCGTGACAAAGCATACTACATAATATTCTAATTCTCATTTTAAAAACACAGCGTATCTACGGCAACCTATATACAGTGACGATAATTAGAACATAGTCCTTCCGGAGGTATGGTGTTATGTGTAAACAAAGATGTATCTGGCGATTTGACATGGTTTATCTTCGAAATCAACCCACACTCCTCAATCCATGTAACTAAATGCAATGTTATCATACAAACGAGACATGCAAAAATCGTTACATTTTGGTGAAACTCAATTTGAGGGCTATGTATTGAGATGATTTTACTTGATACGAAGCACATCCAAGCCACTGACCGGTTTGTGGATTTACTTGCATTACACAGATTATGAAAAGGTACACGATAACAAGGAAGGTAACTTTAAACTGTAAACACCTTTTGTGTGTATTGTTTAAAGTTACTAATAATAATTTAATTGCTTAATTGCCTCGTTATCATAGTACTTTTGTTTTTGAAATGAGTGAGTTGCTATTTGCCTTTAACGTAATAATCAGAGTAAACTGTATGATTATATATTGCGCCAATAAAGACAACGAGCAATAAGCAAACTAAAAAAAGAAAGTAGGCCGAATGCATGTTTTAAAAAAGAAAATTCAGGGAATATGCATTCGATCTACTTTGGTTGTTTACCAACTGTGACACTCACAGCTAGTGACAGTAAAATTAGCGGATGATACAGTATTAGCTTGGTTGATGCGTGATGGCGATGCTTTTGGTGTGGAACTCGCGGGAGCTTGGAGAATCACTTGTGGGAGGTCGTATTGAGCGACGCTACTACCGTCTGGTTTTTTCTGCTGCTCAGAAACCTCCTCTGCGTCATCTGGTTTCTTCTCATTAGAAAGTAGACTACATGCAGTTTGGTCTTTTGGTATTGTAGGTGGTGGTGGTGGTTTCTGTTCTATTTGTTTTTCAGCCACAACAAAAGCAGAATTCTCTTCCTTTGTAATGCTCATATAATAACAGGTGTCACTACTTTTCATTATATGACGAGGCCCAGGATTTAACAGAATGGTTTCTTCATAGAATTCAGGCAACTCAGCTGGTCGCACTCCAACTAATGCAACGCCATACCTTGACAAAAATCAAATTAGTTCCACCTGTTACATTCCTTTATACAAATATCTACAAATCTAGGCCGAACTTACTTCCGGTGCGAATGAAAACTAGCATAGGTGAAACTTTTTCCTTCATATTCACCAAAAAATCGACTGTCACCTAAAACAATGTGGTAGATTTCATTTCCCGAACATTTGCCATACAGTCGATGCCACTCTTCAGGTGATTGCTGGCCTTCCCTGTAAGAAAGTTAAAACTTTCTGAATATCATCAATATTACGACTATCTTGTGGTTTGGGGTCAGCGAGCAACATTGAGCCGTGCTAAACTTGTCGCACACAACTTGCAAAAATATCCTTTATCAGGATATTTGGTTTTAAACTTCAAAGAAGAATAAACCCAATATTATGTTAGAGGTTTTTCCCGAGATCTGTCCACCTTAGTTTGAATCTAAGTCTTGGTGACGCACGTGAATGATAATAATGAAAAACGAGTCAAAATGAGGAAAAGTATTGCGCTTTGTGACACTGTTATATTTGCTGCAAAAAATTAAAAAGTACCGATAATGTTTAAAGTTACGCGAAATGCATTGATTTTCGCATAAATGTACGAAATGTAAATTTTAAAAGTGTTCTTAATTATGAGAGTATTAAATGGAGCTGCTGCTGCTACATTTCGATTATTGATTTAGTTTAACTTACTGGCCCCGGCTGGTATGGAGAAGCAGAGTTACAAGTGTAGACGCTCCTGGACAAGTGCAGTTGTTTGCTAAAAGCGCATACTTAAATTCATCTTCACAAACTACAAACTCAGCAAACTTAACGTGCAATTTATTTTCAGGTCGAAAAATCTGCACGTATTGCGGCACTGCTGGTGCAAAGTCTTTCACAGCCCACGATCTGAAAATAAGGATTAATTATAAAATTAACTGCCTCGTAGGTCTAGATGTTCATAGCGCTACTGCTGAGTGGTTCTAGGTTTGATACCCGGGTTGGGTAGTGTTATTGGGATTTCTATTTCTGCCTTACCCTTAGGAAAAAACAAGCATGAGGAATCAAGCACGTGTATCACAGAGAGAGGATGCCTGTTTTCTAGAGGTTATCTTAAAAAAATACTAGACTTAAACATTACATATTACAAAATATTCGATGGATTCCGATCTGAACGTTAAAAGGTTTTGAAAAAGGCTCGTATGTACTAAGATCCCGCCAGAGTTAGCGATGAAAAATGTTTGTTGGTGCCAGAAACAAACATAATATATATCTCGTGATTCTCAAGGGTTGTATGTAGGGACTCTATAATGTGAGCTAAGCTGAATTTGTCGAGCGGAAAGTCATGGCGCGTGGAAATTAAGACAGGTTCTAAAATTAGTTTTTCAGGCAATATAACGCAGTTCACGCAATACTGTAATATAACGCAGTATCAGAGGTAGCGGGGAAAAGGTCTAGCGCTTCGGCCGTTTCGAAACGAATCAAACGAGCACCAGAACATATTAACAGAACAAGTGAGGCGCCTTCGTGCGCGCCGAAGAATTTAAGCGTTGGGTGCTGTTGTAGGACCAGTACAGAGGCTGGGATAGCTGAAATCAATTCGATCTATGAAGATAGGTGAAGCCGAAGTAAATGAAACACCTCAAGAAATGAGGAAAAAGTCGTTAGAAAAGTTTTGAGTATGAATTTAGATGGACTGTGTGAAGGATGATATAGCTCGAAAACACACCTGCTGGGATGACAGTAATAAATAATTATAGAAGAAGAAGACATGCTGCGCCGACCCCGAAATAAATTGGGCTGGGCAGGGAAATGATGATGAAAAAAATTTGTAAATATGGCTTGAGGTGCGTCCGTGGCTGCGGGACTGTTCGAAAAAGATACCGTGGCCCCGGAACACAAACGGCGATGAAGGAACATGGATGGGTTTTGGTCAGTAAAATAAATAAATATTGCTGGACATTACACACCGCGCCATCTAGTGCCACACTAAGCAGCGAGGCTTGCGTCGTGGACACCAGATAGTTGATATACTACATAGATACTTTTTGTTTGTAAATACATACTTATTATACATGTAAACATCCATGACTCGGAAACAAATTTCCATGCTCATCACACAAACATTTGCTCCGACCAGGATTCGAACCCGGGACCCTAAGAACGTTAGGCAGCCTCACTACCGCTGCGCCAATCGGGTCGTCAAGTCAAAAGTCTGACACTCTCCTGCTCCGCCCAGAGCGGGAGGAGTCATTTGATGATTTCCGAAAAAAAAGGTACGTTAGCCTTTTCCCAAATATGTTGCGAACGGCTTCCAGTCTGAATAACAGTATTTTACGTGAAACGACTGCCCACGGAGGAAAGTCGGTATGTAATGGATGGTCGTCCAGCCACGGACCGACCTTGGCAAGCGCTGCTTATCTAGAAGATCGACCCATGTGGCTGTTATGATTTAGACGAGCTTTTTCACGAAATACTGCTTGTACTAAGAATAAACACCTAAACCTTTACCTCAGTATGGTGTGTTCATCCGCTGCTGTCTTGTCTGCATAATTTCTGGCAGCCAGAATAAAACATGCTTCAGCTTCGTTCATTCGTGCCCTTATTAGATCGGTATCCTTTAAGCAAGATCCTTGAATGTAAATCACTCTTTGTGCCCAAATAGGGACCTGAAATATTAAAAATGCACATTAAAGCGTTTATCAAGTAACTATAGTTGCGAAGCGCGACGGTGTCAAACCTAATGACCATTGATTCCACCATCTCCCTTCTTTCATCAGGAGTCCATACTGAGAACTGGAATCTATACAATGCAAGTATATTTTTACAATCTTCTGCAGCTTCCACAATAGGCTGAACTAGATGATGATGGTCCCTATTTCAAACTCAAACTCTTTATTATTGCATTCATGTGTGCATGAATGCGTCCTTCTAGTGTTTTAGTGGTGTCTGTCACCTCTCTTACTGAATAAATGCCGATTTTTCCTAACGTACATGATGTTTTCATAGATGTATTGACAAAGTACTGTCATGATATTAATTTCCTTAAATAGTTCTCTTGGAGAATCGCGTCTACGTAATTCATAAATGGCTCTGATGGCTCTTTTCTGCAGAATAAATATAGACTCGATGTCTGCAGCCCGTCCCCATAGTAAAATACCGTATGACATGAGTGGTAACCCGCAGGCGTTACCACTCATATCTTGTCGATGTTTCACACATTCGGACGCGAAGCGCATTGCTAGGTCTTTTATTATGCGCACAGCCAAGGGATGGAATTCTCGGCTTGCGTCAGTGTTTCCGAGTTCATATGACCCAAAATCTACTAAGGTTGTGAGTTAGGCTTGTTTTTGGGGAACTCGTTTCATTGTCGATCAAGAAGTTTGGGCTAGCGACGATGTGTCTACCGTCAACTACGCATTTTGACGTTCAATATCTCCGTAAGCAGATGGTTCCCAGAAACCCTAGGTGTGGTCCATATAAACCCGTTATATTAAAGAATTTATTTTTTTAAAGTTACCTGTAATATCATTCGCATAGTCGTGTCTAGTTCCATTGGAGACAACAACACTACATAGTAGTCTTGAAGTAGGGGATGGGCGTAGAATTCGTTTAGAAAATCCATAATAGTATCAGCATGTAAGGTTGTTGAACATACGACGACGTGTTTTTCCGACTGCGCGCGATGGGACGAGTAAGACCCTCCAAGTTTTTGTCTCTCCATCCATGTAAAAGCAAGTTGTTCGAACTGCAAAAGTAATCATTAATACCAGTCATTATCTATACAAATAATTTTGAAAGTGAAAAAGTGTCTGTTTGTAAATTCAAAATAACAGCTTTTTACTGAATGTATAATATTATAAGTACCGCATATGCTTTCAAGTATATGCGGTACTTGTAACAAATAATATTTTTTTTAAGTTTTGTCTGTCTGTCAGATTGTTCCGGCTAATCTTCGAAACGGCTGAACTGATTTTAACGGGACTTTTACTAGCAGATAGTTGATGTTATAAAAGTTAACTTAACTTATGCTACTTTCATTTTAGAAAAAGAACTAAGGATCAGTGCAAAAAAAAAAAACAAAATCCAAACGGCTACACCGTTTTCGATAGGACTTTTACTGGCGCATCATTAATGATTCGGCAATGTACAAGTCACGTCATCCATTTGCAAACACCAACTGTTATAAGAAAAGACGTTTTAAGTTTTATGTAAAAAACTCGGATTCATTGGTGTCGAGTGTATTTGTTTTTTTTAATCGAACTGCTGAAGATGGGTATTAAAAAAAAACCGGCCAAGTGCGAGTCGGACTCGCGCACGAAGGGTTCCGTACCATTATCTATACATTAGACAAAACGCTAAAAATCACGTTTGTTGTATGGGAGCCCCCCTTAAATATTAATTTTATTCTGTTTTTAGTATTTGTTGTTAAAGCGGCAACAGAAATACATCACAGCACTCCAAATTGTTCATGAGTTGGCCCAGATTTTATTCTTTAGGACTCAAGACACTCTTAGCCTTTTTGCTTAATCACCTTTCCCCAAATACACAAGATTTCTCATTTGTGCCAGATCAATCAATTTCTTTTGAGATTGCTCTAATCATATCAGGAATTTGTCTGAAAATGGCAGGTTTGGGTCAAACATCTATCCCAGAAGAGGCAGCATCATCCTTCCAAGATCTCCATGAAGCTATGCCTGATATAAACGACATCGACTTAATCATGGTCGGCCAAGACAGGGAGGCAGTGTACGCCATGAAAACTACTCTGCAGATTGTGGAAACTCTTCGTCAGGTCAATATTAACCCTCATCCAACCATATATGGAGAAGATAGGGACTATGTTACGGAGGGGTATGATCCTGACGAGGACGTAGAACTCTCACAATGTAACCCGATCATCTGTCATCCATTAGAGCGCTTTCAACAAGCTGCAGATCTAATGCTACAAACTCCCGACCCATTATCCGATGAATTGATGACCCTTGTTGAGGAACTAAGCCTATATGATAAACTGAACAAAACCAGGTTATCTACAAAGTTTAGACTACTCATAAGAGCAGCCGCCTTGGACAGGCTGATAATTCGGGAACCTCTTTCAAAAAGTTGTCGGCTAGGGTATGCCGGACTGTTGAGTTCAATTTCGGGAATGATCACAGTTTATCAGATCCAGCACGCTAAGGCTTTCAACAACAATATCATCCTATTAGGTCAACTGGTGGATCAATTCAAGCTCCAAACCACCAGGGCGAAGCAACAATATGAAATGGACCGCAATTTTAACGAGGACCTAACCAGGCAGCTTAATTCGTTTACTAAGAGTGTTGCAGATCTTTCCGAAAAACTTGACACAAAGACCCTTGAAATGTCAAGACCCTCAGGGAGGCGCACCTGTGCCAGTTTAGCTTCCCCGGTAGCAGGATCCATTAGCTCCCCACAGACAGAGTTGACATCTGATATTGAGGTTGTGCCAGGATCACAATTTAGATCCAATCTTCTACGTGTTGACATCGGCCCCAATGGAGATATATCTATAAGCCCCTTAACAGCAAGGGCTAAACCACTGGCAGAGCTTGGACTTCTTAAGATGTCGGGTAAAGCCTTGATGACCATCTTAAATCAGGATCTTCCAACGGTTCTCGGAAAGTGCACGACTAATGAAGGTTTTGCCTCCAAATTTAACACATTCACTAACAGAGATGAGAAGATAAGTTTCTTAAAACATTTGTTCGGCACAATAGCCTATGTTCCGGGTCAGTGGATCCGTTCTTAGACCTTTTTTGACTAAATTGACTCCTCGATTAGAGATCTTAGTAATAATTTGTATGGTAATTCTCCTTTATAGCATTTACATTTAATCACTATCGATAATAAAATATAACAGATCAACAGGTAACTAATAATAATAAATTTCAACTGTCTAGCTGTGCTAGCGGTTCATGAGATACAGCCTGGTGACAGACAGACGGACAGACAGCGAAGTCTTAGTAATAGGGTTCCGTTTTTACCCTTTGGGTACGGAACCCTAAAAATGATCTGTGCAGCTACTATCTTCTTAATAAATAGAATGTATGTACATAAGTATTTTATTTTGGTTCACTACCAGCTGACACGGTGCCTGAGGTAGCTGTGCGCCGATGCAATTTGTCCGAGCGATTATTTTTGAAGATAATATCGAGATTTGAGATTTTCAAGTTATTCCTTACAATTGACCCGTCATTGTACGTTCATGTCAAAGATGCTAAAAGTACGAAGGATTTGTGGAAACAGTTGCGGAATATGTTCGATGATTCCGGATTTTCACGAAAATCATACTGTTGCGGAACCTGAAATCAATTCGTCTTGATAATTGCAATTCGATGACGAACTATGTGATGCAAATTATCGAAACGGCTCAGAAATTATCAGGAACAGGATTTGTCGTGAACGATGAGTGGATTGGCAGTTTAGTGCTGGCCGGTTTACCTGAAAAATATTTACCTATGATGATGGCGCCAGCACACTCGGGGATTTCCATTACAGCCGACGTAATCAAAACGAAGTTGATCAATATTGCTGATAATGATGACTCAGAAAAGAGGTTGCGAGCGCATTCCTAGTTTAAATTTAGAAACTAAAAAATCGACGCGAATTTAGCCATAGTCGCAATTTTTTTTTTATTTTTTATTTTTATATTAGCGATTTCTGTACTTATATCTCATTATTATAATCTCCTTCTCTTAAAATCAATCAAAAGCATTGAAGAATTACTAAATTACATTATTAAAAATGATATTTTATAATAATTATTAGAAATTATACCAAGGAATTTTCAGTATTAAGTATCAACTCTTTTTTTTCCAGACTTGATTTCATTGCGAGTATCGATTAGGCTGAATGCAACTTTTTAATCGTGATGACGAAACTTGGGTTTGCGGTCAGCACTACTATATGAAGTGTTATGTTGCAACATGTTTTTTTTTAGTAATATTGTCAAGACCTTGATTGTGTTTTGTATGAAAATTATGTATGGAATAATGACGAAAATAAGAATGCAGATAGAATGTTACTGTTTTCATTTTGACCTTTCGAGTTTTATTAGCAAACGAGAATCTTCTATAGTTACAATATGTCCAGTGCATTTATGTTCCCTATTTTTTGGAAGGGTGTAGTACTAAGTATTTTACACATATTTGGCAATAAACTGATGTCGTTTTACTGACCTCAACACGTTATTGTAGATATTAACTACAAACTTATCGTATAAAAAAATAATTAAAAAAAAATAAAAAACCCGACTGCGTAAAAATAACTAATAATATTAAATAAAAACTGAAAAGAATAAAACAAGTTCAGAAGACAGGACATATTGACTGCAACAGTCGGGACCCATATTGGATGTAATGATTTTTAGTCTAGATTATTTAATGGGTCCCGACTGTTGCAGTCAATATGTCCTGTCTTCTGAACTTGTTTTATTCTTTTCAGTTTTAATTTAAAATTATTAGTTATTTTTACGCAGTCAAGGTTTTTAATTTTTATTTTTATTTTACACTTTTTTGTTACTCAGATATACCATTTTAAAATCCTCATGATGAGCCGTTTATCAAGCCGTTCAGGCTGCAGATCGTGCCAAACATTTGAATTTGGCACCAGAAAAATCCGCCATTTTTATTTTTTTATTTTTGTTATACCTAGTGTCATTCTCACAGTAAATACGAATCTAACAACACCTCTCAAGCTAAAATCCATTGAGTCGTTCAGGCCACAGAGCGTGCCAAACGATTATACATACACACATCAAAAAAAGTTTGTGATCACTAGCGTAAGCTGGTATAATTTTTTAAATTGAACTTTATCAAGAAAAAAACTTTGTTGTGTTTTTTTTTAATATAAATACCCTGTTTGAAATTAAAAAATAAAACTATTTTTTATCTACACTTATACACTAATATTATAAAGAGGAAAGATTTGTATTCTTGTGTGTATGTTTGTAATGAATAAACTCAAAAACTACTGCGTCGATTTCAAAAATTCTTTCACCATTAGCTACATTCACTCTGAGTGACATAGGCTATATTTTATCCCCGTACTTCCACGGAAACGGGAATTACGCGGTTTCAACCGCGTGACGTCCGCTCGTTTTTTTATTAAATCGTAACAAAAAAGATTTCGAATTTTCAAAGTGATCACAAACTTTTTTTAATGTGTGTACATCCATACATACATACATACTCTCGAAAAACATAACCCTCCTTCTGGCGCAGTCGGGTAAAAACAGCTGCCGTGACATATTTTTCATTATAAAATCTAAATGCTGAAAGTTCACGAAAATTCACACTGTATTGTTGAGCAGTCACGTGATTAATTTCAAAATTTTATCAATTTTGAATTGTCTATAATAATTAAAAAAAAAGAATTCAGAGTTTTTCGCTTCTATCATGAATTTCATTTATGATAAAGATTTAATTTACATTTTAAGAATGATGTATTTTTTTTTTGTACAAGTCAATTAAGCTGTTGGAAGTCAATATTTCAACGCATTAGTGCCGAAATGCGAATAACAGCCTTATTTACCGCGTTGAATATGTGCAAATTGGACCTCCAGATTACGCCACACACGCGCCAACCGCGGTGGTCACAACGAAATCATATTCAAATATAAATGGCATAAAATTATCAATCAACTAAAGCCAATTTCATCCATATTAAAACCATTTTTCTGTGTTTTATCTCAATTTTATGATCTCTACGTCTAAATAAAACACCCTTTATATAATTTGAACTATACATAGTTTATTTTTTTAATTAAAATGTGTTTACCTGTGTGGGTAAAACAACCAGCGCCACCCCGATCATGATAACCATAAAGAGTTGCGATGGCCAAATGTCAGGTACAAGGTCACCGTAGCCCACTGTAGAGAAAGTCACCACTACAAAGTAGGTGGCTTGGAACAAGTTCAAGTGACGATGTCCCGCGCGTTGGAAGTGCTGGATTCCACAGACACTGAAAAAGTAACGTTTGCTTTTAAGTTACAATAATGCAATTGAAAATGCCTAGTATATCTTTAAAATAATAAAATATAAATTAAAAAATATTAAAAAAAACCACCATTATTACCACGTTATTTTTCTAACGGCCATACATACCTGTCTTTATAGTACATATTTATGAAGGTAGGTACTATAAAAACTTTGAAATTTATTGTACGGTATGGGAAAAAACCGGCCAAATGCGAGTCGGACTCGCCCACGAAGTGTTCCGTACCATTAGACAAAACGGCAAAAAATCACGTTTGTTGTATGGGTCATGTGTCAATATTTATTTTTATTTTAATTATTTATTTTTAAAGTGAATAAACAACCAAATATTCTGTGAATATTTCAAGCGTCTACAACGGCAACAGAAATACCACATCTGTGAAAATTTCAACTGTCTAGCCATAACGGTTTATGAGATACAGCCTGGTGACAGACAGACGGACAGTGGAGTCTTAGTAATAGGGTCCCGTTTTTACCTTTTGGGTACGGAGCCCTAAAACAAACAAAACAGAAACCCATTTACAAAATGTGAATCCCGCAGTACAATATGACGAACCCACAGAAAAAAGAAAAAAAAGAAAAAATGGTAAATGGTGAATTGGTAACAGTTTTTACGCTTAGTTTTTTTTTGTCTATTTCTAAAGAATAAAAATGTCAGAAACTACAATCCCATAAACATTATTGGCTGCGTAAATATTATTTGAAAAAATCAATGTTAACAAAACAGATTAATTAAATAGAAAATAAAGTATATGTATTGTTTAGGTACCTTGTAAACACCAGGCATAGTAGAGTGACGCACAAGATCATCAGTTGTTGCGATAGCGCTGATTGGGACTTCTGCATAGCTCTGTGGAGATCGTTCTGAAATTGAAACAAACATTCAACCAAATTGAAAAGTTGTAATAGAGCACACACGTCTTATGTACATCGATGTACTATTATATAAAAGAAAAAGGGGTGAATGACACTGAAATATTACTACCACGTATAGAGAAGATAGCGCGAACTAAAATCTGTGCTCCGTTCAACTGCGGTGGGCCGGCTGCAATTCACTCAGTCACTTTTTCTTTTCTTTGAAATTGAATCTCGCAGTTCGTCGTAGAGAGTTAGAGAGGTTATCGACTGCTTAACCGGACAATCCTGTGGGTGCCTTAAGTGTAAGGCCTCCAGCCAGGGCAAAAAACTAACAAACTAAACGACTACAGGCTAAGGGCACCCCCTGCGGGATATGGGCCTCGGCTTAGGGCGTCGCTGGGAGAGGGCAGCAAGGGGACAGGCTGGATCTGAGTGGTGTCATTAATTAGGGACTGATTTTGGACTACAGGCTCAGCCACGCGGGTACGAGCAAGGGACGGGGAGGATTCGTATCGGTGCGTCGCGACGGGCCTCGTCGGCGAGGATGGAATGACGGCTGCTTGCGTCTGTGCTTCTTGAGCGTGCTAGTTTCCTTCCTGCTCTCCTGGAGGAGGGTAATAGCGTCATCGGGATCGACTAAAGTATGCCTAGGGCGGCGGATCTGACTAATTCGTAACGGGCGGCCGCTGCGATCAAGGGGTTACGTTGTTTGACAGAATCGAAGAAGCGCTTGGAGAGGCGCTTCATAAACTGAGCTATCGTGGGGATTTTAAGATCAATATGTAAACGGTCATTACGGACGTAATAGGGGACTCCCATGACTTTACGTAAGAACCGGTTCTGAAGGACCTCCTGCATCCATGCATAGATGTCTAGGCATGGCGTGAGCGTACACGACACAAGCGAAGTCATGATGGGACGGATTACGGCGGTACAGAGACGCAATTTGCACCTGAGAGACAATTTGCTCTTTTCCGTTAGAAAGTAATGAAGTATACCCACCGCGAAAGCAGCTCGCTCGCGAGCTGCTTTGATATGTGGCCCGAAGGGCAGATGGTTGTCAAGTATGACTCCTAAGTATTTGGCTTGCTTCTTCCAGGGAATAAATCGCATGACGGTTGAAAAGGGATAATGAAAGTATAAAACAAGTTTCCCTGACCCCAAACAACACTGGATGCGTTGTTGTAACCATACCTATATTTCTGTATCAAGTCCGTTTAAGAATCAAATAGTAGATTGTCAACAAAGACAGCAGTTTTTTTGTCACGGGCGCTGTATTCATTCTTAAACGTAATGAAGAAGTTTTTGTTAACTTCTGAGTGAAACTAGAGAGTTACTAGAATCCTAAATGAACCGAGGGATTCAAGCTCGCCCAGGACGAAGACCCCTTGATCTCCAGGGAAATGCTCTACTTTCCAGACCTCCTACGAGATAATATAACCGTTATACGAGTATGTTAAGTGTCCATTACAACAAAAACATACTAAATAATGTTCGACTTGAAAGACGATGGACGTCGTATATTACAATAAGGGTAAGGGTATGGATATGTGATGGGGAGGCATGGAACAGACGTGACTAAAAAAAATTATGATCATAAATATTGGGAGATGGAGACGAAGACCAAAGAAAAGATAGATGGATTGTGTGAGGAATGATTTGAAGGAAAAAAGGAGTAAATGATAGTGTGGTAGGGGAGAATGGAAGAAAAAAACGTGTTGCGCCGACCCCAAGTAACATGGGATAAGGGTAGGAAGACGATGATTAGTATTTCGGGTTTGGAGGATGGAAGCCACTAGATCTTGAAATACCAAATAAAATAAGGACTTTTATGATAATAAACTTTTACTTTTTTACGTTTAACATAATTTTACCTATCAAACCATCATTCCGCTCCATCTTTTTCTTATGACAAATAAGTATAAAGGGTGTAAAACACCTTTTAACGAAGCCGAAAGGCACTTGTTCTCCCCGTCATTGCGATCAGTTTTTTTGTTCTACACCATACCTGGGAACCTAGTTACGGAGATATTGGGGGTCAAAGAACAAAATTTTTGACAAGTTTTTTTATACAAATACAAGTTTTTAATGTAACATTTTTACTTTAAATACCTCCACGACCCCCGTACTCTTCAATCCATCCAACAGCACAATGTTTTGTGTGCGTTAAATTGAGTTAGAACTCAATGTAACGCACTCAAAACACCACAAAACATGATTTTTCATCCAAAAAAAAAGTCGTTTCCCAGCAATATTTTTTGCGTAAAGTTACTTAGTTTGATGTACAGAATGCTTGGTTGACGGCTTCGTGATGAGGTCTTTTACACCCTGTATAAAAATGGTAAAAAAATAAGAAAAATAAGTACTGCCAACACTAAAATATTATAAAAAGGTTGGTTGGTCCACAACATCGGGGCTAGCCATTTTTTCGTAGAACCCAATTGTATTTTAAATTATGCAACTAAAAGGTGTTGAAACTTACAAACATGTTCTCGAGCGACCTCTTTGCCAGCCAACAGTTTAGAAACACTGGAATGAAAAGGTTTCTGAGCGGTGGAAACGGCAACTGAAATCAAAATTAGCTTATTTTAACTTCAATTCATTAAAAAATATAAGGTCTTCTAAAAACAGCTACGTGGAACTAATCCAGATCAGATCAAAGTTGAATAACATTTCAAACGAAAATATGCAATGTATTCGACAAAATACTCTCGTAAGCAATCAAATTGACTCATTCTCTAAGTTACAACCATTACCATAAAAAAAATCGGTAACTACTCATTTATTTATACAATTTAAACAGATGTATAGGAAAATTTACTCTCTGCGGTACTCAATATAAACCTTACGTCGCATACCTAAAGACTCATCAGAAGTTGACCTATACACATCTCTGGAAATTTCATTAATTGTTTTGATGAAACTATCGATATACATATGATATACCATTAAAAAGCTTCTTAAATTTTAACAAGGACTCAGCGAACCGTCGTTACCCAGATTCACTGATGTCTTTAATCGGACACCTAGATTTAGACGTGAACGTTACATTTCGGACGAGACGACTGCTTATCGTCTAAACCTCGCAGCGGAATCGACACCTGACGAAGCATCAGCGAGTGGATACGCTTGAGAAGCCAATCTTACTCCGAAACGGCCTGACACGGGTCAAAAATTGACTGCAAATGCCTCTAATTGCTCGAGATTATTTCGATTGAAGAGCTATGGGGGTCAATGTTTTTGACTGATAAGTGCAAAAAGTCTACAGGCATCCATCCGGCGGAGCAATTTGCGCAGTGCCGTTTTGTTAAAACGGTTGCATACGACAGCGGCTCCTGCATGATTATTATCTTTAGAAAAACTTTGTTCTTGAGAAAAACAGCACTCGTTTTAGTGCCCGGGGAAGGTCGAGAAGGGCTGACAGCTAATCGGTATACAGAATGAATTTTTCAAGTGGGTGGGGATGGCCAAATCAGAAACTTTGAGGAATAGAGAAAAATACTCAAAGGAGTCTCGAGTCTCGAGTCCGAGATCTTGATGAAAACTAAAACAGCATCATTAGATTTTTAGAATATCAATATTCGTAGCATGAATCAAACCAAATACGATAATGTCGCCAATAGGGATGAAATTCTGGGAAGTAAGCCGTTACTTGAAAATTCACTCTGTATACGTCACGTATCACTCAGCACTACAAGGAGGAAGTGAATATAGGCTGGCCTGCACTGAGTTTTGTCAAAAAATCATGTAGGATGAGCTAAAAAGAAGCGTTCGAGATCGAGCCAAATCAACTGCCTTCGAGCATAACAGAATTGAAAGGAGAGTAGGGTGGTAATCGTCAAGACGCCATCAAATAATTAGTTAGGTCCGACTGCAAGCCGTGATTACAGCTAGGCCCAGCAACACCAAGGATTAGCATAATCAATAATTATGTTATGCTTTTATTGCTGTTTTTAAGTTTAAAAAAAAAATTGCAACTACTCAACTCATGTTGTTAAAATCGAATTTTTATTACATTTTCATTCAGTGGGCATAAGTTTAAAAAGTTCTCGTGAAATGTTGATAATAATGGGTCCCGATTGTTTTATTTTATTTTAATACACCTAATATGTATTCCACTTGGTTGCTTGAGGGAGTAGAACAGTGTTTTAAACCATGATGACTAAATTAGGTTTTCATGGATGTCACAAAGACTTTTTTTATATTACAAATGAATAATGTTTAAGTAAGCAAAAACTTACCGTCAATGCAAATGGTATTGTATTCACCATTTCCAAAATGAAGTGAAATGATAACACTTGTTGCCATATATTACCCTGAAAAAATGTGATGAATTTGAGAATAATAATTTTATTAAAACAAACAAATTATCAAAATGAAAAAAAAAGTAGTAGATTATACAACAAGTGAAAAAAAGGGAATTTAATTAGAGGGACTAAGTTGGATCCCGAGAGCAGCGACGGATTTTAGAGTAGAATTCTGAGCGGAGCGAGGGATACAAAAACCGAGATGATATTTTTTTTACGAGTTGTGTATTCTACTTTTTACCATTGACTGCGAGAAAATTAATAGAAGTATATATAAGATCTGATTAAAATGGTCAAATTTTAACTCAGCGTTCAGTACGTCTGACCAAGCCAATATCCAAGCAAAAAAACACTGATTATACTGATTTTATTTTGACCTAAAATAATAAATTGCCGGCACTCTTGAATAAACACATCCATTATGTAGGTGATGAAATATACGTAGTTATGTTAAATCCAATTTTGCGACCTCTAAAACCCTCCGGATCATTGTTATTATATATACAAGAACCTTTGCTATGGTAAAAATCATTATAAAAGTTTAAAAAAATAAATAAATTTGCTACAAAATAAAAGCAATTTGATTATGTTAGAGTAAATAGCTTCTAAGATATAGCTGTTGTGTAATTTAAGTATTCATCAATATGGTCACCTATGGACTCATTTTACAGCATAATTACAAATAGGTTATTAAGTACACACAATGAGGTGTTTTCAAAGCCAGCTTCCAACAAAAAATGATAGATGGCGCTGTGCAAGAAGTATTATATTTTTTTTTAGCTATTTGGAGCTGGCATTCATGGTCTTTTAAAAACAAAATACTGGCTAGTAAATGTCTGTGGGTTCTTTAATTCTTCTTTTCTTGCTTGCTTGACAGTCATCATCATCTGCCTAGCCTTTTCCCAAGTTTTATTGGGGTCGGCTTCCAGTCTAACCGGATGCAGCTGAATATCAGTATTTTACATGGAGCGACTGCCTATCTGACCTCCACAACCCAGTTAGTACTGAGTAATACGATACCCCTTGGTAAGACTGGTTGTCAGACTTTTTTGTCGACTGACTACCTGTAACGACTTGTCAAAGATCACAAATGATAGCCTGGACCAACAGCTTAACGTGCTTTTCGAGGCACGGAAGAAACTCGGTATGTAATGGGTGGTCACCCATCCACAGACCAACCTAGGCAAGCACGGCTTAACCTAAAGATCGACCTGAGCGGCTGTTATTAGTTAGCCACGAGCTCCTCGCTTGCTTGCTTGACAGTAATCTGAATAAAACGCAAGTGGAGTATTATTATTTTCCTTTATTTATTATGGGTATTCTGGGTATTTGTATTGTGCGTGCACTAGAAGCTGGCCCTAGAATCAAGACCAACTTGGTCTATGTAGACTAAGTATGTAAGTAAGTAAGTGTGATAGTTCCTCAGATACATCTGTTAAGTTGCTGAGGTGAGTAAACAATATATTCCAAGGGTTTTTAATATTGGGCTGCGGGACTGTTCGAAAGAGATACCGTGGCCCCGGAGCACAAAGGGCGATGAAGGAAGATGGATGGGTTTTAGTCAGTAAAAGTCTGACACCCTCCTGCTCCGCCCAGAGCGGGATCATTTGATGATTTACCATCCGAAAAAACTAAAGAAAATAATTAATGGGTTTGTAGTATTAAATACGACAAAAATATGCATTATAATTTATAAAAAACATAGTAGTAATAAAAATTTAAAGTATACACACATCAAAAAAGTTTGATCACTTTGAAAATTCGAAATCTTTTTTGTTACGTTTTTATAAAAAAACTAGCGGACGTCACGCGGTTGAACCCGCGTAATTCCCGTTTCCGTGGTAGTACGGGGATAAAATATAGCCTATGGAATGTAGCTTTTTAATGGTGAAAGAATGTTTGAAATCGACGCAGTAGTTTTTGAGTTTATTCATTACAAACATACACACAAAAATACAAATCTTTCCTCTTTATAATATTAGTGTAGAAGTGTAGATAAAAAATAGTTTTATTTTTTTATTTCAAACGGTATTTCTATTAAAAAAAACACAACAAAGTTTTTTTCTTGATAAAGTTCAATTTAAAAAATTAAATCAGCTTATGCTAGTGATGACAAACTTTTTTTGATGTGTGTATGTAATATCATGAAACACCTCATTGTATACAGTACTTTAAGAGAGTATTATTAGTGTTTCTTGTACACCTTTGATGGACCAGGCTGATCCTCCAAATCCACAACACACCTTTTGCTTCGGTAGCATTTCTTCATCGATCGGCTCAGGTAGGTCGAATTCGTCATCTGATGGTGGGTCATCGATAAATTGTTTCTCAATATCATCACACAGCAGGTCTGGTTTTTTTGGAAACTTTGTAAAATTTCAACAGCTGTATCTAAGAAGCTACTTGATCTAACATAACCAAATTGCATTTTGTTACAAATTTAGTCTTCTTAAAAACTTTCATAGTGATTTTTACCGTAGCAAAGGTCTTTGGTGGATAAAAATGTCAAAAACTGAAAAAGTACAAAATATTAATGGTTTGTCAAAAATTTAACAATGACCCGGAGGGTTACCTGATTTCATGCAAGGAAACTCAAAGGGGATTGCCCTTATATGATAAGATTTCCATGGACTATCAAAATATAATCCCACTTCAGCTCAAATCAAAAGCTCAAAATGAAGATGAAAAGACAATTAGCCTAAGACTTATGCCTATGAGTTGCCTCCTGAAGATTTACGGCAATGACTGTCTTAACATTAGGTTTGCTTGTCATAGAATAAGGGGTGAAATTATACTTTTATTAGGCTGGCTACCCGCATCCTCGTATCACCCTTTATAAACTCCCTGACAGTGTGACGTAATTAATAGATGGTCCCTTACGGTCGTTTCAATTTAGTTGATGACATAATAATTTTACCTTGTAACCTAAATAAGCAAGTAGTACGGCTTCGGTTAGAGATATCATAGCTAATATGACTTGCACAACCCACAAATATAGGGGCCTATTGACCCATATTATTCCGTCCCAATTAATAATCGGTCGGTCCTGAAATTCTTCCTCCGTCAAGTTAGCCGAAAATTCGAATTCAGTCTTATTCCCAGGCCTGCAACCGTAGCTGTAAAGAAGCAAAAGTCAATTATGTTGTGGTCTGTACTACCTATATATAATATTATGTTACTGTGAATGTCCGAAACGTGGTGAATATACCGGAAAGTTGACATTGACCAAGCTCGCTGGTGAATGACCGTAAGTTACTCTTGTCATGACGATTTTGGTTATCCATCGGTGAATGTTATCATTCATCACGACGCGACGACAACTTTATAAATGTAATATATGTATTATGTCAAGAGAAAGTAGTCTAAAGGACAAGCGAAGCGAGCTCTAAAATTTAACACTTTCGTTTCAAGTAATTTCATTAATCAATTTCAGACTCACACCATCGAAATTCGTGATTGTGGACTCTGATCGGTGTACATGGTGGACCAAACTATTTGGTTTACATTTTACAATGTAATTTGCATGTTAAAATGTTAACCAAATAGCTTGGTCGACCGTATATTCATCAATTTCGGAAATTCGCAATACCATATGCATTTTTCAGTAATAAAGTTGTTTAAAAAATTAAACTGTTTTGAGTATGCTGCAATTTAGGTTTTTTTATTTTGGATCGCTATTGATTCTATTTAGTGAGTTTCACTATTAAATTAAAGAATTGTGTTTAAATTGCGATTATAAAGAGAAAAAATCAGCTGTCAATTAGAATCTCTATAAAACTGTGTCGTTTTGACAAAATCATTACAACTTCTGTACATTGATTTGGAGCGACGACGTCATTTAACTCGAGAAGCGATGTTCTCTCAACATTGCTCGTCGGATCGCATGTTGAAAGCTGGTTCCAGGCAACGTCTTGTGGCTATCGCTGGCTCTACACAGAGCGTTATAAGCCGCCTTTGGACACGCTAACGCATCACGGGTGGCATGGCCGAGCGACATGGAGGAAGATGTCGTATTTTTGTTAAAATGCGTTGCAAATCAATAATAAAATAATATAACCTTTTTAGATCACTCCAGGAAGATTATTTTATGAGCGGACGAGACTATTGAAAGATCCAAGGAATAGGTACAAGTCCGTCAGTTAGATTATCGAAAAATATTGGATACGTGTTTTTTGTTTTATCAAATTAATAAAAATTGAAGAAGATAAAACGTGTCAAAGACCATGAGTGACGTCACATTTGAGTAATAAATGTACTCAAATGTGACGTCTCACGAGTCTCACGTCTTTTACGGAACCCATACCAACAAATGCACCAAATCTTGGCTTGCTACTTCAATAGTTCATAGTCTCAACACTCTTTTGCAGATTCTTATCATCAGAAGAACAGAAGAACGTTCTATAACAATATCATTGTATTTCCAAAGAACATATCATTAAGAGAAATTATCATTAATAACTGCTTAGTATACAAGTTTTTAATATGGAATCTTCTGTTGCCGAACTAGGACGGATCCTGTATCTCGGCAAACAGTGCCATCCCCTAACAGATTTCACTACAATGATTAAGCCAGACTATACATACAAGTTGTAAATTCTATTATAGCTTGCATTACATTCAATAACAGAGTCTTCTTCTCCATTGAGTTATTATATTTGTAAAAGTAATGTCTTAAATTGGGCGGGTCACGTCAGTCGCATGCACGATGACCGCTGGGCAAAAGTCTCCAGAAGATGGTTGCCGGAAGACGGACGGCGCCGCCGAGGCCGACCCAGAAAAAGGTAGCAAGACGATTTGGACGCGTACCGCGAGGGCTGGTCCGAGGAGGCACTGGAAAAGAGCAAATGGAAGGAATTGGGGGAGGCCTTTGCCCAGCAGTGGGACAGTACAGGCTAGGAAAAAAAAATGTCTTAAATATGAAATAATATTTTGGAACAAATATCAAACCCGCGGGACGCACCAAAGAAAAACCCCAAGGAATAGTTACCCCGGATAAATATTAGAATATTATGTCCTTCA
The DNA here is from genome assembly GCA_905147715.2 of Xestia xanthographa. Classification (NCBI taxonomy): domain Eukaryota; kingdom Metazoa; phylum Arthropoda; class Insecta; order Lepidoptera; family Noctuidae; genus Xestia; species Xestia xanthographa. The sequence goes on along the minus strand of LR990641.1, from coordinate 25,122,580 downwards.
TAAAAAGCCAAGACGAATTTATCAGCATTGGAAATAAAGATCATGATTGAGTATCGCGTAATGCCAACGACGCTTTTTGAAGTTTCCTACTCAGAAACAGGCTAAAGGATGTAAATTGAAAGAGGTCAGGTACTCACGGGATGCTAGGAGCCAGGAGATCACCACACTGTATCACTAGCAGTCGCATTTCACGATATTTTGTTGTTTTTACATTTATTGCCGGCCGGCCACGTTGGTTGAGTTTGAACTAGATATTCGTCTTCACGCCGTCAGATGGCGGGAGCGATGCGTTGTCCTTGTCGCTCTCACAGCGATGGGCGAGTGCGAGTGGCGGCGAATTTAAAACAGTGAGGAAAAGGAAAGGACTAGGGAATGCATCCCAAAGCCTGTTCAGATCACATCAAATAATTGATTCAGAAGATGCTGATGTGCCAATTGTGGTAGCTGAGATTTAAAATATGAATAACCATGATAACATAACTTACATAAACTTGTTTATATGGCATAACTGTGTTAGATAGAGCACGACTATACTATTTACTGTAATAGTACGAATGACGGCAACCCTTTCGTTTAATCAAACTAATCAATCGTTTTTTTTTACGATGAACGTATTTCCAATTACTACTTTGTAGCTAAGGTTTAACCCCTTGAGCTTGTTTGAGCAAGCGATAAATGTATATTGCCTATCTTATGGACTTTTTGATTTTTGGGTAGACCCTTAAAACTGAAAATTCGTCAATACAAAGGCCATTAGCAGGGTATATAATTTACCTTTCTAGCTTCGTTACGTTAACCTAACTAGTCATTCTATTATGTATAAAATTATTTTGACAAGGTTTTTTTTTATCGAGCTCTAACTATGAGTACTAAGAATGGCGTCACCGCGCCACACAAATGAATCACAAATGAATCGAATCCGGGGCGTCGGCCACGGGTGCCTCGACCACTGGGGGCCTAAGCCACGGACCCAACCATACATGCATTTTGTTTGTGTTTTTTTTCGTTCGTTTTCGCGGTAGTCTTTTAGTAAGTCTTTTTAAGCTCTGGTTTCCTCCAATATTTAGCGGCCGTAACACGGTGGTGAATGACGTCACAAGAACGTTGTCTGTAAACAAAACGGCGTGGTTTCCTAGAGAGCGGTATTTGTCACCGTAACGTCAAAAAGCGTTGCCATCATTTGTATGACGGCTGTCTTTGCTGTAATTAGTTTTTTTGGGGTGAAAAATTACGTTTTACGGTAAAACATTGGCACTCAAAACATTGTGCTAATGGATGGATTGAATAGTGTGGGGGTCGTGGATATGTTTAAAGTAAAGTTCTTAAAGTAAAAACATGTACTTAGAAAAAAAAATTGTGAAAATCTTGGAATTTTGACTCCTTTATCTCCGTAACTAAAAGGTTCCCAGGTATGGTCTAGATTTTAGACTCTAGAACAAAAAAATATTGTAATGATGGGGAGAACAAGTGCCTTTCGGCTTCGTTAAGTCTCTTTACACCCTTTATTATATTTAAATATTGGGAAATCTAACTACTTTTATCAACGCGAAAGTTTGTGAGGATGGATGGATTTGTTCCTCTTTCATGCAAAAATGGTTGAACGGATTTCAGTGAAATTTGGCACACAGATACTATAAAACCTGGATTAACCTAGATTATACTGTTTATCCCGGTAGTACGATCCCATGGGATAATAGGGAATATGCATAAATTTTATTTCGATACGGAATGTTAGTACTATAAAAATAATGACAAAAAGCGAAAACAAGACAAATCGGCCAAACAACACAAAAGTTATAACCATTTAAACTTTTGTTTCTATCTCTTTCTAGACAAACGGAATTTAGTATGGATTTTGTACGTCGATGCAGCGAATGACGTCATTCGCTGTATCGGATCTCTGTCTAATCATCAGTTTCAAATGCTTATAACTTAGTATTTTATAAAGATATTAAAAAAATAATTTTGCTGTGCTATTTCTGATGTTAATACGCTTTGTTTAGAGTGATAAAAAAAGATCATGCATATACCCTATTACCCAACTCGGCGCGGGCAAAGCCGGATATCCTTCGAACATTTTATTTCGTCTTCTGATGATTGCTCATCTTCCAAATATGCTCATCATTTGACTAGCCTTTTTCCAACTATGTTGGGGTTGGCTTCCAGTCTTACCGGATGCAGCTGAGTAGTACCAGTATTTTACATGGAGCGACTGCGTATCTGACCTCCACAACCCAGTTAATACCGGGTAATATTGGTAAGTCTGGTTATCAGACTTTTTGGGCCACAGACTGCCTATCGACTGTCAAAGATCTACAAATGACAGCCGGGACCAACGGCTTAGCGTGCTTTCCGAGGCACGGAAGAAACTCGGTATGTAATGGGTGGTCACCCATGCACAGACCAACCTAGGCAAGCACGGCTTAACTTAAAGATCGACCCGAGCGGCTATTATTATTTAGCCACGAGCTCCTCATCTTCCAAATATACTACTAACGCTAAATCAAGGTCGTCCATTTGCCACCGTAGACTACTTTGTTTTCCGTTTTCCATAAAAAGACGGCCGTGCGAGTCTCGAACACTCCACGTGTCGTCACCGTAAAGACGGTCGTCTTTTTGCGTCCGTAATATTACGGCCGCTATATGACGGCACCGGTATTGCAGGAATCCGAGCTTAATCAGTATGTTATACCATATTGTATTTGATCGGAATACTCTCCTCGGCTAGAACCAAGATGATTTAATTATAGGTAAGTCTATCGATCCTCGGGAAGTATGTATCCCAGGCGAGTGCAGTAAGTTTGTGATCCTCCTATTCTATAATATTAATAAACGGTGAAATTATGTTAGTTTCTCAGACATGTAGTATACGCATATAATGTAACTTGTAATTTGACGTATTCTTTCCAGGACGTGATATTTTGACCCTTTTAGGGTGTTTCTCAAATTTCGTGCATATTCCGTGATATTTCTAAATTTCAGATTAATTGACGAATAACGTTGTTTTTTTTCTTATATCATTAATTTAGAGATAATCTTTCAAGATTTTGTGATTTGTACCTCATTTCTACGGATAGCAAAGAAATTACAATGATTAAAAAATCAGGATACGACGGTAATGAGAACGTTAAGCGAGGGTAATGATTTTTTGTAGTTAAGTCAAAGGACTGGGGGTGCGAAGGTAATGAAGACATCAAACAGAAGGTAATGCTATACTAAATCAAATATTTAATTATTTATTGTTCTAATTTTGGTAATACTATAAAACACTTCCAAATAGGTATTCAGTAATCATGGCCATTTCTCGTTGCCTTTCTACAAAAATAACAGTCGAAGTCCGAATGAAAAAAACAACGGTAAACGAAGGCAGTGAGGAAGAAGGTAATGAGGTTTGAGACATTTCTTATTTTTTTTCTTAAATAATATCAACATTACGAACTTCATGGATATTCTAAACTACAAAGGGACAAAATAGAAATGATAATTAGCTATTGAATAATTATTATCATAAGTATTCACTCAATAATACGGGCGAAAGGAAAGAGAACGATTCCAAAATAATCACCACCCGCGCTATTTGACACGTAAATATTTTTTTACTACAAACAAGCGTGCACTCTCTATGGCGTTTGCTGGGCGACTGAGAAGTGCGCGGGGGAGCAGGCGATGGTAGTGGCGCATTTAAGGTCATACGCACACTATAATTTAGATTTACTTTCTAAACCGATGGTAATGAGAAAAAAAAATGTTAAACTTTTATAATTAAAAAATGTATTAGTTTACTGAGTTACTGTTATTTATATTAGGTGTAAACTTTGTATTTTTTAATGTAGTTTCATAATATGGTTACTTTGATTGATTTCAGTATGAGTATTTTTTGGTAAAAAGCAAATGTATTCGGGAAATCAGTAAATGGACACCGAAGGAAATGACAATTCATTAAGTTTTTTTTTTTTTAACAATTGTGTTGTTTTGACCTGTAAATGATCCAAGCATGTCAAGCACAACTTGATTATGTTTGGTTTACTTAATAAGGAATACAGATTTTTAATGAATAAATAAAGATTTTTAACCTGGACGCGTAATATGCACGAAAATTGAGAAACACCCTTTACAGCAATTAAGAGGCCGCGACCGATGCGTAGTTTAGTTTAGCGTAATTTCTATAGAAAACTTATTTTTCTCATAACTCTTGTTTAAATAAGTGTCCATTCAAAATATATATTTGGGAACATAGATATTCTGTAATCCAATCGAAATAAATACACACTACCTTAAGAATATGTATGATTTACAAATTATTTTGGTATTATGTTTGTATGAACTACGCATCGGTCGCCCGCCTCCTAAACCTATCCTACTAGCGAAAATCTGGAGATCGAGACATACCACCTTTTTATGTGCTAAAAAATAATGTTTACGTGTACAAAATCGTACTATATTTTTGTTCTTAACTAATTGACTTACCAGGAAGCAGTAATGGGATCTCCGTCAGCGCAAACTCGGAATATATACAACACACAGGTCAAAACTTTGAAAAATAAATTAGCTATTCTTATGCGTAAACCTGAAACAAAAGAAAATAGTTTTACAGTTTGCAAATTAAAATAAAACTGAAACACATCCCTTGGGAACTTGAAAAACAGTTCTCAAATCTTTAGGTGTAAATATTTTGCCTGCCAAACTTTCCGCCATTTTATTTTAAAACGTGTGTTAATCAAAACCTGGCATCAATACGAACTAGTTTTGTTATATATATATATATATTTCCGAAACATAATTTTCATCCCATCTATTCGAAAAAGACGACTTTCTTTATAAGTGCGCCGCAATTATCTTTGCCGCGCACTTTTTGAATTTGGAACATCTTAGTGTTCAGCGCCAAAGAAATCGAACGCAAATATTGTTTAAATAATGACTGGCTGGTACGACGGCACATAGTTGCGCCACCCGGCTGAATAATAAAAAAAGAAATCAAATAAAAAATGCACGAATTACAGCCCGCGTTTTCGTCAATTATAACGGATTGTTAGAAATACATGGTTTTGTTTTAAAAAATGAGTTCTTCAAGTGACAGTGAATTAAATATGAGGCGCCTTTTATTTTCTCATAGTGGGTGATGAAAAGTAGAGTGTATCACTCGGGCGCAATAGTAGATTGTATCATAAGGGAGCAAAATAATATTTTTACGGCGAGGGCGCTTTTTTGAATCCAGACCGAAGTGAGGGATTCTAGAGTAGAATCCCGAGCGTAGCGAGGGATTCTTTAATAGTATCCTAAACGTAGCGAGGGATTCAAAGTACGTCGCCCGAGCCAAAAATATATTTTGCGCCCGAGTGATACACTCTACTTTTCATCACCCACTATGAGAAAATAAAAGGCGCCTCATAATTTAACCGACTTCAAAAAGGAGGAGGTAATTCGACTGTTTTTTTATGTGTTTACACCGATTACGCTGATATTTATGAGCCGATTGAATGATTATTCTTTAGTTTGATGCGGAATAGTTGCCATTTGGTCCTATAAAAATGTAACATAGTTTGGCCCAGTAGTTTAAATTTTATGAACATTTTTACTTCAGTCATGTGGTTTAATTTCAACATGTAAAATAAATGCATATCTAATATTTGGATAGGATATTACAACTAAAAATGGAAAAATAAAAAAACTTTTTTGCAAAAAATAAAACCGACTTCACAAAACACAAAAACGTTAAAAATAACTTTAGCTTCAGAAGTCGGTGACAAAATAAACCTAAATAATTCAAACAAAGGTCACCGACTTCTGAAGATCTAAAGTTATTTTTCGCTTTATTGTGTTTTTTATTCACTGTCACTTGAAGAACTCATTTTTCAAAACAAAACCATGAATTTCTAACAATTCATGAAAATTGACGAAAACGCGGTCTGTAGTTCGCGCGTTTTTAATTTGATTTCTTTTTTTATTCAGTCAGCGCGGCGGCCGGCGGCGCGACTGGGCCGTCGTATCAGCCAGTCTTTATTCAAACAATATTTGCGTTCGATTTCTTTCGGCGCTGAACACTAAGATGTTCCAAATTCTAAAAGTGATTTGGAACATCTATAAAGAGGATTAAAAACTCATTACTGCCCGCTAAAAGTTTCTTATAGAAAACACCACCTTTGGGTGCACTTAAAGGCGAACCAAGTCGTCCTTTTCGAATAGATGGGATGAAATAGTAGATTATACACAGAGGGGCTAAAGTTGTGTCTTATGTCACGGGCGTCATATTGAATCTCGAGCGCAATGAAGGATTCGGGATTTAACTCACGAGCGAAGCGAGGGAGTTAAGAGTTTAACTCACAAGCGAAGCGAGGGAGTTAATACAAGAATCCTGAATGCAGCGAGGGATTCAAGCTAGCCCAAGACAAAGACACCTTTAGCCCAGAGGAGGATACTCTACTTTTTACACCTACTGTGAGAAAATAATAGCCATAGTACGAAAAACAAAGTATTTATTAAATAAACAAACAGTAAGAATAAAATATTTAGAACTAGTTAATTTGATAAATTTAAAGTTTAAATGCCAAAAGTTCGCGCCTTTATTGCGTCTACCAATAAGTAGCCAAGACAGGATCAATTCGATTTTCAAATAAAAAAAACTCTTCTACGGTTTTGTCGTGTGTGTCTATTGATATCACTCTCATGGAAGTGGCGTTTGTGTAAACTAAGCTTTATACAGGGCTGGTAGAATGGTTTTGGATGATTGGCTGTATGCATTTTGAATTTAGAACGTCATTGGAGACGCTCGTGAAAATAGAGTATTTTTGATAAAATGTGATAAATCGACTGTATTAGAGATAGGTTTTATTATTTATTTATTTATTCACAAAATCCACAGCAATCTTAGCGCAGCAGTTTACTTAAAATAAATTAACTAATGTTACAGCCAATTACTATTACGGTATTACGGCGCGGTACGGTATTTGTTGTTTTAATGTTATTCCATTTCTTTTAAAAAATGCTTCGTAGTTATCTAATTATTCTTACAATATTATGTCTTCGAAAACAGGGCAACGATATGAAGAAGCAGTCGTTATGATTTTATAGGAAATCGAGAATAGCTTTCCTCTTTCTGGCACCAAAGGGTGTTTGTTAGTACTATACTATACTGCCAATTTAGCTGAACATGTGAGATTCCAAATTCAAATCACATTATTGACCAGCGGGTCATAATGAAATCCAGTACAACATTATTGACCGGCTGTGCCCCCGGCCACTAATGACTCACTTTAGGTTAAGGTTGCTTGACATATAATTTGACATTTTCGAGCAGGTGGTGTGAAAAATATATTTTGGGCTCGGGCGACGTACTTTGAATCCCTCGCTACGTTCAGGATTCTACTAAAGAATCCCTCACTTCGCTCTGGATTCAAAATAGCGTTGCTCGCCGTAAAAATATTATTTTGCTCCCTTATGAGTTATGATTGATATCTATCTACTATTATAAAAGTCGTGCTGATGGCTAAGATTGTAACTTTATTAACTTTTACGAGTATCTCAGAGACGAGAAAGTTAGGTAGGCCCTGCGTCAAACAAAAATGTTCAATCAACTAAAAAAAACACATTTAATAGGTAGGTACATATATTAGTTTGTTGCATTCGTTTTTTTTTTCGCAACCTCTGCAAAATACCTACACTATTTGCATAATTCCATTCAGAATACCCACCACTCACAGTACCTACAGGGTGTAAACAGACTCTTCACGAAGCCGTCAACCAATCATTCTGTACATCAAACTAAGTAACCCAACGCAACTTTTTTTGCTGGGAAATTACTTTTTTTGGGATGAAAAATTAGACTTATAGGGGTAGGACTCAATTTAACGCACTTAAAACATTGTGCTGATGGATGGATTGAATAGTACCCTTACTATTCAATCCATCCATCAGACTTTTACTTTAGACACCTTCACGACCCCCGGGTCGTGAAGGTGTCTAAAGTAAAAGTCTTACATTAAAAACATGTATTTAAAAAAATCTTGTAAAAAGGTGGAACTTTGACCGCCAATATCTTCGTAACTAGAAGGTTCCCAGGTATGGTCTAGCTAGAACAAAAAAATATCGCGACGATAGGGAGAACAAGTGCCTTTCGGCTTCGTTAAGTGTCTTTTTACACCCTTTATAAGTTTTTCGGTGCTGCAAGACCGAATTTTGCAAAGAATCACATTTCATTTTGGTACTTTACGAACGAAGAGATTTTAGTTGTTGCAGCTTGATAAGTCCGACACATTAGGAAGAAACTATTTATAGAAAATAATTGTATTTGACCTTTATGAAACCAAAACGCCATATTCTACCTCGCAACCTGTCTTTTTTTTATCGCATACTCATTTGTCTTCAAAATACTCGTATTTTTCGAGCCAAAAGTCACACGGAGCCTAATCTGGCTATTTCGGGATGTGCGGCAATTGTTGGTAGGTACTACGTATATAGTAATTTAACAAGGACGCGATTTCGTTGTTCAAATGCAGTTCTACAATTTTGCAAAGCACAATATATAAACTTTTTTAGTCGCGATGGGCACGGCTATGCCGATAATCTTTATTATTCGATGGTCTGCCAAAACAATATCGAAAATGTTTTTGAAGACATCTTTTGTAGCTTCTGTTACCTAGATTGACTATCTCGTGTGCTCGGTGTCGATGAAGCATTGTAAACAATGCAAATATCGTCTTTATTGAAAGCCTACAATATCTGTCAGATTTGTCTATTTATGAGTCTTTTGATTCAGGCCGCATACCACAATAAGATGGAAATCAATACCCGTTCTAAGCTTGTACCCTTTTTAACCGACTTCCAAAAGGAGGAGGTTCTCAATTCGGTTGGTATTTTAGAGTTCCGTAGTCCTGACAAGGAACCCTTATAGTTTCGTCATTTCCGTCTGTCCGTCCGTCTGTCCGAGGTTATGATAGGCGACCGTTAGTACAGTACGATTTAAACTTGGCGGCTCGGAAGTTAGCTGCTAGTGCAGGTACGCGCATGTACTGTCAAGTCAAAAATCATTATGCTCGTTTAATTATTCTGAAACTTGTGTGAATGTTTAGTGCTGTATAGTAAGTATTAATTTGTTAGTTTGTCAAGTACAGGGAGGGTTCAAGGAAAAATAAAATTGGTTTAATGAAAAATATAAGAAATAATCGTGTCGATTCTGTTGTGCACAAACTTTAAGCTATTGCTATCTTTTACTAAAAGGCAGTGCGAGAAAAGAACTGCTATAGCTATGAACTAAGTTAGAGATGTCAAACTACACACATCAAAAGTATCTAGGGATCAACATATATTTTTGCAATAACTTTTCTCCTGATTGATATTAATTAAAATTTTCTTTAAGGATTCATCAAATAAAGTGTTTTCGTTTGTCACAGTAACGATAAACCAAGTCACCTTTGCATTAATAAAGAAATTTGCCATTTTCCTAATAAAGGGATTTTTGACATTTGAACCACTAACATTAAAGTTCGAAAAAATGACTGAAAACACAGTTTTCTTTAAAATTTTATTGGGTAACTTAAACAATTAATAATCCGTGTTTCTACCGCGAACACTAACAACACAAGAACATCGGTTTGGCATACTCAAAATGAGTTCATCCAAATCACGCTGTGGAATGGCCGCCCATGTTCGTTGCAACAACAAAAAAAGGTCTTCTTGCGACTGGATACCCTCCATATTCGGCAGAGCTCTTCTCTGTAGCATATCCCATGCATGCTCAATCGGGTTCAAGTCTGGCGACTGAGCAGGCCAGGGCAGGACATTGATGTTAGCTGCGGCGAGAGTCTGTCTTACAACTCTTGCGGTGTGCGGTCGTGCATTATCATGCATTAACTGAAATAAGGGACCGATTTGCACTTGTAGAGGAACGATGACGTCTGATACAATCGTCTCAGCATAAATTTGAGCGTTGAGGTTGCCTCTGATCCAAATCAACTCAGTTCTTCCGCCGATCCAAATACCCGCCCATACCATGATGGTTCCACCACTATAAGGATGGACTTCCTGGCAGGATTTTAATCGCTGTTGGCGTCCAGGGGTTCTCCAGTGTCGTATACGTCTTGTATCCGGTCTCATACCAAAACGAGACTCATCAGAAAAGCACACGAAACGCCATTGTTCTTCTGCCCAATTTCTGTGTTCAAGAGCCCATTGATATCGAATCCTACGATTGTGCATTGCTATAGGTGGTACCCGTAGCGGTCTTCGGGAATGAAGGTTCACTTCATGCAAGCGGTTTCTGACTGTTTGGTCGCTAATTAAGTTCCCTGAAGAGTGATGAAGCCTCACGGCTAACATCATGGCGGTTATTGTTGGAGCTCTTCGAGTTAAGATTTGAATGTATCGGTCTTGTCTCCGTGTGGTGCAGCGATACCGTCCTCCATGGCGCTCAGCCACGGTACCAGTGCTTCGGTAACGTGTCCAAAGTCGACTGATAACACTCTGACTTGTATTCAGAGCTAAAGCTACAGTACGTTGCCGGGAACCAGCTTCTATCATTCCCACGGCTCTGAGCATTTCTTCCCTGCTTAAATGACGTCGCCGCTCCATAATAACGTTGGTTTTAATCAGTAGTAGGGAAACAGTAGCACTAATAATGTCTTCAATGCGTTGTATGTTTTTATAGGGAAAATATTGACAGCTTATTTTCATCTTTTACTCGAATTTGATTGAGAGTTCCTGATTCAAATTATGAAATGCACCAAAAAGGATCCATATAAATTTATAAAATCATAAATTTATTACAAAGCCACATCTCAATCTCAAGAAATCCGCATAAAAAATGCTTGATCCCTAGACACTTTTGATGTGTGTAGTTTATGCCTTGCGCTTCACCATGTTTTTAGGCGACATGTTTTTACGTGCACCCTTCATTTGTATGGAAATATTAGTTCTAATCAAATTTGACAGCTCTAAATTACGTCCGTCTCTTTCTCGTTTTATTAGAGTGAAAAAGATAGCAATAGCCTAAATTAAGTTTAGTTTGTGCACAACAAAATCGACACCATTGTATTTTAAATTTATTTTATGACAACAAACAACGAACAGAACAATAACAAAAAAAAAAACTTAACAAAACAATAACAAAAAAAAAACAACAAAACAGTTAACAAACAACAACAAATTATTATGAGCTCGACTGTACGTAAGCAGAAATTCGCGCATGTGTGCAGCATACGGACATAACTCACACACTCAAGCGAAGACGCGTAGGGCGAGTGCGGGTGAGAGAGAGAGCGTACAATAGTGGTTGAATTTGTGTTTTGGATAATTTTGTACCAAATACATCAGAATCGTTCCATAATGTGATAACGGGCTCCTACGGAACCCTACACTACGCGTTGCCCGAAACGCACTTGGTTTTGAAATGTACAAGTGGCCCCGTGACAGCTCTCTTATCTATACCATTTCAAATATACACACATCAAAAGTGTCTAGGGATCAAGCATTTTTATGCGGATTTCTTGAGATTGAGATGTGGCTTTGTAATAAATTTATGATTTTATAAATTTATATGGATCCTTTTTGGTGCATTTCATAATTTGAATCAGGAACTCTCAATCAAATTCGAGTAAAAGATGAAAATAAGCTGTCAATATTTTCCCTATAAAAACATACAACGCATTGAAGACATTATTAGTGCTACTGTTTCCCTACTACTGATTAAAACCAACGTTATTATGGAGCGGCGACGTCATTTAAGCAGGGAAGAAATGCTCAGAGCCGTGGGAATGATAGAAGCTGGTTCCCGGCAACGTACTGTAGCTTTAGCTCTGAATACAAGTCAGAGTGTTATCAGTCGACTTTGGACACGTTACCGAAGCACTGGTACCGTGGCTGAGCGCCATGGAGGACGGTATCGCTGCACCACACGGAGACAAGACCGATACATTCAAATCTTAACTCGAAGAGCTCCAACAATAACCGCCATGATGTTAGCCGTGAGGCTTCATCACTCTTCAGGGAACTTAATTAGCGACCAAACAGTCAGAAACCGCTTGCATGAAGTGAACCTTCATTCCCGAAGACCGCTACGGGTACCACCTATAGCAATGCACAATCGTAGGATTCGATATCAATGGGCTCTTGAACACAGAAATTGGGCAGAAGAACAATGGCGTTTCGTGTGCTTTTCTGATGAGTCTCGTTTTGGTATGAGACCGGATACAAGACGTATACGACACTGGAGAACCCCTGGACGCCAACAGCGATTAAAATCCTGCCAGGAAGTCCATCCTTATAGTGGTGGAACCATCATGGTATGGGCGGGTATTTGGATTGGCGGAAGAACTGAGTTGATTTGGATCAGAGGCAACCTCAACGCTCAAATTTATGCTGAGACGATTGTATCAGACGTCATCGTTCCTCTACAAGTGCAAATCGGTCCCTTATTTCAGTTAATGCATGATAATGCACGACCGCACACCGCAAGAGTTGTAAGACAGACTCTCGCCGCAGCTAACATCAATGTCCTGCCCTGGCCTGCTCAGTCGCCAGACTTGAACCCGATTGAGCATGCATGGGATATGCTACAGAGAAGAGCTCTGCCGAATATGGAGGGTATCCAGTCGCAAGAAGACCTTTTTTTGTTGTTGCAACGAACATGGGCGGCCATTCCACAGCGTGATTTGGATGAACTCATTTTGAGTATGCCAAACCGATGTTCTTGTGTTGTTAGTGTTCGCGGTAGAAACACGGATTATTAATTGTTTAAGTTACCCAATAAAATTTTAAAGAAAACTGTGTTTTCAGTAATTTTTTCGAACTTTAATGTTAGTGGTTCAAATGTCAAAAATCCCTTTATTAGGAAAATGGCAAATTTCTTTATTAATGCAAAGGTGACTTGGTTTATCGTTACTGTGACAAACGAAAACACTTTATTTGATGAATCCTTAAAGAAAATTTTAATTAATATCAATCAGGAGAAAAGTTATTGCAAAAATATATGTTGATCCCTAGATACTTTTGATGTGTGTAGTTTTCCTCTTCAAAAAGTTTTTCTTAACCCAAAAGTTACAGACTTATCAATCAGCCCTATAATTTCAATGTCTTTGTTTCCGGTTTTCTAATTATTTTCGGATACTATAATACCGCATTTACACAATCGTGTTCGCCACTCGCCTCGCCACTCGACGAACGTTCGGCGAAACATTCGCATACGAGTGCCGTCGCGAACTACTGTTCACACATTCGCGGGTTGAATTATTTTGACATTCGCACACGAACATGGAGGACGTGAAAATAATGGCTAATCTAATATAATTAAATAATAATAAATAATTAATGGAATATTATTAATAATTATTATTAATTAATTATTAATTAATTATTAATTAATTATTAATTAATTATTAATTAATTATTAATTAATTATTAATTATTAATTAATAAATATTTATTTATTAATATCAATTATTATTTATTAATTTATTATTCCGTTCTGCTCGCATTGCTCGCAGAACGGATGGCCGATGGGGCCGAAAAGTTCTGGAGTGGCGACCGCGAACCGGAAGACGTTGCGTTGGAAGGCCTCCCACTAGGTGGACCGATGACCTGGTGAAGGCTGCGGGAATCCGCTGGATGCGAGTCGCACGTGACCGTTCAATGTGGCGACACTTGGGGGAGGCCTATGTCCAGCAGTGGACGTCTTTCGGCTGAAATGATGATGATGATGATGATGATGAATTTATTATTATTATATAATAATGGCTAATTCTACTGTATCACTGCAGTCGTACACCGGAGCCAAGAAATTTTCCATGAATTTGTATGCAAACCATATAGGTTCATACACATCATCTGCTCCCATACCCGATCTGAGATGATTTCTTCTTTCGAAGATGTGTACGAAAAGAGGCCATTAATGTGATTTTCTTTGATTTTATGCTGCTGACTGGCAATCCCATACTATTGGATATTCGGTTCCATGCATCGTTTACTTTTTGTCTGTTTTTATATTTTTTTTTGTATTGGATTCCAAAGGAGCTCTTCCTTTTGATAGAGCTTTGCTCCACTTCATTTTGTCTGACACGTCCTGTTGCATCAGGCGCTAGCTGTCAACTGAATGCAGGCGAATGTGTAAACAGTAAATTCGTGTTCGCCATTCGCGTCCTTTGATTCGCGTCCCAAAAACCGCTCCCAGCGCGAGCGCGCGAATCGCGAGGCGAGGGACGAGGCGAATAGCGAGCGCACTGTTTACATATGCGTGTTCGTTATTCGCCTCGCCATTCGCCTCGCGATTCGCACGAATGTGTAAATGCGGCATTGTTGTGAAACAAAACGTGTAACAAGTACGCAACAAATCTCGTGTCACACACGTCACCAGTTTGCATGTATGAGGTAGCTGTTGTCTATTTCGAAGAAGCCTACTTCGATATCGATTATATTTAATGAATATGCCTTGACATACTTACTCGACCGTTGATTTTTTATAAAATATAGTTGCAGTCTTTCTTTGAAAGTATTCTCGTTTACGTAATACTCCACGCGGACCCTGAAACAAAAAATATACCTTTTAAATTTAAAACGGTGAGCGTGTGTACGTAATTCTTCTTGATTTGGGCTCTAGGTCTGTGTCAGGACATTATCTGCCTATCGGTTCCATTAGTTTACAGCGTGTATCATAGAATCTTCAATACTTATTCGATCGAATAGGATCAGATCTCAATCGGTCGAATAAGTATTGATGGTTCCATTATTGTTTCCCAATTACGATGTTCGTCTTATGGAGAACATTGTTCAGTTTGATTCACACCCTAAATATGACACCTTTTTGATACACGCTGTATTTATTTTGATAAATGATAAAGGAATGAATTGTAAAATTCATATGATTTATATGTTTCCCCATATTTCTTTTGTTTTTTAATAAACTACCACTCATGCAATACTAGGAAGCTAGGAAGTTTCTTAAAGGTCGTAACATGATACTAACCATATCATGACTCACTTACTATGTAGGTAATGTCATGTTACCAATCATGATATGGTACCAACACTATAAGTACGCGACGACTGTACTTGTCGCGTACTTATAATGTTGTTACCATATCATATAAATATAGTATTGGTCCGTACAGTCGTGGTATTTTCCGCCTGATCAGTTAATTTGTTTTTCGCTTAAATCATGCGAAGGCTTAGCTTAGTGGTGATCAGGGGGGAGTGTCCTCGATAGTACAACAGTGCCCATTATACATTCGAGTATCAACCATCATTAAATGTAAACAAAAACATCATCAGCATACAGCAGCCCCGCACTGCTGGATAAAGACCTGGCTATTCTCACCCAACTGCTCCCGGCGGTCACCCTGCGGATGTCGTCGCTCCACCTTTAGCGCTTCCTACTAATGCTTAATGCTTTGATTACCTTTAAGTACCGATTAAAGTGGTACGACAGAGCCACTCGGCAGGTTTACCTATTCGGTACGTTAGCGATTAACGATTTCTACTCGGAAATGATCGAACCAAATGTTCTTTTTTTTATAAATGGTATCTTGCAGCAGGTCAACCTAGAAGTTTGTCGGCTGCGTATAAAGTATGCCAACCCCTGCAAGCCGTTTTCTTAATAAAGCCATGACTAAAGTACGAAACGCAGTGTAAAGCAGTCTTGCCGACTGCGAAGCAGTAATGCTAGAGTAGAGAAGGAGGTGGCGGAACGTGAGAGGGAGAGAACTTCTCAACGTCCCGGCCGCCGCGGAAGACGCCCCGTGCGTCGGGGGCTACCACGTGGCCCCCGGCCACCGTAGGCGCGGGCCTGTGGACGGTGGGCTAACTCGCCGTCCGTCCGTCTCATGACGACAGGCCGTGTCGACGGCGCTTTCGTGTTCCACGCGCGCCTTAAAGAGAGTCAGCAATAGGAAGGGGTCCGCAAGGGCCGATGCCTGCCGGGGTTGCGGGACTGTTCGAAAGAGATACCGTGGCCCCGGAACACAAAGGGCGATGAAGGAACATGGATGAGTTTTAGTCAGTAAAAGTCTGACACTCCCTCCTGCTCCGCCCAGAGCGGGAGGAGTCATTTGATGATACCGCATCCCAAAAAAAAGGCTTTCTTGCCGATTTTATAATATTGAAGAAAAAAATCTTTGTTAAAAGACAATGACCAAAATTTCCATTTCATTTCGGCGGCAACTAAAGAAACGTTATACGCGAAGGAGACAATACTCGTAACATATAATAATAACGGCCTGTGATCGTCCCACTGCAGGGATAGGCCTCTTCTCATACTGAGAAGCCACAAGCATTCGCCTTGCTCAAGACGGATTGGCGAGTTCAGACTACCACGACCAAAATAACTAAACAAGCAACATTTTAATGGCAGTAAAGCTCAAAACTCATTTCGAACTAACTTAAATCGGCCTATACATGGCAATGTTTACATTAGCTCATCAAAGCGAAATGCGAAAGCATGTGTAGTAGAGCAAATATGGGTGGTAAACTGATCAAAGGAACCATGGCCTTGATTTTGGAGCAGAATTTTAGGATATTTTAGTTTTTTGAAAAAGCTTTTACCGAATGAAGCCTGCGTACATTTTTTTTTACAAAAACAGCATTTATCTTATTGCCCTAATACAGTGTTTTTCAACCTTTTTCATGACACGACCTCCAAAGTATGAAAACATATTTCGAGTCCCCCGACCTTTCGGTTTTTTTTTCATGCATTTTTACGTTACTAATCTTCAACCCATACAACATTTTTATGCATTTGCATAACTAGGATTCGGATAAATACATCATTCACACATTTTTTAAACGGATCCACAATGGGAGAAATTAATCATTGAAAACAAACGCAACCTTTCAATTAAGATGGACGAGACTTTTCCCGTCCTGATTATTTTTTGTATGCATGTTCAGCGATATCTTCGCCATGAGAACCGATTTAGATTTTTTTTTATTTGGAAGAATATTGTTTCGCGGTGGTCCCGTTTAAGTTTGGTGAAGATCTAATGCTGATTTTCGGAGATATACAAGGGAACTCTTCAATAATAGGCGGCAAATTGGTCGTAATTGCTGCAGATTTGCTGTCTATTATATTGAAGAGTTCCCTAAAACTGGAAAAATAACTTTAGCTTCAGAAGTCTGTGACTTTTGTTTGTTCGATTCAGTTTTTTTTTGCCACCGACTTCTGAAGCTTGAGTTATTTTTCACTTTTTTTTTGTGTTTTTGAAGTCGGTTTTATTTTTTGTTAATAAGTTTTTTAATTTGTATGAACATACAAATGTTTATATCCTTTATTTAACCTTTTCTTTTAAAATGTATCTTTTTAAACTTTATTGTATTTTTTACTGATGTAAGATGATTTTGCGACCCTCCACAGATTGAAAAACACTGCCCTAACCGATAGTGTTACCGCAGGGGATGTCAACACCTGGCTTGGCGAACTGCGTTAGTACTCCAGCACCCGGGCCAAGTAGAACACCGTCTGGTTTTAGTCGTAAGAATCGCAGGCCCCTTCGCCTAACTCAGGGTGTAGGTCTACCATGAGGATTTCCACACGCAAAAAAAGTCAAAATTTCCGTTTCGAAAAGAAAGCACAGACTGTCTATAAATTTTTAATGTGTTCATATGAGTTGTTCGGACTATATTGTTTCCGTGATATAACATTTTCACTGAAACAGAACGGGCTTCAAAGATTTTTTTAATATCAGTAAATTCAGTAAAGGCCAAGGCTAACGCAGAATTAAGAAAACAAAAAATAAAGAAATAAAATTAAGTTATAACAATATATATTTTATGTATTTGTGTATTTTATAACGCATAATAATGCAGGTATATTAGAATAGCAAATATTTACGACCACATCGTCACTCGTTGTGGTTCACACAAACTTCAACATCTCGTTAGATCCACACGGGTGAAAGCGTTACAGAAAACTTGCATAATGCTTCTGGGAGAAAAGTACTATGCAATTTACCTTGAAGGAATACATCTTGGAAGATAAGATTATGATTTTGTTTACAATTGTATCAACATGGTAAGGGTTCGCAATTTCTTGTTTTTATAATCCTTATAAGAAATTTTATATTGACATTGTGTGTTTGTTTAAGACGCCTAAACCACTGAACCGATTGATATGAAATTGTGTTTTGAGATTGTGTTGTTGATGAGTCCAAAAACGTCATGAAAACAAAGGTACAACATGAAGAGCTGGTTACAGTTTAGTTTTGGGTAAAATATATTTTTAACATTTGTAACTGGATCTTTTACTAAATATTGTCCATAAAAAAACAGCATGGGTACCCTTTCTACGTTTAGAGTAACTCTGTCATTAAATAAATCGATAGGCACTCATGGCAATTTTTCCACTCAATGACAATCTAATTTTGTTCTTTCAAGTGCCATTATTGTCTATTAATGGTCGTAAGTCACTCGTTCGTAATGTTGGCAAGTTAGTTATAAGGAATTGGGTCAATGGAATATCTACCACTAGGCTATCTACAAGCAGTGATAGCCTAGTGGTGTGACCGTCGGACTGCCAAGTCATAGGTCTCGAGTTCGAACCCAAGGCACGCACCTCTGATTTTTCGGATTCATGTGCGTATTGTATGATTATCACTTGCTTCGGTGAAGGAAAACATCGTGAGGAAACCAGCATGCCTGAGACATATTTCTCGACGGCATGTTAAGCCAAGTCAGAGGCCCATGGGCGGCTTAAAAACTCTGACACCAGGTTAGATACTAACCACACGATAAAGAAAGAAAGAATGGAATATCTTAAGGCGGAAACCTTTAGATCATTGACGGAATTGGCATGCTGTATTCGTTAAACTCTGATAAAGGTCTTAAATTTGTACCCTATTGCTCCTAAGGTAGATTAGAGACGATAGCATCAGATTAGCCGTTGCCAGATGGCATAAAACGGAACTCTTATAGATTCGTCGTATCTGTCTTTCCGTTTGTCCGTTTTTAAATTGTACTTATTTAATCAACGGAATTTGAGACAAAGCTGTCCTTACTCGTAATTCCCTAGTTTCTGCTCAATGCTTGGTCGTTTTCAATTTTCTTATAAACAGAAACACCTTCAATTTCTTTTTAATCAATATTCTCAGAATAAAACTGTATTATTTAAAAGAAAACTGGATTTCCTTTAGGGTTCCGTAGCCAAATGCAATAAAAAGAACCCATATTGATTCGTCATGTCCATCTGTACCTATGTCACAGTTATTACGGGTGCAACGTAAGACGCAATCTCGGAGTGTAAGAGAAGCAAGATTGAGGTGTGCGAGCTGGAATGTAGGTACGATGGCTGGAAGAGGAAGAGAGTTAGCAGATGTTCTTAAGTTGCGACGGATAAAGATGGCGGCGCCGCCCGTTCGACGTCCACCACACACAGTATGGAAGAAAAACAGCAGCATCGGTTTAATTAGTCATGTGCTCCATTGGTGTAATTCCTGTGTGGCGTTCCAGTGAGAGGATAATCGAATAAATAAATAAATAGCGTGTATGCGACTGAGTTTTTATTGTTAATAAAAGAATAATAAAATATATTTATTGTAAAGCATGAAGGAGTAATATCTATATATATATGTAATTTAATGTAAATTGCTAACAGCCAATAGGGAATATGCATAAATTTTCTTTTATTATTTCGATTCGGAATGTTAAAGTACCATAAAAATAATGACAAAAAGCGAAAACAAGACATAAATCGGCCAAACAACACAAAAGTTAAATTTAAACTAGCCATTTAAACTTTTGTTTCTATCTCATTCTAGATAAACGGAATTTAGTATGGATTTTGTACGTCGATGCAGCGAATGACGTCATTCGCTTTATCGGATCTCTCTGTCTATTCAGCAGTTTCAAATGCTTATAACTTAGTATTTTTTATAGATAGCTATTTCTGATGTTAAAACGCTTTGTTTAGAGTGATAAAAAAAGATCATGCATATACCCTATTGGGCATAATATTAATTTAATTGAATAACCAATAACAATTAATGTAAATAATTAATTGACAGTATTACTATTGTTTTTAAAACGTAAGGGTGAGATGGCAATAGAGATAGGAGAAGGACATAAGTTTATTTTATTACTGTAGTAGCGATGGAAAGCGAAATCGTGTGGGTATAGATTTGGATAGTGAGTAATGTTGATAGAATGTGTGGTGGATGTTAGAAGGGTGAGTGATAGTGTGATAGCTATAAAAGTGACTATCAATAGATTGGTTTTAAATAGTGTTAGCCTTATAAAGTCATATTATTATCTGTATTCAACTTAATAATATCTGTATAACTATTCTGTATTCAATGGGGATTTTTCCAGTGCTTTTTATGAACGAACTACACACATCAAAAGTGTCTAGGGATCAAGCATTTTTATGCGGATTTCTTGAGATTGAGATGTGGCTTTGTAATAAATTTATGATTTTATAAATTTATATGGATCCTTTTTGGTGCATTTCATAATTTGAATCAGGAACTCTCAATCAAATTCGAGTAAAAGATGAAAATAAGCTGTCAATATTTTCCCTATAAAAACATACAACGCATTGAAGACATTATTAGTGCTACTGTTTCCCTACTACTGATTAAAACCAACGTTATTATGGAGCGGCGACGTCATTTAAGCAGGGAAGAAATGCTCAGAGCCGTGGGAATGATAGAAGCTGGTTCCCGGCAACGTACTGTAGCTTTAGCTCTGAATACAAGTCAGAGTGTTATCAGTCGACTTTGGACACGTTACCGAAGCACTGGTACCGTGGCTGAGCGCCATGGAGGACGGTATCGCTGCACCACACGGAGACAAGACCGATACATTCAAATCTTAACTCGAAGAGCTCCAACAATAACCGCCATGATGTTAGCCGTGAGGCTTCATCACTCTTCAGGGAACTTAATTAGCGACCAAACAGTCAGAAACCGCTTGCATGAAGTGAACCTTCATTCCCGAAGACCGCTACGGGTACCACCTATAGCAATGCACAATCGTAGGATTCGATATCAATGGGCTCTTGAACACAGAAATTGGGCAGAAGAACAATGGCGTTTCGTGTGCTTTTCTGATGAGTCTCGTTTTGGTATGAGACCGGATACAAGACGTATACGACACTGGAGAACCCCTGGACGCCAACAGCGATTAAAATCCTGCCAGGAAGTCCATCCTTATAGTGGTGGAACCATCATGGTATGGGCGGGTATTTGGATCGGCGGAAGAACTGAGTTGATTTGGATCAGAGGCAACCTCAACGCTCAAATTTATGCTGAGACGACTGTATCAGACGTCATCGTTCCTCTACAAGTGCAAATCGGTCCCTTATTTCAGTTAATGCATGATAATGCACGACCGCACACCGCAAGAGTTGTAAGACAGACTCTCGCCGCAGCTAACATCAATGTCCTGCCCTGGCCTGCTCAGTCGCCAGACTTGAACCCGATTGAGCATGCATGGGATATGCTACAGAGAAGAGCTCTGCCGAATATGGAGGGTATCCAGTCGCAAGAAGACCTTTTTTTGTTGTTGCAACGAACATGGGCGGCCATTCCACAGCGTGATTTGGATGAACTCATTTTGAGTATGCCAAACCGATGTTCTTGTGTTGTTAGTGTTCGCGGTAGAAACACGGATTATTAATTGTTTAAGTTACCCAATAAAATTTTAAAGAAAACTGTGTTTTCAGTCATTTTTTCGAACTTTAATGTTAGTGGTTCAAATGTCAAAAATCCCTTTATTAGGAAAATGGCAAATTTCTTTATTAATGCAAAGGTGACTTGGTTTATCGTTACTGTGACAAACGAAAACACTTTATTTGATGAATCCTTAAAGAAAATTTTAATTAATATCAATCAGGAGAAAAGTTATTGCAAAAATATATGTTGATCCCTAGATACTTTTGATGTGTGTACATAGCGCTGATCAGTCTTGGAAATAATAAAATGGCTCGTTTTTATGTCCACAAAGCCTTAACTAAAGTACGGAGGAACCTAAGCTCGACTCCATGCACCAGGAGTTTAGACGTAACGCAAAAACACTCAGAAGAACAATAGCAAAAACCATGCAAAAACTTGTAGTTCAGTTCAGTGATGCAAAAGAACAGTAGACTTTTTAGGTTGAAAATGTTTGACAGAAAAAAGTTTCTTTACAGTTCTCAATCTAAATACAACAATTAATAATAAAAAAGAAAAAATAAATTTTAATAAACAATGAGTTTGACATGTTGTGTATAAGAGAGTTTTGTTTTTGCCCTGCTAAAAGATTTTACGATTGATATAAATACGTAGTAAATTCTTTTTTCATTGAATTTTACTAGAACGCTTAAAAAAACCCTAAAACTGATCAGCGCCATCTATTGATATATACTGAAGCGTTGTGACAAACGTCAGAGAAAAATTCCCAATTTAAGGAGTTTATTTAGACACAATGGTTACTTTTACCTTTTTGTTTGGTTAATTTTTTGTTAAAAAGTTTTTACATATTATAGTGTCAACAGAATCGGTTCACAATTGAAAATTCAGTGCGTAAAACGTCAATCAACACATATTTTTCTATTCTAAAGGGTAGAATTTATTTTTTAAATGGGACCAACTTCGAGGTATACCCAAATCATATAAAAAGATTGGTTAAAATTGTACCACCGCACGCAGTATAAAGTTTACATGGTCACACATAAATAAATACGCGATGAAGTGAGAAACCTTTTTTTATCGATTCAGAACCATTTTGAAGGAAACCGAATGATTCAACACGCGTTATCATTAGCGAGACATATGAGCGACCTGGACATGCTTCCAACTACCAGAGGCCACATTTAAATCAATTTGAAAGTCAAACCTATTAAATGGCTACATAGTACTCACATGTGCTATGCAATTATACAGTACTAAGCTTAAAATAAACTCATCATCATTCTGTTGCCCCTATCCCCATTATACAGTACTAAGCTTAAAATAAACATATCATCATTCTGTTGACCCTATCCCAACTCATTCGGGGTCGGCGCAGCATGTCTTCTTCTTCCATACTTCTATATTACTCGTCATCAATTCAAAATAGATCCAACCAACTCCAACAACTCTTCAAATGCTATTTATCTAAGTGCCCCTGTGGAACAAGACCAGCACTAAGCCAAGCATTTTTATCACGGATACAATCGTTTAACTTGTATAAGAGCATGCATGTCATAAATTTCCTCCGTAATGCTTTCATAATTTATTGTATTGACAAGGTACCCTTAGAGAATCGTGCCTACGGAGATTATTTATGTGGCTCTGCTGGCTCTTTTCTACAGGATAAAAATAATGTTGATGTCTGCAGGTCGTCCCTATACTAAATTCGTCGAAAAGAGAAATGATACTATGACAGTAACTGAAATAGACTAGTCTCCCGGTATAATTAATGATTTATTTGATGGTTTTATCTTATGATGTTAAACTTGCTCTGCTGACTCTTTTCTATAGGATAAAAATAGACATGATGTCTGCAGCCTGTCGGTATCCAGTAATTTGAAGAGTAATTGTACAAGAGATATCAAAGGAGGGCCACAAGGAGTGTAGCAAGGAGTTGAAGTAGTTAAGGACTGAGCCCATGATTGATCTTCTCCTTTTAGGATTTATTTTCTTTTTTTTCTCATTTTAAAATACTGTATGATAGGTGGCTTGGTTGGATAGCGACTGACATGCGAACAACAGCTAAACTTTAAGCCTATTTAATTTGACAAACTGGCTATACGATACTGCGTTCAAAGCATGACGACCAATTTTATTCTAATATGGCATAAGTCAAAATTTGGCCAATTTAGGTGGAATGATTTAAAGTTTTACATCCAACGGTTTTATTCACTGCACTGCTGTATTTTTTCGTACCCCTGGTGGTAAGGTGGGTTTTAACATTGAAAACGTTTTTTCGATCGCTTCAGAGTGTGACATCGCCTTGCTGTCGTGAGTTTTAGGGCTAAATGAATGTTTGAGGTCTCAAATGACGGGGATTGACAAAAGCTATAACAACAACAACAACAACAACAGCCCATAACGTCCACTGCTGGACATAAGCCTCTCCCATGATGGGAAGAATTTCCCGTAATCTCCACGCTTGGCAGGCGGATTGGAGATCGCAGTAGTGATGAAAGACTAACAGAAAACGCTGCTGCCCATTCTCAGGTTTACGGAGGCGCAAGGTGTTCTGCCTCAGACATTAGTCGCCTTATACGACACCCGTGAGTGTAATGGGTTGGTTCTATTCTACTCTGCCGGATACCACACGGCTCAAAGCTATAATTTGGTGAAAAAAAAAAACGATAAAGTCGTGAGATTTTTTTGAAAATCGCAAAAATGTGAAAAATTCGATGATTTTTTAGGGTTTTTTGGCATAAAATCAACTGTATCTCAAAAACTAAATGTGATATAGAAAAAATTAAAAAAAACCCTCGAAGTATTAAGTTGGACTACATTAAAAAAAACCGAATCTCTGTATCACTATATTAATCTAGGCAGGAGAGTGCCCTTTTTGTGGCGTAAGTTCGCGTCGCTGATTTCTTATTGGGACTGTGAGTGTTTAAGATTTGATCTTGAAATGTAGATATTTGTATTTATTTGTAAACACGTATTTTAATTTAATTTTATAATGATGTTAATTTAAATGAAATCTTAAAAAAATATTATTGTGGGAGAAGGAATGGCAACAAAAGGCAATAGAGCGAGAGTGCTGGAAAAAGGGTAGGGAGGCCTTTCCCCTGCAGTGGGACAATACAGGCTCCTAATTAATAAACGTAGGTAAATTACCTCCAGAAATGGAGAGATACGATACTAGTTATTTGGTTAATCACACGAGGCAAGGTCGAGTGTGATAATTGTCATTTTTTATTCTTTTTATTGGTCCATATGAGTCAAAATAATTTTATTTAATATGAATTTAACAGAAATTATTTCCTTTGACAAATCGAAATGTTTAGAATGACCGTAGGATTTTTATATTTCTTTAGAGCATATTATTTTATGGGTTTGGACAAATTTATCTTGACTTGGCATGAAAAATAAAATCACACAATCAATAATAGTTCACAGCGCAGAGTAGTATGTACGTGTATGTGTAGAAAAATAACATTGTAGCTAAAGTGACTATAAAAAAGAAGCCAAACCAATATTAAAAGCAATGAAAGTGGTGTAAGACAATAAATGTTGCTCTCTGTATAATAGATCCCGACGCAGTAGAGTAGACTCACAAATTGCATAATAATTGTTTGGCTCCCGAAAGGATTGTGGTCATAAACTAATAGTACTTGTTAAACGATTATTATCCTTATAGACACAAACACATTTTGAGACAAAACGAACCACACGGTCCAAGTGAAATCGTTAGCCTGTGTTTTTTACGCAAAATTACCCAGAAATAAGATCCATTCCAAGCCGAGTGAGTTAGTGTCAAACAAAACTGTTTTGCGATGTTGTTTGTTTGCAAAAATGATTATTTACACCTTACAGATTTTTTACATAGTGCATTTGAGCTCTTTTACTTCAAAGACAACACTAAATCTATTACCTCGAATCTATTAGATTAGGCATCTTACAAAATGAAAAGCCTGTCTAAGTGCATTTTCAATGTACCTGAAGGTCGTATAGAGCACGAGATCTGTGTTTTTTTTTTAAATTAAACGATGCCACCAGGGTACGATGGGTCTGCAACCTTTTTTTTTAAAACAAATAAAATAGTCATCATCATCATCATCATTTCAGCCGAAAGACATCTACTGCTGGACATAGGCCTCCCCCAAGTGTCACCACCGGACACGACCGGTCCCATGCGACTCGCATCCAGCGGATTCCAACCTTCACCAGGTCATCGGTCCATCTACTGGGAGGTCTTCTAACGCAACGTCTTCCGATTCGCGGTCGCCACTCCAGAACTTTTCGGCCTCATCGGCCATCCGTTCTGCGAGCAATGTGCCCTGCCCACTGCCACTTAAGTTAAAAGGCTTAAAGTCACCCAAAGGGCAATGGAGGCAAATGCTCGGAGTTACTTTCCGTCGTTTCGTTCCTCCTTCGTCGGCCTACTGCCCATAAAATAAATTCCGTAGTAAGATTGTATAATGTAGAGTGCAAGTTAGTATTTTTGATAAACAATTTGTTGAGTTTCCTAGTTTGCTGAAAAATGTGCATTTAAAAATATCCCTTTTCTTAATTACAATTCACTTCTATAACATATTAGTATAATATTATAATCTCAGTTATTCACTTTTACAAACTTATGAAAACTATTTGTTAAAAATAACACGAAATGTAAAACACCGGTATCGGGTCTGGGTTCCAAAGAAGAGAACCTCCTAAGTATACGAGCCGTCTCCAGAAGTACCACTTTCTGAATCAGGTCCTTGATCCAGTGAGAATTTGAACGTAACATACCTACATTTTTTTATTTTTGTTTTGTTGCCATTTTTTTTTTCCAATTTCATCGTTCGATACGTTGAACTAAACTTCTGGTGTGGTATACCAGAAGTTTAGTTCAACGTATCGAACGATGAAATTGGAAAAAAAAAAAATAGAAAAAATATTATGTAGTTTCATGAAAATCGTTTTATAATTTTATTTCAAATTTCTCTCCGTATTGGGATATTTTTTAGCTTATGTTTACTTGTATCCTACACCTAACACAACAAAAAAACAAACCAAAATCTCCCTAAAGTTTTAATCATCATCAGCCAAAAGACGTCCACAGTTAGACATAGGCCGGAAGGCTTATGTCCAAAGGGAACAGAGAACAAAAATAAAAGTTAAGAGTCCTATTACATTTTTTACGCAAATTTTCGATTTTTACTTCCTGGATCAAATTATTTCGGTCGGCGTACACGAGTCGATAATAATAGCGATCTCCGGATGATTGTCGATTGATATTGACGAAAATTAGAAACGAGACTGACATGAGACTGAGGAGCGACCTGAATTGACGCAGAACTTTAATTTTATTTATTGTAATTTTGTCTTATTGACAAACGAAAACTAATGAAACTTATTAATTGTAGATTAAAATTTATATCATATTAATTTATTTGATAAAATTTAGTTTATTTGGAATATAATGGACGCTGAATCAAGACATTTATGGCTTAAATTACGCTTTCTTTACGATTTTATCCGTGAAAATTCAAGGAATTTAAAGAAATTTCAACACTCCAATAAACAAGTAAAACATTCAGTTTATTTTTCAGTTATTTTAGCTTTTATAAGAATTGTATGTAACAATGTGAATTTGAGCGTCAAAGTTCCATCGTCGACGGTTTTTCTTGCAAACTGAGTTCGTAAAATATTTATAGTAAATTACACGATTACACGAAAAGAAAAATGAAAATGTGTAACTCCAACTTACAAGAAAGAGAATGGCACTATTGCTATTTATAAGCAAATCATTAAAATATCTAACTGATGCTGAAAATTACTGCGTCAAAAATCATGAATTTGCGTAAAAAATGTACTAGGACTCTTAAAGTTGTTACAAAAACACAAAACGCTGCTGCCCAGTGAAAGTTTTGACAGTTGAATCAAAAGATCGGTAAATATTTTATTAAATTAAGGTTATTATGTACATTATAAACAGACTTACAAATATAACTAAAATAATAATATAAATTAAGACTAAAAAGTAAATACCTACATATAGGGTGTAAAACACCTCTTAACGAAGCCGAAAGGCACTTGTTCTCCTCGTCATTGCGATCATTTTTTTGTTCTACACCATACCTGGGAACGCTCTAGTTACGGAGATATTGGGAGTCGAAGTTACAACTTTTTGACAAGTTTTTTTCTAAATACAAGTGTCTAATGTATTTTTTTTAAACACCTCCACGACCTCCGTACTATTCAATCCAATACAATGTTTTAAGTGCGTTACATTGAGTTCTACCACAAAATATGATTTTCACCCCAAAAAAAAAGTCGTTTCCCAGCAATATTTTTTGCGTAAAGTTACTTAGTTCGATGTGCAGAATGATAGGTTAACGGCTTCGTGATGAGGTATTTTACACCCTGTATAGACCATGATAAAAGTAAAAAAAAGTAAATCCTTAAGTTTTTAAGAGTAACTCGACAGCCTCGCGAGCCAGATCTACTGAGTCGGGCGCATACTTAGGTATAGTATGGCATTTCTGATTCCACAAGGTATTTCAAAGCAAGTTGTTGGTGGATAATCCTGGCAACGAGGTTGTGTTTATGCAAGTACTCTCTGTTAGCCAGACTAGAACACCCAGAAATAATGTGTCGGATCGATTCTCCCGGACGATGGCATGCCCGACAATGTCAACCGTGTGATGGCATGGATGGATGTTTACATAAAATAAAAACGCATGGATGGATGTTTACATAAAATAAAAACGCACGCATATATAGTGCAATAAAATAATTTGATGATCTTAAGTCCCTTCAAATAATATCAGTTGCGTGGAGTATTGTCCTTTTGATTTTATTCTGAAGTCCAAAGTCGAACTTTGCAACAAATCGAAGTTTTACATTTGCATATGTCTCCATTATAGATCTTACTAAAATTTGTCTGTGATTGAGCATCGCTGGACGCTTAGGTCGCGTGTCCACGGCAAAAAAATTGTCATGTCGGCTACAGACAAGATGAAAATATTCATGTACATGAGAAGACTTTTGTCGGGTCTGTGCACGAAAAAATGTCGTGTCTGTCAGACAAGAAAAAATCTAATATGCACACGGTACGAATTGTTTCGTTCAGTCATGTTTGAGACATAGTAGGGTGGGTGTACATCGTCTCGAGTAATTGTGGGAAATAATGTTTACTACCAAGCAAAAAAAAAATGTTGATTTTTTTATATGTATAGAAAAAAATTCTTATGGGACTTTTCTCAGTAGTTGTTGGCATATTTGAGCAAGTTTGTCGGGGATTTGCGATATTCGTTAAAAATAACATTTGATCGTAGTATTGACATTTGCGAACATTTTTGGTAGGTACCAGAACCCGATAAAAAGTAAAGAACACAGGTCCACACACACAGATGAACAGATGAGTCCGATATCATATGCACTGTACATACCGCCCGTCACCCCCTACAGATCAAACGCAGACAAGATTTAGTCTTGTGCAGCGTCGACGCAGTGTACACTAGTCGTGTGTAGAAACGACACGAATTCTTGCATAGACCCGGCGATTTTCTTGCCGTGGACACGCGACCTTATACCAATGGATAACAAGACTTAAAACTTTTTGAATTTAAGAATACTTTTAGTACTTTTGTTTTATTAAAATCAATATTGTGCTTTACAGATTGTCTGTGATTGAGCATCGCTGGACTCTTATACCAATGGATAACAAGACTCTCAAAAATATTTGAATTTAGGAATACTTTTAGTAGTTTTGTTTTAATAAAATCAATATTGTGATTTACAGATACACACTTACCATCATTTTAATTAATAAGTTTCTAATAAATATTTCTGTGGATTTACACACATCGAAAACGCTTTTACTAAAAAAACATAACCCACCCATATCTCTTATTGAAATTAATTTGTGAAAATCTAATTTTCTATCGGAAACAAAGCTTGAAACACAAATTTCACACTTGATTTTCTTTTTGAGTATACGAGACACATATCTAGAAATGTAGCCAATATTGGTAAGCTTCTACAGACACTGATTTTTCATTTAGTACCCCAAATGGGTTAAAACTGGCAATTTTCATTGACTATAAAATCAGTTTCGAATTCCTTCGAAAGAGCCTCGTCCCAAGGAATCTCTTCGTTTTCCACGTCTCTTAGTAAGAAAGTGCTATTAACGGTTTCAACTGAAGAAGATGTAAGAATGGTAAAGTTATCCATTGTAGCACAATTACCCGAAAAAGAATCTTTCTAAACTGGCTAAAATATTTTTGTATGCCGCTTTAAATTGATGAAAATTAGGGTTGTTGTTATGACCCCCTGTCTTCTTAATCAACCAAAAAACAACTCTAGGTGGTCTTGGCTGAGTGTATATGTTGATAAATATTCCATTTTATGTCTTTACTATTTTATCAAACAAAGTTTACAAATTTTGAATATTAATTAATTTCCCAAAAAACCTGTTTTATTAGCTGTCTCAACCAAACGCCTTTTAATTATTTTAAAAATTATTCTATCTAGAAGATTGCGACGTTTTATTACCTTCCTTATTTTTATGTACTGTTTCAGGGATAGAATGTAATTTTTAGCCCTTTCTAAGAATGGAAGAACGGTGGTTAACTTTTTTTAATTTAGCAGCAGCTTAAAACAATACTTGCCATACTTATTACTATTCATAAGATCAAATAGGTCGTTTATAATAATTATAAATTTTACTGTGGCAGAAACGTTCTCAAATGTTTGCCTTGGCAGTGACTCATTGCAAAGCAATAAAGCTTTAGCTACACTTATACTTAATAATTGGGTAGCTAATCGGACTTTCATTATTTGAAAGGTGAATATGTTTACTAGTTAATTTATTGGCAAAATGTAATTGCTCATTTGTTTTCAGCTTATCTAGAGACACCAATAAAGACCATTTTACCATCTCATTGTCTGCATCATAAAATATTTTTTTGCTTTCAAATGTATTTCTAACCAATTTGATCATATGGGTGGAGTCAAGAAATACCACAATACTCTCTTGACTATCGGGATGAGGAAAATTTGTTTTTAAATTGTCTTGGCCGCTTAATAATTTACAACCTAATATTTCTGCAGTACTTAAATTTGTCGGAGCACCATCGAACGTCATTCTAACTATTTTTACGCCTGATTTGTGACATAAACTTAAACATTGTTTAATTAAAGTAGCTTTAAAATCAGCTGTTATACTATTAAAAAAAATATCCCATAGGTATTTTCCACTTTTGGTCTAGTGATACCACCATGAAAACAAGCGCTTGAGAAGCTATTTCGTCTCTTATGTCACCAAAACCTAAATTGACGAAACCTTCTTGTCCTTTTGAGTTCCATATTTTTTGACGCCTTAAATTTCACAAAAAACTAAAGAACAGATTAATGCTCTTCCCGTTTTTAGTCTTTTTATTATTACATAAAATACAGAAAGCAAATAAAGTTTTAATACAATCAAAAATAAAATATTTAATTAAACTCAAATATAACCCATAGAAGATGCATTTTCTATTCTTGCTCTTTTAGCTCCAGAACTTGAACTAGAGTATTCCTCATCCATTTTTCTTTTTAGTATATAATTGGTGAAGGCAGCACTAGTATCTTCTTCCATCCCTATATCCAAATGTCTTCTCAAAGTCTTCAGCACTTGAAGAGATGCATCATTTCTTTTTACCACTAGAAAGTAGTTGATTTGGAATATGGTTGTAGCTTTGTATCCTTCGGGCAATGTTTTTAAATTTTTATTTAGCCATTCTACAGTCTTAGTGGGTATACCTTCTATCAGACCAGGCACTTTTTAAATTGTAAAATGCGGAAGGATGGAACAATAAGATTCCTCACTTATAAATTTGGTTCTATTACTGGTTACAATAATATCTCCTCCACATAATAAATTCTGTGATATCCTTGACAACCAAATTGTTTTGTAAGTCCAAATCTATTTTGTATTTATTGAACATTATAGCCAACTCTCACGTCAATGTACCTTCCACTACAAAAATTGTAAAACACTGCTATAAATAAGTTGTCCCTTGTGTCATTCCAGTACTTTTCCTTTAAAGATACTGGAAGGTAATTTATCAAACGGGGTAAACTTGGTTCGAAAATACCTTCTGAAATCTTCTGCCTGATACTCCCTATAACATTTATGTTATATTGAATTGCTTTCTTTAACAAATTGGTGGGATGCATCAAGTAATAAAGTTGGGGGTCCTTTATTTTAACTTTTACATCAGTCTGAACAACCTTAGGGCAGATGGGGGCTGTGCACAAAAACTTTCCTGTTTTCTTTCCTTTAATATTGTTACCATCTATATAACCATGTTCGGAGACTCCTAGTTCTATTTTAATGTGATCATCTTCTAATGATTCCATATTTTCTTTTATGCTTCTAACATCTCTTTCAGTTAACTCAAAAAATCTTTTACTATAGTATCTCTTACAATTGTATTTTATCTGTTTCAGTGTTTTACCCTTTGTAGACTCAAATTTAGAGGTCATGAATACTGCAATATTTGATATTACATATGCCGCCAATTCTTTGAGAGTGGTTCTGTTTAAGGTTATGTTTAATAACGCATCCGCATTATGAACGAAAAAACCTTTAGATATACTGCTTTCAAAATGTACTGTTTCTTCTCCATTTATCCTTCGGAATTGTAGAATTCCGAAGGATAAATGGAGAATGCGAGGGTGTAGACCCTCGCAGCTTGTTTTATCAAAGGATAATCATGTATTAAA
Source organism: Xestia xanthographa (assembly GCA_905147715.2). NCBI lineage: Eukaryota > Metazoa > Arthropoda > Insecta > Lepidoptera > Noctuidae > Xestia > Xestia xanthographa. The sequence continues at coordinate 25,090,271 of LR990641.1, read as the reverse complement.
GTTGATTTTACATAAGACCTAATATTTGGAAAACCTAAATCATTTGATTGGCAGTGGTGAATAAGATTTATACATACGTTAGTAATTTCTCGATTTTTCCCCCTCTCTAAACCACATTCTTCCATTATCTGCATAACTCTATATTGAGGTTGGACCAAAGCATTTGAAATATAAATGAAACTAGAATTTAAACCAGGCAAAATTGGTAGGTATCTCTTCTTGTCATCCATTTGGGACTGGATATAATTCAATAGATTAGGTAATTTCCTAACATCTAAATTGCTCTCATTAATAATATTTTTTATTTGGTTCAGGAAGTAATCAGGGATATCATTATACTCTATTATATTGCTAAGACCAGGGAGTAAACAGGATAGCTGGTTTTATCAATTCCGTAGGAATATCTATATGATTTAGGTTGACAGGAACCAAAAATCTTGAGAGGGAAACCGTTCCTATTTTGAATTTCACATCTCTCCATGGATAATCGAATACTTTGGCAAATCCTTTAACGTTACAATCCATCAATTTATTTATAGCTGAATCCATATCAATTTCTTGATCTTCCAAGTTATTATATATATATATATATATATACCACTGAACCATTTCAGTTTTGCATAAGATCCTATTATATCTTCTATAGTTAGACTTATTTAAAAATAGTTCTTCGGGGATATCTTGTAATCTTATTGATTTCTCCTAAAAGTTATGGGGTACTTTAGATTTATGTTTGTCATAGTACTCATCAAGGGATTGGGATCCTTTATTGATCTAGAGTTTCTCTCTATGGTACGAACAATAGAAATAGTACTTTCTCTTAAGATTTTAATGGTTTCATCATCAGCTTTTTTATCTTTTCGCAAGCCCATAGTGGCCTCTTTAAAGTATTTTGTGTAGATGAAAACTCTGCCATTTTTGTTGTTTTCCAATATTAATTTATATATATACTATCTGTTTCTGCTTTATGTGTTTTTTAAACTTTTTTAACTTCATTTATATTGTTATCACCAACACATATCCTGTTTTCATCAGTAGCCACAGGAAACTTCGTGCACTCCAAATGTTCAGGCCAATGAAATCCAAAGGTTATCATAATCTCGTCACGTTTTTGCTTGGCCGACTCACATAAATGTCGACAAAGAGGAATAGCCGTGTCTAATATTCTGCATACGGGTGCGTATACTGAACACAAAAATAATTTCAGATCTGATGAACAGTTGACTCGTATACTGAACACAAAAATAATTTCAGATCTGATGAACAGTTGACTTTTATCAAAGGTGTAAATTGGTGAACTTCGGGTCCAGGCCCAGCGTCTTCTTGTTTAGCGTGATTCAGTAAGTAAGGAAATATCGTTTGATTGTATCTGATTTGTTGACAAATCTGAATAGTAATTGGTTCACAACGACCATGGAGAGGTAATGTATCTCCGGGATAAACAGTAACACGTGAAGTTTCAGTCGTTACAACAAAATATAACATAAAATATTCTTCATATCCCAAATACTAGGTAAAATACTAACGAAAATAAACTAAATTCAGGTCCACTCGTTTTTCCGTATCGAGATTTGCAATAACGCAAAGCGCAACAGGGCTTTTTTACGGAATATTTTTTTTTTTCATTCAACGATATGACCAAAGTGATTTAAAAAGACGTATACAAATAATATTTGAATGTCTTTGGATATGACAAATGGATGCGACCTGTCAAGCGGACGTATAGCACTAGACTGGTAAATTTTGCTACTAAGGTGTAACAAGTTATTGAAACGTCAGTTTCTTCGTCTTGTCCCGTCTATAGCTAGTAATATATTTGAATGTCTTTGATCAGAACTAACGCCGCCATCTTATTTTTTCATTACTTTTCACAAATGTTTACCAACAGCGCTCTCCTGTCCACCTTAATGCAGCGTCAATAGATTCCTATAACACTGTAGGATAAACAATACGCAACACTACGTCAGTCGTAATGTCATTCTAAAATATTTTCATTATTTGAATGCCTGATAATAATACAATCCAATATACCGCCCGCACTTGCACAACTCATCACATTGTCTTATGATTTTGGTCGACTCTTTAATTCGAAGATTATGGAAGTCATGGGGCCTTTGCCCAGCGGTGGAATGACAGGCTTAAATTAACAGTATTCTTTAATGGTACAATTGCACTAGTCATCGCAATAAAATACTTACATACATGCAAGCTTACAATTGTGAAAAAACAAACTATAAAACCGAACGAGTTTGTCTGAAGGCCGTACTCGACCGTGTTCATTTACACTTGGTTGTTTGACGAATTCCGTAGGCAATCGAATTCGGGCGAACGAACGTGTGTAATTTTGCGCCATGGACTAGTCAAAAATGAAAAATTAATTACGAAGTTGAATAAATCATTTATTTTAAGCAGTATAACATTATAATCTTAGAAAAGCTTTTTCAAATAAGGGAGCTGCCGCGGCACGGCGTGGGCATGCCATCATCATCGGCTTTACCATATTCACCATACGATGCTCCACCAGTGGTGGAGCGTGTGGTGGATCGCCACACACATGCTAGCAGGATCTTTAATCGATGGCATTGTTATAGCCTCTATCATCTCTGCACAACTTGACTGTACATTTCTCGTGTTATATATTTCACCACGAAACAAATAAAAATAGTAATGAACATTTTCATTGATCAAGACAGACAAGTGACAATATTTATGACAATTGTGACATTTTTTTTCTGTTTTGATCTCTACATAGCGTTGAATGTTGCCATTAAAGGTGAATTCTCCAAAAAAAAATGTTACTAATAATTTATTTATTAGTGACTGCTGTTATTAACGTAAAATAAGTTGTGTATCGAATAAGAGGCTGGTTTTAAAGCAAATAACTCTTGTGTTTCCAAAGATAGGAGGAGCCTTACCCAAACTTGCTTAGATTTGATGGAACTAAACAGATGAGCTGTCGCAGCAATGTATCCAGCTTGTCTTGTAATGCTAGGTAGCAAACGTCTCATGATACTCACTATTACTCCCACCAAAATCCTGCTAATGAGTATTATTATCGAAATTGAAATTCCATATTCTATTGAATATGGTTACTCCTTTGCTATCGTCATTGTTTCTACGTTTCGATATTGCAAATGATTGCGTTTAGATGATTAGATTTAGTTAAATATTTGTTTCTCCTTTTTTACTTTGTGCAGCCTAATAAAAAAGATTTTACATCGCTCAGCGAGCGATCTAACGGGCTATGCTTGGAATCACCCTGAGGGATAGCATCTGGTACGAGGTGATCGAAGACTATTTTCCACTTTTGGTCTAGTGATACCACCATGAAAACAAGCGCTTGAGAAGCTATTTCGTCTCTTATGTCACCAAAACCTAAATTGACGAAACCTTCTTGTCCTTTTGAGTTCCATATTTTTTGACGCCTTAAATTTCACAAAAAACTAAAGAACAGATTAATGCTCTTCCCGTTTTTAGTCTTTTTATTATTACATAAAATACAGAAAGCAAATAAAGTTTTAATACAATCAAAAATAAAATATTTAATTAAACTCAAATATAACCCATAGAAGATGCATTTTCTATTCTTGCTCTTTTAGCTCCAGAACTTGAACTAGAGTATTCCTCATCCATTTTTCTTTTTAGTATATAATTGGTGAAGGCAGCACTAGTATCTTCTTCCATCCCTATATCCAAATGTCTTCTCAAAGTCTTCAGCACTTGAAGAGATGCATCATTTCTTTTTACCACTAGAAAGTAGTTGATTTGGAATATGGTTGTAGCTTTGTATCCTTCGGGCAATGTTTTTAAATTTTTATTTAGCCATTCTACAGTCTTAGTGGGTATACCTTCTATCAGACCAGGCACTTTTTAAATTGTAAAATGCGGAAGGATGGAACAATAAGATTCCTCACTTATAAATTTGGTTCTATTACTGGTTACAATAATATCTCCTCCACATAATAAATTCTGTGATATCCTTGACAACCAAATTGTTTTGTAAGTCCAAATCTATTTTGTATTTATTGAACATTATAGCCAACTCTCACGTCAATGTACCTTCCACTACAAAAATTGTAAAACACTGCTATAAATAAGTTGTCCCTTGTGTCATTCCAGTACTTTTCCTTTAAAGATACTGGAAGGTAATTTATCAAACGGGGTAAACTTGGTTCGAAAATACCTTCTGAAATCTTCTGCCTGATACTCCCTATAACATTTATGTTATATTGAATTGCTTTCTTTAACAAATTGGTGGGATGCATCAAGTAATAAAGTTGGGGGTCCTTTATTTTAACTTTTACATCAGTCTGAACAACCTTAGGGCAGATGGGGGCTGTGCACAAAAACTTTCCTGTTTTCTTTCCTTTAATATTGTTACCATCTATATAACCATGTTCGGAGACTCCTAGTTCTATTTTAATGTGATCATCTTCTAATGATTCCATATTTTCTTTTATGCTTCTAACATCTCTTTCAGTTAACTCAAAAAATCTTTTACTATAGTATCTCTTACAATTGTATTTTATCTGTTTCAGTGTTTTACCCTTTGTAGACTCAAATTTAGAGGTCATGAATACTGCAATATTTGATATTACATATGCCAATTCTTTGAGAGTGGTTCTGTTTAAGGTTATGTTTAATAACGCATCCGCATTATGAACGAAAAAACCTTTAGATATACTGCTTTCAAAATGTACTGTTTCTTCTCCATTTATCCTTCGGAATTGTAGAATTCCGAAGGATAAATGGAGAATGCGAGGGTGTAGACCCTCGCAGCTTGTGTGTACTGTTTTAAATATCTTCTTTAATCTGCTTTGGGGTAAAATTTTATATCTTCTATCTCAATTTTAGGTGTTATTTCGAATCCTAAACAACCTTTTACAAATCTGGTAAATTTATTTTCATCAGTAGATCCTATCAATTTTATCAAAGGATAATCATGTATTAAAGTTGATTTTACATAAGACCTAATATTTGGAAAACCTAAATCATTTGATTGGCAGTGGTGAATAAGATTTATACATACGTTAGTAATTTCTCGATTTTTCCCCCTCTCTAAACCACATTCTTCCATTATCTGCATAACTCTATATTGAGGTTGGACCAAAGCATTTGAAATATAAATGAAACTAGAATTTAAACCAGGCAAAATTGGTAGGTATCTCTTCTTGTCATCCATTTGGGACTGGATATAATTCAATAGATTAGGTAATTTCCTAACATCTAAATTGCTCTCATTAATAATATTTTTTATTTGGTTCAGGAAGTAATCAGGGATATCATTATACTCTATTATATTGCTAAGACCAGGGAGTAAACAGGATAGCTGGTTTTATCAATTCCGTAGGAATATCTATATGATTTAGGTTGACAGGAACCAAAAATCTTGAGAGGGAAACCGTTCCTATTTTGAATTTCACATCTCTCCATGGATAATCGAATACTTTGGCAAATCCTTTAACGTTACAATCCATCAATTTATTTATAGCTGAATCCATATCAATTTCTTGATCTTCCAAGTTATTATATATATATATATATATATACCACTGAACCATTTCAGTTTTGCATAAGATCCTATTATATCTTCTATAGTTAGACTTATTTAAAAATAGTTCTTCGGGGATATCTTGTAATCTTATTGATTTCTCCTAAAAGTTATGGGGTACTTTAGATTTATGTTTGTCATAGTACTCATCAAGGGATTGGGATCCTTTATTGATCTAGAGTTTCTCTCTATGGTACGAACAATAGAAATAGTACTTTCTCTTAAGATTTTAATGGTTTCATCATCAGCTTTTTTATCTTTTCGCAAGCCCATAGTGGCCTCTTTAAAGTATTTTGTGTAGATGAAAACTCTGCCATTTTTGTTGTTTTCCAATATTAATTTATATATATACTATCTGTTTCTGCTTTATGTGTTTTTTAAACTTTTTTAACTTCATTTATATTGTTATCACCAACACATATCATGTTTTCATCAGTAGCCACAGGAAACTTCGTGCACTCCAAATGTTCAGGCCAATGAAATCCAAAGGTTATCATAATCTCGTCACGTTTTTGCTTGGCCGACTCACATAAATGTCGACAAAGAGGAATAGCCGTGTCTAATATTCTGCATACGGGTGCGTATACTGAACACAAAAATAATTTCAGATCTGATGAACAGTTGACTCGTATACTGAACACAAAAATAATTTCAGATCTGATGAACAGTTGACTTTTATCAAAGGTGTAAATTGGTGAACTTCGGGTCCAGGCCCAGCGTCTTCTTGTTTAGCGTGATTCAGTAAGTAAGGAAATATCGTTTGATTGTATCTGATTTGTTGACAAATCTGAATAGTAATTGGTTCACAACGACCATGGAGAGGTAATGTATCTCCGGGATAAACAGTAACACGTGAAGTTTCAGTCGTTACAACAAAATATAACATAAAATATTCTTCATATCCCAAATACTAGGTAAAATACTAACGAAAATAAACTAAATTCAGGTCCACTCGTTTTTCCGTATCGAGATTTGCAATAACGCAAAGCGCAACAGGGCTTTTTTACGGAATATTTTTTTTTTTCATTCAACGATATGACCAAAGTGATTTAAAAAGACGTATACAAATAATATTTGAATGTCTTTGGATATGACAAATGGATGCGACCTGTCAAGCGGACGTATAGCACTAGACTGGTAAATTTTGCTACTAAGGTGTAAAATTGTTCACGAGCACACTCGAGGAGGTATTTCAGACACTGGCAGCCTCATGGAAGACCAAGGGCGTTGAAGTCGGCAGTAAGAGGCTGACTAACCTTAGATTTGCCGATGACATTATCCTTTTCGCTCCTACAGCTCTCGAACTACAGAGCATGCTCCAAGACCTGAGCACGGCTAGCCTCAAGGTGGGACTCGCGATGAATCGGTCAAAAACTAAAACTATGACTAATAGCACTAAGCGTAGGGTCGAGGTAGATGGGCAGGAAATACTCTATGTCGATGAGTACATTTACTTGGGCCAGTTAGTTTCTTTCGAAAACAGGCAGGAAAAGGAAATCGATCGCCGAATTGACAATGCCTGGAAAAGCTACTGGTCCATGAAGACGCTAATGAAAGGAGATCTGCCGATCTCCTTGAAGCGCAAACTCATCGATATGTGTATCCTGCCCGTCCTAACCTACGGTGCTCAGACCTGGTCGCTTACCGAATCACAAAAGTCCCGCCTTGGAGTCTGCCAAAGAGCAATGGAGCGCAGCGTTCTGGGTGTAAAGAGAACTGATAAAATACGGAACACTACGCTGCGCTCAAAAACAGGGATCATAGACGTAGGCAAAAAGGCTGCCAGGCTCAAATGGGATTGGGCGGGCCACGTGAGCCGCATGCACGACGACCGCTGGGCAAAGATCTCAACACGATGGGTGCCTGACGATGGACGGCGCCGCCGAGGCCGGCCTAGAAAGAGGTGGCGAGATGATATAGACGCGCATCAAGAGGGCTGGTTCGAGGTGGCGCAGGAGAAGAGTACCTGGAAGGATATGGGGGAGGCCTTTGCCCAGCAGTGGGACATTCAAGGCTAACAAAAAAAAAAAAAAAAAAAGGTGTAACAAGTTATTGAAACGTCAGTTTCTTCGTCTTGTCCCGTCTATAGCTAGTAATATATTTGAATGTCTTTGATCAGAACTAACGCCGCCATCTTATTTTTTCATTACTTTTCACAAATGTTTACCAACAGCGCTCTCCTGTCCACCTTAATGCAGCGTCAATAGATTCCTATAACACTGTAGGATAAACAATACGCAACACTACGTCAGTCGTAATGTCATTCTAAAATATTTTCATTATTTGAATGCCTGATAATAATACAATCCAATATACCGCCCGCACTTGCACAACTCATCACATTGTCTTATGATTTTGGTCGACTCTTTAATTCGAAGATTATGGAAGTCATGGGGCCTTTGCCCAGCGGTGGAATGACAGGCTTAAATTAACAGTATTCTTTAATGGTACAATTGCACTAGTCATCGCAATAAAATACTTACATACATGCAAGCTTACAATTGTGAAAAAACAAACTATAAAACCGAACGAGTTTGTCTGAAGGCCGTACTCGACCGTGTTCATTTACACTTGGTTGTTTGACGAATTCCGTAGGCAATCGAATTCGGGCGAACGAACGTGTGTAATTTTGCGCCATGGACTAGTCAAAAATGAAAAATTAATTACGAAGTTGAATAAATCATTTATTTTAAGCAGTATAACATTATAATCTTAGAAAAGCTTTTTCAAATAAGGGAGCTGCCGCGGCACGGCGTGGGCATGCCATCATCATCGGCTTTACCATATTCACCATACGATGCTCCACCAGTGGTGGAGCGTGTGGTGGATCGCCACACACATGCTAGCAGGATCTTTAATCGATGGCATTGTTATAGCCTCTATCATCTCTGCACAACTTGACTGTACATTTCTCGTGTTATATATTTCACCACGAAACAAATAAAAATAGTAATGAACATTTTCATTGATCAAGACAGACAAGTGACAATATTTATGACAATTGTGACATTTTTTTTCTGTTTTGATCTCTACATAGCGTTGAATGTTGCCATTAAAGGTGAATTCTCCAAAAAAAAATGTTACTAATAATTTATTTATTAGTGACTGCTGTTATTAACGTAAAATAAGTTGTGTATCGAATAAGAGGCTGGTTTTAAAGCAAATAACTCTTGTGTTTCCAAAGATAGGAGGAGCCTTACCCAAACTTGCTTAGATTTGATGGAACTAAACAGATGAGCTGTCGCAGCAATGTATCCAGCTTGTCTTGTAATGCTAGGTAGCAAACGTCTCATGATACTCACTATTACTCCCACCAAAATCCTGCTAATGAGTATTATTATCGAAATTGAAATTCCATATTCTATTGAATATGGTTACTCCTTTGCTATCGTCATTGTTTCTACGTTTCGATATTGCAAATGATTGCGTTTAGATGATTAGATTTAGTTAAATATTTGTTTCTCCTTTTTTACTTTGTGCAGCCTAATAAAAAAGATTTTACATCGCTCAGCGAGCGATCTAACGGGCTATGCTTGGAATCACCCTGAGGGATAGCATCTGGTACGAGGTGATCGAACAGAGAACCAGAGTCGTCGATATAGCTCACAGAATAAGTAAGCTGAAATAGCAATCGGCCGGCCATATAACCGATGACCGTTGGGGTAAACGTGTTCTTGATATCCGTGAATCGGCAAGCGTAAGGTGGGACGCCCTCAGGATCGGTGGAGCGACGATGTTCGCAGGGTGGCTTGTAGCAACTGGATGAGAGTTGCCGAGAATCGAGTTAAATGGCACACAATTGAAGAGGCCTATTTCTACCAGTGGACTGCTGTAAGCTGATGATAATGATTTATGGAGAGTAATACTCGATGGTCAATATAATTTTCGGGTTTTAAGAGTCGCCAAAACGTGATCCAGAACAGTCACCAAAACATTGTTCGCCGGTCCTTTAATTAGTAAGTCTGGTTAGTCTGGTATGGCCCTTATTTAAATTTGCCGGGTGTAAAATACAGAGTCCGTATACGACGAGTATTTCATTTTATTCGTTTGGATCGATGTGTGCTTTTAGACCAAATCTGACCTCATTTCTATTTAAAGGAGAATGAATGACCACGGCTGTGATCCCCCAAAATACAAACAAAATTTGCCTTCTAGCTGTTTAAAGTGCTTTCGGCTCACATAATTATAGAATTTAAAAAAATATCGGTACATCTCGACATTATTGCATCAATCTAATCATTATTATAATTATGTACTCGAACCCAAGAATTCCAATGATACAAAGTTGGAAGCAAAGGAAGGATTTTGAAAATCCATTACCAAACAGCCCTTGTTTATTTATTGGACGAAAGTTTAAATATGAGTTTGTCAAGTTGTTAATTAGATTGAATATGCTTTTGAGTACCCTGTAACGTTGTACCAATTCTGGCACCGCACTGCAGTTACTTTAAGTAAACATTATCCGAACCGAACGGAATGTTTGAATGAATAGAAAACAATGTGGTCACTAATCGCGTAGATAAATATTCCTAAGGCCAAACTACCTTTTACCGTCACTAAAATTTCAATGATTTTAAGAAAATGTTATGATTTTCCATTTCCATATCCCATCATGTAGTGGTGAGTAACTCATTCCGAAACGGATGTGGAACTTAATTGACCTCGCGAAAGCCGAGATATGAAGTCGGAATCATCTCCGCATGAGAGCATTCTTGAACGGTTGATAGGACTGAGTTGCCAGTTTGCATACAAGTTCAGAACTTCATTTCACCGATGACACCGACTAATTGTTTAAAAACTAAATTATTCAGGTAAACTAACTTACTCATTCCGACAGTAAACTTGTCGGTAACGATCTCTCTAAAATATCTTTAACCATCCCTACTTCTCTTCATTCACATACATACTTAAATCGAAATTAACGATTCAATGAGTGACGTCTGCATCGATTGCTTGACACTTCCTTGACATGGTTAAAAAGAATACTTTTATTGACCGAGTCATCCAAAGCGTGCAAGTGGACTGGCTGGTGCACTCACCAGACAAAAATGTTCAGTAACCCTCGTACGTCACTACGTACGAGGGTTACTGAACATTTTTGTAAACTAGTACTCTTATTTATCAAAAAACTCAGTGTTGTGATAGAAGTTGTGAATAAAAAATAAACAGGTTCGGAAAGTAAAATAATGTGCGAAGGTGTTTTGCGCAAAAAAAGAATCAGCAATTAACTTATGCAAATAAAAGAAGGATTGTAGATATAAATAAAAAGTTGTTAAGACGGAAGCACCCGGTAGCCGGCGGCGTAATTTAATTTTGAATTTCGCGTACCTCCCTGACGCTTTCACCTTTAGGGATTAAGTTTTCGATAAAAAGTTTTCGGTCACCATCACGGTATACAGGGTGTAGGCGGGTCCTTCACGAAGCCGTCAACCAAGCATTCTGTACATCGACCTAAGTAACTTTACGCAAAAATTATCGCTGAGAAACGACTTTTTTTTTGGGTGAATAATCACATGTTACGGTAAAACTCAATGTAACGCACTCAAAACATTATGCTAATGGATGGATTGAATAGTACCCGGAGCCGTGGCGGTGTTTAAAAATCTTACATTAGTTTTTTTAAATACATGTTGTATTAAAAAAATAACACTTGTGAAAATGTTGGAACATTGACTCCCAATATCTCCGTACCTATGTAGAAGGTTCCCAGGTATGGTCAAAAACAAAAAAAAATATCGCAATGAAGAGGAAAACAAGTGCTTTTCGGCTTCGTTAAGGATCTTTTTTAGTTCCATCCTACAATAGGTATCATTTGTAATTGCAAAAATAATTATTTACACCACCTCGGCGAAAGCTTTCAAAGACTTTACAACAAACTGGTCTTGAAAAACAAAACGTATCCTGGCGACTGCAAATAAGTCGATCCCAAAAGCTAACGTGTTTACCTAGATACCTGGATTTTAAGTTTTCACAATACTTCTAGTACCAGTTCCAAAAGGAATCACGTTGGCAGCAGATATTTAAAACTGAAATTTTGTAAAAATGATCTTAACAACATACGGATAGAAACAACACAGAATTTAGGATTGAATATGCTAATAGTGTAAAATCTAGTTTGCAGCTCTGAGAGATCGTGTTAACTGCGTGGTGCCTGAAGAATCTTGAAATTTTCGGACCTTTTTGGATTACAACTTGTAAACAGCAGACAACATTTGTGAAAAATCTAGTGCAACCGTAGTTCTGTAGATCCAATGCAACAGCAAGAAGCAAAAATGTTACTTTGAGTTATGAAGTATTTTACAAATGCAAAGGGCAAAATAAAAGACAACAAACAGTGTGAAAGGGGGAAGCACCCGGTAGCCCGGCGCGTAATTCTATTCCCACCAAAAAATAAAAAAAAGGAAAATATTGCTATGACGAGACCATATGAATCACACTGTCAAAAAGTTATCAGATCTCATGTAGAGCCAAGCTTCTAACTCTACACGCCCTGACTCTTCAAGGTGATAACAATTTTCAGACCTCTAGCGTTAAAATTGCGGAAGTCTCATACAAACTTCCATCCTCTAGGTTTAAGGGGTTGGGGGATAAAAGTAACAAGTTTTATATATTTTTTGTTGTTTGTGTACTAATAATAGGTTACTTATCAGATTCCAGCTTTCTAGGACATTATGAAATACCCTAGTCATCAGTCAGTGACGTAATCAGGGTTTTTTAGATATCAATAAAATCTATAGCATAAGAGCTATGCAATTAAAACTTACTGCGCTATTGACAACATATCCCGAGAATAGGGAATATGCATACATTTTCTTTTTTTCATTTCGATACGGAATGTTAAAAATCTATAAAAATAATGACTAAAAGCGAAAACAAGACATAAATCGGCCAAACAACACAAAAGTTATAACCATTTAAACTTTTGGTTCTATCTCTTTCTAGATAAACAGAATTTAGTATAGATTTTGTACGTCGATGTAGCGAATGACGTCATTCGCTATATCGAATCTCTCTGTCTAATCAGCAGTTTTAAATGCTTATAACTTAGTATTTTTTATAGATATTAAAAAAATAATTTTACTTTGCTATTTCTGATGTTAATACGCTGTGTTTAGAGTAATAAAAAAAAAATCATTCATATACCCTATTGTGTTCATCCTGGTATAATCCAAACCAAAACAAGTTATAAGGGTTCAAAAAAACGACTAAGCGCTTCGAGAAAAGGTAGGTTTTTTTTGTTTGCGCTTTGCTTGGCTCGTCTTGCTGAATGCTGAGCCTCGTTCTAAGTTTGATCAAATTGAATTTCTTTTGATTTTACTCGAATTTTACGCAAAAGATTACTACTATATTTGTGTGATCTAGAAACTGTATATTTGTGTGATCTAGAAACTGTTTGTTGAATGTCCCCAAACCAACTTTACTGAGGTAAATTTGAGTTTAGCTGCCATAAAAGTAATAAAGTTAGCCCCATAAGCTTTCATATTATGTCATACTCCGTGTTACTATTGAGAGTTGGTGACGTCGGCGTGGTAGGTACACTCACATCCAAATGGTTATTACTGCCAAAGTTTTACAATCGTTTCCTAACACCTTTGTTCTACAATTATGGGAATACGGACATTCATGTAATATATAACAATATAAGGTAATCCTACGCAAGAGATTACTTGGTTATACGAACAGCGCATTTACATAAAAATTTCATTACTTTGTTAATTATAAACATATAAATTGATGCCAAGCTTATTATTCAGGTATTCGGAATGAGTAATACATAGTACTTACGAACAAACTAATAATAGAAGTGTAAATGATGAACTGTTTCACGTCACCAATACGCTTCAGAAATAAATTTAAGGTCATTGAGGGTCATCGCAGTCGAGCAGCAAGATGCTCGTATGCAGTATCCGTTGATTAATAAACAATAAACTAAATTCAAAGTACAGTTTAGGTGAAACTAGCGTGTAAGAGATAATTCCCAAGGGCATTAGCGTATGTTCCTCACGGCAACAACACGGGCAGTTGCGAGCATGCTCGAACATTCACACCATGCGCGCGTCGACTCTTCCGAATAATCGCCACAGTAATGTAATGATTCAATATCCCACTGAGACAAGACCTTCTAAGAAGGGTTTCCAAATTAATTAAGTAATCCATTTTGTGACTAGGACTTTGTAATAAAATAATTTTACTGACCCTTCAACTTTCAGTCGTAGCACACGGAATAATATTCCGTTTTTTTCTACGTTTTTGTTTTTCTACCGTGTCTACGTGTAACCGCCGGATACCTATCCGCCAGAGTAGAATAGACCCAACCCATTACACTCACGGGTGTCGTATAAGGCAACTAATGTCTGAGACAGAACACCTTGCGCCTCCGTAGACCAGATAATGGGCAGCAGCGTTTTCTGTTAGTCTTTCATTACTGCGATCACCAATCCGCCTGCCAAGCGTGGCGATTACGGCAAATTCCTCTCATCTTGGGAGAGGGTTATGTCTACCAGTGGACGTTATGGGCTGTTGTTGTTGTTTTTTCTACGTCTACTCTTCTGTCAATGTTCTGAAAGCCCGATCTTGATTTATATCGCAACATTAAACATCATTGTTTCTATGGAAGATTATAAGTAGAAGATCTGCTACGTTACGACGTCACGTTACGACAGCTTGGTTATTTTTGCTGTACCGTCATAGGATCAATAGAAACGTGGGATTGTATGGTACAGCAAAAATAACAAATATATCCCACTGTCGCGATATTTACGTCATGCTTTAAGGGTGCACTTATGCGTGCCCTGTAGTAGACAAAAATTAATGGCAAAACCATAAGCGGGGAATTTTGACATCTGCGCTTTTATGAAGATATGCAATACTTAGTATGCAGAATGTCAGAGCTATGAAATAAGTATAGTTATCGATACGGAAAACTTTTTTGCAGTGATACTACTTAATAACACTGACTCAACACGTTATCTACGTCTGCCCCGATTCAGTTTTCACTATTGTCAAAAGTTTGTTCCCCGTCGTATTGTGGTTGATAACAAATCCCGTTGGACGCTATGTAAAGGTACTGCAATATTTACAAGGATCGCAGATACACGATAAATATAACGCAAACTGCTGTAGATCTCACTGGCGCACGCAGTTAATCATTGTTATAATAAAATAACGAAGTAAAGCAAAATTAAGCTAATGTTAACATTTTCATAAATTCCTCTCACAGTACTTCTGACATACCAATAAAATCTTCGTCCATCCATCCGCAAACAGATCGTCTGTTGGAAAATCCAAGAGATCATTAAGCGCGCCCAGAGTGCGAATTGGCGACTTAACACGTGCAACAGTACGATATGGAGGCACGGCAACAGCATGTGCTTTCTGCCTCGGCAGTAATTCTAGTTAAATTAATAATTATTATAGATAAATATGAAAATTAAATTGAGTAGGACAACACATCAATGTAAAATATTTACCTGGGTATCTTGTCATAGCTATCCCAGTCCCCCGTCAAGCAATTGTACGAGCTATATCTGCTGACGGCTGCCATTGTGTATGTCCTCACAATTTAGGAAAATATGGTAACTGTACAGTGATCTAGAAATAAAGCAGCTTAATTGCTCCGCAGTCGTCAAACAAACCCGGCTTGGCAGTCCCGACTGCAGCTGATGTTAGTTGAAAGTAGAGTAGTTCAGAAATAACCTATTTTACTTAATTCGAAATGACAGGCCCTCAGGCGGCAACGTGTTGCGTTCTAATGGACCTATTTTTTTTAAATCCCTGATTGCATTTGTTCAGCTGCACTCGCTGGTCTTTTGCACAAAATGTGCTTTAAAACAATATCTAAAGTTATTATTTTTCCCAAATCCTCAACCAATGATGAGTACACAATATAATTATGAAATTAACCCACATTTGATCGCATGTTTCGCGACGTGGTAATTTAGTTATATTCAATTAGATGCTAATTTACTTAAAAGCTTCAAAGTAAATGTATGCGACACCTCGACGTAAAATAAATAAGACATACATATTGCTATTAAATATTCAATTTTGAGATTACAATTGTGTTCTATTTAACACTAACATTTAAAGATTGTCGTTGTAACTTTAAAGTTCGGAACCCCTTAAAGCAATTGTATTCTTTAGAATAAATATTACACACAAAATATTATTTCAGAGATGAATTTCATATTTATTCTAACTGCTTAAATGATTTTAAAAGTCAACAATAATATACAAGTACCAATCAATAAAGCACTGAAAAAATTTGATTGATTAAATTTTTATACGTTCCGAAAAACACTTTAAAATTTCACACAGTATTCAAGTAATATGTTAATTTGTTTCAATGTTAGTAAAACAACTGTACCTATTTATTAAACAAGTAATATCTACCATCGGCATGTTATGTACCAACGTGTATTTTAATCTAATGTAGATCGGTGATGATTAATGTGAGCGTAAAATGCGTGCAAGTTGACTTTCTGTTTATGTAGAGTGATAAGTGTTAGTATTCTGCTCAGCGGCAGGATAACCGCGTCGCGCGACCGTTCTCGACCGACTGCCGGCGAGGCGCGCGGCGCGCGTCGCCGGGCCGCCAGCCGCTGCCCGCGCCCGCTTCCCGCGCCCGCTCCCAAGTTCGCGCCCGTCGCGCCCGACCACTGCACCCACTAGCCCTCCACTACAACATAACCCACCTACCGACTACTAATAATAAACAAAACCATATTCCTATCAGTGTTGTTTTGCAATAGGACACTATACTCGTGCATACGAACCGAAACATAGACCTCTATGTTTCGGTTCGTATGCACGAGTATACCTACAAACTATAATTTAATTCAAACATTAACTGAAACTACACATAGTACAAATGCTTCGAAAAGTAGGTACTTCCTGTATAATAAATGGTTTTTAAATGATAGTACAATTCATGATTTTTCTACCAATAAACTGAAAGAACGTTGACCTAACTAACGTTGCGGCCGTCATTTCGTGTAAATGAATTGGCGGGGACTCTTCATTCGGTAATTAATAGGAGGACAAACGAAAGGTTCGCTTTTTCTTTACTCAGCCTGCAAAATAACCCCTTTACGCGGTTTATTCCGAACTTGACCTCAAATTAATTAAAACTTAATAGGTTAGGAATATAGAAAAATTAAGAATATTATTCCGAACGTAACCCTCTATCTAACCTGACCCGGCGTATCGTTCCTAACCTGACCCAAATTGCGATATAGATAGGTTTTCGGTTTTTCCCTCTCCCCTTTTTTAAATACTATGATAATAATGTATTCTCACGGGAACGAGTGAAATAAATTATATTTATATCATGTAAAATAGTCGACCTATCACAATTTTCGCGGACAAAGTTGCGGGTGAAGTGCTAGTAAATAATAAAAACCGTAGTGCATTTTTTCATACCAACGAATAAATCCTTCTCCTGTAAATTTTTGATTTGATTTGTTTCTTATGGCTTCCGAGTCTAGGTTTGTGGTATTGTGATGTGCTGTCGTCATATAAAAACTTAGAAATATAAAAATAAATAAAACACTAAGTCTATTAATTGATATATCGTAGGTTTGTGGGATTGTTAAGTGCTGTCGTCATTTAAAAACTATGAAATACATATACCAATAAATAAAACAGTAAGTCTATCAATTGATATCGTTGAGTATATTTTTAATATTTTAGTTCTGTTTAGCCTTGAATCCTCTTAGCATACTGCTGGAGGATGCAGGTCTAGACCTGAATCCTCTAGTAGTATGCTGGCAGTATTCCGCGAGCCCAGACCACCGGTAGCTTGGACCCTGTTCCTGTGATACCGGTGGGCTACAATTATTTTTTTCATTCCGGGCAGTGGTCCAACTGCTCTGTACAACTAGTTGGACCAAGGGACTTTACTAGGGGCAGTTATCAAACTTTAAAATAGTTGGACCACACCACAGCACTTTTTGACAGTTCCGTGGCCATTCATTTAAAAAATAACTTGCCAACTCTAAAAACCTCAACTGCATCTTTATGTGTATGGTATTTTAAATGTTTTTTTTAAATATTTTTTTAAATATTTAAAAATGTAAATGAATTTGTATAGAAATTAATAAAGGAAATAATAATGAAAGATAAAAACTTAACCATATATTGGTTACATCAAAACACAAACATCATAAATGAGACAACAACAAACAAGTGGAGATTAAGGGCTGTCAGTTACATATGGCAAAAGCTTTGAAGAAACGTGCAAAAGAACTAAAAATAGATACTAAGCTACAATATCGAACCATAGCTTTGTGCACTGCTTTGCCTCTTTTACCCTGAAATTTAATAATTGCTGGTTAGAATTATATTTTTGACGATAAGAACTTTGATGATAAACTAAACACATTCACTGCTTCTTATGTTAAGCAGTGGTTAAAAGATGAGAAGATTATAGACGTCTGGGGTGTAAGCGAGGAAAGACACAGGACATTAAATTGTCTTGAAGGGTGGCACCATAGAATTAATAAAAAAATCGAATGAAACTGCAATTTAATGTCAGTTATAAACGCTCTGAAATATGATTCGGACTTAAAACATTTTGAAAAAAAAAATTGAAATGAAAAAAGGAGTGAACATTCCACTAAAAGAGATTTATGAATTTTAAAGTTGTTGGTCAAGTTAAGAAAGGAAAAATTACTGTAGGGCACTGTTTAGAAATGTAAAGTGATTTTTTTATAATTATTCTAAATATTCAACTCTAATTTTGGTCGAAATGTTATGTATATTCTCCGTTGTTCTCCTCTTTAGAAGAAACCACAACTTTTGGACAATCATCATCATCTGCCTAGCCTTTTCCCAACTATGTTGGGGTCGGCTTCCAGAAGTTTTGGACAATATTGATCAAATTATTCGCAACATATTAAGATCCATTCTCAATGTGGCCCTGGATAACCGAGCGTGCCTGTAAGCCACCCTATCAATTCGCTTTGCTGTCCTCTGTCCACAGCACTGAAAAGCTAACCAACAAAATTTTAACTCTCTCCCTGGTTGATTCCGAAATGCATGTGCTGAAAACCTCACACGGCGCAAATACAATAATTTAATTGGCAGTTATGTGTTTGGCACTTTTCCTGTTGACAGCGATGTGGACGAATTTTTAACGCTCTGTAACCCTTTTGATACATGTACGTACTGGGTGTAAAAGACCTCATCACGAAGCCGTCAACCAAGCATTATCTACATCAAACTAAGTAAATGTAACGCACTCTCTGCTGATAGATGGATTGAATAGTACGGGGGTCGTGGAGGTGTTTAAAGTAAAAATCTTACATTAAAAATTTGTAGTAAAAAAAAAACTTGTCATCTCCGTAACTAGAAGGTTCCCAGAGGTATGGTGTAGAACAAAATGATCGCAATGATGGGGAGAACAAGTGTCTATCGAACTATTATACAGTTGAAGTTTGTAAATAATACTTGCTTATTATCTTGTAATTATAAATTATAGTTACTCTATTTTGACACAAGTTTCAAAATTAAATTCAAAGTATATTAGAATATTTTTTTACTAAAGGTATATCTTGTAATTATAAATTATAGTTACTCTATTTTGACACAAGTTTCAAAATTAAATTCAAAGTATATTAGAATATTTCGCATTGTAAATATTAAACTCGGATTTACACATTGATACCTTTTATTCTAAGAAAGAGGAGAGGAAAAAACTGAAAAACCTATCTATATCGTAATTCGGGTTAGGTTAGGAACGATACTTCGGGTCAAGTTAGGAAGGGGGTTACGTTCGGAATAAAAATATTTTTTTCTATGTTCATAACCTAACCCGCGTCCGGGTTAGGATTTCGGGTCAGCACTGCAAGTACGTAGCAATCGATAACGATCGAATCGATACGATTTGATAAATCTGACTTTTCGATTGGTTAGAAACTCATTTTATCGAGAATAACTGTCAGATTTATCGAATCGTATCGAATCGAGTGCTACGTACTTGCACTGCAGGTTCGGAATAAACCCTTTACACCGCATTATGATGTGAATTATTGAAAGTTGCCCATTGGCTACTGCAGGAAATATATTATCTTTCAGTTTCAAAAAGCTTTTAATTTGAGAATTTTATATGAGGGCACCGGCATGTCCTAGAAACAAAAAATTCGAAGACATGTGACATCTACCAATCCGCACTGGGCCCGCGTGGTGGATATAATCCACCGTTTCTTCTCATAGAGAGGAGGCCTGTGTCACAGCAGGAGTACTTATGGTGTAACATATATATTAGGGTGGGTCGAAAATATTTTTTTCCGAATTTTGATTTGTAATAGTGCGGAAAACATGACCTGGGTAGAGACTTAAAAACGTATATATTTATTTTTTAATAATATTAACATTAATTACCCGCGCATGACGTTTGAAAATTCGGAAAAATTGATAAAATTGCATTTATTTTATCAGAGTTTATTGTATAAACTACATGGCGTAACATGATATTACATTCTTATATTCAGAGATACACGTTATACAAATAATAATCAAACCAAAATATTAGAATAATCGTGCGTATAGTGCGGGGGAAGGAGTGGGGAAAGAAGGCGTAAACTGTCGATCACGCGTCATTGTCTCAGTGTGCCTAATTAGTTCCGGGTGAAAGGTCGCACGCATTTATCAAAAATTTTCCCTATTTTAAGTAGTTTTTCTTAGCTGTATGACGTTGTGCATCATGGAGATTTCAAATAATACCCGAAAATCCACAAGTTCTCCCATTTTTGGTGCTCCGGAAGAAATGAACGAAAATCAACTACCCACTTACAAACAAATTATGAAATATTACAATTTAGTAAGACATCAGCTTAAACTTGAGAAAAATTCAAAAAAAGAGCCATCCATTAATGAGATATCTGAAATAGTGTCATCTAAAGTTGAATATTTGTGGAGAAAAGCGTCTATTCCTACTGTGTCTCATAATCGTGTGATGCAATTGACTAAAAGTTACCACGCAAAGTGTAAAAATTTATTAAAATCTTTGAAGCGTTTGTCAGAAGAAAAGATTCAAGATTTTCATAGAAATTCGGAAAGACTGTTTGATTTGAGTTCATGTAAGTGTAAGGATTTAGAGTTATGCAAATGTTCCAAAGACCAAAAGATTCCTAAGGAAGAACGAGCTTTTTTAATAGATCAGAGAACAGAGAGAAAAATGATTATGGGAACTGTTGATTTATTGACAAGTATGAAGAAAAGAAAACTGAGTGATAGAAAGAATAAGCTTAAATCCTATTACGATTCTAGCGTTTGTGAACCAGGCCCTTCTCACGAAAATCCTAATATATCAATAACGTCTGAAAGTAGCGATGAAGAACAAACTTTGCCCTCAAGTTCATCAAAACCAGCACCAAAAAAACGTAAAATAGCATATCTCAAGAATTTATCAACTATCTGTGACCGATACGGGATATCCGACAGAGCAGCTGCTGCTGTCGCTTCTGCTGTTTTGCAAGATGTGAAAATCAACAACGAAGTAATCGATAAGTCGAAATTGCGACGAGCGAGACAAAAATTACGAAAAGAAACCTTATCTCAAGGCCAACTAGATACTATTCCTGCCTTATTTTTTGATGGACGAAAAGATAAGACCCTGAAAATTGTTATGAAAGGGGGAAAAAAATACCGCTCAACATCCGTGGAAGAACATATTTCAATAATTAAAGAACCAGGATCAGTTTATGTCGGATATGCCGTTCCAAGCCATGGAACTGCAAAAGGGTTGGAGTCTGCTATCTTTCAAACAGTAACAGGTCAACTGAATATGTCTCTAGAAGATACTCTTGCCATAGGTTGTGATGGGACGGTAACCAATACGGGGAAATACGGCGGAGTCATACGGCTCATAGAAAAGCGTTTACACCGACCACTTCAATGGATCATATGCCTTTTACACTTAAATGAACTGCCCTTAAGACATTTATTTGCAAAACTTGATGGCACCACAACAGGACCTAATACTTATTCAGGTACTATCGGAAAGTTATTAGATGTTTGTGAGAAGCGCTCTGTTGTCCTGTTTGAAAATATAGAAGGTATGTTACCAAACATTTCAAATGTAAAAGACCTCAGTTCTGATCAACGTTACCTTTATGATATCACATCTGCCGTCATAAGTGGTAAGTGTTCTCCTGATTTGTCTAATCGCTCTCCGGGAAAAATGTCGCATGCCAGGTGGCTAACAAAGGCCAACAGGATTTTGCGCTTATATGTGTCTACTGAGATCCCTACAAATGAACTGAAACAACTCGCTACTTTTGTTGTTAAAGTATATGCTCATATTTGGTTCGAAATCAAATTAAATCCGACATGTAAAGATGGAGCAAGGCACTTTTGGAAGTTGGTATTTAATTCTCGATATCTTCCGCAAGAATTGAAGAGTGTTGTTGATCCTGTAATAAAGCGAAATGCTTTTTTTGCGCATCCAGAGAACTTGCTCTTGTCTATGTTATCTGACGAACAAAAACATGTGAGAGAACTTGCCGCTAGACGCATTTTAAAGGCAAGGAAATCATCTGAATCTCATCAGCTTCGACTCTTTGAAGTGCCTAAGATAAATCTAAACGCTTCGTCTTACATCGATTTGATAGACTGGCAGCAATCTTACTCGCAACCACCTATATTGACCAATGTTCCGGATGAGACTCTTCATTCCATAGTGGAGTCAGGTGGTGATGATGACGTCCTTTTTCTGCGGTTACCATGTCATACTCAAGCTGTGGAGCGGGCTGTAAAAACAGTAACAGAGGCATCTATGCAGCTTTGCCACAAAACAGCAAGAGAAGCTTTAATTAAGAATAAAATTATTTCACGAAAGCTTATGCCTAAGTTCGAAAGTAAGAAAGATTTTAACGCGATTTGAAGACACATCAAAAGTATCTAGGGATCAACATATATTTTTGCAATAACTTTTCTCCTGATTGATATTAATTAAAATTTTCTTTAAGGATTCATCAAATAAAGTGTTTTCGTTTGTCACAGTAACGATAAACCAAGTCACCTTTGCATTAATAAAGAAATTTGCCATTTTCCTAATAAAGGGATTTTTGACATTTGAACCACTAACATTCAAGTTCGAAAAAATGACTGAAAACACAGTTTTCTTTAAAATTTTATTGGGTAACTTAAACAATTAATAATCCGTGTTTCTACCGCGAACACTAACAACACAAGAACATCGGTTTGGCATACTCAAAATGAGTTCATCCAAATCACGCTGTGGAATGGCCGCCCATGTTCGTTGCAACAACAAAAAAAGGTCTTCTTGCGACTGGATACCCTCCATATTCGGCAGAGCTCTTCTCTGTAGCATATCCCATGCATGCTCAATCGGGTTCAAGTCTGGCGACTGAGCAGGCCAGGGCAGGACATTGATGTTAGCTGCGGCGAGAGTCTGTCTTACAACTCTTGCGGTGTGCGGTCGTGCATTATCATGCATTAACTGAAATAAGGGACCGATTTGCACTTGTAGAGGAACGATGACGTCTGATACAATCGTCTCAGCATAAATTTGAGCGTTGAGGTTGCCTCTGATCCAAATCAACTCAGTTTTTCCGCCGATCCAAATACCCGCCCATACCATGATGGTTCCACCACTATAAGGATGGACTTCCTGGCAGGATTTTAATCGCTGTTGGCGTCCAGGGGTTCTCCAGTGTCGTATACGTCTTGTATCCGGTCTCATACCAAAACGAGACTCATCAGAAAAGCACACGAAACGCCATTGTTCTTCTGCCCAATTTCTGTGTTCAAGAGCCCATTGATATCGAATCCTACGATTGTGCATTGCTATAGGTGGTACCCGTAGCGGTCTTCGGGAATGAAGGTTCACTTCATGCAAGCGGTTTCTGACTGTTTGGTCGCTAATTAAGTTCCCTGAAGAGTGATGAAGCCTCACGGCTAACATCATGGCGGTTATTGTTGGAGCTCTTCGAGTTAAGATTTGAATGTATCGGTCTTGTCTCCGTGTGGTGCAGCGATACCGTCCTCCATGGCGCTCAGCCACGGTACCAGTGCTTCGGTAACGTGTCCAAAGTCGACTGATAACACTCTGACTTGTATTCAGAGCTAAAGCTACAGTACGTTGCCGGGAACCAGCTTCTATCATTCCCACGGCTCTGAGCATTTCTTCCCTGCTTAAATGACGTCGCCGCTCCATAATAACGTTGGTTTTAATCAGTAGTAGGGAAACAGTAGCACTAATAATGTCTTCAATGCGTTGTATGTTTTTATAGGGAAAATATTGACAGCTTATTTTCATCTTTTACTCGAATTTGATTGAGAGTTCCTGATTCAAATTATGAAATGCACCAAAAAGGATCCATATAAATTTATAAAATCATAAATTTATTACAAAGCCACATCTCAATCTCAAGAAATCCGCATAAAAATGCTTGATCCCTAGACACTTTTGATGTGTGTATTTTATTATTATTTTGTCTTATTATTTGTTTATTTTTCTTTCTTAATAATAAAATTTAGTCCAAAAGCACTTTATTTTATTACTTTACGTAGTTGTTTTTCCTATGAGTCACGAGAAATAGATTTTCAAATAATTCTCAAAAAAAACAAAAAATTCAGTTTTTCAAACTCAATGCGCGGGTAGAAGGGGTTAAACTATAAATTTTATTTTTCGTTATTTTTTCGTAATTGGATGTGGGTCACGTTTTTTTTACTATTACAAAACGTATTGGACAATTTTATTTTTTTCCATACAAAAGCGACCCACCCTAAATATATATACAGGAAGAGGGTGGGGGGATACAAAAACTGATTTTCAGTTAGATTGCCAATCTTCCTTTCTATAAGAATTGCAAAATAAATACTTTAATAAAATTACGTTGGCTATATTGTCTGCAGCTCGTATTAATAATAACAAGCGATTGTAGTTGTATATGTTGAGAAGAGCTTATTAAAGTCCCTTCGGTCGCATTCGAAACTAAGGCTCGAAACCAATTTTTACATCCACATTCAAATCAAAGTTACAAGCATTTCTACTGGCTAAGTGTCGCTACTCCATCGACGACATGTTATATTATGACCTTTTGCACTATATGTTATTGACTTTAATTTATTAAAATGACTGGTGTACCTTAATTATTATACATAAGCTTACATTGAACTATTTTTCTTTATTGACTTATGTTAGTTGACATTGAATAATTTTATTGTATTTTTTAACCTTCATTTATTTTTTATTATGATGTTGTTTTTGGATTGATGTGAAATAATAATTATCCTCTCAAGCGCGAATTGTCACACTTGTTTATTTGAATTGTTACAAGATTTGAATGTATCGGTCTTGTCTCCGTGTGGTGAAGCGATACCGTCCTCCATAGCGCTCAGCCACGGTACCAGTGCTTCGGTAACGTGTCCAAAGTCGACTGATAACACTCTGACTTGTATTCAGAGCTAAAGCTACAGTACGTTGCCGGGAACCAGCTTCTATCATTCCCACGGCTCTGAGCATTTCTTCCCTGCTTAAATGACGTCGCCGCTCCATAATAACGTTGGTTTTAATCAGTAGTAGGGAAACAGTAGCACTAATAATGTCTTCAATGCGTTGTATGTTTTTATAGGGAAAATATTGACAGCTTATTTTCATCTTTTACTCGAATTTGATTGAGAGTTCCTGATTCAAATTATGAAATGCACCAAAAAGGATCCATATAAATTTATAAAATCATAAATTTATTACAAAGCCACATCTCAATCTCAAGAAATCCGCATAAAAATGCTTGATCCCTAGACACTTTTGATGTGTGTACTATTGCTATCTATGCACTTTTGCCATCTCATAGGTAGTTCATTGATCCCTTTACTAAAAAAACCATTCGGACGGGAATCAATAAAGTCTTTGCAGGCAGTTTGGACTGCCCAATCGGAGTTGAATTTTTTCCCTTGCAAGAAGTTATCCAAATTTCGAAAAAAATGGTAATCTGTTGGAGCAAGGATCGGAGAGTACGGTGGATGTCTTAGACATTCCAATTGAAGCTCCTCTAATTTGGAAGCCGTCTGTGGTCTAGCGTTGTCCTGAAGCAGCAGTGGCCTAGAGCGATTGACCAGCCTCGGTTGTTTAGCAGCTAGCTTTTCCATCATGGTTTGCTGTTGCTGCCAATAGACATCTGCCGTAATCGTCTGGCCAGATTTAAGAAAGCTGTAGTGGACGACACCGGCACTGGTCCACCAAACGCTCACAAGTAAATTTTTTTGAGTCAGTTTTCGCTCGGGGCATGATTTGGCTGGTTCGCCAGGGTTCAGCCATTGCGATGAGCGCTTCCAATTATCGTATAGGATCCACTTTTCATCACAGGTAATGATTTGATTTAAAATCCCTTCATTGTTGTGCCGGCTGAGTAATGTAACGCAGCAGTCGACACGCGTTTGTCGATTTACTTCACTCGATTCGTGAGGGGACCTTTCAAGCTTTTTCACCTTCCCAATTTGCTTCAAGTGGATTAAAACAGTTTTATCACTAACACCGCAGCCTGCAGCTAACTCGGACATGGTTTGCGATGGATCCACTTCCACAATAATCTTAAATTCTTGATTATCAACTTTGGTCTCCGGCCGTCCACAGGGCTTGTTCTGCACGTCGAAATTTCCAGAACGAAAACGTTGGAACTAAAAACGCACTGTGTTTTCTTTTGCGACACCGCCGCCATACACATCATTAATCCTTCGAGCCGTTTCTGCAGCACTGGTGCCACGGTGGAACTCGTAATCGTAAATAACGCGATATTTCAAGTTTTTCATTTTGTAAACTGAGTGACGCAAAGAAAAAATACTAAAGAGGAAAAACAAATGAATTATGTCGTCGAGTGCAATTAGACAATAAGGTGGAACAAAGTTTATAGTGGTTGGATTTTCATAGGACTTTTTTATTGAGTTCCTAGATGGGTGAAGAAGAAAGTTAAAAAAAAAATTTCGACGCTCGCCACTTTTTTTTATGTTCATTGAAATATTTTTTTTCGTTTATGAATAACTTCAAAATCGACGAATTCATATTATAGCGTAACAGTGTGACCTACGTGCATCCATTAAACGCTAATTTGGTCTGTTTCTTTGTTCATTGTTGTCGATTTAATGTATATTTCAAGTATTTTTGAAAATTTCCTATTTTCTGCAATAATTTCTAAAATCTCGAATTTTAAGACTAAGATTTCTTTTGATATTGGTAACTCATGCTTTTTCACAGATACCTGGATCAGAAAGTATTAATGAAGATCACTTTCATGAGTGTAGTGACTTAAAATTCATTCGAAAATGTTAGAAAATCGTCTATGTTAATGAAAGCATTTTTTTCCAAATACTGCTATGAAACTCACGCAAATTATTGTCATAATCCTCATTTTATTAGCTATCAAACGAGGTATAATAACTAGAAAAATATTAAAGGATACCTGTTAAATATTGGTTACTGCTGAAAAAGTAAATCATAACAAAAGGGCTCTATCGCTAAGAAGTGGGAGTGGTATCGGTATCGGTATTAGGAGACCCAAGCTTGCAACTTATCTCAGATAGAAATCGTGAGAAATGGTTACGTTATAATTACGATAATTTTTGTAAATTTACCAGCGGCCCCATTCCACCTTTGTCAGCAATAATCAACCTTTATCGAGTACCACCAATTTTTTTTTTTAGAGTTTGTTATCTATGGATAGCAGACATAATAAAGATATTTTCAGGATAATATTAATGTTGAGCGTCATAGAAATATTTTGAGAAAAATGGCCTTCTTTACTTTTATATAGACGATTTCCTGATAATTGTGAATACATTTTTAGTCACTTTACTCGTAAACATGGTTTTCTTGAATATTTTTACGTCCAATTATCTGTGAAAAAGTATCAGTTACCAATTTCAAAAGAAATCTTAAAATATAAAAATAATTGCAGAAAATAGGACATTTTCAAAAAAGACTTAAAATATTGCATTACATCGACTACTATGAACAAAGAAAGAGACTACATTAGCATTTAATGGATGCACACAGGTCACACTATTACGCTACAATATGAATTCGTCAAATTTGAAGTTGGTCATAAACGAAAAATAAATATTCCAAAGAAAATTTAAAAAAAAAAAAAGTCGAGAGCGGCGAAATTTTTAATATTTTTCTCCACTCCTCTTGGAAGTCAATAAAAAAAGTCACATGAAAATCCGACCACTATAAACATCGTTCCACCTTTTGAGTATTTTTTCTCTAATTGCACTCGGCTAATGGTTTTCGAAACACAAATGCATGAGTAAATAGCTGTATAAATTATTAATCTGGAATTCCTAACCAAAGAGGAGTTATTTGAGATCAAAGTGATCAGTACGACAAAACGCCAATTTCATATGTAACGACCTAATATATAAAAAAAAATTGCTGTTACACTTATCAAATGATTTTAAAATTAACTAGAATGACATAATATTGCCATGTACTACAATTACTCATAGGAAATGCTACGGAAGTGCAACGAGGAAATTTGAAATTAAATAGAATTTATTGACTAGATTCGGTGTGAACAATATATGCCATGAATACAACACAAGTTGAGGTTATAAGCACAAAAAGAGGGGGTGTGGCAGCTCTATATCAGGGACGTAAGTTCCATAGAAGAAAAAAAAACTACAAATCCGGCAACACGTTTTTTTATTGCGAGAATGAAAATTTGGGATGTAATGGAAACTTTAATATTAATTCTAAGAATAAAGTGCTAAAACAAAACCAACACGAGGTAAATTGCAAAGGGGACATTATAAATACAGAATTTCTAAAAAAAAAATGATACTTTAATACAAAAAGTAAGTCCTAATTTTGTCTCAATAAAAAAACAAAACAATATGACGATATGAAATTTGATATGGAAAATGAAGAACATGGTTTTTGATCAATAAATTGCTGAATTTTAATAATATTAAAAGCGGTCAACGAACGGAACAAAGTATTGGGTGTTACAAAACAAAGATTTATATTAACCAGTGAAGTGATTGTACAAAAAAAAATTGAAAACATGCTCTTAGCCGATTTCATTGGTAATGGCAATCGAATTTTATTATATTGTACAAAAAGTTCTAGATAAAAAATCACATATTACACACATTTACTGCGACGGTACCTTTAAGTCTGCCACGGTCTTTCAAACAGTTATATTAGATACACATAATGATAAAGAGACTCATACATTAACCCCTTTAATTTTTGGCTTTCTTAAAAATAAAAAAATAAAAACCTACTAAATATTGTACAGATATTGTAATTAATCATCTAAATCTCAAGGGTTACTTTGGATTGCACGCTTACCACGCTTTTTATTAATATGTAATGAACAAAAGTCCAGTCGGCATAGAAGTACACAAATTTAACAAACATTTTAAAAAGCAATGGTTTGAACAGAACGATTTTGCCAAACTTTGCTGCTGCGGTACAGAAGAAATAAGAACAACAAACCTCTTGGAGGGATGGCATTCCAAAATAAACAAATTTATTGGGCGTACGAATCCAACATTAGCTCGAGCTTAAGTCCTGGATTTAAAAAAAAAATGACACAAGTGTAAGCAAGAAAACTACAACAAAAAAGAACAAAAAATACACGCAAATAGACGAAGAACTTAAATTAGCAATCCAGCAACTATAAAAGATAGAAATCTCCGTTGGCCATTGCGTTGAAATTATCGCCCCCTTTTCACTGCATTATTAAGTCTTACTTGTTAAATTATTTCAAATAAATATAAGTGTATGGAAACGAACCGGATTTATTTCCAAATAGTTTCATAAAATTATTTGATTTGACACTCACAGTGTTTATATATTTGTACCTTCCTAAATGGTAACGCTAATAGCTCAGTTAAAAAAACATGCATGGATTGCCTAGTGGAATCCCGCTAATACGAAAATTTTCTTTTCTATAGTTCACCAATCACCATATGCTATGTATATAGGTACATACCTATACAAAAATTTGTTGTTCCTGCAACAACGCTCAAAAAAGTAGGGGGGTACGTTCAGATGCCAATGTATACGTTTTTACAATAAACTTCCGAGCCAAATTCAAGCACAGCCTACATAAATTTAAATCGTTCATAAAACGGAAGCTATGCTTGAAAGCCTACTATCATGTTAATCACTATCTCGAAGATAAAAAAGCTTGGAATTATGCTGCTCCAATATAATTTGCTCTGTGAATGTCGAAATTTCGGACTTCGCTTGTTTATTATCAATTCCTTTCTTTTATACATTTGCACTGTGACATTGAATGATTTGACATGAATACTTAGTTCAGTATTTTATTATTTTGTTACATTATTTTTTATTATTTTAAGTGACATTTACTGATTTGACATGAATACTTATTTTATTAAGTACTAGCTGACCCGCGCAACTTCGCCTGCGTCACATAATATAGCTTATAGCATGTCATTTTGTGCATTCAATTATGAACAAAAACCTTTTAAAATCAATATTGCTTACCTCCCATAACATACGGCGTGATAATATGTAGCCTAAAGCCTTCCTTGTTTTACAAAGAACATTTTTTGCTGAATTTCAATTCAATCTATCCTGTAGTTTTGGTGTGAAGCCGTACCATACACACAGACAAATAGAAAAACAGCGTTTAGTCTACATTTGACAGATTCTACTTATGACATCATATTCTACATTTGACAGATTCTATATTTGACAGATTCTACAATCGACAGATTCTATGTTTGACAGATTCTACAATCGACAGATTCTATGTTTGACAGATTCTACAACCGACAGATTCTATGTTTGACCGATTCTACAATCGACAGATTCTATGTTTGACAGATTTTGATTAAGTTATTAATTAACAGGCAACAGTCATTTTTATCTCTTTAGGTACATAAAGTCTACTTTACCAAAAATACCACTTTACCAAAATGACCACTTTTTCATAATGACTACTGCGTTTCACAAAATGATCTCTTTACCAAAGACAGACAAAAACATAAAATGTCTATCAGTTACGATTTTCCAACAAAAGCCACTTATTTTTTTTGAAAATTCTCAATGTACAGTTTTTCTTTCGTTACTGTTTTATTATATGTATAGATTTTAGTTTTTTTTATTATCATTGTGACATTTAGTGATTTTTGTTATTTTTATTATTAGACATTCATTGTGAAAAGTACTTATTATTATTAATTTTAGTTGATTATTGTGAATTTGGGGGGGGCATGTGGGGCACAATTTTTTATATTGTTTTTCCTACAACTGTCTGGCAGTTTGAGTACTATAAGCGACCTACCCAAATGTCCTTTCTTTGCTATTGTTCGTCGTTTCGTTGAGCTCCTTCAGTTATAAGTCGAGCTACACGATAACTGACAAATGCTTGCACTGACTGGACAGGTCCACTTAAATCTGTGTGGTTCTTTATTCAAAAGACCATCTCAGACACTAATCTGCATTGTCCCCATGTGAATTGAGCAAGATTATGTCTAGACTTCAAAGATACTATGACCTCTGAGTTTGTTTCGGCTTTTTCTTCTCAGAGTAGTTACGTACGAAACACCAGCCCCATCTAGTTTTAAAAAGTGACGTGTAAAAATGTTTGTAAAAACCTACTTGCAAAATAAACATCATTTATACATCCTAAGAGGTTTTGATTTTCATCTTTCAGTTTCGAATGAGGAAATAATTCTTTTGTCGAAACAAGCTTCGAGACAAGAAATATAATTCTTATCATCATCATCATCAGCCTATTAATGTTCCCACTGCTGGGACACAGGCCTCCTCTCTATGAGAGGGAATGGACTATAATCCACCACGCAAGCCCAGCATCCTGTGCGGATTGGTAGATGTCACATGTCTCCAAATTGTTTGGTTCTAGGACATGCCGGTTTCCTCACGATGTTTTCCTTCACCGTCTTGAGAGCAGTGGTGATGAAATAAATTACACAAAGTAATGCGCCTGTCTGGGTTCGAACCCACGACTTACTGTTCGTAAGTCGGGGCCGCCACCACTGGGCCAACGCTGCTCTTAAATAATAATTCTTATAACGAAACCGATTTCGAAAGAAGAAACATTATTTCTATTTAGAAACTAGTTTCGAACCTTAGTTTCGAATGCGGCCAAAGGGATTAAAGGGGCCGGTAGAAACTGAATAGCCATAACACAAAACCGTAAAAAGTGGAGAGATTTGGAAGAGACCTGCACTTAGAATTATGTGGTCAAATGTTGGAGAAGAAGAATCCCTATCCAACTTCGCGCATTTAATAGCGCTTCGGCTCTTCAGTGCCAAGTGTATCTGTTGTATTAATTTTAATAGGTGTAAATTTCAGTGTTTTTCAAACCAAGATGGCGCCGAAAACGACACTCATTAAGGAAAATCTGAAAGTTTCCTCGGGGCCATCTTAGATTTTAATACTAACATCATTCTCACAATCAGGGACCCCGAAAATCATGAAAACGACACCCGTAAAGAAGAAACCGGAAATTTTAATCCGCGCTATCATGATTTTCATGTTCGTTACTTATCAGCAACCCCGACAACCATGAAAAAAATAAAAAAATATCGCTGGACATTACACACAGAACCATCTAGTGCCACACTAAGCAACGAGACTTGTGTCCTGGACACCAGATAGTTGATAAACTACATAGATTTTGTTTGTAAATACATACTTATTATACATACAAACATCCATGACTCGGAAACAAATGTGCATGCTCATCACACAAACACCGGCTCCTACCGGGATTCGAATTCGGGATCCTAATAACAGCAGCCAAACTACCGCTGCGCCAGTCGGGTCGTCAGAAAATAACACACATCAACCAAATATCGGAATGATTTCCTCCTATTTTTTCATTTTGAAAAACACCGAAAATGGCATCCATTGTAATTGAGAATAAAAACAGTGACTATGGGACTTACCGTTCACAGTTACAATTCACCCCACCTTTCAAGTAATATCAGGCGTGATTTTATGTTTTATTTGGAAGGAACCTCTGCTCTGGTTTAATCCAATACCGGTGCCGTCATACAGCGGCCGTAATATTACGGACGCAAAAAGACGACCGTCTTTACGGTGACGACAAGTGTTCGAGACTGGCACGGCCGTATTTTTACGGAAAACAGAACACAAAGAGGTGAATGGTGGCAAATGGATTACTATGATTTAGCGGTAGTAGTGCATTTGGAAGATGAGCAATGATCAGAAATGTATTATTTAGAACTTGCTTATGACTGCGGTTTCGCCCGCGCTGAGATCTGTAGATATCCCATGATATCGTGCTATCGGGATAAGAAGTATTATCTATGCTAATCCAGATTATAAAGTATCTGTGTGCCAAATTTCACCCAAATCCGTTCAACCGTTTTTGCGTGAAAGAGAAACAAACATCTATACGTCCTCACAATCTTTTGCATTTATAATAGTAGTAAGATTTCCCCCATATTATAATATAATATGTCATGAACCCGCACAAAATCTATTAAGATTTCGTTATCTTCACCGGATTTTATTTTAGAAAATTGTTCTCCGCTTTTGAAAAAATCTTTCTATGACTCTTCGCCTCCGTAAAGACAGCCGTCATACAAATTACGGCAATGCTTTTTGACGTTACGGTGTCAAATACCGCTCTCTAGGAAACCACGCCATTTTGTTTACTTAACGTTCTTGTGACGTCATACACCGCTGTATGATGGCACCGCTACTTGAGAGCAGCGGTGGCCCAGTGGTGGCGGCCCCGACTTACGAACAGTAAGTCGTGGGTTCGAACCCAGGCAGGCGCATTACTTTGTGTAATTTATTTCATCACCGCTGCTCTCAAAACGGTGAAGGAAAACATCGTGAGGAAACCGGCATGTCCTAGAACCAAAAATTCGAAGACATGTGACATCTACCAATCCGCACTGGGCCTGCGTGGTGGATTATAGCCCATTCCCTCTCATAGAGAGGAGGCCTGTGTCCCAGCAGTGGGAACATTAATAGGCTGATAAATAAATAAATAAATAAATATCGCTGGACATTACACACAGCGCCACCTAGTGCCACACTAAGCAACGAGGCTTGTGTCGTGGACACCAGATAGTTGATATACTACATAGATACTTTTTGTTTGTAAATACATACTTATTATACATATAAACATCCATGACTAGGAAACAATTAATGTCCATGCTAATCACACAAACATTTGCTCCTACCGGGATTCGAACCCGGGACCCTTAGAACGTAAGGCAGCCTCACTACCGCTGCGCTAATCGGGTCGTCGGGCTGATGATGAGAGCTTAATTCTCGCTAAAGTCCATTCTCACAAGTATCCATGGGCGCAAGTGCTCGTTCACGCAAAAAACATTCGCGCAAGTGTGCGTCCGCGCAACTCGCGTATAAAACGGTTCAGTTCGGGGTATGGTGTTTGATAGTCAAATCAATCAGAAATGATGCACCCCTCAACCCCTTAACGGATCTTGGCTAGATCCGTAACCCTGTATAGTAAGATATTTAAGTTACTATTAAATTTTACAACAAGTGCACAAAACGAACCATTTTTATCCGAGACTTTTAGCAACCCGAGCCGAAGGCGAGGGCTGATAGTAATGTCGAGGATAAAATGGTTTTGTGGACGAGTTATAAAATCTGCTTTTTACTTCGATTGCGAGGAAATAAAACAGTAGTATAAATTGAAGAAATTAATAAACCCACGAAAAAACAAGAACTGTTTCCCGCTGCTTTATTTTTTTCAAATCTTACGACATTGATTGCTTGGGCTGCAGGCCTATACAGCCTACTATTAAATTAATATTGTAATCATATTTTTTTTAAATTAATTAAATAACCTACCGTAGGTACTTGAATTTCTTTTTTAATATCTTTTATGTCTTAAAAAACACATAAGGCAAATAAATTAAAGTAAATATTCTAAAATAACAAATTCTATTTATGAACTTCTTATTGCGTTTGGCTGTATGGCTCATTTTCTTTGCCTTAATATAGGTACATTTATGAGTAAGTACATTAATGCCCTTGTGCACAAAATTCGATTTTGCGCAGCCTGCACAAACAAGCACTTTCAGAGCATGAGAAGTGAAAAATATTTAATTAACTTCCATCTTAAACAATTCACGTAAGTACGTGAATCTATCTACTTTCGAAAAGCTGTTTAATTCAACAGAAATTGTGTACTTGGCCTGATTGTTCATCGACACAGTAAAGCTTTTTCTTTCTGATGGGACAGATGGTCAGACTTTTACTGACTAAAACCCATCCATGTTTCTTCATCGCCCTTTGTGTTCCAGGGCCTCAGTTTCTCTTTCGAATAGTTCCGCAACCCCGGCAGGCATCGGACCTTGCGGACCCCTTCCTTTTGCTGACTCTCTTTTAGGCGCGCATGGTACACGAACGCGCCGTCGACACGGCCTGTCGATGTCGTCATGAGATGGACGGACGGCGAGCTAGCCCATAGCCTACCGTCCACTACACTCCAGGCCGACACAGTAAAGCTCTCGTCCAAATGTCTCATCTGGAAACGACTGCAATTAAAAGCCGTGTTAAAGCTACTTGCTTCCCGTGAATTTACACAAATATTATTAGAAACACTATCGATGAGTACCACAATACAGAATGCTGTTTTTGTAAAGAAAGCGTTCCTAGCTCTGGTAAAAACCTTTTTAAAAAACGAATACTGCTGTTTTTTTATTAAAAAATAAGACTTTTTTATTGATCTTTTAGAAAAATTATTTGGAAGGAAAATAGCAGACGGCTGGTTCGTGGTTAGTAGAAGTAGGTACATTAAAGTTGACGAGATGAAGACTTATACGGCTCTATTAACACAATATATATATACAGGGTGGATTTTTTCTATGCTACCTGGAGGGAAAGTACTCTAAATACTGGATAGCAAATTTTACTCAAAGGAAACATTCCTTAATTTTTTTAAAGAAACAAATCTGCATTCACAGATTTTCGAAATTTTTTTTGCCACACTCGGGCATCGAACCCGGGATGGATCGACTAAATTTCGAAAAAAAACAACATTCTGTACCTTTTTGACATCAATCTATAGGGTCAATCATATGGATCAAATCTCTCTAACAAACATGATAAATTAAATGAAAGGAAAACCATTTCATTTAATTTATCATGTTTGTTAGAGAGATTTAGACCTATCGATTGATGTATAAAAAGTACAGGATGTTATTTTTTTTCGAAATTTAGTCGATCCATCCCGGGTTCGATGCCCGAGTGTGGCAAAAAAAATATCCAAAATCTGTGAATGCAGATTACGGCAAATTCCTCCCATCATGGGAGAGGCTTATGTCCAGCAGTGGACGGTATGGGCTGTTGTTGTTGTTGTTGTTGTTGTTATTTTTTCGAACTTTAGTCGGTTCGATTCCTGAGTGTGGCCAGCGAATTTTCGAAATACTGTGAATGCAGATTTGTTTCCTTTTAAAAATGAAGGAATGTTTCCTTTTAAAAATAAAGGAATGTTTCCTTTGAGTAAAATTTGCTATCACCAGTATTTCGAGTACTTCCCCTTAGGTGGCATTGAAAAATTCCACCCTGGTTATTGATATAATAGAGCAGCGTGGTTCAATAGAAAATCTATTTAAATAGACGGAGAAGAGAAAAATAACACATTTGCTTATCTAATGCCACCAATGATACTCAACTTTTCATTTCGAAAAAATAAGATTTGGTGAGTTATACCCATATTGCACAACGACTTGAACAAATCCCTTCGGCAAGCAGCAGGAGGAGGTAGATTTCGAAGAAGGTTAGACCCATATTTTTTTTTTCGAAAGCTATAAGTTTTATCGCTAAACTTTTTAAATTAAAAACTGTAGAGTAAACAATTCGCTTTCAAAAAATATATTTGCGATGCTAAAAATGTTTACCGTTTCAGAGATATGATAGATATGATTAGATATGATATGAATTTAAAAGTTGTCCGTATTCTAACTAGGAATGATAAAAATGTCAAACGGTTCAAAAAAATTCCATAGAAAAAAGCATGACCGATCCATAGTCACACCAAATTGCCATACCAGTGTGACTATGGTTAATTTTATTTATCCGTAGTCACATCATTACACAATTGGCCCAATTTGTGTCTTTTATTTGGGTTGCTTTTAATTCCCAAAAAAACACGGACTAATTATTTACACACTATAATATATACAATCTATGGCCAAAAAACGGATTATCGAACCGATTCCGCCCATTCACGAACTTAACCTAAGTTTTGACCCTTTCGATTTTTGGGCCAAGTTTGAAAGCAAACGGTGCATAATTGCGAGTTGCGACCTGTAGTGTGGCAAAATTTTGCTTGTCGCCCCACATACCAACATACTTACGTATACATTCGTAAACTTTTTAATCGGCTGTTGATTTGGGGGCTCTAGGGGTCATAACTAGAATCCCTATGGTGCCGTTTCTGACGAAATCTACCTAAAAAAGTTTGGACAACGAATAGTCGTTCAAAAATTCCCCGCGCAAAAAATTATCGCAACGCGCAACGAATGTTAGCAAAACAAATTTGGTTTTCAAATGTTCGCGGTGAACACCGTCCAAACGGAAAATGCACACCGAGGTGATTTTAGATTTCACGGTAACGTAGCTTATATTTGTTCAAACGTTTGGGCTATATTTGCCAGCACAAAGCTCGTGGTATTTGCTTTCAAACTTGTCATGTGTTGTATTCGCGGAACCAGACCGGAGGCGGCTTTGATCCCTCTTTTGTTTGTATTCTACACACAGAGAAGTGTAAAATCGTCAAAAACGTACATACCTACTCGCTTTTATTGAAAAGCTTTGATTGAAAATAGCATAACACAGTCTTTTTATTTACAATGTCATTTCCCCTATATCCCGTAGAAGAAGATATAGGTGTAAATTAATTAATTAATTTAAAAATCTGCTTCTAACCTGACGTTACAGGTCGCAGACCATTACTACAGTTGCTACGATCAATTCATCAGTTTAGAATTCAATTAAACATGCTGCTGTGAAACGTTTGGAAATCCCACTTCGACCTCGATGCGGATCGAAATTGTTCTGCGAAATGTATCCTCCATTTGCATATTGACGTAGATATTTGTTTGACACGTGAAATTCAGGGGAAAACCCAAAACTTCCGAAAAACTTTAAATTCAGGGGAACACCCAAAGCTTCCAAAAAACTAAATTCCGAATTTCGATATTCCGATTACACGGTGACATATTCACTTCTTGTACTTTAGTACTTTCGTCTTAGTATATTTCGTCCCTCTCAAGGGAATCAAAATGTATAGGGTACCTACTTCCCGAAATTTGGCAAGAAGCATTGTTATACAGCACATGTAAAGGGAAGATCTGAAAACCGGAAATATGTAGTTTGATAACAAAATACCTACAAGTTTATACGGAACCCTCGGTGCGCGAGTCCAACTCGCACTCAGTAAAAATCCGATGCGAGATACAGCTCATGCCTGCAAAGCCAGGTTGATATTAATTTTATTACTCTCAATTATAGCTAGTTCACTATAAATCCACACTCCATACTAGATTTCAATCGGGCAGTCAATCGATTGGGCTAAACAAATGTTTAAACGGTTCCAGATCGTTGGTGTTCAGAATAGTTGGATGCTACTGGGGATTTACTAAAAAGGTATTAATGTTTCGGCCAAAATACTTGTGTGTGATGATACTGACAATATTATCATCTACGATCACGTGTTTTATTGTTTGTGATATTGCAATTTCTAGTAAGTCTTCTATATTCGGTACTTAGAATGGTTTTAGATGAAAGTTATAAGCCGTTTTGAGTAAAATAATGTCAACTAGCGTTAACTTGGTACTTGATGTGCGATGATCTGTGTGAAGTATACCAAGCCATAAATAGAAATGGGCGAAATTCGTCCAGATATAATTTGAATCTCATTTGGAAAATCTCCCGAATGTAGGCAACGAAGTATATTAATTTTAAATTCATAATATTATTATGTAATCGTTTAAGAGGTCTCGCGAAGTGTTACGATTAAACTCGCTGAGTGCTACGACGTAGGTCGCATTATGCTACGACGTAGCTCGCATTGCGCTACGACGTAGCTCGTATTGTTTCTAAGACGTAGCTCGCATTGTTTCTAAGACGTAGCTAGCATTGTGCTACGACGTAGCTCGCATTGTTCTAGGACGTAGCTCGGACTATGCTACGGCGTAGCTCACATTGTGATACAGCGCGTAGCTCATACTATGCTATAACGACGTTAAAATGATGATTAGTTGCGGATAAGGACAAAGTTTTCTTGATTCGCAGTTTGAGTAGTTGCGAACGAAGAATAAAAATTCATAATTCGCAACTAGTTGCGAATCGCAGTTGCGAAAACGGCCGCAGGGCCACAGCAGACCTACATACATTATTTAAAAAACCCAATTACAGAAAAATCACGCTCTAAAAAGTATGACACCAGTAAATATTCTCATCTGAAATTGTTAACTACTATGCTATTGCCTGAACCCGGGATACCTTCCGAAAAATGCATCTTAAATTATTACATTGAGGAAATAGTATCGGTGATAACAATCAAATACTGCAAAGAAATATAGTTTGCGTAATATCAAAGGTATTTAATAATTAATTGGTCAGATTTTGCAATAATTTAGATTTTAAAGGAGACAGTTTTTTGTAGGCCCTCTTCGATTTTGCGTATATTCATATTACTTACATCAAAAATACATAGAAACGAAACCGGAATCTTAAAATCATAATGAATAAGTTGTATTATGATATTTTTTTGCGAGTCAAATCATTCCTGTTGTGGTCAATGCCATTTGACAGAAATACTTACGTAAATAGGAGCGTTTTTTCCGTTTACAAAAAAAAAATATGGTATCCATTGGTAATAATATCTGCTTTAATTAAATAGAATATAATATAAATAATATTAAACAGTGAGCTTTGTATTGCTATTTTAGAGATTTCCGCTAAAATATTTTAGATGGTAGGTACCTATAGAAAATCATCATGGCACGGAACGTTGTAAATCCGTCTTTTTGGTGGTTGACAAACAACTTCATTTGACATTTACTCTTTCCGTTTATTTTGATTGTTGTGAAAGTGTTTCTGCGATTTTTTCGCATATAATAAAAACTATAAAAAAAAAATGGAAAAAAGAAAATGGCATCTGCTGGTCGTTGTGTCAATTGTGCAGTAAGATTTCAACGCAATGTGCGAATACAATTACTTTCAGAGACTGGTACGGACGTGTTATTATTATTGTTTATTGTTAGATTCACGTTTTCATTTTCGCATTTCTCATCATTCCGGTTAGACATGGCTTAGCTAATATTACCACTGTAATCTAGAGATTATAAGGAAGAAATCTATATACGTTTCATTAATATCTGCTACAATTTATGTGGGTGGCCTATTCTCCAAACAAAAAAAATTGTCTCCTTTATTGCCTACGCAAAATTAAAAAAGCCCGTTACTCATGTTTTGTTACATTGTAGTTTTTCCAGATAATTGATATATACTAGGTACTACTCTATGGATTATTGCAATAAATAAGTGTGGTGTTTTTGTTAATGGGACCAATTCCGGGATCGAAAGGCTTCAAAATTTAGAACGTGGTTTGCATATTAGTTGTGAAAGGAATTCAACTATTAACATCCACCTCGGAAAAAAGACTAAAATCAAATTATTGAAACAACAATGCAATGTAAATTGTATGAAAGTAAAAATATATTTTTTAAAGTATTTCTGCTGAAATCCTTCCGATGGTGGTCAGTGATTTATTGTTACAGTTCAGTGGCATATCTCCTAATGTGTGTCCGATACACATGTTATCTCACGATAATTTTCCATGTTCAATCAACCCCTAGTTCTGATAGGCTTGACATTTACAATCAGTTGGACCTAAATACAGTAATAATGCACATGATTGAATATCTACGTGCCTAATAAACACAGACTATAATGAAGATTTGAACGAATTAATATCAAGTTCAATAACTTTTTGAAGGAGATGTTATTTTATATGAAGATCTTTGTTCGCAAGTTGGATATAAAAAAAACAATTAGAAATCAGTTTTGCTCGGCGAAGTTGCCGTGCTTTACTTATTTAGTGCGTGACCGCAAAGAGCCAAACGAACCCATTTTTTTTTTTTCATTTATCTATAACAACAGCCCTCAAATTAATCACAAGGCTATTGATACAGCTAAAACGTTGGATCGTAGGGGAGCAGGAGTGAGAATGATAGAAGAAAGTGATCGAATAGACTGGGAAGAGGCAGTACTCAATATGGACCCTGCCTAGACTGAGGATGGGATGAGTGGATTTGCTTCATTACTTAAGGAGGGGGCTGACTGGTTCATAGGGTCCCACAACGCTGTTGAATCATATTAGGACCCGCCAGATGTGATGTTGCCAGATTACGACGACGATAAACTAACTGAAGAAGTTGTTGAGTCCAGGATAACGGGAGGAATCGGTGCGCTGGCAGACGCATTCAATGATGCCATGAGTTCAACTGACAGACAGTTGACCTAAGCTCTATTGCCAATGTGCACATCCGAAGCAGGATCTCAAACGAGATCAAGAATCTGCTGGTGTGAGTCAACAGAGCAAGTGGCACCCAATTCAAAACTTGTACCGACAGAGCCGGGTCATAAACCAGCTAGTATGGTGTCAAGTCCACCGGGGTCTGATGCTCCGGGGGGCAATAGACCCCCATCACAGATGATACAGCTGAATAAATTGATATAATCATGGCTTTACGCACCGGTGTGTACTTCAACAGCCGACAGCCAGGGGGTCCGTTCCCGCATGATAAGCACCAACACCACTGGTTTCTCTGAACCAGAACTCAAGAAAGTATTGGTAGTACATGTTATTTTCCGCAGTCTGTAAGACTTAAAAAATCATCATGTTAAGTAAGATATACTAATATTATAAAGAGGAAAGATTTGTATTTTTGTATCCAACGAATAAACATTGAATAGGTAATATTTAATCCCGTACTCCCGCGGGAACGAGAACAACGCGATTGTAACCGCGTGACGTCCACTAATTTTCAAATAAAGATTTACAGAATATAAATATGAAAGAAAACAGGATTTCCTCCTATCTCTTGTTAGGGTTCCGAAGCCAAATGGCAATAAAAGGATCGCGTTGATTAAATAAGTACAATTTAAAAAATATATAACAAGTACGTTTTAAGTAGCCTTTCGCCTGAGGCGTACTGACAATTTTATTTATATTCAGTGACTGTTTGTAATGTAGCAAAGCAACTATAATTTTATTAATTTGATGTTTATCCCTCGATGTGCAAGTACATAGACGCTTGTAGGGCATTCGTTAATAGGGAATATGCATGTAATTTAAATTTGGTTTACTTAAATACACACATCAAAAGTGTCTAGGGATCAAGCATTTTTATGCGGATTTCTTGAGATTGAGATGTGGCTTTGTAATAAATTTATGATTTTATAAATTTATATGGATCCTTTTTGGTGCATTTCATAATTTGAATCAGGAACTCTCAATCAAATTCGAGTAAAAGATGAAAATAAGCTGTCAATATTTTCCCTATAAAAACATACAACGCATTGAAGACATTATTAGTGCTACTGTTTCCCTACTACTGATTAAAACCAACGTTATTATGGAGCGGCGACGTCATTTAAGCAGGGAAGAAATGCTCAGAGCCGTGGGAATGATAGAAGCTGGTTCCCGGCAACGTACTGTAGCTTTAGCTCTGAATACAAGTCAGAGTGTTATCAGTCGACTTTGGACACGTTACCGAAGCACTGGTACCGTGGCTGAGCGCCATGGAGGACGGTATCGCTGCACCACACGGAGACAAGACCGATACATTCAAATCTTAACTCGAAGAGCTCCAACAATAACCGCCATGATGTTAGCCGTGAGGCTTCATCACTCTTCAGGGAACTTAATTAGCGACCAAACAGTCAGAAACCGCTTGCATGAAGTGAACCTTCATTCCCGAAGACCGCTACGGGTACCACCTATAGCAATGCACAATCGTAGGATTCGATATCAATGGGCTCTTGAACACAGAAATTGGGCAGAAGAACAATGGCGTTTCGTGTGCTTTTCTGATGAGTCTCGTTTTGGTATGAGACCGGATACAAGACGTATACGACACTGGAGAACCCCTGGACGCCAACAGCGATTAAAATCCTGCCAGGAAGTCCATCCTTATAGTGGTGGAACCATCATGGTATGGGCGGGTATTTGGATCGGCGGAAGAACTGAGTTGATTTGGATCAGAGGCAACCTCAACGCTCAAATTTATGCTGAGACGATTGTATCAGACGTCATCGTTCCTCTACAAGTGCAAATCGGTCCCTTATTTCAGTTAATGCATGATAATGCACGACCGCACACCGCAAGAGTTGTAAGACAGACTCTCGCCGCAGCTAACATCAATGTCCTGCCCTGGCCTGCTCAGTCGCCAGACTTGAACCCGATTGAGCATGCATGGGATATGCTACAGAGAAGAGCTCTGCCGAATATGGAGGGTATCCAGTCGCAAGAAGACCTTTTTTTGTTGTTGCAACGAACATGGGCGGCCATTCCACAGCGTGATTTGGATGAACTCATTTTGAGTATGCCAAACCGATGTTCTTGTGTTGTTAGTGTTCGCGGTAGAAACACGGATTATTAATTGTTTAAGTTACCCAATAAAATTTTAAAGAAAACTGTGTTTTCAGTCATTTTTTCGAACTTTAATGTTAGTGGTTCAAATGTCAAAAATCCCTTTATTAGGAAAATGGCAAATTTATTTATTAATGCAAAGGTGACTTGGTTTATCGTTACTGTGACAAACGAAAACACTTTATTTGATGAATCCTTAAAGAAAATTTTAATTAATATCAATCAGGAGAAAAGTTATTGCAAAAATATATGTTGATCCCTAGATACTTTTGATGTGTGTATTTAAATTCCGAATCTTCATTAGCATAATCTAAACCATTGTTTTAGCAATTAATGTCTTTACTTCGAGCGAAAAACGTGACGTCAAACACTTTATAAACAAGTTAGTACTGCTTTATTTGTATGGTATTGCAGCTCTTTAATTCTAAAACTTTTTTGTGAATTAATTTTGTGTTTAAGTGAAATTTTATCTTCATATTGAGATTAGAAATCATTTATGACAATAACTGAAAGTGCTTTTGTAAAAGTACAATCGGATAATCTGCCGAGAATAGACGCATTCATGCAGTCGGCTTATATTCAATGAAATCCTACGTCCGCTGAAGTAAAAGGAGTAAAAGCGTCAGTTACAAAAATAGCATAAGTAAAAATGTTAGTTATTTTAGACATAGATACAATGATATTGATTATTGTAAAACAAACGAATTTTAAAAGCAGCTAACTATTTAAACATAGTATGTTATTGCTAAACCTAATCACATGTGATGTTGTTATCGGTCTGTCAAGTTTATTACGATACATTCTATGTTATTGGCAGAAAATGTTATGTACAAATTATGATTGTTACTTTTTGTTCAAGATATGAACGTGAATCTTATGGAAATTCAGCAATAGTATACGTACATCTGCGTAAAAAAGAGACGGAGATGGGATTTGTGTCGTTAGAGCTCGAATAACACCTGAGCATAACTTGCGATAGAAATGTTATGCTGTAGCAGCTATTTGCTATGAAACTGAAGGAAATATCCTTTCTTTTAACTGTGAAGATTGTTCAGCACACTGAGGTAGGTGTTGATATTCTCTTCTCATTATGTGGCCGTACCATCAAAGCCTGCATCTTTTATGTGTTTAAATAATATCATCTAAATATAGTTATTTTCATGTTTTTCAATTGTATTCTATTCAAGGAGGGTGTAAGCATGCTATTTATTGCCTTTTTGGCGTGGCTGCAC
Source organism: Xestia xanthographa (assembly GCA_905147715.2). Taxonomy (NCBI): domain Eukaryota; kingdom Metazoa; phylum Arthropoda; class Insecta; order Lepidoptera; family Noctuidae; genus Xestia; species Xestia xanthographa. Next base: position 25,045,842 of record LR990641.1, on the reverse strand, counting down.
AGGAGAAGTGAAGACCCACCAATAGCGTTCTTCCAATAGCGTTGACGGCTATTGGAAGAAATCCAAACTGTCTTCATTTGGTACGAGCCTTAAATTTATAAAGGCTAAAAGGCTTACATTTATAAATTGAATTAAGCTTTGAGTTTGAGTTTGAAATGTTTTTATTTGAAATAAAACAAAATTTAATTTGAATTTACTTTTTTATTATGTTATACATCCTGCATATTAATTAATCCACAAGCTATTATTATTACTTCATCTATCATTGGAATTAAATTGTGGTCTACACAAGCATGAGGAAGCAGCATGTCACACTCCCTTAACCTATTACACGTTCCACATCTATCCTCAATGCCACAATCTGTTTTGATAGCTTTACTTCATCTTTAGTGCTCAGGGACAACTTTGAAACTGAAGGTGGTCTGTTTTGATAGCTTTACTTCATCTTTAGTGCTCAGGGACAACTTTGAAACTGAAGGTGGTTGTATTTCAATCTTTTAACTTTTATTAAACATGACAAATCTTTGAATCCTCTGTCTGCCATCACTGCTTGGTTAGGCGGTAAACACTTCAAATAACCAGTCTTGAACTATCATAACATCTGCAGCCCTTCCAGACATTGACATACGATCTTGGCTGTCGGCAAACAATTTTTTTTCGGCTGCTGATTTTATTGGTGGTGTGCAGTATTCGTTAATGCACAGCTTTATCAATAAGTAGTATAGTTTCATTCTCCAATGAATTATTTTCTTCACTATGGGAAGAACTGAACCATTTTCTCATGATAGCACCCATTCTTAAAACAGGTGGTTTGGCAGTGGAATATGTGAGGCAGAACTCCTTTATTTAATCGTAGTATAACATTTACACCGTGTATCCTCCTATTATAAAAGATAAATAGATTCCGTATATTTTAAATTAAACAAAACATGTAGGTGGGTAGTCATAACTTCAAGGGATGAACGTGTCTGAAGCGATCTCTCGTTTCTGCTGTGGTATAATTTAGGAACCGAGCTGTATAATTTTCTTTTTTTGTTTACTTACGTAAAAAACAATAACGAAATCACACAACTTTGTAAACTGCACCCCTAGCCAAGTTACAAACGTTTCGTATCGATTCTCTTTCTACTTTCCTAAACGCCTCGGCGGCGTAAGCGATTGTAGAAAGCGCTAAATTGGTAGCTAAGTTGGCATGACTGAGTCGATCGCTCGTTCTCTAATGTCTGTAGAAAAAAACTACACTTTAGTCTATGGTGAGCGTTCCTACCAAAGAGTTTAGCGATCAACATTGTAGAAACGATAACATTCTATTCTATAATTTGGAACGATGTAAACTTGTCTACGAATTTTCTATTCGTTTGTGTTGATCACGTGATTTAACGTTGAGATGATGTCATTCCCATTCATTTGAAGTTTTCTACTAGCGTTAACGATTGTAGATTGTCAACTTGGCTAGGGGTGCAGGGATTGAGATACAGTTATCTCCTGCTTGTGCGATTGATTTTCAATACAAAACTTACTTCTGACTAACTGAAATCATGTTTAAGGTATATCATTTAGATTTATACAAGTTCACAACAATCACTCAGGGGCGCATGTAGCTTTCATGCGCACAACAGGACTTTGGAAGTGTCCTCCATAGAAACGGGTTCCGCAGTAACGGGCCCAGGTATGGCCTCCGCGGTCAGGGGGCGAAACCCTGAGACCTCCTACCGCGCCCCAACCAAGTTGTTGCTGATATAAATTCTTCTCTTCGCATAACCTTAGACCATTTCTTAAGTATTTTTGCACATACCAGGACTCGAAGAAACACTTTATCAGGTATACTTTTAATATTGTTTTTATTTCAGGTACAACGCAATACATAGAACGTTGCTTTTGAGCTTTTTTCATGGTAAAATACGTACATAAGTTAACAACGAGAACACCTGTTAGTAAACAATGGACTGGGCTGTCACTGGATAAAGCGTTTGACGTCATCAAAAGAGCGCGCGAAAATGGCGTCGTTTAAAAAGCTCAAAATTATTCTCTATTTTAATTATTTTTTTTACTTATTTCATTTCATTTTTAATCCGTATTTATATTTTTTACTATGTTAAAACGTTGTAAACAGTGAATTAAAAATCTATATTTACTATAATAATAATAAAAAGAGGAAAGATTTGTATTTTTGTTCGTGTGTGTATGTTTGTAATGGAATAAACTCAAAAATAATGCGCCGATTTCAAAAATTCTTTTACCATTAGAAAGCTACATTCACCCTGAGTAACATAGGCATATTTTATCCCCGTACTCCCACGGGAACGGGAACTCCGCGGGTGAAACCGCGTGACGTTCGCTAGTATAAAATAAATACATGCATATACCACATAGTTAGAACTTTTCAGTTTCATTTTTTTTTTATACTGATAAAGGCTTCTCTCGACAGCATTCTGTGTCCATTGCGAACATCGATGACAGTCCCACCCCAGATAAGCCAAATATTCCCATTAAGGTGAAGGAAATCAGCCCAAACACGATGTAGCTGCTCTAAACTGTTGAGGAGCTCTAATAATACAGTCGGGGTGCGGGGTCAGGAGGTCAGTCAGGCAGTCGCTCCATGTAAAATACTTGTATTCAGCTGCATCCGGTTAGATTGGAAGCTAAACCCAGCATAGTTGTGAAAAGGCCAGGCACGTGATGGACACGAAATCCTCCATTATATACCTATTCCTTACATTGACGAGAAGTATATTTTGCAGGGATTACGACATAAGAGATTATATTATACAGATGAGAGGCTTATCTCATTTTCTGTGCAAAGCTCCCGAAGCTCGAGCATAATAAAACGCCTGTATCTGTACGCAACGGTGTGGAAAAAGGATTTTAAATTGTGACTGACACATTAAGTTCAAGTTGAATCTGTTATTTACTGTTTCTTGTTTGTAGTTAAAAAAAAGTGTAATAATAATAATGTGTGTGTAATGTACATACGTATTTATAAAGCTCAGGATAGGATCGACAATGTGTGGCTACTTTATTATTGCAACTTACTTTATAAATACCTACTACTAAGTCGGTTACATTTATAATAAAATGCCCAAAAAGTAAGCCTCGCGTATACATAAGTAATGCTTTGGCATAGGAATTTTTACTGTAAATAAGGCTAGTTTGTGAAGGTTGGAAAATACTGTCTCTGACCTACATTATTAATGCGCTAACGAAACGCTTCGTTTGTTTAGGTGGGGAGTATACTACATATTCACGGCGCATCGGTGTCCGTCTGCTCGCCCGATGAATGTGTAGGCTTATGACAGATAAATTGTATATTTCAACATTCTCTCCCCGAAATGCACAACAATGTAACAAGTAACAGATATAGGCTTGCCATACTAACTCGACGCCCAAAGCCTTGAAACTTTACCTTCAACAGTGTATCGTGGCTATGTTCGAAATTTTATCTAATTATCTTCCTGCCCTTATCCCATGTTATTTGGGGTCGGCGCAAAACATTTTTTTCATCCATTCTCCCCTGTCAACTGTCACGCAATCATTTACATCTTTTTCCTTCATGTCATTCCTCACACAATCCATCCATGCATCGTTGCCTTGGCCTTCCTCTCCCTCTCCATCCATCAACATTTATATTCATCACTCTTTTAGTCACATGCGATTCTTCCCTCCTCATCACATGCCCATACCTGTGTAAATATTTTTGTATTTCAATAACAATTTCAATTTCGGTACCAAAACAGTCGATTCCCTTTAAACTTTTCTGTAACTGGCGCACCTTTCAAACTTCCTATATTATACTCATTCCTTATTTTATCAATTCTTGTCACACCACACATCCACCTCAACATTCTCATCTCCGCTACATGCAATCATTTTTCATCCATCTTCTTCACATCCCAGCATTCCGATCCATGCAGTACGACAGGTCTAATCACGGACTAGTTTTCCCCTTTTACTTGAGCATCCGTGGGTCGCGAGATGTTCCAGTGACTTGTCGCCATTTCATCCACCCTGGTGCCCTCGGTCTACTTCACCATCCCCTTGAACAAATACTCTTTCAGAATCTCGATGTTGAACATTATGAATGAAGTTATTCGTCATAGCAAGCTTTCGGAGTTCCTTACATCTCGATGATAAATATTCTGAATAACGTAATTCGTCATATCAAACTTTCGGAGTAACGTACTTCGCGATAATGAACATTCTGAATAACGTAATACGCTATAGCGTACTTTTGGAGCAACGTACTTCGCGATGACGAACATTCTGAATAACGTAATTCATCATAGCGTACTTTCGGAGTAACGTACTTCGGGGTGAAGAACATTCTGAATAACGTACATCGGAGTTTTAAACTTCGGAGTTCAATAATACAGTCGATAATAATAACTCTCTGAAGCCCGCACCGCCGATAGCCTCGACCTTGTTTCCAAAACCGGTGAGACATCTACCAACTATTTTGTAAAATTTGTTATTTTTTCTATGAAATATTTGAGAGCAACTTTTAATAGGTAATAATAGTGTGATCATGAGATTCATATTGCTTTTCCAGTAGTCATTTTTTGTGGCATCCTTAACGAATGTGATGCGCCATGATGGTAGTGCCATTCGTATTATTAAAACCAACTCTTATGAAACGGAGGTTAGTAATAGAGATGTAGCGACTAGTCGCCGACTGTTGGGAATGTCGAATATCCGGCGTTTGTAGTTGACAAAAAGCCGGGCTAGTCTGCTCGTGAGATTAAATAGTAGATTATGCACCGAGGGGCTAAAGTTGTGTCTTATGTCACGGGCGTCATATTGAATCTCGAGCGCAATGAAGGATTCGGGATTTAACTCCCGAGCGCAGCGAGGGAGTTAACAGTTTAACTCACGAGCGAAGTGAGGGAGTTAATACAAGAATCCTGAATGCAGCGAAGGATTCAAGCTAGCCCAAGGCAAAGACACCTTTAGCCCAGAGGAGGATAATCTACTTTTTACACCTACTGTGAGAAAATAATAGCCATAGTACGAAAAACAAAGTATTTATTAAATAAACAAACTGTAAGAATAACATATTTAGAACTAGTTAGTTATATGCACTTACATATTAATTGAAGTTAATGGTAACATCTGAGACATTAGTAACTGGACTAATGTCTCAAATGTTACCATTAACTTCAATTGCAAAGATAAAGTTAACTTTTTATTTGGTACGTTTATAGATGTTGATGTGGAATTTATTTGAGTATTGCTCGTCAATGCTTCAGAATTTTGTATTTGCAGAGGAGCATTTTGGGTGGTGAAAGTTGGTGAAGGTGGTGCATGAGGCTCAGGGAAAGATGGAATGTAATGGTGTGATGTTGAAGGTTGTGGTGAAAAAGAATCAGATGACGTTTTTAAAGTGATGCTGTTACCAATTTGACAGCTTGTTTTACTTTTGTTTTGTACAGAATTTTCAATGTAGCCCTCCGCTACTGTATCCGATGTCCAGCCACCATGGCGTTTTATTTGGGTTATATCTGCTCCCGCATCCGCCAACAGTGTAGCCGACGTTCGACGAAAACAATGACTCGTATAGAGCTCGATATTTGGTAATCCTAAGTATTTGGCAATTTCCTTCGGCATGGCACTTATTTTGTTCTTCCCAATCACTTGACGGGTGCATTTTCCACTACTGAACGCTACAAAAAATCGGTTAGTGTTTATGTTAGGAGGCCGCAGAGCTTGATACTTTTCCACAACCTTTACATATGCTCCGCGGATGACAAATGACCTTTCCCTTTTGGTTTTAGTGTCTGGCAACTTAATCAATAACAACTCTTCTGAGTGTTTTTCTATATCTTGGACCTTCATGTTTACCATTTCTTGCCAACAACAAGCCCCATTCACTCCAATAATTAAAGCCACCTGTAACAAAAATAAATTTTACTAACAACATACGTAAATTCAGTAAGTATACATAAGCATTCTTGTTGCTATTTGCTAACATGTTGTATTTTATTTATTTATAAATAAAATGATGTACTTACTTTTACGGCAAGATAACTGTGATCAGGAGCTTCATTTAAAAAAGTTTCAACATTTATAGGTGTGAAATCTTTCGATATCTTTGATTGATGACCTTCCGATTTCCTCTTAAGAAATGCTAATAGCTTAGCGTATGTCTTGATATCTATATTGTGTTTCATGCTTATTGTTGACCTAAGCATTGAATAAGTACACCATAGGCTACTTGACTTCTGAGTACAAGATAAATGCTGAAAATACACTAATAGAATTGGTTCCGAAATGGACTTGACGCCTTTCGTACTTTTCCATTTTTGGAAATTGTCGTAGGCTTTTATATAAGTTTCCTTTGACTTTACCGGCAGTAAATCATTGGAAATATTATTAGCTTCGGTTGTAATGAATTCAGGAGTTCAATCACTTTCATCACTCGACATTTTATAATACTTTGTTGATCAATTTAAAGTTTAAATGCCAAAAGTTCGCGCCTTTATTGCGTCTACCAATAAGTAGCCAAGACACCAATGATCTATTAAACAGATACGTTGTGAGCGCGCAATCGTGAAGACTCGAAAACGAGCCAATTGGCCTGTTTTGCCTTTATTCTGCGTCACTGCGTGTGTGTGAGCGGGCTCTCCCCCGCGGCACACTTTTTCGTTGGTTTTGTAGGTGTATAACATATCTGTTTGCAAGACACGATCAATTCGATTTAAAAAAAAAGTCTCTTCGACGGTTTTGTCGTGTGTCTATTGATATCACTCTCATGGAAGTGGCGTTTGTGTAAACTAAGCTTTATACAGGGCTGGTAGAATGGTTTTGGATGATTGGCTGTATGCATTTTGAATTTAGAACGTCATTGGAGACGTTCGTGAAAATATATGCAGTTTACTTAAAATAAATTAACTAATGTTACTATTACGGTATTACGGCGCGGTACGGTATTTGTTATTATTAATGTAGTTTTAATGTTATTCCATCCCTTTTAAAAATGGTTCGTAGTTATCTAATTATTCTTACAATATTATGTCGCACCTTTATTCAAAAAAAGAAATAACTCAATATTACTGTTTTGTGGGAAAACGCATTAATAGTTTGACATTGTTTACCTTAATGGTTTCAATTTATCACAAAAAAATACAGAATGGTTTAGGTCAAATCCAAAAGTAGGGATGGGTAGCGTAATTAATAAACTAGTAGATTATCGTAAAAAATATTATCTTTTTTATCAGGAAGACTCTTAAATAAATAATTTAAAAAAAGGTTCGTTGTTATTTCGCTTTTCAATAAAATATGTAAGCAAATAATTTAGATGCGGATGGAGTAATTGTAAATGTTGCAGTTTTATATTAAAATCATCTTGCAAATTGACGAAATATTTAGATATTTTGCATTATTAACCTAACCTAATTAACTGTCAGAGAAGACTATTTGTAATTGTTTCTGTGTTAATTTTAATTGTCAAATAATTACAAACATATTTTTCATAAAAAAAGACGTTTCTTTTCGTTTTATCCGTATTTATTATCAAAAATTGGAATGTAGAACCACACGTAGAAACACAACTAACAATAGGTATTATATTACGTAGTAGGTACTATCATAATTATCAAAAGCAATTATAAATCAAAACAAAAATCTTTATAAATTCTTCTTCTTCTTCTAATGTTATTTAATGAAATTAACAAAATATAAAATATTTATTAAAAACTAAGAAAATTGTTGAGACTAGCGCCGTAAACAGACTTTAATCATTTTGGTATTACCTACTATCCAAAAAATCACACAATAAAATCAACTAAAAAATAAGATAATGAAGTATTAAATTACTTAATTTAAAATATTGAATTATAAAACCCTGCATAAAAAGAAGGGATCAATGCTTTTGAGATAAGCTCTTTTAAATCTTTCTTCTTGTTTGCACTTATTTCTTGTTTATTGAAATATGCTGCTTGAAGTGTTATTTCTGTAGTTGATTTCATCTTCTTTCTTTTGTTTCTTACATTGACTTCCTTATAGTTTTCATCTTTGTATGATGTTTTGTAGAAAAAAAAGGTAGGGTTTTCCTTGGTTATTTTTAAAACTTTTATTTCATTCCAATTAACATTCTGTCCATCTGTATTGCTCGTAAAATTATATCCCCATTCTTCTTGTAATATTTTCAAATCATAAAACATTTCAAAATTCATCTCATGCACAACTAACGGAGGTTTTGACTTTTTCGCATTCTTAATTATAGGTATATACTGGTCGGGTGTATATATAGGACCAGATTTTAAGTTTTTTTTCACCTCCCTCTCGATGAGGCTATGTACGCTATCAGCCTCATTCTGCGTGTGTCCCCGTATCAAAAATTTATGCGTAATGCTCTTTATGTTTAATGTTTGTACAGCATATAAATATAGAGATGTGATGTACTTATTCTTATTCTGCCCGCAGCAATTGTCAGAATAAAATATCACCTCCTTTTCCTCATCGTCTTCATCACTTAAAGTTTTTAAATATGCCCTTTTTGATCTAATCATTTACTCTGGACGCTCATACACATGAACCGATCTCTATAGCGCCACGTTTAGCATCACTCTCTGACCAAAAATAACAATGCACGTTTTCATAGGCTACTTTACATTCCTTTGATGTTAATTCGGTAACGGTTAAATTAAAGCAATTAAGTTTCGACTTATAGTAAAAGGAGGAAGTCTCACCTTTTGGGCACTGCAATACTGCCTCTAAATCATACACAGCTACTCTGAGATTTTTGTAAACTTTTATGCGATCATTGATCTTCTCAATCCTACTACAATTCTTCTCTTCTAAATGTGTTTGATATTTTTCTTCTAGTTCTTTCTTTTGATCAGCATTAGAATTATAATAGGAGTTGCATAGATCACATTGATCTTTCTTTGGTTGGAAAAAGGCAAGATTAAATTCAGTTGTAAATATTTTATAATATGTTATGTATGTACCTGCGTCTTTATTGTTTTGTTGTCGCTCTTCTTTAAAATCGTTGTATAAATCTTTAATAGTTTTGCTGCCTTCTATATATTCCTTTGATGTAGAAGCCCGTGCGTAGTGAGATTCAATCTTAGGGATTGAATTTATGTGCTCCATGATCGCAGCTCGTAATTCGGGATCATTTTTTCTATGATTTTGATGTCTTCCTCTCATATCATTAAGTGAAAAATCATTTTCGTTTATTTTATTTTGTATAGTAAATATCATACGGTCCGAGATGTCCAACGTGGCCTTATAAAAAGTTTTGCAAACTCTAATCGAAGTGTTCTCGACTCTAAAATGAAATGCTTTGTTATTATGCCTAGGTCTCTCAGCATTCGTGTATCTGTATTTAGGCTGAACATCAACCATACTTGCACTTATGTACGCTCTTTGCTTTGCCAAATCTCCCAAATCCCAAAATTTCCGAAAGAGTTCGTATCTGCTGTCTGTATTAATCTTTGTGGTGCATTTAAGCCTGCATTTTTCCGTGCAAGGTTCTTTTAGATGCCTGGCTGGAACACTCTTCTTAGTTTTCGACATGGAAACATATGATTTTCCCTTATTACGCAAACGTTTAATTTTATTTTGTTTCCATTGGGAAGGATTTTTGGTACGTTTCCGTCCCTTTTTCGGAGCCGTTCTTGAATTAGATGAACTGGTCGAAGAAGAGCTTGATTGGCAAAATAAATAGTTCCTCTTTCTCCTAGGTTCGATGTTTGTAAATGTCGGATCTGTATCGCTTAAGTCTATATCACTTTCGTCGGTATATACTGGAGATGTATAATAATGTTGAGTCTTCTTTATCTCCCTGGGATGACGATTTAGCTCCTGAAAGATAAATTAACATTAGAATTAAATTATATGAAAAGTATATTGAAACAATGGTAAGTTTTTTCAGCGCTTTCTACAAAATAATAACTTACATTACTTGTATTCTTAAGATACTGAGGAGGAGTATTTTCAATGACGTCATCGTCGTCCTCTGTTTCATCAACAGTCACGTGGTGTCTAGCAATTATTGTTGGTGCCCGAGGGTCTGCTTGCTGCGATGATTGCGAACTATCCGAGTCTGAACTTGACGACGATGAGCTCGAAGTCGAAGATGAGGATGATGAAGATAGACACACATTATGTTCTTGGTCAATTTTGTTTCCTGTCTCTGTAGTTATGAATCGTGTAGTATTATCTTCATTGTCAGGTAAGGTAATGTCACTATCATAATAAGGTACCAAAAGACTTTTGTTGGATTCTGTGTGTTCAAACTGAGATTCCTGTAATAAAAAAATTACTAAGAATTTCTTGACAGAAATACCAATATTTAATTATTTTTGACCCGACCCGGGAATCGAACCCGGGATGTCACAATCATTATAAAATAGTAGTATTGTAGAGAACGGTCACGCCCTACCTCGCAATGATTCCCTGATACTCTTATTTTTTGAACTCGCGGGCGCACACCTGCATGGTGCACGTGTGCGCCTGCGAGTTCGAAAAATAATCGTAAGAAATTTCGTAGAACTCGTCACGCACACAGCGTCACGTTAGACGCGTGTTCGTACGTCTACATGTTTATGTAGTATCAACAATTATAGGCAGACAAATCCGCTGTTGTATAAGCTAGCTACAGGACCAATCTGGTACTCAATGTTCCAAAATAAATAAAATGTAAAATCTGCAATAATAGTAAGGTGTTAATTACTCACCTCGTGGTTGGAATTTTTATTGCTATTATTGGATTTCTCATATTCTGAACTATAGTCCGGTAAAGTGTTTTCATAATCCGGTGCTGTATTGTCCACAATTAAACTCAAAATTTTCCGTGCCCTTGAAGACGTCATTCTAAAACAAGCAAGGAGTAATCTATTATTTAAAATTCCTTACAAATCCTACATCACCCATGCACAAAATTAATCATTAATTCAATAAAATACTCTTGTTAATGTTTTTAAAATCCGACACTTTGTCATTTTTACTAAAAGAGCAAAATAACTGTAAATGGAACTAGTCATATCTGACAATTAATTAAACAGTAAAAAGGAACAAGACTAAAAATTACAACGTTTCTAAAAAAATATAGAACAATACTGAAATAATACGTATTCACTTTAGGTTTACTTATGCATTTTATTATAAAACTGCATCAACTTGAAACGATGTCTTAATACGATACGAAACAATTTACACAAAACTGAATTAAGTCACAATATTATCGAAATAAATTACGTCTACTTTTCTAATAAAGTGTAATAAGTCAAACAATTGCAATTTTTGAATAAATAAAAACATGTAAAATAATTACCTGATAGTAAAACACGGACCTTATTTCGTTTTACTCCACTTTATTAACTTTCTTCGGAGATCTTACCATGGGCAAATTCGGCGCATCACTGAATTAGAACACTTTACCGGTACCAACTTGTTCTCGCGCGTTAATCAAAAAGAGAACGACAGTCTTCTATCTCTGTCATTAAACATCGTATCGAGGCGGCTGTTGGACTGAACGTATTCTCCATGCAACGTTAATTCACTTTACGATAAAAACTCAAAATAAGTAAATTTTGAGTTATTTCTTTTTATTATCAAAGGAGCGATGTCTTCGAAAACATGGCAACGATATGAAGAAGCGTTCGTTATGATTTTGGAGGAAATCGAGAATATCATCCACGCGTAGTAAGGGTATCGAGAATAGCTTTCCTCTTTCTGGTACCAAAGGGTGTTTGTTAGTACTATACTGCCAATTTAGCTGAGCATGTGAGATTCCAAATTCAAATCACATTATTGACCAGCGGGTCATAATGAAATCCAGTACAACATTATTGACCGGCTGTGCCTCCGGCCACTAATAACTCACTTTAGGTTAAGGTTGCTTGACATGTAGTTTGACATTTTCGAGCAGGTGGTGTGAAAATGTAATTATAACCTTTTTTTGTTTTTAATGTTTATTTAATAATCAGTTTTAGAATTTTATAATTTCAGAATCGGAACTCTTCTTTTGATAGTAATTATAATTGAATTAAAATCAAGAAAATGTATAACGGGCTTGTGTCCGCAACTCCAAGTCCAAAGCGTGTATTTTGCGTGCGTATTTTTAGGGTTCCGTAGTCAACTAGGAACCCTTATAGTTTCGCCATGTCTGTCCGTCCGTCCGTCCTCGCTTAATCTCTGTGACCGTAAGCACTAGAAAGCTGAAATTTGGTACCAATATGTATATCAATCACGCCGACAAAGTGGTAAAATAAAAATTGGAAAAAAATGTTTTATTAGGGTAGCCCCCCTATATGTAAAGTGGGAAGTGATTTTTTTTTAAATTTTAACCCTAACGTGTGATATATTGTTGGAAAGGTATTTAAAAATGAATAGGGGTTTCCTAAAATATTTTTTTGATAATGTCAATAATTTCGGAAATAATCGCTCCAAAAGTAAAAAACAACGTGTCCCCCCCCCCTCTAACTTTTAAACCATAAGTTTAGAAAATATGAAAAAAATCTGAAAAGTAGAACTTTATAAGGACTTTCTAGGAAAATCATTTTGAACTTGATGGAAACAACAGTTTTTATACAAAAAAGACAAAAAGTTGTACAAAATAATTTCTGGACTAAGTTTGTAGTATATTCGTATATGCAAGCATTTTTACATAATGGATACCCACCTTTAAACTCATAAGTGGTACACTTATTGTGACGGACGGGAAACTACGGAACCCTACACTGAGCGTGGCCCGACACGCTCTTGGCCGGTTTTTTTATTATAATTATACTTATAACAAAAATAAATTGAGAATTTCTATGACCGCAAGGCGAGTGCGAGAGAGTGCGTTGTGAGATGTACTCATTGCGAGCAACTCAGCTCTACATGAAACGCCGCGGACATAGCCGATGCCCCCTGAAATACACCGAAAGCAGTGACCTGCTTGGCAGATTAGTCGTCTTTTTTGCAAACAACTAGTCGGCCCATCTCTGTTGGAAAAGAAAACTATGGTTACTTGGTTGCCCTGTGAGAAAGTGTCTCTCACAAACGTAAACAAGAAATAGTAGATTGTATGACAAGGGAGCAAAATAGTATTTTTACGGCGAGGGCGCTATTTTGATTCCAGAGCGAAGCGAAGGATTCTAGAATAGAATCCCGAGCATAGCGAGGGATTCTAAAATAGAATCCTGAGAGTAGCGAGGGATTCAAAGTACATCGCCTGAGGGAAAAATATGTTTGCTCTCGAGTCATATACTCTACTTTTCATCTCGTTCTATGAGAAAATAAATAAGAGACACTTTTAAGTAATTAATGAATAAGTTTAATTAAAAAAATGACATTAATGTAAAAAAGGTCAATTACAAATTTATATTTATATCTAATACACTGGCGAAATATTGAAAATTTATTGTCACTGTGTGTGTTTTGTTTGGGATTGTTATAGTTGTGGATTTATTTATACAGAATGACATTTTTATCACTTTCAAAATAAAATGGGTATAATAGGTGAGCGGAGTAGAAAGAAATGCCACACTTATCTTTTTTTTAATTCGAAATTTAAAAAAAAAATATGTTTTTTCGTTTGATGTGAAATTCGATATTTTACATTTTTTGTTTTTTATTTTTCTTTCTTTGTTCTAATATGAAAAGTTTACTTGAAATGTGTAGCGTTTTTTGATGATGGATCAATTCTTTTCTAAACTGTGGAAAAAAGAAAAACAAAACTAGGTATGCCTTAAGCTTCTACTCCATTCACCGAATATACCCAGTTTTTTTGGAAAGTGATAAAAAGTCATCCAGTATTTTGAGTGTTTGTAATCTCAGTATCTGGCTGGTGGGCTGGTGCTCAGGAAAAGGTTCCTTTGATGTAGAAGAGCGCGGTGACAACGGCATGGGCGAACTATCTGCAGCTCTTAATTTAATATTTTCTACAATGCGGGTGCTGACCCCCGCACCGTACAAACACTAATTTATACAATTTTCGTTCGATCAATGAACGATTCATGTTCCAAATTCAAATCTCATTACTGCCCGCTAAAAAGTCTAGTGGAGAAAAGAGCTACTTTGCTCCCGCTAAAAGGGGAACAAAACGACACTTTTCGAATAGAAGGAATGAAAAAGTCTTGTTGTCTGCAGGTTGAATCCGACAACTTAAAAATATGTATGCTACCAAGTGTGATATATAATATGCAGGTATGAGGGAGCCATTTGTTTTCCAGTTAAATAGGACAACGTTTCCACTTCTTTAGGTTTCGTTTCCAAATGTATGTATTACTGTGTGAACATTCAGTAGTCTAAATGGGATGGGTAGGTGCAACATGCACTTACATCAACTACGTGCTTATGGAAATATTTTTTAATACGAACGTAATTACTATGAGTGGAGGGACTAAATATTAGAAGGCTACGCATCTAATTCACTTTACATAAACTTCTAAAAAAATGGAACCAAGAAATTACGCAGAGCGAAATGAACAATCATAAACATATTATTCAAACTATGAATGAGTACAGAAGAGTTCTAGAATCCAATTCCCATGAAAAAGTAATAAATTCAATTGAAAATCTTTTGCAATACGGTAACGACGGACAAAGGCCCGGCACCGGTATTGAATATTGATCGTTTATTCTTATCTGATTATTGAAAATTCACTTACGAATGAAATTGGATCCCTGAAAAATTGTTTCAGAATCAGAACAGCAATAAAATCTATGGTACTTATAATCATTTAGTATAGATTTGAATGCTGTTATTCTAGGATTCATAAAAGTAGCTTAATCGAGGATTTTACTGACAACATAACAGTAGTTTATCTTAAAAATGGCACTTGCAAAATTCGGAGAACATCAGCAGTTCAGGACCAGTTAAAACTCATTTATAGAAGATACCCGTTTGGGTGTTGGAAATTCGAGCAGTTAGCACAGAGAGAGGAAAGCACACGGGGCCCAGTTATAACAGAAAGCTAAAGCGAAATGATAACAATTCTATTAAACCTGGGTATCTGTAGGGCGATTTCGTCGAGGCTGTCAACCGGTTCGCTGAGCGGTCGCTCGAGCAGTCGGGACGGGGCGGAAAACACGTCTGAGTTCATGTTTCGCCTAGTATTTCTGTTTCTGTTGTGCTTCTTTCGTTTTTCCTCGGCGCGTTGTAGATTGTGGAATCGGAAGAAGAAAATCGACATTATATTTCAATTAGGTGCACTTGTGCATATGTAGTCCCAGTCTCTGTACCGTATGTAAGTCACTGCACTGCTGTATTTACTTTAAAAAGTTCACTTGTACACTGATCAACAAAATGCAGTTATATTATTTGCGCTTCTTCTTTTTGTTCTTTCCTTATAGATGGAACATACGTTCTTAAAATTGTCAAATTAGCCTCTATGTTATAAGATATACTATTTATGTAGCATCCAACAGTACCTATTCAGTGTTAAAACGTAAACATGTTGGCCAGCCATGAATTGCAATATTTAATAAGAGGATGAGCCTTTTCCTACGTTGATGACCTACATTTCATTCGGGAGCGGCAGCTTTTAGGTACATAATTTATGTTTCTGGTCTATTCTGAGACGCCGCCAACCTGTCCTTTGTTGTTAATCACTTGTATTTAGATAACAATATTGACAATAACACTAATGGATTTCACCATGTCGCTTTCACCTGAGTTCAATTAGATCCAACATTCTACTCAACTTGGCTGCACTTAATTCTTCCATACAAATCCTGACAAGGTGTACAAATAGGCAGATATTTTACTTGAAGAGCAAACTAAACTTTGTTTGGAAGAGTCCGATAAATATTCAGTTCGTACCTATTTTAAGTATATTTCGGCTGGACAGATTAAGAGACAAAGTTTTATAAAAAAAAAACCTTTGGGCTTCCGTTATTGGCACTTGAAATTCACTTGTGTATGAGTATTTTTCCGGATTTGTTGTTGATGCGAAGGTAGCTCATGTTTCATCATTCACATGTATTATGAAGATAGTCTATTATTAGACGTTGTCTTGTCCTACACGCGTCTAGATTCTCCAGCAAAGGAGTGGACGACAGCACTCAACCTTATCCCTCATTAGCGTCAAGGCTCCCTACGTTCTGCATCTTTATGTATTCTGTCTTGCACACGGTGAAGACACAATCATTTTATTCGTAAAATAATGTGTTTTCAAACCTATACTTAGCTGTATATATATTATTGACAACTGTTCTATAAGAAAGTTAGTGTAGATAATTTAAGCTGGGAATCTTAACTAAACCAATTTAAATCACTACTGGAAGAGCTTCCCCTAAAGGAACAAAAACAAGACAAACGGCAATGGAAAGATGATGTTTGTAGTTTATTCCCTCATTATGATAAGCTAAACAATAATTATCTTTGTCTCATATTACTTAGTTGCCAACTAAGCGCTCCAATTTCACTATTAAAGTAATTACAAAATTCGTTCCTTGTTTGTAGGGCTTTTTCTATATTTTTTTTTTCGTATGGGAAATCATCCAATGACCCCCTCCCGCTCTGGGCGGAGCGGAAGGAAGTGTCAGACTTTTATTGACCCATCCATGTTCCTTCACTGCTCTTTGTGTTACAGGGCCGCGGTATCTCTTTCGAACAGTCCTGCAGCCCTGGCAGGCAACGGCCCTTGCGGACCCCTTCCTTTTGCAGACATCTCTTTGAGGCGCGCGTGGAACACGAACGCGCCGTCAACACGGCTTATAATCAGAAGACGGACGGACAGCGAGCTAGGTCATATCGCGAGGACTATCGCCTCCAGTCCTGCACCCCTAGCCAAGTTACAAACGTTTCGTATCGATTCTCTTTCTACAATCGTAAACGCCTCGGCGTAAGCGATTGTAGAAAACGCTAAATTAGTAGCTAAGTTGACACTACTGAGTCGATCGCTCGTTCTATAATATCTGTAGAAAAAACCTACACTTTAGTCAATGGTGAGCGTTCCTACCAAAAAGTTTAGCGATCAACATTTTAGAAACGATAACATTCTATTCTATATCTTTGAACGATGTAAACTTGTCTACGAATTTTCTATTCGTTTGTGTTGATCACGTGATTTAACGTTGAGATGATGTCATTCCCATTCATTTGAATAGTTTTCTACTAGCGTTAACGATTGTAGATTGTCAACTTGGCTAGGGGTGCAGATCCCATGGCGGCAATCCGGCAAGGAGGCTCGCCGCCTCACCGGAGATCGTGCACCCACGGAGCTTTTTCTATCCTGCGTTATTGATTGTTGTAAAAGAATCGATTGATAATCTATTTCAATCTCTATTCATGACTATATTTTGTTAACACAACATGCTATGCTTTTTTGTTATGCGTTTTATCTTCATTGTTATTTTTTGTCATTATGTATGATGCACGACTGCACTTCATGTCCTTGCGACCAATAAATATTTATTTCTGTCTTTCTTTTATGATGTCGGTGGAATAATTGAATAGTCGATTAAAATGCATTCCACTTATTAGCCAGGATACCGAATGCACATTCTAAAAAATCTCCTTATTGTATCGTCAAATGCTGTCTAGGGTGTAGGTACACATTATGTTATTTTTGTTAGCGGTTAACCTTCGTATGCCACATATAAAGGGTGTAAATAGACTCTTAACGAAGCCGAAAGGGCACTTTTTGTCTCCGTCATTGCGATATTTTTTTTTGTTCCGGACCATACCTGAGAACCGACTAGTAACGGATATATTGGAGGTCAAATAAAACAAGTTCTTTTTTATTTCATATTACTTTTTAAGGACAACATATCTTTACTTTAAATACCTCCATAACCCGTTTACTACTAAATGCGTCCATCAGCACAATGAGTGCGTTAAAACGTGATTTTTCACCCAAAAAAAAAAGTCGTTTTCCAGCATCATTTTTTGCGTAGAATTACTTAGTTTAATGTACAGAATGCTTTGTTGACGGCTTCGTGAAGGGTCCGTTTACACCCTGTCTAAGCATATTTTAAGTAAAGGCAAGGGGTCTAGTGCGGTCCATACAATTATAAGTATCTGGACAAACTAGCAATTTTTCTACAAATATCAACATCGTATCGAAAACGTAGTGCCGTGATGCGACATCGTGTCGCGATTTTTTACGATGCACGTCATAGATTTCCACGAAATAACATTGTATCGCGACACTACGACACAACGTTTCAACGTGCCATACACGACGTAGCGTGAAGTGTTTTGGTCCTTATTCTCTTTGGTGAGTAAAAATTCAACCTGAAAAAGCGAGTTTCAGTGTGATTTATAAATGGACATAGAAGCTGTTTGAAAGTACTAAAATATTACATTCAATAGGTACCTTTATTTTCACATCCTACAAACCATAGGTACTCTATTAGCAAAATAATTAATAATGCATGATTTTATATTGTTCGTTGGAACAATGTAACGGATCCTTACACGAAATTCAAATACCTTCTGATGGCATTGAATTATTTCACGAGTAATATTAAGCTTCATACAGGGTGGGTCATAAAGGGACGTCAGTGTATACTTTGACATTTCTCTCTAATACACTGGCCTGCAAAAATAAGTATCACACTTTTTAAATTTCTAAACTCTATAAAAGTTAGAGATTTAAAATAAAAAAAAACGTTTTATAGCAATTTTTATCAGCTTCATTAGTTTTATGTACAAAATTAAACTCTTTTTCGAGTCCCTTTTGTTTCGAAAGTATATCTTGTGTACTTAAAAAGTTAATGCAATTTTAAAAGTGTGATACTTTTATTGCAGGCCAGTGTAGTCGATACTTTGACATTACCCTGAATTATTTTTTAACTGGCATGCACGTGTAACACATTAAAAAGTTAACTATCAATAATATTATGATTAATCTTATATTTTTGTTTTGTAATAATCATCGTAATGTGGTAAAGTGTGATGATACCATTCATTAAATTAAACACCATAATAATGTACCATATTCGGATAAATAAATGAATTTGAATATTACCTTCAGTTAATTCGAACCTAATCCAGTCAGGCAGAATACGAACAAAGATAATGCACACTAAGTCGGGACTAAGTCTAGTTCGTAAAACATCCTTACTTTGCATGTACACTGTGCTATTCTGACTTTCATATCATCAACAAAATATTTTTAGTTCTACTCGACCATTTTGAAGCAAGTGGTCCGGCTACTTATTGCTTCTAATAGTTATACTTTTAAACGACTGGAGATTTAGTAACGGACGGGAGGAAGAATCAAGACTCAGGCAGGGGCACACGGGAAGTCTGGCGTCTGGTAGAATTACCGCCAACGGTAATTCTACCAGACGCTGCACTCAGCGTTGATTTTAGTTTTTAGGGTTCCGTACCCAAAAGGTAAAAACGGAACCCTATCACTAAGACTTCGCTGTCTGTCCGTCACCAGGCTGTATCTCATGAACCGTGACAGCTAGACAGTTGAAATTTTCACAGATGATGTATTTCTGTTGCCGCTATAACCACAAATACTAAAAACAGAATAAAATTATTTCAAATAATGGTACGGAACACTTCGTGCGCGAGTTCGACTCGCACTTGGCCGGTTTTTAATAATATTATATTACATTGCAGGGTGGAATCGATGCACAAATGTTACCTTGTTGAATTCAGTACATGAATTCCTCATCGTAAACATTTGTCTTCGGTTAGGTATATAAAAGAAAACCGGCCGTTTCCTAAATAAGTGCAATAAACTTCGTGCAAAAAAAAAAACGAAATAAAAAACTTCCGAATGTAAAGTTATTTTAGACTTTTTTATTGTTATTTTGCAGAAAGTTTTTTATTTTACCCTTTTTAATTGTAGTATACCTAAAAAATTCTTGTCATTAATCAGAAATTGTAACTAGAGCTTATTAAGGGATCATAATGTCATCAAATCAACATAGCCTAAGAAGAAAAAATGCGTATTAAAGGATAAAAGCCCACTGAACCGATTTTGATGAAATTTCTATGGGACCAATCGGGAAACAAGTTTTTTTTTAATTGGTTCATAAATGACGGTGATATGGGGTAACAAAAAAAAAACGAATAGAAAGAACGAGACGAGAAATTAGCACTCTAGCTTTCGGAAAAGTGGGTAACGTTTTTATGTAAACTAACCTGTGTGCTTAGTGCGAGTTTTGTTTTTTTCGTTCACTGCATCCGAGCGCGTTAACGTTTAAGCCAATTTATATGGCGCTGGGTAAGCGCCATCTAGCGTAATATGTCAGAACTACTTAGTGCGGGTGCCGCATCGACAATCGTTAGCTTGCGAGTGTGAGATCCTAGAATACATTCATTCGTTTCGCGTTAATTCACCGCGACGAGTGTTGCGTACATTAATAACCGGCCAAAATAAACTGACATTCGTATTTTGTGTTCATAATAGAAGCGACTGCCTATTCAATTAGTGGTGGTTATAGAACGAAGTTAGACGACATTACTTATCTGTGGTCAATGGTCATTAGTTTTGTTTGTGCTTACGAAAGTTTGTGTTACAGTTTTGAATATTATTGTTAAAAATAAAGACTAGCCCGTCCCAATTTGAAATGCTGGTGACATAAATGGAGCAGTTAGTGTAATTTATATCTTTTGGTGTGTAGTGAGTGACCTTTTTTTTTTTTTTTTTTTTTTCGGATGGGAAATCATCAAATAAGCCCTCTCTCTTTGAGGCGCGCGTGGAACACGAACTCGCCGTCGACACGGCCTGTCGTCATGAGACGGACGGACGGCGAGCTAGCCCAAAGCTCGCCGTCCACAGGCCCGCGCCTACGGTGGCCGGGGGCCACGTGGTGGTGGCCCCCGACGCCCGGGGCGTCTCCCGCGGCGGCCGGGACGTTGAGAGGTTCGCTCCCTCTCACGTTCCGCCACCTCCTTCTCTAGCATTACTGCTTCGCAGAAGGAGGTGACGGCGTCCCATTCCGTCTCGCTCCGGACCATGGCTTGCACCAGGGCCGGACGCGAGAGGTCGCCGCCGCCAATCGCCGCTTCGAGGACACGGCGGTGCTCCGCCCACGCGGGGCACACCTCCACCGTGTGTTCCACCGTGTCCTCCGGTCGATCCTCACAATGGAAGCACCCGGGCGTTTCCTCCCGCCCGATTCAGTGCAGGAACCTCCCGAACACTCCGTGTCCGGTGAGGACCTGCGTCAGGCGAAAGGTGAGGACGCCGTGGCGTCTCTCAAGACACTCCTCAAAGAGGGGACTTATCGCCACTATCGTGGCGTGCCCTGCACGGGGTTGCGACAGTCGCTCACTCCATGTCGCCTGTAGTGAGTGACCTTGATCCATCTTTGAAGTTTGTAAAACTAAGTTTGTTACTTTTAGGCATGGAGATCTAAGCAAATGATCTGATCTAATAATGCCCGAGTGATTTGTGGTGGTGTTTCTATCTTTGTTGACGTAACCGTGTTTACGTTTTTGTGGCGTTAAATTACGCTTATCTTGTGCTTTTGCGGTCTAAACATTGTCCAAACGAAATAATACGAGATTCCATGGTAAGTTTCATTCACAATATGAAATTAAATTAAATTACTTTGTTATTTCACCACTCTCATGGCATCAGAGAGCATTCTCACCTCAAAATCATAAGTTACAACTTTTCACGCTCGCGTTTCGTATTCGAGCTGTCAAAACTGTCAAAATTGTAACTGCACTCGCGATAAACATGCAAACGTTTCGTATTCGAGCTGTCAAAACTGTCAAAATTGTAACTGCACTCGCGATAAACATGCAAACGTTAGCGATGTGCTCCAAACGGACCTCACTTTCATAGAGGCACTCTATTGTCATTACAGACGACGTAAATGTTAACGTAAACTCGGTTTACGCGATCGAGACATTACTCGAATAAATTTTAGTATGAAACTCGCACTTAGCACACTGGTTAGGTTAGGATCAATGGACGGCCCGTCGTCCATTAATTACGTGAGGCGTTTAGGGGGCCGGACGTGGAGCCGAATCTCACCCAGTCTCATAAGTGAGAGAGGCCGCTAGGCAAATAACACGTTTTTTTATTTCCCCACAAGAAACAGTGTAAAATTGCGAAAAAACTGGGTTTAATTAAGTAAACAGATGTTTCTCCACTATACACGCTTATGTTTAGGTCGTTTTGGATCTGAAAGTTATAAACTCGATTAACGAACTCGGAACGATTAGGACTGTTTGTTTTAAATAACTAAAAAATTAAAATTAAATTATGAAGTATTAAATTTATTAAAAAAATAGTATTTTTTAAGTTAATAAAAAAAATGTTAACACAAAATCCGATTCAAACAGAGTAGCAATAATTTGATAATAATTTCATGCGGACGAAGGTCGCGGGCAACAGCTAGTTAAATAACAAATATTAAATGAAAATGATTAAGCAAGCACATTATGTTTTTTTAAACAAATCCAACTCAATCAAGCACAGATTAACGCATTTACACTTAATTACGCATTATGATAAATATCACGTGAGATCAGTGCTCACGTGGCTCAGGCAGTCTCAGGTGAGATGTCGTACCAAGTGTGGGGGGGGGTCGAAAAATCGCCAAAATTGTCTAACGTAATTAATGTACGCCCTGTAAATTGATCGTCAGTCCAATCTAGCAAATATTCATTCGTAAACAGTACATACGTACCACATACATTTTGGTAATCAGAAAATAAGTAACGTCTAGAGGCCCTAGGATCTTGCTCTATAAAGAACCGCCAATCCTTTTGTGTCTTCTATTGTAATCCAGCCATTTAATACACATCCAACTTTTTAAACAGTATTAATAGCTTCACTTGTACTTACAGCATGTAGAATGCGACATGAGCTATACGTGCTGGTGAGTGGGCCTAAACAAATTAAACAACAGCTGAAAGGCGGTACTCATACACAACTACAAGTACATTTTCGCTACGACTGCTACGTAGTATTCATTTAATTTTGTAAAAGGAAACCTTCCAATTCGGCGCGTTGTTAAAAGCTTTTTTTATTTTCTATCCGCTCAGTTAACATCATGGGTGAAATAGAAACGAGATACGTGAACAAAATGGGAAAACCAAATATCTAGGACAGCAAAAAGAAGGGATAAAAATTCAACATTTATCCATTCCCAATTTAACTTCCTTTAGCTGCTTTCAAGGGCTTTGCGAGCTTAAGTAAGATCCAAGTGGTCGAGGCAGATGATCCATCTATTAGGAATATTTAAGATTACTTTAACAATGCTGATAGCTTAAACGAGATAATTATGTACACTTTATGATTATTTTCTTTACATATTTAATGAATTAGTAACTAACCGTTAGTAAACTTAAAAAGGGAAATGCCTTTTCATTCGAATTATTTTATTTATTTATTTAAATATCTAAAAAAACTTAATCTATATACGGTTTGGTTTTAGCCACACATCGAAAACCTCTCAGGGCTTATCTGTGCGCTGGCGAGCCGTTCGTTTAAATTTTACAAAATGTTACAACTACAATGATAGGTACAATAAAACTGACAGTAAAAAAAAAAATCAGTTACATACCTAAGTTTGGTGCGTAGATACGTCAACAACATTTGTCAATATGTATGGGATATACACACATCAAAAGTGTCTAGGGATCAAGCATTTTTATGCGGATTTCTTGAGATTGAGATGTGGCTTTGTAATAAATTTATGATTTTATAAATTTATATGGATCCTTTTTGGTGCATTTCATAATTTGAATCAGGAACTCTCAATCAAATTCGAGTAAAAGATGAAAATAAGCTGTCAATATTTTCCCTATAAAAACATACAACGCATTGAAGACATTATTAGTGCTACTGTTTCCCTACTACTGATTAAAACCAACGTTATTATGGAGCGGCGACGTCATTTAAGCAGGGAAGAAATGCTCAGAGCCGTGGGAATGATAGAAGCTGGTTCCCGGCAACGTACTGTAGCTTTAGCTCTGAATACAAGTCAGAGTGTTATCAGTCGACTTTGGACACGTTACCGAAGCACTGGTACCGTGGCTGAGCGCCATGGAGGACGGTATCGCTGCACCACACGGAGATAAGACCGATACATTCAAATCTTAACTCGAAGAGCTCCAACAATAACCGCCATGATGTTAGCCGTGAGGCTTCATCACTCTTCAGGGAACTTAATTAGCGACCAAACAGTCAGAAACCGCTTGCATGAAGTGAACCTTCATTCCCGAAGACCGCTACGGGTACCACCTATAGCAATGCACAATCGTAGGATTCGATATCAATGGGCTCTTGAACACAGAAATTGGGCAGAAGAACAATGGCGTTTCGTGTGCTTTTCTGATGAGTCTCGTTTTGGTATGAGACCGGATACAAGACGTATACGACACTGGAGAACCCCTGGACGCCAACAGCGATTAAAATCCTGCCAGGAAGTCCATCCTTATAGTGGTGGAACCATCATGGTATGGGCGGGTATTTGGATCGGCAGAAGAACTGAGTTGATTTGGATCAGAGGCAACCTCAACGCTCAAATTTATGCTGAGACGATTGTATCAGACGTCATCGTTCCTCTACAAGTGCAAATCGGTCCCTTATTTCAGTTAATGCATGATAATGCACGACCGCACACCGCAAGAGTTGTAAGACAGACTCTCGCCGCAGCTAACATCAATGTCCTGCCCTGGCCTGCTCAGTCGCCAGACTTGAACCCGATTGAGCATGCATGGGATATGCTACAGAGAAGAGCTCTGCCGAATATGGAGGGTATCCAGTCGCAAGAAGACCTTTTTTTGTTGTTGCAACGAACATGGGCGGCCATTCCACAGCGTGATTTGGATGAACTCATTTTGAGTATGCCAAACCGATGTTCTTGTGTTGTTAGTGTTCGCGGTAGAAACACGGATTATTAATTGTTTAAGTTACCCAATAAAATTTTAAAGAAAACTGTGTTTTCAGTCATTTTTTCGAACTTTAATGTTAGTGGTTTAAATGTCAAAAATCCCTTTATTAGGAAAATGGCAAATTTCTTTATTAATGCAAAGGTGACTTGGTTTATCGTTACTGTGACAAACGAAAACACTTTATTTGATGAATCCTTAAAGAAAATTTTAATTAATATCAATCAGGAGAAAAGTTATTGCAAAAATATATGTTGATCCCTAGATACTTTTGATGTGTGTAATATCTTTAACATAAAGGCGATATTGAGTAATCCTGCCTTCCAAAGATAGACTAGAGGCAGGCACTACATAATGATGAAAATAATTTATAGGTACATACATACTTTAGGAGAAGTTTTGTGTAAGGAAACGTTTTGATTTATATTTATAACTTTTCGAACTCATTTTGTATAGCGTTTGCAAGTCCTCTGGAAGTTTATTAAGAAAAAAAGGTACTAAGTATTCTGCAACCCTCATCCCGTACACATTATTGAATGTTGGTAGGATGTATTTATTTTTATGTGGTCTCGTTCTCAGAAAGTCAGGTCTTGTTCTTTCGGTTAACAGCTCAGGTCTATTGACTTCCGTTAGAGTAAAAAATTCAACTTTATTGAACACATTCATAACTTGACAATATTTAAAGAGGTCAAAGAGGTTGAATTAAGGATGCATTCTTGTATTTGTATTGATCAGGATCGCAACTATGCTATACGTTACTATGATCGTATCGAATGGCTTCGATCCGATTCTCTAAATATTATGTACTTACATAGAATCCTATCGTACATATTCCATGGGATACATGATACTTGTATTAATCGATACTTCCGATTGCTACAAAATCCAAGTAACGTATCGTACTTGTTAATCGTTCTAAGAGTTTAGACATAATTCCAGGAATTCTCTTGTGAAATCCTTTTGTGTTCTTTTAAATTGACTGGTCATGCAATTTAGGACAATGTGCATAACATGATTCATTCGGGATTCAAATGTTGGACTTCAAGAAAAATGGGGAACTAAACAAACTCTTCGTCTCTGAAATCAAGCCCACACCCGGCCATATGACAATTCTGAACGTCAGCTTCATAAACTAAACACCTCCTATCTTAGTGTATGTATTCCTATAATCAAAACCTAAATTCATAGAACACAACGTGCCCTGATAAAAACTACGTACTTTAAGAAAATTTGGTACGCCACATATATAGTCTTTATAAACTAAGTGAATTACTCTCAGTAAGAAAATTATACATAATACAAACTATATTTTAAAAAAAACATAAGACCCTACCCTGCGATGCATCTAAACTAGCAGAACGAAAAAAAACCGGCCAAGTGCGAGTCGGGCTCGCACACGAAGGGTTCCGTACCATTGCACATATTTACTATTTGTTGCTATAGCGGCAACAGAAATACACACATCAAAAGTGTCTAGGGATCAAGCATTTTTATGCGGATTTCTTGAGATTGAGATGTGGCTTTGTAATAAATTTATGATTTTATAAATTTATATGGATCCTTTTTGGTGCATTTCATAATTTGAATCAGGAACTCTCAATCAAATTCGAGTAAAAGATGAAAATAAGCTGTCAATATTTTCCCTATAAAAACATACAACGCATTGAAGACATTATTAGTGCTACTGTTTCCCTACTACTGATTAAAACCAACGTTATTATGGAGCGGCGACGTCATTTAAGCAGGGAAGAAATGCTCAGAGCCGTGGGAATGATAGAAGCTGGTTCCCGGCAACGTACTGTAGCTTTAGCTCTGAATACAAGTCAGAGTGTTATCAGTCGACTTTGGACACGTTACCGAAGCACTGGTACCGTGGCTGAGCGCCATGGAGGACGGTATCGCTGCACCACACGGAGACAAGACCGATACATTCAAATCTTAACTCGAAGAGCTCCAACAATAACCGCCATGATGTTAGCCGTGAGGCTTCATCACTCTTCAGGGAACTTAATTAGCGACCAAACAGTCAGAAACCGCTTGCATGAAGTGAACCTTCATTCCCGAAGACCGCTACGGGTACCACCTATAGCAATGCACAATCGTAGGATTCGATATCAATGGGCTCTTGAACACAGAAATTGGGCAGAAGAACAATGGCGTTTCGTGTGCTTTTCTGATGAGTCTCGTTTTGGTATGAGACCGGATACAAGACGTATACGACACTGGAGAACCCCTGGACGCCAACAGCGATTAAAATCCTGCCAGGAAGTCCATCCTTATAGTGGTGGAACCATCATGGTATGGGCGGGTATTTGGATCGGCGGAAGAACTGAGTTGATTTGGATCAGAGGCAACCTCAACGCTCAAATTTATGCTGAGACGATTGTATCAGACGTCATCGTTCCTCTATAAGTGCAAATCGGTCCCTTATTTCAGTTAATGCATGATAATGCACGACCGCACACCGCAAGAGTTGTAAGACAGACTCTCGCCGCAGCTAACATCAATGTCCTGCCCTGGCCTGCTCAGTCGCCAGACTTGAACCCGATTGAGCATGCATGGGATATGCTACAGAGAAGAGCTCTGCCGAATATGGAGGGTATCCAGTCGCAAGAAGACCTTTTTTTGTTGTTGCAACGAACATGGGCGGCCATTTCACAGCGTGATTTGGATGAACTCATTTTGAGTATGCCAAACCGATGTTCTTGTGTTGTTAGTGTTCGCGGTAGAAACACGGATTATTAATTGTTTAAGTTACCCAATAAAATTTTAAAGAAAACTGTGTTTTCAGTCATTTTTTCGAACTTTAATGTTAGTGGTTCAAATGTCAAAAATCCCTTTATTAGGAAAATGGCAAATTTCTTTATTAATGCAAAGGTGACTTGGTTTATCGTTACTGTGACAAACGAAAACACTTTATTTGATGAATCCTTAAAGAAAATTTTAATTAATATCAATCAGGAGAAAAGTTATTGCAAAAATATATGTTGATCCCTAGATACTTTTGATGTGTGTACATCATCTGTGAAAATTTCAACTGTCTAGCTGTCACGGTTCATGAGATACAGCCTGGTGACAGACAGACGGACAGACAGCGAAGTCTTAGTAATAGGGTTCCGTTTTTACCCTTTGGGTACGGAACCCTAAAAAGTATGCTTTTGCAAAAGACCCCAAAAAAAAAACATTGGTTGCCTCCATGCAATTCAATACGCGGTATGCTAGGTGATATAATAGGATAAATAAAGAAACATATATTATATACGTATATCATAATATTGGTAAATACCAATATTATGATTGAAAAAAAAAATGATATTGAAATGGATCAAACCACTTACGTATGAGGAAACGGAATAACTCTTGAAACCTACGACATAACCTATGCTCTCACACAGGCACACATCACACATGCAAGCACACCCCATACACACGCACACACATCACACAAACTAAACTTAATCCAATCTTGTCTTATTTACGGTAAGTCACCTACTGGTATGTTAAATTGTTATTGGTAGGTATTTTTTTTCTTTTGTTATGGAAGTGCGGAGTCTTCAAATACAAGCATTGTTTGTTTAAAAGAAGGCTCCAATCGCATACTAATTGTTGTAATCAAATCCTGTTGAAAAATTAAAACTTTTGATTTTAGGTATGTCTACTGAACTATCAAGACTTCTTTGGAGTCGTATATGTTAGACCTTGCAAAGAACGCTAAGAAGGCCCTTAATACCATATATCGACAGCGGCAGATGTTCTTGCGGTGGCTACTGCATATGCGAAGGATCAGCAAACAGATACAGAAAAATCATTCGAGCAGATCTCCAGGACATGGAATTGCCTTACATCAAGCATGGCACATGTTCACATGTCTTTGAAGACCTGGGTAAGAGGACACTTGCATCACACACAATTTCACAGGCACCACCTAAACCGGCCTCATATACTCCATCATCTGACTCTGGAGGAAACAGGGACCCATCAATCGGTTATTTGGTCAAGATCGTTTAGGGACCATCTTACAAGTAGCCCACCACGCGATAAAGTGTGAAATTGTGGGACTTTTTTTTAACAAATTTCATTACGGAATGTAAAAATAGTATTAAAATAATGAGAAAAAGTGAAAACGAGACCAAAATCGGCCAAACAACACAAAAGTTATAACCAATAAAACTTTTGTTTCTATCTTTTTTTAGATAAACGGAATTTAGTATGGATTTTGTACACGGTCGATATGTCGAATGACGTCATGAAAGGTATCGGATCTTTCCGTCTAATCAGCAGTTTCAAATGCATATATTTTAGTATTTTATATTAATATTTAAAACTTAATTCTACTTTGCTATTTCTGACGTTAATACGCTTTGTTTAGCATTATAAAGAAAATCATGCATATATATGATTTTCGTTATATATATTTGTTTTAAATTTTAAATATTAATATAAAATATTAAGTTATAACAGAGAGATCCAATACCCTATATGCATGATTTTCTTTATAATGCTAAACAATGCGTATTAACGTCAGAAATAGCAAAGTGGAATTAAATTTTAAATATTAATATAAAATACTAAGTTGTTGTATTGATGACTGTGATGTGATGTCTCATAGGATTAGCGATTTGCTAATATTTTGGAGCAAAACTTAAAATTGACAATTGTTCAGAAAAAATCTTGGTCCCTATAAGGTTGACAGAGCTGTGGTTGGGCTTAAATTGTTGCAAATTTAGATAACTTTATACGTAAATACAAATATGTACTGAATATGTACTCAATTTTTGAGTTTTCGAGGAAAAAGTGAAAGTAAGAAGTCCCAAAATTTCGCAGTTTATCGCGTGGTGCACAGCGAGCACAAGTTTTTTCGAAGTTGCATGCTTTGCGATTTTAATGTTAATTTTCACTGGGCTAAAGTCTTTCTTTGGGGCTTTAGAAGTTGTATCAAACGGGGACTTAGGTTTCACTGCGACATCTGCCCCAGGAACCAAATTGGCCAAAGTAATAGGAATTGGATTCAAAGTGGAAGTTCTAGAGAAGATCCTAAATAGGGATTTAGATCATCTGATTCAGTATTTAAGTGAAAGTCCGAATAAACCCACAGACTACACATCTTCAGATGTAAATGGGAGACAAGCCATACTAAAATCTATGTGCTCCAACGTACCCATCCTGGCTGATTCGCATCCTGTTGTATCGATACTGTAAATAATCGTGGTTTGTTTCGTGCATAACAAATTAGAAGAAGCGTAAAATAAGCAAATATTTAAATAAAATTGGCAATGAGACAGGTCGGTGCTCGATCACTTAGATCTATCACTACGGCATCAGTATTGGACCGCTGTCATTCTAAAGTATGACAGATTGATGATGTAAACAATTTAATTGTGCCAACATGTGCTAAGATTCACTGCTATAAAAAAGTTACATAATTACTGATTACTGAGTGTGTCAGTTGTCTATTTATTATTAAGTTGTCATTAAATCTCAAGCATAGCTTATGTTCATTTCCTAGAGTGAAAATAAACACTTTGTCGAAATGCTCTATGTAATGTTTATTCTATCTCTGTCCAAATACGCTATCTAATAGGACTGAGTCAGAAACTTCGAAACATCTATCATCAATCTTTATTTTTCTTTATTAAGTAAGATAGAAGTTGAGTCGCGGAGCTATTCTTTAATCGAAAATTTGATGGTATTTATTTGGTTCTGAAATATTTTTAGATTTCTGGCCTTAGTGGTATTTCTTCCTCTAAATGCCGAATCCTCAAATGCAACTCAATTAAAGTTCATAGTTCTAAACACGTCTTGTAATTTTAACTTAGTTCTACTGCAGTGTAGATATTGTGTAAACTAAACCTAGATACTAATTTATAAGTACTTTATTTATAGATGGTAGATACTATTTATGGAAAATTTATGTGTCGCTTGTTTTAATAAAAAAAAAATTAAAAGGCACCAAGTCTGTGATTTCCAGTGAGAAACACACGTGTTCGAGTTCAAAAATTGTGTGCCTATATACATAATTATCGATATTTTTTTCTAAAGTTTCGAATTTTGTTTATGTTGATATTATTGTGATAATTTTCAGCTCGTTTACCCCTCCCTGCCATGGGTTTCGACGCGCCAGTGGTATACAACATGGCAAAATCCAGTATTATTTTACATTAATATATCCAAATGACACTATAGGTACGAAGTGTTTCCGGACGATATCGATAAACTTCGACCGGTCATTGTACTCATCATTATGAACAACTTTGAGTATGGGATCAAACCCTGAATCGTGACAAAAAAATCAGCTGTTCCATACATTTTGACGAGTTATGCGAACATAATTGTAACAGCTGATTTTTATTCGCGTTTCAGTGTTTGGTCCCATAATAATTACCGTACCGGCCGAAGTTTATCGATATCGTTCGGAAACCCGGTGTATATTATTCGTTAATTCATTGACCTGAAAACATGTTTTTTTTTTCATTGTTTCAGATGAGAGCATTATTAGAAAGCGGTTCCCACGGTCTTTCCGCACAAAAAAAAAAAAGATCATGAAGTGCTTACGTGCCTACTTAAATGCCAAGTGTGTAAACAATCGACATCATTCGGTACGTAACCACGTACCAAATCTATCTAGTGCTCGAACTCTATATACATTGCACCCTACTGGATATTCACAGTGTATATGTACAGGTACATTTGTATTGCGGAGCGACAAGAAGTGGAGGGGGCAGGAAGATGAGTGCTAGCGTCTAGAGTGCTGTTTCATTTCACAATTGTCTATTTTCGACGTCTTGGAGCTGTTTTTCGTTATAGTTGACCTAAAAAGAAGATACTTTACAGGCAAGTCTATACCACCCAGATTTTTGTTGTAATAAGAAACATGAGTTTGCATTTTTTCCGTTTCTCTCGTGGTTTATTCACGATTATTCGGTATTTTTTTCGGTACCATGTATTTCTTGTCACCACACTATTTGTTTTTCCTTCTTTTTTATTAGGTACTTATTAAGGTACGTGCCGAAATAAGAAATACAAACCCGGTGCGTCCATATATGACAAATAGATCGTCTCCTAATTCCATTCCGGTAGTCTCCATCCTACTAATTAGATCAAGTTAGCACGAGAATGTAAGTAACAAGCTTTACGGAAAATTGTCTCAAAATAGGTAAGGGATATAGTTAGAGGCGATAACTTTTCAAATTAGACATTAAACAGGCTATTCTCGACACAATTAGGAACATTAATTGTATTGTTTTGTGTTTAATAAATAAAATATTTTTGATCACTGATCCTATTCACATCTGGTTCAAGGTACCGCGGAAAGCGCGCAGTGTTTACATGCGAGCGCGGCACGACGCGAGCACGCGGGCGTGACGTGTGCACCGTGCGTATCACTCCGGCTGTAAGACTATGTGATTTGAGTCGGCGTCGCCGGCGAGATACTACCCGCCGCGCCGCCAGCCGGCCGCCCTTTGCACGACTGCCTCCCGCCGCGCTCTACGCGCACCCCCGCGTCCTTCGCAACCCAACATATACGTACTGTACTCCTCTTTAATCTTGCACACTAGGTGCTCAGTATATCAATGCTTTCGTTGTTAGCCTGGCTTAGTTATCAACCCAGGTAAGATATTGATAAAGCTGACTGAAGTTAGCGTTTTATTACTACTGTTATGATTATAACTTAGTACTAAGTGGGAGCACAGTCAAGTAGTACTAAGTTTCCTTCACTCAGAGTAAATTTTATTTCTTTAACTAACGAACAAACCACAGTTTGTAATTAGAGAGCACGAAGTTTACACGGCAATTTCGGGTGACCGATTGGTAACGCCACAGACAGACCAAGTGGCTCTTACGTCAATCCGGAGCAGTCGATAGTGATCTTTATAGTTGGAGGAAATTGGATACTGGAATAGAAAAAGTAATAGATGCTTTGAGTTTCGGAAAAAGTAACATTCAATGCATGTTGTGAAACACATACATACATAAATATAACGCATCATGCTTGTATTTGCCGAAGGCATGCGTAAAGGTATACATAATTACTGTACGCATATTATTTATTTATTAAAACTTTACACACATAATGTAAAAAAAACACTACAAAGGCGGACTTAATGCCTTGGGCATTTTCTGCCACTCTACCTTTAGGGTGATGCAGAGAAAAAACATAGTAGGTACAATAATAGACAAAAAATTAATAATAAATACATACATACATTCAAACAAAATATACAAAGAGAATAAAATACATAGATGGAGAAATTCAACAAATTTATTGTGGAACGAGTCTGCCAACTTCTTATGTAAGTGTTTGCGAGGTTTTAACTTGAATGTGAATTGACTGGTGGCCGTCCAGATATTCTGAGGGAGCGCATTTCAAAGGAAAACCGCCTGGACAAGAAAAGAAGATTTTAGGAAACCAGAGTGGTGAGAAGGACATCGTCGAAGACGATTATTGGAAGAACAAAGATTCTTGTTGTGCACAGAGCATACATATTGGAACTGAGAACCCCGATAGGAAGAAGTACTATTATTAAGTGCACCACGAGCCTATTGCAGTTCACTGGGCACAAATCTAGAGACTGGGCTGCAAGTGTTGCAACTGGAAAACTGCAGGAAAAATCTTACAGCACTTAGCCTAACTTTAACAGGTATAAAATGAATAACGAGCTATTTTTCATAATATTCCGGTTCGACTTCATTAAAGAAGTAATCCCAGAATGGAATCCACATTGGATGGGGACTCAAAAACTTGATAGCTGAGTAACTGCGGCGTGATTCGATAACGCCGGACATGTAATTGAAAAGTTTGAGGTAGGAACCCCGTGGTCATGGGTCCAATTTCGGATTAGATAGGTCGGTCATAGGTACACATTTATTCTTATCGATATTGTTTTATAGGTGTGCATTTCTTTAACTTAGCACTTATCATCCTATCGTCGTTATTATAATTCAGTACCAATAAATCCATCAAGGGAATCACTGGTCTACTCATTTACATAACAACCTACCTTACAAGTCAAGTATATAACAAGTAGTCAAGTATATAGTGTATCTTCACTGTTGGGCATCATACATTTAGTCTTTTGAGCTATATTGTGTTGTATAATTTACACTTTTCCGGTCGCGAATCGGTTGGACTGGTCTCTCATAAGCCAGTCGCCCCAGTTAGTAATTAAGAAGGAGAATATCGTAGAAGGAAAGGTAATACAATACAAAGAACCACGAATGTGGAGCAACAGATAGAAGGCTCTATTCAAAACAGAAACAAAAGTTCGTCGAGAAATTTGACAACATGTCGTCATCAGAAGATACGAGAACTAGCGCGAAGTTTACTAAAACAAAAAAATCGGCATTAACATCAAGTACAGCGTATGGAGATGCTGGAAAACTTATGGTGTGAATTCCAGTTCGAACTACAGAAGTGGATGTGAGTCATTTCAATTTTACATGTAATGTACATAACATAGTGTTGCAGTGTTATGAAGGAGTTAATCGTCATAATAACATCAGCAATTGTAGACGCACAAACGGTCCGTTGGACCCTCGGTACAACCGCCGAACCAACCAACCCAACCGCCAACCGCCCGCTCGGACAACGTATCTCCGAGCGGCACGGTGGCGGTGCCAGTCTACCTAGATCGAGCAAAACTGCACAAAATCAAGAACAACATGAGAGCGAGGAGGAAGAAAGAACCAGTAACACATGAGAATAACGGTAACAACATTATGAATCAACCGCATTCTCATCAACAACAAAGCCCTAACAAGGGTTCAATAGCAAGCTTAAAAACTTCAATGCCATTCATGAGAGCAGTCATGAATGGCACCACTCGAGTGAAATTTATCTCTGAGAAATGGGAATTTCTGGATCATTGTACAGGCGCGTTGGTCTTCATTGGGAGAAAGAATGCGAACACAACGGGGACAAGAACCCTATCTGATCCAGGAGGGTATTACTTTAAATATTAGGTAACGAGACTAGCTTCTATTTATGTAGACCTTTTCGGATAACGATTAAAAATAAATAAAAGCTTACAAGGCGACACAGGAGCGGGGGCGGTGATAATTCCGGTCCATATGTTGTGTTTTTTATTTATTGTCAATTTTTTTTAACTACTGCCTAAAAGACCCGCAAAGGTACAATGTAATTGTATAGGAAGATTTTTGGTATTGGAGATGGTATTATCAGCCCTAAATATACTTATGAAAAACGCAGCTTGGACTGCATGCACTACGTATATATCACGGCAGGGAAAGCCTAGAGTAACCATATTGTCTTTCAGTCATCTATCACATCGCCTTGCGATACGATTCTTCATTGTTGGTAGATAGGTAGGTGGGTACTGGGTAGTTGAAATCACACACAGCACTTGACTCAAACTCCAAACGTTTATTTACTCTCATTTTCACAACTAATCGTTCACTTCACTAAACACTTATAATTACTTAGTATTTCAATTGTTTTGCTAGTCTTACGATAACATGACTGCTCGTCGCTCACGCGTCCATTCTGCCTGCGTGAGCGGAAGTCCTCCACACAGTACAGGTAACTCATTACATAATAAGTTCATTAAAACTTACAAACAATACTAGAGTAATCCATAATTAATCATTTTAATAATTAAACAATACCAATATTCACAAATGCAAAGGTTTTATCAAGTTAAAGCTAATTAGTCGCTTCAATACTTTTTACAACAATATTCAATCTTATTTTAAAACCATTTCCGGCAAATCAAAGTATTTAGTACAAAGAACACCTACGAAGTCTTTCACTAATAAATTGTTCTGTAAAATAATCTTGTTACTTTTTAGTTTGTAATTTAGTTAGATAATCTGATTTAATTGTAGTTTCAAATTATTAATTGATTTATTGATCAAATCGTATTCGGCCTGTAGTGTTGCCTCATAAAAATCTTGTGTCAAAATGAACAATAATAATTACAAATTCAATGTCATAAAATACTTGCTTATCATAATTTTAACTATAGATTTAGCTAAAGACTTACTGAGAGTCTTTAGCTAGACTTTTGTTTAATAAATTACTATTTGAAACCACGAACTATCTAAGTACTAGGTAAGCCAATAGATGGCGCTTAATTCATCTGTCAATTAATTAAGTTCTATGTAATAATTGTACTGCGAAGCAGAGATGGCAGGTTCACCAGTTTTATCATGGAATAGAATTATGAGTGCTATTAATTAGATTAAATCTTAGCAGATAGAGCCTCTTGCGGCGACACGGCCATTCTGATCGGCGGTGCGCGCTCTGCACCTGCCGATGTCGTCACTATGTGGAGTTTCGTGGTTGTTACTACGTACAATACGTAAGGAATTCAAACTTCGTGATAATCCTAAGATTTCCAGGTAAGCCAACACACCGTTTGTTACACCAATTTATACTGGATATAGAATATGTACCTATTCAATAAAAACATGAGTTTGAAATTATACAGGTCTTTTAGCGATGAAGCTACGCTCCATAACGTAATACGGATTTGGTACACCGAAACCGCATTTTTTCAGCACGGTAGCACAGTAACTTCGAACAAATCTTAGTTTCGTTGAACCTGTAGACCTGCAGAGCTACGGAGCTTCTCCAGAAGATCCGAATAAACATAAACCATAGTAAAAAAATAAAATAACTTTAAATAAAAACTGACAAGAAAAAAGCAAGTACAGGACATATTGACTGCAACTTACAGTCGGGACCCCTTTTGAATGTAATTATTTTAGTCTAGATTATTTAATGGGTCCCGACCTGTTCCGGTCGCTTCTCGGGTAGTGACGTCATAAACAAACAACTGACGATCGAACGTAAGATGGCGTTGTCACGTTTTAAAGGTTGGTTAGATTTTAGGGAAATTGTTTTGTGATTTGGGCAAAAAAAACAGGGTTTAAAATTCAGTAATATGGTTACTTTCATGGATATTTTATGTTTCTTATTTTGTTTGATATACTTACTTACGCCTCTTTCGAATCGGACAGGGTTTATAGCGCAATTTTATTTTTCAATACATTTCACGAATGTTTATTAGCAGTTCTCTTCTGTCAATCTCTATCGAGCGTCAAAACATCCTTGTAGAACTGTAGGATAAATGATAAATGATGTTTATTTTGCAAGTAGGTTTTTACAAACACTTTTACACGTCATTTTTTAAAACTAGATGGGGCCGGTGTTTCGTACCTGACTACTCTGAGAAGAAACAGCCGAAACAAACTCAGAGGTCATAGTCTCTTTTAAAGTCCAGACAATCTTGCTCAATTCACATGATGACTATGCAGATTAGTGTCTGAGATGGTCTTTTGAAGAAAGAACCATACAGATTTGAGTGGACCCGTCCAGTCAGTGCAAGCATTTGTCAGTTAACGTGTAGCTCGACTTATAACTCAAGGAGCTCAACGAAACGACGAACAATACCAAAGAAAGGACATTTGGGAAGGTCGCTTATAGTACTCAAACTGCCAGACAGTTGTGGGAAAAAAACAAACAAAAAATAAAAATGTGACCCACATGGTCCCCACGTTCACAATAATCAAATAAAACTAATAACAAATTCTTTTCAAATGAATGTAAATAAAAAACACAAAAATCATTAAATGTCGCAATGATAATAAAATAAAAAAACTAAAATACTTAATAAAATAAGTATTCATGTCAAATCAGTAAATGTCACATAAATACATGTCAAAAAAAATTCAATGTCAGAGTGTATAAAAGAAAGGAATCAATAATAAACAAGCGAAGTCCGAAATTTCGACATTCACAGAGCAAATTTCATTGGAGCAGCTTAATCCCAAGCTTTTTTATCTTCAAGATAGTGATTAACATGATAGTAGGCTTTCAGGCACAGCTTCCGTTTTATAAACGATTTGAATTTATTTAGGCTTAGTGCTTGAATTTGGCTCGGAAGTTTATTGTAAAAGCGTATACATTGGCATCTGAACGTACCTCCTATTTTTTTGAGCCTTGTTGCAGGAACAACAAATTTGTGTTTGTTCCTCGTGTTTATGTTGTGGATATCACTGTATTTTTTAAATAAATTAATATTTTTGTGGGCGTACAAAAGGTTTTCATAAATAAACTGAGAGGGCACAGTAAGAATATTAGTCTCTTTAAATTTTTCTCTGAGGGAGTATCTGGGACTTAATTTAAAAATTGAACGAATTGCCCTTTTTTGCAAAACAAATATTGTCTGAATATCGGCGGCATTGCCCCACAAGAGAATACCGTACGACATCACGCTATGGAAATAACTAAAGTAAACTAAACGGGCTGTCTCTAAGTCAGTTAAATCACGAATTCTTCTAACGGCGAATGCTGCAGAGCTAAGTTTCTTCGACAGTTTGTCTATATGCGGGCCCCACTGAAGCTTGGCATCCAAAGTTATGCCTAAGAAGACTGTGCTATCTTCC
Organism: Xestia xanthographa; assembly: GCA_905147715.2. NCBI lineage: Eukaryota > Metazoa > Arthropoda > Insecta > Lepidoptera > Noctuidae > Xestia > Xestia xanthographa. Next base: position 25,007,681 of record LR990641.1, on the reverse strand, counting down.
GGTTTTAACTCTTCATCCTTAATTAGTACAGTAGTTTCCACTTGTCTTACATGGGGTATCGTAAACTTAATACACTTAGTTTTTTTCTCATTTAGGAGTAGATTATTAACATTAAACCAATTAACGACTTTCGCCAGGGCGCTATTAACATCATCCGTAACTAACTGCTGACGTTTGAGTTTAAATAAAAGAGAAGTGTCGTCTGCAAACAATACTATGTCATGGTTATCCTTTATGAGGTAAGGCAAGTCATTTATATAAATAAGAAACAAAAATGGACCAAGAATTGAGCCCTGGGGTACCCCCATTCTTACTACCGGGAGATCTTTTCCCTTTAACATCAACTCTCTGAATCCTGTCACTCAAATATGAAATAAGAAGAGCCAGGGAGGCGTTACGGATTCCGTAGTGGTGTAGTTTCCTGATTAATGTTTCATGAAGAACACAATCGAAAGCTTTAGATAAATCGCAAAAAATGCCCAAAGCATCGCATTTGTCCTCCCAGGCATTATAAATGTGTCCTAAAAGTTCAACACAATCAGTAGTTGAACGACCCCTTGTAAAACCAAACTGTTAACAACTATGTCACACGTAGTCATTCAGAACTATATCCAATATACTTTATATTTTATTGTAAGTAAAAACATAAAATATTTATTTTAAGAAGCATAACATAATAACGATGCCTTATTTCACTTTTTAATGCCAAACACTAAATTTCATATTCTTTCGTTTGCGCGTATCGAAATACCGTTATTCCGTCTCTTTCTACCAAAAACTTAGGTCACAGTAATGAAATAAGTTTCATTCGTGTTCCATGAATGTTGTATTATACTCGTAGCAATGACCTTAATTTTTGTAAAACCAATCAAGATATACTTGAGGAGTGTATTACAGTTACAGTGCTATAGGAGTGTATTATGTGTTGGTAGTACAAATGAATCAAGAAAGTGTTAAGTACTTTTACTTGAAGTGGTTTGGCAATTTTTAAAGTGCACAAATGCAATTGTAGTATTTAATCACGTTACCTAAAACTGAAGACTAAATTGATTAATTTTCTATTTTTTATGATTCAAAAACTAATTGTTTTGAGAAATAAAATATTTTTCGAACTCACAATAAAAAAAATAAAAGAACTAAATCCCAAATATAGACCCATGTTTAAAATTGTTTGTGTTTTATAAATACTTAAATAAACATCATTTTAAATAAAAAAAATAAATTATAAATAAAATAATCCATATTCCTAATTTTGACCTTGAACCGGCTTGGTGATGCTGTTAAATATTTTTTAGTTTTTCACTTAATGCCTGTCAACATAATCAATCTTAGTGCACAAATGTATTAAATGGGAATTTTTAATGTTTATTTAGCCATTTTGAAAAGGATAATATTACAATATTGAGATATGATGGAATTAAAGTACTATTCTTATGAATAGATGTATATTTCTTTTGTTTTTGTACTGTTTGTTCTTGTCAAAACTTTAAAGCTCTCCAATTTTGTAGTTAGTGGAATTGTGAATTAGGGCATCGATAATATCTTTGTAGACATAATCCAATGACTGCGCGGCTGGCGGGCGCGGACATACCATCATCGTTGGAATTAATCATATTCTCCACACACATCACAACAAACCCACATATTAAGATGTTTATTAATCGCGGATTACTTTGATTTGAATGAATGGCTGAAAAGTTGAAATCAAATAAAACCAAAGCCTAAAGCCCTGCAGTTAGTGTATTCTCTTCTACATTCAATATTTGTATGCATTTACTGATATTCCAACCCAGTTGCTGTTCAAGCTAGAATAGTTTTCTGTGCTGCATAAATATCGAGTGTTTATTTCCAGTATTGGTTTTATTTTTTAAATACTGGGAATTGATCCGTGCTGGTATGTCAGGATTATATTACGTTACTGGCAAGTAATTTTTTATTCGGTTGTATACCTTCATTCTATAAAATACCGAGCTCGTCTAGTCAATGTATATTTTTTTTATGTAACGTTTGTCACTATATTTATTTATTTATTTAATTTTCATGTACAATAGTGGTACATCAAAAGGCATAATATATTCTTGCTTAGTGAATGTTCATGTCACTGGAAATCTGTTTAATTCTTGTATGGAATGCTTCAAGCGTTCAGGCAAAGTATGAAATATAAATTATATACTTTATCTTGGCATTTTTAATAAAACTTTATGTTAGAATGCCTAGGTAATAATGAACATTTAATTTTATTCTTTACCTGAACGTTTTATTCTACAGAATATTATTTGTATTCTATAGAATACCGGATTATACAGGGTGGCAATAAATGAAAATACTAGTAATACTAGTTCACAGGAATATATGTGTAACTAAACTATCCAATAAAACATCGAAATTGTAAAAAATACAAACTAAATAGTATAAAACTGTTACCAAAATACAACATCATTTATAAAAATTGGTTCACTAACCTTAGATATAATTTTCACTAATTCGCGTCTAGCAATAAAATTCAAATTTGGCCAAGGTTTTTTAAGTAGCGAGTTAGTATCATGTGTTTAGTGTTTATACCAATGCGGGGATAGGTGCTAGCCTATTAATCTACATAGAAAATTTTCATTGGTAATAAAAAACAGCTGTTTCCTACAAAAGTACCTACACGGTCAAAATTTTCAATAACTTTTTTTTTTTACAATACCTTTACGGTCAAAATTTATGATAAAGTTTTTTTTTATTACCGTTGAAAAGTTGAGATGTCCTACCACATAATTATAGTGTTCAGAATGATGTAACGAATACGTGGAAACTGTTTGTGCGTCGGTGCTTCCAGCCTGTATATAGAAACAATTTTTTTTTATATTATGTTTTTTCTAATTTTCCAATATTTTTGCAAAAACTTGCACTTCGTATAGTCAAAGTATTCCTTTGCCATATTTGATCCTTAGCAGTGATGCTATTAATGTGTTATTACACTGAGGATGTCTTTTTTTACGACAGAGTGGTTCTATTCCTGGCACTGGCTGAAGCTTTTTCCAAAAACCAAAACAGCAGTATTTTACTTGGTCTTTTTGACCGACTGAGGATGGTAATGTGTTTATGAGCCTACAAGGGGCAATAGATGATTGGGTGAATTACTTGAAATAGGTGATAGTAAACCTAATTTGAAACAATTTAGACACCAATTACTTAGGTTCCATACTGGGTTGTTTTGGAGAAATCAAACTTTTACAGTTTTTAGGAAATTGTCCACCTCTGCACTTTAAACTGCTTATTGTGAGAAATCTACGCCGAGCTAATACTTTTCTGATATCTCATAAACGAAGGATTCCTTCAAAAACCATTTTGCCAAAAAACCCAACTAATACTGAGTAATGCGATACCCCTTGGTAAGACTGTCTGTCAGACTTTCAGGCCACTGAATACTGTCAAAGAACTACAAAAGACAGCCGGTACCAACGGCTTAACGTACTTTCCGGGCCACGGAGGGAACTCTGTTTTAATGTAATGGGTGGCATTCCCGTGGATGCCGTAATTGGTCCGTACCAACCTAGGCAAACGCGGCTTTACCTGAAAATCGATCCAAGTGGCTGGTATTATTTGACAACGTTGGAACCCGAGTGATCTAAGTGACATTTTTTACCAATACTGAGGTTAAGAGGGCCCTTCCCGGCCCGTCTATCGTCAATGCGAGCATGGTCGAAAAGCTTATTGTTTCATCCAGAGCCACAGCGGTGGTATTCTTTCAACTGCCCTGTCTTACCTAGCCCCGAAAACGCACTACTCGTCACTAGCGCACCTTGTACCGCATAACACGAGGACATTGAATGAAAGACATTGAAAGTGTTCGAAAGTTTATAAAAGTTGTTCCAGGAAATACGTGTTTTTGAATAACTCTTAGAAGTTTGGGAAATAAATATTTGTCACTTAGAATCTTCACTACATTTGCAAGGCTTCTATTAGGATATTTTCTTTACTTTTACAATTTATGAGTACGTTATGAACGGCCAAAGTTGAGGTAAAATTTGTGCAAAACGGCAATTTTTGCAGGCTTAAAGTGAATTTGTTTCAACCAATTTTTATTTTTGGCTTCAATAGAAGCCTAGAAATAGTGCACAAGATACATATCAGTGCAAAAAAATTAAAGATATATGTGTAACAACGGCATAATCACGCACGAGCGTTTGTCAAAATTCTCGCGAAAAGTATGGCGGGTTGGCCGCTCTTAATACACAATCGCATAGAAAAATCATAATTCTTTCATGCCCCACTCTAAGTGCTGTTCAGTGCTTTGTTCCTTGATGGGATCACAACATGTCACTATAGAATTGGTGCAGTCTGCAAAGTGAAGGCCATGCCACACTGATCTAAGTAATGAGGTGCAATTACATTTGTATTGATTGACTGACGTTTCGAGAGGCGGATCAATCGAGATTTAGGTGGATGGAGAGCACTGTTTGAACAGGAATATCAACTTTGTTTGCAATGGCTCAAATGTTAACTATGCAGAAAACCATGAAAGGTAATAAATAATAGATAGATAATAAAGGCATGAAGGTAGAATAACAAATAATTTTCATAATTATAACATATTATTTCTGGCAAGTGTTTGTCACACCCTTATTTAACTAGTTGTGTTACAAGTTCCAAGTAATAGGGAGCGTTCCTATATTCATTAACATTAACCACCGGGTGATTGTAACTTAAAGTACTATCGGTGTCTTTTCCGCCTGACCATTTTAAAATGTTTTCGCTTAAATCATGCGGAGGCGCCGAGCGGGGCTACAGAGCGTTTTTATGTTGCGAGTGGAAGCAAAAATGAGCTTAGTGGTGGTCAGGCGGGAGTGTCCTCGATAGTACCTGGCCTGCATATTGCATAGCTCAAGAGATCAACAAAATCGAGACGAGGAAGACGTGTTTTGAAAAAACTGGCTACCTGATTTTATTAAAATATTAGTGCTTACATTTCAGAAAGCCAATGAAACTAGGAAGTCTTTACTGTAGTTTATACGTCAAGTGCCATACATTTATTTGAGAAAAATCTGTCTCGAAAGACAATCCCTTGTTATAAGAATATCTCAGAACAAGAACTTTACTGTGCTTTATTTCCGATTTACTACGCTTGATTTCATAAGTTATGAATATTTATTTAACAATAGTTTTCAGTGGCTGTATTGTTTCGTCCGTGAGCTATAAGAAAAGACTCAGTTTTAATTCCGTCCGACCGTCGTTGCTGAGAAATCCACGACGGTCAGGACTTTGGACTTTGGTGGAAAGTTACTTTTTTTACAAATTATCGGTAAAGATACGGGGTTAAAAATGTTGCTAAATAGGTCTAGTATCCAATTCAAGGAATGCTCCCAATTACTAATTTACCCGTATTTAAGCGAAAAAAAAAAACCTAAAATAACTGCAGTGGGGCTTTACTGAGACATTTTAAAACGTTACATTATTTTTATGTTACTTACCTTCGATCAATAATCGAAGTTACTTACACTTTATTATGAACATGAAACACATTTATGTACCTTTACGATGGCGTAGACAGAATATAATCAGATAAATATAAGTAGGTATCTATGAAAAACATGTTTTTTAAGAATGTCACTTGTATGGTGTATGTACATAGAATAGAGTAGTATTTTTGTTTAAGTAGGTAAGTACTTATCTAAATTCGATTTGATATTTTATATTTAGGACAAAATATTCATTTTTTTAAATCAACTACAAGTTGTTATCCAAAGAAGTAGCATCAAATTCGAAATTCGGTCACGTCGCAGAAAAGCCCTTTTCGACCTAAACTTGCAGTAAGTCGTCCGGCCTGCTTCGCGCATGTCAAAATGAGCCCGCCGCCAGAATGCGTCAAGAATGATGCTAAGGGTGCTCGTTGATGTGATTTTAAATGTAAAAATTGGTGAGTGGATGTAGAGTTCCCTGTTCCCGATGATTTAATGATAAAATCCTTCCTTCCAGAAGATTTTCCTATTAGCATGAATTCGTGGCAAAGCACTACAGAATTTCCGCACTTTCCTCTGTCGCATGATATATTTATTGATAGAAAATGGACTAATCAACTACTGCTGATTTAAGACACTGACAGTAAAACTGATAGCGATTTCCTTAACCTACTCCTCCACAGTAAATTTACCTGTACAACACATTATAATATTTTGCAACAAAGTAAATATTGTTAAGACCGACCTTTCTTCGAAGCGTATACTGGATCGGCTAATGTCGCTCCAGGCACTCATGGATCTTCCGCGGCCCTTATGGTAGGCTGCGGTGGCCACTGCGGAGACTGTAGGTCGCCGCTCCAACTCGACTTCAGGTGGAAAATTGACTTTAGTTGAGCCGCGTGAAGACGGCCCTTCCACGGATTCGCCACCTCCTGAGAGTTCCATTTCAAAAGCGGCGTACTCGGGTGCTTCGTCAGGATCTCCTTCACTGCCGTCGCTCGCCGCCGAGAGCGCCTCATACCCGTAGCCAGGGCGGGCGCCAGCGGCGGCGCCGCCGGCTGCGCCGCCCACGCTGCGAACGCACTCCGGGGCTGCTGCCAGCCTCGGCGAAGCTTCGATGCGACTCAATGACGCCGCTTTTACTGATTGTCCTCGGATATTTAATGGCGAACCTCGCGCAGGCAAATGGTTTGAGTAACGTAATTTGCTGTGACGGAACGTGGTGAAGCTTTATTCCGTCTATTAAATAAATAACAATAACACACAAACGTTTTAGCTCTAAGTCACTAAGAATTTTTATATATTTCTGATATGTTTTTCACTAATATATATCATTCCACTTTACACTGAACTATAAGTCCGCGCTCTGTTAGTTTGTATGACAAATTGATTTCAGAACGTCGTAATGCGTTAATAATATTAATTCAGACGTGATTTTAAATTTACCGCAACCAACCAGTCGATCACAACAAACGTGCACAGTTCTCACTTATCTCAAAATGTATCGTACCGCGTTTCTTGAGGTTTGACCCGTATGTAACACTAAGATTAATAATTCGGGATGATGAAGAAAACGTCAAATAGAGGTCAACTATACCATGGCCTAAATCCCAACGTCCCCTGCGCTCTTCGACTAGTGACCTTTATGCCGCCAAGCGGTAGATATCAGGTTTTGTTAATGGGGGTGGCTAAACAATAAAGCGTATAGATACTACGTTTCATACATAAGGTGGATGTCGTGAAGTGAGCAAGGTATGGAAGTATAGGAGTGAAGTGCGCCCAGGGAGCAGCCGGGCGGGGCGGATCGATGCGGCCACCAAGCTGCCCTCTCGTAGTACGAGCTGCCGCCGCAGCGCCCTTGTGTCCCTGCCCATAAATAATACCTATTGGATTATTACTGTCTTAAAATTGATTGTTACTTAATATTGATTTTCAACTCAATCCACACTTATTTAAAATTACTTTTTTATTACTAAATCAAACTCGAAACTTCTTAACGCTATTCATAAATGCCGCCAAGCTCCGTTTTGTCGATTAGAACGATATGTCTTTTATATTTATTAAAGACAATACGGCGATCTAAGATAGAAGATAAATTTACTTCACGGTAAATTCTAATAGACAGAAATTATCGACTGCCTGTCCGTCTTCGAGAGATCTGCCTCCCGTATCTGAAATTTAAAATTTCAGAAAGCCCCTATAACCACAGTTATTGTTCTCCATCTTAAGCGGCTGATGACATTGTTCTGGTGAATATTATATGCAAAATAGGGACTTTTAAAAAAGGTACCTATTTGTCTTTCCCCTAAATCTTTCATCTAATGCTTAACAGTTTCGAATAAGATTGAATTTACGACTAAAAATGTCAAGACTGCAAACCATAACTCGTCAGGCAAACAAATCGTTAACTCGTCGAACTGAGTAATGATCTTGAATAATAGATGCCCCATGCCCATGCTGTTGAAAGGTAACTGCTTTCCAATCGATACAAATTTATTAACATATTTACACGGTAACTTTGTTTCACGAGTTGTCAATACATAGTACAACAATAATACGAGTATGTGAATAATGCGGTCAAGGTCAAACAGGACAGAAGCACGGCCAGGTGGATTAAAATGGAAATGGTAACTTAATTTAGCTATTTTATATTATATGTTTTTAACAATTGATTATTATTTTACTTCGCTAATGTTTTTTTAGAGTTCTGTACAAAAAATGAAAATAACGGAACCCCTATAGGATCACTCGTGCGTGTGTCTGTCTGTCCGTGCATCTGTCTGCCTGTCCGTCCGTCTGTCACAGCTAATTTTCTCCGAATTTACTGGACCACATCAGGTAAAATTTGGTAGGATGGTGTATTCCTATGACCCGAACACAGATGTGTAAATATTTTTTTTTTTTAAATAAGGGTGATTTTTGGGGGACTAATTAGGAAATTTAAAAAAAAGTTTTGCAAACCTTACTGTGTCATATATCAAATGAAAGGGCTCGTTGAGGGTTGTATGAGGATCTCGAATATATTTTTGTTGTTATTGTAAAATAAAGAGTTTTCTTTTTATTCATGAAGGAAGACGAAAATTGTCCATTCCCCCCCTGATCTCTGAAACTACTGAGCCTAAAATTTTGAAAAAAATACAAAATATAGTATATTGCTTGTAGATTTCAGGAAAACCTATACGAATTCTATCAAATGAAAATAAAGTAGTAAACTCAATATAATACGTTCTCTTACGGAAAATAGTTCACCTACACACCACGAGATAGCGCTAGCAGTAGTTAACTCGCGTCTTACTGTGAGGGTTTCAAATGTGATAAATTTTGTATTAATTTAAAAAGCACCGTAAAAATATTTATAACAAACTAAAAAAAATAAAGAAAAAGTTACTATTCACCTCAAAAATTAAAAACAATTTTGGAATCTTGAAAAAAGAAAGCAAAATATAGTTCATCTGAAAATAACATGGTAGAATCTCAAAAAATATTTTTTGTTGTATTCTCCAAAGGCTTTTAAATCTAAAGAAACTTAATTTGATAGAACTGGTTTCAAGAAAATTTCTTACGAACTACAAAAGTTATTATATTTTTAAATGAATGAAATTTTACAACTTCTGAATTAATTATAATAGAAACTTAAAGCCATGTTGAACTTAACTTTATTTTAAATAAAAAGTTCTATAATTGATATCGTTTCTAATGGTATGCTACATGTCATAAAAAACAATTCATTATGTAGTCAAAATATTAGTTACGAGAGTCAGGGTTAAGAAAAGACTTATTAAGGTTATTATGTTTTTATAAACTAAAGTTATAAATCTTGTTCAAATTTGATTCAAATTAACCCCATATTTATTTAGTGCCAATTAAAGGAAACATTTCGGGTTTTTTTTTCAATAAAATAAAAACATATGTAACCAACCGTGACATTTGGGACATAGGATGTATTAGACCTAGCTAATGACCTCCTAAACCCCTGGCAAAATTGTGTCCGTCCATGCGCCAAACACTATCAAAACTATTTAGAGTAAGACGTGTAGCAACCTCTATCAACCTCTATTCCGCATACAGAAATGCTTGAAAAAAAAATACTATCTGTTGTTGAAAAACCTGAATACGGTCGTTGCAATCAATACAGGATAATAAAAAGCGTTGCATATAAATCAAATAGGAAAATATCTGTGCTAGGATTACCTCCGTTGTACTTAAACGAGGGACATATTGAGGGAAGGTATTCAGTATTCGATTCTCGTCCCAAATATGTAAAAAAATCTATAATTTTAATTTGTGACGTAATTGTCTAATAAAATACATTATTCATGGACACTGAGCGCGGCAAGAAGTGAACTTCAAATCATTTCTTCAGTACCTGTAGTTGGTGTTGGTGCCAGTTAAGATGAGAATAACGGTCACTGACCCACCTACATTTATTAAACGTTATCTTCAATATTCTTTGTAATGAAAAACGATACTTACTTTTTTTGGTTCGTACGAAGATATATTAGGGAAAGGGCAACGACCGCTATTCTCATCTTAACTGGCACCAACTATAGTAGTAGTAGTACCTAGTAATACCTGCCTAGTAGTAGTACAGTCACGAACTATAAATGATGAGCCACTTGCCACCATTCGTATTTTAGCCGTGTAATGCAAATCGGGTTTAGTCGGTTATATTCGTACTTAGTACAGAGTGACTACCTAAAGTCGACGAATTGCAGGTGTAGCAACCGTAACCTATAAGCGACAATATTGTTTTAGCGTAACGTTGGCGTACGGAGAAATTTTATCTTTTCTAACATCGACATTTCAACTGTCACTCTGGCTAAGGACTATTTCTTCAAAGGAGGTTTGTATCAAATAGATTGGGATACACGTCAGCACCATTGTATGGTTTTATCATTGACAACATAAAAGTCATTTTTCAACCTCTATGGATAAGACTATTTCCGATTATTAGTAATGTGTCATTTTGTTTCCGAGCATTCGGTTTGAGTTCGTGTTTAATTGTGTAATCTCGTGAATGTATACAACTGCAAAATTGGAAATCTTGAAAGTGGCTTATCAATTATAGTCCGTGACTGTACCTAGATATTTTTGTATACACGTTGCGAGACTTGCGAAATTTTTGGTATGGTTCAATCTGTTATTTATCAGTGTTTTTTTTTTGTTCATATTTTTATTAGTATCATGTAAGCATGCACTTAGCGGGTTTGAATACGTCTCTCGTTTTTCATGTCTAACATGCTTTTTAGTCTCACTTTGGTCGTATAAGTGTCATTGGTGGTTCGTTCGTTTACTTTCGAGTTCTATCCTCGTTTGTTTGTTTTGGCCGTGTGGTATCCGGCAGAGTAGAATAGAACCAACCCATTACACTCACGGGTGTCGTATAAGGCGACTAATGTCTGAGGCAGAACACCTTGCGCCTCCGTAGACCAGAGAATGGGCAGCAGCGTTTTCTGTTAGTCTTTCATCACTGCGATCTCCAATCCGCCTGCCAAGCGTGGAGATTATGGCAAATTCCTCCCATCATGGAGAGGCTTATGTCCAGCAGTGGACGTTATGGGCTGTTGTTGTAGTTGTTTGTAAATTCTTCTAAAATGTTTGTTCTTGATTTAGCTGCATGAAAGGCTGTATAATATTTAATATAAGAAGTGTGACCATTAGTTCGTTTACTTCATGTACCTATATCTAAATTGTATGTTTAAATTTAAATAGGAATAATAAAATAATATTTGCAGTCGGGTTATTGATATTTAAAATTATGTTACTTGTTTAAAATCATTATTGTAAAAAAACTTACTCCTTTAAACCAACAGTTTTTGCGCAGTGTCACTAGATAGCGCTGTCAGAAATTAATACGCGCTACGGTTTGTTTTGCGTAGTTTCATTATGTAATACTAGCTGTTGCCCGCGGCTTCGCCCGCGTGAAGTTCGGTAACTGTCCCACTGGATCATACTAAATGGATAATAGTGTCCTCCATGTTAATCCAGGTTATAAACTATCTATGTGCCACATTTCATAATCATCACAATTATTATTATCACAATCACCATCACTATCACAACCGCCATCATTATCACAATCTCCATCACTATCACTATCACAATCACAATCACCATCACAATCCCCATCACCATCACTATCACAGTCACCATCATAATCACCAATTATCATCATTAACACAACCACCATAATTACCACAATCATTATCACAATCACCATCACAACCACCATAACAATCACAATCACCATCACTATCACAATCACAATCACCATCACAATCCCCATCACTATCACAATCACAATCACAATCACCATCACAATCCCCATCACTATCGCTATCACAATCACTATCACAATCACCATCACCATCACCATCACAATCACCATCAAAATAACTATCACAATCACCATCATCGTTATCACAATAATTATCATCGTAATCACAGTCATTATCACACTCACCATCACCATCACTATCTCAATCACCATTACAATCACCATAACAATCACAATCACCATCACTATCACAATCACTATCACAATCACCATCACCATCACAATCACCATCAAAATAACTATCAGAATCACCATCATCGTTATCAAAATAATTATCATCGTAATCACAGTCATTATCACACTCACCATCACTATCTCAATCACCATCACAATCACCATCACAATCGCCACCACAATCACCATCACAATCACCATCACAATAACCATCACAATCACCATCACTACCACCATCACAATCACCATCACAATCACCATCACAATCACCATCACAATCACCATCACAATCACCATCACAATCACCATCACAATCACCATCACAATCACCATCACAATCACCATCACAATCACCATCACAATCACCATCACAATCACCATCACAATCACCATCACAATTACCATCACAATCACCATCACAATCACCATCACAATCACCACCACTCTCAGAATAACTATCACAATCATCATCACCATCACAATCATCATCAAAATCAGTATCACAATCACCATCATCGTTATCACAATCATTATCATCGTAATCACAATCGCTATCATCATTATCACAATCACTATCATCGTAATCACTACCATTATCATCGTATTCACAATCATCATCATCACAATCTCCATCCTCGTCATCACAATCATTATAATCGTAATCATAATCATTATCATCGTAATCCCAATAACTATCATCTTAATTACAATCATCATGATCACAATCGCCATCACTATCTCAACCACAATCATTATCACAATCACCATCATTATCACAATCACCAACACTATCACAATCAAAATCACAATCACCATCACCATCACAATCACCATCACCATCACAATCACCATCACCATCACAATCACCATCACAATCACTACCCTCGTTATCACAATCATTATCATAGTAAACACAATAATCTACATCATTATAACAATCACCATCACTGTCACAATCACAATCACAATCACCATCGCTATCACCATCACAATCACTGCCACTTTCACAATCACCATCACTATCACCATCACAATCACCATCAAAATCACTATCACAATCACCATAATCGTTATCACAATCATTATCATCGTTATCACAATCATTATCATCTTAATCACAATCATCATCATCACAATCTCCGTCCTCGTTATCACAACCATCGCTTTCACCATCACAATCACCAACACTATCACAATCACCATCACTGTCACAATCACCATTACAATCACAATCACTATCACCATCATCGTTATCACACTTATTATCATTGTAATCACAATCATCATCATCGTTATCACAATCATCATAATCATCATCGTAATCACAATCATTATCATCGTAATCAAAATCATCATCATCACAATCATCGTCATCATTATCACAATCATCATCATCGTAATCACAATCATTATCATCTGGATCTCAAAATAAATGCCATTTTCGTAATCAGCACCCCTGATAATCTCGGTATCGACACCCATATTGATTTTTAGACATTTCAACCCCATCGCACCCCAACAGGGAATGGTAGTATTTTAGGTCTGCCACATTAAATCTTAAAATCGTTGTTTTTGTAATACACCCGACCCAATTCACCATAAAAATAATAACTATGTTGAATTTCAGGCTTTGTTACCCCATTTCCCCCTTTAGGGGTTGAATTCTGAAAAAAAAAACTGAAACACAAACGTTAATTTATTTATCGATAGGAGTACTCCTGTTAAGTTTCGAATAAAGTAGTCTAACTAATCTTATTTCCCCACGTAATCTTTGGACTCCCGTTCCAACCCCTAAGGGGGTGAATTTTGATAAATCCTTTCTTAATGCACCCCTAAACCTCATAAAGAACCTTTGTGCCAAATTTGGAATCTCTAGACTCAGCGGTTTGGGCTGTGCATTGATTTTTATACTTTGTCACCCCATTTCCCCCTCTTAGGGGTTGAATTTTGAAAAAACCTGAAACCCGTTTCTACTCATTTATCAATAGGAGCACTCCTGTGAAGTTTCGAATAAAATAGTCTAACTAATCTTGTTTTCCCATACAAACTTTGGAGTCCCACTTAACCCCTTTAGGGGATGAATTTTGAAAAATCCTTTCTTAGTGCACCCCTAGACTATATAAGGAACCTACTTGCCAAATTTGGAATCTGTAGACCCAGCGGTTTGGGCTGTGCGTTGATAGATGAGTCAGTCAGTCAGTCAGTCAATCAGTCAGTCAGTCAGTCAGTTTCTTCTTTTATATATTTAGACTAGCTGTTGCCCGCGGCTTCGCCCGCGTGTAGTTCGGTAACTGTCCCACTGGATCATACTAACTAAAGGGATAATAGTGTCCTCCATGTTAATCCAGGTTATAAACTATCTATGTGCCACATTTCATAATCATCACAATTATTATTATCACAATCACCATCACTATCACAACCGCCATCATTATCACAATCTCCATCACTATCACTATCACAATCACAATCACCATCACAATCCCCATCACAATCACTATCACAGTAACCATCATTATCATCAATTTCATCATTAACACAACCACCATAATTACCACAATCATTATCACAATCACCATCACAACCACCATAACAATCACAATCACTATCACAATCACCATCACAATCCCCATCACTATCGCTATCACATCACAATCCCCATCACTATCGCTATCACAATCACTATCACAATCACTATCACCATCACCATCACAATCACCATCAAAATAACTATCACAATCACCATCATCGTTATCACAATAATCATCATCGTAATCACAGTCATTATCACACTCACCATCACCATCACTATCTCAATCACCATCACAATCACCATTACAATCACCATAACAATCACAATCACCATCACTATCACAATCACAATCACAATCACTATCACAATCACCATCACCATCACAATCACCATCAAAATAACTATCACAATCACCATCATAGTTATCACAATAATTATCATCGTAATCACAGTCATTATCACACTCACCATCACTATCTCAATCACCATCACAATCACCATCACAATCACCATCACAATCACCATCACAATCACCATCACAATCACCATCACAATCACCATCACAATCACCATCACAATCACCATCACAATCATTATCACAATCACCATCACAACCACCATAACAATCACAATCACCATCACCCTCACAATCACCATCACAATCACCATCCCAATGACCATCACAATCACCATCACAATCACCATCACAATTACCATCACAATCACCATCACAATCACCATCGCTATCACCATCACAATCACCACCACTCTCAGAATAACTATCACAATCATCATCACCACCACAATCATCATCAAAATCAGTATCACAATCACCATCATCGTTATCACAATCATTATCATCGTAATCGCAGTCATTATCACACTCACCATCACCATCACTATCTCAATCACCATCACAATCACCATCACAATCACCATTACAATCACCATAACAATCACAATCACCATCACTATCACAATCACAATCACTATCACAATCACCATCACCATCACCATCACAATCACCATCAAAATAACTATCACAATCACCATCATAGTTATCACAATAATTATCATCGTAATCACAGTCATTATCACACTCACCATCACTATCTCAATCACCATCACAATCACCATCACAATCACCATCACAATCACTATCACAATCACCATCACAATCACCATCACAATCACCATCACAATCACCATCACAATCACCATCACAATCACCATCACAATCACCATCACCATCACAATCACCATCACAATCACCATCACAATCACCACCACAATCACCATCACAATGACCATGATAATCGCCATCACAATCACCATCACAATCACCATCACAATTCCCATCACAATCACTATCACAATCACAATCACCATCACAATCCCCATCACCATCACTATCACATTCACCATCACAATCCCCATCACCATCACTATCACAGTCACCATCATTATCACCGATTATCATCATTAACACAACCACCATAATTACCACAATCATTATCACAATCACCATCACAACCACCATAACAATCACAATCACCATCACCCTCACAATCACCATCACAATCACCATCCCAATGACCATCACAATCACCATCACAATCACCATCACAATTACCATCACAATCACCATCACAATCACCATCGCTATCACCATCACAATCACCACCACTCTCAGAATAACTATCACAATCATCATCACCATCACAATCATCATCAAAATCAGTATAACAATCACCATCATCGTTATCACAATCATTGTCATCGTAATCACAATCGTTATCATCATTATCACAATCACTATCATTGTAGTCACAATCATTATCATCGTTATCACAATCATCATAATCACAATCATCATCATCGTAATCACAATCATTATCATCGTAATCAAAATCATCATCATCACAATCATCATCATCATTATCACAATCATCATCATCGTAATTACAATCATTATCATCTGGATCTCAAAATAAATGCCATTTTCGTAATCGGCACCCCTGATAATCTCGGTATCGACACCCATATTGATTTTTAGACATTTCAACCCCATCGCACCCCAACAGGGAATGGTAGTATTTCAGGTCTGCCACATTAAATCTTAAAATCGTTGTTTTTGTAATACACCCGACCCAATTCACTATAGAAATAATAACTATGTTGAATTTCAGGCTTTGTTACCCCATTTCCCCCTTTAGGGGTTGAAATCTGAAAAAAAAAACTGAAACACAAACGTTAATTCATTTATCGATAGGAGTACTCCTGTTAAGTTTCGAATAAAATAGTCTAACTAATCTTATTTCCCCACGTAATCTTTGGACTCCCGTTCCAACCCCTAAGGGGGTGAATTTTGAAAAATCCTTTCTTAATGCACCCCTAAACCTCATAAAGAACCTTTGTGCCAAATTTGGAATCTCTAGACTCAGCGGTTTGGGCTGTACATTGATTTTTATACTTTGCCACCCCATTTCCCCCTCTTAGGGGTTGAATTCTGAAAAAACCTGAAACCCGTTTCTACTCATTTATCAATAGGAGCACTCCTGTTAAGTTTCGAATAAAATAGTCTAACTAATCTTGTTTTACCCATACAAACTTTAGATTCCCGTTTAATCCCCTTAGGGGTTGAATTTTGAAAAATCCTTTCTTAGTGCACCCCTAGACCACATAAGGTACCTACTCGCCAAATTTGGAATTTCTAGACTCAGCGGTTTGGGCAGTGCATTGATTTTTATACTTTACCACCCCATATCCCCCTCTTAGGGGTTGAATTCTGAAAAACCCTGAAACCCGTTTCTACTCATTTATCAATAGGAGCACTCCTGTGAAGTTTCGAATAAAATAGTCTAACTAATCTTGTTTCCCCATACAAACTTTGGAGCCCCGTTTAACCCCCTTAGGGGGTGAATTTTGAAAAATCCTTTCTTAGTGCACCCCTAGACCACATAAGGAACCTACTTGCCAAATTTGGAATCTGTAGACCCAGCGGTTTAGGCTGTGCGTTGATAGATGAGTCAGTCAGTCAGTCAGTCAGTCAGTCAGTCAGTCAGTCAGTTTCTTCTTTTATATATTTAGATAGCGAGTTCAACCAAAGGTTGTTTTTTCATGGTATAAAGAAACTTCGCTCACGGTCGACTCCTTACGGTGCACGATATTATTGCTGTTACGGTTTTACGACTTGGTGAAATGTGCCATGTAAAAAAAAAATTAAAGAAAAATATTATTTTCATTTATTTATCAAAAATGTCTTCTGTTCGTAATTATCTGTTGGATAATGCTAGATAATATGCTGAAGAAGATGTCGTGAAGGGTTTAATTCCTTGCTTAAAGAAGTTCATGGGTATGAAAATCGAAATGTTTTCGAGATAACAATAGACGAATTAAGCGAGAGAGCTCGTCCAGTTGACCCAAATTCTAATTTTATTTAGGTCTTGTTGAGGCCTGAATCATGTCTAACACGCTCAAAGTTTGATTTGTAATTTGTATTTTTTTGTATGCAATTGAAGTGAAATACAGTCAAATTATTTGAAAAAACTGTTTCCATACAATATATTATATCTATTTCATTACAGATATTGTAATACTTACATTTCACTACATTTATCATTTCTTTTTTAGGGTTCCGTACCCAAAGGGTAAAAACGGAACCCTATTACTAAGACTTCGCTGTCTGTCCGTCTGTCCGTCTGTCTGTCACCAGGCTGTATCTCATGAACCGTGACAGCTAGACAGTTGAAATTTTCACAGATGATGTATTTCTGTTGCCGCTATAACCACCACACCACAACAGCCCATAACGTCCACTGCTGGACATAAGCCTCTCCCATAAGGGGAGGAATTTGCCGTAATCTCCACGCTTGGCAGGCGGATTGGAGATCGCAGTGATGAAAGACTAACAGAAAACGCTGCTGCCCATTCTCTGGTCTACGGAGGCGCAAGGTGTTCTGCCTCAGACATTAGTCGCCTTATACGACACCCGTGAGTGTAATGGGTTGGTTCTATTCTACTCTGCCGGATACCACACGGCTGAACAACAAATACTAAAAACAGAATAAAATTAATATTTAAGGGGGCTCCCATACAACAAACGTGATTTTTTTTGATAATAGTACGGAACCCTTCCTGCGCGAGTCCGACTCGCACTTGGCCGGTTTTTTATCTTTTTATTAATTTTGGTTTTTCGTTTTAGGTAATATATTTTCTTGTTATGACATTTACGTCTGAGTTGTCAAGCTGTCACTACTTATTCTTTTAATTTTCTTACCAGCCTATTCATTGAAGGTTGCATTAGGATTGTATAAACAAAACTCATTTTATATCGATATGTCTACTGACTAACGGTATTCTACTATAAATAGTATACACTCTCAGATTTTATCGGGGAGGTTTTAATACATCTTGGCTGATTACACCTGGCAGGTGAGAGGTGATAATTATGTCAACAACAACTTGAAATCAAAAAAAGATTTTGGAAGTGAAGAAAATTTTGGAACATCGCTGAGATTTCCATATAAAAGGGACCGCTGGCGCAGCCCCATCAGTTGATATCTGGGTTCTGATAGGGAAGCATCTTTACTACAAAATTTTACGTCTGGGTTCTGATGAAGAACCATCGTCTCCGCTGCTTAAAGTTCACATACTAAAAGTGAACAGTGATAGAGACTGATCTTCACGCCTACACTACGAAACTGATCTTCACGCCTACACTACGAAGCTGATCTTCACGCCTACACTACGAAGCTGATCTTCACGCCTTACACTTCAAAGCTGACCTTCACGCCTATACTGCGAAGCTGATCTTCACGCCTGTAGAGCTGCCCTGGCCTGACGCCGTTTCAAGTACTGTACTTTAAAACCTCCTCTTCCTTCCAGATAGTGTGTTAAGTAGGTCTGTTTAGTGTTGCCACCTTAGCCCTTTTCGGGCTAGATCTAGCACTTTTTACTTTCCCTTTTCAAGCGATACGAAAACTTCGCACCTCGATTATGTAGTACAAATTTTGTCAGTTCACACTTTATAATCACTAATTGGGTATATTATGGTTTTGTTATGGTCATATGTGAATGTTTTGAAAGTTCAGTAGGTAACAAAATAAAAAATGACGGATATACCAATCCAAAATAAGACTGTTTACAAACAACATTATAAAAAACCGGCCAAGTGCGAGTCGGACTCGCGCACGAAGGGTTCCGTACCAACTATTATAAAAAAATCACGTTTGTTGTATGGGAGCCCCCTTAAATATTAATTTTATTCTGTTTTTAGTATTTGTTGTTATAGCGGCAACAGAAATACATCATCTGTGAAAATTTCAACTGTCTAGCTGTCACAGTTCATGAGATACAGCCTGGTGACAGACAGACAGACAGACGGACAGACAGCCAAGTCTTAGTAATAGGGTTCCGTTTTTACCCTTTGGGTACGGAACCCTAAAAAGAGTGGGGTAACTTGAAATACTCGTTCAAATTGGCTAAGAACACAGATGTCAATCAGCCATTAAATTCTTCTGCTTCGGCACATACAATTTTGGAAGATTCTGATGAAGCCTCTGATTTTTAACCATTTAATATAATTAGATTTTGCACTTTCTTAAAAAAACTTTACTTAATACGTTTCAAATAAACAATTTGTAACCCTTGGCATTTGTATTTATGTTTTTAGCCCTTTCTAGCACCTCTTTTGATGGCAAAATTTGCTAAATCTAGCTCATTCTAGCTTGTCCGACTGCCCCTTTTCAAAAACCAAGGTGGCAACACTGGGTATGTTTTGATAAAGTAACTGTGTTTATTAATTGTTCGGTCTGCTTTACCTTTTTTTTTTTTAAGAGTAAGTGTACACGACAACATTCAAGAAGAAGAAATCATATTTCCTATTGTACAAAAACAGACTAATTATATCGATTGCATTAGGGCTTGATCCATATAACTTTAAATTTGTTGTTCAGTCTTTATGGGCTCAAACTTTAAATATTCTTACAACACATGTGCTAACATATTTTTTGTCTTCAGTTATCAATCGTAGAGCGTCCCTCAAACAAATATAATGGCACTAAGTTAGATCGAAAACGTAATGCTGAAAGAGAGAAAAAAAAGGCACCAGAAAATAAATTTCTTATGAAACTTCAGGATAATCCGATTTTTCCTACGTTCAAAGTTCTCCTACATATACCTAGTAATTGCAGTTCTGTGAAAAGCGTTTAGCTTATTACTTGTCAAGAAAATCGCCAACGATAGCAGAAAATAATCTTAAACGAAAAAGATTGTCGAGATGTAATGATGGACTGTATTACGGAACTCCGAAGTTTAAAACTCCGATGTACGTTATTCAGAATGTTCGTTATCACGAAGTACGTTACTCCGAAAGTACGCTATGACGAATTACGTTATTCAGAATGTTCGTCATCGCGAAGTACGTTATTCCGAAAGTTTACTATGACGAATTACGTTATTCAGAATGTTCATTATCGCGAAGTACGTTACTCCGAAAGTTTGCTATGACGAATTACTTCATTCAGAATGTTCATCATCGAGATTCTGAGAGAGTATTTCGCTTTTAGTTTGATAGCTAGTGTATTTACCTAAAGTACATTTTTTTAGAGTGCAAAAGTGTGGAAGCACTCACACTAAATTTCTACACTTTTGGTATTTTTTTTTTTTTTTTGTGGGTGTAACAATACCCTTAACGAAGCCGAAAGATAATAAGGTACTTATTCTCTCCGTCATTGCGATCATATCGATAGACTATACCTAGACTATACCTGGGAAACTTCTAGTTACGGAGATATTGGAGGTCAAAGTTTCAACTTTCTCAACAGTTTTTGGTTTCTTAATACTATACTTTTTTTTTAATTACCTCCATGATCCATTAACTATTCAATACATCCATCAGCATAATGTTTTGCGTGCGTTACTTTGAGTTTTACCATATTTCCCAGAATTATTTTTTGCAAAGGGTTACTTAGTTTGATGTATAGAATGCTTGGTTGACGGTTTTGTGAAGGGTCCGTTTACACCCTGTATATTTATTTCTTGATTTCGATTAATTAAATTAAGGCGATTACAACAGCTAAATTAGCAACTCTATTTGTGGTGGTTCAAACTTTGAGTGAAAGACTATTAGAATAAAGTTCTAATCAGCTTGCACTACAAAGTGGTTGTTACGTCAGTCACTGCGGGCCGAATAGTGCGAAATGACTGGTTTTTTGCGATTTACAAAAAAACTTATGATTGGACTAAAAAAATAAAACACTACGATGCTAATAATGTTGCTTGTAGAATTATTTGCCAAAAATCAGAATAATCGTATGTATTTAAGTACGGTTTTTACTCGTTAAAAGAAATTTTTAGAGATAAGTTCGTGTTTTTTTTCTATCGAATAAAATTAGTTGTATTATGTTTTTTAAAAACACTATCGTACTAGCTTAGATCCTGTAGAATATCATATATTTTTCTGGTTTTGTTTATTGCAGTGAATCATATGCTTTTTTGCATTATATAACTCGCGTTTAGCTCATGTAATCACCTTAATGGAAACACGTAAAAATAATTTAATAGGTATGCATCCAGATTGTTGTGATATCAAAATATACTCTGAACTACCACAAAGACCTCTTTAGTAATATCTATGATTAAGTTCTCTTTGGTAAACTGGTGTAATGTCGTTATAGAGGGCAGTGACAGGCCTTCAAACAATTTTCAAATTGATATTACTTAAGCCATTGCGTTTGTGCATTACAATCTATAATTCTGTGTTTTATTCTGCGAACATGCAAGTTCGTTGCGAATTCGTGAAATCACGTAAAAGTAAAGACCAGTTGCTGCAAGATGGATTTTAATATACTTTAAATAAAAAATGCGACAATACATATTACTGGAATTGCATTCGAAGAACGTCTTCGAGTTGTGGTGCTGCGGCAGTTACAAAAAAGGTCGAAGATAATCACTACATTAGTAAACTAAACGGCGTCTCACACCTCTATGAAACAAACCAAGATGCTACGAAGACGAATGTTGTAAGGGCTTCATTAAAAAAAAAAGAGCTGGGGAAAGTTTTGATCGGCCTGGGCAAATTATCCAAAAAACCCAACAAGAAATACCAACCAAATTACGGACTAATTATTTAATTTTATGTTATGTTTATATTTAGTACAGAGAAAAGTGTTTATTTCGTTTATTACCTCATGTTGGAAGGTACTTAAGCATATTTTGAATTTATTAAACTACTACCTTATTTACATTATGATTTTTTATTTCTGCAGCTATAGACAGACATTGTTGTAGTTCATAATAAATATCCTAACATCCATATACATAAAAACGAAATACTCTCTCAGAATCTCGATGATGAACATTCTGAATGAAGTAGGTAATTCGTCATAGCAAACTTTCGGAGTAACGTACTTCGCGATAATGAACATTCTGAATAACGTAATTCGTCATAGTAAACTTTCGGAGTAACGTACTTCGCGATGACGAACATTCTGAATAACGTAATTCGTCATAGCGTACTTTCGGAGTAACGTACTTCGTGATAACGAACATTCTGAATAACGTACATCGGAGTTTTAAACTTCGGAGTTCCGTAATACAGTCGTAATGATGAAATTAGAAGTAAAAAGAAAGCAAAAGATAAAGAATAAAAAAAACTGCACCGATCGCAACCTCGCAGACGCAAATCAGAATAAAAAAATACAATACTGTTCGCGTCGTATCTTACGTCAGAATATTACATAGGTACAGGCAATACTAATAAGGGCCCAACACAACGTCACATCGTGTTTTACGTGAAGATCCCAATTACAGAGCACTAGAGCAAGACCGAGACACACTGTCACATCGGGTGCTTCGTCACGATCCTGCAAACAAGGCACAAGAGCGAGATTCTATTCTATTTTAATTAAAGCAGATATGATTAACACTGGGTACCGTACTTTTTTTGGAAACGAAAAAATCGCCCCTATTCATGTAAGTATTATCTGTCAAATTACATTAACTACAACGGAATGATTTGAGTCGCAAAAAAATATCATAATATAACTTATTTATTATGATTTTAAGATTCCGGTTTATTTCTTTTTCATTTTTCGGATTTTCCCTTTACTTGTGTTGTAAGACATTGCTTCTCGCCAAAGGAGAATGCCCATTTTTCTACTGACCGCCGTTGCGCATCAAAACTTTTTGTATGATAGCATAAATTGAATATAAAAGAGGGGTGATGTCGTACTGTCTAAGGAAAAAAAAAAACATTTATTTTGTGGGGGTTTTAGTTGTTCTTTGATTTTCTGTTCAGTTTTGTGGTTAGTTTTGTAACGAACCTTCCACTAAAAGCAGCAGCCCATTACAAAGAAAATATGTTATTTCAATTGTGCTAATTAAAAACATAAATAACGAGGATAAAGTCATAGATGAATTTATTTTTAAAACTGTGTCTGACGGATTATGTCCCAGGTTTTAATAAATTGGCAACATTGATTTTACCGAAATACGCCATTTTAAAAAGTAAGCAATAACATCCAATACTGTAGCTAATAAAATACAAAATAGTAACCCCCCCCACATACGATTTCGTTCAAGTGAATTAAGAGAAGTTAAAAAAATATTTTATAATTTATGAGTTTATTTTTATGGCCATACTCTTTGACCACAATCAGAGTCGCTTTATAGTAAAAATGTAAAGGGAAAATTCCGAAAAATAAAAAAGTTTAAAATTAAGGTAAATTTTGGTACTTACAATACAAGTTTTCCCGAAAATCTAAACTTGCCCATATCTTTTTATCGTGTTGACTTAGGACCTTGATTTTATATATTTTATTATTCTATACACCTAACAGGGACTATAGACCTCATAATCTGGTGTAAATTTAAACTTGCTAGGCCCACCCGTTCCTATAAAAATCCGTGATGACAGACGGACAAGAAGGTGATGTTATCAGGGTTCCTTTTTTTACCTTTTGAGGTACGGAACCCTAAAAAACACTTTTAAATGTCATCTTATATTTCTTATCTTATTTGTTTATAGGATTTACTTACCTTTTTCCTGCAGCGAAGCACAAAAGAGACACTTAGTTCGTCACAAAGAAGTAGTAGATTGAAAATTCACATTCAGTAAGAGCACCTATTGTTAAACATAATACAATTGAAGGAGACACCTGTTGTTGATTGGCGGCGGCGACCTCTCGCGTCCGGCCCTGGTTCAAGCCATGGTCACGAGACGGAATGGGACGCCGTTACCTCCTTCTGCGAAGCAGTAATGCTAGAGAAGGAGGTGGCGGAACGGGAGAGGGAGAGAACATCTTTTAGCGTCCCGGCCGCCGCGGGAGACGCCTCGGGCGTCGGGAGCCACCACGTGGCCCCCGGCCACCGTAAGCGAGGGCCTGTGTACGGTGGGCTATGGGCTAGCTCGCCGTCCGTCCGTCTCATGACGACAGGCCGTGTCGACGGCGCGTTCGTGTTCCACGCGCGCCTCAAAGAGAGTCAGCAATAGGAAGGGGTCCGCAAGGGCCGATGCCTGCCGGGATTGCGGGACTGTTCGAAAGAGATACCGTGGCCCCGGAACACAAAGGGCGATGAAGGAACATGGATGGGTTTTAGTCAGTAAAAGTCTGACACTCCCTCCTGCTCCGCCCAGAGCGGGAGGAATCATTTGATGATTTCCCATCCGAAAAAAAAAAAAAAAGGTGACACCTGTACAACTACAGTACAAGTTATGTTTGTCCTTTAACATCTAAAGCACAACATGCTACATGAAAGTAGTTTTTGGTATTAGAAGTTATTAAAAAATTGTGCCGTCGCGGGATGCCTGGCAAAGTTGAAACATCGATACTATTTGGTATAGAATATTTGCATGAAGGAACGGTTTACTAAGGGAAATAAATATGGCTTAATCCAAATATATGGCTTAATCCAAATATATGGCATATTCAAAAACAAAAATAATCAGATATAAAAATAAAACTATTTTATGTATTAGTTAGATGTTTCAAATTAATTCAAAAATGGAAACCAACTTAGTGGAAAAACCTTTTGCATATTATTTAGTACAAGCTTTTGCCCGCAACTCAGTCCACGTAGTTTTCGATCCCCAGGAAGTAGTGAATAAAAGATTATTTCAATTTTCCAGGTTCAAGAACTAAATTTTCAGCCGTGCGTGTGGAATATTACCAAAGTACACGAAAACAGATACGAAACCTCAGAAGCGAAATTAGTGGGCTATGGAAAGGGGAAAAAAATAAGGGGACACTGCAACATGCTGAAAAATTTTCCAGTGTAGTTATGCCGCAAACATTAGCTGTTGGCAACAAATCTGGCAACCCCGTTGCTAGGGTTGTGTGGTTGCTTGGCTAGCAATAGGACGGCAAAGCTTTATTTTCTTTTTTACAAAATATTGTAATTACATATTATACCCAATTGCGCCTTTTAATCTTTACAGTCTTTAATTTGGTGCCTAACATTAGCAAAGAAATAGTATATTTCATTACAAGTGCGGAAAGGCTGTCATTGCAAAGAGTTCCGACAAATGTCTACCCGAGCCGAGGCGCAGCCGAAGGCAAGGGTTGACAGTCGGAACAACTTCTTAAATGTCATACAAGCTCTGATATTGTTATACGAATGTGAGCCGCCATTTTGGCCTCAGAATGGCGAGTTGATTCTAAACCAATCAAACTATTTTGATTTTCTGGACTTCTATTTAATGTTGGCTTTAAATCATCAATCGTCTAATGTTTATTGAATCTTATACATATACTAAAATCTTAATAATACTGACTACTGGTCGAGAATAACGAAATAGGAATGATTTGCTATTATGTTGTCCCAACTCGGAATACCTGACTTTGGCGTTTTCAAATAAAGCTTAGCTTAGGTAAGTACTTAATGCAATCATTATATTTAAACACATCATACAAATATAATATTTCGAAGTCTATAAATTCGACTACGGTAGTATACATATGAAATTCTTCAGAGTGCCTGTTTAAACTGAATGGCCATTGCTATGAAGGCGTATCTCTTGATATTTTCGTCAGGAAAAACGTGGTAACATAAATAAGGTTTTTATTCTACCTAAGAAGCTATAGTAATTACATATTTTCCTCATAAGCAGTTCCTACAATCGTATATCAAAGTAGTTAAGGTTTATATTAAATTGTTGTCTTCAAATGCGCTCCGCTGCGCCTCAGCGGTTTGCCCTGGGCCTATCAATTCTTAGTGCTGACCATAAACCCATGTTTCATCATTACGATTAAAAAACTATATTCAGCCTAATCGATACTCGCAATGGAATCGAGTTTGGAAAAAGAAATGAGACGGAATAAAAACTCCTTGGTATAATTTCAAATTAATATTTATTTAATTTTGATATTACCATTTTACACTATACTAGCGGCCCGTCCCGGCTTCACACGGGTGGGTCGGGTGGACGGTTCCCCTAATTCCACCCCCCGTCCCCATGTATACATATTGTACATATAAACCTTCCCCTTGAATCACTCTATCTGAAACTCATTGATAGGAGAAAATTACCGTTAAACTAGCAGCGTAAAGAAAAAATCTGAAAATAGATTAATTTTAAACTATAAGCACGGACAGAACCTAAGGCTAAATAATAATTCGCGTCGATTTTCTTGTTTTAAAATTTAAATAAGGAATGCGCTCGTAATTCACATTTATAAAGTAAGTATTTTAATTTTCCATATTATTTATTATTTAGTGTACTTTTTTGTAATATCAAAAGGTTGCATATAGAATACCCGCTTGCCAGCGTGACGATTTGGACTCTTCTTTCTTCACTGATTAGCCATTGAAGGTAAAATACCGAAAGAGTTGGAAAGGAATGGGGAGTCCTTTGCCCAGCAGTAGGGTTGCCACCTTTTTTTAGGACGAATAAAGTATTTTTTCATTTTGGTAGAACAAAAATAAAGTACACAGCATACAAAAGAGTATTTATTATTATTTGTCCTTAGAAACGTATTTTTTGTTGCTCATAGCGACATTTATCAAACACTCAAATTTTGTGGCTGTCGATACCACTTTATTTAGTTTCATAAGTAGGTACTCATAACCAGTAAAGAGCCAGTAACAATCAATTTTAAGTAAATAAAGTATTTTAGCGTACTTTATTGGTGTCGTAGATTATAAAGTACGCCTACATGAAAAAGAGGACAATACTCTATTTTAAAGTACGGGTGGCAACACTACCCAGCAGTGTAACATAATTGGTTAAACAATCTAACACAACTCAACCGTACTATACACATCTTTGGCGGATCAAACTATTTTTTTACTATACTTACCAAGATCCTTGGCATTTTTTTGTATTGCTTGGATGTATATCGATATCCAACCAAAAAAAAAACAATAAAATATCGAACGAGTTTAAATAAATTCACTAATAAATTTAAAGAGCGAGTGCATGTCTAATTTAAATTTTGATGTGGAAAAAAATCGGCGCGAAATTAGTCATAAATCAATCTGTGCTGTATAATGTTTGGTTGATTTTAGTAGGTACCTACTACTTTACTACTAATACTAAGTTAATACAGTGCTAGTGAATACTTTAAATACTGTTCGAAATGCAGCGAGGAAAAAAGAGTTTAGTATCATTAGAAGTCAATCGGCATTCGTCAATATTAATAATTTTCCGTTAGAACTAATACTTAATAACAATATTTATTATAATATAATAGGAGTTCACATTGGGCACTTTAAAGCGCATTCATATAGTAGTGATGATGGTATATGGATGTGCTATGACGATTTATACCCAAGACTAAATAGAAGTCCTGAAATGGGAATAGCCCATTGCATTCTATAAGGTCAAATGTAATAAAATTTAGTTTGATGATGAATTATGTTTGTTTAATGAATTTAGTTTGTTTAATGAATTAAGTTTGTTTAATGAATTTAGTTTGTTTCGTTTGACATTTCACATTTGTTAGTTTTTTTTGTTTGATTGAGTAAAATGATTAATATGAAAATTAAATAACTATTTGAAACTATACCAAAGGATTTTTATTTCGCCTCATTTCTTTTTCCAAACTCAATTCCATTGCGAGTATCGATTAGGCTGAATATAACTTTTTAATCGTAATGATGAAACATGGGTTTACGGTCAGCACTAAGAAGTGTTATTTTTTTTTTTTTTTTTTTTTTTTTTTTTATTCAAGAGGAACAGCAAACAGCTACAACATAAAGTATAAAAAAGAGATACATATAACATTTGAACAATATTGTAGCCCACAACGCTGTTCACAGATTAACTGTGGAATATAATAAACAATTAATTAAAACGCTAGGGTAATAAATAATACAAAATAATATTAAAAACTAAACTTACTTAACTATCATGCTTATCTGTATTTATACACATCAATCAAGAGAGCTCCTTGAGTATAAGACATTTGAACTTACTGGGAGAACAAGCAAAAATATCAATATGTTCAAAAGTCATGTTGTAGGCAATGATATTCTAACAAACAGATATGTTATACACCTACAAAACCACCGAAAAAAGTGTGCCGCGGGGGAGAGCCAGCTCACATACACGCAGTGACGCAGAATAAAGGAAAAACAGGCCAATTGACACGTTTTCGAGTCTTCACGATTGCGCGCTCATAACATATCTGTTTAATTAAATATCATTGGTTGTAGGCATCAATCATTCTGCGAACAGGTGAGCGCAAACCAGTGTTAGAATGGCAGGTACGCATGAAAAATAGTCTACCAGCGCGCACCTTTCGCTTGTACACTGTTCTAGGAACAACATAGCATAACGTATTGGTTAACTCAATGCAGTCAAATCTGTTTCTAACGATGTTATAAAGATTCATGGCCATCAAGTACTTGCGTCTACTTTCAAGTGTTGTAAGTTTGTACTTTTTGAGTAAATCCTGATATGGCAAGTAATATCCAAAGCACCTAAAATGCATAGCACGTAGGAATTTCTGTTGAACACTCTCAATCGCCTCTATGTACTTTTTATAGTATAGACTCCAGACGGACACGGCATACTCCAGTTGCGAGCGTACGAGAGACTTAAATAGGCAAATATATGAAGAAGATTTCTTAAAATCGACTTTGACACGATCAAAGTCTTTTTAAGTACTTACTTTTAACGTACTTTTTATAATGGCAAAAATAAGAACGCAGATAGAATGTTACTGTTTTTATTTTGCCTTTTTGAGTTTTATTAGCAAACGAGAAGCTTGTCCATGTACATTATTTCCAGCGCATCTAATTACCAATTTTTTGGAAGGGTGCAGTTACTTACTGTAGATATAGGTACCTACATATTTGGCAATAGACTGACGCCGATTTGCTGACCTCAACACGTTATTGGGAGATAATAGCCACAAACTTATCGTAAAAATCATTTTTCAATATGAAATCGAATGCTGAAAGTTTCATGAAAATTCTTCAATTTCATGACAATTTGCATAACCCCACCGATTCAGCTGATGTGTCATGAGTCAAAATCTCGTCGTGCCTAATGGTTATTGTTTTTATTCAGAATAATGACATAAGACTATTGTTAGTCTATGTGACTTTGAACAGATTCGTAGCTTGTAGGAACTGCTTATGAGGAAAATATGTAATTACTATAGCTTTTTAGGTAGAATAAAAACCTTATTTATGTTACCACGTTTTTGCTGACGAAAATATCAAGAGATACGCCTTCATAGCAATGGCCCATTCAGTTTAAACAGGCGCTCTGAGGGATTTCATATGTATACTACCGTAGTCGAATTTATAGACTTCGAAATATATTTGTATGATGTGTTTAAATAATTATAATGATTGCATTAGGTACTTACCTAAGCTAAGCTTTATTTGAAAACGCCAAAGTCAGGTATTCCGAGTTGGGACAACATAATATAGCAAATCATTCCTATTTCGTTATTATCGACCAGTAGTCAGTATTATTAAGATTTTAGTATATGTATAAAGATTCAATAAACATTAGACGATTGATGATTTAAAGCCAACATTAAATAGAAGTCCAGAAAATCAAAATAGTTTGATTGGTTTAGAATCAACTCGCCATTCTGAGGCCAGGGTGACGGCTCACATTCGTATTACAATATGAGAGCTTGTATAACATTTAAGAAGTTTTTAATTAGTGTCCCATAACGTACATTTGACGTACACACTGCAAACTAGTTCGGTTTGCAGGGCACACTAACAAAGTTATTGGTGTGCGTAAAGTCAACGGCTGTCTGACTTCGCCTCCTATTTATTAGTGTTTGCGCTTCACAATAACCCGTTGTCCACCCACACTTGCAATTTCTTGTCACTTGATGTTGCATGGAATATGAAGCATTTTAGCCAACTTAACAATCTTCTCCGTGGCGCAATGGTCGAGCGTGCGGTAAATAGTATCGTACGCCGCCAGCGCCTGGCGCCGTAAGTTCGAATCCGACTGCCAACACATCGGTGTTTTTGTATGTTTTAATGAAACGTTTTACATTTGTTTGTTCAATTCATTGCTTAAATATTGGCTTCATTGCTTAAATATTGGATTTGCACTTGTAGAGGAACGATGACGTCTGATACAATCGTCTCAGCATAAATTTGAGCGTTGAGGTTGCCTCTGATCCAAATCAACTCAGTTCTTCCGCCGATCCAAATACCCGCCCATACCATGATGGTTCCACCACTATAAGGATGGACTTCCTGGCAGGATTTTAATCGCTGTTGGCGTCCAGGGGTTCTCCAGTGTCGTATACGTCTTGTATCCGGTCTCATACCAAAACGAGACTCATCAGAAAAGCACACGAAACGCCATTGTTCTTCTGCCCAATTTCTGTGTTCAAGAGCCCATTGATATCGAATCCTACGATTGTGCATTGCTATAGGTGGTACCCGTAGCGGTCTTCGGGAATGAAGGTTCACTTCATGCAAGCGGTTTCTGACTGTTTGGTCGCTAATTAAGTTCCCTGAAGAGTGATGAAGCCTCACGGCTAACATCATGGCGGTTATTGTTGGAGCTCTTCGAGTTAAGATTTGAATGTATCGGTCTTGTCTCCGTGTGGTGCAGCGATACCGTCCTCCATGGCGCTCAGCCACGGTACCAGTGCTTCGGTAACGTGTCCAAAGTCGACTGATAACACTCTGACTTGTATTCAGAGCTAAAGCTACAGTACGTTGCCGGGAACCAGCTTCTATCATTCCCACGGCTCTGAGCATTTCTTCCCTGCTTAAATGACGTCGCCGCTCCATAATAACGTTGGTTTTAATCAGTAGTAGGGAAACAGTAGCACTAATAATGTCTTCAATGCGTTGTATGTTTTTATAGGGAAAATATTGACAGCTTATTTTCATCTTTTACTCGAATTTGATAGAGAGTTCCTGATTCAAATTATGAAATGCACCAAAAAGGATCCATATAAATTTATAAAATCATAAATTTATTACAAAGCCACATCTCAATCTCAAGAAATCCGCATAAAAATGCTTGATCCCTAGACACTTTTGATGTGTGTATTACTGTCAGATATTCACAGACAAAACCGGGTACGCTTCGCAAGAGAATATTTGGATTTCGATTGGTGCAATAATGTTGTTATATTTAGCGATGAAAAATGTTTTAAGTCGGACAGAGACGGTCGCAAAATATTGTGGCGAAAAGATGGTGAACGCTATAATAAAAAAAATATTCTTCCATGCAGGTCTAGTGGCTGCTTTACTTTGGGATTTTGGGGATGAATGTCATCAATGGGTCTTGGTGAATTAGTGCAAGTAGGGGGTCGCAATACCAGTGAAGGTTACTTGAACGTTTTACATAACCTGATGCTACCAAGCTGTGTGCGCGTTGCATACCGATAGTAAAGGCGCACCAATCGGCTATTAATAAATATATCAAGGGGTAATTTGTTTTATGTGAGTGATGTTATAGTTAGTGAGATAACAATTTAGGATACCTGTATCTTAATATCTTTCTTACTAACAATTTCCTGTCCGACTTAGAATATTTGTCATGCACAAAACTTTATAATTTGTAATTATAATAAAAACCTAGGCAATAAATATTTTCGATGATTTCTTATTACAAATTGTTTAATTTTCGCTTCCATATTTTTTTCTTATTATCAGTTAAAATAGAAAAATAAAAATTCAACAAAATGACAACAAATGTTTAAAAAAATGCAAAAAGTCAATGACGGTGGCGGGATTCGATCCTACGACATTTGATTTACCAGCCCATTGCTTATACACCTATGCCACAAGACCACTTAGCAACAACGTGAAATTTATGCCTAATATTCTTTGCCTACAAAATAGTCCTAACACACGCGTGTTTGCTGACTTATTGTGAGACGTGAGGCGAAGTAATACACCAGTTGATTTTACGCACACCAGTATTATATTGATGTGCTCTGCAAACTTAACTAATTTGCTGTGTGTACATTTAATTACTAATGTCAAATTTGAAAAAAGTTAATTGAATTAAAATACACCCGCCAACCTGACGTCAGGATGGCGGCTCACATTTATTTTACAATATCAGAGCTTGTATAACATTTAAGAAGTTTTTGATTAGTGTTCCTATACGCATTTGACGAACATTTAATTCGTAATGTCAAATTTGAAATAAGTTATTGGAATTAAAATACACCCGCCAACCTGACGTCAGGATGGCGGCTCACTTTAAAATGATGTTTGCTAGGCATACAGACTCGTACATTTATACTTATTTTAGTATAAAAACGAACATTTTACGTACATTTAAATAGTTTATTTTTGATCTATTTGCAAGTTATACACCCGCGGTCCAGACGGATACAAAACCTCGACCATAACGTAGACGGTTTTAATTTTGCTGAGAGTTCGGAGAAGTATGCCAACATAACATTTTCTGAAAAAAAATTGCTTATTTCTCTTCTCTCCACGCAATAAATTCGTCGTATGTAGATATGTAACGACTTTTTGACTTTTCCGGTAAAATGTTCTCCGAAGCATTTTGTGCAATTATACTGAGTTCCGGTGGTGTTAATTAAAAAAAAAATAGGGTTGAAATTACTCATTTTGTGCAACAAACAACTAAACTCGCAAAGAAAATTTCTGGAAAATGGCGCCAACTGTAGAATATAAGCAAAGTTTTTTTTTTCTTTACCCATTTTGGTAGGCAAAGGGTACTATCCATACAGCTTTGTCTTCAGTAGATTTTTTTTATGGATATAAAATGAAAATAAAATTTAATGAGATGAAATGAAATGAAACCTAACCTAACTCATTCAATTAAATCATTAAATCTGATATTGAAATAAATTAGTAGCTTTTTTTTTTTAGAAATATACGTATTTGTATGAATCACAAAAACTCTTTAGTAAAAACTTCATGGTTGGTTTTTCTTTTTAATAGACATTATTTTGACAGTTAGGAAAGAGAACGCACGAGTTCGGGAAAGGTAAAAAAGCACTAGTATGTAATAGCCCACATCCCGAACGCTATACGTCCCTGCAATACACCACTTTTTGAGCAACTGTAATAAAAATGTCTTTGCCAGCAAAAATTTTCACAGCTTTGAAGTTTAGGGAACTTGGTAAAAAACCTAAAGGACGGCGATTTCTGAAAAGGAAAAGTTTTGGCATTTTCTTTTTATAAAAGAAGCCCGAAATGTTATGCGTTATTATCTAAGTGTTTTGCATTGCCTTCAGCAAAATCTTTAAAAATTCTTCGTGCCAAAATGGTAAAGGCGTTAATCCAATCATTTAATAAATTTACGTCAAATTTAAAGATCTTCCCATTGACGAAAAGTTGTGCGTTGTAATGTTTGACGAAATGTAAATTAATCCTCAAGTTCATTATAATGAAAGGGGGATTCTCTAACCGAAACATTGCTGATCTTGCACTAACTTTCATGATAAAGACCTTTAAAAAAAAAAAGAATAAGCAACCTGTAGCCTACTATTTCACAAATTGCCTAAATGCAATACAGTTAAAATCAGCTATAAAAGAAGCAGTGCATGAAATTGATTCTGTAGGTTTTAAAATTGTAGCCACGGTCTGCGACCAAAGTCGTGTGAATATTTCCACCATTCAAAGTTTAGTAGAGGATGCCAAAAGGGGTTTTAAAATTGTAGCCACGGTCTGCGACCAAAGCCGTGTGAATGTTTCCACCATTCAAAGTTTAGTAGAGGATGCCAAAAGGGTATATTTACGAAAAGGTAAGGAATGGCGACATGATATTTTCATTGTGGATAGTGTACCTATTATACAAATTTTTGGTGTCCCGCGTCTTATAAAGGGAATAAGAAATAATTTATTAAATAAAGATGTGACCTACGTAGGTTTTAATGACAATGAGAAAGAAAAAAATGTATGAAGTGCCAATACTTTTTCTTCCTTTAGAAATCGAAGTCTTTTTGGATTTTTACCTCATTCCCTAAACTGTAATTTTTTGAGTCTAATCATCAATCTTCACCGTTTTGCCATTTTTTATGTATTTTTGTAATTTCTGCTGTTAACTGTGAATAGTTAACATAGTTTTAGTGGCAAAATAAGGTTCAACCAATGTTTTAATGTTATCATCATATTTCACTTTGCCTTGTGAGGTTTCAAACATTGAAAGCAATGGTTATAGATAAGGTTATATTTTTAAGAAGTTTAATCATTCATTTTCACCATTCTGCCATTTATTATTATGTATTTTTTAATTTCTGCTGTTACCCGTGAGCAACTCATATCATAGTTTTAGTGACAAAATAATGTTCAAACAATGTTTTAATGTTATCATCATACATATGTCATATTGCCCTCTAGAGTTGGTACTAACTATATTGTTTCAAGCAGTGATAGTCTAGTGGTGTGGTGTGAGTAGTGTAGTGGTGACCTCCGGACTGCCAAGTCCGCAATCCCAAAGCGCGCGTGCGGTCAAGAGTTTGAACCCCACCTCTGATTTTTCGAGATTCATGTGCGTTTTTTATAATTATCACTTACTTCTTCGGTGAAGGAAAACATCGTGAGGAAACCAGCATGCCTAAGGCGCGAATTACACAGAAAAGACATACGGTGAAGACGCGGCGCAGGCGCAGAGCAGGCGTGGAACAGATAAGGCACGGACGCGATTTAAATTATATCAAAGAGGCGAAGAGACGCCGCAACTAGTCATTATACAGAATGACTTTATCGTGATAGAATATCTTCCTCTTCAGACGACGAAGATGCGCTTGCTTTGGTGCAACTCATTAACGTGCAGAGACACCGAAGATATTGGGTGCACCCTATGTGGAAAATGTCACTAGAGCATAGATATTTTAAAATAATGGAAAAATTATGCGAATATCCTGATTGTTTTCTGTATTTCGTTTACAGTGTATAAAATGTCACTAGAATGTTTCCACATTCTATTGTCGAAAGTAAAAACGGTCTTCATTTTTCTGCACCTACTGTATAAACATAAGTCGTGCTGCTTGCGCGCCTCTCCAGTCGCGACTGCTAGCGACGCGGAACAGGCGACGAAACGACGTGCCTGTGCCACGCCGCTTGAGTATAATTCACATCGTGTCGCCTACCTACATTTTGTATTGAAACGTTTTGAAGCGGCAAGATGCCTGCCCCGCGCCTTCGCCTTACGCCGTTTCTGTATAATTCGCGCCTAAGAAATATTTCTCGACGGCATGTTAATCCAAGTCAGAGGCCCATGGGCGGCTTGAAAGCTCTGACACCAGGTCAGGCACTAACCACACGATCAAGAAAGAAAGAAGACTAACTATATTTAAGTATTATAAGTATTTAACATTGTTTTAGTGACAAATAGTAGATTGTACATCAAGTGCATAAAATTCACTGCAATGCAATGCACTATTTTACGCGAAACGTTTATATATACGTGGCAGGGATGTTACGAAGCTTCGACTCCGACTCCGATACGTCGGAACTTCCGATTGGTTCACACCTTCGGTTCCGACTTCCGTTCCGACGCACGGCGGCTGTGTTTAACGTGTACGAACAGGTTTATCCATGTCGCCCGGGGAACGCAGCACGCGTTTTGTCATCGATTCATAATTCACTAGTTTATTTGAATGCCTGCCCTTAACACATTTTTCTTCTGCAACCATTTCCGACTCCGCCTCCGCCTCCGACTCCGATTCCGGTTCCGACTCGCGACTCCGACAAACGAAATTAAATAACTCCGTTTCCGGTTCCCTTTAAAACCACCTCCGTAACATCCCTGATACGTGGATATAAAGTAGAGTGTAAAATGGGTTCTATGGACGAGTTGTACCCTCTACTTTTCACTTCGGTTGCGAGGAAATTAAACAGCAACATGTAAATATTGTAAATTAAATTAAAATTTACTTAGGGCAATAAGAAATATTTAAAGTACCTAATCGTTTTTCCTGGCATATTTTGTAATGTGATAGTTGGCATATTGTCAAATTCAGGTGCTTTTGAAGTATCGGGGTTATCATTTAAGTTCTGTTCCAATGTTAAGTTAGCACTAGATGGGGCCTGGTTCATTTGGGACTATGTTGATTCCTGCTGTAATAGAGTCAGTAATTTTAGCTTTTTGTTTTATAGATTCTTCAATAATTATAGCCTTCTGTCACTTGGTCAGACTTCCAGCCGCCATGCCGCTTTAGTGTTGTGAGATTTGCTCCTGAATCGGCTAAGAGCGTAGCTGACATTTGTCGAAAGCAATGGCCTGTGTACTTTTTAGCAGTTCAGAAATACTGCTATTTCCTTCGGCATTGCAGCGAATTTATTGCGTCCTATGGGTTGCCGTGTACATTTCCTGTTTTGATAGTTAAGGAAAAACCGGTTTATTGCCATATTTTCTGGATGTAGGGCTTGATACTTTTTAGGGTTCCGTACCCAAAGGGTAAAAACGGAACCCTATTACTAAGACTTCGCTGTCTGTCCGTCTGTCTGTCACCAGGCTGTATCTCATGAACCGTGACAGCTAGACAGTTGAAATTTTCACAGATGATGTATTTCTGTTGCCGCTATAACAACAAATACAACAGAATAAAATTAATATTTAAGGGGGGCTCCCATACAACAAACGTGATTTTTTTTTTATAATAATTGGTACGGAACCCTTCGTGCGCGAGTCCGACTCGCACTTGGCCGGTTTTAACGGTAAGTCTATAGCCTGCAATTGAGTTTCCGTTTTCACGTCATCCACAGTAATTTTGATAAGTTTTATCCCTCGACATGCACCACTGATTCCAAATATGAGCGCCGCCTTATTACAACATTGCATACTAATCTAATATATAAAATAGAAGAGACCTCACGATGAGTGGTTAGTGAGTGTCCACTCACAAACCACTCATCGTGAGGTCTAAATTTTGTCACAAGCACTCTCTATGGGGTGCAGGCGCGCACAAAGAAAGGATTTTTAAAATTCGGCTCCAAGGGGTTGAAAAGGGGTGTCAAAGTTTGTATGAAAGTCCTAGGGACATGAATGTGGGCCTGAATGTTCCTTTCGGCTTCTAGGTGCTTACTAAGAAAAGGTTTTACGAAATTCGGCCCTTAATTAAGGGTGTTTGATGTTTGTATAAAAAATGTTAAAGATCCAAATTGAATCTTACGGCAACGCGTTATTGCATACTTTACATTGAAATTAGAATTTGGAACCCGATAAAGATCCAAATTAAATTTTAAGATAACGCGTTAATGCATATTTTACATTGAAATAAGAATTTGGAAGTTCCTTGAGGTTTATCTTCAGTTTTAGCCGTAGTCGTGTGGTATCCGGCAGAGTAGAATAGAACCAACCCATTACACTCACGGGTGTCGTATAAGGCGACTAATGTCTGAGGCAGAACACCTTGCGCCTCCGTAGACCAGAGAATGGGCAGCAGCGTTTATTGTTAGTCTTTCATCACTGCGACCTCCAATCCGCTTGCCAAGCGTGGAGATTACGGCAAGTTCCTCCCATCATGGGAGAGGCTTATGTCCAGCAGTGGACGTTATGGGCTGTTGTAGTATCTTCAGTTTTAATGAGAATTTCTAGGTGGCCAGTATGTTTCAGTAATATATGCAGGCGTCTGCTGAAAGGTAATGAAATGAGGCTCTATAACGTTCTAATGTTTTTATGCCAATTTCTAGGTGGCCAATATTTTTCAGTAAGCAGGCGTCTGCTGAAAGGTAAGAAAAAAACGTTTCAAAAAACGAACTCATGAATCAATCACAGAATAGAGAATAGTGTAAAACCTAAGGTTACCTAAGCGGGTTACACGTTCAAGCTTATTTCTGTTCTGCGATATTTTGCTATTACTACTAATTTGCTTTGAAATATTGTTTGTCTTCGTTTTGGTTTGTATCACTTACTAATTTTAAATTGGAGGATTATAATTGTGTTCTTACCTATTGCCTGGTTGGAATTTTGTTATGTCTATTTCTTCGCGAATCACATATTGTGTATTTCACACTTAGTCGAGTGCAATTAGACAATAAGGTGGAACGAAGTTTATAGTGGCCGGATTTTCATGGGACTTTTTTATTGAGTTCCTAGAGGAGTGGAGTAGAAAGTTAAAAAAAAAATTTCGCAGCTCGCAATTTTTTTTTTTTTTAATTTCCTTTTAAATATTTTTTTTTCGTTTATGAATAACTTCCAATTTGACGAATTTATATTGTAGCGTAATAGTGTGACCTACGTGCATCCATTAAACGCTAATTTGATCTGTTTCTTTGTTCATTGTTGTCGATGTAATATTTCAAGTATTTTTGCAAATTTCCTATTTTCTGCAATTATTTCTAATATATCGAAATTTAAGACTAAGATTTCTTTTGAAATTGGAAACTGATGCTTTTTCACAGATAACTGGACCAGAAATTATTAAAGAAGACCACTTTCATGAGTGACTAGTGACTTAAAGTTCATTCGGAAATTTTAGAAAATCATCTATGTTAATGAAAGCATTTTTTTTCCAAATACTGCTATGTAACTCAATGTGCATATTGTTGTCTTAATCTTCATTTTATTACCTAGCTAACGAGGTATAATAAATAGAAAAATATTTGAGGATACTTGTTAAATATTGGTTACTGCTGAAAAAGTAAAACATGACAAAAGGCCTCTATCGCTAAGAAGTGGAAGTGGTATCGGTATCCGTATTGATATTAAATTGCGCGCAGAGATCCAAGCTTGCAACTTATCTTACATAGAAATCGTAAGAAATGGTTACATTATAATTACGATATTTTTTGTAAATTTACCAGCGGCCCTGTTCGGCAGCATTAATCAACATTTATCGACAGCAGATATAATAAGGATATTTTCAGGATAATATTTACGTTGACCGTCATAGAAACTTACACATAGATTTTGAGAAAAATGGCCTTCTTTAACTTTTTTAAAGACGATTTCCTGATTATTGTGAATACATTTTTAGTCACTTCACTCCTAAACATGATTTTCTTGAATATTTTTAGATCCAATTATCTGTGAAAAAGTATCAGTTACCAATTTCAAAAGAAATCTTGGTCTTAAAATTCAATATTTTAAAAATAATTGCAGAAAATAGGAAATTTTCAAAAAATACTTGAAATATTGCATTACATCGACAGCAACGATATTATCGATGCACGCAGGGCACACTATCACGCTACAATATGAATTCGTTGAATTTGAAGGTAGTCGTAAACGAAAATAAAATATTCCAAAGAAAATTAAAAACGAAAAAAAAAAAGTCGCGAGCGGCGAAATTTTTTTTTTAACTTCCTTCTCCACTTCTCTAGGAACTCAATAAAAAAAGTCCCATGAAAATCCGACCACTATAAACTTCGTTCCACCTTTTGAGTATTTTTTGGCTAATTGCACTCGACTAACTGTGGTATTATTATAATAGCTTTTTTAGAATTAGTCGTTCTCACTAGAAAAAGTGTCCTTGAATACCTACGTTCGTATTTTAATTTTAGTGTTTAGTATCTCTGGTTTAGGCTGGTGTCGTAAAAGAGTAGCTATAAAGAAAATTACGTTCCAAGTAATATTTTTTACGTTACTTACTGATCGTGAACATTGTTTAATTAGAATGGATAATCAAATTATTATCACTTCTAATGGAGTGCAAATTCTTTGCCAAATAGTAAATATCCCTGGCGATGGCGCATGCTTATTTTCATCTCTATCCTATTAGGTGAACGGTAACGTGGTCATGGCTTCTCAAATTCGAGCCAGCATTGTGCGCCACGTGTCTAACAACTGGGAAAGATTCCAACCTTTCACCCAGGATCGGTCAGGAGCCGTTTATGGTTCAAAGCGTGAATAGTCGCTGAAATGTCTTGTAATGGCACCTTCGGAACCACCTGTAAACTCATGGCAGCGGGAGAATTATTTCCATATGAGTTCCAGGTGTTTCAAGATGGTACTTTTATTGCGGGTTTTGGGGAAGCACAACAGGGAGTAAACATAATCCGATTCTCAGGAAACTTGAATGAAGGCCATTTTGATGTTTTAATTCCGTTGGTTAATTTAAAAAATAAAAAAGATCTATTGACCCCTCACGCCGGCAAAATTGAAGAATCACCGACTTTCACCGACTCAGCGGTAAATGTGCAGTTGAATTCACAATCCCAGTCCCAATTCACTGCTATTGATTTTGTCGAGAAGTCGCTTGCCAAAAGATTCACAGATTTGATTAGGAAAAACAATTAAGAAAATCTACTTCAAAGTATGCAAAAAATAAACCCAACGTTAATAAATCAAAAAAATATGCGGATGCTCATATCGAAGCTCACCGTGGGGCTGAAAGTAGGTACTCGCAAAGTCATCCTGAAATAAATAGAGAAGCTGTGAAACATTATGCATCTAATAATGCTCACATTAATCAGAAAGCAGCAGCAGAATATTACGCAAATAAATTATTGTTTTGGACAAATAAGCATTTATCTTGTTTTAAATATAAGCCTGAAATTCATTATTCCAAGGATAAAGTAGTTGAATTTGGATGTCGTCATCCCTGCACCAGGTGTCGTGCCCTAAAGTGGGAAGATGAGCCTCCCGGAATGTGCTGCAGTAGTGGTAAAGTCCAGCTTCCTACATTATAAACCTACCCTGAGCCTCTCCAGTCTCCTCACACACCAACATCCAATGTCAGAACATTTTCTTAATTCTTCCCGGAAATATAATGCATGTTTTCAGATGACATCGTTTGGAGCTAAAGAGGTGAATGAGGGTAATTATATGCCAACTTTCAAGGTTCAGGGGCAAGTCTGTCACAGGATAGGATGTCTTATGACGGGGCCCCAGCAGTAACCGTCCTTTCTTCAAATATACTTTGTTGGCGATGATGATTATGAGAGGGAGATCCGGTGTGGTATCTTACCTGGTGTTGCAAAAATTGCTGCATGAACATTGACTTTAAATCAGCTGTTGAAATGATTTTCAAGTCGTGATTAACGCAGATAGAAAGCCTCCCAGTGAGCATCCCGGTTGTTTTAATGCTCCGTCGGCTAAAGACGTTGCAGTTGTCATCGTTAATCAAGATTTTGACAACAGATTGATTAGAATCAGTGAAATTCACCGTGCTTATGACGCCCTACAGTATCGTCTAATTTTCTGCCGAGGAGAGGATAGCTACTATATTAGAATAGCACAGCAAGATACAATAACTAAAGCCCCTCTAAATAAGACCGTGTCTGCGGCTGACTTTTATGGCTATCGAATAATGGAGCGAGATGACGAAGAATGCTACCTATTGCTGTTCCGTAACCTTTACAATCAATATTTGGTTGACATGTAAAATAAAAACAGAGAGGTTAATTTTTTTCCGTCACAATCAAACACGGCTGAGAAGTGAGAAGAATGTTCACTTGAAAGACGCTATGTATAGACCCGACGGAAACTTAAGTGATCTAGGAAAAATGGTTATTTTGCCGTCCTCTTTTACTGGAGGACCCAGATACATGCACGAAAGGACGCAAGATGCAATGACGTACGTGTGGCTTTTTGGATGACCAGACCTTTGTTATACCTTTACGTGCAATCCAAAATGGCGAAATTTTAGTTCTCTAAAAGAAGGCTAAAAGTCTCAAGACAGACCTGATTTAACTGCAAGGGTTTTCCAATTAAAAGTAAAACAAATGATGAAGCTTCTAATTAAAGGGTCTATCTTCGGCACAACCAGGTGACACATGTATACTATAGAGTGGCAGAAACGTGGACTTACCCACGTTCATATTCTAC
Source organism: Xestia xanthographa (assembly GCA_905147715.2). Classification (NCBI taxonomy): domain Eukaryota; kingdom Metazoa; phylum Arthropoda; class Insecta; order Lepidoptera; family Noctuidae; genus Xestia; species Xestia xanthographa. The sequence goes on along the minus strand of LR990641.1, from coordinate 24,965,049 downwards.
TGTGGTTGCAAGACAAGTTAAGATCAGAGTCTATCGACAAACTAATATGTGCTGAATTCCCTGATCCCAACCAAGACCAAGCTCTTTATCAAATAGTCAAAACAGCAATGTTACATGGACCATGTGGTTCTTTAAATAGTAAATCACCGTGTATGAAGGATGGTGCCTGTACCAAGAAATATCCCCGGCCTTTTGTGCGAGAAACCCAAACCGGAGAAGATAGATATCCGAAGTACCTAAGGCGATCCCAGGCTGTCGGTCACAAAGGGTCAGACAAGGCTGCCTTTACCGTTGAAGATCGAGATGAGGTAAAGAAATATGTGGCAGGACGATATATTAGCAGCTCCGAAGCAGCTTGGCGCATTCTTTATTTTTCTATTCATGACAGGTTCCCCTCAGTTATGCACCTGGCTGTTCACCTCGAAAATGGTCAGAGAATAGGATAAACAATCCTCCAAAAGTACACTTCTGGCCTTTTTTGAGCTTTACCGAAAAGATAATTTTGCTAGAACTCTTTTATACTATGAAGCCCCAACATATTACATATGGAAAGACAATAAATTTGAAGGAAAAGAGGGACTTCTGTAAGTGGTTACCCAGGTGTCAAGAAAGATAAGGTATTAAGTCGAGTGTACACAGTCCACCCTAGCAATTCGGAAGGCTTTTACTTACGCCTCCTTTTACAAAAGATCCGCGGCCCAACATCATTTACTGCCTTAAAAACTGTTGAAGGCGTTGTTCAGCTGACACATCAGGCAGCGTGCAGGAAGCTTGGCTTACTGGCGGACGATTTTCACTGGGACCGCACACTAAGCGAAGCCTCTGTTTCAGACTCTCCTAGCAAAATAAGAGTTATTCGCTACCATGTTGGTGTTCTGCCAAGTTGAAGACCCCCAATAAGGGGGTCTTCAACTTGGCAGTCTTCTGTGGGAGAAACTGTTGAATGTTGACCTTCTTAGTGCAGTCACTGTTTGATTTGTGGTTTTTCATTCTATTCTTAAATTGAGAATGACTTTTGATATTCGTCAATGTGACCGTTTGATGGCTGCGCTCATGTATTTTCTAGTAACTTTCTTTTACAATATATCTGGTGTACAAGTTCCTCAAATCTTTGATTGCATCTACGGAAAACCCTCTACAAGTAGTTAACAGGGTTATGGGCCCAGAGTGCGCAAAGAAGTGGATTTTTTTTTTCCTGAGATATGATGAGCAACCAAGACCTGGCAACTATGTCTGCAGGAGGTGGAAGCGTAAGTGGGCTTTGTATTGAGAAACTGAAAGGGCGAGACAATTACCTACTCTGGAAGTTTAATATGAGAAACCTACTTATTCATGACGACTTTTGGTGTTCTATCGACGGGTATCCGGAGGGCGATAAGTCCAGTCCGGAGCTGAAACGGCGTAAGGATGAAAGGGCTTTGGCTAAGATCTGCCTGTCAGTGGACGCTTCATGTGTGTCCCATGTGATGACTGCGAAGACGAGTAAGGATGCCTGGCTGAGCCTGGAGAAGGCGTTTGACGATAAGGGCATAGGCAGGAGATTAAAACTGTTGCGGATGCTATGCTCAGTAAAGTTAGACGACTTCGGTGGTGATATGGACAAATATGTTGGCGAATGTTTGTCGTTGTCGCAACAGTTGGCGGCTGTAAATAAACCGATTGACGATGAGTTCCTGGCGGCGATTATTCTTCAGGGATTACCTCCTAAGTTTGATCCAATGATCATGGCCTTGGAGAGTAGTGTGAGCGACCTAACCAGTGACTTCGTGAAGGCTAAACTGCTACAGAATACAAAGTGGTCTGATAATTGCAAAGGTGGAGATTGCCTGATTGCTGATAAGTCAAAGAAAACGTCTGGTAAGAGGGGCCAAGAAAAGAAGCCAAGGTGTTGGAACTGCGGAAAGTCTGGTCACGTTAAGAAGGAGTGCACCCAGAAAGGGGATGCGATGGTCGCGACTCGGTACTTGGCTGACACGTGGTACGTAGACTCGGGTGCGTCTAGTCACATGACGGGACAGCGAGACTGGATATACGATTTTTCTACAAGGAGTGTAGAGGTGAACGTGGCGAGCGGACAGACTTTGAAATGCGTCGGTATCGGTAATGGGTGTTTGAAACTCGGAGATTATAATTTGACTCTTAGAGAAGTGATGTACGTTCCGGGAATGAGTGTTAATTTACTGTCTGTAAATCGTTTAGCAGTTAAAGGGCTTAGAGTGGAGTTTATTGAGTCTACTTGTAAGATTTTTAGAAATAAATCTTGTATAGCTAGTGTTAGGTCTGTTGGTGGGGTATACAAACTGCATACTAACGCGGTAGCTTTAAGTAGTGTAAATAAGGAGGTTTCAAAGGAGTCTTGGCACCATAGATTGGGTCATTTGAGTTATGACAGCTTAAAGTCACTGTCACACGTTATTGATTTTCAGAATCCAGAAATTACAAATAATTGCGATGTTTGTATTCTTGGAAAACAAATAAGATTTCCGTTCAAGAAATCTGGTCGTGACGTAGCAGCTAAGCGGTTAGAATTGGTGCATACAGACTTGTGTTCGATACCTGTTGCGTCCCACTCAGGTAAGCGTTACATTTTAACTTTTCTAGACGATCACTCGCGGAAAGTATTCTTGTACTTCTTGAAAAAAAAGAGCGAAGTAGCTAGTGTCACCATGGACTTTGTTAGGCTCGTGGAAAACCAATGTGAATCCAAGGTAAAGGCAATACGCAGTGATAATGGTACGGAGTATGTAAATAAAGAGCTGAGCGCATTCTTCAGACTGAAGGGTATTGTGCATCAGGTCACTGTTCCGTATTCGCCCCAAATGAATGGTGCGGCGGAGAGGTTGAACAGAACTCTTTTGGAACGGGTACGTTGTATGTTGTATCACGCGGGTTTGGATCACAAGATGTGGGCTGAGGCGGCTAACACTGCCGGGTACCTTATTAATCGGTCTCCGTCTAGTAGATTAGATGGGAAGACTCCCGAAGAGGTTTGGTCGGGTAATAGGGTAAAGTATGATCACTTACGGATTTTCGGTTGCGAGGCCTATGTACATATTCATGACGTTAAGCGAAATAAGTTACAACCTAAGAGTAAGAAATATATTTTTGTTGGTTATGAAGACAATGGGAGATCTTACAGGTTGTATGACTCTGAGACACATAATATTACAATAAGTCGTGATGTCAAATTTAATGAAAGTGTGTTCCCAGCCAAAGAGCTAGGAACTGGACACAGATCAGCCACTATAGAAATATTTCTTTCAGGGGATGAAGTTGACGGTTCCAACAGTGAGTGGAAGTCAAGCGTTCCTGAGAGTGAGGTGGTTGGTGATGCAGCTCGGGAGTCTGTCACTGAAGAGCCGGTAACGAGAAATGTTGAGTCGGTTGTGTCAGCGAGTGGTGATGATGGCGGCGACAACACTTTGGTTTTTGAAGATAGCGTTGAGGAGGTGGTAGAGCCTCCGGAACCGAGGTACAATCTTAGATCTAGACAACCTAAGGGTTTGTATGCACATGATGCGATCCCAGCTGAACCACGCACAGTTAAGGAAGCTCTAGGTTCAGGGCAGAGCGACTTGTGGCAGCAAGCTATGCAAGTGGAGATTGATTCGTTCAATCAGCATGAGGCTTGGGAGTTGGTGGATCGGCCTATGGGCAAAAACGTGGTTCGGAATAAATGGATCTTCAAAATTAAGTGTGACGCCGAGGGGAAGATAGCCCGATATAAGGCTAGGTTAGTAGCCAAAGGTTTCACCCAAAAATATGGTGAAGATTATTTTGAGACCTTTTCACCGGTAGTACGGTACAGTTCGTTGCGACTGTTGTTGGCGATAAGCGTAGAGATGGATCTTGATATAGACCATCTGGACGTACAGACGGCGTTCCTAAATGGTAATTTAGATGAGGAAATTTTTATGTTTCAACCGGAGGGGTTCATTTCACCTGGTGGAGATAATAAAGTCTACAGATTGAAGAAGGCAGTTTATGGACTGAAACAAGCTTCACGAGCTTGGTATCAGAGGGTGAAGGACGTGCTTCTGCTGACAGGTTTTGTTCAATGCCAACTTGAACAATGTATCTTCTACAAACGAAATGGTAAGTCGGTTGTTTACATTGCCTTGTACGTCGACGATTTCATTGTTTGTTACAATGATGCGCGCATGGCTGAAGAGCTGAAAGAGAGTTTGCGTAAACCATTTAAGATTAAAGACTTAGGTGTGGTACGGCATGTTCTTGGGGTCTCGATAGAGCGTGACAGGAAGAACAAAACTCTTAAGCTTTGTCAGGCGCGGTATGTTGAGCGCTTGCTCGACAGTTTCGGTATGTCGGAATGCAAACCAGTCCAGACTCCTTTGGATCCAAACATTAAGTTTACTGATACGAGTGTGTTAGGCGAAGGTAATGTTTCTTATAGAGAATTGATAGGTTCTCTTATGTATCTGAGTGTTTTTACAAGGCCGGACATTACGTATGCAGTTTCGTACTTAAGCCAGTTTAATACGTGTCATACTATGGAACACTGGAGGGCTGCGAAACGTGTATTGAGGTATCTTAAAGGAACTCAAAACGTTAGTGTTGTGTTTAGTAGGTCGGGTCATGTTAAAGTTGAGGGGTTTGTAGATGCGGACTGGGGCGGTGACGTACGCGACCGAAAATCATTTTCAGGGTTTGTTTTTAAGTATGGGGGAAACACCATCTCCTGGGAATGCCGAAAACAAACATGTGTTAGTTTATCAAGTACTGAGGCTGAGTATGTTGCTCTTAGTGAGGCAGCTAAGGAGGCACGTTGTCTTAGGGACTTGGTTACTGAATTGACTGGTAGTTCTGGGCTAGTCGTCGATTTGTTTAATGACAATCAGTCTGCTCAGAAACTTAGTGTCAATCCAGTGTTTCATAGGAGGACTAAGCACATAGATATCAGGTACCACTATGTTAGGGAGGCTGTGAATAATCATGTAATCAAGTTGAATTATTTGTCTACTCAGGAAATGGTGGCTGATGTACTAACTAAATCTTTGTGTGCTCCTAAACATAAGTTCTGTGTTGTGAACTTGGGCTTAGGTTTTTCTTAAGCCAGTTGAGCCAGCGGTGATGTCTGAGTTCAAACAGTGATTGAGGGGAAGTGTTGAATGTTGACCTTCTTAGTGCAGTCACTGTTTGATTTGTGGTTTTTCATTCTATTCTTAAATTGAGAATGACTTTTGATATTCGTCAATGTGACCGTTTGATGGCTGCGCTCATGTATTTTCTAGTAACTTTCTTTTACAATATATCTGGTGTACAAGTTCCTCAAATCTTTGATTGCATCTACGGAAAACCCTCTACAAGTAGTTAACAGAAACACCGATACAGTCTTTCAGAAGACTATATACGCCACATAGAGATGGAGTTCGGGGATGCCCAACCGGTCATCGATGTGAATGATGCTTACAATCGATGTGTTATTGATCTGGAGGATCTTGTGCTTAACAAGTCGGGTAAGGCACTGTATCAGTTCGGACTTCCAGCACCTTCCCGTGATTCGATTAGCTAATCGGCAATACCTCAATGAGATTGCTTTCGATGCCGTTCAACTAACTGAATCAGTAGCTATGAACGTTCCGAAATTAAATCAAGAACAGTGGGACGCATATGACGAGATCATTCACAGCATTGATTGTAATTGTGGAAAGTTGTTCTTCCTCGATGCGCCTGGTGGAACGGGAAAAACTTTCTTATTAAATCTACTGCTGGCCACGGTAAGACGCGTCAAGAATATTGCAGTTGCCGTTGCTTATTCGGGTATTGCCGCTTTCAAGTTGCCTCTAAACCTAAACTCTTGTGAGTCTACACTTTGTAATATTCCCAAACAAAGTAACATGGCTCGGGTGCTTAGAGAAGTAAAATTAATTGTATGGGATGAGTGTACTATGGCTCACAAAGGCGGTGTAGAGGCTCTTGACAGAACTCTGCAGGACATTAGAGCTCAAAACAGTCTAATGGGTGGGTTGACGGTCCTTTTGGCTGGTGACTTTAGACAGACCTTGCCTGTTATACAACGATGCTGACGAAGTTAAAGCCCTGTCCTTGAAAGTAGCGCCACCAACGTACGAACAAGAACCGCTGCGGCACGGCTCCATCGGAGTTCAACGTGCCTATTCGTGCCGCGAAGCCGACCACACCGGTGTACATCTCCCGCCTACACTACACCACTACAGCGGAGAACATCGTGGAGTACGTGCGTCAGAAGACCAAGTACTTGGCGAAAGTGCAGCTGTTGGAGTCGTGCCGCAACGTCAACTTTAAGGCGTTCGTGGTGCGAGTGCCAACGTGTTATCTGCACCTCGTCTTGGAGGAGGACTTTTGGCCGCAGGGCACTCCTTGCGGCCAAAAGTCCTCCGGAAGCGACGGAACACCACTGTGTTCCGTCGCTTCCACGGGCAAGTGCCACATGAACGCACGGTGACATAGTGCACAAGTGAAGTGATACTAACGTAGTTTTAAGGTCCTTTATACTAACACAGTTTGTATTTTATCACATGTATGTTAGTCTGTAAGGTATTTATCTATGGGCCAAAGTTGCCCGAAAATAAAGGTTTTTTATTATTTATTTATTATTTAAAGTAAACATGCGCGTGCACCTATACCGAGAGCCGTGGGCAGAAGTTTTCAGAATTATTACTAGATATTGGTGATGGCAATATTTTTGAAGAAGATGGTGGGTGGGTAACCATTCCGAGCACCCTTTGTGATGTTGTGGAGGATCTGGACAGTCTCACTTACAGAATATATTCCAACATTAATCAGCCTAATGTGACTTTATTAAGAGAAAAAGAGCCATTCTCAAGCCAAGAAACGATTCTGCCAACAACATCAACAACTATTTGTTGGAGAAACTTGTAACCGAAGAAGTATCATATAAATCTGTGGATGAGGTACTGGAGGTTGAAGAAGCTGCTTACTACCCTGTGGAGTTGCTTAAATAGTCTTGACCCATCAGGATTACCACCATGTACTCCACCTAAAGGTTGGTGCACCAATCATGTTACTGCGTAATCTGCAACCGCCCAAACTATGCAACGGGACAAGGCTGCAGGTAACAAGGCAAGCAAGGTGCAACTTCAAAAGTATGTGATTGAAGCAACTATTTTTACAGGCGTTAATCAAGGAGAAACAGTTTTTATCCCCCGAATTCCACTTATCATTTTAGATTATCATTTTGAATTCAAACGACTACAATTTCCCGTAAAAGTTTGCTACGCAATGACTATCAACAAAGCACAGGGCCAAACATTAAAAGTAGCTGGGGTGGACCTGAGAAAGGATTGTTTCTCACATGGGCAGTTATGTGGCGTGTTCTACAGTCAGTTCACCTGAAAACCTCATATACTGCAACCAATAAATAAAACACGAAATGTAGTTTACAAGGAGGTGGTTTTGCGGATTTATAATACAATTTTATTGGTATATCTATAGCCGCGCAATTCCTTTTCTGCAATCATTCCTTGCTTCTCTTAAAACGATCACTAAATCTGTTCAATAGTCTGTTTTTAGGTTTCCGTACACAAAGGCTCCAAATGGAGGTCTGTTGCTTTCGCTCCTTTCCCGCTCATAGACGTCCGTCTGTCCCTCTGTCACATTATACTCTAGCAGCTAAACTTTTGAAGCTAGTCTTCATATTTATACTATTTATATATTTTACTGATCCAAAACCAAATATATAGTAAATTAAATAGGTAACAAAAAATAGTTTGCATTTTTTTGCTCCCGATTTGTAAGGAAATAATTGTCCTGTGTGTAAAACTGAGTGTAAAATGCATGTGGAATATTTTTTAGAGCGTTTCGAATATTTTTTAGTATTATCTTTTAGAACGTTTCCAAAACTTGCCTCGAAGACTATTTATACCAATTTTCGAGTTAATCAAGCCACGCAGTAATATCCTCGCCTGTAAAATCCAAGACCCCTTTCCACCCCGTTAAATAAACTCCGATTTTCAAAATACCCTGATACACATTATTTTTTATTTTTGGTCTTATGTATATATATAGAAATTAGTATATTAAGCTATTTATTATGTTTTCCGAAAATTAATAAAATTTGAGAACATTTTGAGAATTTCCTCATTTTTCTATTACAACATACTTCATTTGAGTGTGGATTAACTAACTAAGCCTATACAATTTATAACTTCTGCATTTGGTACGGTTCAGGGTTCTAAATGCGCGAGTTCCGAAGTGCACTTGGCCCGCGCGGGTACAGCTAGTATTTATTAAAAGTCAGTGTTAGTTAGTTTAAATAATAATTAGAATGGGTAAGAAGAGAAAAAGGAAGGAGGGGGAACCCCGCCTCCGGATCCCCAGCAGGTATTATCCACCGATTCCGAATCAGAGGAATCGGCGGTAACTTGCTTTTCTTTTAGGGAAACTATTGCAGACAAGGACCCTAAGGAAAGGTATACAATTTTAAAAGTAAAGGGTATACACTCGCAGCTACCCTGAAGATACCAAACAAAAAGGGATCGTATGGCTTTATCTAAAGGAATACGTGAGCATGGAGTTTCAGGAGTCATGCATTTGCGTTCCATAAATGAATACAAGGTCGGCATTACGTTTGATTTGCCGAATAATGCGAATTTATTAAAAATCAAAAAAATTGGACCATTAAACACTAAAAGCATTCGTCCCTGCCGCAGACAAAGGTAATTGGGGCCCTCACTGCAGTCCCTGTCGACATGGCTAATAAAGAAATATTGTCGTCAATCGGCAGTTCCAAATACTTTATCCAGGTCAGGTAAGGACCGGTTTCGGTGGTGTTGAATTTATCCAACACAGGCAGTTGCTGTTACCTTCGCCTCCACCATTCTTCCTCCGTATATATATCTAGATCCATGGCGCCACGAGGTAAGCAAATATATCCCACCGGTAAAACAATGTCTAAAGTGCCTTCGGTACGGACATATCGCAAAATATTGTCACAATACCGAGGTTTGCTCAATTTGTACTTTAAATCATAATTTTAAGAATTGTCAGGTCGACCCAAAGGACATAAAATAGAAGAAAACAAAATAAAGTCAAGAAGTGCCACATACTCTGATCTTTTTAACAATAATGCTTTTCCAGCTTTAACAGCAAAAAATATAAATGTACAAATTCATTATTAAATGAAATCCGATAAATATATAAATATTTTAGTGGACACAATTACCAAAATAGTTAGCAATAAAGATGTCCCTATAAACACATCATCAATTAAAGAAGTTTAAAAAAAACATTAAGTATTAAAATTCTTTCACCTCCTTAACGGATATATCAAATTTAATTAAACAATGCAATGGAATGCACGAAACCTAATAGCAACAAACATATATTTACCAATTTCCTCAATCTCACAACAACACACAATACACAATACTCACAAAACAATAAATTAGTGAAACATGGTTCAAATCTGATCAAAACAATACCTATTAAAAGGAATGATTGTGAAAACAAACACCACGGAGTTGCCATAATAATTCATAAAAGTATTATAATAAAATCAACCGTTTATTTTGTCAATTCATTACAAAATATTTGTGTAAAAATAACTGTTAACAATAAGTTGTAAATATAGTCAGTTTATATAGTCCCTTAAATTCTAATCCAGCTTCCAATAAGGATAATTTTGATTCATTGGTTAAGCTATCTGGCCCGAAGTCAAATTTTTAGGGGTCCTTTTTTCATCAAATTTAACCCGGAACAATTATACCAAACTTAAAATTAGTAAAGCAAATAAAGCTAGTAGCAGTATGAACTAGCCAAAGATTTCAATATTATATATGTCGCCGCCGCAAGAGGCGACGCACTACTGGCGTGGCTGTATCTGCTAAGATTTAATCTAATTAATAGCACTTATGATTCTATTCCATGATAAAACTAGTGAACCTGCCATCTCTGCTTGGCAGTACAATTTATTATTACATAGAACTTATTAATTGACAGATGAGTTAAGCGCCATCTATTGGCTTACCTAGTACTTAACAAAAGTCTATCTAAAGACTCTTAGTAAGTCTTTAGCTAGATCTATAGTTAAAATTATGATAAGCAAGTATTTTATGACATTGGATTTGTAATTTATTATTGTTCATTTGACACTAAAGATTGTTTATGAGGCAACATTACAGGTGGAGGAAGATGGCGCCGAATACGATTTGATCAATAACTCGATTTATAATTTGAAACTACAACTAAATCAGATTGTCTAACTAAATTACAAGCTAAAAACTAAGAAGATTATTTTACAGAACAATTTATTAGTGAAAGACTTCTCAGGTGTTCTATGTATTAAATCCTTTGATTTACCGGAAATGGTTTTAAGCAAGATCGTTGTAATATTGTTGTAAAAAGTAATGAAGCGACTAATTATCTTTAACTACATAAAACCTTTGCATTTGTGAATACTGGTATTGTTTAATTAATAAAATGATTAATTGTGAATTATTCTAGAATTGTTTGTAAGTTTTAATGAATTTATTATGAAATGAATAAACTGTACTGAATGAGGGACTTCCGCTCACTCAGAACAGACGCCTGAGCAACGATCGGTCACGTTAGCCTAAGATTAGCAAAAAGATTGAAATACTAAAATTTTGAATATGTTTTTTACTGTTTCGCTGCACGTACCAAAATTGTAAATAGTCTAGATGTTCTACAAAACAAATACATGCGTGTTATAACTGGGGCATTCAGAAGTACTCTTATAAATGCAATGCAGACTGAATGTAACATTCCACCTAATGTAACTAATAATAGTCTCTTGGACAATTTGTTGCATTCCAATTCAACGTATTAGGTATAAAGCCATTTTATGTGTTACAGGATATTCATAATTTCATTAAAATATAAACATTTATCAACCATCTCATATTTTGCCCAGTTATCAAGGAGCTTATAATGCAAAATTTCCAGACAAATATAATTATAAAAAGGACCTGTCCTCAAAAGAGGAAGTTAATGCAGTGTTGTCAGAATGGTCAGATCATAAATTTGTATATAGTGATGGTTTCAAAAATTATAGTGCGGTGTCTTCCGCTATTTATGAGCCAAAATCAAATATAGGTCGTGGTCGAAAAATTGTCAAAAATGCCAGTGGTTTCACAGCTGAAGCAGTTGCTATTTTGAGTGCTTTGAAACAAACATATAAAAAATTGCAATTCAAGTCACAGCAAGTGGGTTGTAGTAAGTGACAGCATGAGTGTTCTGAAAAATCTAGCTACATGCTAACACTAACTACTCTTTCTATTATAAGAACTATGGATCGAACTGTCTCATTCCAATATTGAAGTTAGATTTGTTTGGGTGCCCTCACACATTGGCATTGCAGGAAATGAAAAAGCTGATTATATATTGAAAGATCTAGGTGAACTAATTCCAAATGCTGACGTTGATATGAGTGTTTCCATACCGCATACAGACGCTGTTAGTATTATAAGACAGCGTATGTGTCAATCGTGGGGGAGACATTCATACCAATCCCATAGATATATTATATGTCCACACAGATTGAAAATAAAGGCACTTGGTATGCCTCTCCAGATAAACAAATAAATTACACACCTTGGTTTTGCAGAAATAGTAGTTTTATAAATAGAAAGTTTTATTAATATATTTGTCGTATGCGTTATGGTCATTGTCATTTAAATTATCATCTTCATCGTGTTAAAATGATCTACTCTCCTTATTGTGAATACTGTCAATCGCAAAAAGTTCAATCTTTACATCATATCTTCTTTGAGTGTTCGTCTTTCAACATTCAGCGCCTTGTGTTGTCGGATGAGCTTCTAAAAATTTGTAAAAAAACCTGATAAGGTCCCGCAATGCATTCAGGAGCTACTTATGAATGCCTCAACTTATATGTATTTGTACAAATTTCTAACAGAGACAAAATTACATTGAGGTTACATTTCATGTATTTGTCGCATCCAGTCATGAGTACGGACGGGCGAATGAATCGAAAGCGCGCCAGTGGTGACATCACGCGACCTACTCCCCACCATGGCGGCTTTTGCAGAGTCCTGATGTTAAGACCTCGCGGCGAGGCGGACAGTCTGGGTCTGATCGCAGCGGAGTTAAGACGTCTTGAAACTGTACACGATTCATTGTGCCTAGTGTTAATGTGTGAAAGTATAATGTCAAGTTATAGACTCAATGTATCTGTTTGAAAAGAGTAACCATGGAGTTTCTTGCCGGTTCTTCTCCATGGAAACTACCATACCGAAACCGTGCAATGCGAAATAAAATAGTGTATCGCATCCAGTGTGTTTACATAGCACGAGACCCGTGTTCTGCCCACATAATGCCCGACCCTAGCGAAATAAATCCTGACAAACCCGACATCAGAACTGGGATAAAATCGTGCTAGTGAAATCATGTCGCGGGGACAGTGTCGATAACAATCAGTGTCAACTGTGTAAAAACCGGAAAGTGCCGAAAAAGTTCGTGAAAAAAACGGACAAGAAAGAGGGTAGACCGATTAGTGTGCTAATAAACACCCACCCGCAATAACTTTAGTTTATCCGTGATCATGGTGCTTGCAACAGCGCCGAAATAAAACAGACAAGTGTTATTTATCATGTGAAAAAACGGGATTCACACTGTTTTTTAGTGTTAATGACAATCAGTGACGGTTACTTTTTGAAACGCAAAACAAAGACTTCGTATCGTTTAGACTTTGTATCGTTTACAAATTCTTAAAACCTAACCAGTGAATAGCAAGATAGTGTTGTGGTATGTCGTGAAACCAGTGTAAAGAATTGTTCAGTGCCAAATTCGTGTACGTTGTACGTCATTTACGTGAGTAGTGACAAACAAAAGAAAAATATGCGCACTGACGCCGGTTACAAGATACGTTAGAAGTTTTCATCGTAACTACCAATCAAGTGTCGCGCATGCGGTAAACAAGGACAAACAAGCGGATTTTCGGACGAAGACAACCGCCGTCAAGAAGCCGTTGCCTGTGCCGGCTGCTACAGGCGTTGGGCGGCGACCGCAGGCCAGCAGCAGCTCGCTGATGTGCTTCAAGTGTGGCACGCCGGGCCACATCGCCAGTCGCTGCGCAGCAGGCCAGCGCTGGTCCAGTACTGCTGTACTGGTCGAGAAATGAGTCGACCTTTGCATCATCGAGCCGGAACATGAAAGTACTTTGGTGAGTCGTTTTCATTTTGTTCTGGGTATTGTTGTGGCTGCATCAGAAGCGCCGGAGCATGTAAGAGGTGCACGTTGACTGCTTTTTCTGTGCAGTATACTCTTTGCGAGGAGTAGCACTTACGCGGCTGAGATGGTTAGCTTCTGACGATGGGTTCACATTTTACGTTGTGACTTGCCGATGGACTGGCAATTGAGTCTAGAGTCACGTGTAGAGTCACGTGTAGAGTCACGTGTAGAGTCACGTGTAGAGTCACGTGTAGAGTCACGTGTAGAGTCACGTGTAGGGCCACGTGTAGAGTCACGTGTAGAGCCACGTGTAGAGCCACGTGTAGAGCCACGTGTAGAGCCACGTGTAGAGACACGTGTAGAGACACGTGTAGAGCCACGTGTAGAGCCACGTGTAGAGACACGTGTAGAGACACGTGTAGAGACACGTGTAGTGTGAAGTATTTTTCGACAAGTTTATTATTCGGACGTGAGATACACTTTGCTATCATTAAATTGTAATTGCCAGTATGAATATGCTCACGAATTCACGATCAATTGAAGAAAATACCCGAAGGTAGTGCTTCCACACATTTTGATAACGATGATCGTTATAAACTGAAAGCTTTGAATTATAAGGGTGCCTACAAATATTTACACGGTAGGCTAAGAAAGATGCCAACCTGTGAAGTTCCAACAGAGTTAGATGTAATAGACGATGTTTCTGAGGGCGAAGGAACCTCGACAGACTTATGATTGCGCTTGTTGGCTATTTGGTCAATCTGCATCCACAAGACGCAGTCGCAACTGCGTACGTTGTCGTTCAGGGCGTGATGAGCGGCTTGTGGTGTGGTCGGACCTGGGTCTTGTAAGAGACTATAGTAGTCACATGGACGTGACTTGGGCCTTTTGGCTATTGGTCTGGATAGACCTGAGACTTGAGAGTCTATTTGTTTTTTGTTGAACAGACAGTGATCTGTTAGTTGCATGGTGCAACTCAGCCACCAAAGTAGAAGCCAATCATAATGTCAATGTTGTTAAATTTTAAATTGATTTAGACTATGTTGAACTTCACATGGTTTCTGTAAGCTTCGTAGTTTTTGTTGCAATTGAGTTTTAAAGGTTAAAGGTTGATTCGAATGACTATGTTACATGGCCCAAGGGTTGACCTATTTTCAATTATTCCCAATTAACCGTGTTTGATTTAATCAACTTCCTCGTTGCTATAGTGATGGCAAGCGTGACTACTGAGCATGAGGTGCTGGGTTTGATTCCCAGGTCGGGCAAAGTGTTATTGAGTTTTTCCATCAGAAATTTCTCAGTAACAGCCACGGTGTCTGGATTTGCGCCGGTTGATGTCAATAGGCTCGCCCCTATTACATGGGACTTGGACATAACTAGCGAACTGTGAGTGTACTATTAAGTACACCTCTGTTAAACCCTTTGGGGATTACAGATGTGATGTTATGAGTTTGGTCAGGAGTGACCGAGTGGAACAAATTTCTGTCGTGGACTTTTTGTTTGCAGGGTTACCATCACACGAGGACGTGTGAAAGCAGGATGGCCGTGTCGCATCCGGTCATGAGTACGGACGGGCGAATGAATCGAAAGCGCGCCAGTGGTGACATCACGCGACCTACTCCCCACCATGGCGGCTTTTGCAGAGTCCTGATGTTAAGACCTCGCGGCGAGGCGGACAGTCTAGGTCTGATCGCAGCGGAGTTAAGACGTCTTGAAACTGTACACGATTCATTGTGCCTAGTGTTAATGTGTGAAAGTATAATGTCAAGTTATTTGTTAGACTCAATGTATCTGTTTGAAAAGAGTAACCATGGAGTTTCTTGCCGGTTCTTCTCCATGGAAACTACCATACCGAACCGTGCAATGCGAAATAAAATAGTGTATCGCATCCAGTGTGTTTACATAGCACGAGACCCGTGTTCTGCCCACATAATGCCCGACCCTGGCGAAATAAATCCTGACAAACTCCGACATATTTTTATGTTTATTAGTTGTTTATTACTATATTATATTGTTTTTATACATAGTATTTTGTAGGTTATGTTTTTTCTAAGAGGAGATAGCTATATTTTTGACATGTATGTCCAAGTTGACTTGACATTAGAGTGACGTTTAATTACCTTGGATTTGACAAAAATGGATGCAAACTAAAAAACTAAATATGAAAATTTTATACGAAAGACATTATTGTTTAAAACTTATTACGAAAGAAAATACTTGGACGTAAGACTAGGCAATATGGTCGGCCTTCCATTCGGGGTTAACTTAAAAAAAAGTGACTTTATGTCGCCGAGAAGTGAAAATAATATTTTACCATTGTTAGATTATAAGGCAAAATGAATTTAATATGATGATGACGAAATGAAAAATTTTCAAGAGCGCTATTAAATATGGAATTGCCAAATAAAAATACTAAGTATGTTAGCTTGCGCGTAGGTCATAATGTAGGCTTGGACTTACGGAGACCATGCTCGTAGGCTGAATCGATTTTTATGGATGATGGCCAATGATATTAACAAATATTAATTTTTCCCATATCTTTCATCTCAAATGCGCTAGATAACTGCCAAAGGGTAAAAACGGAACCCTATTACTAAGACTTCGCTGTCTGTCCGTCTGTCTGTCACCAGGCTGTATCTCATGAACCGTGACAGCTAGACAGTTGAAATTTTCACAGATGATGTATTTCTGTTGCCGCTATAACAACAAATACTAAAAACAGAATAAAATTATATATTTAAGGGGGGCTCCCATACAACAAACGTGATTTTTTTTATAGGTACGGAACCCTTCGTGCGCGAGTCCGACTCGTACTTGGCCGGTTTTTACGTCACATAACCACGCAATATCATTCGTAGCCAGAATAATATCGTCGACATAAATAGCAATCAACATCATTTGCTCATCTTTTCGTGCAATAAACATAGTACACGGATCTTGTGGCAAAGCTGCAAAACCAATATTCGTCAACTTACTCACCAATTCCTAATGCCACTGCAGTCCTGACTGACGCAGACCATACAAAGACTTCTTCAACAAACATACACTATTCTCACATTCACGTAATGCTTTGTTCCAGCGTTTAGCTGTTTGAAGTACTTTCTTGTCTCTTATGACGTTATTCTTTGAGCCGACTTTTTGATTTACGAGTACTTTCTCTAAAACATCGCTTAGCTGATCTGGTATTCCCATGAATACCTCCTCATCTAGTGATCCATTTAGGTAAGCTGTCACAACGTCCATTTGATGGATCTCTAATCCCAACTCTGCCGATATTGCAGCTATAATTCTTACCGATGATGATCTCACGACTGGCGACGAGGTTTCGTGGAAATCCTCCCCTGGCCGTTGAGAACATCCTTTAGCCACGAGTCGTACGTTCTTCCCCGTAGTTTTAGTACGAAAAAACAAATCTGCTCCCAATCACTTTTCGTTTAGACGGTCGCGCTACAATTTCCCACGTGCCATTCTTAATCTGTGCCAAATACTCATCTTCTAAGGCACTGCGCCATGCGTTTACATCGTTAGTTTTTTCAACTTCACTCCATGTCATTGGGTCACCAGTAGCTATTCCCGCTATCAATGTAAATGTAAAGTTACAGAAACCTGAGTGTGTTAATGAGGATGTTATGAGTACGCATCCTTACCAAAGCTTGATAGGTGCCTTAATATATCTGGCTGTATCGACAAGACCAGATATAGCGTATGCTGTAAATTATTTAAGTCCATTTAATAATAATTACGGAATTGAACATTGGAAGGCGGCAAAACGCATATTGAGATATTTAAAAGGCACATCAAATTTTGGCTTAGTATGAGAGGACAGGCAAACCGTTGTATGGTGTGGTTGATGCTGATTGGGGATTAAACGAAATCGTCTTATTCTGGTTTTGCATTTATTTTAGCAGGTGCCCCTATAAACTGGGAGGCACGAAAGCAACGGTCTATAGCTTTGTCCAGTACGGAAGCAGAATACATGGCACTTTCGGAAGCTACCAAAGAAGCTATTTATATGCGTGCTATGTTGAATAATGTTGGTGTTAAGTGTGAATGTGTGACATTATTTGACGACAGTCCGAGTGCAATTAAGCTTGCTCAGAGCAGGTGTTATCACGCACGAACGAAACATATTGATGTCAGACACCACTTTATTCGAGATAGGTATGTTGATGATGGCACTTTTTTTGGCGGGATTTTTGACATATGGCCGGCCTGCTTGTTTGAGACAAAACGTCTACAATAACATCGTGATAGAAAGTGGTGTAATTTAGATTTTAAAGCTAGCAAGTAAGTATTGTAAGTAGGTATTCATTATTTAAGTGTTTGTTTGTTTTCAATTATTGTGAAGAAGGAAGTAAATGTATTTAAATTGAAATACTGTGGTTGGTTTTCTTTTGCAAAGTCCTTCATTTCTGAGCTGTAGCTTACAGTTCAGAAGTGGGGGATCGTAAGAGAATTCTCATAATTTTCTTTTGTTCACGTCCACTTAAAATAAAGAGTGATATCACGGGTCAATATCAATATTTTCTTTCTTGAACAAATATTTTATTTTTCTTTTCTTTTTTTTCTTCTCCAATAACCGTCGTAACATACAAGAAATTTAATTCTGAAATAAACTAGAATATGAAGGCTTTATTCGTATTTATCGGTTTGTAACCGTATTTGACCTAAGAACATTAACGATTATTACTTACTGATTTATACTGCTAATTGGATTTGAAAAAGTGAAAAGAATAGAATGAAGTAACGAAAAGTATTAAGTTTATGACTAATGGTTGCCCTATACTTGTTGATGTACGAATTATACATCTATAATTACTGCTGATGGTTTTATGGCCATACCCGTCCACTCTTAATAGGCCCTCTCTTATTTGTTTTGGATCTACTTACATAATAAAAAATAATAATTTTGGTTTCGGTCTAAGAAGTACAAATTATTATAACTACTCAACTAAAGCACTAATACGAACATGCACTAAGCTTTTCAATTGCAAGTTTCAAATAAATACCCTTATTGGTTGCAACCGAGGTGAAGGGTTGTCAGTCAATATGGATAGGGATGAGGTGCCCAGGTTCGAGGGCGGAAGTTGGCCCAGGTTTGAGCCTAGGTTTGAGGGCGGAAGTAGGCCCCGGTTTTGAGGGCAGAGGTGGGCCCAGGTTTGAGGGCGGAGGTGGGCCCAAGATTGAGGGCGGAGGTGAGCCCAGGTTTGAAGGCGGAGGTGAGCCCAGGTTTGAGGGCGGAGGTGAGCCCAGGTTTGAGGGCGGAGGTGAGCCCAGGTTTGAGGGCGGAGGTGAGCCCAGGTTTGAGGGCGGAGGTGGGCCCAGGTTTGAGGGCGGAGGTGGGCCCAGGTTTGAGGGCGGAGGTAGGTCCAGGTTTGAGGGCGGAGGTGAGCCCAGGTTTAAGGGCGGAAGTGAGTCCAGGTTCGAGGACAGGAGTGGGTCCAGGTTGGAAAGGATATGAACACCTAGGCTGGAAGATCAAGGACAAACCAGGTTAGAGGGCAAAGGAAGAAGGAATATGGATAGTCGGGACGAGGAACGAGTTACTGCCGGGATCGCAAGGGGGGTTGAAGACCGGACACTGCGTCCGTCATCTGTGTCAATATATATGTCATCACAGATTCAGACAGTTCGTCGCGTGGCGGTGCAAGCCGCAAGCGGACGAGGAAATACAGAAGGAGGTCACGGACAAGGAGAGGCGGTTCCAGGTGGACACAGCGCAGCGACGAAAGCTCTGATAACCGTGAGTCAATCAGAGTTAATACATCTAGTCGGAACAGGAACAGGGAATCTGAAACGAATGTAATAATAAATAATGTTTTGTCTATTTTAAGTAATGTCAAGAGTTCGGAGAAGCCCAAGCTGTCCTTTAATAGTAATGTTTTACCAGATTTTGCTCCCTTAAGTAAAGAGCAAACTATGTTAGTATGGATCACTAAAGTAGAAGAATGCGCCGAAATATACGGTTGGTCTCAAAAGGAAATAATTCACTACGCTCTTCCGAAATTATCAGAAGTAGCAAAGACTTAGTATCAAGGTCTACTTTCTCTTCTTTACACTTGGGGTGAATGGAAGAAAAAACTAATTGAGTCATTCTCGTGTCGCGAGGACTACGCTGAACTCTTGACAGAAATGTTGGCGAAGCGTGTTAAGTACGGCGAATCGGCGAAATTGAATTTATTGAATAGGTGCAAAATTTATGGTAAACAAGCAGTAGATTGTGTCTTTGATGTGTATGTACACGTATGTATGTGTGCGTGCCTGCACCATTATGATGTTGTGTTGCTACGCCAGTAATAAACTAGCATCCAATCGCAACGGTGGTTTCATTCGGTAGCTGACAGATCACTGGCGACGAGTTACCCACGCTTATTTAAAAAAAAACAGTTCGTGTAAGATGTCGAATATCATCGGGAATATTTCAAATTTCGATCACGACACTCAAGACTGGCCTATATTTAAAGGTCGGCTACTACAGTTCATAAAATTGAACAGTATTAAAACCGAAAATAAAAGTGCATTGTTACTGACCCATCTTTCGGACAACACCTACCGCCTTGCACGGAACTTACTTCATCCTGATGTACTCGAAGAAGTAACGTTCGAGGATCTAGTTAAGAAATTAGACAAGCATTTCACGCCAAGACGATGTGTTTTTGCTGATAGAGAGAAGTTTTATGAGGCGAGGAGATCTGATGGCGAGAGCGTCGAAGAATGGGCGGCTCGTGTGAGAGGTTTAGCCGTTAACTGTGAGTTTGAAGAGGCATTGGATATGCTGGTAAGAGACCGTTTTATACTCGGGCTTGCACCGTGTCGGGAACGTGACCGGCTGTTTGAAGAGGATGCCAGCAAACTAACTTTTGCTAAGGCGTTAGAGGTAGCACAACAGGCTGCCTATGCGCGATTGGCTCGATCCAGGGCCGTAGCAGTAGTTGACACCGCAGCGACAACCATCAAGGCCACAGAGATCAAGGAGGAACCTGTGTACCGGCTGAGCGGGCAGCGCGGGCAGCGCGCGCGCGGCGGGCCTGCCGAGGGTACCCGCAGCTCGAACAACAGTTCCGAGGAGAATCGTCGGTGTACAGTGTGCGGTCTCAGAAACCACGACGCTGAAAAGTGTCGTTTTAAAAACTATCGGTGCCAAGTGTGTGGTGTGAAAGGCCATTTAAAGAAAGTGTGTAGTGCTAAAAAGAGTGAATCACGTTTACATTGTTTGAACACGGAGGAAATAATATCGGAGCAAAGTGACTGCGAGGAATGTGAGCTATTTAACGTAAGGTACGTTAGTAACTCGCCAATAAAAATAAAAGTGTTAATAGATTCTATAGGATTAGATATGGAGTTAGATACCGGGTCGGGGGCTAGTGTGATCTCCGAAATGTTATACAGAAAATATTTTTCCGATCGTATTCTGACAAAATCTAACCTAAAAATGTGTCTTTACAATGGCCATAAAATCTCGCCCTTGGGATATTTTCAATGTCGAATTACGTACTTAAATAATACACATGACATTAAGTTATTTATATTGCCGAATGGAGGCCCCCCGTTACTAGGACGAGATTTTATGTCGAAGTTCAAGATATACACACATCAAAAGTGTCTAGGGATCAAGCATTTTTATGCGGATTTCTTGAGATTGAGATGTGGCTTTGTAATAAATTTATGATTTTATAAATTTATATGGATCCTTTTTGGTGCATTTCATAATTTTAATCAGGAACTCTCAATCAAATTCGAGTAAAAGATGAAAATAAGCTGTCAATATTTTCCCTATAAAAACATACAACGCATTGAAGACATTATTAGTGCTACTGTTTCCCTACTACTGATTAAAACCAACGTTATTATGGAGCGGCGACGTCATTTAAGCAGGGAAGAAATGCTCAGAGCCGTGGGAATGATAGAAGCTGGTTCCCGGCAACGTACTGTAGCTTTAGCTCTCAATACAAGTCAGAGTGTTATCAGTCGACTTTGGACACGTTACCGAAGCACTGGTACCGTGGCTGAGCGCCATGGAGGACGGTATCGCTGCACCACACGGAGACAAGACCGATACATTCAAATCTTAACTCGAAGAGCTCCAACAATAACCGCCATGATGTTAGCCGTGAGGCTTCATCACTCTTCAGGGAACTTAATTAGCGACCAAACAGTCAGAAACCGCTTGCATGAAGTGAACCTTCATTCCCGAAGACCGCTACGGGTACCACCTATAGCAATGCACAATCGTAGGATTCGATATCAATGGGCTCTTGAACACAGAAATTGGGCAGAAGAACAATGGCGTTTCGTGTGCTTTTCTGATGAGTCTCGTTTTGGTATGAGACCGGATACAAGACGTATACGACACTGGAGAACCCCTGGACGCCAACAGCGATTAAAATCCTGCCAGGAAGTCCATCCTTATAGTGGTGGAACCATCATGTATGGGCGGGTATTTGGATCGGCGGAAGAACTGAGTTGATTTGGATCAGAGGCAACCTCAACGCTCAAATTTATGCTGAGACGATTGTATCAGACGTCATCGTTCCTCTACAAGTGCAAATCGGTCCCTTATTTCAGTTAATGCATGATAATGCACGACCGCACACCGCAAGAGTTGTAAGACAGACTCTCGCCGCAGCTAACATCAATGTCCTGCCCTGGCCTGCTCAGTCGCCAGACTTGAACCCGATTGAGCATGCATGGGATATGCTACAGAGAAGAGCTCTGCCGAATATGGAGGGTATCCAGTCGCAAGAAGACCTTTTTTTGTTGTTGCAACGAACATGGGCGGCCATTCCACAGCGTGATTTGGATGAACTCATTTTGAGTATGCCAAACCGATGTTCTTGTGTTGTTAGTGTTCGCGGTAGAAACACGGATTATTAATTGTTTAAGTTACTCAATAAAATTTTAAAGAAAACTGTGTTTTCAGTCATTTTTTCGAACTTTAATGTTAGTGGTTCAAATGTCAAAAATCCCTTTATTAGGAAAATGGCAAATTTCTTTATTAATGCAAAGGTGACTTGGTTTATCGTTACTGTGACAAACGAAAACACTTTATTTGATGAATCCTTAAAGAAAATTTTAATTAATATCAATCAGGAGAAAAGTTATTGCAAAAATATATGTTGATCCCTAGATACTTTTGATGTGTGTATTTTACATCGGATATCAATAACATCCAAACTCAATTTGTAACAGAGTCCGACACGAAAGAAGTGCAGCAACTTTTATCTAAATACTCCGACTTGTTTACCGACGAACTAGGTAGGTTCAACAAATTTAAGGTGAAACTTGTTTTAAAAGAGGGTACCCAACCAAAATTTTTTAAGCCACGTTCTGTACCTTTCGCCTTAAAGAAAAAAGTGGAAGAGGAGATAGATAGACTGCTAGGTTTAGGGATATTACAGCCGGTTAAATTTCCGAAATACGGAACCCCTATTGTTCCAGTTTTAAAAGAAAACGGGAAGGTTAAGATAGCCGGTGATTATTCAATAACGTTAAATAAAGATTTAGAAATAGATAAATACCCAATGCCAAGGATAGAAGAGGTTTTCGCCAAGTTAGGTGGAGGGGAGTGTTACAGCAAAATAGACCTCAGTAATGCTTATAACCAATTTGTCCTGGAGGAATCGTCGCAAGGGCTGACCGCTATAAGTACATCTAAAGGATTTTTCAAATATACGCGACTTGTATATGGTTTAGCTAACGCACCAGCCATCTTTCAAAGAGCGATGGAATCACTATTAATTGGCATAGAAGGTGTTAGCATCTGGTTGGATGACGTTTGTGTAACTGCGCCGACTAGACAATTACATTTTAGCAAGCTAAACGAAGTACTAAATAGATTAAAAGAGGCCGGATTAAAATTACACAAGGAAAAATGTTGTTTTCTTCAGGATAGTGTCACCTACCTAGGCTACATTATAGATAAACATGGATTACGAACTTGTCCTAAAAAAACGGAAGCTATTACAAGCGCGCCGCGGCCAACAAATGTCACAGAAGTTAAGCGGTTTATTGGTTTAATTAACTATTATCGTAATTTTATTCCGAATGCATCAGCTAAGTTGCACCCGCTGCATGAATTATTGCGTAAAGGAGCACAGTGGGAGTGGGGCGAACGTCACGAACGTGCATTCAAAAGTGTAAAAGACGAGTTATCATCGGAAAGAGTGTTAGCTCATTTTGATCCCGCAGCACAATTGGTGTTGACGGTAGACGCGGGGCCGGCCGGCCTGGGCGCGGTGCTAGCGCAGCGCGACAGACAGCGCGCGGACCTCGAGCGACCGCTGGCGTTCGCTTCAAGGTCATTGTCCACAAGCGAAAAAAACTACAGTCAGATTCAGAAGGAGGCGACAGCCATTATTTTTGCTGTCAAATATTTTCACCAATATCTGTATGGACGTCAGGAACCGTTCGTCCTTAAGACTGACCATCGTCCGTTACTTGCGATATTCGGCAAGAAAACAGGTATTTCAGTAATGGCAGCATCGAGGTTACAGCGTTATGCAATAATATTGTCTGCATATAATTATAACGTCCAATATATTAAAAGTGAAAATAATGTCGCGGCGGACTATTTATCGCGCTCGCCTTTGCCTGAACCTGACTGTAGAACGGAAGGACAAAATGATTCGTCATTCCTAAATTTCTTAGATGCTAACGTTGCCCCGTTAACGTTTAGCGATATAAAAACAGAAACTAGCAAGGATGAAACTTTAAAAACAGTGATTAAATACATTCAGATCGGCTGGCCGCGTAAAATTAATTGTAAACAAGTTCTGCCTTATTTTAACTGTAAAACAGATTTAGAGGTCGAAAACGGTTGTATTTTTCGAGGCCACAGAGTTGTGATACCAGCGGTATACAGAAATAGGTTATTACAAGAACTACATTCGGGTCATTTCGGTGTTGTAAAAACAAAGAGCGCAGCCCGCAGTAGATTCTGGTGGCCATCGATCGATAAGGACATTGAGGAATGGGTGGGCGCGTGCCACACGTGCGCCGGCACTCGGGCCGCGCCGCCGCGCGCGCCTCCTGCGCCCTGGCCGCTCGACTCGGTTCCGTGGCGACGTTTGCACATTGACTATATGACTATAAATCAACATGTATATTTGATTGTCGTAGATTCATATAGCAAATGGTTGGAGTGTTTGCATATGAGTTGCGGTACTACAAGTCGGGCACTTATAGCTGAGTTAAAGATATTGTTTTCTAGGTTCGGTATACCGAGAGTCATAGTTTCCGATAATGATGTAAAAATAAAGTCGAATGAATTTAAACATTTTTGCGAAATGAATGGTATCCGATATATAACGTCCCCAATTTATCACCCTTCCAGTAACGGACAGGCCGAAAATTCTGTAAAAACATGCAAAAAAATGATAAAATGTATTATTAGCGACAACAGTCAGCAAAATGTTATTAACGAAAAATTATTAGGATTTTTATTTGATTATCGCAACACACCACATTGTTCAACGGGTGAATGCCCATCAAAGCTTATGTTTGGCCGAAAAATAACAACAAGGCTAGACCTATTACTAGAAGATAAACATATCACTGAAACAAATAAGGATAATATTAAAACTAAAAGACAATTAATGACAGGCGATAGGGAATGGTTGAAATGGTATGTAGCTAGAAAAGAGATATGGATTTTAGGCAAAATAATTAAAATAATAGGTAATCGCATGTATGAAATATTAGTTATGGATTACAATGTAAACTGCAGAAGGCATATTGACCAGATAAGGAAATATACTGGTGCAACCGTTACAGGAAGCGAGACGAAAGACGCACGTGCTGATGTCGTGAGCCCCACGCAGTCACCGCCGCCGCCACCGCGCCCCCCTTCCCCGCTGGCGCAGCCGCCACAATTATTATCTCCTGTTGTTGAATCGCAAGCAACAGAATGCGAGGGAAATGATATTGGGGAAGAGGATGAGTGGGCTGAGGCTCAAAGTGAAGTTGATGCTAATGATCATAATAACGCTGAGACTAATCAAGAAGTAGCCGAGGATCATAGCGATCGTTCTTTTGAGCCACAGCCAACAAGACCGACACGTAGTTGTAGGCGTAAGATTAATTATAAGGTTTAAATTGTAATTGTATAGCACACCACGCACTTAAATATCTACATTCAGTATGTAAAGAAACACACCGTATTAGATATGTCTACCTATAGATACCGAATGATATACGGTGCTTACTAGTGCGACCTGCCGAGAGTGGCCTCTTGTTGTTTGTAGTTATGTAAGTCTAGTTATGTAAGTCTAGTTATGTAAGTCTAGTTATGTAAGTCTAGTTATGTAAGTCTAGTATTGTAAGTCTAGTTATGTAAGTCTAGTTATGCAAGTCTAGTTATGTAAGTCTAGTTATGTAAGTTTAGTTATGTAAGTCTAGTTACCTATGCAAGTCTTCTTATTGTTATTACTTATACCAACCTAATGTTAAGTCCTTTACTTTTGAAAATAGTGTCGGAGGAGTGATGTGTATGTACACGTATGTATGTGTGCGTGCCTGCACCATTATGATGTTGTGTTGCTACGCCAGTAATAAACTAGCATCCAATCGCAACGGTGGTTTCATTCGGTAGCTGACAGATCAGTCTTACACGGAGTGGATGATCGTGCTATTAGAGTAGGTGCGCATGCGGCTCAATTTAGTGAACCGGAACAAATTTTTAAATATTTTAGATCGGTTAAGGTAGGACAAGGTAGGGACGCGTATGAAACTGATCGAAATAGGAACGAGCGCAAAGCTACTTCTGGTGTGACACCGCGAACCCAGAATTCGAAGTCTGGTGTAATAAATTCTAACATACGGTGTTTTAATTGTAACGAAATTGGTCACGCTAGTTTTAGATGCGATAAACCCCCTACTAAATGTACGTTATGTGACAAATCGGGTCATCGAGCTTCTAGCTGTTATAAGATCAACAGGACAAAGAAACTCATCCTAAAAACGAGACCCAAACAAAAGATATGAAGGAAACAGGCGTTAGAGTTGACAACTGAAAGGTGTATTGATACCTACATACATATATTTTTGATATTTAAATTAATGGTAAAGCAATAAAATTCACTAGGAAACCAGAGTACGCTTGTTACCATAAGCAAAGTTAAGGAACTTGAGTTAGATATTAAATGTGCCCCTTTATTTACCCGTGTTGAGAGGCATAGACGCAAGGCTGTTAATTCCGTTGGGCGTAATAACTGCCAATGTGGAAGTTCAAGGCATCGGGAAAATTATTGATATTTATTTATTTTTGTCCGATATTATTCTTACTAAAAGTCCAACCCAATTAATATTTAAAAGGATCGATTTTACATTATGATACATTTACTATGTGCTGATAATGTTTGCATTCCACTCAACTACGTGTGTTACCAGAAGATTCTGAACCATCTTTTAACGGAAATGTTTACGTAAAAGCTAGGGAATTGAATGGAAATCACTAATAAAACTATAACGTCAATGAAGGGAACGGTTCACTACTTTTATATGTCGCAGCCAATTTGTATAACACGCCGTTTTACATAATGGCGTGCCGGATTAAAAAACGCCGCCGTTATGTAATACGGCGTCCTCACGTTCAGCCGGATTGTGATGGCGATACGTTTGATAAAGCGGCGTCCAACGTTTAGCCGTATTGTCAGCGATTCCGATACTTCAAATAACCTATTAAAATTGTCCTAAAAGTCTTGCTTGCTGGCATGAGGAGCGTAAGCCGAAGGCCAGCGGAGCGACGACGACATTTGTGACAGAAAGTGGGTGTATGTTAAATGCGAGCGAAACCTTACAGCGTTTACAACTGCATTATTGGTTTCCTAAAATCCGTCGTTTCGTAAAAAAATAAATAAACGGATCTGGTTTCACAAGCGTTAATGAATTTACTACACAATACGGAATAAAACACATTATTAACGCCGTAGCAACACCCAGAGCTAACGGACAAGATGAACGGTTTAATAGGACTATCATAGATTTTTCGACTTGCTCTCACAAGAAAATGACAAAACCTGGGATGACTATTCTATATCTAGAACATTCAAGTAGGCATCAGTACCACAGTTCATAAGACCACCTAAAAATACACACATCAAAAGTGTCTAGGGATCAAGCATTTTTATGCGGATTTCTTGAGATTGAGATATGGCTTTGTAATAAATTTATGATTTTATAAATTTATATGGATCCTTTTTGGTGCATTTCATAATTTTAATCAGGAACTCTCAATCAAATTCGAGTAAAAGATGAAAATAAGCTGTCAATATTTTCCCTATAAAAACATACAACGCATTGAAGACATTATTAGTGCTACTGTTTCCCTACTACTGATTAAAACCAACGTTATTATGGAGCGGCGACGTCATTTAAGCAGGGAAGAAATGCTCAGAGCCGTGGGAATGATAGAAGCTGGTTCCCGGCAACGTACTGTAGCTTTAGCTCTGAATACAAGTCAGAGTGTTATCAGTCGACTTTGGACACGTTACCGAAGCACTGGTACCGTGGCTGAGCGCCATGGAGGACGGTATCGCTGCACCACACGGAGACAAGACCGATACATTCAAATCTTAACTCGAAGAGCTCCAACAATAACCGCCATGATGTTAGCCGTGAGGCTTCATCACTCTTCAGGGAACTTAATTAGCGACCAAACAGTCAGAAACCGCTTGCATGAAGTGAACCTTCATTCCCGAAGACCGCTACGGGTACCACCTATAGCAATGCACAATCGTAGGATTCGATATCAATGGGCTCTTGAACACAGAAATTGGGCAGAAGAACAATGGCGTTTCGTGTGCTTTTCTGATGAGTCTCGTTTTGGTATGAGACCGGATACAAGACGTATACGACACTGGAGAACCCCTGGACGCCAACAGCGATTAAAATCCTGCCAGGAAGTCCATCCTTATAGTGGTGGAACCATCATGGTATGGGCGGGTATTTGGATCGGCGGAAGAACTGAGTTGATTTGGATCAGAGGCAACCTCAACGCTCAAATTTATGCTGAGACGATTGTATCAGACGTCATCGTTCCTCTACAAGTGCAAATCGGTCCCTTATTTCAGTTAATGCATGATAATGCACGACCGCACACCGCAAGAGTTGTAAGACAGACTCTCGCCGCAGCTAACATCAATGTCCTGCCCTGGCCTGCTCAGTCGCCAGACTTGAACCCGATTGAGCATGCATGGGATATGCTACAGAGAAGAGCTCTGCCGAATATGGAGGGTATCCAGTCGCAAGAAGACCTTTTTTTGTTGTTGCAACGAACATGGGCGGCCATTCCACAGCGTGATTTGGATGAACTCATTTTGAGTATGCCAAACCGATGTTCTTGTGTTGTTAGTGTTCGCGGTAGAAACACGGATTATTAATTGTTTAAGTTACCCAATAAAATTTTAAAGAAAACTGTGTTTTCAGTCATTTTTTCGAACTTTAATGTTAGTGGTTCAAATGTCAAAAATCCCTTTATTAGGAAAATGGCAAATTTCTTTATTAATGCAAAGGTGACTTGGTTTATCGTTACTGTGACAAACGAAAACACTTTATTTGATGAATCCTTAAAGAAAATTTTAATTAATATCAATCAGGAGAAAAGTTATTGCAAAAATATATGTTGATCCCTAGATACTTTTGATGTGTGTAGTTGTATTTTGAATTCCATTATATCCGATACCACAAGTTTTAATATAAAGTCATAGCAATTAAAAGATACAGAAAGATTAACAGTCATAGAAATCGGCTAAATAGTATAAGTTAGGAGACTTAAAGTCCGTGTTAAGAGGGCTGTTACATTTTTTTCGCAAATTTTTGATTTTTACTTCCTGGATCAAATTTTTTCGACCGGCCTACATGACTCGATAATAATATTGATCTCCGGACGATTGTCGATTGTTATTGACGAAAATTAGAGACGAGACTGACATGAGACTGAGGTGCGAGCTGACTTGACGCAGAATTATAGTTCTCCAATTTTATTTATTGCAATTTTGTCTTATTATATTGACAAACGAAAACTAATAAAACGTATTCGTTGTAGATCGAAGTTTTATATCATATTAATTTATTTGATAAAATTAAGTTTATTTGGAATATAATGGACGCTGAAAATGCATACATTTTAGATCAATATTGCTTTTGAATATCGTTTTTTTTTGCGTCGATTCAATTTTTATTTCAATATTCTAATCAATCTACAACCTTGAAGACTATATGACCAGTACATATATATTTTTTTTTAGATTTTTCGTGTTACCAGTTTGATACAAATGGCAGAAGAAAACCTAATGTTTAACATTTGCTTGAAATTGGCTGTCGGAAAATTGCTATTTCTCGTAATATTAACTATTATAACAAAATTCTAATCAATCTACGAACTAACAAAGCCAGATTTATGATTCTTCATTGAAATATTATGCCATTATCTTTATATTACAAATATCGAGGACTTGGAAAAGTACGTATTTTTGGTTAAACGCCCAAAATATGTGAGCACGCTCTTAAGATGCAAGTTCCTCAAGATGGGCCAATCTCAAAGCTAGTGGTTAAATTGCAAGGTTCATATCGGGTAATGAAAGTGCTTCTCAATGAAAGATATATTAAGTAATTGAAGATACTCCTATGACACGCAAACACGGCCGGCGTTATGAAGCCATGGTTGCCGTAGATACAATGCAACCTTGGGTAACATTTAATAAAAACTTAAAAAGTAGTGATGTTGAGGATAGTGATGATAATACCGAAAATTAATGGAACGAAGTGGAGAGTTAATTTTTATGAATGACTAGCTGACCCGTGCAACTTCGTCTGCGTCACATAGAGTATGACCCAACCTTAAAAGATAACTATAAAAGAGGTAAAATTCCATCATACATGATTGTTGCGTATCTTTGACCGTTTATCATCGCTCGCAACGGAAGCTCTCAAAAGAAATAAATAACTCTTGAGCTTCATTATATTAGTATAGATTCAAGTCTGTAACAATTCAATTTCTCCGATATATTTACATTAATTGCTAAAATAATCTACTTATGTTTTTCCAAATAAAGGCTTGCCTCGGCAGCCTTACGTCTTCACACTCGATGACAGTCGACAGTTCTCCGAAAGGTGCATGAAATAAGCAGGGTCACGGTAAAGCTGCTGTGAACTGTTGCGGAACTCTTGCAACTACCTTCTGTCTCCACCGTTAGACCTTCGATGACAGTCATACTCTAGCTAGGTTTAAAGTTCTCATTCAAAGGTGCAGGAAATGAGCCCAAACACGATTTTTCAATTTTAAATGGGACCAACTTTGAGATATACCTATTACCGACGCTTTTAAAAAAAAAAGGAACATGCTTAACGGATTTCTCTCGTGGTCATGTTATTTCAGCTTACTGTACTCTAACTTTTGTTTTCTTGTGGTCCCAAAATACCACTCAAAAATTTTTAAGGGGAATCCGGGACCGCGGTCCTGCACCTCTCCCATGGTTATAACTGGATGGTTGGATAAGGAACTGATATTTTACTGGTGTATTTCTTTTTGTGTATTGGTTCGATGTTAATGTACGTTTTGTTTGTTTTCCATTCCTCCTTTATTCTTCTCTTTTCTAAGACTGTAAGCACGAGGACGCGCTTTGAACAGGATGGCCAAGCTGTTAGCTTGCGCGTAGGTCATAATGTAGGCTTGGACTTACGGAGACCATGCTCGTAGGCTGAATCGATTTTCATGGATGATGGCACTTTTTTTGGCAGGATTTTTGACATATGGCCGGCCTGCTTGTTCGAGACAAAACGTCTACAATAACATCGTAATAGAAAGTGGTGTAATTTAGATTTTAAAGCTAGCAAGTAAGTATCGTAAGTAGGTATTCATTATTTAAGTGCTTTGGGGTAAGTAGGTATTCATTATTTAAGTGCTTTGGGGTAAGTAGGTATTCATTATTTAAGTGCTTTGGGGTAAGATCGGCGCAGGGGTAAGAACGTAAAAATTAAATATCCCACTTATTTGGCTATATTTTTTAATGCTAGCCACATTGCGCGCCACGTCATTATGTTCCGCCCCGCCCCGCCCCGCAGTGACCGCCAGTCACTCCGGCAACTAGGACGTGTACCACGCGCCGTTAGAGAAAACAAGGTAAGTTTTATAAAATATTTGTTTATCCGGTCTTTCACCTTCATTCGTATTTGCATATTTTAGCAAAAGTATAGCTTATTTTGGTATTGTTTTGCCTAAATACCAAGTTTTAAGCAGTGATAACATGATAAAACTAATCCAGATATGTCTACTACCTCTGTAGGCTGAAATCCGGTGTTACCCATCTCGAGTAAAGATCGGACAAAAATATCCGGTCTTAACCCGTTTCGAAATTGGCAGTGATTGTCAAACTTTTATTACACATGATTTTAATTTAATTTTAAATACTTAATGTGTTCGTAATCGTTTCAATATGGCGCTTATAACCCAGGATCTCACTGCTCGATTCTGCAGCTATCTGTTTTTTGATGACATTAATTTTAAATGAAATTTGAGGAAGTATTCAAAGGATTAGCAATAAGTTGCCTATAAAAAACTTGCCGCAATTACCTGTAATTAATTTTTTATAATTAATTTGGTAATATAATTTGCAGCTATATTTTTTTTTGATCAATTTTACGTCATTTTAAAGAAAATGATGTAAAGAATAGAAAAAAAATGGTTGCCTGATCTCAGCCGCAACGCTAGGTTGCCAGGTGTAAATAGGTATTTTATTGTTAAGCTTTGCAGCTGACTGCGAGCTGGCAACCATTTTTTTCTATTCTTTACATCATTTTTTTTAAATGATGTAAAATTTATCAAAAAAACATAGCTGCAAATTATATTACCAAATTAATTATACAAAAATTAGTTGCAGCAATTTTTTTATAGGCAACCTATTGCTAATCCTTTGAATACTACCTCAACTTCCATTTAAAATTATTTCATCAAAAAATCAGATAGCTGCAGAATCGATCAGTGGGATCTTAAGCTATTATGTAGAAGATATAATTTTAATTAAACTAACTTACGTAACTGTTATTGAGATGTTAAGGTTTGCGTCTGGAGTCATATTAGACACTTATATCAACAATTCACTTGCAGATGCCACGTAAATACTCCCGAACCTCTTCGCGGGCCACTTCTTATACAAAAGAAGCGCTGCAATTAGCCATGCAGAAAATAAATAATAAGGAGCTCACCTATGCAGCCGCTTCAAAAATGTACGGCATACCTACATCCACACTAAGTGATAGAATCCTGAAGAACACAGCGATAACAGCGATAGTAAGTAATACCCTTGGCAGGCCCACAGCTATCCCAGTGGCATTAGAATCTGAACTGGCAAACTGCCTACGAACACTGGAAAAGTGGGGTTGGGGGTTATCAAGAGAAGAGGTACTCGATGTAACTCAAGATTTTATAAAAAAAATAAAAATAAAAACCCTCTTCAATGATGGCAGACCGGGACCAGACTGGTTTATTTCTTTTCGTCAACGCCACAATTTGTCAATAAAAAAGCCGCAACCTGTAGAATACCTCAGAAAAAAATGACAGATCCGTTTATCATTCACGAATATTTTACTCTTCTCGAAAAGACGCTCCAGGGGTTAAATATTTCTGATCCCAAGCAAATCTGGAACCTCGATGAAACTATATCACATATATCACAAATATCACAGTTTTGACTACTGTAAATGCAGCTGGACAGAAATTGGACCCCTTGATCGTTTTTAAAGGCAAACACATGTACGAACAGTGGATGTTACAGAATTCTGAAAAATACGATTTCAATCTTGCGTATGCAGCCAGCAAACGAGGCTGGATGGAAACGAATATTTTTTATGATTACATATTAAAAGTATTTATACCTAATTTGGGTGAAGACAGGCCCGTATTATTGTTGTATGATGGACATGTCAGTCATGTCGATGACAAAGTGGTAGCTTTAGCAGTAGAGAACAACATCACTATATTGAAGCTTCCTGCACATCACATCTATTGCAACCGCTAGACTTGGCTGTGTTCAAATCTCTTAAAACAATTTGGGATAAAAACCTCGTAAAATGGCAAAGACAAAACGTTGGAATAAAATTGAGAAAGCAAAGTTTTGCTGAAGCATGGCAGGAAACCAAACCACAAGTAATACGAAATGGTTTTAAAAAAGGTGGAATTTACCCTTTTAATCCTGCGATTATACCAAAGAACAAATATGATCCAGCAGCTTATGCACGATGGCAAAAACACATGGCTCCGGTGACTTTTAAACAACCGAAAACTCTCAGATATGTGTAAATGAAATTACTAAGATCATGTGTTATAACGGCTCTACTTCTACAAATAATAATATTGATAACTCTAAAATTTTAGACTCACCGACTTTAGAACATAGAAACAGTCTGCTACAACCGCTCGTCAGTTTCGAACAAATGCTTCTAGAAAAAGTTTCACAACACCCTCAAAAGTCTAAGAACAATATAGCGGTTAAGTTAAAACGAGTCGCGAAAGGTGCAGAAGTGATTACAAAGTCTTTTCTAGAAAAACAGCAAGAGATAGAAATAACAAAGGAAAAAGAAATACGGAAGACAACAAAACGGAAACAAAAACTTCAATGTAAAAATGATGCATTTGATCCTATACCAGGACCATCTGGAATTCAAGCTAAAAACTTAAGAACAGAAGCAACTGTAATGAATGTGTCGATTTTGGCTAATAAGAACCACACTGACGTGTGTATTTCTAAAAAAGGCAAAGGAGTAGGAAAAAAACTAGAGCTGACAAAGAAAATGATTTAAAAGTGGACAAGTATGATGAACACAAGAAGAAAAGTGTATTAAATAAATCAGGCCAAAAGAAAACTACAAAGACAGATATGAAAAAGCGTAAAAGATCTAATAGCAGTGTAACGACAATTGAAAGTGTTCAGATGAGCGTACATAGTGATTCTGACTTATTAGATTCTTTTAGTGACATATTATCTGACTGCGATAAATTGACTGACTTTAATATGTATGAGGAAAACAAGACTGACTTGGAATTAGCATCTAGGGAACAACAAATTGAACAAATAATTAAAGAAATACAGGACATGGATAATAAAGAAATACAGGACATGGATAATAATCAAGAGAAAAAAGCAAGCCAAAGGGATGATACCTGCGAAGAGAGGTGTGACATAATTCCAGAAATTCATACGAAAGAGACAAACGTTAAGGCAAATGATAATAATAAAGTGACTATCTTATCGTCTGTAAAAATCACACCAGAAAACCAAGTTTTCTATAAAATTTTACTTAGAAGTTTACAACTAAAGCCAATTGATAAAGATTTAGATTTGTTTACAAACCAAAAGCGAAAACTGGCACATAGTACAAGCGTATCTAATATACCAAAGAAAAAAACAAAGAAAGTTAATTGCCCTACAAAAATAACGACATAAGATCAAAAGGATTTAAGTGGAAACTTTTATATCAACATTGATAACGATGATGATGGTGAGACCAAAAATTATATTGATTATTCGAAGAAATACAGTATTGGGGATACAGTTCTTGTTAGATATTTTAAACGAACTTGGACATATTACGTCGGTATCATTGAAAATATTGATATCGATTCAAACCCAAATATGTACAAGATAACATTCTATAGAAATGTTGCAAGAAAAACAACATAAAATTTGTTATTCCTAAGCGTAAAGATCAAGACTGAGTACCTGATTCTAATATAGTTAAGGTGATAGAACTACTACAGATAAATGAAAATCCTGTTGAGTATACCCTTATGAATGACGATCATGAAAATTTCTTTTAAATTGAATAATGTGATGATTATGTTATTTTATTCCGTGTTTGTGATTTTTTATACTTTAAGATGGTAAAATATTCCTAAAAAGTGCAATTTGTTTTTGTTATTATTGAACTGAAATGTCCATGACAACAGTCAATTCTTTGATATAATTGTTTATGTTAATTTCTATCACATTGAAAAATGTTATTTTCATATTTGTGATTTCTATATTTTAAGGCGGTAAAATGTTCCTAAAAAGTGAAAATGTGTATTTTGTTATTGATAATTATGTTTTGATTTTTATTTTCTAGACCGTTGTCATAGACGTTTCAGTTTAATTGGCATATTTTTATAGCAATTAAACTGAAATTTCTACGAGAACTGTCAATTCTTTGATATAATTGTTTACATGCAAGTGTGATGAAATAAATAGTCGCTTTCACATTTCTTTTGGCCAATTAATGTCTTCTTTATACGCGGAGAACTTGAAATTGAAATAAATAAACAAAGCAAAATGAAAATAAAAATCAAAACATAATTATCAATAACAAAATACACATTTTCACTTTTTAGGAACATTTTACCGCCTTAAAATATAGAAATCACAAATATGAAAATAACATTTTTCAATGTGAAAGAAATTAACATAAACAATTATATCAAAGAATTGACTGTTGTCATGGACATTTCAGTTCAATAATAACAAAAACAAATTGCACTTTTTAGGAATATTTTACCATCTTAAAGTATAAAAAATTATGTGAACACTGTATTTGCTTTACCACGTTAAACCAAAACAGGGGAACAGTGTTTGCAAGCAACGTCCATCGATCGCTAGGAATTTATTGTCATCAAAACAAAATTTAGTGTACCTAACATTTCATAGCGCCAATAGAGTCAGAACCGTGCGAGATCTCGTTTAGCAAACATGTATTGTTCTTTTCTAAAGATTAAAAAAGTGATAGCCATGTGTATTTACGTTGCGTTCGTTTATTTTATTCCAATGGCTATGGTAAGTGGTAAATATATGTATATGTTACTGTAAAAGCCCGAACCACGCTAAATCCTAAGGTTTTCCAGTAAAACTCAAGACTTACCAACTCTTAGTGGAAAAAGCGCGAACTATTCTCTGAACATCATTCACTTCAACGTTTTACCACCATACACTCCGTAAATGTTAGGTTTTATCTCTAGAGACACGGTAAGCGTTGTGGGCGAATGGCTGTGAGCGACTACAAATCGTGAAAACGGCAACTTGGAAATATTCATCCAATTTGGATGAAACGGTCACAGTTCTAGACTACCCCATATGGTCGGGTTGCCCTGGCTTAGTTAGTGCGACTCGCAGATTGCTGGTCTTGGTTCTATTACCTACCTGACCCTTGGTCACTCAGTTTAATATTGCAGTAAGTCATGGGTTATTGTACATTCGTCACAAAGTTAATTCGCCACGAAAAAAAGTATGTGTTAATTCGCCACGAAAAAAAGTATGTGTAAACTCGCCACAACTCTATTTTCATGAAGGAAAGTCTGTCACCAGATAATTAAGAAGTACTCATTGTTTAATTAAACACACATTGCCGACATTTACAAATTTGTAATAGTAAAAGCCGGAAAAATCCTTACATTTACCAACTAATGTTGGTAAATCCTAATAATTATTAGTAAAAGTCAAGTAGTACAAATATACGGGGGATTTAACAGTAATATTTCTAAACAATACAGACATTAACAAAACACAAGTTGCACACCGTGCGGGACCGCATGCCTTAGACACTACGCACTAGAATCTTGATTTGATTCCTGGAGCCAGAAAAGCTTTTCGTAATTAAATAAAACTGCGGCTTCAAAGTCATAGTATATTTGACCACTTTGCTCTACTACCCATAGTTTTGGATTTAACTCTGAGGGGCTAACGTAAAAATTACCCTAAATAAACTGATTTGACAAAGAGACTGAAACTAAATGAAATATATAAATACGTAAATGGTTTTATCAATTTTTGTTAGGTGTGACATGTTTAGTGTAGTTTCGTAGAGTATAAGAAAGTTGGTTCTATGTTCAAGATTTACGGGCGGGCTTTTAGACAGCTTAAAGAAAATGAGTAATAATTAACCCAACTTCTGTTTAATAGCATTTTTCTCCACCAAACAATTAGTCACTAAATATATGCAACAAAACAACCGATACATTTTTTTGTGTAGAAGTGTTTAAATTGAGAGGCAGATGACAATCAGTCTGAAGGATCGATGTTCTAGGCATCGACAGGATGATCAGAGCGAATGTCTCCAATTAAAAAAGCCTCATTGCAAATTGCAAGGTTAATTTCAGATCAGATGAAGACGATACCATCTTGATCAACAGATTAATTACTGGGTGGTCTGACGATGAGGAATACAATATCCTAATCGCTGCGATTGATAAAATCTGCAACAAGTTTCTAATCATAAATATGCAAACATAAGGACCGGAACTACGGGATCTAGGTGGAAGGATTGTAGCCATACAAACATAATCATAGCCATATTAATGTCATATGGCTACATGTTAAAAATCTCCTTGGTATACAAAAATTTACTGACCTTATAGAGTGGGTCTTTGTGGTTGAGAGAATGATGAAGGATGGTGAACAGTTTAACGATATTTATCTTCTTATATCCCTTACCAGGTGAACATGGAAATTGCCGTTAAGTCGAATCATTCCCCCTGCGTCGAGTCCCTTCACGCCAACTCGTGATTTTTCTTGGATTCTATTAGCAGTAGCGAACCCGTATTTTTTTGATTTATACTAACACCGGCTGATTCCCGAGATCATTAGGATCTATGAACGCTAGGCATATATATATTTGAAGGACAGGTATAACGAACGTATTGCATACACACATCAAAAAAAGTTTGTGATCACTAGCATAAGCTGATATAATTTTTCTAATTGAACTTTATCAAGAAATAGTAGATTTTACAACAAGTGCACAAAACGAACCATTTTTATCCGAGACCTTTAGCAGCCCGAGCCGAAGGCGACGGCTGATAGTAATGTCGAGGATAAAAATGGTTTTGTGGACGAGTTATAAACTCTGCTTTTCACTTCGATTGCGAGGAAATAAAACAGTAGTATAAATTGAAGAAAGGTCATAAACGCACGAAGAACAAGAGCTGTTTCCCGCCGCTTTATTTTTTTGAAATCTTACGACATTTATATTAGGCTTCGGCTGAAGACCTACAGCCTACTATTAAATTAATTTTGTAATAATAATTTTCTTAAATTAATTAAATAACCTACCATAGGTACTTGAATTTAAAATTTTATATCTTAAAAACACGGCAAATAAATGTTAAAGGAAGTATTATAAAATAAAAAATTCTATCTATGAACTTATTATTGCGTTTGGCTGTATGGCTCATTTTCTTTGCCTTAATATAGATACATTTATGAGTAGATACGTTAATGCCCTTGTGCACAAAATTCGATTTTGTGCAGCCTATATCCTGCACAAACAAGCACTTTCAGAGCATGAGAAGTGAAAAAATCTTTTCACACCACCTGCTCGAAAATGTCAAATTATATGTCAAGCAACCTTAACCCATGTTTTCGAAGACTTAGTATTGTAAGAATAATTAGATAACTACGAACCATTTTTTAAAAGGAATGGAATAACATTAAAACTAGCATTAATAATAACAAATACCGTACCGCGCCGTAATACCGTAATAGTAATTGGCTGTAACATTAGTTAATTTATTTTAAGTAAACTGCGCTAAGATTGCTATGGATGAGTATATACTACAGTTGATTTACCACATTTTATCAAAAATACTCTATTTTCACGAGCGTCTCCAATGACGTTCTAAATTCAAAATGCATACAGCCAATCATCCAAAACCATTCTACCAGCCCTGTATAAAGCTTAGTATACACAAACGCCACTATCATGAGAGTGATATCAATAGACACACACGACAAAACCGTAGAAGAGACTTTTTTTTTGAAAATCGAAATGATCGTGTCTTGGCTACTTATTGGTAGACGCAATAAAGGCGCGAACTTTGTTGATATGTCGAGTGATTAAAGTGATTGTACTCCTAAATTCATTACAACCGAAGCTAATAATATTTCCAATGATTTACTGCCGGAAAAGTCAAAGGAAACTTATAGAAAAGCCTACGACAATTTCCAAAAATGGAAAAGTACGAAAGGCGTTAAGTCCATTTCGGAACCTGTTCTATTAGTGTATTTTCAGCATTTATCTTGTACTCAGAAGTCAAGTAGCCTATGGTGTACTTATTCAATGCTTTAGGTCAACAATAAGCATGAAACACAATATAGATATCAAGACATTCGCTAAGCTATTAGCATTTCTAAAGAGGAAATCGGAAGGTCACCAATCAAAGAAATCGAAAGTTTTCACACCTATGAATGTTGAAACTTTTTTAAATTAAGCTCCTGATCATAGTTATCTTGCCGTAAAAGTAAGTACATCATTTTAATCATAACTAAATAAAATACAACATGGTAGCAAATAGCAACAAGAACGCTTATGTATACTTACTGAATTTACGAATGTTGTTAGTAAAATTTATTTTTATTTTTGTTACAGGTGGCTTTAATTATTGGAGATTTTTTTTTAAATTATTGGAGTGAATGGGGCTTGTCGTTGTCAAGAAATGGTAAACATGAAAGTCCAAGATATAGAAAAACACTCAGAAGAGTTGTTATTGATTAAGTTGCCAGACACTAAAACCAAAAGGGAAAGGTCATTTGTCATCCGCGGAGCATATGTAAAGGTTGTGGAAAAGTATCAAGCTCTGCGGCCTCCTAACATAAACACTAACCGATTTTTTGTAGCGTTCAGTAGTGGAAAATGCACCCGTCAAGTGTTTGGGAAGAACAAAATAAGTGCCATGCCGAAGGAAATTGCCAATTACTTAGGATTACCAAATATCGAGCTCTATACGGGTCATTGTTTTCGTCGAACGTCGGCTACACTGTTGGCGGATGCGGGAGCAGATATAACCCAAATAAAACGCCATGGTGGCTGGAAATCGGATACAGTAGCGGAGGGCTACATTGAAGCTACATTGAAAATTCTGTACAAAACTAAAATAAAATAAGCTGTCAAATTGGTAACAGCATCACTTTAAAAACGTCATCTGATTCTTTTTCACCACAACCTTCAACATCACTCCATCACATTCCATCCTTCCCTGAGCCTCATGCACCACCTTCACCAACTTTCACCACCCAAAATGCTCTTCTGCAAATACAAGATTCTGAAGCATTGACGAGCAATATTCAAATAAATTCCACATCAACATCTATAAACGTACCAAATAAAAACTTAACTTTATCTTTGCACAACTGGACTAATGTCTCAAATGTTACCATTAACTTCAATTAATATGTAAGTGCATATAACTAACTAGTTCTAAATATGTTATTCTTACTGTTTGTTTATTTAATAAATACTTTGTTTTTCGTACTATGGCTATTATTTTCTCACAGTAGGTGTAAAAAGTAGAGTATCCTCCTCTGCGCTAAAGGTGTCTTTGCCTTGGGCTAGCTTGAATCCCTCGCTGCATTCAGGATTCTTGTATTAATTTCCCTCGCTTCGCTCGTGAGTTACATCCGGAATCCTTCATTGCGCTCGAGATTTAATATGATGCCCGTGACATAAGACACAACTTTAGACCCTCGGTGCATAATCTACTATTGTTGTGTTTTCTTTAAATGAAATTAAAGAAATTAATTTATTTATTTTAAATAAAGAATCAAAAAGAAGAATAAATCATAATATAATCTACCGTAACAAAAAAGTTTTAAATTTTTCAAAGTGATCGCAAACATTTTGTGATTTGTGTATCGGTGCATAATCTACTATTGTTGTGTTTTCTTTAAATGAAATTAAAGAAATTAATTTATTTATTTTAAATAAAGAATCAAAAAGAAGAATAAATCATAATATAATCTACCGTAACAAAAAAGTTTTAAATTTTTCAAAGTGATCGCAAACATTTTGTGATTTGTGTATGTCTACTCACACAATTTTGCAGTCGGTGTTTACCGAGGGCGGGAGTTATTTTATTTTATTTTTACAAAGGGTGCTGATTTGTTATTAAAGCGGCAACAGAAATACATCATCTGTGAAATTTCAACAGGCTAGCCATCACAGTCCATGAGATACTACAGCCTGGTGACAGACAGACCGACAGTGGAGTCTTAGTAATAGGGTCCCGTTTTTACCCTTGGGGTACGGCACCCTAAACAGGACTTTATTAGGGTCCGTTCACACAGACCGGCTCAGAGAGGAGAGCAGATTCTTATCACGTTGAAAACAGAGTTTTTAGTATTTGTAGTAAGGTTTATTTTTGCATGTGCACTGCTTTTGTCATTAAGAATGCTTGAACGCGCTTGGTGTGAAATAATAAGAGGAGCCGACCGGCTCCGATCGCGTACTTTTTCTCGTTCGCGCAGCAGTTCGGCTTCGATTTCATGCTCTTTCTCGCTCGCGCAGGCGATCGGCTCCGATTGCATGCTCTTTCTCGCTCGTGCAGCCGATCGGCTCCGATTGCGTACTCTTTCTCGCTCGTGCAGCCGATCGGCTCCGATTGCGTACTCTTTCTCGCTCGCGCAGCCGATCCGCTCCAATTGCCTGTGCGCCGAACCACGCCAACCGCCATTTTGATAGCAAAATTTAAACGGAACAGTTGTGTGCACTTGTACAAAAACATGACTGATGAAAAAATAATAATACTCGTGTCAAAATATGAGTGTTTATTTGACATAACCAAGCCATCATATAGCATATCATATATCATATCACCGAAAACAAAACTTGGACTGCGTGGAATACTGGCACTGCATTTGTAGTGTATCCACCCGGCTCCGAGCGCATACGATCGGCTGCGAGCGCATACGATCGGCTGCGAGCGCATCCGACCGGCAGCGAGCGCATCCGACCGGCAGCGAGCGCATCCGACCGGCAGCGAGCGCATCCGACCGGCAGCGAGCGCATCCGACCGGCAGCGAGCGCATCCGACCGGCAGCGAGCGCATCCGACCGGCAGCGAGCGCATCCGACCGGCAGCGAGCGCATCCGACCGGCAGCGAGCGCATCCGACCGGCAGCGAGCGCATCCGACCGGCAGCGAGCGCATCCGACCGGCAGCGAGCGCATCCGACCGGCAGCGAGCGCATCCGACCGGCAGCGAGCGCATCCGACCGGCAGCGAGCGCATCCGACCGGCAGCGAGCGCATCCGACCGGCAGCGAGCGCATCCGACCGGCAGCGAGCGCATCCGACCGGCAGCGAGCGCATCCGACCGGCAGCGAGCGCATCCGACCGGCAGCGAGCGATTCCGACCGGCAGCGAGCGCATCCGACCGGCAGCGAGCGCATACGATCGGCTGCGAGCGCATCCGACCGGCAGCGAGCGCATCCGACCGGCAGCGAGCGCATCCGACCGGCAGCGAGCGCATCCGACCGGCAGCGAGCGCATCCGACCGGCAGCGAGCGCATCCGACCGGCAGCGAGCGCATCCGACCGGCAGCGAGCGCATCCGACCGGCAGCGAGCGCATCCGACCGGCTTCGAGCGCATCCGCTTCCAGCCGGTCTATGTGAAATAGTTGGCGGCTCCGCTCCGACCAACTCCAAGCGTATACGATCCGGTCTGTGAGAAAAGAAAATGCGCGCCGATGCTCTCCGAGCCGGTCTGTGTGAACGGACCCTTACTGTTGATCAAGAGAAATTTGAAAGAAATATCTGTAGATATATATAAAATAGTGAACTAACTGACAGACTCGGTGATAGTAATCGCTGGTAGTTGGGTTAGTTCTGTTTCCAAGTATTATTCCATTTATTATAACCATTTTTCAATACACTTCCTCTAAAACGGGTTCTTATCGCACTACGATTAGGTTCAACATGCAATTTATTTCACACACGTGCGATCTTTTCAGTTTTCCAGCGTGTGCGGGTAAAAAAAACCACAGATAACTATACTTAAACGAAGTTCAAATCGGTTCAATGACTATAACCGGAGGGATTTTTTTTTTTTTTTAATTTTGGCAAACCAATGTGCGTCTTTACAGCGTAAATTTTTTGAATATTCAAATTGTGTTTATAAAAAGAATATCATAGATGAACATGATCAAACGATCATGTTCATCTATGATATTCTTTTAAAACAAATATGTACTTTTATAAACAAATTAACATTTATTTGTGTTCTGAATTCAAAAATATAGTTTTTTTTTTATTTAGGCTGTACCTAACTAAAAGCAAAGCGTGGAAAAAAAAAATCATAGTCTCCTAATAATTCATGACAAAAATATTTTTCATTCTTTTATTTTATTCTTCAAAAATGTATTGTAATACGTCGTATGATACACGTGGACATTTGTTATTGCAGTTCTCGGCTCAATAAGAACCTCGCCTACGGCTCGTGTGTTAATTCTGCCT
This sequence comes from Xestia xanthographa, assembly GCA_905147715.2. Classification (NCBI taxonomy): domain Eukaryota; kingdom Metazoa; phylum Arthropoda; class Insecta; order Lepidoptera; family Noctuidae; genus Xestia; species Xestia xanthographa. The sequence goes on along the minus strand of LR990641.1, from coordinate 24,921,636 downwards.
CGAATGCAATAACAAACTTTCTTCACTTGTATCAAAATGTACTATTTTAATGTATGCATGACGCCTTCATTCTGAGATCCGTTTATCTCTGGATTCGTGCTCTTCTAATATTATAATCTTCAAAGCCTCTGGCTTCGGCAACTCGTCTCTTGACTCAGTGGCACATCTAAAGCTTTCAAATTTCCTAGGTAAACTATACGTGTATAACAACATTATAGACAGCAAGTCGTCGTTATTATGTATTCTCATTTCTGCCAGTTTATCAACAGCGTCGAAAAAACTATTTAAATTGTATGGTACATCACCTGTTTCCGATTGTGCAACATTAACCGCTTTAGGAGTGTAGCCTTCTTAGCAGGCCTTATTTCCTTTCAAAGCATAAATCGACTATCAGCCAAACTTCTCTGGAAGTGACCTTAATATGGCAAGTTCATAACCACACATCAACAAAATTAGATCCGCTTTAGCTTCCCAATTCTTAGCTTCTCCTATTTCTGATGGTTTTGGTACTTTACCACTAGTAAATTTCCATCTATCATTTTTAATTAGGATCGCTTGAACTTGAATTCTTAAGCTGTCATAATTTTCTTTGTTCAGGGACTCGATCCTAAATAGGCTGCTCATCGTCGCTCCTTTTTCACAAATAAATACCTCGCTGGATGAAAAATAAAATTTACTTTCCTCACTTAAGGTTGATCTGCACAACATATTTTCCATACAAATTTCGGGGGACTATTACTCCACTGTTTGACATGGTACATCTAAAGTTAAACATGATATCGTTTTGTCTCATTATTAATTGTGTCTGTGCGGAAACAGAATAGTAAAATAAAAAGGCATTCAAAAGTTACGAGCTACCAAAGATTATTTTTTATTGCCAATTTTAACGTAACTTTGGGCGTAAATTAGTAATAAAAGAAGTGTCAAATTTCCAAAACAAAGTCGGTACCGACACAGCAAAATTATCGAAGAATTCAATAAATTTTATTTGATAATGATTTATGCAGTGGTTTTTTCATAAAATTGGATTTCCCAAAAGCCTTTTCATATTTTTTTACGCGCGCCTTTTACTATGAATTTTCGTGCATCTCACTGAATAATGTTTCCCCCGGTGCGGTGCGGGAGGGGGATACGCCATATTGACATGTCCTTCGTTTGATAGAAGAACAAGACCTATATTTCTGTCCTTTTCATTTCATGCATGACGTCAGTGACGTGTCATTTGTTTTTCGCTGAAGTTGAAGGGCCTGTGCATTTTTATTGCACTCCTATAATGTGTGCGTTTCGATGGCGCGACCACGGCATTCTTTTTTTTTTAAGCTATGGCAAGATTTTGTAAAAAATAAATAATTTAAAATTAAATTCATTAATTAATTAAATATTTCACATTCAGAACATTTTGAAGGTGATAAGCGATACCATACGTATGCTCCTGAAATATAAACCTAAGATTTTTTATATTTTTTTTTCAAATTCAATCCTTTATTTACCTAAATTTCAGGTCTCTGCAACGCTTAGTTTTTAAGATTTCCATGGCCGCGCGGTTCTCCGCTTTCGATGGCGTGGCCACGTTCAAACCCTTATAACTTTTTAACCATAACTTTGACAAATTTAAGGTTTTGGGAAATTTGAACCACGTACATACATAATTTTTACAAAATCATGGCATAGTTATTTTTAAAAAAAAAAACGCCGTTGTCGCGCCATCGAAACGCACACCCTATAATATGGTGTAGCGACCTACTTATTTAGAAACTTTATATACATAAAACCTTCACGATATAATTTTTACTTTTCTTCTGATCTGTCACTTCTCTGTCTTGTGTTGACTAAATTGATATAGAATTATGAACATTTTTAATTTAATTTAGTTAGTGTACAACAACCACTAAATTGGAGACTCCGACGTGATACGCCCTGAAAAGGAAATCCTAAACTTTATCAGGCCAAGGAAATCCACAGTACCACGATGACAATATAAAGCAGTCGTCTGCCGACCAACGTCCAGACTCTGCTGGCTTCACAGCTATTTATTTCTCTCGAGGGATTACCAGACCTGGCGGAAAGCGTCCAGGACATCGTGACCCCAGGCCAACAATAACAAACAATATAGTTATACAATATTATTGTTGCCACTAATCTCGCGAATTGTGTAGTGACGATGACGTTATAAGTTGATAGTAAAAGTTTTAAAGAAAAGGTTTATTTTATTCTTTTTAGCGCATTAAAATAAAAGTTCAGACGAAAGTATTATAACTTCGTTTTTGTTCGGAACGGTTCGGAACGCTGAGTGTGTGCGTACGAACTAGACGCACGTGAAGACTAGCGTCTAACTGCTCATCACTGATACTATCTCCTTCGGGCACGATGCCAGGTGAGACAGCGTGCTTTTTAGCCACGCCCACCAATGAGTTCGAGCTCGTGTGCTGTGTCACCTTAACGCTCCAGACCTTTCACTGGATCTTCGCTATTTTTATCCGCCTTCGATCTCGGCGATTTGGTGACTGGGTGACTAGGCCCATAACCAATGTAAGATAAAAGAAACTAAAGGGGAATAGCTTGTTGTAAATATATTCAGAGAATCTTTTATAGAAGAATGCACACAGAATAATGACAGGGAATCACACTTGACCAGAATAATGACAGGGAATCACACTTGACCAGAATAATGGCGAGGAATCACACTTGACCAGAAAAATACAAGAGTACTACAGAACATATTTTTCTTAAATTCAAAACACCGTAGACACATATACATAAAGTTTATATATTCAATACTGTAGAATTTGTACTCTCTTAATCTGGTCTTCCGTGTCACACATTTGAAGCGTATAGGTGCTCCTGTTACGTTGCTGCGAAATATACGGCCTCCAAAATTGTGCAATGGAGCTAGATTCCAAGTAACAGCTCTGCGCTGCAATGTTATTGAGACCAAAATACTAACTGAATCTGCCAGAGGAGAAACAGAATTCATGCCGCGTATACCATTGATACCAAATTACCTTCCGTTTGAATTTACAAGATTACATATTTATATACATTATTATTTATATTCATAAAACCGTATCTCTGTCACTAACATGTCCACTCATACACTGCCACATATCACACTCACACCTAACTAAATACCACACCCTCTCACACTCACTCATTCATATAGCACACCACACAAAGAGAGGATCATAGTACTATTATAATAAGCTTCAATAGAGCTTCAATAAGAGTACGTAATATTCAAAGGTATTGTCAAATGCAAGCTTAGAAGAATCATTAGGATATGTAACTCGAGGGGGTTGGCGCTGTAAGCCGAAATACAGGTTCTTCCTAGTTCGGCTACAGATGCTAAAACTTTTGTATACAATTACAGCTGTTCAAAGCATTTTATTTGTAATTTAAAAATAAAAAAATATATTATTATTATTAAAAAGATTGCAGTTCCCAATCACGATTTGTTTCGCAATGACTATTAACAAGTCACAGTTTCGTTACGAGGGGATGTTAGATATGTACCAACAGAAACTACTTTAGTCTTACAAGAAGTGGCCATCCTGTATCCGATGATGACATGTACTAGAACATTCCAAATATATATCAGTCAGTAGAAAGCCATATTGAAGTTTTATTATTCTGAGAAGGCTTAATATAATATTTAAATTAACTGAAAGAACCAAAGAAAAACGTTTGCTTTTTTTTATAAAAGCGATTAAATTACACAATGGTTTTGTCTAATACCACAGAGTACCTAATAGTACATGCTAATACTTTGTTTTCTATTTAAAGGTTTTTGAAAATTAACATATTGGTTTCAGGGTGGAGTTCCGGGCACGTTTTTTTGGAAGCCCCGCTTGGGTCTCGATTTATCTGTTCCTACAACCGGTAAGAAACACGTATGCCAAATTCAGATAAAAGACGAAAATATAATATTTACAAATTTTGTGCAAATCCAACAATTTAGGTACGGTTAGAAACATGGCACATTCACATTGTGACATTACTTTTGCGCCATATTGTACCTCTAGTATATATCGATTGGCGTAATCTCTCGCCGTCGACTTACATTACAACAGGCGGCGTGTATACAAATGCTTTTATTTGCCAACACTTGTACCCGGGATGTGCTGAACATGTTTTAGGCGATGTAAATACCCTTCATTGTCACTAGTACCATTAACAGTTCCATGATGGAACTAGTGTTGTTTTTTTATAACCACTAGTTCCATTTTTAAAGAATTTGAAAATAATGGAACTATTGTTGATTTTTTTTTATCACTAGTTCCACTAGTAACATTAACAGTTCCATGATGGAACTACTGTTGTTTTTTATATTTTTATTTTATTTATTCGGGTAAACAAACAATTACACATTAAAAATTACAAAAAAATAAGGTACAAAAATGATACAAATGTGAAATCAACGACGTTCTCCACAGATACACAATGAGACAATTTGGTAAATTTTTAAATTAGCGTTGTAAACAATAAAAAAAGACTTGTAAAGTAACAACAATACATAACATAACTGCCAATAGTGCCCAGATACACAATGAGACAATTTGATAAATTTTTAAATTAGCGTTGTAAACAATAAAAAAAGATTTAAAAAAAGATTAATAGTAAAGTAACAACAATACATAACATAACTGCCAATAGTGCCGCAAAAGTGGAACAACAATAAATACTAATTTTTCAATATTTTAAGTAACATCAGTCTAAATTTTCCATGCGGTAAAGCAAACAGATCCAAATTACTGAAATTCTTATTAAAATTGCTCGTAAGACGACGAAGAGGTGCACGCAAGCCGGCATTTGTACGACTGGTAGTAGTAGCGAATACAGGTCGTGCGCGCACCTCGCGTCCCTGGCATGTTCTGGGAACTATATAACACAACTTGTTACTAATCTCTAAACAATCATACGAGTTATTGCATAAGTCATATAAAAATGAAGTTTCAAGAAAAGTACGCCTTGAACTCAAAGAAAGAAGATTAATTTTCTTAAGTAATTCACTATAAGAGAGATAACAACTCTTTAAGCAGCGATAATGCATAGACTTCAAAAACTTACGTTGTATGCTTTCTATACACTCAATGTATTTATTGTAGTAAGGGTTCCACACAGGCACTGCATATTCTAATTGAGACCTAACTAGCGATCGATACAGATATAGATATGTACTAGGGTGCTTAAATTCTGTGGCTGATCTCATCACCAAGCCGTACATGCGATAAGCATTATTAACAATTTTATTAACATGTGCATCCAAGTGTAGTTTATTGTCAAGTAGTATTCCCAGGTCACGGATCAAACACTCCCTTGCCAGAGTTACACTGTGTATTGCATAGGGATATTTAAATATGTTTTTATTTTTGGTGAAGCTAATACAACAACATTTAGAGATACTAAGTTGGAGCTTGTTTTTAGTGCAGTAATCTCCAAGACGATTAAGGTCTTGTTGAAGTAGTTGACAGTCAAGCATTGTTTTGATGGGTCTAAAGACTTTTAAGGTCATCCGCGTAAAGCAAGAATTTAGAATTAAGAAAGCACATGTCAATATCATTAACAAATACACACATCAAAAGTGTCTAGGGATCAAGCATTTTTATGCGGATTTCTTGAGATTGAGATGTGGCTTTGTAATAAATTTATGATTTTATAAATTTATATGGATCCTTTTTGGTGCATTTCATAATTTGAATCAGGAACTCTCAATCAAATTCGAGTAAAAGATGAAAATAAGCTGTCAATATTTTCCCTATAAAAACATACAACGCATTGAAGACATTATTAGTGCTACTGTTTCCCTACTACTGATTAAAACCAACGTTATTATGGAGCGGCGACGTCATTTAAGCAGGGAAGAAATGCTCAGAGCCGTGGGAATGATAGAAGCTTGTTCCCGGCAACGTACTGTAGCTTTAGCTCTGAATACAAGTCAGAGTGTTATCAGTCGACTTTGGACACGTTACCGAAGCACTGGTTGAGCTCCAACAATAACCGCCATGATGTTAGCCGTGAGGCTTCATCACTCTTCAGGGAACTTAATTAGCGACCAAACAGTCAGAAACCGCTTGCATGAAGTGAACCTTCATTCCCGAAGACCGCTACGGGTACCACCTATAGCAATGCACAATCGTAGGATTCGATATCAATGGGCTCTTGAACACAGAAATTGGGCAGAAGAACAATGGCGTTTCGTGTGCTTTTCTGATGAGTCTCGTTTTGGTATGAGACCGGATACAAGACGTATACGACACTGGAGAACCCCTGGACGCCAACAGCGATTAAAATCCTGCCAGGAAGTCCATCCTTATAGTGGTGGAACCATCATGGTATGGGCGGGTATTTGGATCGGCGGAAGAACTGAGTTGATTTGGATCAGAGGCAACCTCAACGCTCAAATTTATGCTGAGACGATTGTATCAGACGTCATCGTTCCTCTACAAGTGCAAATCGGTCCCTTATTTCAGTTAATGCATGATAATGCACGACCGCACACCGCAAGAGTTGTAAGACAGACTCTCGCCGCAGCTAACATCAATGTCCTGCCCTGGCCTGCTCAGTCGCCAGACTTGAACCCGATTGAGCATGCATGGGATATGCTACAGAGAAGAGCTCTGCCGAATATGGAGGGTATCCAGTCGCAAGAAGACCTTTTTTTGTTGTTGCAAAGAACATGGGCGGCCATTCCACAGCGTGATTTGGATGAACTCATTTTGAGTATGCCAAACCGATGTTCTTGTGTTGTTAGTGTTCGCGGTAGAAACACGGATTATTAATTGTTTAAGTTACCCAATAAAATTTTAAAGAAAACTGTGTTTTCAGTCATTTTTTCGAACTTTAATGTTAGTGGTTCAAATGTCAAAAATCCCTTTATTAGGAAAATGGCAAATTTCTTTATTAATGCAAAGGTGACTTGGTTTATCGTTACTGTGACAAACGAAAACACTTTATTTGATGAATCCTTAAAGAAAATTTTAATTAATATCAATCAGGAGAAAAGTTATTGCAAAAATATATGTTGATCCCTAGATACTTTTGATGTGTGTATAATAAATAACAAAGGACCAAGTATCGAGCCCTGAGACACCCCTGATGATACAGTTATGGATTTGGAATGGAAACCATTAACTACCACTTTTTGCGTTCTATTTGTAACATAGGAAGTGAACCAACGAAACAAGTCTCCACGAATGCCGTTAAATGCTAATTTGCTCAGAAGTAATTTATGATCGACCTTATCAAAGGCTTTACGGAAATCAGTATAAATAGAGTCCACCTGTACACGTCTGTCCAAATTATTGAATAAATAATCGGTGTATTCAATCAAATTAGTAGTTGTGGATCTTTTCTTGACGAAGCCATGCTGTTGCTTAATGATCTGATCATGAATAATCGGATATAGCTGATTGTGGACAAGCCTCTCAAAAAGCTTCGACAAGATCGACAGAATGGAAACAGGACGATAGTTCTCAACTTCATATTTTGGACCAGATTTATGGACAGGGGTGATATTGGCTCGTTTCCATACTTCTGGGAAAATTCCTTGGCTCAAACATCTATTATAAATAATATACAGCGGGAGACTTAAAGTGTCAGCGGTATTTTTAAGAAAAAGTGGCGGGATACCATCAGGTCCTGGGCCTTTAGAACAATCTAAGGATTTCAAAGCACTGTGTACTTGTTCAATACTGATCACAAGGTTGCTAATGAGACGACTATTCTTAGGATCGTCGAAGGTCTGCTGCTGCACATCGTTGAGAGTGGAAGGCTCATACACAGAATGGAAGAAGTTTAAAAAGAGATTACAGATTTCGTCCGGATTGTTGGACGATTGTCCATCGTAATGCATAGTTGAAGGAATGGAAGCTGTGGATTTACGGTTAGATATAAAAGTCCAGAAATATTTAGTGTTAGTTTTTATGCTATCCTCAACTGATTTTATGTATAGGCTATAACATTTTTCAGATTCAGTATGAAATCTCGACCTGTATAGTGAAAATTGTTCGTAATCTGATAAATTTTGATACACCTTCCATTTACACCACGCCTTAGCTTTGTTTTTAAATATATGTATCAATGATGGTGTGAACCAGACCGGATATTTAGACGACTTGATCGATGTTAAGGGAATATGAGCCTTAATGACTTTGAAAATTACTTCATAAAATGTATTTACTGCATCTTCTGCAGACTGCCCTTGTAATAATTCGCCCCAATTTACTTTGTCCAAATCACCATTGATTTCTTCGTAATTCGCCTTAAGTAATTATACCTCTGAATAGATTTACGTGGCATGGCTCGATTACCTAAATTGAAAGAAGCCAATATACATAGAGGTGGGTGATAAGGGTCTGAAGTTAATAGTGTGTCAGTGGGTGTTATAACAGAACACTCATTATTACTGATCACCAAATCCAAAATCCTTCCAGACGTATTTTTTATATTATTATACTGAAAGGCATTAAAAATTGACATAAAAATGCTTATGTGTCTACAAATTGGAGAGTTGCTGTTATTTAAATCTTGTATGGTAGAACATGAACCTCCAGTAGCTACCCAATCTATGTCAGGGAGATTGTAATCACCAAACAGATAGAAATTTTGAACACTTCCATTCTCAAGAACTGCTTGCAAAAGCTCCAAATACGCCACATAAACACTTTCGGGTGTTTTTGGTGGAATGTATGCTGAGCATATGATATCAAACTTTCCTCTCGTCGCGCTCGGAATACGCAGAATGACATGCTCAACGTATTGGTTTAATAAGATAGTGGACTCAACTGTGACAGATCCCAGTCCCTTCAGTACCGCTATTAGGGTACCACCACCATCCTTTTTTTGAGTAGCCTTGCGATCCCGATCACATCTATATACGAAATACCGTTGATCAATAAACTCAGAGTCAAGTATTTCAGGGGTTAACCAAGTCTCCGTAAGAATTATGATATCGTATCAATTGGATAAAATATTCATAAATAGACCATGCAGTTTTGTGCGAAGCCCCCTACAATTTTGATAGTATACTATTAATTTATCAGCCATAATCACAGGTGTATAATCAAAGCAGTGATATTGAATAAGTCTGAGCAAGTATATAAGCATCTCTTGTCTGATAGTGACAAATAGATAATTTCAAGATGTACAAACTGAAGTCAAGTATCATTAAAATTTGCAATAAAAATAAAGTAAAATTGTTAAAACTCTCTTTTACATAAAATAGCAAGTGTAGAAGATGCACGTATAGTATAACATTGAAAAAACAAATATAAGTTACGAAAAGCATGAGAACAGTATACCGTAAAACTGCAACATTTATGAGAACGTATACACTAGGCAAACAAGATATATCCACGTTATCAACATTCCAGATGGATACAATTAAAAAGTACATAATTGAAAAGTAAATAAACACTACATTATAAAGTTCGTTATTCATCCATAATGATAGAATCGTCCTTAGTGGTTGATTCGTCACTAGTGGCAGCAGCCCCTGGTTTGATTTTAATAAGATCTTGGTGTGACCGAATGGCAAACGACTTCGATTGTTCTTTTTCACGGACCAGGATAGTGCCATGCTTAACCCACACAAATTTATAATTATGTAGTGTAGCGATATTCTTACATTCACGAAATAATTGTTTTCTTTTTAACGTGAAATGTTCATGCATATATATGCGAAATGGTGTTCCTGAGATATCCAGTTGGTCGGACGTCATGCCCTTACATAAGCGATAGGCGCTGAGAAAATTGTCACGTGATGACAATTTCACGACAATGTTTTTTGGTTTGTTATTTTTCTGGTGTGCATGAGGAACCCGATGTATCGCGATAATATCCTTGATGTTTATATTAAAATTGATTTTAGAGCCAATTTTTTCCATTATCGACAGCAGATTCTCCTGGCGTCTTTCAGGCACATTACACAGCTCCAAGTTGCATTGCCTAGCATTTTGGTCTAAGTAGTCTATTTATAACATGAGATCATTGACTAAGCTCTTTGTGTCCTCCTCCTTCCTTGCGATTCGCGTTTATAATCATTCTGTTCATCAGACAACAATTGAACGTTACTCTGTATATCAGCTAAATCATTTGACACGCAGTCGTACTTTCCATCAAGTTCCGTTAGTTGATTCGTAAGCCGAGATTGATCCGAGCGAATAGACGAAATTTCGTTTCTAATTTCCGATGTCACCATGGTAATAGCAGTAATCTCGCCTTTAATATTCAAAACGTTATCAGAAATAGTACTGATTCGTGCATCAAGCTCCTTGCGCCACTCTGTCAGAGTGTTTTTAAAGTCTAGTGACAGCTTATTAAGCGCCTGCGTAAATTCGCTTTCCGGTTGTTTACGCTTGCCGCGTACAGACACATTTTTTTTCTCGCCACTAGATTCAAGCGCCTTACATAAGTCGGAATCAGAATGAGAGAATTTGCTGTCGTTAAGATTCATTTTTAGCGGGTTTTGTCTGACGAATAGTAGACAAATTTAAACAAGTTAAAAAAACTTTTTGTATTTGTTGAGGCTCGAACCGGCGACCACGGCGGTGATGTAGTGTAGCTTCTTAATTCGCTCCGCCAAAGTTAATTAACTTGTAATGTCGAAAGTTGTGATCGCTATGCGCGGGGCGTTGAATTATGCGCAGACGACAACGGGGACAGTGGTGGTTAGCGCGGGAGGTATCGAGCGCTCTGCGGGTTGTCGTAGGTCAGGGACAAAAGTTCGTTAATACACTTTTCAAAATTTAAGATTTTTGACAATAGATTAATATTGTTATAACTTTGCTCCACTCAAGCGGATCACCATAAAAACTTCACAGTTCGATCGGTCACTTCACTGGCTTTATGTGAACAAAATATTATTAATAAAATTTCCACTTTTTACTACTTTACTTATTTAAAATCTGAGGAGCAAAAATAACAACGTTGTGTCTTTACCAACAGCGTACGACGTAATGAATCTATTTTGAAAGAATCTGAAAATAATGGAACTACTGTTGAATTTTTTTACCTCTAGTTCAACATTATTATTTTAGGCACTTGTGAAATTTGTTAGGGGTGGAAACACACTAGAGGTAAAAACACTTAGTTTTTTGTATTAATTATATTCAATAATATCAGATAATTAATTGATGTGAAGTAAAGTAAAATTTATTTACATAGGTTGCATGTAGGTACATGAAATAAGATGCGACCGCGATCCGGAAGACGTTATGTTGAAGACCTCCCACTAGGCGGACCGATGACCTGGTAAAGAACACATTATAATGTAATACACATGTTAACGGGTATTTATCGCGAATTTTACCTTTAATAAAAGCCCGACGTTTCGACTGGATTGCACCAGCCGTGGTCGCGGGAAGACTGAAGTATTGGAAGTACCGCCACAGCAAAGTGAAGGTGCTTATTCAACTACCGTCACTTGATCTTCATAAATGTTAATTAGGGCCGGTTCACACTAGGACAGCACACTACACTAACAGTGTCCGCATACTGAGATGATTTCACTTGACGAGTTAGTGATCACTGGATTCCAAGCGGGAGAGTCTGAAGCCGTTTTCGCGATTGAAATTAGGATACTTCTTGATCTCAATCGCTTCCCGAGCCATTCTCTTATAGTAGTGCTTCTCATTGGCAAGAATTTTTGAGTTGTGTAACTCCATCCAGTGGTTGGGTCCTGAGTCTACTACATGCTCCGCTATAGGGGACTTGTTTATTTGCCGACTTTTGACCGCTTCTATGTGTACCTTGACCCTTTCAGCGACTGTTCGCTTCGTTTGGCCTATGTAGGAAAGGCAGCAGCTTCAATCGATTTTATAAACACCAGGAACCTGGAAAGGTACTACATCCTTCGGTGTACGCAGACGCTTAGCCACTTTGTTGAATGGAGTATAAATCGACTTTATTGAATACTTCTTGAAAAGGTTCCCAATTTTGTCCGTAACCCCTTTCAACATAAGGCATGAACGCTGGCTGTCTTGTTACATCAATGTGTTTCTGCTTTTGCTTGCGTCTGCTATCTGGATGCCACCCATTAGACTTGTACCCGTTTCGTTTAAGAAGTTAAAAGGTATAAAAAAAGGTAAGTTTAAAGGTAAAATTCGCGATAAATACCCATGCGCATTACATGTGTGTATTATAATGTGACCTGGTAAAGGTTGCAGGAATCCTTCAAATCAATCAGTTCACTGATTGATTTGACGGATTCCTGCAACCTTTACCAACACACACGCGAGTTGAAACTCGCACTTGGCAGGGTATATCCTTAGCGGGAGTGTTGAGGACGCATAAAATCTCTTTTTTAAATACTCTTTGGTTTTACTGTTATGTAAAGGGTGATTGGTAAATTTGGTGCAGTCTTTGAAATGGGTTATACCAAACCTTATTTGTAAAAATGTTGACCTCGTAAACTTGGTGTCCAAACACAAAATAAGAAGTTTTATAAAGATTTCAAGAAAGGGCTTAGAATATTTTTTCATGACCTATCAGAAAAAAACCAGTTTAAACATCCTGAACGGCGTAGATTTCTCACAATTGGCAGTTTCTGGAGAAGAAATAGAAAATTAAAAAAAGGTTTTCTCTGATGAATCAGACATGTGTTATTTGTGTCCCCGCTTTTTTTATGTATGTTTCTTTTATGTACAGATGCCAGCACATCCAGTTACTACAATCTGTTAATTTTTTTTAATAGATTTTTAATTTTATCACTAAAACATTCGGTCCAAGGTTGATTGGGAAAATTTGACAGTTTCAGGTAGCTTGATTTGATGTTTTTCTCTGATGAATCAGACATGTGTTATTTGTGTCCCCGCTTTTTTTATGTATGTTTCTTTTATGTACAGATGCCAGCACATCCAGTTACTACAATCTGTTAATTTTTTTTAATAGATTTTTAATTTTATCACTAAAACATTCGGTCCAAGGTTGATTGGGAAAATTTGACAGTTTCAGGTAGCTTGATTTGATGTGCTGGTGCCTGTACCTATATATTATTCGTTTTTTTTTTAGAGCCAATCGTGCATTATTAAACAAAAACCCCACGACGATAATTGTGAGCCTGATGAAACGAAAAAATTTGGTAGATTTTCAAGTTGAAAAAACTTGCCAAGAAGCGGCTCAGGGCAGAGAAGCGGCTCAGGGCAGAGAGAAGCGGCTCAGGGCAGAGAACCGGCTCCTAGGGTATACAAACGGGGCTTGGTTCATATCACAAATCAAGGACTTGATTTACCTGCAAAAAATGCGGTTTCACCTTTCAAAACTAAACAGAGTCGCATATACCGCCTAAAAAAGAATTATGCAAATGTTAAAAAAAAACAATACCAATAATCCAAATGAAGTTGAGGTGCCATAACAATTTGACCATTTCACGGTGGGGCATTTATTCAAATTAGGCGGCCAAAATTATTTTCTTTGTTTTATGTATTCCAAATAGTTTATTATTATTTTATTTAAGTTATAAACGCTTTTGGTGAACATTTATTCAAGTAAAACACAATTGTTGATTAGAAAATTAGGGTTTATTGAAATTAAAAAAATAAAGAACTTTTAATTTTACGATGAGTAGTCCCACGTCTCTTCACCAGATTGTAATCCTTGCATTTCACTGTCAGACTCTTCTTCGGCCGTTTCCTCATCCGAGGAATTCTCTTCAGCCGTATGGACCTCAGCAGATATAAGCATTTGTATTGCTTCTTCACTATGTGGCGTAGACCTCTTTTTAGGTTTTGGTCTTATGCTAGATATCAAGGGATCTGAGCTGAGCAATAATCTATTCATTACATCTAAATTGCAATGCTCTCTAGAAAATTTTCTAGCGTAATCTTGCCGGTACAGTCGAAAATGCTTGTTACGCGCCTCTGCTGCTTCTTCTGACAGTAAATCAATAGGCAAAATTGCATTTTCCATTACAGTTGCGCCATGAATTAGTATTTTATTCATTTTGGGAGTCATGGGATGCAAATCAATGTACGTCTTCGTCTTCTAAATATGTTGCCAAGCGTTTAGCTGTATGGTCAATTAGATCCTGCAGGTTAATTTCAGCACATGTTTCAGTTATCCGATACGCATCTTTCGGCGGATAACAAGTCTGTTTAGCTTGCTGTAACAATTTGTAGCTCGGATAAAACTTCTTGTTGCTGTTTCTTATTATTTCATATTGTCGCCTTGAAAGATCAGCTTCCACAAACATTGAAAGGGCGGTTGTTGGATCTAGTTGTGATTGTTTTTCACACTGTTTGGTTATTTTGTATGCTTTTTGATATGCTTGAGCTGTCTGTGGAGAGTTGGTAATGTCTTTTAGAATGTTGGATGCAATTCTCTCTCCCGAATGTTGAAGGCATGTCTGAGCAGCATATATTAACAATTCTTTATCAACAGCACTGCGGACTTCCTGTGTTTTTCTGCGTTTACTCCTTTCACTTGATTCTAAAAATGACTTAGTTGGTCGACCAGAAGAACGCCATTTAGCCCTCGGTATTTCGAATGTTCCTTGTAACCATTTATCATTCTTTTGAAGGAAAAGCTGTGATTTTTTTATGAGCTTCCATCCACTTTTTCTTAAATTGAGACTTCAAATAAGAGAATTTATGCTTCACTTCCTTTTTTTGTTCCTCACAATACTCATCTTGTGATAAAACAAATCTCTCGAGATAATTCAACTTTTCGTCAAAATTATGCAGGTTTTGTTCCTGCATTTTGTTAAAAAGGTATCTACGCGTTACTACTCGCATCCCTGAAGTACCTCCAGTTTCTAGAACAAAAGGAGAACTAGTTAAAAAAAATAATTTAAAAAAATGTAAATTCGATGAATTTATACTATATCATTCATTGATGTCGAAAACCTTGTTTTCACGGGAGATCACGACCAATTTTATCGTTTTCAATTAGCTTAAATACCCGTTTTTATACTACAACTAACAAAACTGATGGGACAAACCCTGAAGTACAACAAAAACCATTTTAACTACAAAAAATGTGAATTTAATACAACAATCACGAGAATGATTTTGTAATCTGCCTGTACGCAATATTTTTTTTACCATTGGCATAAAATGTATTAATATCTATGTACTCTTACCTGTTATACTTGAATCCATCACAATTTTCTTCACAAAACACTTCAAAATAAAAATATTCACTTTTAAAATGATAGTTTTGCACGAAATGTCTAAAAGCAATACGAACACTTAGAGCGACGATTAAGTTTAGACTGACACACGCTGGCGCGCGCTCCAAGTGGGGAAGCGGGTTGGGTCTCCCATTGTTCTACAGTCATTTACCAGTCGCAGGTAATCATTTTTTTTTACCTGAGACAAGTTTTAGGAATTGGATTTTTGGCCGCCTAATTCGTAGAATTGCCCGTCCGTGCATTTCTTATTAGCTGATTTTAAACAAGGTTAAAATAGAATTTTGGTCTTTTGTACTCCTGAGGGAAAAACGCATATGGAAAATGTTACGATTTTTTTTATGGACGGCACATTTAAATTTTGCCCAAAATCTTTTACGCAAATGTTTAGTATTCATGTTGACATTGGCAGCAATAGTAATTTTACTAATGTCGTGCCAATTCTTTATGTGTTTATGACAAATAGAAATACACATTCCTATGAAATTTTATTTACTCTGATAAAATCGCAGATACCCCAGTGGAATCCAGTGAAAGTTATGATCGATTTTGAAGAAGCTACAACAAAAAGCTCTATTATCATTAAATAATGTTATAGATGTTAAAGGTTGCCATTATCATTTTACTAATAGCCTTTCTCGAAAAGCCAGCAAACTGGGTATTACAACGAATAAGTGGTATATCTGTAGTAGAAAAAATAAAATAATAATTTCTCTTTGTGGCAATTTAGCGTTTCTCCCGCCAAATATTATTGAAGAAGGTTGGAAATATATTCAACAGGAAATGCCCGAAAATGATACTTTAACAAATTAAAAAAATATTTTTTCTAGTTTTGGATGAAACCAGATATCTAAAAAATATGGTGCCTTTATGGTGAGATGCATAGGACAAATAATGCCCTTGAAGGTTGGCATCATAGTATTAATACAAATGTCAATAAAAATGAGACAAGTTTATTGCAGCTCTTACACATTTTGTACAATGAAGCAACAATAATGAAGCAACAATAATGAAGTATAGAACAAATCTTCTACAGAACTAATGGCAGAGTTCACAACCTAAACGTCAACGACTTTACCAAGACAGAAATGACTTGGTGATTGAAGCCCAAATGCAGTTATTGGCCGGCGAAATATCAGTGGGTCATTTTTTAGATAAAATTCGTTGAGCGTGATGGTATACCTTTCCTTTATCAGTCTCTAGCCAAATTATTGAACGTACTAAAAGATTTTGTGTTAAATATGAATAATAGATAATTAAGTGGATAATAAAAAAATAGACATTGTATCTAGTAAAAACAATAAACTTCAATAAAGCTCTTTAGTAGGTATCACATAAAATTAATATTTTACACAAAAATTTATAGTGCGTCTAATAATTTGGCCAGAGACTTCATATGAGAATATCTGACTAACAAATCTCAGTATTGATCAAATTAATACTAATTTATGCCACCGTCCGTTAGAACCAATCCGATACATTATTTATTGGAGAGTATACGTAGACACAACCTCGTTGCCTGGATTATCCACCAGCAACTTGCTTTGAAGTACAACCTTGCGGAATCAGAAGCTTAGCACGTTCTATTGCAATTAACCGTCACTGACAGAACGATTGTTGCTAATAAGCCTGACATTGTGGTGATAGATCGATTAGAGCGTCGATTAATAATTCAGTAAAAAAGTATTCGGAATGATTTGTTTATGCTTCCAAATTCATGTTTTTTTTTTTTCAATACACTTCCTCGAAAGCTGGTTGTTATCGCACTACGATTAGGTTCAACATGCAATGTATTTCACACGGGTATGTTTTTTTGTATTTTCCAACACGTATGCGGGAATGAAAACGGGAATGAAAATTTCCACAGATAACTATAGCATACTTAGTCCAAATTGGTTCAATGACTATAGTCGGAGATGACTGTCTTTTTTTTTAAATTTCGTATTTATATTCTGAAAACACCCTCGCCTACGGCTCGCGTGTTCCGCCTCGAATACAATAACAATCTTTCTCCACTTGCATCAAAATGTACTATTTTTGTTGTTTTTGGATTGGGACAACGGTTTTCCATTTTGGCGCGGAGTTTGAGTTACATCTGTTGTTTAAAATAATACAGTGCTGTTTTTAGTTTTTTTTCCGCTAGTCCAAAAAGACCAGAATTTCTCTTAATATTTTTTTTTGAACTTTGAATTTAAGAGCGCATATCCAGAAAGTTGGCAACCTCGCAAATACCTACCTGTCAAAAATTTACCTGTTGCCAACTTTCTAAATGCGCCCTCTCAACATCATAAAAGATTATTGTAATACATACATATTATTATTGTGACATACCGAATGCTCTCATTCTCCCAATTTGACTGATTTTTATTCTAATTGTTTTTTTTTTCAATATTATAAATGATGTTGTTGTTGTGTTGTGTGTGTGCTGTGCCTTTTGGACATAGGCCTCCCCCAAGTGTCGCCTCATTGACCGGTCCCGGGCGACACGCATCCTGCGGATTCCTGCAACCTTTACCAGGTCATCGGTCCGCCTATTGGGAGGTCTTCCAACGCAACGTCTTCCGGTTCGCGGTCGCATTTTATTTTATGTACCTACCTGCAACCAATGCAAATAATTATCTTAAAAAAAGTTTATTTTTTTAATATAATTAATACGAAAAATCCGTGTTTTTACCTCTAGTGTGATTCCACCCCTAACAAATTTCACAAGTGCCTAAAATAATAATGTGGAACTAGTGGTAGAAAAATTCAACACTAGTTCCATTATTTTCAGATTCTTTCAAAATGGAACTAGTGATTATAAAAAAATAACAGTAGTTCCATCATGGAACTGTTAATGTTACTAGTGGAACTAGTGATAAAAAAATTCAACACTAGTTCCATTATTTTCAGATTCTGTGAAAATGGAACTAATGGTTATAAAAAATAACACTAGTTCCATCATGGAAATGTTAATGGTACTAGTGACAATAAAGCTTAAATACGACTAAGTATGGTTCCTAAACACAAGACATGAGCTCTGTTTAAGCGATGTGTTGTGATACAATAAAAAAGGGTGTTCTTCCGACTATTTCACAAATTCATCAAATCTTTCGATATAAGTTTATGGAAGTCATACCGCTGTGCCACCTGCTTCATAGCCAATTGTTACGTTTCTTAGGTCTCGTTGAAAAGTTGTGGTCATTAAACAGGGCAACTTGTTTACGTCGGTCGTCGTAACACCCTCTATTCAAAGTGTTATTGTGACTGACTACGAACCTTTGCGCTCAATATCGAGGCTCTTATCGCCCCTAATTCTCAATCCTAGTTCGTTTTGTAAAATTGCTTCAACACTTCTGCCTGACGGAAAGAAACTTTACCTATTACTTTTTAGTTTCGCTAAGCTTTCTGAGTGTACCCCACGTACTATCGAGGACACTCCCGCCTGACCACCACTAAGCTAATTTTTGCTTGCACTCGCAACATAGAAACGCTCTCTAGCCCCGCCCCGTTGACTTTGTATAGAAATAATGAATGAAAAGATACCGAATCGGCCGAGCGCACTGACGACGCACGCCAAACGAGAGTTATTGTTATTTTGCGCGCCAAAGTTGACGCTTTCCTAATAGGCCCAAACTTTAAGGGGGCGTGGCTCGGTGCCTCCGCATGATTTAAGCGAAAAAAATTTAAACTGGTCAGGCGGAGAAGACCACGATAGTACAAGGGCGGTCTCGGAAGTACCCGCACCTGACGTATAAATGGCGGTTATTGTTTGAAAATAATGTGTTTGTTAAAGAGTACAAACCTTATAAGACTCAAATCTAAAGTTTCAAGCCGCTATATTATTTAATATTTGTTTTACGTAATGTATTCTCATTTCTGCCAGTTTATCAACAGCGTCGAAAAAACTATTTAAATTGTCTCGTACACACTGCAAACTAGTTCAGTTTGCAGGGCACACTAACAAAGTTATTGGTGTGCGTAAAGTCAACGGCTGTCTGGCTTCGCCTATTTATTACTGTTTGCGCTTCACAATAACCCGTTGTCCACCCACACACTTGCAATTTCTTGTCACTTGATGTTGCATGGAATATGAAGCATAAATTTAGCCAACTTAACAATCTTCTCCGTGGCGCAATGGTCGAGCGTGCGGTAAACAGTATCTTAAGCCGCCAGCGCCTAGCGCCGTAAGTTCAAATCCGACTGCCAACACATCGGTGTTTTTGTATGTTTTAATGAAACGTTTTACATTTGTTTGTTCATATTGACAAGTCTTCTTTATATTTGAGTTAGAATTTATTTGAGGTCTGCCCTCTAAAAATTACAAATCATGTGTTAGTAGTTTAAGTTCATCGTCATAATGTTATTGACTATCGGGCTTACGTTACGTTTTTAGACATTATACCCTGCGTGTTTTGAGCAGTGCTTTTATTTGTTAATCATTATGAATCACTGAACTACACTTTTAAGAGCTGAGATTATTATTTTGCGTGAGCAAAACGTTTCAATTAGTGAAATTGCGAGGCGTTTAAAGATATCGGTAAGTTACAAAATGTTATTAATATGTTTAGAAGATTAATAATAATGTTTATATAATCCACATGTTATTGATTGTTATTTTTGTAACAATATTTTATTATTGTTCACAGAGAAGGACTGTGCAATTGTGGGTCCATCGATATGCAGATTCGGGAAGCATTGATCCTTGCCGACCGGGACCGAAGGCTAATCCATAGCATACACAGATGGCAATGCGCGGCACCGTGATATAGTGTTATCGCTGAGCCCTTCTTCACTACTCGTTTAACGGCGACTAAACATGACGTGAAATTACAAACTGTACGGAACCACTTGCGTGCAGCTGGTGTGAAATGTCGTAGGCCAGCCAAAAAAATATTACTGTTAGGTATTCACAGACAAAACCGGGTACGCTTCGCAAGAGAATAAATGGATTTCGATTGGTACAATAATGTTGTTATATTTAGCGATGAAAAATGTTTTAAGTCGGACAGAGACGGTCGCAAAATATTGTGGCGAAAAGATGGTGAACGCTATAATAAAAAAATATATTCTTCTATGCAGGTCTAGTGGCTGCTTTACTTTGGGATTTTGGGGATGAATGTCATCAATGGGTCCTGGTGAATTCGATAAGTCCCCTCTTTGAGGAGTGGCTTGAGTGTCGCCACGGCGTTCTCACCTTCCGCCTGACACAGGTCCTCACCGGACAAGGCGTGTTCGGGAGGTTCCTGCACCGAATCGGGCGGGAGGAAACGTCCGGGTGTTTCCACTGTGGGGATCGATCGGAGGACACGGTGGAGCACACGGTGGAGGTGTGCCCCGCGTGGGTGGAGGTGTGCCCCGCGTGGGTGGAGGTGTGCCCCGCGTGGGTGGAGGTGTGCCCCGCGTGGGTGGAGGTGTGCCCCGCGTGGGTGGAGGTGTGCCCCGCGTGGGCGGAGCACCGCCGTGTCCTCTAAGCGGCGATTGGCGGCGGAGCACCGCCGTGTCCTCGAAGCGGCGATTGGCGGCGGAGCACCGCCGTGTCCTCGAAGCGGCGATTGGCGGCGGAGCACCGCCGTGTCCTCGAAGCGGCGATTGGCGGCGGAGCACCGCCGTGTCCTCGAAGCGGCGATTGGCGGCGGAGCACCGCCGTGTCCTCGAAGCGGCGATTGGCGGCGGAGCACCGCCGTGTCCTCGAAGCGGCGATTGGCGGCGGAGCACCGCCGTGTCCTCGAAGCGGCGATTGGCGGCGGCGACCTCTCGCGTCCGGCCCTGGTGCAAGCCATGGTCCGGAGCGAGACGGAATGGGACGCCGTCACCTCCTTCTGCGAAGCAGTAATGCTAGAGAAGGAGGTGGCGGACCGGCTACAGTTTTGACGAAGGAAGAAGAAGAGCATTTAAGCAGGTGGATTATTTTTATGGCGAATAGTGGGTTTCCCGTAAATAAGGCGCAGTTACTGGATAGCGTCAGTTTATTAGTTAAAAAAATGAAACGGTTTAATCCATTTCAAAATGACAGACCAGGTCGTCACTGGTTTGAAGCTTTTATAAAGCGACACCCTGAAGTAGGCCAGCGAGTGGCCCAAAATTTGACGCAAACCCGTGCTTTAGTCAAAGAAAGCGATATAAGAGCATGGTTTAAAGAAGTGGAAGAATATTTTAAAAAGACACATCTCGAGGAAGCAACTCGAGATCCACGTAGGATTTTTAATTGCGATGAAAGCGTTCTGACAAAAAGAGGCGCAAAAAACGTTTACAACGTTATTCCCAGCGGGGAAAAAGAGTGCGTGACCGTCTTGGTTACGGCTAACGCAGCAGGTGAATTGGCACCCCCGATGGTGTTGTTCAAGCTGAAATCAATACCACACAAAATTTCAAAAACTGCACCGAATGACTGGGGATTGCGATTTACGCCAAAGGGTTGGATGACAGGAGAGTCGTTTTATGAGTACATGACAAATGTCTTCTATCCCTGGATTGTAAAAACGAATATAGAATTCCCAATATTTTTTTTCTTAGATGGACATTGCTCACACACGACGCTGCCACTAAGCAATTTCTGTCGGGGAAAAAACATCCAACTGGGTGCACTATATCCTAATGCGACTCATCTAATTCAACCGATGGATGTGGCTGTTTTTCGACCTCTTAAGATGATATGGAAGAGATCAGTTTATGACTGGCGAAATGATAACCATTTCGTGAAACTACGCAAAGAAAATTTCTGCCCGCTGCTACGTAAATCTCTTATACAATTGGACCCCAACTCGATCAAAAATGGATTTCGCAAATGCGGCTTGTCACCTTTTGATGCAAACGGCGTCGATTATTCCAAGTGTAACAAGTCAACCCAAAAAACCAGATAATGCTAACCAAATACAATCAGATAATGCTAACCAAATACAACCAGATACCATAAGCCATTTGAAATTCTTTGAATCACAAATAAGTCCTGAAAACCTCGAAGCTTTTTACGGCACCGGAAATGCAACTTGGAAAGGGGATAAATCCTTAGAAGGATTATTTGATGTCTGGAGGCAAATGCATATTCAAAACAATTTACCTTCAGTCAGATTCAATAATGACTCTTCGACTTTGACAAGATTGTGTGCTTAAGAAACGTCTAATATCAACGATTTGCTATCACCTGGAGATATTGGAAACTTTACAGGTCTGACTGACATCTTGGACTCAAATTTGAACTCAAATGAGTTCAGGGACTTCCTTATGACTGAAAATGAAAGCCATGCAGGAAAGATAGAAATGTATGAAAATGTTGATGGGATCCTGACGAAAATCATGGACGTGGAAATCCCAACTAATGAGCCTTCACTTATAAATTTAATCGAAGAAAACCAAACTCGTCCTGAAAATGAAGTACAAAACATATCATTTGTCAGGTAAAGTGATCCGAACAATAGCCTCGATATATCACTTCTCGCAAAAATATTACAACAAACTTTGGAATAATAACAACAGCTATAACGTCGAATGTGCATGAAACAGATACTATGAGTATGAAACAGATACTATGAGTATGACACAGCCATCACTACTAGCTAACACGAACTCGATTACTGAATTAGTGCCGCCACAAACACAATTTCAGTCATCAATGGCACAAACGTCATTTTCTAGCAAAGAACTCGTTCCTATAACACCTCCAAGTAAAACATCACCAATATATTCAAAGAAAATCAAAGCGACATCTATAATGGCTGATGAAACAACTCCTGATTATACACAGAGCAGAATCGAAACATCCGAAAAAATGAAGACACCTATAGAACAAGCGTTACCTGAAGATGACAGCCGCAACCAACCAAAAACTAAATATGTATCGACACCATTTAAAGACGCCTTATTTTGGCCAGAAACTCCTATTAACACCACAAAAAGTAAAGTTAAATTACCTAGCGTGATAACATCTGATAGGTGGCAAATCTTTGCACAGAACAAGCTTGAAGCAAAGACAAAAAAAGAGGAGGTAGGAGGGTAGGAGGTAAAGTTAAAGCAATAGAAAAAAAAAAATAGGAAAAAAGCTGGGCTTGGAGTTGGTTACAAGAAACCTAAGAAGAAATCAATAGATAATACTGGGGCAAGGGACATTACAAATGAAGATTGGTTTTGTCGGTTATGCCAAAGAAGCACGACATTGGACATGATAGACTGTGTGACTGGTAAGACTTGGTATCATACGATTTGTGCAGAAGTTTCACCAAATGAATTGTATGTATTGTTACGTGTCGTTTGATGAATAAGTGATGTAAAGCTTTGGGTTTGACTGCCTCTCAATTTATCCGTAAACCCGACTTAAACATTCGTTGCTACTTTACCTTGGGTACCTTACTTAATAAAAAATATTTTTACATTGTTTAGCTGTGATCCATTACTATTATAACTATTTTCTATTGACTGATAAGGTATTAATTGAATGTAGCTCGTTTTAAAGTATGTTACATTGTGTAGATTTCATTGAACGTTTCAAGCTGACACGAGGTTAATTCATCTCATTTTATCCTATTGATCTTATTAAATTATTCCAAGTGTTAGTTGTTAAGTTGTTTTGCATATTGTGTAATTTTAATATAAACACTTTTTAAAGTATTTATTAAAAAGTGACCAGATTTGTATTTTCCTAAGACTGTTAACTTTTTATAAGACTGCTCGTGTTTTCCTCGGTAGGTAAACCTATCCAAATTATGTAGAGTTTGTAAAGTATTTAGAGAATAAATAATTGTGATAATTGACAGCCTGAGAACTTTAACGTAAAGCAATAGAGTTCAATTTCGCGGTGAAAATTAGCGGATACAGGGACAATTTAACGTTTACTAGTACAAATCTATCGGGTACTGGTACAATTAGCCCTTTACTTTTTTTTTTGTATTATTGTTAAGGGCCCGTGCACAAAATTAAGACATTTTGAACATTTTTGATCACTACTTGTGGGAAAGGCAAGAAGAATTTGAACCTTATTTATTTTTATTATAAGAGACAGGTTCTTCATCTTGTCGACTGCTTGAACAATTTTTTAAAATAATGTATATATTAATGGCAATCACCCATATTCAAAACCCCTTTTCCGCAAAAGTAACGAGCGAGTTATGTTTGTGGTTCGCTGAACAAAGAAAATATTCTGAACATTAAAAAATATGAATAACATCATTATATGGTCTACTCGTAACATAGCAAGAAACATTATTGATTTCAATACGAAATATAGCAGAAAAAAAATGTTGAAAAAACGTAATTTGTGGAAAACTTCGGGACAAATAAGAATTATTTTCTATACCTTAGAAACACTTTAAAGAAAATTAAAAAAATAATTCTTAATCTCAAGGTAGCTTTTTAATAGAATCTGAATTTTAATTTATAAATAAACAATAACTTCATTTCGTAAATTAAATGCAAAGTGAACTATATAATCAACCGCGCAAACCCGCTCCCGTCAGTAACAACCGGGCCCTCCCAGCGTGAGCACGTATCACTTTGCTTCGCAAGCGCTCGCGAGTTATTACGTAAATATATTTCCGAGATATACGCAGGCTACCACATTTTGATCCAGTAAGTATTTAGATCATGACCACGACCACGGATGCCTCTCAAGTTAAAGGAGAAAATATACAAGTCCGTGATTAGACCTGTCGTACTGTATGGATCGGAATTTAGACCTGTCGTACTGTATGGATCGGAATGTAGACCTGTCGTACTGTATGGATCGGAATGTTGGGATGTGAAGAAGATGGATGAAAAAAGATTGCATGTAGCGGAGATGAGAATGTTGAGGTGGATGTGTGGTGTGACAAGAATGGATAAAATAAGGAATGAGTATATTAGAGGAAGTTTGAAAGTTGCGCCAGTTACAGAAAAGTTAAAAGGGAATCGACTGTCTTGGTATGGGCATGTGATGAGGGAAGAATCGCATGTGACTAAAAGAGTGATGAATATAAATGTGGATGGATGGAGAGCGAGAGGAAGGCCAAGGAAAAGATGGATGGATTGTGTGAGGAATGATATGAGGGAAAAAGGTGTAAATGATTGCGTGACGGTTGACAGAGGAGAATGGAAGAAGAAAACGTGTTGCGCCGACCCCAAGTAACATGGGATAAGGGCAGGAAGATGATGAAGTATTTAGAGCATGAGAGTATTTTTTGACGTTGGTTGTTTATATTAAGATTTATTTCGTCTTCATATTATTTAAAGTTAAGTTTCTTTGTTTGTACTTAATAT
Source organism: Xestia xanthographa (assembly GCA_905147715.2). Classification (NCBI taxonomy): domain Eukaryota; kingdom Metazoa; phylum Arthropoda; class Insecta; order Lepidoptera; family Noctuidae; genus Xestia; species Xestia xanthographa. The sequence goes on along the minus strand of LR990641.1, from coordinate 24,896,309 downwards.
GTTGTATGTAAGGGTAATAATCTGCGGAATACTACTAATCCGATTCCGAAAATTCTTTCATAGGGATTTCACTACTTCATATTATTATTAGTTTTCATGGTAACCTATGGTACCTACAATTTGATTTTGAAATAAAGATAATTTTCTATTTTGGAAGTGCGATTTGGTAGAAATCGTCACGTAAGAAAATGCCGTATGTTGTTGTGTGTGTGTGTGTGTGTGTGGGTATACAAGAAGGGTATGGCGAAGTCGAGTGAGCGAGCGATATTTTTCTTCATAGGTGTCGTTTTCGTGGGTTTTGGGGTTGGTGATAACGAAAATGAGGTCAAAATGAAAATCCAAGATGGCGACAACGAAAATTTTCGGTTTTAACCTCATGGGTGTCGTTTTCATGGTTTTTGGGGTTGCTGGTTACGAAAATGAGGTCAAAATGAAAATCCAAGATGGCGCCCAAAAAAATTTTCGGTTTTTCAAAATTCAACGTCTGATTTTCTTAATCCTTTGGCGTTTCTTATTTATTGTAAATAATGGGTCGAAAGACAGGGACGCATTACGCATGCATAAATAAAAAAAAAAGGAAAGAAAATGTGGGACTGATACGTGCGAGAGCAGTACTCAAAGAGAGGCAACCTGGTCAACTTGCTACGGTTTCGTTTCCAGAACAAGTAAGTTTTTACCCTCCATCAGCGTTAGAATTTCTAACGCGAATGTAGAAGTATTTATGAGTACAAACTAATATCAAATGCTGTTAATTTTAGGAAATCGATAACGATGGAAGTGCTGAAATGACCGTAGGTACAGCTGATGTTGACAATACATTTCAAGTTGATCCAGGCATGGTAATTATCACCTTTGTGTTATATAATAAACAAATGATGTGTTTATAATATACCTACAGTGTATACAGGGTGTTATTGTTAACACCGCTATCCTTGACACCAGTGGTTTGGTTTTATGAATAGAGCATAAAACCAATGAAAAGAAGCAACCTTCTTTTTGAAGAAAATCTACTATTTTTCACAAGATCATTAAACCGTAATGCGACAACTGGCGGCTGGCCGGCGGGCACACACGGTCATACCCTCACTTTACTTTTAAAGGTGCCTTGTATTTTGTGCTAAAATACTATACAATTTTTTTTACAGAACAAAGAAAATTTGCAAGAAAATCAAACCCAACAAATGGATTTAGATTCTGGCGAGGACTTTGTCATTGAGTCAAAGAAGGTATGATTTTATACGAAAGTATTTATACACACATAAAAGTATCTAGGGATCAAGCATTTTTATGCGGATTTCTTGAGATTGAGATGTGGCTTTGTAATAAATTTATGATTTTATAAATTTATATGGATCCTTTTTGGTGCATTTCATAATTTGAATCAGGAACTCTCAATCAAATTCGAGTAAAAGATGAAAATAAGCTGACAATATTTTCCCTATAAAAACATACAACGCATTGAAGACATTATTAGTGCTACTGTTTCCCTACTACTGATTAAAACCAACGTTATTATGGAGCGGCGACGTCATTTAAGCAGGGAAGAAATGCTCAGAGCCGTGGGAATGATAGAAGCTGGTTCCCGGCAACGTACTGTAGCTTTAGGTCTGAATACAAGTCAGAGTGTTATCAGTCGACTTTGGACACGTTACCGAAGCACTGGTACCGTGGCTGAGCGCCATGGAGGACGGTATCGCTGCACCACACGGAGACAAGACCGATACATTCAAATCTTAACTCGAAGAGCTCCAACAATAACCGCCATGATGTTAGCCGTGAGGCTTCATCACTCTTCAGGGAACTTAATTAGCGACCAAACAGTCAGAAACCGCTTGCATGAAGTGAACCTTCATTCCCGAAGACCGCTACGGGTACCACCTATAGCAATGCACAATCGTAGGATTCGATATCAATGGGCTCTTGAACACAGAAATTGGGCAGAAGAACAATGGCGTTTCGTGTGCTTTTCTGATGAGTCTCGTTTTGGTATGAGACCGGATACAAGACGTATACGACACTGGAGAACCCCTGGACGCCAACAGCGATTAAAATCCTGCCAGGAAGTCCATCCTTATAGTGGTGGAACCATCATGGTATGGGCGGGTATTTGGATCGGCGGAAGAACTGAGTTGATTTGGATCAAAGGCAACCTCAACGCTCAAATTTATGCTGAGACGATTGTATCAGACGTCATCGTTCCTCTACAAGTGCAAATCGGTCCCTTATTTCAGTTAATGCATGATAATGCACGACCGCACACCGCAAGAGTTGTAAGACAGACTCTCGCCGCAGCTAACATCAATGTCCTGCCCTGGCCTGCTCAGTCGCCAGACTTGAACCCGATTGAGCATGCATGGGATATGCTACAGAGAAGAGCTCTGCCGAATATGGAGGGTATCCAGTCGCAAGAAGACCTTTTTTTGTTGTTGCAACGAACATGGGCGGCCATTCCACAGCGTGATTTGGATGAACTCATTTTGAGTATGCCAAACCGATTTTCTTGTGTTGTTAGTGTTCGCGGTAGAAACACGGATTATTAATTGTTTAAGTTACCCAATAAAATTTTAAAGAAAACTGTGTTTTCAGTCATTTTTTCGAACTTTAATGTTAGTGGTTCAAATGTCAAAAATCCCTTTATTAGGAAAATGGCAAATTTCTTTATTAATGCAAAGGTGACTTGGTTTATCGTTACTGTGACAAACGAAAACACTTTATTTGATGAATCCTTAAAGAAAATTTTAATTAATATCAATCAGGAGAAAAGTTATTGCAAAAATATATGTTGATCCCTAGATACTTTTGATGTGTGTATTTAATGTCGACGTGTACGTGTGTAAGATACAACATGAGTCAGAAACAATATTTTTCAGGAATCGTCATCTACGAGTATACGAATTAATGGGCGAAGAATAGTAGATTTCCAATATTTATTTGAGCAATTGGTGACTATTTCTCGGCATAACGATAGATTTGGGTGCAAGTTATCTAACCTCACGATAACCGAAGAGAAAGTGCACTCATTTTCGTCAAACATATATTTGTTATGTTCAATGTGTAGAAGTCAATTTCTGATAAAAACATGTGAGGATTCAGAAAATGAATTGGATGTTAACCATAGCGCTGTTTCGGGTATCATAAGTATTGGTTGTGGGCGAGCCAACTTGAATGAACTAGCAGCTTCCATTAATTTACCACTTATTAGCAAATCGAGCTATCAAAGATGTCACGACAACTTATATAACTGGTGGAAGACTACAGCTGAATCTTGTATGATTCAAGCCGGTAAGGAAGAAGCTTCTTTGGCTTTGGAAAGAGGTAGCGTGAGTCCGTCGGGTATACCATCAATATCGGTAACAGCTGATGCTGCTTGGGGTAAACGATCCTACAAAACAAACTTTTCTTCCGCAACAGGTGTAGGAGCGATAATAGGGATCAATACAGGCAAAATTCTACACGTTGGTATTAAAAATAAGTATTGCATCATATGTTCCCGCGCAGCAAACAAGCATGTAACACCTCCGGAACATCTGTGCAATGCAAACCACTCAGGCTCATCTACAAGCATGGAGAAAGCAGTAATTGTAGAGGGATTCCGAAACTCAGTGGAAACACATAATTTGGTTTACGCAAAACTGATAGCAGATGGAGACTCAAGCACGTTTAAAAATATTTTGGAAAGTAGGCCGTATCCAAATGTAACAGTTGAAAAAATAGAGTGTTCCAATCACCTGATGAGGAACTATAACGGAAAAATTTTGAGTTTAATTAAAGATACGTCAATTCCAATGACTCAACGTAAACTGCTGAACCCTGAACGCGTCAAACGTTTACGTATTGCAGCAAAAGCAGCAGTAAGGTTTAGAATGGCTCAGAGCTTTTCAATAGCGGAAAAAATTAAATTGCTCCAAAAATATTTTATAAACAGTCCGAAACATATATTTGGAGACCACTCTGAGTGTGAGGGGTACTACTGTGGTAATGAGAAGTTAGAAGTAAACCTTGTGCCTGAAGCAAAACAATTAATGCAAAAACTCATTGCGATCTCATCTAGTTTGGCATTCAATGCTAGAAGCTTATTGAACAATTTAAATAATAATAGAGCTGAACAATTTAATGCTACAGTAGCTAAATACGTGAGTGGAAAACGCATTAATTATTCCTTAAAAAACTCATATGCCTTGAGGTGTTATGCGGCGGTTGTAGCTTTTAATACTGGAAAACCCATAAGCCAATTTTATAAAACAATTTTTAACAGCAGTCCATCAAAAGCAACAAAAAAATTTGAGGCACAAAAGTGCCACACTAACTGTAAAAAACAGATAAACCCAGATTCAGACGCAAATTGGTGTATCACAATAACTGCGTAGACTACGGTGACTCATGTCAAAGGCCGGACATGTCAGCCGACCAGTATTTAGACGCTAAAACGGTTTTTCTGCAAAACTTAAAGTCCCAAGTAGAGCAAAGGCACGATGTAGAAAGGGACACGATATTGCAGGCGGAAAGCGCTTTGTGGCTGGAGCTTCGCAGATGCCTTTTGACGGCCTCAAATTTCAGCAAAGTCTGCAAGCGGCGGAATAATATAAGTTCTGCAGGTCTGGTAAAAAAATTGCTTTATAAATATTCACTTGACCACGTCGCAGCCATTCAACATGGAAAAGCTAATGAAAAGATTGCATTGGATCAGCTAGGAAATCAGGAAAACATAGTTTTTGACCAATGTGGTCTGTTTATCGACGATGAGCATTTTTTCTTGGGTGCAACACCTGATGCATTATTTGCAAACGGCATTGTAGAACTAAAATGTCCCATCTCGGCCTTTGGAATGGATCCTGATGAGGCTATAAAGACAAAAAAAATAAAGATTTGGAAAATCGAAAAAAATGAAATAAAAGTAAATATAAATCACGACTGGTGGTACCAAGTTTAAGTCCAACTGCACATCACTAAGAAAGACTTATGCCTTTTTGCAGTATGGACAGGGCCTGGGCAGCCGCTGAAAGTAGAGCAAATATATAGGGACGATACTTTCTGGAAGACTAAAATGGAAAAAAGGCTTGTAGATTTTTACAATACATGCCTTTTGCCCGAAATAGTCGATCCGAGAAAAACTCGCTCAATGCCATTGAGGGACACAACATTTTAATATTTTGCCCGCGGCATCGCTCGCGTTAATTTACAATTTGACAATCAATTCGGGTTGTACTCTGCTTGTAATAATATAATTAAATCATGGATCGATTAACCAGTCTGGTTTCTATTTTAATTTGCCAGATTTTATCGTTAAAGAGTTATTTGTTCAACCATCAAGGGATATTCTTCACCTATCTAGACTGCAAACAGACATAAATTGCATTTGTCCTTGAAAATGATAATAGGCCTACGCGGTGGACATTTTTGTTCTATAATTCTTACCTAGAGATGCCACCGGTGAAGCTCTCAGAAAAAAAATCTCCTTCAATAAACAGGCTACGTTTGAGTATTCTTATATTTTCTTGTTTTCCAAGTTGCCCCGGAATGTAATTGCTTCATTGGCTTTTCTGTGCTTTATACGTCTTGTAATATTATGAAGTTAATAACTATGTTCCTGAGGAGTCTGTTCCGCAAATTCTTCTTCCCAGTTAAAACACTAGGAAATGGCGAAGGGCGGACGTTTTAATAAACTGCTGATTATCAGCCTATTTTGATTAAATGACATTTGATCTAACTATAAATTACTTTTGCCCTGCCTTTTTGATCTGTTGAACTTATATTTTGTCTTCCTTTGCACAGTCGAGTCCGCGTAACACTGGTCAGTTTCCCTCACTCGTCAGTTTATTTAATTCGACAGTTACGTTGATTTCTGTTTCGTTGTTCTGTTGTTTCGTCACTTTCGCTGATTGGACAGTTGTGTGAATTCGGCGGTTGCGTCAATTCGACAGTTTCCATAATTTGCCAGTTTCGTCGATTTATAATAATAGTCGGATCTGGATACTTGGACTCTTGTTCAATTTTGTTTTTGAAATGGCTTACTGAGGTTGTGTGGAATTAAAAGAAACAACTGTGGTATAACAGCGTGCTGGATACGAGTTTTTTTACAATGCATTATCTATCCACCAACTTATTTTGCCACAATTGATTAAATTGCTCAGATCTTTTGTTACTAAAGATTGAATACCGAGCTTTGCAGTTCGAACCATTTTTTTATTTATTTAAACTTCAGGTACAAGAGTGGTACATAGGCGGACTTACTGCCACAAGGCATTCTCTACCAGACAAACTTTGGGTCAAATAGGACAGCATTGTGATTGAGTACAAAATACTATTTTCTGAGCTTAAGTCATCGTCATCATTTTTTATGTGGAAAATATATATGCCGGGTCTAGGCAGCAACACGTGTCGATGCTCTTGCGCCTTCCCATCTTCCTAGTTCATCGTGCTATGCAGGGGCTGCCACTGCGGCTGCAAAGAACCTCAAGGGGCGTAAATATAATAACCTTATTGGTAACTATATTTTCCAGCTGTTTGGGGTTGAATCTCTAGGACCGTGGGGTCCGAGTGCTCACAGCCTTTTCAAGGAAATTTCAAAACGCTTAGTTGACACTTTCCGTGACCGTAGGGCTGGCTTTTACTTTGGCCAAAGGCTTAAGTGTTGCCATACAGCGTGGTAACGCCGCCAGTCTCTTGGGGACATTACCAGTTGACAGCGTTGAGGAGGAGCTTTTTGACGACATTTTTTAAGTTTATAGTTTAAGTTAGTAACCAAAAATATGCATCGGACTGTTTTTTACAAATTCTGCGCTTTTCGAAACCGTATTCCATTTGACGGCTGAGCATAACGTTTTCTGGCGATCGCTGATTAACATTTAAGCTTTTTTCGCCGGAGCAGGTTATCGGTACATTAAATTGTCTAAGCTTGTTAATACGGATATGTTTTGCCTCCAGTATATTTTTAAACGTGCATTACCAACTGCTATCAACGTGCTTCATAACACGTTTTGCAGCAGCTGAATTCTTAAAAAACCTTCGACTATGACGCCTTGCTCCATTCATGTTGAGAACATTAGCACATACCTATACAACTTTCTTTTTCTTTGTTCGTAAGACAGAACCTGCATGGATTTGTTTTGTGACTACCTTCTAATAACTAAAGTCAAAGTCAAAACTTCTTAACTTTTGCATCCAATACCGTTACCACGCCCGACAATGAAAAAGAGTTAGTTTTGTACGGTCTTTTCGATCAACCAACAGCAGCCAGTTATGTGTGGATGGGAATACTGTTTTCTAATTTCGTTTTGCATACTGTATTCAGCGGTTTATTTCCACTATTTTGCTATATCGCCGTGACTTTTCGTGTAAATGTTTTGTTTAATTTTTGGTAAATATACGGAAGCCAACAATTCTTTTAAAATACGGGCTACATAATAATAGAAGGAAGCACAAATTTGTTGTACCTAGAACACTGCTCAAAAAAATTAGTGTCTCGTTTAGATGTCAATGTATTATGCTTTTCTAATAAACTACAACCCGTATTCAAAATGTCAGCCCTAATAAATTCAAATCTTTATAAAACTTGACTGTGCCAAGAACTTTTTACTTATACTGTTACAAATTGAGAACTAGCATTTCGACCTCGTTTTCGTCCGCAAAAAATTTTATGGCTCGGCTAATTCGCATGATATAATATAATGTACAGCCCATTTTACTTCCTGATAATTTAGCTTTATAATGATGAAAGAATTTTTGAAATCGGTCCAGTAGTTTTTGTGTTTATTCGTTACAAACATACAAATTTTATAATATTAGTGTAGCCAAAACGGCCGCTTGGGATGGAATTGCTTCAATTCATTTTGTTTAAATTTCCTTTTTTTAGTAACTATTCTGATATGTTTGCTTACAGTTGACAATACACTTGACATTGAATGTTTTACGCAATGACATGCATTTTTAGTTCCCAGTGTCCCAGGCCCAACCTGAGCACAGCCCAGGGCGATCGAGATTTGCCTGCGTAGCAATCACGGGTAGCATGAGAACATCACCCACTGTTGCTCTACAAGTGATGCTGGTATGTTCCGACCTATACACCTTATCGTAAGAGAAGAGGCGACCCTAGCGACTTTCAGGCTCGAAGTATCCGGCACCCTAAGTAAGGATTTCAGAATCAACATACACGCATAAAAGAGAATGTTTTGCGCCTGGACAGAAATAACCTGCGACTGTGGTGAGGACTATCACTGGACACCATCTAATCAATCCTAACATAGGACATGCATATTTAGTTTTTGAAGAATTGTTTTTTTATTGTATTTGCTGTGAATGTATGGTTTTTTTCTTTTCTTTTTCACGATGGTCTAAACGTTAGAGTACTTTATGATGAGTACCTAAATGTCCGTCAATTCACTGATTGCCTTCAGTTCTGAGTTTATTAACTTATTTTTGACGTGTTAAGCGCAGCGAAGATATGGGCAAATTTAAATTTTCGCGAAAACTTGTAAGTAAGTACCTATCAAAATTTAATCAAAAACCCCTTTGTATAAATATCTATACAAAGGGGTTTTTGATGAGATGAAAATAAATTCAATATGAAGTTTAACGTTGATTTATTTAAGAAGGATCTTACAATATGGTGGTAAGAAATCTAAACAGATTTTAATATTTTGAATATTCAAATTGTGTTTATAAATAGAAAATCATAGACAAACATGATTATTTAAAACCAATATTTACTTATAATACAAATAACATTTATTTGTGTTCTGAATTTAAAAATAAATAACATATTATGCTGTTTAGCGGCTTCATACTTTTGCTTCTCTTTCAACCTAGCGAAAGCAAAGCACGGAAAAAAAAGAAAAATAAAATCATAGTTTTATAATAATTCATGACAAAAATATTTTTCGTTCTTTTATTTTATTTTTTCAAAAGTGTATTGAAAAACGTCGTTTGATAGACGTGGACATTTGCTATTGCAGTTCTCCGCTCAAACACACCCTCGCCTATGGCTCGGGAGTTAATTCCGCCTCGGATGCAATAACAAACTTTCTCCACTTGTATCAAAATGTACTATTTCCTCATTATGTCAGGTTTAGCGTTATCAGGTTTTGTAGCATTGCGCTACATAAGACCTCTTTTCTTTAAAAAAATATCAATTAAACCTTGTTTAATTTTTCTTTTTCTGTTTGGCGTTGTTATTTTTCGAAATTAGATTTTACAGAAAATTTTTGACACCCCGGTGAAGTCTTCTTGTGATTCGTCTATGAGACACGGTTGAAATGATAAGCTGTTTTTTTTGATTACCTAAAATATTGAAAATTGTTTGTTCAGCAGATTTAATTTTCACTGTGCATACCACGGTGGCTTGAATATTTTATTCTGTTATTTATCCTGGTACGTAATCGTGTTTATTTCGTGAATTTTGGTTGTCTGCTTTATAATCTTCTGTTCCTGGTTTGTGTCCTTTATTCTTATCGTTTCTTTTCATTTTGCTTTAGGTTTTAATCCAGTGACAGAGGGCGATTTCGCCCTCTATTGGTACCCCGAGAGCTCCATTTCGTGATGTACCTATTATTGAAGTCAGCATGTCGTAACGTATAAATATCTTGCCAATACTTACATCTAAAGGGTTCCCTCAAACTTTCTTCGGATAACCCTTTTCAAGGTTTGATGCAAATCGCAGTTTAATTGTTCCACAACGATGTTATTCCTACGTGTGAGGATTATTAATTACGCATAAGTGATCTACGTACAATCCTTAAAAAACTTTGATTCGTCTCCCGGATCCAACGGCGTGTGGCGCGTGAAGATTATTTTTACCAGATTAAAAAAAAAATAACTTAACTTTATGAGCATAATTAGCTGAATATATTTGATTAGATTATAGTTAGTTGTAAAATCCAACCTCATAAACCTCATTTTAAATTATAATTCCACATAAGAAATTCAAGATTTTAAACCTCGTCTGAAGCTTCAGGCTAGGTATCTTTACTGTGTCTCATAGTGAATGTTTTCATCTTTTTGTTTGTTCAATTTGTGACTAGTTTTTTTTAAATAACGTGTAAATCCCTATCATTAATGTATTCAATTTAAATAATATACTTATTATATTTTATTTCTATTAAATTCTATTCTTGTGGTGTTATCAAGAGATTTTTTTTATTTAATAACCCTACAGTTTGGCGCCCGAAGAAAAAGCGGTAAGTACACATTTTAAACCACTTATTGCGATAACTTAATTTTTTTTTTTTCGTTGTTTTGTGTGTAGTGCTCATTTGTGAGCAAATTTAACCTTTTGACTGTTTCCAGTTCCATCTCGTTTTGAAACAGTCTAACACGCTTGCACGGATACTATAAAACGTTATAAAAGAAGACTATACATACAAAGCGTTGAAAGTCGCTACTGCGGATGTTTTTCATGAAATATAATGTATTTTAAAATGCTTGAATTTTGAAACTAACCCTGTTACCATATTAAATTTTTAATCTTTTATTTCCTCCCAAATTACATTTTATCACGTGTATTATTTAACTCCCTTAGCTAGCGGTATTTAGAACCCGTAGTCTCTGAATGGTCTGATGTATGAATGATTAGCCGTCGAGACAAAGGTAAGCGATTTTTTGCAAGATATTTTATGTTTGGGTCTAGATTTCTTTTTTCAGATTCTAGTGTTCAACTGCCTTTATTTTTTCAGTGTCTTGTTTCTTAGGTCATTCCCATCAGCATTCAACTGCCTTTATTTTTTCAGTGTCTTGTTTCTTAGGTCAGTCCCATCAGCAGAGAGACTTTAGGATGCCGCGCATTTTCTATGGGTTATTTCATGGTCATTCACATCTTACTTTGCCTATAGATCCTTGTTTCGTTAGGAGTTTGTCCTAGATTTTACTAAAATTATATGAACACACTCGTAAACAAATTCCTCATTTTAAAATAACTTAAATTTTCATATTCGAATTTATTCTTAAAGGTCGACTTAAATAAGATTTCGTTGCTAGGTAACAGCGTTAGGTGGCAAAAGTGAGAACTAATGGCTTCGAATTTTTTCCACCAAAACTAATAAGTTTTTTTTGGTTTATTTTTTTGTCTAGTTCAGTTTTTTTTGGCTAACAAACTTTTTTCATACTATTTTTTCTATTTCCTTTTTGTTGTCGATTTATGTCATTATGGCAGTTGAAGTCTCACATAATTTTGAAACTCCGTTACGGAGTCCTATTATTTCTAGGCCTCCACCAATTCCCCCAAGGAATAATTCGATCCTATCGCCGAATAGATCTGAGGAATTCCAACACACAGTTCAGAACAGGTACTCATTATCAAAATGGAAAATTGATTTCTCCGGAAATACTTGCGTACGCGAATTTTTTATAAATATTGATGAGCGTAAATATGCTGATGATATATCGGACCAGTATTTGATTAAGCGCTTCCATGAGCTATTATCTGGTTCAGCGTTAAAATATTTTAGGTTGATTCGTCATGTATGTTTATCTTATACGGAATTAAAACATCAATTTATTAAAACTTTTTTACCTACAGATTTTGAATTTAAAACCGAATTAGAGGTCCGCAATTTAAAACAACAAGCTGATCAATCCGTCAGAGATTTTGTTATCCAGATATCATACCTCAATTATAAACTTACTGACCCGATTGTGGAATCAAAATTACTCGATATTATAACACATAATATGCATCAAAAATACCTTCCTTGTCTGTTTATACACAGATTGAAGAACATTAACGAACTCATGGATACGGCTTCGCATTTTGAAACTTATTTACAACTAAACTCTAAGGCTGATCCAACGGATACACATCAGATTCAACATTGTCTTAAATGTAATCAAAAAGATCGTTTACTCTATCATTGGCAAGAATCTCATACGGTATCACCGGTGATAACTTCAGATACACTAGATAACAGACCGTTTGTTGAGATATGGTTGAGAGACCGATGGGTTAAAGCATTATTAGATTCTGGTGCTCAGATGTCCATAATTAATTTCGATTTTATTAAAAATCTAGGTATTACTATTGACGCAAATATTAGCGTTAATGTTTTTTCCGCCAACAATTCTCCCGTCGATATTTTGGGAACTGTTTCTTTACCAGTTCTATTGAATAATGCAACTTTTACGCATGATTTCTTAATTGCACGTTGTTGTATTTCTACAGTTATTTTAGGAATTGATTTTTGGAAGAAGTTCGGTTTGACGTCTCTTTTTAGCCAAGCTTTCAATAAAAATATTGATGGAAATATGTATTTATCATCAATTAACCATGAAACACCTCAAACTAATTTTGAAAATAATGTTCGATATGTTCATCCTCGGAGTGTATTGTCGAATAGTCAGGAATTAAGTCTTCAACAGGTAATTAAAGAGTTTGAAGATATTTCATCTGAAAAGGTGGGTCTCGGAAAAACTACTTGGCTTTCTCATAAGATTAATACTGTTGGACAACCTGTCAGACACAGATATTACCCTCTATCTCCTGTCAAATTTAAAATTCTCAATGATGAAATTGATAAAATGTTAAAGATCGGAGTTATTCGTTCATCGCGTTCACCATGGGCAAGTCCAGTTGTGATGGTAACTAAGAAAGATGGTTCAGTTCGTTTTTGCGTGGATAGTAGAAAACTTAATAGTGTTACCATTCGCGATTCTTATCCTCTTCCAAGGATACAAGATATTCTAGACAATCTTCGCGGAGCAAGATATATAACTTCGCTTGATTTTAGTAGTGCTTTTTGGCAAATACCTTTAGCTGATGACGATAGTTGTCAGAAAACGGCTTTTATTGTTCCTCAACGTGGTTTATTTGAATTTGTTAGAATGCCATTCGGTCTCACGAATGCTGCTTCAGAAATGCAACGTTTTACGGATATGATTGTTAATTTTGAATTTACTTCAACCAGCGATGATTGTATCTTTGGATATGTCGATGATTTAATTCTAATCTCTAAAGATTTTCATAGCCATCTCGCTCTCCTCAGGAAAGTACGTAATCGGCTAAAGGAAGCTGGTTTATCCATCAATCTAAAAAAGTGTGAGTTTTGTAAAAGTGAATTAAAATATTTGGGCTATATAGTCAATGAGAAAGGTCTTCAGACCGATCCTAATAAACTCGAGTCAATTAGAGATTTTCCTACACCCACTACAGCCAAGTCTTTACGTGGATTTATTGGAATGTGTTCATATTACAGACGTTTTGTAGATGGATTTTCTTCTATTATAGCTCCTCTTACAGCTCTGATAGGTAAAAAGAAAGGTCGTGATCCGATTAATTGGGATGAATCTGCTGAATGTGCTTTTAACAAACTAAAATCGGCTTTAATCTGTACTCCTGTTATGGCCTGTCCAGATTTTTCTAAACCATTTATTTTACAGTGTGATGCTTCTGCTGTTGGACTTGGTTCTGTTCTGTCACAAAAAATAAATAATGCGGAACATCCTATTGCTTATTATTCCCGACTGTTTTCAAAAGCGGAACGTAATTATAGTACTACGGAACGCGAACTTCTTGCTATTCTCGATTCTATCAAGCATTTTCGTTGTTATTTAGATGGAATGAAGTTTACTGTTGTTACTGATCATATGGCTTTAAAGTGGCTTCTAACGTTAAATAATCCCTCTGGTCGTTTAGCTCGTTGGGCTACTATTATTTCACAATACACATTTGACGTAGTCCATCGTAAGGGTTTACAACATGTTGTTCCCGATGCTTTATCGAGGGTTTACACGAGCCCCATATCTTTTGATCAAGGACCCGAAAATACCAATGATAGATGGTATAAGAAAGTCTATCTTGGTGCTCGTGATACACCTCAAATGTTTCCCGCCTACGCTATTCGTAATGGTGTTCTCATTAGACGCATGCCAATTTCCAGTCCTTTATCTTCTGATCCTTGGCGTATAGTTCTTCCTAAAGAGAAAGTTCCTTCTGCTGTTTGGGAAATACACAATAATTTTCCTTCTATTCATCCTGGTGTTTCAAAATCATACTATAAGATCAAAGAATTATACTATTGGCCAAACATGTTCCGTGATGTATCTGAAATATTGAAACAATGTGAGGTGTGTAAAGCCTATAAAATAGCAAACACTCGATGTATCATTACCTTTACAAATTATTTCTATCGATATTGTTGGTCCTTTGCCTATCGCCTATTATGGTTATAAATATATTTTATCTATGGTGGATGTATTTTCCAAATATGTTTGGCTGGTTCCGCTAAAAAAGGTAGATACCAGTTCGGTAATCAATGCTTTAGAATCGGAAATATTTTTTAATTTCGGCGTTCCGCGGTCCATTCTTTGTGACAATGCTTCTGTTTTTCGTAGTATTCGATTTTTAAACTTTCTTAGAACCTTCCATATCAATTCACCAACTTATACACCATACTATACTCCTCAAGCTAATACCGTGGAACGATATAACCAAAGTATTATTACTTGTTTAAGCATATTAGTTGGCGCAAATCAAAGGAACTGGGCTAGAATGTTACCTAAGGTCAAACTATATCTCAATTCATGTGTTAACTTAGCTACTAATTTTACACCAAATTTCCTTATGTTTGGTAGAGAGATTTCTGTTGATCCAACTCATGCTTATAGGCAGACTCGAAGCATCAATTTAGCTGAAAGTCGGTCTCGTCATGCGTCAAATCTTAACTCTTTTGCTGAAATATATGCGAAAGTAGCCGATAACCTTGCAATGGCTTTTCTTCGTAATTCTAATAGGTACATATAATTCAAACCGGTCATCTGTGACACTCAACATTGGTGACACTGTATGGAGGCGAAATTTCACTAGGTCTTCTGGGACTGATTATTTTTCTGGTAAGCTCGCTCCTCGTTTTGTCAAGTGTCAGGTAGTTAGGGTTATATCAAGGACTACTTATATTCTTCAAGATTGTGATTCCGTACACTCTGGTCTGTATCACATAAAAATGTCACTTTATTAACTAAATAAAATATAATACAATATATAATTAAATCATTTATCTTTATCTCAAATTCTTACTTTACTTCGCTTTCCAATTTAATTATTTTCGTCTTAGTTGATAGTTTATTTATTTTGAAAGTCTTAGATTGTCTCTTACTTCAGGATCGTTAATTAAAGCTTATTAAACAACAATGGACATTATGGTCTGATTATTGTTCTTTGTATGTTATTGTAAGGGTGTCTGATTAATTTATTCATTGGTTTACTAGTCGATAGTTAATTAATTCGTATCTTATAATATTATGTTAGTTTAATTATTAATTAGTTAGATCATAGTTAATTAATTCTTTTTATTAATAATTTCACCTATATTTATAATTTGTTATTCTTCAGTTCCGTTATTTCTTCTTCGCCACTTTCACAAGTTTAACAAGTAGAAGGTTACAGGTTTCTTGAAGGTTTACATTTTCCTTTTTTTCGTTAGGATTGTTACCTTTATGTATTTCAATAGGGTTGTCATTTTCTTATGTAATTCAATAGGGTTGTCACATTTATGTATTTCAATAGGGTTTTCATTTTTTTGTTTGTTAAACAGTTAGGGTTGTTAAAGTTTTGTTTTGTTGTCTTCATAGGAGATTATTTTTTTTTTTTTTGTTGGTTAAAGGGTACTGTAGCATTGCGCTATATAAGACCTCTTTTTTTTTAAAAAATATCAATTAAACCTTGTTTAATTTTTCTGTTTGGCGTTGTTATTTTTCGAAATTAGATTTTACAGAAAATTTTTGACACCCCTGGTGAAGTCTTCTTGTGATTCGTCTATGAGACACGGTTGAAATGATAAGCTGTTTTTTTTGATTACCTAAAATATTGAAAATTGTTTGTTCAGCAGATTTAATTTTCACTGTGCATACCACGGTGGCTTGAATATTTTATTCTGTTATTTATCCTGGTACGTAATCGTGTTTATTTCGTGAATTTTGGTTGTCTGCTTTATAATCTTCTGTTCCTGGTTTGTGTCCTTTATTCTTATCGTTTCTTTTCATTTTGCTTTAGGTTTTAATCCAGTGACAGAGGGCGAACGCCCTCTATTGGTACCCCGAGAGCTCCATTTGGTGATGTACCTATTATTGAAGTCAGCATGTCGTAACGTATAAATATCTTGCCAATACTTACATCTAAAGGGTTCCCTCAAACTTTCTTCGGATAACCCTTTTCAAGGTTTGATGCAAATCGCAGTTTAATTGTTCCACAACGATGTTATTCCTACGTGTGAGGATTATTAATTACGCATAAGTGATCTACGTACAATCCTTAAAAAACTTTGATTCGTCTCCCGGATCCAACGGCGTGTGGCGCGTGAAGATTATTTTTACCAGATTAAAAAAAAAATAACTTAACTTTATGAGCATAATTAGCTGAATATATTTGATTAGATTATAGTTAGTTGTAAAATCCAACCTCATAAACCTCATTTTAAATTATAATTCCACATAAGAAATTCAAGATTTTAAACCTCGTCTGAAGCTTCAGGCTAGGTATCTTTACTGTGTCTCATAGTGAATGTTTTCATCTTTTTGTTTGTTCAATTTGTCACTAGTTTTTTTTAAATAACGTGTAAATCCCTATCATTAATGTATTCAATTTAAATAATATACTTATTATATTTTATTTCTATTAAATTCTATTCTTGTGGTGTTATCAAGAGATTTTTTTATTTAATAACCCTACAGTTTGCATTGTCATCTTTGTTATAAACATTAATATTTAATAAAGCATGTCTGTCGAACAAAACGGACAACTTATTTTTCTTAATAGAAAAGGGGGACTTTTAATGTTACATCCGGGTAATCAATACTATAAGCTTATGGACTATAAAAATGGATCACCAATGTGGAGGTATTCATTATACAAAAAAAAATGTAAAGGAAATATTGTCATGAAAGTAAGGTTGGTTCATTTTATTTACTGCATGTATAATACGGGTGTGTAATATATGGCATAATAACACTACGACATAATATCACTTCAAATAACGTTCACATGATATGATTTTCATATGCTATAAAAACAAATAACCTAATTTTATATGATCTAATGTTACTTTTCATATAACTTTCAATTTGTATTGTTATAGTAACTGAATATTATGCTAATTGGTGTTCATTCAAATATGTTTTACACAAAATGTTAATTAAGCCATATAAAAGTAGGTAAACTGAAATTACATCAATAATATATTATATTATTTCATCATTATACAAAAAAAAAGGATATTAAATGAAATTAGGTCATTGGATCGTGAGAACTTTTGTTATTATTTCAAACGGTACGCACCCGTATAATGTTGGAATATAAATTTGATAGAATTTTGTCTATGGTATATTCACTGGATGGTTTTATTTAGTTTATGGGTGTAGAATGTATAAGCAATTGGAATGTTTTTAAATGTAGTTGCTACAATGTCATGGTGGAAATTTGTTTGACTTGGTTTTGAGATTTTCATCTGGTTTTATTCAGATAGTTTTATTGTATAAAATGATCATGTATTTTGGGATTTATATATCTATATATCGGATTTATATATTATGGAATATCAAATGAATTTATCTTGGTGATATGAGGTTTTAGATGGATTAAATTAATGATGGTGAATAATTAATAAATGTAGTGTTTTATTGAAGAAGGATCCCAAAGCAGGTGAATGAATAAATACACACAGTGGTAAGAATTTATATCAATAAGAGGTTATGGGCCCAGCACGCTTCCACTGCGAAATAAGATTACCGTATAATACAGTTTTATGGTACTTCGCCATCTCATTATTTTATTATATTCTACTTATTATATTTCCGGGGAAAGAAATATGTAAAATAAAGCAACATATTGTGCACAGGATTATAAAAAAATACTAGATGTGGAAATTGCTACTTTAAAGGAGAACGTAATACGTTCAGACTTACCTATTCCAAGACTTTATGAAGAAACAGTTTAAGGATTACAAGGATTAAGAATTCAGGGTTGGATTTTGTAACAAATATGCCCATATTTGGATAGCGTCAAACACAGTTTGTACAATGCGAGGAATAGAGTAGGAGGCGTAACGAAAACTTTATTTAAAAACTTAATGGAAGTAGTAAATTTTGTAGTTTCCTTTTAGCTAAGTACTACAATGACGATTCCTGCATTCTTGTTTTTTATTCACAAAAAGTAAGAACATTATTTGGTTCCATAACAGTTTTTTGCTGATAACACTTTTAAAAGTTGTCCCAGTCTTTCTACCAACTTTATGTTATTTATGGTGAAGTCATGAAGTGGGAAGTTCAATTACTGCTACAAAGGTAAAAGTATAAGTATACTCCTAATCTTTGCATTATTATCACATACAAAAGAAAATACCTACTCTATTTATACTATTTTAATTAAAATCCAGTTACCTGTATGGAATCCTCAGCAATTACACGTAGACTTTGAAATTGGAGCTTTCAATGCAATAACATCTATGTTATTTATTGTTATTACGTGAAGATCAAACTCTGGAATCTTAAGTCAAACACACAGAGGCGAATTGCATGTTGAACCTAATCGTAGTGCGAAATGAACCCATTTTCGAGGAAGTGTGTATTGAAAAAAAAAAATGGATTCATTTTTTGTTAGGTTCGATGTATTTCACACCCGTGCGTTTTTTTTTTTTCATTTTACAACACCGTGTGCAGGAATAGATATTGCCACAGATAACTATATACATATATATGTTACGGGCAATTTGATAAGTCCGGGCACTATTAATAATAGCCGGTCTGTATTAATAATGCCCGACTCAATTGGGCAATGTGATTAAAACAACATGATCAATCTCAACTTTTCCCGACATTTATGAATAATGCCCACCCTTATCTTGGGCAAAGTAATAAAATAGGTGAACTGTAGTGTTTTTGTTTATTAAATGAAATTAAACTTACGAAATTTTCATGAAAAGTTAACAAAAAAATAAACTAATGAACATAGTCGTTAAAAAAATAAACATCTAAAAATGTAATAACATCAGTAGTTACCTACTTTTATTTTGTAAAAAATATTACTTATCAAACACTACGTCATCATGTAAAAATAGAAATTACACTAAACAGATGGTCGGATCGGAGCTCCGCCGGCCGGCCTTTGGCCTACGCTCCTCATGTCCCAAATTCGGACTTCTGTAATACTAATTCGGAGCAATCATGGTGGTCGACCTATGCAGAGCAAGTATTAAAGAAAACAACTTTTAAACTTTAAAATTTAGACCGATGATGCTATCTCAAACACTGACTTGTGGACATGGACCACGGGCCGTCGCGCTTTATTAATAATGGCCGGTCAAAGTGATAAATTAATTACTTTGCCCATCGTTCTTGGGCATTATTAATAATGACCGGTCCTTATTAATAATGCCCAGTTAGTTAATCACGTTGCTCGTAACATTATATACCTATAACTTAGTCCAAATGTGTTCAATGCCTACAGTCAGCGGTGATTGTTTTTTTTATTTTTATTTCAAACAAAGAGACATTTTTTAATATTTAAATAATATTAATAAATAGAATATCATCAAAAACCATGATTATTAAAATAAAAAAAAAAACTTTTATGAACAATTCAACATTTATTTGCTTTCTAAACTCAAAAATATTTGAATTTTCTATTTTTCATAGGCTGTTTAGCGGTTTTATACCTCTGATTCTCCTTCAACCTGGCGAAAGCAAAGCGCGGAAAAAAAAAAATCATAGTTTCCTAATCATTCATGAAAAAAACATTTTTCGCTTTTATTTTATTTCTTCAAAAGTGTATTGAAAAACGTCGTTTGATACACGATTTATTATTGCAGTTCCGGCTTACTATCACCACCTCGAATACAATAACAAACTTTCTCCACTTGTATCAAAATGTACTTATGTGGTTTTTTATTTAATATTTTTTTGGTTTAATAAAGTTCACTTTGAAAGTAAGTTTATTTTATAAGTGAACGTATATGAGTAAGAGCAGCTGCGATGTGGTGGACAATACTGCTAGTCAGCCTTCAATATCGCTAAACACCCTGGGAAGATGCAAGATAAGCGGGGTCTGAAGGTGCATATGGGAAAGCACACAAACTTCCAAATGCATCCACCTCATACCCTGTTTCAATAGCCACAACTACAACACAGCAACATCCTCTTTCGGCCATTCTGAAAAACCCTTTCAAAATTCAAAAACTCCGTTTCAGTACTAAAGCGAGTTCCTCCAAGCGCTAGACCGCTTCTAGCCTAAAATATAGCTGGTTGCGTGCGCCTTGCCGTCCGGGAGAACTCGCTAAGTGCTCGGGAACACTGCTCACTTTACTTATCAAATCCTTCATGTACAAAAGAATTTGACAACCAAAACAAAAACTTTAACAGCACAAATGCAACGTTTCGGCTCACGATTTAGATCCAAAATTACCGGCACAGAGATTGAGCAAAATTGAATTGGCGTCCAATAGTTATAGAGCAAGATCCCAAGGCCGCCAGACCTTACTTATTTTCTCATGAAAAAAATGTGTGGCATCAAGTAGTGTTAATGTGAACGTATGCATACCAACTAACTTGTGCCGACAGCCAATTTTTAGATATCAGGTGTTAAAGTTGCGTAAAAATATATATTTTTTCTTAAAGGCCGAGTGCTGATTTTTTAACATGTTGTAAAGAATATTGTTAAAATAGTTATTATACACATTTTCATCATGAAAATGTGTTTTATCTACACCCATGCTATAAATCCTCTATAAAGGTATCTGAAATAGTTAGCTTATGGCCAACATTAAAACAGCCAGTGTCTTAATAACCATTATAACACCCAAACGGGTGTTATAATGTTGTACTGAATTTCATTATGCAACTCGTTTTAAAAAAAGAACATCGAATGTGGTAGTGAATCGAACGTCTAGCACGTGCGATTCTCTACCACAGCGCCGTAATTAAAAAAAAAAAACTTATAGGTTAATTCGAATTCACGTCGTATCCCGCCATTTTTGTTCGACATTTGGATATTAGTATTGCATTATGTACTTTGTTGTTTACAAAAATGAGTGATACAAGCTTTGTGAATTTTGATAATTGAACAATACAAAATGTAAATAATTATATTACTACCTATACACGGTTTGTTTGTAGTAAATACAAGCAATTAAACTTTTCATGAATTTACATAGACTTCTTAGAACACTCAACTGTACATAATTAGGTATTAAAACACTCATGTGATACTATTATCACACTCGGCTTCGCCTCGTGTGATAAACCCACATTCGTGTTTTAATACCCCTCATTATACAACAGTTGCCTAAATAACTATTAAACAGCTGTTTTTTGATAATCAGACTGTTATCTTTTCGGTGAACTTGGCCCTAAGTGCGGTAAGTTGGTTTTTACAAACCGGAGCCATTTTTAGTTTAGTTATCCACCCAATTGTTCGACAGCTAAACTCCAAATTTAACGTTTGGTATCTTGATGATGGAACCTTGCGTTGGGAGGCAAATCGGAAATCTTTTTCCTATTTTATCTAAGAAAAAACGCAAAATTTCAATGATGTTTCGGAAAGATTGCTCTAAATTAACATACATTCGACCTTCACAATAATTCGTTAATGTGTTTCGGCTCAAAATTAACATATTTCCTTTGTGATTCCCCTTTATGGAAGCACGCTCACCTTTTGAACAAATTGGATCAAATCATCAGACATACTTTATCATCTATTTTAAACGTGGCTTTGCACGACCGAGCTTGGGCCCAAGATACTCTTCCCATTCGCATAGGAGGACTCGGCGTCCGCAAAATTTCCAGTAGTAGTTTACCGGCTTTCATTTCCTCGGTCCATGGCACTAAGAAATTAATCAGGAATATCTTGGCTTTTCCTCACTCATTGATTTTGATGTGCCGTGCTTCTCCGAGGCTATCAACGCTTGGAAACTCGCTTGCTCGAATACTAAAGAACCCGACCATACCTTTTCCCAGAGACGGTGGGACGAGCCGCTCTGCACAGTAGTTTAGAACAAGCTGCTAAACACGTCTGCTACTACTGGTGAGCGTGTAAGTTTACTGTCTGTGTGTGAGTGGGAGACGGGTCTTTGGCTTAACGTACTGCCGTCGTCGAACATAGGCACATTGTTCGACGACACGACCTTCCGCCTCACTGCTTCGTTTACACCTTAGTGCCGCCTGCTGTTCTCCTCATCGCTGCCACTGTGGTGAAGCTGTCAACAGCCTCGGTCACCACGGCCTGATATGCAGCCGAAGTGCGGACCGGCACGCGAACTATCCGACGAGCTCTTGTCACCATCGGCGTTCCAGCTGTTTTAGAATCCAATGGCTTGGCACGCGCCATGTCTTTGTTTCCTTGGAAGATGGGTAGGCCTTAAGTGTGAGACGCAACTCTTGCGCCATCTGATCTTCCAAGCTCGTCGCGCTAGGCTGACGTTGCTGCTACGGCTGCAAAGAACCTCAAGTGGCGTCAACATAGAAACCTTCGTGGTGTTAGTTTTATGTTTAAATATTAGAAACCTTTTTGAGATTTCTGTGTTTTCTTAGTTAGGCTGGGTACTTCTGGGACTGACCTCGTATTTGCAACAAGTAGTTCTAAAACCCGACTACTGAATGAAGTCGGTTAAAATGTAGCCTGTTACCCGAGCCATAATAACAAATCAATTGACAACTTATTCATCAAAATCGGATTAATAGTTTAGGCGCTACGGAGGAGTATACGCAAATACAAGCATACATACATAGACTGCTAAAATCATAACCCTTCCTTTTGTTTTCCCGTAATCGGGTAAAAAAAACCAGTTTCGATTAACTAAGTGGTATTAAATGTCAAATTAATTAATGTTTTTTTTAAATATTGTGCTACTTGAAATGGGTGATAGCTTCTTTCTTACTTTCAAAATCTTCTATAACACAACTCCATAGAAGTGTTGGCATGAAGAAGCATTTATGTTTTACTCCGTAACAAACTTTTTTTTTTCAGAGTCCACTACGAGGGTTTCGTTGCGTAACAGACAAAACATTTATGACGGCACATGTGTATTGATCGAAGACTTTAATGTTGGTCTTGCTGTCTTAACTATTGCTGCTGGTATATCCAGTGCAAATACTTATCCACATTTGGACCCGAGGTCAGCGTATTTCTACACGAATGTGTACAGATGGGCATTAAGATACATCAGCCTGTAAGTACTAGTAAACATGCTTTTTTACCATTGCCATACAAGTGTGTAATGTTGGTGATTACCGCTGAGGCGCCATTGAGTTTGGTCTTAAGAGAGCCGAGGACGGTAATCATCAATACACACGTGTATCATATGACGTTTTTCAACACACTTGTGAAGAAAATAATACTTAAAAATCATTTTATTATAGACACTTTTTTAAGAACCAAGCAACTCAACCAATAAAAAAAATTGGCAAGGCCTATCGATGTTTATTCGGTTGTTTGAACACAAAAGCAAGCTAGGTAAACATTGCGGTGTTAAAATTGGCAAGGCTAAAATTGGCAAGGCCTATCTATGTTTATTCGGTTGCTTGAACACAAAGGCAAGCTAGGTAAACATTGCGGTGCTAAAATTGGCAAGGCCTATCTATGTTTATTCGGTTGCCTGAACACAAAGGCAAGCTAGGTAAACACTGCGGTGCTAAAATTGGCAAGGTCTATCTATGATTATTCGGTTGCCTGAACACAAAGGTAAGCTAGGTAAACACTGCGGTGCTAAAATTGGCAAGGTCTATCTATGTTTATTCGGTTGCTTGAACACAA
Organism: Xestia xanthographa; assembly: GCA_905147715.2. Classification (NCBI taxonomy): domain Eukaryota; kingdom Metazoa; phylum Arthropoda; class Insecta; order Lepidoptera; family Noctuidae; genus Xestia; species Xestia xanthographa. The sequence goes on along the minus strand of LR990641.1, from coordinate 24,872,590 downwards.
AGGCAAGCTAGGTAAACATTGCGGTGTTAAAATTGGCAAGGCTAAAATTGGCAAGGCCTATCTATGTTTATTCGGTTGCTTGAACACAAAGGCAAGCTAGGTAAACATTGCGGTGCTAAAATTGGCAAGGCCTATCTATGTTTATTCGGTTGCCTGAACACAAAGGCAAGCTAGGTAAACACTGCGGTGCTAAAATTGGCAAGGTCTATCTATGATTATTCGGTTGCCTGAACACAAAGGTAAGCTATAGGTAAACACTGCGGTGCTAAAATTGGCAAGGCCTATCTATGTTTATTCGGTTGCCTGAACACAAAGGCAAGCTAGGTAAACACTGCGGTGCTAAAATTGGCAAGGCCTATCAATGTTTATTCGGTTGCCTGAACACAAAGGCAAGCTAGGTAAACACTGCGGTGCTAAAATTGGCAAGGTCTATCTATGTTTATTCGGTTGCCTGAACACAAAGGTAAGCTAGGTAAACACTGCGGTGCTAAAATTGGCAAGGTCTATCTATGTTTATTCGGTTTCCTGAACACAAAGGCAAGCTAGGTAAACACTGCGGTGCTAAAATTGGCAAGGTCTATCTATGTTTATTCGTTTGCCTGAACAGAAAGGCACTTCACTTAGATAAACTCAAAATCACCTTTTCCCAAAATTACCGATTATCTAAATGTCTTTGTATTTGAATGTCGGAAACTTATTGTCCGACAGAAAAAGTACATAAATCATAAGCAATGTTTATGCAAAAAAACTTACCTACCTATACAGGATGTAAGCGGACCCTTTCCGAAGCCGTCAACCAAGCATTATGTACATCAAACTAAGTAACTTTACGTAAAAATTGCTGGGAAACGATTTTGTTTTTGGGGTGAAAAATCACGTTTTACGGTAGGACTCTGTAACACTCAAAACATCATGTTGATGGATGGATTGATATAGTACGGATTATAGTACAGGGGAGGTAGAGGTGTGTAAAGTTCAACATATATTTTAAAAAAAACTTGTGAAAATATTGAACTTTGAGCCCCAATATCTCTGTAACTAGAAGGTTCAAGGTACGGTCTAGAACTAAAAATGATCGCAATGAAGATGAGAACAAGTGCCTTTCCGCTTCGTTAAGGGTCTTTTTACACCTTATATTATACGGAAGTTTGAATGGACCGCAATTGGGAATATTTCTGTTCATCGTTTAACTGTGAAAAGGTAACATCATAATACTTGTGTCAAATAATCAAATATATTATATTGTTAGGAAGAAATGTGGTTTGACGTATAGTCGAGTGCAATTAGAAAATAAGAAGTTTATAGTGGTCGGATTTTCATAGGACTTTTTTTACTGAGTTCCTAGAAGGGTGGAAAATAACGTTAAAAAAAATTTCGACGCTCGCAACTTTTTTTTTTTTCGAATTTTCATTGAACACACATCAACACGGTCTAGGGATATTTCATACTCAATTAAATAACTCGAAAAGTACTGGCCGCATTGGAATCTTTTATACACCGATTTGTTTGTAATTTATCTCAGACTAATTCCAAATTCAAATTTTTGAAAATTCTTTTGTTTCGGTGGCATAATAATGTCTTGATGTTTAAGAGAGGGAATTTTCATTTGTGCGAAATTTAGAAAACAATACGAATTACGTTTAGTTACAGTTCATTTTTAAACGAAAGATAAAGTTAAAATTGAGGTATTGTAGCCATGCAACGCCGACATTTGACGAGGGCGGAGATGTTACGAGCTGTGGGAAAGCTGGAAGCTGGATCTGTTCAGCGTAATGTTGCTGAGGCCATAGGGACCCATCAAAATGTAATTTCAAGATTGTGGACACGCTATCGTGCCACAGGTGAAGTAGCGGAGAGCCACAGGTGAAGTAGCGGAGAGCCACAGGTGAAGTAGCGGAGAGGCACCGGGGGCCAAGTCGCATCACTACCCCCAGACAAGACCGATTTTTGCAAATTACTGCGCGAGCACAACCAAATGCAACGGCGACTCAATTGGTCCGAAGGCTGTCAGTGGAACACCAAGTGCTTGTGAGTGACCAAACTGTAAGAAGGCGACTGCATGAAAGCAATCTACGCTCTCGTAGACCACTCCGGGTCCCACCTTTACGGAGAGGCAATCGTGGACGACGATTAGAATGGGTTCGGAACCACGTGGACTGGGGCCGTGACCAATGGTCCAATGTGCTGTTCACGGATGAATCCAGGTTCGGCTTCCATCCAGATTCACGAAGGACGCGTGTTTGGCGAGTTCCTGGACGATGGAGCCGTCTCCAGAACCCTCAGGAAGTTCACCCATACCAAGGAGGAACAATTATGGTTTGGGCAGGAATTCTTCTTGGAGGACGGACGGATCTCGTTTGGGTGCGGGCAATATGACGGCAGAACGATACGTCCAACAGGTGCTGGGGCCCGTAATCTTGCCCCACAGAACACAAATGGGGCAAGATTTCCTGCTCATGCACGACAATGCCCGGGCACACATGGCGAGAACGGTAGCAGATTGGTTACATACACATAATGTTAGGGCCTTAGACTGGCCTGCTCAATCGCCAGATCTAAATCCCATTGAGCATGCGTGGGATATGCTGCAAAGAAGAGCTCTGAAGGAAGTTCCTGAAAATCTGGCTACAGAAGAGAACTTTTTGCGCACCTCAGAAGGACATGGGACAATATCCCGCAGCAAGACATTGACAACCTTGTTCTGAGCATGCCGAATCGTTGCCGATGTGTTATGAACATCATGGGCGCTTTAAATTAAATGATTTTTCTATTTTTTAGTTTTTACTCACAAATTAAAAGTTCATTCATATACGGTTTCCGTCTATACTTCATTTTTTTTTCCATAAAATCCTGAAATTTTAATCTATACCTTAACCATTATTAAAAAATGGTAGAATATTAAATAACGTATCTTTTAAATATATACATGTCATATAAATAATTAACACATTGATAGTAATTCGCTTTTTTAAAAATATCCCTAGACCGTGTTGATGTGTGTATATTCGTCACATGCATAAAAAAAATGTGTTAATTCGTCACAAGCCTTCATAGGTACATAGTTTTTTAACAAAGTACTGGTAGCAAACAAAGTTATTGGTTTTTAGCGCTCGAAATGAAAACGATTTCTAAAATCTTTTTTTTCTCCTTCGCTCCTGCACATGCTATCACACGGTCGTTCGCTCGCTGTATCTATCTCTTTCTAGCCGTACTGCAGCAGCGGCGAGGCGAAAAGGCAGCCACTGGCATTCTTTTCGAGGAAGCTCAGTCATTCGCAAGGAAGTACAGACCGTACGATCGAGAGCTGTTGGCAATATACGAGGCAATCAGGTCCTTCCGTTTCATGTCGAGGCACGCGTATTCCACATCACAACGGACCACAAGCCATTGACATACGCGTTCGCAAATCCACGCTCAAACCAAACTCCAGATCCAGCGCAATCCGAAAACACAGTTACACAAGTGGCAGGACAGTGAGATTTCCTGATTACTATTGCAAAGTAACATTAAAAAGAAACGTAATAATTACCTACTGTGATTTAATTACCTTGGCCTTGACAACGCGGCAAAGCGGTCTTAAAAACGAACAAAACCAGACAATATTAGCGAATATTTTAGCTGTAAGTAGAACTGATTTTTAAGTGAATTTCTGTGATTATGAAAAATAAAGAAATAACGTTTGATTCTACCTTAGAGTTTGATTTTTCTGCTATCTGTACGGAAATAAACAATATGGCGGATTTTCCTTCATGAAAATAGAGTTGTGGCGAGTTTACACATACTTTTTTACGTAGCGAACTAACTTCGTGGCGAATGTACAATAACCGGAAAATCCGACAACTATAAACTTCGTTCCACCTTTTGAGTATTTTTTGTCTAATTGCACTCGGCTCGTAGTATTCGGAAGAAATAAGGTTGTACGTAGCACACTGCACTTGTTACTTCGATGGAAATAAGTGACAACTTGGAATGGTCTCTGGTCGCGGGAGACTCTTGTTGGTAATAGCGCTCAAAGGGGAGTGTGATACGTGATTTAGAAAAGTGTAACACCGAAGATCACGTCCCCGTAAGTTCACGAATACGAAACACTAACAACCAATGCACGCTACCTCGAAAAACCTAACGCCGTAGCCATGGGATCTCTAATAAATAAATCTCTAATTTCACATATTCTAAACATTTAACAACGAATGCACACTAACAAGAAAAACTGAACACCGTAGCCATGCGTTCTAGAATAACTAAACCTCGAAAAGTCATAAATAGTAGATTGTATCATAAGGGAGCAAAGTTATATTGTTATGGCGAGGGCGGTTTTTTGAATCCAGAGCGAAGTGAGGGATTCTTTAGTAGAATCCTGAACGCTGCGAGGGATTGAAAGTAAGTTGCCCGATCCAAAAACATATTTTACTAGCGGACTTCCCGCGGTTTCACCCGCGTAGTTCCCGTTCCCGTAGGAGTACGGGAATAAAATATAGCCTATGTTACTCGTGGATAATGTAGCTTTCGAATGGTGAAAGATTTTTTTAAATCGGTCCAGTAGTTTTTGAGCCTATTCATTACAAACAAACAAACAAACAAACAAACAAACAAACAAACAAACAAACAAACAAACAAAGTTTTCCTCTTTATAATATTAGTATAGACGAGTGATACACTCTACTTTTCATCACCCACTATGAGAAAATAAAAGGCGCCTCATATTTTATTCACTGTCACTTGAAGACGCACACGTGCGTATACGCGGGCTGTAGTTCGCGCGTTTTTAATTTGATTTTTTTTTTTATTCAGCCAGCGACGCGACTATGGGTCGTCGTACCAGCCAGTCTCTATTCAAACAATATTTGCGTTCGATTTCTTTGGCGCTGAACACTAAGATGTTTCTAATTCAAAAAGTGCGCGGTAAAGATAATTGCGGCGCACTTAAAAAGAGGATTAAATAGTACATTGTTACCCTAGGGGTGAAAGTAACTTATTAAGTCCCGAGACGGCACTAATAGTTCGAGGGACAAAATAAGTCTTTAACCTGAGGTAAATATTGTGCTTTTCATTACGAATACAAGGAAAGTAAAAATAAAATCATGAATCGACTCGAAAAAACAAATGAAGATCGGATTGCTGGTCTCCCGCCTATTTTGCTTTTTTTTTCTGTGGCCGGCCAGCTATTCAGCCATTACCTATTTTTCATTTTCATCATCGAAAAAATGGTAAATATTTTCCCCAAATAATTAATATTTTAAAGAAATAGTTAAAACTTACTTATGATAAAGTTATTTAAAAAATATCTATTCTTTAATTAATACTTTATGTTATTTCAATTTTACATCGTGGCTGTATAGAAAGTTGGAACACGGTTCAATAGAAAAATTAACTATTTTTTTAAATAATTTGACAGCTGCCAGTTGAAAACGATTCTCCCTAGGGCTGAAAAGTATTACTTTCAACCCGCTCCTCAGGCAACTTCAGACCTACTTTCCGAGTATAAATAATGAACAGTACCATACAAGCCTTGACCACATGCGAAATATACGGCCTCATTTTCACAAATCGGGTGAAAAACTAGACTTATTAACCCATCTAACTAATGCACAAAGACTGTCAAAGAAGAAAAACTATCGCGGCAAAAGAGACGCTGAAAAAAGTAATTTCATAATATCAAAACTACCAAATAAATTGAAAAGATGTATCCAAAGAGTTGTTGAAACGAACTCTTCACAATGGCTATCTATCATCCCGACCTCCGCTAGCAATACTGATCTCACAGCTAAGGGATGCTTTAAATGCCAAAAAAAGAAGGAAGGGGTCCGTAAGGACCGATGCCTTGCATGGGTTGCGGGACTGTTCGAAAGAGATACCGTGGCCCCGGAACACAAAGGGCGATAAAGGAAAATGGATGGGTTTTAGTCAGTAAAAGTCTGACACTCCCCCTCCTGCTCCGCCCAGAGCGGGAGGAGTCATTTGATGATTTCCCATCCGAAAAAAAAAGCTATTAGATACGCCCACGAACCTGCATTAATATTAGTGATTAATTGCAGGAAAACAACAGCGGGGTTGAGGAAATAACAAAATATAATAATGAGCATTGTCACAGTCCTGAACCAGACGTAAAATAAGATTTAAATTGAGAGCTAGATTGAAAAGACGAGCGAAGCATAGTATGGATGGACCGGCACAGGTAATAAAGGCGGCGATTCAAGACATTACTAGTGGAAGTACCCCGCACTTACCTAGTATTAATGCGATGAGAATGGTGGTAAATAGAGCAAGGATGAAAGAAAGAAAGAAAAATAAGAAAGAAAAATATTTATTTTGGACAAGCACAGGAAATACAAAAATAATATAAAAAAAAAAACAAAAATAAAGAATATAAAACTAAACTAACTAATGACTGGTGTTCCTACTCCAAATAAGCTCAATGATGTAGTCATTCCAGATAAATACGGTAATTTTCTATTGGCTCACTATACTACTGAAGAAGATTGTATTTTATTATTTGGTACGTCAGAAAACATAAGACTTCTCCAGCTTTTACCATTTTGGATCCTAGATGGTACATTTCATACCTGTTTTTTATCAGATTTATACGGTACACGGATTAATTGGAGTGCACGATACCGTGCAAAAGGTAGTACCATTGGTGTGTGGGCTCCCGTCCAACAAAAATTAGAGGATTTATTGTTTATTTTTTTAGCTTCTCAAGTCGCAAGCATCTCAATTTGGAACCAATTTGTAACCTGACATCATAATTACTGACTTCAAGAAGGCGTCAATAAATGCGGCAAAACAAGTGTTTCCTGAAACCAAACAAGTGTTGTTACTTCCATCTGGTTCAAATTATTTGGAAGCATATCCAATCTGCTGGTCTTTCCAAACAATACTCAGGATAAACATCTTTTGCTCACAAAATGCGACATTTGGCCACGTTAGCCTTTTTAAAACCAGATGAGATACCTGGGGCTTTTGAAATACTAAAAGAAAAAGTATTACCTAAGGATGCAGTGAAATTCAACGATTGGTTTTCCTAATATTATATCAATGGTACTTATAAAAAAAGAGGATTACTGAACACCTCAAAACATTAAAGACAAATATGCGAAAAGTGCCTCCATTGTTACCGCCTAACATTTGGTCGGTTAATAGCTCAATATCCCGACCACTGTTGCAATTACACAAAATGAGGTGGAATCATGGCACCACCCCTGGAACAGCCTATTGGGGAGAAAGAAATGGAATTTATATAAGACCATTGAAGAATTAATAAAGGAACAAAAACATACAAAATTGATCGTAGAAAATTTAAATTCACAGTTCTCAAGAAACCAATAGAGCAAAGAAAAAAAAATCGGGAAGAAAAAATAAAAAAACATTTGGAAAAAAGGAAACAATGGACTTAACCATGGTCATGGTCATGGTGGCTTATGGTCTTAGGAAGAGTTTTGGCCGAAGGGTGTCATGTATCGGCGATTCCGCGGAAGGCTACGCGACACCACGCAGCGCAATATGACGCCGTCTCTTCATGTTCATTTAGGTTTTTGTGGTTTTTATAAATATGTATGTTAGTCTGTAAGGTATATATGATATGGGTCTTTTGTTACCTGAATTAAATGATATATTATTATTATTAACCACATTTTTAGAAGGTCTCGCATAATTGTGCTATTTTAAACGATAACTGAGCTGCCCATATCCCCATATATATCCTCATATTTCCCATTGAACAAAATAATTATTTGGTTGATTGACACATAATACCACTTAATATATGTTTTTTTTTCTCAATTATTAATGTTTGTTTTGGTTGATTGTTAATTGTTTGATTTGGTTGATTGTTGAATGATTGAAGACTTTTTACGATGACTTTTCGAGGTTTAGTTATTCGAGATCGCATGGCTACGGTGTATATAAAACAAAACTTAACTTGTGTATACAAAACTTAGGACATTATAACTTTGTCATATAAAATTAGGAGATTCAATTATTATACGTACAGTATTCGATATTATTACAGAATAGTTTTATAAGTAAAGATAATTCTATAAAACAAAATTTCGGGATTTTCAACATACGGTGTATATAAAACAAAACTTAACTTGTGTATACAAAACTTAGGACATTTTAACTTTGTCATATAAAATTAGGAGATTCAATTATTATACGTATAGTATTCGATATTATTACAGAATAGTTTTATAAGTAAAGATAATTGACTTGTTCAAAAAAAAAAAACATCATTTTTTAAATATAATTTAAATCTTTATCATAAATGATAGTAATGATAGAAGCGAAAAACTCTCAATTATTTTTTATTTATTTATTATAGGCAATTTAAAATTGATAAAATTTTGAAATTAGTCACGTGACTAGAAACGCGCCAAAATCGGTCGCCATGTTGGCTACGTCACAATGTTAAAGGACTTGCTCAACAATACAGTGTGCATTTTCGTGAACTTTCAGCATTAAATTTTATAATGAAAAATATGTCACGGCAGCTTGTTTCATACAACAAGTTTGTAGTTAATACCTACAATAACGTGTTGAGGTCGGTAAAACGACAGCGACATTAGTTTATTGCCAAATATGTGTAAAATACTTAGTACTACACCCTTCCTAAAATAGGTAACCTACATGCACTGAAAATATTGTACTTATAGAAGCTTCTCGTTTGCTAATAAAACTCGAAAGGTTAAAATGAAAACAGTAACATTCTATCTGCGTTCTTATTTTCGTCATTATTCATACATATTTTCATACACAAGCACAACACAATCAAAGTCTTGACAATATGACTACAAAAAACCATGTTGCAACATAACACTTCTTTTAGTAGTGCTGACCGCAAACGCAAGTTTCGCAATCACGATTAAAAAGTTGAATTCAGCCTAATCGATACTTGCAATGAAATGAAGTCTGGAAAAAAAGAGTTGATACTGAATACTGAAAGCTCCTTGGTGTAATTTTTATTAATTATTATAAACTATCATTTTTAATAATGTAATTTAGTAATTATTCGATGCTTTTGATTGATTTCACGAGAAGGAGATTATATTAATGAGAAAAAGTACAGAAATCTCTAATATCGATTTTTTAGTTTCTAAATTTAAACTAGGAATGCGCTCGCAATTCACATTTATGAGTATTTTTATTTACTACATCATTTATTTATTGTGAATTTTGTTTTGTAATAACTGAAAGTTGGATATAGTGCGCCAAGGATCTTGGTAGGCATAGTTTTGATTGATCCACCAAAGATACATAAATATTATCAACTCTAAAAAACCTCAACAGATTTTTACAATACCTACCAAGATCCTTGGCGCACTATTTCCAACTAACGGGACGCTAGACTGAAGTGATAACTTAATATGTTGAACTACCTATTTGATATTGAAATTGTTTAAGAATAAACAAATTAGTGGCGTTAGTTCAGATTTAGTCCACGCGCCAAAACATCCTTGTACAGTCAGTTTTTTTAATACAATCGGATTGGGTTTTTAGACATGTGTCAAAATAAAATTTAAATCAAAAGCACTAATATGGGGTAGAATTTCGAAAAATGCTTTCTTATCGGATGCCTACGCCAAACAAAGAACCCTCTAAGTTTCAGGTCTCTACGATCAGCGGTTTGGCTGTGCATTGATTCATCAGTCAGTCATTCAGGAACTACTTCGTTTCCGAACTCCTTCGTTACCGTTCCGAATCGAGTCACCCTCCCAGAAGAAGTTATCACTTCAAAACATAGTACCTACATTTAAATAGAATGTAATTTTGAACAGCGAGTGCATTTCTAATTTAAATTTTGATTTCGAAAAATCGGCGCGAATTTAGCCATGGATCAATCTGTACTGTTTATTGTTGGGTTGGTTTGAATACCTACGTATACAATATACTATTAAGATTACCTATAAAACACATTACCCTCCTTTGCGACACGCAGTCGGGTTAAAAGCACAATAATATAATAAATATTTATTGTTTTTACGCTTAGAACAAGATTATTTTAATTTCCATTAGTCGATTATTACAATCCTTAATTTAATTACTCGAGTTAATCTAAATTTACAAAAAAATAATCGATTGGAATAATCGCTTTCACACATCACAAAAATTAAAAAAAAAAATATCGGCATGTCATGTCGTCAACGTCAAGTCAATAACAAATACAAATTGAGTAGGTAGTGGTAATAAATATTACGTGTTATTGGTCTTGTGTTAGTAAATTACGCTAAGATCTGGGTATTTTCATGTTGTATAAAATATTTGGAATGATATTTGTCATATTTTTTATCGAATCTATACGCGTCTGTGTGATAATGTGAAAAATAAAAATGTAAACACGCAAGATTGCCGCGAAACTTCGACTTTAGATTTCAAAATTCATTATTACCATTACTTATTTAAATGGAACTATGGATGAATTCGTCACATAATTAAATGGAGTTAATTATTCTTAACATAGTAGAGCTTGGATATCCGAAAACAATTTTTTTTATGATTTCTAGCCTCGACTCTCAAAATAGCGATGACCGTATTTACGCACTTGGATTTTATTAGGGTAAATTAAGAATCTTGCGTGCTAAATACATAACTTTTAATGGTGTTGACATATGATCCTTTTACCCAACTCTCTTAATTAACGCACACTCATAGTATTTGAGAAACAGAATATTAATAATAACAAGAAATCATCGATGCTAGGTCAAAACACTGTATCAGCTGTATGGTACGATGAGTAGTATTAACATTGTGACGTCACACACGCGCTCGGGTTTATTCGGGAACTGTCGGCGTGTTTTCGGTACGGGGTTCGAGAATGTATTTTTAATCTAATATAACTTTCTAATTATAGCGAAAAAAAAAAACTAAAAATTGTTTGTTACAAAACATATATAAGATCTTTCCATTTATGACAAAAAAAAAATCTAGTATAATACTCAATTCTATAAAACAAAATTTCGGGATTTTCAACATCATGGTTACTGAAGTTTATAATCAAATGTGTTATGAATAATGATTTTCGAGCAAAAAAATTTAGCAGCAGAAGAAAGGGAGTACCACCGCAAGCAAATGCATTGCTTGTTTGTCATTTCCTTAACCAAAAAAACAATTGTCATTTCCTTAACCAAAAAAACAATTGTCATTTCCTTAACCAAAAAAACAATTGTCATTTCCTTAACCAAAAAAACAATTGTCATTTCCTTAACCAAAAAAACAATTCGTATTTTTTGGTACATACTTCAGCTAGCCCAGAAATGTCATCTTCGTTTAGAACTGGAACGTGAGAAGATTCCAGTTATAGTGGTCTGAGTGAGTTCATTGATATGAGTCAGACTCCTTAAAATCTGGGCTGCCTTTACTTAATATTATGTTAGGCGAGCTGAAATGTTAAAAACAAGAGTATTTTACTCGAGGGATATAGGTATATTCGTTTTCGAATTGTAATTTTATCTACGCTCTGGATTTAATATTACCCGTGTCGTAAGACAGTGGTTCCACTTGGTGAACAACCAACATTTTATAATGTTCAGTCATTTTCATGTTTTCAGGTCTTTTCATGTTTTCAGGTCTGTTCATGTTTTCAGGTCTTTTCATAGACTTAGCCCTATTTTTTTGTCCGCAGTCTTCCATTTTGGATCGGAGGAAATGGCGGTAACTACTGTGAGACACTCAGAGTTTGGAAAAGACGTTACTATTACATGGATGAGTTTATGCCACAGTGGTTACAATCAGCTATATTTTATGTCAATAAAGAAGAATGGGAACAAGAAGCCTTGGATTTCAAAAGATTTAAAAAATTCGCTGAACCGGCATTCGGAAAACATTTCAAGTTTCCAACAAAAGTCTTTAATGATTTCAAATCGCAATTCACTTTGGAAACTGAAGAGAACGCAAAACAAATTTCTGACCAATCCATAATTTAAAACAGAAAGTTTTAATTTTTATATTAATTTTTTACAATCTACGGTATATCAATCTACAGTAAATTCTAAGATTTAATCATTTTGGCTACCAGTTGCTCAATCGTATGTGGCTTATCCATGTAGACTTTGGACTTTACATAGCACGGAAAAAAGTCTAATCGGGAGTGATGTCACAAGATCTAGGCGGTCAATTCACCAGTCCGAAGCGTGAAATTAACTATTCACCAAATTGTTCTTGTAATAAAGCCACGGTTTCACGTGCTGTGCTGCAAGTAGGCTTTCAAATTTTGCCAGGATCGAAAGACTTAGTTCCACGATGAAATGTCAAGCTACACTGAACAAAAACACCATGAAAGGTTAAAACGATTGTTTGTCAAAAAAAACGAATCCAAAAAAGTACCTCTAAACCAAATCTCCCATCAAATAATATTACAGTATGTCATCATCAGTCGCCAGATATTAAGAAATACTCATTGTTTTATTCACTAACAGTAACCATTACCTTCAGTCATTGATAAAACCTAGCACGTTCCAAACTCTAATGGTAAAATCCCGAAAACTCGTCTCCTCTTTATAAATCCTATTTACCAAATCATGTTGCTAAAAATACTATGGTTTACTAGAAAAACCTAAGATTTAATTTACCATTACAGAAACATAATATCCAATATGTTAAGAAAACTATATCCGATCCGTGAGCGTATTATTAGGTATCGAGATAAGATTATATTTATGTAATAATTTTGGAAAACAAGTTAACATAAAATACCCCTGTAGGTCGTAAATAAATAAATAAAATAAAATTAAACTTTTTGTTACAGACAACCCTTAGACCCCAACCTAATAATTGACAAGGGACAATTTGTAAGGGACATTAAATTTATCCATACCATTAAACAAGGAATCTTACTTCTGACACTAATAAAAAAGTTTCTATATAAAATAAGACTGACTAAATAGGTCACTACATCACGCCCCTCCAGAACCGTCAAGGGCGATAATAGTCGGAAAATTGAACACGGTGGCCTGACCGTGTCGTTCAGATGATGTCATCGTGAGAGTCCCGTTAAACATCACGTCGGGGTCACCAATGTAGGTCGTAAATAAATAAAATAAAACGAACTAAATAAAATAAATTTAACTTTTTATTAAAATGAAATTAAAATTGTATTAATGAAGTAGTTATTTTATATTATTATTAATTACATAAAGTTACATTCACCCTTAGTAACATAGGCTACATTTTATCCCCGTAATCTCACGGGAACGGGAATTACGCGGGTGAAACCGCGTGGGGTCCGCTAGTATAGAATTTAAAAAATATATGAATAAAAGGTAATAAATACAGGCCAAAAACAAATATCCTATTAATGGAGATGGGCTTGTTCCTTGTCACAAATTGAATAAATTTTTGGAATAATATAGTACAAATTAAGCCTTAATTGCGTGCGCGACTTCATGCTTTCCGCACGCGCCTGCCAGTCACCCAGCCGCCATTACGTACATTTTGTCGCGAACCCCCTACCATGGCGAACCCCACTTTGAGTAACCCTGGCCTATGAGACACGATTTGAACGACTGTGTGTTGCTGTTTGGATAACATATTTAAAATTTTATGGAGTGAGATGTTCAGCGTGCTTAATCTACATTGTGTTGTCCACCTGTGATCCATCTTGGTTGAAGATTTTGTCCGGATGGTGATGAATCATTGATGTCATAATGAATTAAATTGCAAGAAGTCGGTAATGTATTAATATCCTGCTTTTACATTTAAAAGATTCCTCGATCGATTCATCTGATAACCGGGGTATCAAGGTTGGATACGCAACGCAATTAAATTATTCCACTATGATGTCAATCCTAAGTATGAGGATCAATAACTATGAATAAGTAATCTACGTACAACGCTAAAAGCTTATTTCATCCGGTTCCCACGACGCGTGGCGGGTGATTATTATTTAATCATATTACAAAATACATTAACTTTAAAAGCATAATTATTTTCATATATTTTTTAAATTATAATTACATGTAAAATTGAACACACGATTTAAAACCTCGTCTGAAGCTTCAGTCTAGGGATAAAAATCTACTCATACTGTGTCTCGTAGTGAATGTTTTATTTTTTAGTTCAACCTATTTTTATTGTTCCTAGTTTCAATCATGATAATCCATAAATATTAATTTTATCTACTTTTAAAAAAAGTGTGTAGTAATAATAATTTTATTACATTAAACCTTTTTTTTTCTTGTGGTGTTTTTCAAGATTTTTATTTAATAACCCTACAATAGATACATCCACTACATATCAAGAACCCTCCGTGCCTTGGAAAGCATGTTAAGCCATTGGTCTCGGCTATCTTTATGTAGATCTTTTTCAGGCGTCACAGTCAGAACCTTGAAAATCCATGACATCCCGTTTTATCATATTACCTACCCATTAACGGGGTCATGTTGGTCACAAAGCAGATGTAAAATACAGGTATTCAGGTGCATTTGGTTACAGTGGAAGCCGACCCCAACATAGTTGGGAAGATTCAGACATATTTTGATGACTTGTAACAGAGGGAGAACCTGAATCTATCTGTTGTAATATTAGTATAATAGAATTTTATGTCTTTGAATTACTGGCAGCTTTTAAAGTCTATGGTATGTGAAAAAGCTTATTAATATTAGGAAGCTTTTTTGATGAGATGACAGTGGACTTTTGATTAGGTTGTGTCAAGTGAAAGAAAATTCGGTTTTGTGAGAAAAAAGCGCGGGAAATTCGTAACCAAGGGCGCCTTTTTTTTAAACAAATTTTCAAATAATTTATTTTATTCATTTATAAGTCTATTTGCTTGCTTTTCTCATGATGGGGAAGAAAGGGAATCCTAAGAAAAGAAAAAAAGAAGATAATTTGTCTTCTGCTCCACCATTGGTGTCCTCTGAAGACGACGGTGGAGCCTCAAGCTCTTCAGAGGAATCTGTACCTGTTGAAGGAAAGTATAAGTATCGGGAATTTCGGATTCCTGACTACATAAGGTCATATCCTGAAAACGGAGGCAATTTTGAATATGTTGTGTTTTTAGAAAGCATCGATTTAGTCCCGATCGGTGATAGAGACATGATGTCCCTATCAACCAACATTAAAAAATATAATAAGGGCGTAAAACAATTGTTACGCATGAATAGATACAAAATTGGTGTAATTTTCGAACGTCCTGGATGCGGCGTTAATAAATAGAAAATTCCTAGATAGCTATAAATTAAAAGCCAGTATTCCTGCAGCCGCTACGGAGAATACAGGTGTTATCATGCATGTTCCCATTGACCTCAGCAACGAACACATCTACAATGCAATAACCAGCACAAAGAATATTATTTCTATTAGAAGATTTATGCGTCGCACTATTTCAGAAGGAGGGGGGTGTCCTTTCAGCCTACGAAGACGGTGTCCATCACATTCTCGTGTGCAGCGATACGGGTATACTGTCGGGACAGTGTAGACCGGGACAGTGTAGACCTGAACAGCTGGCGGTTCGAAGTTCGTCCGTACATTCCGCCGGTAAAACAATGCCTGAAGTGTCTAAGGTATGGCCATATAGCTAAATTCTGTAAGAACTCACAAAGATGTTCCATATGTACCAAGGATCATAATTATAAAGAATGCCAAATACCTTCAACTGAGGCAACATGTTGCCACTGTCAAGGTAAACATGTAGCAATTTCGTCACAGTGCCCAGTCAAACAACAAAAAGTGCAAGAAAACAAAAACAAAATTAATAAAAAATCATATGCAGATTTATTTAATGAAAAGTCATTTCCATCTCTTTCAAAGTCTAGTCCTGCTAAACAATTACAGTCACTAATTGAAACAGAACCAATTTTAAATATTTTAATACAGACAATAGTAACATTAATTTTAGTCCTGCTAAACAATTACAGTCACTAATTGAAACAGAACCAATTTTAAATATTTTAATACAGACAATAGTAACATTAATTTATCAAAATAAAAATAACGAAAAGAGTATTTGCACTCAAAGCATATAATTTTATGGATCAGCTAAATATACACACATCAAAAGTGTCTAGGGGATCAAGCATTTTTATGCGGATTTCTTGAGATTGAGATGTGGCTTTGTAATAAATTTATGATTTTATAAATTTATATGGATCCTTTTTGGTGCATTTCATAATTTGAATCAGGAACTCTCAATCAAATTCGAGTAAAAGATGAAAATAAGCTGTCAATATTTTCCCTATAAAAACATACAACGCATTGAAGACATTATTAGTGCTACTGTTTCCCTACTACTGATTAAAACCAACGTTATTATGGAGCAGCGACGTCATTTAAGCAGGGAAGAAATGCTCAGAGCCGTGGGAATGATAGAAGCTGGTTCCCGGCAACGTACTGTAGCTTTAGCTCTGAATACAAGTCAGAGTGTTATCAGTCGACTTTGGACACGTTACCGAAGCACTGGTACCGTGGCTGAGCGCCATGGAGGACGGTATCGCTGCACCACACGGAGACAAGACCGATACATTCAAATCTTAACTCGAAGAGCTCCAACAATAACCGCCATGATGTTAGCCGTGAGGCTTCATCACTCTTCAGGGAACTTAATTAGCGACCAAACAGTCAGAAACCGCTTGCATGAAGTGAACCTTCATTCCCGAAGACCGCTACGGGTACCACCTATAGCAATGCACAATCGTAGGATTCGATATCAATGGGCTCTTGAACACAGAAATTGGGCAGAAGAACAATGGCGTTTCGTGTGCTTTTCTGATGAGTCTCGTTTTGGTATGAGACCGGATACAAGACGTATACGACACTGGAGAACCCCTGGACGCCAACAGCGATTAAAATCCTGCCAGGAAGTCCATCCTTATAGTGGTGGAACCATCATGGTATGGGCGGGTATTTGGATCGGCGGAAGAACTGAGTTGATTTGGATCAGAGGCAACCTCAACGCTCAAATTTATGCTGAGACGATTGTATCAGACGTCATCGTTCCTCTACAAGTGCAAATCGGTCCCTTATTTCAGTTAATGCATGATAATGCACGACCGCACACCGCAAGAGTTGTAAGACAGACTCTCGCCGCAGCTAACATATGTCCTGCCCTGGCCTGCTCAGTCGCCAGACTTGAACCCGATTGAGCATGCATGGGATATGCTACAGAGAAGAGCTCTGCCGAATATGGAGGGTATCCAGTCGCAAGAAGACCTTTTTTTGTTGTTGCAACGAACATGGGCGGCCATTCCACAGCGTGATTTGGATGAACTATGATGTTCTTGTGTTGTTAGTGTTCGCGGTAGAAACACGGATTATTAATTGTTTAAGTTACCCAATAAAATTTTAAAGAAAACTGTGTTTTCAGTCATTTTTTCGAACTTTAATGTTAGTGGTTCAAATGTCAAAAATCCCTTTATTAGGAAAATGGCAAATTTCTTTATTAATGCAAAGGTGACTTGGTTTATCGTTACTGTGACAAACGAAAACACTTTATTTGATGAATCCTTAAAGAAAATTTTAATTAATATCAATCAGGAGAAAAGTTATTGCAAAAATATATGTTGATCCCTAGATACTTTTGATGTGTGTAGTTCAGTGGAATGCTCAGAGCATCAATAGTAACAAACATTCTTTTTCGTATTTTTTATATGAGTTCAACATACATGTAGCTTTACTGTGTGAGACTTGGCTCAAGCCTCACATGAGATTCAGTATTAAAGGATATAATATAGTAAGATTAGACTCAGGTAATACACACAATGGTGTAGCTATTTTAATACATAACAGTTTACAATTTAGTAAAATAGATACTTTATTTGATGATTCCATACAAAATATAGCAATTCGTTTAAAATATGGCAATAATAAAGAAATTTCACTAGTCAGTTTTTATAGTCCTGGAAACGCTCCATTTACTAAGTATAAGTTTGATAATTTAATTCGTAGTATTCCTGGTCCTCTCTTGGTGGGTGGAGATTTCAATGCACATCATTCGGCCTGGGGATGTAACAGTGTAAACATCCGCGGCCGAGAAGTGCTTGAAATCATTAATGACCATAATTTGGTTTTATTAAATGATAACTTTAATATCATTGTCTTGTAACTGGTCTGTTCATGATGATCCGTTAGGTAGTTACCATTTGCCTGTAATTACAAGGGTACTTATTAATAACAATTATAATATCTCACATGATAAAGAAACTTCAAATTTACCAAAACATTTTAATTTTAACTTGGTTGATTGGGTAATATATAAGAAGAGTGTTGATAGTTTGATAGTCGAATTTAAAATTAATCAAGTCATATAATGACTTGATAAAGTTGTAAAATTTAGCTATTATTAAATCATTACCATCAGCATTTAGACCTGCTACATCTTTTGATACAACATTAGTAAACAATAATCGTAAAAAACGCATCCCATTACCATGGTGGAATTTGAATTGCACTAAAGCAGTAGAAGACTCTAAGAATGCCTATACAATAAATAAATAATTAATATACACACATCAACACGGTCTAGGGATATTTTTAAAAAAGCGAATTACTATCAATGTGTTAATTATTTATATGACATGTATATATTTAAAAGATACGTTATTTAATATTCTACCATTTTTTAATAATGGTTAAGGTATAGATTAAAATTTCAGGATTTTATGGAAAAAAAATGAAGCATAGACGGAAACCGTATATGAATGAACTTTTAATTTGTGAGTAAAAACTGAAAAAAATAGAAAAATCATTTAATTTGTGTTTATAAACTTGAAGTTAGTAGTCTGAGAAAGCGCCCATGATGTTCATAACACATCGGCAACGATTCGGCATGCTCAGAAAGTTGATCTTCTGTAGCCAGATTTTCAGGAACTTCCTTCAGAGCTCTTCTTTGCAGCATATCCCACGCATGCTCAATGGGATTTAGATCTGGCGATTGAGCAGGCCAGTCTAAGGCCCTAACATTATGTGTATGTAACCAAGCTGCTACCGTTCTCGCCGTGTGTGCCCGGGCATTTTCGTGCATGAGCAGGAAATCTTGCCCCATTTGTGTTCTGTGGGGCAAGATTACGGGCCCCAGCACCTGTTGGACGTATCGTTCTGCCGTCATATTGCCCCGCACCCAAACGAGATCCGTCCGTCCTCCAAGACGAATTCCTGCCCAAACCATAATTGTTCCTCCTTGGTAACTTCCTGAGGGTTCTGGAGACGGCTCCATCGTCCAGGAACTCGCCAAACACGCGTCCTTCGTGAATCTGGATGGAAGCCGAACCTGGATTCATCCGTGAACAGCACATTGGACCATTGGTCACGGCCCCAGTCCACGTGGTTCCGAACCCATTCTAATCGTCGTCCACGATTGCCTCTCCGTAAAGGTGGGACCCGGAGTGGTCTACGAGAGCGTAGATTGCTTTCATGCAGTCGCCTTCTTACAGTTTGGTCACTCACAAGCACTTGGTTTCCACTCGCAGCCTTTGGACCAATTGAGTCGCCGTTGCATTTGGTTGTGCTCGCGCAGTAATTTGCAAAAATCGGTCTTGTCTGGGGGTAGTGATGCGACTTGGCCCCCGGTGCCTCTCCGCTACTTCACCTGTGGCACGATAGCGTGTCCACAATCTTGAAATTACATTTTGATGGGTCCCTATGGCCTCAGCAACATTACGCTGAACAGATCCAGCTTCCAGCATTCCCACAGCTCGTAACATCTCCGCTCTCGTCAAATGTCGGCGTTGCATGGCTACAATACCTCAATTTTAACTTCATCTTTCGTTTAAAAATGAAAAAAAAAACTAACTAAACGTAATTCGTATTGTTTTCTAAATTTCGCACAAATGAAAATTCCCTCTCCTATACATCAAGACATTTTTATGCCACCGAAACAAAAGAATTTTCAAAAATTTGAATTTGGAATTAGTCTGAGATAAATTACAAACAAATCGGTGTATAAAAGATTCCAATGCGGCCAGTACTTTTCGAGTTATTTAATTGAGTATGAAATATCCCTAGACCGTGTTGATGTGTGTATATATAATTTAAATACAATCCTACATTAGAAAAATATATTGAGTTTAAAAAATTACAAGCTCTTAAAAAGTTAGTTTTAAAAAGAGAAAGATATTTAAGTTGGATTTCTCTATGTGAGTCATTTAATAGAACTACTCCATTATCTAGAATTTGGCAAATTTCAAAAAGATTTAATAAAACATTTACACCTTCAAGTAATAATATTTCTTCTTGGGTATTTGATTTTCTTAAAAAATATACTCCAGATACAGCTGAGGGGCCATTTAAATCAATTCCTCGTGAAGTAAAAGTTTCAGCACAATATGAATATTTAATTTATCCATTTTCTCTTCAGGAATTAAAATCCGCAATATCATCTAGACGTGATTCAGCTTTTGGCCTTGATGGAATACCATATAAAATGTTGAAGAATGTATCAACTAAGGCACTTTCTCATATACTAAGTGTTTTTAATTTACTTTGGCAGGAAATGATCATCCCTAATGAATGGAAAATAGACTGTCTCATCCCAGTACTTAAAATCTAACAAAGTAAGACATAAAGCAGAATCATATAGACCAGTAGCATTAACATCATGCATGGGAAAAACCTTTGAACAATTAATTAAACAAAGACTAGAATTTTATATAGAAAGTAATAGCCTATTACCATCCAATCAATTTGGCTTTCGACGTGGTTGCTCCACTCGAGATATATAATTCTAATAAAATGGACAATAATTTTGTTGGTGTCTTCTTTGATGTAGTGGGTGCATTCAACAACATCAATCTGCACATTTTGTGTGGTGAACTTCGTGCCCTTGGTATTCCTGAAAAAATTATAATATGGATCTTTAACTTTCTACATGGTAGAGAGGTATATGTCAAAGTGAATAAACGTTTAATCGGGCCACGTTTTTCATACAAAGGGGTATGTCAAGGTGGCATCCTCAGTCCATTGATTTATCTTCTTTATTTACATAGATTAAACATTGTACTTGGTATTGAAGTGGCAAATCTGCAGTTTGCAGATGATTTGGTTATCTATGCTTCAGGTTCAGATATAAGTTCTGTTGAAAGTATTTTAAACACAGCTTTAATTCGGCTAAAGAACTATTTTCATTATCTAAACTTGGACATTAGTCCAGAAAAATCTAAAGTTATAGTGTTTGGAGAGTGTGAAACAGACCTTCATATTTATTACAATAATAGTGTTCTTCCAATAGTGAATGAAGTGAAGTTTCTGGGTATAATTTTTTCAAGCAACCTCTCATGGACTAAGTATGTTGATTATCTGTTGGGTAGAGCAAATAAAGCTTTTAATTTTGTAAAATCACTGTCAATTGCAGCTGATCCTATGTTATATAAATCCTTAGTTCGTAGTCATTTTGAATATGGATTTTTATGCTTTGGGTCTGATCAGAGATTGGTTCACAAATTGGAGATTCTTCAAAACCACAATCTTAGATGTGTAACTGGTGCAATGAAGACAACTCCAATTAATTCACTTCAAATTGAGTGTAACACTCCTCCTATGAAAATAAGATTTCAGTTTTTAAAATCCAAATACATTCTCCAACTTTTATTTTTCGAAAATCAACCTTTGTTAAAGAAAATATTATTTTATCATTGAGTATACAGTCCCTCTAATTCCGTAAATGTCCCCTATGTATTTCATGACTTTTCTAATATAATCAGTATTGATGATCAATATCAAATTGAGAAATGTAAAGGCAGATGGCCATGTTACTCTGGTAATTATATTAGCAAATTCTGGCCCATGGACATTTACATTAACCGTGACCTACGGAGTAAAGGAAAGCATATATTTACTGATGGATCCAAAAATAATAGAAATGTTTCGTTAGCCATATATCTACCTCATCTTACTGTTGGACATGGAGTTAGGTTACCTGGAGCCATATGACTATATTTACAGCAGAATCTCTAGCCATTTTATCAGCTCTGCAGTATATACATGAAAAAAATCTTGGGCACACAACTTGGCTTATAGCGACCGACTGCATGAGTGTTCTCACAGCCTTACAAAACCCGAAACTGGACGCCAATACTGGAAATATTTTATATGATATTCGGACTTTATATGCTGAACTTAGTTCTAGAGGATTTATGATAAGTTTGTTATGGACACCCTCCCACATAGGAGTAGCAGGAAACGAAAACGCAGATTATCTTGCAAGAGTTACTAGTGACGTTGACATCCCAGCTGAGACGAGAAATGTTGCCATACCTAGTTCCGACCTGCTTATTAAATTAAATGAACAAAAGACCACAGCTGAGACGAGAAATGTTGCCATACCTAGTTCCGACCTGCTTATTAAATTAAATGAACAAAAGACCTCTAATTGGCATGAGAACTGGCAAGAAACATTAAGAACTAAAGGAAAACGGTACGCGAAAATAAATCCAGTCATTGGTTCTGCGCCCTGGTTCACTAAATCTGTTCTTCCAAAGAGCAGAAAATTTTATACTACTCTAAATCGTCTTAGACTTGGTCATGGAAGATTCAATGCACATTTAGCCAGAATGAAAATTATAACATCGCCTGTTTGTGTCAATTGTGACTTAGGAAGTGATCAGACCCTATATCATATAATTTTTGAATGCCCTGCTTATGATTTACAAAGAATTCTTCTAACTGATAAATTACACTGCGTTACACGATTTTGGTACCCTCTTAACTGATAGCTGGAATGAATAGGTAATGAGTCACAGATGAAATGTTCCAAACATATGTGGTATCCATCACGTCTAGTTTTCGAGGTACAGTCAATTATATCGTAGGAATACCTTTACTTTGGAAAAGTTGTTTGTTTTATCTCCTTTATTAAAATATGATGTAAAAAAAAATTATAACTACCCTGTTACCGCCGCGACAGCAGAGCCACAGAAAAGCACTATACTACAAAAGTATGGCCAGAAAGGTCAGAGTTTGTTTGCGGAAAATCTAATGTGAAACATATACCATTGATAGATCCTAAAAATGTCATTTTACCTCCCCTCCACATAAAACTTGGTTTGATGAAAAATTTTGTGAAGGCTATGAATAAAGAGGGAGATGGATTTTTATATTTAAAGACAGTATTTTCAAAATTAAGTGATGCAAAACTCAAGGAAGGGATATTTGTGAAACCGCAAATACGCACATTGATGAAAGACCCAAATTTCGACAAAAAGCTTACTAATAAGGAACTTGACGCCTGGTTATCACTTAAAGCAGTTATAAAAGGGTTTTTAGGGAACCACAGAGCCGAAAATGCGGAACAGCTGGTTAACGACATGTTAAAGGCATACGAAAAGTTGGGTTGCAGAATGTCATTAAAAATTCACTTTCTTCATTCTCATTTTTCTTTCTTTCCATCTAATCTTGGTGCGGTCAGTGATGAGCAGGGTGAGAGGTTCCACCAGGATGTAAAGAAGCTTGAGGAACGATTTCAAGGTCGTTGGGACACAACCATGCTAGGTGATTACTGTTGGCATTTAAAACGAGAAGATCATTCAGAGCACAAAAGAAAAAGTTAAATTTTCATGATATTTTGTATTAAAATTTTATAAAATGGCTTTTTTTGAGTTTTTTTACCTAAATGATAAAATGATGAATGTAAAAAATTCTGGTTGATTTTATTAGATTTCTTTAAAATATGTTTTTGCCTTTTAATTTTTAATATAAATTGGCACATTCTTACAGAAGAAAAATGAGACGTGATGAAAAGAAAATTTGTATGTATGTTTAATAAGCGATAGGTATAAATAAGAAAACATGACATTTCAAAGCGGGTACTCAAAATTTTTTTTAATTTGTAACGCAGTGTTATTGGAAGTATATAAAACGCCAGCAAGCATCCCGCGCGCCACTCAAGGTTTGCTGGAAAATCACAGTACATATTTAGCACTGTATAAATTTATTGACACCTCTGGATGGGCAATTTGACCGTTCGGGGCGCCTTAGTAGAAGGATATGACCTGGATATGACCTTACTTCACAACATGATTAAGACGAATACACGGATATGACATCATATTATAATGATATTGACTATAATAATGAATACTGAAGACATGGCTCTGGCCTAACATAAATTTAAAACAAGGTGTAAACTATTATGGACGAGGCTGCGGCCTTATTGACTTTTGTACAAGAAGGATAAAACTGAAGACGAGGTTTCGGCCTTACTTACTTTTGAACAAGAAGGATTAAACTGAAGACGAGGCTTTGGCCTTACTTATAAACAAGAAAGATAATAAGCACTGAAGACGAGGCGGTATGGTCCAAGACCTTAGCCTGCCCATGAAGGGCGAAGGAAATAATAAAAAAGATCGGTTTTGTGATGTATTTTAGTTTGGAGCGTTTCATTTAGATGCATAGGGGTTTTTTAATGAGTTTAATAAATTCAATGTGAAGTTTTAAATAAAGTTGATTTATTTGAAGGATGATGGTAAGAAATCAAATCAGATTTTGACAGGTTATGGGCCCAGAACGCTTCAGATTATAATAGATTATGGGCTGCCCCCGGGCAAATTGAACTGCACCTCATGTTGTGAGAAGGTCGAGGAAGGAAGAGCCTGAAAAATATTTTGGAGTACAAGTTAAAATTATTGGAAATAAAATTTATTGGAAATAAAATTTATTGGAAATAAAATTTGTTGAAAATGACTGACGATTTAAAATTGTCAAAACTGACAAGCGAGTCAGAATATATTTTATGGAAACAAAAATTAATGTTATTTTTGACGGCAAGGGAGCTGGATTCTGTTTTGGAAGATGATGCAAATTTAAAGAAAGATTTTATTAAAAAAGGTGCCAAAGCAAGATTGCTAATAATATGCGCTACTACACTAGTGATAAATATATGGTTTACGCAATAAATTGCAAAACTTCATAAGATATTTTAGAAAAATTCGACACACTATTTCTTGGACATAAGGAGACTCAAATTTCTCGCCTATTAGAAGAATACTATAAATATAAATTCGAAAATAATGATTTAATGACAGACATAGCAGAAATTGAGAATAAAGCGACGAGGATAAGAGGTTTAGGATACGATTTTGATGACAAGCAGATTATAACCAAAATACTTTCAAATCTACCGGAAAAATTTATTCATTTTAGAACAGCATGGGAATCAACATCATTAGCAGATAAAACTTTAATTAATTTGATATCAAGGCTTAATCTAGAAATAAAGATGAGGCAAGAAAATACAGACAGACATGAAGAACCAAAACCAACAACATCTGTTGAGAATGACACTGTCAAACAAATAGAAAACAGTTTTCATGTAAGGAGTAGCTTCAAATGTGCGAAGAAAGGATACATTGCAAGATTCTGCAGAACATTAAATGGTGACGGTAAAGCAGACAACAACATAGCTCAATGCTATAAATGCATGAAGAGTGGACACAGACATGCAGATTGCAATATAAAGTTTAACTGTATGAACTGTAAGGTTAACTCAAATTATACAAGGTTCTGCCTAAAACAAAATGTAAGTAACTTTTATACAACTAATACAACAGAAGCAGAGGCATAATAGATTCAGGTACCAGCAGTCATATTGTTACATCAGAAAGTTACCTTAAATATAAGAAGAAGATTAATTATAAAATCATGACTGCAGACGGTAATATTCACCATGTCAACATCATGGGCAACATTTACACTAAAAATATTATTTCTAAAGATGTATTGTGTTCCCCAACTCAAAAAGAACTTAATATCTGTATTTAGATTAGCTGATGATAATTATTTGTTGAAATTTTTCAGAACGAATTCTTCATATCGAAAGTGAGGGCTCTGAATGCATAGAGGTTGGTGAACTGAAGCAAGATGGTCTGTATTATTTGAATGTTAATGCAAAGCCAGTCGTACTTTCAAGGTCAGTGAACATCTTTCATATAAATGCTAATTTCTGGCATCGTGCATTAGGTCATGTACCTATTAACAGGACAAAAGATCTTGTCTGAGGTATAGATAGAGGCCTGTTATAGGAGATTGACATCTGTGAAGTCTGCACACAATCGAAATTATGTAGAAAACCTTATAAAACAAATAGACACTGAGCTAGTAAGCCATTAGAAATTATTCATCGTGATATTTGTGGTCCTATTGAAACAGAAACATGGGATGGTTACAAATATTTTATCAAGTTTTTGGATGATTATACTCATTTTGTTAAAGTTTTTCTAATCAAAAATAACAACGAGGCGGTTTCAATTCATCATCATCTGCCTAGCCTTTTCCCAACTACGTTGGGGTCGGCTTCCAGTTTTACCGGATGCAGCTGAATACCAGTATTTTACATGGAGCGACTGCCTATCTGACCTCCACAACCCAGTTAGTACCAGGTAATACGATAACCCTTGGTAAGACTGGTTGTCAGACTTTTTTGGCCTCTGACTACCTAACGACTGTCAAAGATCTACAAATGACAGCCGGGACCAACGGCTTAGCGTGCTTTCCGAGGCACGGAGGAAACGGTGGTCACCCATCCACAGACCAACCTAGGTAAGCACGGCTTAACCTAACGATCGACCCGAGCGGCTGTTATTATTTAGCCACGAGCTCCTCGTTTTCTAAAATAATTAACTATATTAATTTGGCGGAAAATCATTTTGAAACAACAGTTAATACATTCAGATGTGATAATGGGGGTGAATATACTAGCAAACAATTTAAAATGTACTGTAATAACAAAGGTATTAATATTGATTACACTATTCCCTATACTCCACAGCTGAATGGTACAGCTGAACGATTATCATTAATGGAACGAACAAGAGCGTTGCTTTTTGATATGCAGCTACCACATGAAATATGGGGTGAAGCCGTTTTAAATTCTGCTTATTTATTGAACAGGAGTTCAAATACAATAAATGTTAAAACACCAGCTGAAATGTGGTTTAATAGAATACCTAATTTAAAACATCTGAACATTTTTGAATCTTTAGTATATTATAAAAATAATTTTCAGTTAAGTACATAAACTTGACTCCAGGAGTACCAAAGGGCTTTTAGTAGGGTACACTAACAATGGTTATAAAAGATATGGGATCCTTCAAGTTTTAGAATTGTTTATTCGAGAGATGTGGTGTTTATTAATAATAAGAGTGACGTTGCAGATTATTTGAAAATGTGTAATTGTAGAGTGAAACAGTGCGATTTAGAAAATTTATTTAAACAGGTTAGTGTTGATATTGGTGGTGATGGTTTTCGTGATGAAGGTGGTGATGGTTTTCGTGATGAAGGTGGTGATGGTTTTCGTGATGAAGGTGGTGATGGTTTTTGTGGTGAAGGTGGCAATGGTTTTATGGTGGTGGTCCAATTCATTGGTGTTCACGTAAACAGTCAGTCACTGCTCTTTCCAGTACTGAGGCTGAATATATTTCTGCAGCCGAATGTATAAAAGACCTATTATACATTCAGAGTTTGATCTACGAGTTGACAAATAAATTACCAAAAACACAGTTGTTTGTTGATAATCAATCAGCTATAGTATTGATTAAAAATGGAATTTTGAATAGAAGCAGCAAACATATTTATGTTAAATATCATTTCATTAAGGGAAAAATAGATAAGAATTTGTTGGAAATTTATTATTGTTCGATTAAAAATAATTTGGCAGATATACTAACTAAACCACTGGACAGAACAAAGTTTTTGAGATTGAGACAGTGTATAGTGAGTGATACGTAAAGTACATTCTGTAATGTGATGAGTTATGTAGGTTTATTAGGATTTAAGGTTGTTTGAGAATTAATTTGAAATTTTAATGTTTAAGTTAGTTAAGTAAGGTGTTTAGATTAATTAATTCAAAAGTTTGTTATATTTAGTTAAGTTGGGTGGGTTAGTTAAGTTGGGTTTGAAATGAGTTGATGGGAGTTATCTATGAGATGTTATTGTAATGAGAGGTTTTCCTTTTGAGGTTTTAAAAAAAAACTTAGTTTCCAAGAACTCTATAGATGGCGTTGAACTTACTATGATAGTTGGTGCCAAAGCCAAAACGCTTGAATAAAAAAACATTGTGTCACGTCACATACTCTCGTTAACTGACACTTTCGTTTGCTTAACCTTCCGAACATAATCAACATTTCTCGCGCTTTGTTAAAATCAGTTTTTTTAGGTTCCGTTCCTTGCCTTATCATACTTACTCCTAGCGCCATCTATCCAGCGACTAGGAAAGAGCTAAAAAGAAAATCCCTCATTAACATAAAATTCAGAGGGGATGTTGTAATATTAGTTTAATAGAATTTTATGTCTTTGAATTACTGGCAGCTTTTAAAGTCTGTGGTATGTGAAAAAGCTTATTAATATTAGGAAGGTTTTTTGGTGAGATGACAGTGGACTTTTGATTAGGTTGTGTCAAGTGAAAGAAAATTCGGTTTTGTGATGTCTTTTAGTTTGGAGCGTTTTATTTAGATGCATAGGGGTTTTTAATGAGTTTAATAAATTCAATGTGAAGTTTTAAATATAGTTGTTTTATTTGAAGGATTCCCACTCTCAATATGATGGTAAGAAATCAAACCAGATTTTGACACTATCCAACATTTCAAAAAATGCATTTATTAAATGCGAGGATTGTAGATTTTCAGATTGAATTCAACTATTACGAATACATTTTCCGCCCATGTTGGCTAAGAGCACAAAGGGCTCAACGCTACGCCGGGACCATCACAACCACTTAAACCAAATGATGCTGAAATGCCGGAAGAGGCAATTCCTGCAGAACACCCACAGGTGAATCCCTGCAGTTACTGCAGTCAGTAAGTATTTCCGAGTTATCAAGAGCTCCAAATACTTCGAACTCATGTATATTTTATAGGTGCAGAATGATGTCCCGACGAAGAATTTCCGAAAAATTGAAAACAATTCTTTTGTTGAATATCCGTATGGATATTCAACAAAGCCCTTAATGTTTACAAAGAATAAAAAAAGAATAAATTTATTCATTGGACACATTTACTACATGCTTCCCTGTGCAAAAGTTTGCAGTGACCAAACGCGCACGTATGTGTGTGTGAGTGTGTGTTTGTGTTGTGCCTGCTGTTAATTTTACCATTTTATTTTGTGTGTTTTGTCCTGTGCGGGCTAATAAATGTTTTTTCTTACTTTCTTTCTTTCAGTGACAATTTATAATCCAAAAGCTGGGATGAGGTTTTTAATGCACATAATAGATTACATGATCTAGAATACATGATCTGGTGCATTTTGGCACAAGCACTTTTTATGGGGTGCAGGCGCGCACTAAGAAAGGATTTTTTAAAATTCGCACCCCAAGGGGTGCGAATTGAAAAGGTGTCAAAGTTTGTATGAAAGTCCTGTTTTTAAAGTTAGAGACATGAATGTGGGCCTGAATGTTCCTTTCGGCTTCTTGGTGCTCACTAAGAAAAAGTTTTACGAAATTTAGCCCATGTTTGTATGAAAAAAGTTAAAGATCAATATTGAATCTTATGGCTACGCGTTATTGCATACTTTACATTGAAATTAGAATTCGGAAGTTCCTTGAGGTTTATCTTCAGTTTTTACGCGAATTTCTAGGTTGCCAGTTTCAGTAATATCTAGGTGCCTGCTGAAACGTAATGAAATGAGGTTCCTACTACCTAGAAATATTCATAAACACTTTAGAACGTTATAACGTTCTAAAGTGTTTATGCCTATTTCTAGGTGGCCAGTATTTTTCAGTATGCAGGCGTCTGCAGGTAAGAAAAAAACTTTTCACCAAAAAGAGAGATAGATATATATTTGGAGCCTCTCCCTCCTATAACCATGTTATAATGACTAAACTCTAATCTGTGCCCGGTACTATGTTTTTTTTTTTTGTAAGCAGATCTAAAGAGGATGTCCAGTAAGTAAATTACATACTTACTTACTGCTGGACAGTAGGAGATTACAAATTTAAAATCTCGTAACATACTTACTTACTGCTGGACAGTAGGAGATTCCAAATTTAAAATCTCGCTTCTTACTGGACAGTTGTGAATAAGTCTCCAGTACTGTAGAGTTCACTTTCTGAATCCTTTTTCAAGATGTTATGGCAACATTACATACCATTTTTGTTGAGAAAATGCATTTATAGCTCTCCTTTTTCGAAGTCACAATGAAATTTATCTAGTTTGAAGTTAGGCAGCTCTCGTTTAATGAGTTCGAAAACAATAGCATATTATGTATCTTGCTTTTTCTTTGGCATTAATGCATAAGTTAATGGTGCTGTTTTTGTTTTGGTGATGGTGCTTCCCATATCGCCATGAATGACTAAATGGTTCAGGACAAGAACTGAATGTTGCATCGCCAAAATTTTCTTTTATCTCCATTTTTTTCCTGTTTGCATGACTACAAAACTACAAAACTACTATTATACGTGCACCTTCGTAATAATAATATCACTAGCGCTGGTGGGCTACTATTTTTTTATAGTTTTAAATGTTTTTTTTTATTAAATTATGAAATTTTAATGGCACTTCCTCTTCTTCAAAAGTTTTGTAAACTGTTTGTTTAACTCTGATTGATTTCTCAATTTATATAAATTGTGTTGCACATTCGATAACGAAGGAACGTCAATTGCTCAATTTTAGATCTTGTTTCGTAGTATAATTTAGGCGTCCAGATCCTGATCTATTGAGTTGATTACATTTTCCCTTAATTTTATAAGCTCTTTGTCTACTATATTTTTCGTAAAATTTTGTGTACATACGTACATATGTGGTATTTCTGTTCCACGACCATATTGTCCTGCAACAATTAAATTATTATACACGTGGATGGCAACGCCACTCTGCAACGTTTTTACTTTATAAAACTGACATGCCGCATACAATAGAACCGTGCCAACTTTTCTATTAATAAAATATAAATATATCTCATGATCTACATGGGTTTCTCCACCAAAATCTTTATCACAATTGAGACATTATTTTTTTCTGTTAAAGACGGTAAAGTAAAAAAAAAATTGACGGTAAAGTCACAGCTCAATCAAAGTAATGTCATCTTACCAAGGAGGATAAATAAAAATAATAATTCCTTAGAGTAACTTGGGAATTAATGTATGAGATTCTTATATTTGTAGTTGGGAATATGCATGAAATACAAAATTCTTTTTATTTATGAAAAATGCCTTGTATTGGCGCATACAAACAAACATTGTGATACACTTTATTTTACAATTTACTGTTTTATGTAGCTTGTTTTTGGCGAAACGGAACGCACGTTCAAAACGTATGGTCCTCGATAACGCTGGTATTGACGTCAAAGTTCATTGTGTAAAAAAAACAATTTTATTTGAAAAGTTCTTAAAGTTTCACGTGCGACAAGCAGTAGTTGAACTTAACTTTTAATACTTTTCTTGGGTTGATAGTACTGTATTTTATTGAAGAAAAAATTATGTACATTTTTATCCCTCTATTAAAAACTAAACAAAGTTCAAATAGCCCAGTCAAATTAGACATGCAAGGTTACAATAATTCGCATAGAGCTAAAAATCGGTACGAATGTTGGGAACACCATTACAAATGAAATGTCAAAAGTCCCCATCGATCCGACCTTTGCAAAAAGAAATATTCAAGGTCAAAACCTTTGCAAAAAGAAATATTCAAGGTCAAAGGTCGTGTATATAGGTTTTTTGCATTTTTCGGCCAAACGGTAAGTTGTATCATAAAAATATGTACGACAAAATTGCATATCGTGCAATTATCTATAAAAACTGATTTATTACTTTTTTCTTAGAATCACCATTTCTGAGATATAGCTGTTCAAAACGATGAAAACGTTGTGTTTTTGATAATAATCATACGTTTCCACGCCACCGGTGAAGTAGTGTACCTGGCGTGTTTTTTTTAAACGTGGTTACTCCGGTAAGCGTATTCCACGATCTGTTGTGGCCCTGTTTCGTTAAAAAACCGGCCAAGTTAGAATCGGACTCGCGCATGAAGGGTTCCGTACCATCGTAGTAGGTGAGCCTTTAATTTTTAATTTATTTATTGTTGCTATAAGACGAAGAGCTCGTGGCTTAATAATAACAGCCGCTAGGGTCGATCTTTAGGTTAAGCCGTGCTTGCCTGGGATTGTCTGCGGACGGGTGACCACCCATTACATATTGAGTTACCTAACTTCAAACTAGATAAATTTCATTGTGACTTCGAAAAAGGAGAGCTATAAATGCATTTTCTCAACAAAAATGGCATGTAATGTTGCCATAACATCTCGAAAAAGGATTCAGAAAGTGAACTCTACAGTACTGGAGACTTATTCACAACTGTCCAGTAAGAAGCGAGATTTTAAATTTGGAATCTCCTACTGTCCAGCAGTAAGTAAGTATGTAATTTACTTACTGGACATCCTCTTTAGATCTGCTTACAAAAAAAAAAAACATAGTACCGGGCACAGATTAGAGTTTAGTCATTATAACATGGTTATAGGAGGGAGAGGCTCCAAATATATATCTATCTCTCTTTTTGGTATGACATTTTATGAGATACATAATATATTGTTGGAGCCTTAAACAGCCATTTTAGGGTCTGTGACACTTAACGCGACGCAGAAAAAGTATGCACGTTGCGTTTTGTACTTAGTAATGTTGTAGAAGTATAGTGTGGGATTTTGTTTGTATTCAGTAATTTCAGTTTATAAATCCTGTTGGATTAAAACTTTCCATTCTAAAATTAACATGGAGTTTAAAAAATAATAATTAACATGTTTTTACTAAAACATTAATGTAATGTAAAAATAGAACAATGTTCAAACTTAACGCAACTTTGTATTAAAAAAAAACAACGACTGGCGGGATTTCACATTCAATTGCGACAATTGTGTTTTAATTTAAGTAGCGCGTGAACATAAAATCGACACCTGCAAGGAATAACATCGTAACTCACTTTTTGGCAGTTTTGAGTTACAATCATAATCTTATTGTACAAAAATGCAGATTTTTTTTTGCATTCACTACTGTCTAAATTCTTTTGCGTTCAGATTTTAAGAAGTGTAAAAACATTGTAAGTCACGAGTGAACTGCAGTTCATAAAATGGTATATTGAGACACACCATCATCATCATGGTTAAATACATTTTTATCCGTTGTATCACAGACATACAATTTTATTTCATTTTATGAAATACATAACTACTACCTACCACACTTTTTGCGATTGTAAGTCTGTGTTTGCAATGTAATTTTATAGGTACAGATATTGTGATATGTCATTCTAACTCATAAAAAGTCCATCATATACATTTTTAATTAAATGTAATCACATAAAAGTGTAGCTATTCCCTCGTTGCTTAAAATTGTCAAGGTTGGTTGGCTGTAGGATTTAACTGAAACCTGAGAGATTTTTTTAAATCTTTGACACACTCTCCTGAAAAATTACTAAAAATGAGTTACAATGTTCTTCCTTGCAGGTGTCGAAATAATCCCCAAAAATGAGTTCAAGCGAATCTGATTCGGAAATAGATGGCACTACTCCTGATTTAAAAGCTGAGGCCAAATTACCAAAAAACAATTTACTTCCGCCAAGATCCAAGGAAATATGAAAAATTTATGAAGTGGAAGACAGAAAAACAAGCCAACAGTTGGTCTAAAAATGTATTCTTGGCTTATTTCAGATTTTTTCGTCAAACAATGCAGCCGACAAGTTTATGGGCTGTGTATTCTATGCTTCGATGTGTAGTGCAAAATAAACACGATGTAAACATTAAGAAATTATTCCAGAAATCCCCACCGACAAATCCAGTGGGGATCGTTACTTTTTTTTCCAGAAATCCCCACTAGTTAAATAATCTCAGCCTAGTGGGGATTTTCGGAAAAATAAACAACAATCCCCACCATATGTTGTTGTTTCTGAATTGTTAAACAAAAAAAGCGTTGGTCAAACCGTTTAATTAGAAGAAAAAAGAATAAAATTTATTTACAAGTGCATACAACATAACAAAAATAAGAATGAAATAAAACACCCAAAACTACACATTAAAACACTTAAAACTGAATAGAAAACAAAATCCAACATTTTGAGGAGTCAAATTGAACTTGCTGCAGTACTACAACTTTTACCGGCAAACCTCATTATGGAACCTAGCCATGTTGCCAGCCAAAGCCCAGACAGTCAAAACAGCGACCGTTTTCGGTAGTATATGTTAAGCCAATGGCTAAAAGAAAATTTTATAAACATAATATATTATGTGTTTACAGAGAGAGAGAGGCACAGGACCACCAACTTCTTGTAAGGATGGCATAATAAGCTAAATGCAGCTGTATCTAAAAAATACCAAGTTTACTAAAACTCCTACATTTTGTAACGAGGCTTTTTAGCTCGTCACATGGATGCATAATATTCTCGTCGTTTATTTGACTGTTTAGCTTGGGTGTTGCCTTATAAAAAATTCATTGTTTGGTTGACTTGGATTCGTGTAGTGGTCACACTGATTTTTACACTGTCAAGTTCACTTTGACATTGCTCACTTTTCGACTCGTCAATTTTTGGGTCATGGCGTGATTGCAGCGCTCCTAAGAAATCTAAAATTATACCTTCAGATGGGCGGCATCTAGTCCCAATTATGTGGTAGCCGATTGCCCTTGCCCGCATCCTAGTTGGATAGCATATATTTTTGATGGATCTTTTAACTTGAACATATATTTGCTTGGATTGCATCATCTACTGATGACCACATTTAAATATTTTGGAAGAAACGCCCTACGAGGCGTTTTTCTTTCGACGTTTAATTCTCCTATTGTTTCTTCTTATTTTTTGCAACTTAAATAATTGAACTACCAAAATTTATGATGGACGCCGTTGGCATCTCAGCGGAGGTCACCAAGATGAGCACGTTTATGACTCCTCGGATTTAATTTATTCGACGAAATTTAGTATGGTTTGTGGTACTTATTTTAGATTTTCAAAAGTGCAATAATGACAGGTCACAAAATAACAACTATTTCATCTTAGTTTTACACCTTTATTCAGAACCTTACCTGTTAATTTTAGAAAGGAATTTTCTTGTGTTTTTCTCCCAACCAGCAAGCCTTCGGGTAATAAAATAGATCTGTAACTTTCATGGTCGATTTTTATTGATACCTTCCCGCTTGAAGATTAAAATCCAACTCTCGCAGGTAAGTCTATCCTAGGCATAGTTTTGTGTGTACTCCTGGCGCCCGAATTTTCACTTTTATTTATTATTTTTATTTGGACCACACCACACATTTTTACACATTTGTAATATCATACATAAAACACACTCTTTCCCTTTTTTTTATCATTACAATTTTTTGCATGAAGACGCTTTATTTTATAAAAGAAGTACTAACGAAAGTCACCGTTGGAACCCGTGTTCACAAAATAGCAAAGAAAAAGACGAGTTCATCTTAGATGCTCTCTGCAGCATTACAGTGCCACTTTTTTGGAAAGACTAAGATAAATTCACAATCGCGTATTTTTTAAATTTGTTCATTTTCACTGTCACTGTCTGTGGGCTTTGGCTGGCAACATAGAACCAGCCTCCATAATTAGGTTTTCCAGTAAAAGTGGTAGTACTGAAGCAAGTTCAATTTGCCTCTTCAAAATGTTGGATTTCGTCAGATTCAGTTCTCGCCCTTTTGTTTTCTGTTTAGTTTTAAGTTTTTTTTTTACTTTTTAGGGTTCCGTAGGCAAATAGAAAAAAACGGAACCCTTATGGATTCGTCATGTCTGTCTGTCTGTCCGTCCGTATGTCACAGCCACTTTTTTCCGAAAGTATAAGAACTATGCTGTTGAAACTTGGTAAATAGATGTATTCTGTGAACCGCATTAAGATATTTACACGAAAATAGAAAAAAAAAAACAATATATTTTGGGGGTAACATATTTATAACTGAAACTCAATTTTTTTTTCATCAAACCCATACGTTTGGGGTATCTATGGATAGGTCTTTAAAAATGGTATTTATAACTGAAACTCAAATTTTTTTTTCATCAAACCCATACGTTTGTGGTATCTATGGATAGGTCTTTAAAAATGGTATTGAGGTTTCTAATATATTTTTTTCTAAACTGAAGTTTGCGCGGGAGACACTTCCAAAGTGGTAAAATGTGTGTGGCCCCTGTAAATTTTAAAATGAGAGAATGATAAAACTAAAAACGACTACGACTATAATTATATGATGTAGAAAAATTAGTTCGAACGAGATCTAGTTAGTAGTTTTTTTTAATACGTCATAAATCGTAAACCGCAATTATTATTAAAACATCGATCAAAGTTACAACGAACTATAAGAACTTTTATATTATGTTACTTGCTGGACTCTTCATGGGCGAGTCCGACTTGCACTTGGCCGCTTTTTACTGTGTAGTTTTAGGTGTTTTATTACATTCTTATTTATTTTATCTTGTGTGCAATTATAATAAATATGTTTTCTTCTAATTAAACGGTTTGACTAACGCATTTTTTGTTTAACAATTTAAAAACAACAATTGTTGTTTATTTTTCCAAAAATCCCCACTAGGCTGAAATTATTTAATTAGTTGGGATTTCTGGAAAAAAAGTAACGATCCCCACTGGTAGGGATTTGTCGGTGGGGATTTCTGGAATAATAAAAAATAAAAATAAAATAAAAATACTTTATTTCAGACCTTGATCCATATGATGTTAGTAATACACACTACTTATAAGCTATGTTAGTAACAAAACGAAAAACAAGATTTAATTCATATATCTGCTGCACTCACCAGACGCACCGGGTATATGTACATGTACACGTACCCAATGAGCCATGATGGTGCAGCACGGCTTATCACTAATGACCTTCAGAATGTCATTGCCGCTCCCACGCACTCTGCGCATCATAGAAGAAGTCTTCTTACGCAGAATGGTACTGAAACCGTCAGTACGTGCTTCCGCAAACATTCCTGACGCGCTACAGTAACGTGGGAGCCCCAACAACATCCTGAAGGTATTATTATACTGAACTCTGAGGGCGTTGTATGCCCTCTGCGTATATCGAACCCACAGAGTGCACGTGTACAATGATTGACAGAAAGCCTTAAAAAGAGTTATTTTTACTTCTGGTGTACAACGTGCGAACCTGCGGGCCAACATATTACATCGGACAGCCAACGCCCTCCGTTCCCTTTCCATATCAGCATCATCCTTTAAGTCCTCCGTAACTATGTGCCCCAAGTACTTAAAATCTAGCACTCTTTCAAGGGCCACACCCCTTAACATAACTGGTGGTATATTATGTGCTGGTTTTTTATGCTTCGCCCTGAACACAAGCAATATGCTTTTTTGCACGTTGTAAACAAGCCCGTGCGCTTCTGCATAGGCCTCACAAACCGCCAACAACTTCCTGAGTGCGCTAATTAAATAACTCAGCAGCACCATGTCGTCCGCGTAACTAATACTATTGACACACATTCCGTCAATAGAACAACCAACAAGAGTGCTACTGAGCTCGACAATCAGCTGGTTAACATACAAGTTGAAAAGCGCCGGTGAGGTCAATCCACCCTGTCTCACCCCGCATTCCAACCTGTACTCTTCAGATAACTCGTTGGCCCATCTAACTTGATTGGTTTGGTGGCCATATCAATACTGAAACATATTTGTTATGGCGTCAGGCACTCCCGCTTCGCGCCTCTTACACCACAAGACGTCATACCTTACGAGGTCAAATGCCCTGGAAAGGTCTAGAAATGCCGCATATACAGGCGTACTTCTCTCCGTATAGTACCTGGCAGTATGCTTGAGGGCCAAAATAGAAGCCGAACTGAGCATCGTGTATTTTAAGATGTTTACTAATTTGACTCTCAAACACACCGTCAAGTACTTTAGCCGTAATAGTCGCCAATGAGATTGGTCTGTAATTACCCTTGTCACTGGCGTCACCGATTTTATTTTTCAATATTGGTACAACCACCGTTCTCATCAACGCAGCGGGTAGGTACGGAATAATCCACATTAAGAATTATTCCAATTCAATCACTTGGTTGAAAAGACAATCGACTGGCTACAAAGGAAAAAAAATCGAATGTTTTTACCAGCCAAAACATATTGAAGTTTATAAATGAAGAACCCGATGAAGTTTATTTAGCAGTGAAAGTAATATTTATTTTATTTACTTATTTAATTTAACTTGTTGTGATGTAAGTTGTCTGTTAGTCGGTTGCAATAATATAAATATGCTTTTAAATCTGGTTCCAAATAACAGAACCTTATTTTAATATTCTCGATTTAAAAGTTTATTTTTGTTTTTAGGTTATTACTATTATGGAAATTAATGGCCCTTATTCCTACCTCTCCCTACATAGCAACAAACGAGAAATCATTCGTGTACATAGAGGCTGAATGCCCGAAGTAGAGTAGCATCCATCTCTGCGAAAGGAAGACAAGTCATCAGATCCGGACGAAACCTGATTGCATCCAAGAGCTCATCATCAACCAAGGTCTAGAAGACACCTGCCAATTCACCAAGATTTCACTCTCCAAACAAGCAGTAGAAAAACTGGACGACCAACACTACGTGCTATCATTGCCCCAACCGACCAAAGTACAGTACATGTACTAAGTACAGTCTGCCTGCGGCAGAAAAGACTTCAATATTCTACAGGGAAGTTATCTCGTCACCATACCCATGGACTGCTATCTGCAAACAACAGAATTCACAATCATCAACGACACCAACGAGATAAAAGGACAGCCACTAAAACTATCAAAGATCCCTTATAACGATATGAATCAAACGACTGACTCCACTCACATCATCGGCTTCAATTCAGTCAACTTGGAAGAACTTCACAGCATCCAGAACAAACTACTGATGGAAAGCCCTATTCAGATTGACAACACTCAACCGGTTGCTCTATACCATACTACCATACCGAAACCAACTATTTAGACCAAAAAAGTCAATTTAAAATTTTCCGTAAGAGCATTTGGAAAGTTTGCTATTAAAATGAAGTCCTTAGTAGTAAAATTATATCAGTGGCAAATGTATGAGCGTGTTCTATAATTATCTTAGTTTCAAACAGATACATACTGAACACAAAAACTTACTCCATTCGTACAAAAAATATTAAATAAATAAATAAACCCCCCCCCCTTTAGTTGGTTTTGCCTCTAGAGTGCAAATATAGACCAAAAAAGTCAATTTAAAATTTTCCGTAAGAGCATTTGGAAAGTTTGCTATTAAAATGAAGTCCTTAGTAGTAAAATTATATCAGTGGCAAATGTATGAGCGTGTTCTATAATTATCTTAGTTTCAAAGAGATACATACTGAACACAAAAACTTACTCCATTCGTACAAAAAATATTAAATAAATAAATAAACCCCCCCCCCCCCTTTAGTTGGTTTTGCCTCTAGAGTGCAAATACGGCATATCTGAAAAAGTAATGGTCCTGTGTCTTAACAGACTTCGCATTTACGTGAGTTAAAGTATTGTTTTCATAATTTGCTATTACGGCGAATTCTAGAATCATTCATTTTGAAACAATTTAAAAAAATACGAAAAATGGTTGGTTTTGCTTTTCTGTTTCTTAATAGATGTCTTCGAATGTAGAATGCTAAATTGTACTAACATAATAAGTTACTGATTTGTATTGCTTAACTCATTCAAATTGTGTTTCTACTATTACTAGCTAGTATCAGCCAGTACGAGAAAACCCTCGGAAAATAAAACCGACAGGTCACAACAAGAAGCATTTTTTATTATTATTTTTTTACTTTGTATGAACATAAAAGCTTCGTAATCGATACAAAAAATAATAGGCCTTTAGAAATTAATTCTAAAATAATTAATCACTCTGCCATCCTAACTAAAATATCCGTGAGTACCCAGTGCAACGCACAATCGAGAAGCACTTTGGAGGGTGCATTTCGGGAGTACCGTTCCACACCGCCTGAATTTAGACCACTTCTACATCGTTTGCCTATGCACAACAAAAACAAAGCGCTGATGTGTGCTCTAGATTCGCAGCTGTCAAACTGCTATGACAGTAGCAAAGACCTGTACTGTGGAGCTGTAGCAGCATGTCGTGTAGCTCACGATTAATTCCCCAACAGCGACAGAGCTACACGACCAAAATTAGCTGTTCCAGCTTGGCAGTGAAGAATTGAGCGGCGTATCAGTGAGGCTAGAGCACTAATCAGCAAGTTAATCTGCTTCAAGGAGGGCAATACTCGTCCTAGAGTGATGAGCTTTGTGAGGCCGGCGTTCTCGGGATATTACTTGGCTCACATCACAGAGCGTATCGATTTCCTGAAGCAAAAGATCTGTGCATAGGCAAGCTTTATTCGTCACTACAAGCGGTGCTGCGTAGAGCGATACACTCTAAAGCGATGAAAGGTGGGTATATAGGGCTTGGGAGCGACCGGACCAAGATGTACGCGTCTGCCGGATGATGACTCCATGTGTTCATTCTGGCGCAGCATCTGGTCGGTGCCTGTCAGTCACACTGAGGGCGATTAGACCCGGGAGGTTGAACAAGCGTGTGATCCAATACCAGAAATGGGGGCAATCATCATCATCCTCCAACGTAGCTCGTGCAGTCCGTCCGTTGCCTAACTGGAAATCTCTAGGGCCGGACGGACTGCACAGCTTCTGGATCAAGTGGTTCCAAAGATCGCACACTCACTTGACGTCTCAGTTTCAATCAACGTTACGAGTCAAGGTCGCTGCACCAGTTCTTGACGACAGGAATTACCCTCCTGCACCATAAATCGGGTGGTACTGCGGAGCCGAAAAATTATAGACCAATCACTAATCTACCAACGGTCTATATATTTCCTACATCCATTTTGAGAGCTAAAATCAACCAACATAGGTATTGAGAGTAATTCTATCATGTCTGCCTCTCAGAATGGACGTAGGAACGGGTCCCGTGGTACTAAGGAGCTGCTCCTCATTGATATAGCCATCAGGTTCGCACTTCCGAAGGGGTCTACATGTTGGATAGATTGCAAGAAGGCCTGTGATTCTGTGCCTAGTACATGGCCCATGAGGGTGCTGGAGTTGTATAAAGTAGA
Source organism: Xestia xanthographa (assembly GCA_905147715.2). NCBI lineage: Eukaryota > Metazoa > Arthropoda > Insecta > Lepidoptera > Noctuidae > Xestia > Xestia xanthographa. The sequence continues at coordinate 24,831,665 of LR990641.1, read as the reverse complement.
TGCAACTCTACGTACCTTCCTGATGTCATGTATGGGGTACTGGAGAACGGTCCTTCGCTATTCAGGATGTCGACAGATCCAGGGGAACGAACCGATAAGGATCGAGCGCGGTATATTCCAGGGTGAAAGACTGAGGCTTCTTAAATGTTAAGACCCTGCACAACCGTGAGGTCTCAGGGAATACTTCCTAGAAGCCGACGACGTGGAGATGCAACGAGATGTGGTTTCAGTTTACAAAGGCCTTACCCCGCTCTCCCTGGCTAACGAAAACTGGCGCAACCCTAAAGCATTAGACACGAATGACCGCAAGAGGTGTGGCAGGGCAAATAGCTTCACGAGTGCTTTTACCGGGCCCTACATGGGCCTGCTGTAGACTTCTTACCGTCCGGTATAGTAAGTACTTCAAGTTTGCGCCAGTTTTCTTTAGCCATGGACAGCGGGGTGAGTCCCTTGGTCCACTGAGATCACATATCGGGGCATATACCCACCTCGGCTTTTAAAAAATATTCTCGGAGACTGCACACCTCGCGGTTGTGGAGGGTCTTCGCGTTTAGTAAGCCTCGACCTTCGCACTTCCGCGGCATGTACAGTCTCATCACCGATGATTGTGGGTGATGCATCTCGTTTGTAGCCAGCAGCGACAGCGGCAGCGCAGGGAAATGCATAATTTAATCGGTTTTGCTTCTAGGCAATTTGCTAAACAGAAATCAAAAAACCAAATGCCAAAATCGACTAAATCTTTATTTATTCGTTTCTTATTTCAGTCTATTATCTATTTAATCGGTTTTTACATTCAGTAACTCGGGAACGGTAAGTCTTGCGGTTTAGTTGGTTTTACCATTAGATAGAGAATCGAATACTGATTCGAATGGTATATAAGTGAAAAACTGCAAAAAATCATGATAGTTGGTTTTGCCTTTAACCATGATTACCATTTTATATCATTGTACTATGCGCAACCATACTAATCATCTTGGTAATAAGCCGCAGATACAAATGCTGGAACCTTAGAGCAGACGACAAAGAGAAGCAGCAGACCCTTAAGATACACACGTATGAAGATGTGACCAGAAAACGAGATGAACTCCCAGCAACATTTTCGCTTAATATGAGCAAATAGTTGCTGTTCTGCAAAGGGGTATCGTATTTCCCGGTACTAACTGGGTTGTGGAGGTCAGATAGGCAGTCGCTCCATAGAAAATACTGGTATTCAGCTGCATCCGGTAAAACTGGAAGCCGACCCCAACTAAGTTGGGAAAAGGCTAGGCAGATGATGATGAGTTGCTGTTCTGCGGATGGAGGTGTTAAGTACGGATCCCTAATGGATATCGCCGACCTCGCACATTCCTGCCTGTTTACGCCGGCCGCACGAAAACTGCAGCGTCGACACCCGTCCAGCCACGAGCCGCCGACGCAGCAAAATTTTTCCATTCATTCCATATTCTAGCATCGAATAGGTTTCACTTATTTTATTGTAATAATTTCTTTTAAATTAAAATTAGTTTAAAGTATCTTTGGTTTTTTTTCGATCCACCGTCTGCAGTTTACATATTTCGCCAGCCGAAGTATGGAGCTCTGTAATATTAAAAACAGTGACGTGGAATACCATAATAAAATAATTTTGGTAAATGTAAGAGAAACAAAAACAAAAATTGATCGCTCATTTGTTATACACAAGGAGTCAGCTCATATCGTATAGTCTGGTAAATGAGTGCTCAAAAGGGGTATGTGGTTGGAAAAGTCGAAAGCAGAAAATCTGACTTATGAACTTCGTTTGGACTAGTTAGAAGATAAACATATTAAAAGTCCTGACCCCTCCGAGGCGAGCCCGAGGGGGGGGGGGGGCAAAGAAGGTCCCGTTTTTTGTTTTTTTGCGTATATCTCGAAAACGATGCGTCGTATAAAATTTTGTTGTACTACATAATAAAACCTCATAAAATTCTCTACAACTTTGTTTGACACACTTTTCACCGTTTTCGAGATGCAAACCAAAAACAACGAACGGGACAGAGAATTGGATAATTTTTTTAAAATTGTTCGTTTTTCGGAGCTCATACCAATTCAACGATAAGAGATGGATAAAAAATTTGAAAAGCAAAGTTGAAGAGAATTTTATGAGGTTTTATTATGTAGTACAACAAAATTTTATACGACACATCGTTTTCGAGATATAAGCAAAAAAACAAAAAACGGGACTTCTTTGCCCCCCCCCTCCCCCCCTCGGGCTCACCTCGGAGGGGTCAGGACTTTTAATATATTTATCTTCTAACTAGTCCAAACAAAGTTCATAAGTCAGATTTTCAGCTTTCAACTTTTCCAACCACAATCATTCATTTACCAGACTAGTAAGGAAATACCATGACCTGCGCCCTGAAAATATGAAAGTGATATTTTTTTTATCAATTACAGAAACGGGACATGCTTGCGGCAAAACATCGATCGTCATAAGATTGCCACAATACCTAAACAAATAGCAGAATATTTGAATTTACCAAATCCAGAGAGCTATACTGGCCATTGTTTCCGGAGGTCGTCTGCTACCCTTCTTGCTGACTCTGGAGCCAATCTCACAATAAAACGACACGGGGGGTGGAAATCGGACCGAGTTGCAGAAGGATACATAGAAGAGTCATTAGAAAATAAAAGTGAAATTACAAGCAATATAAAAAAAATTGAATACTCAAAACATCATCTTCCACCTCCCCACAGCCGCCTACATCGCGTCAACATCAGCTGAGCCTGACTCTGCAGCCATCTACCTCTCGCCAAGAACCGACCACTATTCCCCTGCCCGTAACATCATCGCAACCATCCACCTTCCCAAACAACCAAATTAATGTTTCACAGACATTTACTGCCAGCCAAGAGTCCGTTAATCAAGATGTACAACAAACAAATATAAATGGCCCCGGTAAATCGATCACAATATATATCAGTAAGTGCCCTAATATGAATGTAACCTTCAATATTAATTAAACGAATTTGTTGTTAAACTTTCTTTCATTTTTGAGAAAAGCATTATACAAACCTCAACCAGTAAGAAAGTGTTGTAAAACCTACTAAGTAATAATACTTTTTGTTAGGTTTTATTGTCTTTTTGTAATGTAGATAAAAAGATATTTAAGTTTGAATTCTGAACTACTCAATTTTGAAGTTTAAAGAAATATAGCAACCATCGTACACGCTTACTTAGTTTTATTTTTTCATTTCGCTATTTCCACAATATTCAGATTACAATTACAACACGTTATCAGCACGAAGGTTCCGTATAATTTACGTACGATCGAATTTAAAAGGAGATTGGTGGTGAAATTGAAGATACCTAGTTAACATGACGTCTGCAGTTTCTGGTATGTCGCTAAATGGTATTCCAATACTTTGTAATCGAGAAGGATATACTGTGTGGAAATTTAAAATGCGAATGTTATTAATCCATGAAGGATTGTGGGAAACTGTAAGCGGAGTAGTTGTCGAAGGGAATAAGACGCCCGACGATGTACCTAACTGTGGATGGTGCTGCTATTTCGATTGTTCGACCAGCTAAGACCGCAAAGGAAGCGTGGGATACTCTTATGAAATCCTACGAGGATCGAAGTTTGGGTCGTAAACTGTCATTGGAACGTAAGTTGTACAGATACTCATCAGATTTTTCTGATTTAGAAGCATACTTTACGGCAATAACTACAACAGCACTAGACCTGGCCGATATTGGCAAAACCATAGAAGATAGTTCTTTAGCAGCTATTATATTGGGAGGTTTAACGTCTCGCTACGAGCCCATGATAATGGCGCTTGAGACCATTCTCAAGCGCCTACAACGCTCCCATCATCTAAGACGGAAGTTCAGAAGTATTTTTGTGCTTTCCAAGCACTTGTTGAAAGACAGACTGGCACTAAGATTCGAACCCTTCGGTCAGACAATGGTACTGAGTATGTCAACAAGAAGCTGACAGACTATTTGCAGGCTCAAGGGATTCGACATGAAACGTCTGTACCATACAGTCCTCAACAAAATGGGGTAAGTGAACGTTGTAATCGTAGTATTGTAGAGAAGGCTCGTTCCTTGCTGGCACAGAGCTCTCTGTCAAAAGCTTTTTGGCAGGATGCTATTGAGACTAGTGTTTATTTAAGGAATAGGTCACCTCATCGTGCACTTGATGGTAAGACGCCATATGAAATGTGGTGTGGTAGAAAACCCGACCTGTCTCATTTAAAGGTGTTTGGTTGCCGAGCTTTAGTTCACGTGCCTTCATGCCAGAGAACTAAGCTAGACATGAAAACTTCTGAACATATCTTCGTTGGATATTCAGACGATCCAAGGAGTTATTATTTCCGTAGTGCAGAAAACCCTCGGAGGTTGATTAAGTCACGGGATATTACGTTTTTTGAAAATATTTTTTCAGGACTGAAAGAAAAGCCTGTTCAGCCTGAAGTTGTTTTGAGCCCTAATGTCATTAATCTTTTTTCACAAACTTCTTCAGATACCACATCGCCACAGGAGATTTCTATCTCATCTGCTTCTACTTCTTCACCTTCTATGAAGCTAGAGCAAGTTGACGATTTTGTGGACGCGACTGATGAAGCTGGTGGGGTTGGTGACACGGAGTCTTTACATTCGGGTGAACAACTTGATCTGTCCTTGGTTCCTTCAGATGAACCTAACGATGTTTGTCCTGAGAGAAGGTATCCTGAAAGAGTACGTAAACCTCCAGATTATTATTCATACGGTACTCACGGTGTTGATTTATTGTATGATGATCCGAAAAGTTATCGTGAAGCTATGAATAGCAATGATAGAGATAACTGGATCTCCGCAATGAAGGATGAGTACAATGCCTTATTGAATAAGCAGACTTGGACATTAGTGGATAAACCAAATAAAAAGGTTATTTCATGTAAATGGGTGTTCAAGATAAAGAGGGACGCGAACGGTGCAATAGTCAAGTATAAGGCGCGACTAGTTGCCAAAGGTTTTAGTCAAGTTTGGGGGACTGACTATAACGAGACTTTTGCCCCTGTGGTTCGAAATTCATCTTTGCGTACCCTTATAGCGTTAGCGGCAGAAATGGATTTAAAGATCCAACACATGGATGTCGATACCGCATTCCTCAACGGGGATTTAGAGGAGGAGGTGTACATGCAACAGCCTGAGGGATTTGCTGAGCAAGGGGCAGAAGGTAAAGTCTGTTTGCTCAGAAAATCTATTTATGGTTTGAAGCAGGCAGCTCGAGCCTGGAATATCAAGTTGCATCAAATTTTATCAAAAATTGGTTTTGCACGAACATCTGCGGAATCATGTGTTTACTTGAAAAAGTTTGATAATGAAACCATAATACTTGCAGTCTATGTTGACGATCTTATTGTCTTTTACAAAGAAAAAAGTTTGTTTGACGCTGTCAAAAATGACTTGGAATTTTTTTTCTCGCTAAAAGATTTGGGTGCATTGTCGTATTGTTTAGGCTTAAATATTAACCGTGTTGACGATAAAATTGTAGTCAGTCACAAGACCTATATCCAGGCAGTGTTGGACCGGTTTAATATGCGAGATTGCAAGGAGATGTCTACACCTTTGGAGAATAACAAGTTGGGGAGAGGTAATCCAACATCTTTCGGTGAATATCCTTACCAAAACTTGATAGGATGTCTCATGTACCTAGCTGTAAACACGAGACCTGATGTAGCTTATGCCACAAGCTATTTAAGTCAGTTTAATAACTGTTATGATAAGAGGCATTGGTTGGCCGCTAAAGGGTGTTACAGTATTTGAAAGGTACCATTTTGCGCCTTCTAACTGTACTGGAGAGTCTTGAATCCAGATCTCCCAATAAAAAGAAAACCAAATATATAACTGATGATGATATAATAGAAATACAATTAGAATTATAGTTAAACAAAGAAATATCTGTAGGACTATTCCAAAGAAAAGTTACGTTGATTGTCTCAATGATAAATCACTATTTTATTAATTAAAGTTTTTTTCCGTAATAATTTATTTTTACGATTTTCATTATTTTCTTCTTTCGGCAATAATTTCTCAAATGTAGTAAAATGACAGTATCAGAATCAGGAAGAGGATTTTATTCCCGTGAAATTAATTTTGGGTGGACCATGGCCAATAGACATTTTTTATTTGTATATTCCTCATCATACCACCGGCCAGAAAAAGTGCCCGTGGTCCACATCCAGGTGAACTAAGCAGGTGGACCACTACCGAATCCCGATTTTTGCGATCACATGAGTTTGGACACGATGCCATTAAATAAACCCTCAACACAGTCCAACCGCAAAAGCGACTTGGTGAATTGGCTGAATAAAACATGGTTCCAGCAAGAATTAACATGTTGAAGTAATAGTCTGGCACTTGGTTGGATTAACCGCCACAACGAAACGATCAGACCAGTTTTAATCTACACGTAAATCCCAGTTTAGTTCCTCGATCGCACCGGATAAGCTATCAACACCTGCCTGACAGTAGAGCTGATTATCAACTATGAGAAGAGTAAACTATACTCCTAGCAAACAATGTAATTTTTTTAGTTTCATTATTAATACTGGAGACATGTACCTAGATCTAATTCAAAAATTCTTAAAATTGTGAACCTTGTTCCTTTAAAGATTTAGCTAAATTACTATGTACAACAGAACGTTCGGCCAGTCGAGATAGGGAGCTGGCTGCTACTCCAGTTTTTAGTGACGATTATGTGACGCATAAAGATGCCAGCCAAAGAATTTGTGACAGAACAGTTCGAAAGTTAGAAGCATTTATTTATGGCCGAACGACCTGATATCAGAACGTTCGGCCAACCTGAATCTCCATAACTGAGGACCTTAGAGAAACTGTTACTGAATAAAGAGTGAGTGACGATTTGGTGACTAACAACCAATGCTTTAATTTTACTCGTAATGCCACCGGTCAAAAAGTAAAATAAATGTTGGTTCCTTGAACATCAGGACGTTCGGCCAACGTAATCTCGTTATCTGAGGACCTGAGAGAAACCGTTAATGAATAAAGATTTAGTGACGAGACTGAAACGAATTTTTATCGCTTTATTTCTTTTTGTGACGGCCCCTTTAAATAGTAAATTGAATATTTAACATATAACCTCAAAACATTGGGATTTTTGATTCCTCCACAAGGAAGAAGCCCAGAGAAACCGTTTATCAATAAAGATTTAGTGACGACACTGAAACGAACTTTTATTGTTTTATTTTTTTTTGTGACGGCCCCTTTAAATAGTCAATTGAATATTTAACATATAACCTCAAAACATTGGGATTATCGATTCCTCCACAACGAAACAGCCTAAACGACTCGTAAAACCCCTGATGTGTTATAGGTTTTCAATGTAATGGTGTCAGTATTTTCGTTGATTCAAGATATGGCGGATGGCGACTGAAATAGGGTGACCATGTATTCCAACGAAACAAGTATTTACTTAATTACCTAAACAATATTAATATTAAATTATATAGGTAAAAGAATGACAGCAATTACTAAAATAATTTAGGTACTTAATCTAGTAGAAACTCATGACAAGAGACTGATTTGTATATAGGTAAGTACTTACTTACCTGCTATTATTCAGAGAGCACCAATTATTGTCTTACACCACTTTTATTGCTTTTAATTTTGGTTTGTCTTCTTTTTAGGGTTCCGTACCCAAAGGGTAAAAACGGAACCCTATTACTAAGACTTCGCTGTCTGTCCGTCTGTCCATCTGTCCGTCTGTCCGTCTGTCTGTCACCAGGCTGTATCTCATGAACCGTGACAGCTAGACAGTTGAAATTTTCACAGATGTATTTCTGTTGCCGCTATAACAACAAATACTAAAAACATAATAAAATTAATATTTAAGGGGGGCTCCCATACAACAAACGTGATTTTTTGATAATGGTACGGAACCCTTTGTGCGCGAGTCCGACTCGCACTTGGCCGGTTTTTTACAATGTTATTTTTCTAAATTGCAGATGCATTTACTTGAAGGAATTTTCTACTTCACGTATAGGTATAAGTTTTTATTCTTATCTATTTTGATTACTAAAATATCTTGTAAGAAATGAAAAAAACAGTCAATACAGTTTTCGTCTATACATAGACATACTACTCTGCTCTGTGAACCATTATTGATTGTGTGATTTTATTTTTCATGCCAACTCAATATATATTTGTCCAAAGCCATAAAATAATATGCTCTAACTAAACATAAAGAGATTTAAAAATCCTTTTCATTCTAAACATTTCGATTTGTCAAAAGAAATAATTTCCGTTAAATTCGTATTAAATAAAATTTTGAAATTATTTTGACTCTTATTTGGACCATTTAAATGAAAATTATCAACCAACAGTTGCATAAATAACTTGTAGGTATCGTATCGATATCTCTCCATTTCTGGAGGTAATTTACCTACGTTTATTACTTAGGAGCCTGTATTGTTGCAGGGCAAAGGCCTCCCTACCCTATTTTTTGCCATTCCTTCTCCCACAAAAATAATTTTAAAGAATTAATTTAAATTAACATCATTACCTATAAAATTAAATTAAAATACGTATTTACACAAATAAATACAAATACATTTCAAGATCAAATCTTAAACACTCCCAGTCCCATATCTCAGAAATCAGCGACGCGAAGCGCATCTAAGAAAAGCGCTACCTGAAATTACGCCACACAAAGGGATGTACTATCGAAGACACTCCCGCCTGACCACAACTAAGCTAATTTTTGCTTGCACTCGCAACATAGAAACGCTCTATGAAAAGATACCCAATCGGCCGAGCGCACTGACGACGCACGCCAATCGAGAGTTATTTTTATTTTGCGCGCCAAAGTTGACACTTTCCTAATAGGCCCAAACTTTAAGAGGAAGTGGCTCGGCGCCTCCGCATGATTTAAGCGAAAAAAAATTAAACTGGTCAGGCGGAAAAGACCACGATAGTACGTTACCCCAGCAAGAAACAAGTTTAAAAAACTTAAAAACTGTATAAAACCTATATGTACTTACCTATATACAAATCAGTCTCTTGTCATGAGTTTCTACTAGATTAAGTACCTAAATTATTTTAGTAATTGCTGTCATGCTTGTACCTATATAATTTAATATTACGACGTGTTTTGCTTCATTGTTTCGGTAATTAAGTACTCAATAAATACTTGTTTCGTTGGAATACATGGTCACCCTATTTCAGTCCCCATCCGCCATAGTGCATTTTTATAGATTAATCTTGAATCAACGAAAATACTGACACCATTGCATTGAAAACCTATAACACATCAGGGGTTTTACGAGTCTTTTAGGCTTCTTCGTTGTGGAGGAATCGATAATCCCACAATGTTTTGAGGTTATATGTTAAATATTCAATTTACTATTTAAGGGGCCGTCACAAAAAAAAAACAATAAAAGTTCGTTTCAGTGTCGTCACTAAATCTTTATTGATAAACGGTTTCTCTGGGCTTCTTCCTTGTGGAGGAATCGATAATCCCAATGTTTTGAGGTTATATGTTAAATATTCAATTTACTATTTAAAGCGGCCGTCACAAAAAGAAATAAAGCGATAAAAATTCGTTTCAGTCTCGTCACTAAATCTTTATTCATTAACGGTTTCTCTCAGGTGTTCAGTTATGGAGATTACGTTGGCCGAACGTCCTGATGCTCAAGGAACCAAAATTCATTTTACTTTTAACCGGTGGCATTACGAGTAAAATTAAAGCATTGGTTGTTTGTCACCAAATCGTCACTAACTCTTTTTTCAGTAACAGTTTCTCTAAGATCCTCAGTTATGGAGATTCAGGTTGGCCGAACGTTCTGATATCAGGTCGTTCGGCCATAAATAAATGCTTCTAACTTTCGAACTGTTCTGTCACAAATTCTTTGGCTGGCATCTTTATGCGTCACATAATCGTCACTAAAAACTGGAGTATCAGCCAGCTCCCTATCTCGACTGGCCGAACGTTCTGATGTACATAAATTACTGGGTAATTTGAAAGTAACCTCATCCAGCCATTAACCATGCATACAAAAATCCTTGAAAGACAAAAACAATTAGCTCTCAACTCAATACCAAAATGAAATTATCAAGGAAATTACTCCCAGACTGGTGGTGAGAAAATTTAAAAAAATAATAACTGGATGGGGGCGCATTGTGATGGCAAGCGCATTGGAGGATTGTGGTCAAAACAAGAATATGCTGCAGCATATTTTGCCTTAAAATCATTTACTCACCGAGTGCAAAACACATCCATCCTATCAAGAATTGACAATATGATCGCCATAGAATGCATCAACAAATGGGAAGCATACAATTCCCTCATTTGAACGATGTAGCCCGTGACATAATTATAAAAATAAAATCACTATTATGAAAATAGTGTTAGGAGAAAGACAATATGCTTCATATTAATTATTATTATTAAGATCTTAAGAAAATTTTATCGCGGATCAAGAATCCAGAAATATTAACATTGATACAGAATGGGAACTATCCCCCAATGCATTCAGTTGCGATTTGCTCTAGATTCGGTCATTCCGCCAAGCAAAAATTGACTTATTTGCTAGCAAAATTAACATTAACATTCAATTTGCTTTTACTTTAAACTGTGCCAAATCTTTTTTCTATGCTTTTCCCCTTCTCACAAGGTGCTTACAAAAGATAAATAATGTCAAGCCTAAAGGTATCCTAGTTTACCCACTATGGACTTCACAGCAAAATGCCTAGAAATGTCTGAGAAATACAAAGCATAGAAACCTCTTGAGACCTGCTGTTCTATGAAAAGTACATTTGAAATATAGAATTTTGAACCATATTAGCGTTTTTTTAACTAACTAACGTAACTGACGTGAAACAATCGTTGAGGGAGCGCTTCTTCGGTCGCCTGAAGAAGGTATTAAATAGCCTTCTTTCGGGCGGAAACATGGTGCGCGCCTTCAATGGTTGGGTCATGCCGGTTTTAATGTACTCTTTCGGCATACTCAAATGAACTCAGACCGTACACGACGCCCTGGATAGAATAGTTCGTACACTGCTGACCGAAAACCGGATGCATCACCCACGATCATCGCTGATGAGACTGTACATCCCGCGGAAGTGCGGCGGTCGAGGCTTTTTAAATGCGAAGACCCTCCACAACCGCGAGGTGTGCAGTCTGAGAAAATATTTTTTTAAAGTCGAGGTGGGTATGCACCGAGATTTATTTATTTATTTATTTAGAAAAAACATTTCAAGCTGACAGTTTTATACCAAAACGCTTAAAAGCTAACAATAATCATAATTATAATATTACAAATAGCATTTTATAATTATTACAATAATTCATTAACAAAATAAAAATTACATGTCAAGTGGTGTTTACATATCACGAATAAAATAATATAAAAAAGTCATAATGTCTTAAAAAAATATAATAATAATTAAATGCAATGTCATGTATGGTTGGACAGGAAGCCGACCGAATACAATATACAATAATTCAGAAAACAAAATAAAAATTACATGTCAAGTGGTGTTTACATATCACGAATAAAATAATCTAAAGAAGTCATGTCTTAAAAAAAAAAAAAAAAAAAAATGCAATGTCATGTAAGGTTGGGCAGATAATGCCGAAGTCAAAACTAATACACTAGTGTTACTTATACATCTCAGTGGAATTCAATAATATTAGTCCTGACTAAAATGAAATAAAATAAAATTAAATAAGAGAAAATTACAAATCAATTGTTTAAAAATGACAATACATCTTTCCTTATTAGTCCTGACTAAAATGAAATAAAATTAAATTAAATAAGAGAAAATTACAAATCAATTGTTTAAAAATGACAATACATCTTTCCTTAAAGTGCCAATAGCATCCACAAATATGTCGGCATTTGGACTGCTGTCAAGGAATCGATTAATGACGCCAATTGCTCTTGCGGTTGGGCTGTTATTGGCTTGATGGATGCGCCATTCCGGTGGGCATGCAAGAAGTTGGTGCCGCCGCCATCCCATGCCACGCATGTATTGCTGCGGTACATACAGATGGATATGCTCCCTTACCGATGGATTATCTATACTACTGTTAATTAATAAATAGTAGTGTAAAATATGCATTAATTTGCGCCTGAGCTGCAAAGTATCGAGTCCGACCATTCCTGACACAAATAAAGAAGGATACAAAAATGGGTAGTATCCGTAGGTGCGTTTATATATATAACGGCAAAATTTCCTCTGAATTTTTTCAACCATAAGTGCATATAACTTCTCCGTAGGATCGCAGACAATTGCATTATACTCTAATTTACTGCGCACATATGCATTGTAGAGCAGCTTTATAACCTTGACGCTTTTAAATTGGGAGGAAGTTCTGATGATGAAACCCAGTGCTTTATTGGCATCTTTGCACACCTTTTTAATGTGCTCGTGGAAATTAAAGCCACTGTCTAAGGTTAGTCCCAGGTCCCGTATTGTCGAGACACGTTCGAGCGAGTCATCCGCCAACTTATAGGCAAAATGAATTGGCTTGCGAGACCTAGAGAATGTGATGACTTTACACTTTGATACGTTAAGCGGCAGTCTATTCCTCACACTCCACTCTACAACGGCATCAATGTCCCGCTGAAATGCCAAACAGTTGTCCGGTCCAGTGACCGTCAGGAACAGCTTTAAATCATCTGCAAACATAAGGCATTTTGCCGCAGAGAGAACTCCTGGCAGATCATTTACCATGATTAGGAATTGGGGAGGTCCCAACGTACTACCCTGGCTGACACCCGACCGAGTAAAATACTCCGGTGACTGGTAACCATTCAGTTTGACAAACTGCCGCCGATCTCTGAGGTAGTCCGCTAGGAATCGGAGAAGTTGAGGGCCAAATCCGAGAGATGCAAACTTCATCAGGAGAATGTCATTGTCGACTAAGTCGAACGCCTTTCTAAAATCAAAATATGCTGCGTCAACCTGAGTGCCAGCGGTCATTTTCGTCTTCAAGCAGTCAGCAAAACATATATGATTAGTCAAAGTGGAACGTGCAGGACGAAACCCATGCTGGGAATTATCTAGTAAACCACCGACTTGCTTGGAGATGGAATTGTTTATAACCAATTCGAAAACCTTACCGAAGACTGGCAGGACAGCAATAGGTCTGAAGTTCGTGATATCAGTTGATGATCCACTTTTTGGGACTGGCGTGACCCTAGAAACCTTCCATACTGTGGGGTATACCCCGTGCTGTAGTGACAGATTAAATATAAACAAGAGAGGTTCCTCCAATACGGACAGACAGTCCTTCAAAATAAATGAGATGTGGTCGCAGTGGACAAGGGACTCACCCCGCTGACCCTGGCTAAAGAGAGATGGCACAAACCTGGTCACCGGTAGTAAGTACTTACTACCCGTGACCGCAAGGAAGTATAGCAAGGCAAAGAGCTTCACGGGCGCTTCTACCGGGCCTTGGCCTTATAACCAAGAGCTTCGATGACCATCTATCAAAGGTCTCTTTAAGCGGTTGGATCAAGGGCCTGATTCAGAAGGTGATGATTAAAAATGTAAATAAATAAGATATTAACATGAATAAAGGAGATAACAATAGTCCTCCTGGCCATTTTCAGTCACGGTGGCTAATCCCGTTAAGATTGGACACCGATTAGCCTCGGCGCGGGAGATATTGTAGTGCTCAAGTGTGTGCGCTTGCACTCTCTGTTCCTTTACTCGCATAGTCCGATGGGACGGCAATCCGACACGACCGGAAGGAGTGCAAAAAGTGCAAATATGTGTTTACACAGCATCTGTACCTCAGATAATACAAGTAGGTCAGCCTTATCAGCCCTAATTAGTTCTAACATTGGGAATGATGATAGTGCTAAGACTTCTTAAATGTGTATACAGACTCAGACTAGCACTATGCCGGTACTCACATTCATGGAACCCCTCAATTATATATATATATCCATGCTAGACAATACAGAAACCGGTCTAAAAAAACTGTCAAATAAATTAGTTATCCTCCTAGCTCTAGCGTCAGCTCAGAGGATCTATTTAACCTCTTAACTTCCAGGCTAGACAATACAGAACTCACTCTACAAAAACTGTCATTGTAATACTTTAACTGATCGTATTAAGACTTCTGTTGTAAGTAAGACCCCACCTAAATTCTACTTGACCTTCTTCACACAAAATCCAAAAATCTGTCCAGCTAAAACGGTGGCGACGAGGGAACTACAACGCGTGCAAAATGGCGGCAAGTTTTTTGTAGGTATCATAAATACCTTTGACCATTTGTCACAAGATTGGGAGTCATTCAAACATCGTCTCTAGCCATGGTACATCGCCAACGACCTTGTGGTTTCTGACAAGGCGGATGTGAAACGATAAGTGATATTGCTTACGATACTTGGCCAAGGAAATTAGAAGACAATGAGTTCCAGAACATTTTGAACGGACAAACATTTTATAACAAAGCGTCAGGGATTCGCCGTTTAAAATTTTACGCGGCGTCTCAGAGGGCAGGCGAAGGTCACGCACAATGGACTGCCCGATTAAGAGGGCTAGCGGCACTCGGGAACTTGGAGGAGTCGTTGTTAGACCGGTTCGTCATGGGTATGATGACAGGACCCGAGCGCGACAAGCTGTTTACGAAGAATGTCAACGAGTTGACGTTGGCGAACGCGAGTAAAGAAAAGGGTCTTTTCCCAATCTAATCTAAATCCAATACCTCCAAAGTCAAGCAGCTTAGCACAACTTCAGTCGTTAAAAAAAAAAGTGGTTTATTATAAATTGTTCACAGGTTGTGTAGGTAATGAATCTGATCGTTTTAGCTGATGTAGGTAGTACGGCAAAAATACGTCGAAAAATATCAATCTTTCCGGCCCACAATCCGACAGGTTTTCATACAATAATGGCGGAAAATGTACTCGGCAACCTATTAGAATCAACAATCAGAAGATGTTGGAGATATGAAGATGGAGATATAGAATCAACCCAGCCAAGTGCGGTTGAACTGATTGATTTCACGGATTCCTGCAACCTTTACCAGTGCCCTGTTTATCAAAACTCACAAGTCTACACGTTCACAAGTCTACACACTCACAAGTCTACACACTCACAAGTCTACACACTCACAAGTCTACACGTTCACAAGTCTACACGTTCACAAGTCTACACGTTCACAAGTCTACACGTTCACAAGTCTACACGTTCACAAGTCTACACGTTCACAAGTCTACACGTTCACAAGTCTACACGTTCACAAGTCTACACGTTCACAAGTCTACACGTTCACAAGTCTACACGTTCACAAGTCTACACGTTCACAAGTCTACACGTTCACAAGTCTACACGTTCACAAGTCTACACGTTCACAAGTCTACACGTTCACAAGTCTACACGTTCACAAGTCTACACGTTCACAAGTCTACACGTTCACAAGTCTACACGTTCACAAGTCTACACGTTCACAAGTCTACACGTTCACAAGTCTACACGTTCACAAGTCTACACGTTCACAAGTCTACACGTTCACAAGTCTACACGTTCACAAGTCTACACGTTCACAAGTCTACACGTTAACAAGTTACACTTTACAAGGAAGTTTTTAAGTTTAGTCCGTGTGAATTACGTTTATCAAAAAAAATCTACAGGGCTTGTAAAATTGAACACTTGTAGGTTCTAATTGTAAGTCTAAAATCAAAAATGTATGCCGCATTTTTTTCCCGCCCTACTTAAACGCATGTCTGAATGGTACATTGTCTGTGCCTAATATTGATGGGACATTAAAAAAAAGTAGGAGCGACAAAGTATTACCTACCTCCCGCCTTTTATTTATATTTTGGAATTCGCGGAAAGGTTTTGCGATTTTTTTCAAAAAATTCTATAAATAACAATAAAATTACGGTTTTATGGCCTCTCCACATTCCCGCGCGAATCACGCGCGAAGCCGCGAATCCCACGCGATCCATGAGTGTGGATCCGATTTGCATATATTTCGATAGTCGGTTTTTTGTCCCGCGTCAAAGGACCCGCGAGCCGCGAGCCGCGAACTTGGTGCGAAAACGATTAGGTTCCACATTCGCATGCGACTCAGTCGTGTCGAGTCAAGTACGGCGAGCGGTCGTATGTAATTTGTGTAGTAAAATAACACAGAATATTACGTAAAGTTAGTGAATTACGCACGTGAGCTTTTAAAATGGCCATAAGTTGGTCTAACCATTTAGAATTAGAATTTTTAGAATGCTTCCAAGCCGAACCAGTGTTGTGGAATGCTAATCTAAAAGACCATAAAAATAAAATGAATAATCATGATGCCTGGATGAGAATAAGCTGCCTAATGGAACAGCCGGTGGATGAACTAAATCATTGATGTCTAGTTATAGAAGCTACAGGACTAAGGTCAATAAATCCATTACATCGGGATCAGATGTTGAAGTCGTTGTCGATCCGCGCCGCAATTCACGCCGTGACGACAGCGACAGGCATCCTGTCGCTAACTAAACAATAGCTAGCTGGCTTAGCTTAGCTTTGCTTTGGCTTGGCTTAGCTTAGCTTAGCTTTGCTTTGGCTTGGCTTAGCTTAGCTTTGCTTTGGCTTGGCTTAGCTTAGCTTTGCTTTGGCTTGGCTTAGCTTGTATTTTCTAGCAAATAAACATTTTTGATTTTTAATTTTTTAATTTAAAAAAAGAATGGAAGAATATTTTATTTATTTATTTAGTACTTGGAGGACTTACAGCTAATAAAAACAGAAAGATAAGCAAACAATAGTCACCAGAAAGAACCACCTTAGTCACCAATTTTAATTACATGTCAGTGGCTTGGTCTGGTTCCTGCTGGAAGATTACACCCATGTCCTAGATACATTTTTTTTCGCCTAAACACTTTTACCTCCGAACTCCCCACACTCACAGAGCCAATCACTATACTCACCCCCAAAAATCAAGTTCTACATTTAAACAATGAAATTTGCTCTGTGAATGTCGAAGCTTCGGACTTCGCTTGTTTATTATTTATTCCTTTCTTTTCCTTTTTTTTTTTTTCTTTTCCTTTTTTTATACACTCTGACATTTAATGTTTTGAAATGTATTTTATTATTTTTTATACACTCTGACATGTAATGTTTTGACATGTATTTTATTATTTTTTACTTATTATTTTTTTATTATTTTATTTGACATTTACTGATTTGACATGAATACTTATTTTGTTAAGTATTTTACTTTTTTTTTTATCATCATTGTGCCTTTTAATGATTTTTGTGATTTTTATTTACATTCTTTTTGAATAGAACTTGTTATGAATTTTATATGATTATTGTGAATGTGGGGACCATGTGGGTTACATTTATATTTTTTGTTTATTTTTTCCCACAACTGTCTGACAGTTTGAGTACTCTAAGCGACCTACCCAAATGTCCTTTCTTTGGTATTGTTCGTCGTTTCGTTGAGCTCCTTGAGTTATAAGTCGAGCTACACGTTAACTGACAAATGCTTGCACTGACTGGACAGGTCCACTCAAAACTGTATGGTTCTTTCTTCAAAAGACCATATCAGACACCATAGCATAGCATAGTCCTCATGTGAATTGAGTAAGATTGTCTGGACTTTAAAAGAGACTATGACCTCTGAGTTTGTTTCGGCTGTTTCTTCTCAGAGTAGTCAGGTACGAAACACCGGCCCCATCTAGTTTTAAAAAATGACGTGTAAAAGTGTTTGTAAAAACCTACTTGCAAAATAAACATCATTTATCAAACAACAGTTTCTTATACTTACTGTCACGAAATCAAAATAGTACTTATCTACAAATCATTAATCCAGTTATTAGTCCAGTCAAATTAGCTCAAAAAATAGGGGTAAGGTTACAATAATTCGCATAGAGCTAAAAATTGGTACGAATGTTGGGAACATTATTACAAATGAAATGTCAAAAGTCCCCATCAATCCGACCTTTGCAAAAATAAATATTCAAGGTCAAAGGTCGTGCAAATGGGTTTTCTGCATTTTTCAGCCGAACAGTAAGTTTTATCATAAAAATATGTTCAACAAAATTGTAAATCGTGCAATTATCTATATAAACTGGTTTTATGCTTTTTCCTGAGAATTACCATTTCTGAGATATAGCTGTTCAAAAAGATGAACAAGTCGTGTTCTTCAGAAAAATCAAATGTTTCCACGGCACCGCTGAAGTGGTGTACCTGGCGGGTTTTTTTTAACGTGGTGAGCCTATTCCACGATCTATTGAGGTAATGTTTAATAACAATAATGTATTGAATTAAAAATTGAACTATTGGGAATCGCGGTGAAAATTATGAATAAAGAGATCAGCTCTTTTTTTCTTTTTTTCCCGCGGCTTAGCCCGCGTGGACGTCGATAATTGTCCCACGGGATCATACTACGGGGATAAAATATCTTATGTGTGAATCCAGTCATAAGCTATCTGTATGCTAAATTTGTCCAAATCCGTTTAGTAGTTTTTGCGTGAAAGAGTAACAACATAGACAGTTACACACATACAAACTTTCGCCTTTATACTATCAGTGTGAAGTTTGATTGTAGAAAATGATTCGTCTGATTGAAAAATAATTATTTAGTGGTACTAAAAACGAGTGCAATCAGCTTGTATTCCCATAACCTCTGCTTCTACTTGGAAATTAATTGACAATGCGTTGAACCCAATACAGACAATACTTCAAAACGCACGATTAAGAAGTTTTTCCGGTGCGAGTGGCACCAGAAAAACTCCGTAATACAATTTTTTGGAATTTCATTAAGGGGTGTCATGCTAAATGCAGCTGCAACAAAGTTGGGTTGTCTAGTTTATTAGCATGTGCCGGTTGTTAGGAACAGTCTTGCTCCAATGTTGAATCGCCTTTAGAAAAGTGTTCTTACGATAAGTATCAGGGAGGAGATATCTCATGTATCGGTCATAGAACAATTTACTTGTACTCAGCAGGAAGAAGATGAAGAAAAGAAGACATTGCATTTGAAGTTTCATTAGATAATTTTATCAATCAGACGAATAATTTTCTCTAGTTAGGTGCTCATAGTTTACACCGCTTTCATCTTTTCCAATTGTACCATTTTTTATTTGATACAATATCTTTATGGTTCCGTTTCCAAAAGGTATCCAACGGGACCCCTAAGCCTCTGCTGTCCATCCGTCCGCTGTCTGTCAGCGGGGTGTATCTCATGATCGTGCTGTAACAACTATGCTGGAGTCGGCTTCCGGATGTAGCTGAATACCAGTATTTTACATGGAGCGACTGCCTATCTGACTTCCACAGCCCAGTTAGTACTGGGTAATACGATACCCCTTGTTAAGACTGGTTGTCTTAACAAGGGCTTGACTGTTTGTTTTTGGGCCATTGACTTCCTGTAACCACTGTTAAAGATCTACAAATGACAGCCGGGATTGGTCCCGGCTGTCATTTGCAGTTGGCTGCTTAACGTGCTTTCCGAGGCGCGTAGGAAACTCAATATGTGATGGGTGGTCACACCCATCCACAGATAAACCTAGGCAAGCACGGCTTAACCTTAAATACCCGACCCGAGCGGCTGTTATTATTTAGCCACGAGCTCCTCGTCATATAACAACAATAAATAAATTAAAAATTAAAGGCTAAATACTAAAAACGGAATAAAATTAATATTTAAGGGGGGCTCCCATACAACAAACGTGATTTTTTTATAATAATTGGTAAGGAACCCTTCATGCGCGAGTCCGATTCCAACTTGGCCGGTTTTTTAACGAAACAGGGCCACAAAATAGATCGTGGAATACGTTAAACGTGGTTAACGTTTTTAAAAAACCGGCCAAGTGCGAGTCGGACTCGCGCACGAAGGGTTCCGTACCAATTATTATAAAAAAATCACGTTTGTTGTATGGGAGCCCGCCTTAAATATTAATTTTATTCCGTTTTTAGTATTTGTTGTTATAGGGGCAACAGAAATACATCATCTGTGAAAATTTCAACTTTCTAGCTGTCACGGTTCATGAGATACAGCCTGGTGACAGACAGACGGACAGACGGACAGACGGACAGACGGACAGACGGACAGACGGACAGACAGCGAAGTCTTAGTAATAGGGTTCCGTTTTTACCCTTTGGGTACGGAACCCTAAAAAACACGCGAGGTATACCTACTTCACCGGTGGCGTGGAAACGTCAAAAACACAACTTTTTCATAGTTTTGAACAGCTGTATCTCAGAAATGGTGATTCTTCGGAAAAAGTAATAAATCATTTTTTATAGATATAGATTGCACGATCTACAATTTTGTCGAACATATTTTTATGATAAAACTTACCGTTTGGCTGAAAAATGCAAAAAAAACCCATTTACACGACCATTGACCTTATTTTTTTTTTTGCAAAGGTCGGATCGACGGGGACATTTCATTTGTATTTGTAATGATGTCCCCAACATTCGTACCAAATTTTAGCTCTATGCGAATTATTGTAACCTTGCATGTCTTATTTGACTGGGCTATATACGCTCACTCACATCAGACACACAGCAAACTCCTTCCCAAACACACTGGTCAACGCGACCAATTCCTTCTCTCTGGCACAAAAGCGGCAACAAGCTTCCCTAAACCATATTTCAGTATTTTTACAATGTTTTTAGATAATGGATAAAGTTGATCTATCAGACGAAATCGACGAAACGCTTACGTTAGCTTGCCGCATCATTGATAGCCCAGAGTTGTGCCGAGATATATTAGCGGAGCACGATTTTAAAGTACTAACTTGCAATATTAGAAGCTTACAGAAGAACTTTCCTGAACTTGTAACGGTACTCCATCGCCTCGACTGCCAATTCGATGTAATAATGCTATCAGAGTGCTGGCTTAACGACATCTCTATAGTCAATCAGTTACCAGGATACAACTGCTTTCACACTCAGAAAGTTAGTGGTGGAGTAACTGTATACGTGAGAGATACTTGGCCAGTTACAGTTAGCGAGCCGGATTTTGATGACGCCAATTGTCTTGCTGTCAAAATTAACACAAATATGACACTTCTGGGAATCTACCGCTCACCTTCATTTAATAATACAGATAGATTTCTGAACTCATTAGAAAACTCGTTAACCGGTCTGAATAGTCCATGTGTGATTGTTACAGGCGACATGAATATAAACCTCCTTGATAATAACCCCAATGCCACTTGTATCGCTTATCAGTGTCTCCTATCGGAATACGGATTCCTCCCTACAATCACTAAACCAACTAGAAGCGAAGCTTGCTTAGATCACGCGTTTATTAGAAGTAAAGGCTCAACTCAAGGAGTAGTCTGTAAATCCTCGATAACGGACCATGATCTTGTTATTTTAGGCACAAACCTGCTAAAAGTTAGTAACCCACCACGCAACAGATTTAAAATAAAAATAGATTACGCTAAGATCGCCGAAGAGATTAGTAAACGCGACTGGACCGAAGTTACGTCTAAAACCGAAGTAAATGATGCGATGCTTCTGTTCAACAAAATATTAACAGAGACCATAAACAAACACACAGAAAAAATCAAAACTACCCGCTCTAAGTTTAACTTGAAGCCGTGGGTCACTCCCGGCTTGATTCGGTGCATGCGTCATCGAGACTCGGTGCATGCGTCATCGAGACACGCTGCATGCTCAAGTGAAGGCGCAACCATCAAACCTACAGTTAAAAGCCGTTTATACTCGATATAGAAACCACTGTAACGACATCCTTCATAAACGCAGGGTAGAGTTTGAGGGTAAAGAGTTAGAGAATCACAGTAGCCCACCCAAAAAACTCTGGCGAGTCATAAAAGACATTTGTGAATTCCCTAAAAAATCAACGACAATCAAGAACTCCTAAAGTCTGCAGAAAATGGCAACTCATCCATTAACTTCTGCAACAGTCATTTTGTTTCGGTAGGCAAGAGCTTGGCACTCAACATCTTAAACAAACTGCAGACTACAGAAAACAAACTCTGCAATGATGCCACTCTTGCAGACCGATCCAGGGACTCTCTGTTCTTTCATCCAACAGACAACTATGAAGTTGGCAGTCTCATTACCGATATGAAAGACAGCGCGCCTGGATCTGACGGGATCCGTCCACTACTTCTCAAGCACATCAAACCATTTAAACTGAACCCCCTAACACATATCTGTAATTTGAGCATGTCAACGGGTAAATTTCCTGACTGCTGGAAGGTCGCCGCTGTTACGCCGATTCACAAGAAGGGCGAAAAAGAACAAAACAACAAAACAACAACAAAAGAACTGTCCTGACAACTGTACCTATCTCTCTACTATGTGTACTCTCAAAGATCTTAGAGAAGCTCGTTAACAACCGTGTCATTAGCTTTCTCGAAAAGCACGGCCTTTTATCCGGACGCCAGTACGGCTTTAGACGCGGGAAATCCACAGAGCAAGCCGTAGGGCTTTTAACTGATATTGTCTCTTCAAAGGTTGATGGGGGAAAACGGGCAATTGGTGTCTTTTTGACACAGTTGTCCATTCAAATACTATTAAAAAAGCTAGATCGCCTTGGCGTTAGAGGCATCGCTTGGGACTGGTTTAGAAGTTATTTAATGGATAGACAGCAGTATGTTGTGATCGCGGACAATGTCAGTGATAGCCTTCCAGTCACGTTTGGTGCCAGAGGGAAGTGTTCTTGTGCCGACATTGTTCACCATCTACATGGATGACATATTGAGGTTAATTATCCCACGGTCAGCAGGGGTATTCTAAACTATTCGATAAGTTTCCGTGTCGGTAAGGAACCGTATTCGACTATCTCATTTCTAAGCCGAAGAACTGTCAAAACGCTATTCACAGATCCGAACGGATGCGTTTTTTTCTATCCGATAGACCGTTGTGTTTATGGGGAACGCTACAAAATGGTAGTAAATAGATGATCGTGGTAGAATATTTAAAGTAGTAAATAAAATTGGTTTATTTGAATATTTCGTTCCGTTTAAATAGGGAATATACAGCTAATAACTTAATAGACACCAAACGATAAAAAATGATTTTATTATTAAACAAAATAAATTTTATTTCGAATGAACCTGCTTTGTAAACAGCCGTCTGTCAAACTGGCAAAGCGCGGAAAAAGTGTTTGGAATTTGAAGTGATAACTTCTTGGGAGGGAAAACCGTACTGTAGTTTTAACGTTTCACAACTTTATAACTAAAGAAAAAATGGCTGTAAGTATTTGATAACAGTATCACAAAATTCTTGCTATTTGCTCATTGTCAAGCAATAACACGTGAAAATGCATAATTTCAGAAAAGAGTGTCTGTCGAGCAGCGGCAAAAAATGTTTGCTTTCATGCAAGGCCATGACGACTTTGCTCGGGGCCGTATCTCAGGCCCTGACGCAGCCCGCTCGAAGCATCTTCTGCTAGTTGAACTAGCAGAAGAATTAAATGCGATGGGGTCTGGGGCTACAAAGACCCCAGAAAAATGGTTTAAAGTAGGTATCTTATTGTTAATCGGTACTAATTTGTTTTGGAAATGAAAATTGTTTACCATCATATAACATTGCAATGCCTACCTCTTGAAGGTTGGGTAATCTTACTTATGTACTTATATTTCAGAGTTGGCATGACTGGAAATGTGACGTAAAGGCAAAAGCACTCCGCTTAAAAAAATATAGGGCTGGGACTGGTGGGGGTCCTAGCCCGTGTCCATTGTCCCCTTTGGAGGAAAATCTCATCCAATTTTTTGGAGTGGAGATGGTGGAGGGTTTGCCAGGAGTGGCAGATCCTATGGAGGTGAGCACACATTTTGATTTTCAAAGCACTGCCTCTTTATTAACATTTAAAAACAAACACTAATGTTAATGTTTATTAAATTTATTAGGTGACTTAAGATATCCCCACCATGCCAGAAGTGGTGGTGGAGATGCTGGACAGTGAAGAGCCCACTGTACCTTCACCCCAGCCAACAAGGCGCTGTGCCATAGACCCTCTACATGGTATACTTGAGCGGCAGGCAGCAGCCATTGAACACATGGCAGCTGGAATGCACAACATTGCAGCTGCCCTGCAACAAATTGCTGCTGCGTTGCAGCCTGAGGTGCTCCTGCCCCTTGATTAATATTCTAAGGTATTTGGAATAAAATACATACTACAATATTTTTAAAATAATCTATCTATTAAATTAGCCCTAGTTTGTAGCCTTCTGCTGTAGAAGGCATCTTCCGCTCCTGGGCTTGTGCATATCTCAATTGGATGAGGGTCCTCCATGTCCATGTCTTCCGGTTCTGCAATGCGGGCCCGTATGCACATGTTGTGCAGAACTGCACATGCGTTCGTAATGCATCCTACTTTCGTTGGTGTATATTCCAGCACGCGATATTTGTGCAAGCATCTAAAGCGCGCCTTTAACACACCAAAACATCTCTCGATGCAGTTTCGAGATCGAATGTGCAGTTCTGTGTACCGTGCTTCCGGACTATCCACCTCTGCATTAAGAACTGGCGTGAGGAGCCATGGTTCCAATGGATATCCAGAATCACCTGAAATTTGAAATATTTTATTTTAGGTATCTGAACTTTTTACAGTTAAATTACAGCTAAATTATTGTTTCAGTTAACTGACCAAGAAGCCAGCAAGATGAGTTCTGCAGCTGCATCATCTTGTCTCGTAATATACTGCTCCGCCAAACAAAGGCGTCGTGTGTACTGCCAGGGTATTTGGCACAAATGGAGAGGATTAACAGTTCACTATCACAAACCTAGAAATCATACTCAAATTAATTATATGTGAGAACAGTGAATATATTATTATTTATTCACTGGTATTATTACAAGGACTGAAAGGTAAATTAATTGAGTTCATAGATAGGTACATGGTGCTCAAACATTCATAAAATATTGCAAACATAGGTTATGAATAGTTATTAATATAATACTATTATATTAGACTTAAAAAAAATAGACTACTAGGATTTATTTACCATTTGCACATTGAGTGAATGTAACCTTTTCTATTTATATACAGTTCCTCATGAACACTGGGTTTTTTCAGCAGAATATGTGTCCCATCCACATATCCTACAACCCCAGGGGAACCCAAAGCTTCTGTAGTTTCTGAAAAAAAACATTTAACTTGATTTTGGGCACAATATTTATAATTTTTGTCTCTATTATAAAAAAAACATGTGATTGGTGTAATAATTATTATAAGAATAACTTTATTATTGCTTTAACTTGAAAATCGATTATATGTTAGTGTTAGTTTTCAGGATCTCAATAATATTAGTTTCAGTTTTCAGGATAACATTATCTTTTGAAACAGGAAGTTCCTATTTTACTGTTGATTTTGTTAATTAAAATAATTGGAACCTAACCTACTAGGTTAAATTTTGTTATTACTTTAATTTTATAATAATTGTTTAACTGTAGATAAGAGAGGTATGAAAGCCTCTTCGTTTGCCAAAAATAATATGATAATGGATAATATGTTACATGTAAATAAAAATGACTTTTTACTTTTGTATAATTTGTTGCCTTTTATTTACTTCACAAGGGAATTGAATCCACTTGCAAAGTACTTGAGGCATGTTAAGTGCTATAGTGGTCTCCGCAATAGCCCTAGAAATCGATGGCTGGCTTAAACTAATGCAGGCATCCCTCCTGTCTGGTTTTTGGTAGCTTCCTTGGCCATAGAAGTGTAGGGCCGCTAACACCTAAAACAAGAGTGTAAGAAAGCATATTAGATGAATAAAACTGAAATGCAATGCATCTGGGGGCACGGCAATAGCTTCACACAGTCGAGCAAACAAAGGGCACAGCCGTACCATTATTTCTGAAAGTCACTCGAGGTTTCTGACATGCCTGTAAATTTCTGTGAAAACAACTAAAAGCCTGGATTTTCATCAACTAGCTGTACCTTAAATTACCTTCTATTTCAACCTTTAGCACAGAATAGATAATAGTACTAGCGTACAGAAGTCCAAACAGAAACTCCTTTGATCTTGAAGGAAGCCGACATTATAAATACCTAAACTGGGCCTGCTCGACCTAAATTGTGCCTTGACGCCACGCGTTAACGTATATTATTCGGCGTCTAGGGTCTCAAGTACTCAAAATAAAATACTACCAACATTTTTGTATTTTAATGTATTATTATTTAAATGTTAATTAGTACTTTTATAATTACAATTGTTTTACTTTATTATAATCTCTCATATATATCTTGCCTTCTCTAAAATTACGATTACTTATTATATTTAATAGCAGCATAAATGCCGAATCTAAAAAATAGGTAACTTTAAAATAAACTCTGATGGGAAGCATGGACATGGAGCAGTGAAATTTATATAAAAAAGACATTTTTTTTTCTACATTTAATATCAGCAACAGTTTATCCGGCTTGTCATTTTCACTAGTAATGATTAATGATCAATAAATTAGTCAGTTAACAAACACGAAGTACGAGTAGGTAGGTACGCAACGCAAGGTCAAAATAGCGCGAAAAATTATCGCGGCATACGTACGCAATTACGTACGGCTGGAGCGCGACAGCCCTAGAGAGCTTGCATATTCAATATGCGCGAAGCGGTAGGTAATTATCTCATGCCTACACACGGAGTGCAATAGCTCTGCCTTTAGTTTAGCTTACTCACTGATCGTCAAAATTCTATAGTAGGGACACACAAACTTCAAGTTTTGTATTCAAAAGAAAGGAAAAATAGTACAGATAAAAAAATAAAGATTACAATACAGTCACTAAATGTTGGCAGGTAACTTTATTAGAAACTTGAGTGTGCATGGGATCTCATAGGACATTTTACACCATGAAAGGTTTGTGTAACAGGACTTATACTTTTGTAAAAAAAACCTGTTTCATTTTGTGTCCGAGTTGAAGGCAATCTTCTCTTCGGCCAATAGAATAGAAAGTGGATTCAGTCGTGTTGTTCGCGGCGCCTATAGTAGTGATGACAGTATAGTCCTTTTACTTACTTTAATTTCTATGGGGATTGCGGCAGATGAGTGCGTGGCAGGGAAATAGGGCTTTATTTCATCAATGAGGCTAAGGGCCATGTCGGGTGTTAATCTATAAACCGACTGAAACCGCGGGTCGGCAAAAGGATTTGATAAATTCTTTATGGCTCTATGAAGAGACAAAGTCTCCTGCCTCTGTTGTCCTGCGGCACGCCGACGGTCTCTGGCTCGCACAATCAAATGCTCCATCTACCAAGATACCAAATAATGTTATAATCTAGAACGAATATCACATTTCTCTAAACACTTTTAATTTATGTTAATGCGGATACATCAATGAAATACGGTCAATACCAAATTAAAACTTCATTTACTTACTTCAGGCAGTGTTTAAAAAGTTTACAGTATTGGTATTTCACTGAAATAAGCTGGAAATTCTTCGTTTATTTTTGTTCGGTAGGATTCCCGCCAACAAACAGCTGTTGGAAAGATTCGAGTCTTCTTACCGAATTTCAACTGTCAAAATCATTCGGTTTCGGATTTGTGAATTGCGTTTGGAGGACATCTTCGATATCTTAGTCGTTCGATTCGGTACGGAATCGAGTCGAATGGTTCTGAATAAGGCTGCAGATATGATTTGTTACGCAGATGACACAGCAATCATATTTCACGGTGACACATGGGAGGGCACCACAGACGCCGCAGAAAATGGCATGCGTATTATATCTGACTGGCTCGACAGAAATCTCTTAACCCTAAACGTCGAAAAGACTAATTTTATAACGTTTTCCATCAGTCGTTCCTGCTGTCCGGAGATCGATCATATCAAAATTCATAATACAACAGTGCAACAAATTGCTGCTGTAACGATATAGGCAGAGCCAAATCAACTAAATATTTAGGTGTCACAATAAATCAGAATTTGTCTTTTAAGGACCATATCTCGTCACTCTCTAAAAAAATCCGTAAGTTCATTTATATATTTAAATCTCTACGTGCCAGTGCCCCGAAAGTCATATGCAGAAAAGTTTACCTAGCACTTTGTCAATCGCTGTTGCAGTACTGTGTAGGAGTCTGGGGTAGCGCGGCCAAGTCCTATATGCTTGAACTCGAACGAGCTCAACGGGCTGTTCTTAAAGTTTTCCTTGGAAAACCGCGTCGCTACCCAACAGACGAACTATACAAAGAAGCAGGCGTCTTGCGTGTCCGACAGCTTTATATCCAAAAGTCCCTTCTTAAACTGATAGCTGCGTCAGGGAATCAATTCACATACATCCAAAGAGGAAGGATAGGAGCTGACAGACTAAGAGTTAGAACGGTTTTTGCTACGCGCTTTTCACTCTTTCTCCTTATTCGAGTCTTTAACACAGTCAATAAATCCACACTAAAAATCCCTGGTAATATACTTGAAGCCAAGATTATTATAAAGACATGGCTTCAGGACCTGACCTACGATGAGACAGAAAATCTCTTGTGCCCCTTGAAATAACTAGCACTCAAACGGCACTCACATAGTCAAGACCTTTCCCTGCCCCTGTCTTAAACTAGCGAACACACACACTCTCTCACACACACACACACATACACGCGCACACATACCTACCATCATGTTTGCAATATGATTGATTTGAATTTGTGATTTTGATGATTTTAGTTTGAATTATTGAATGAATTTATGATTTTAATGTTTTTTGTTTTTTTTTATGATTTTAATTTAAATTATTAATGGTGATTGATTCGAATTATGATTTGAATTTCAATTATAAGTATATTTAATAATAAAAACAATTAATAATAAAATAATTTCAATTTTATGTATGTTCATCTTCTTGTTTATTCTAAGTTATATTCATTTATTGATTTAGATAGATTGATATTATTATTATAATGTGAATATATATATACCTATATTTATATATATATTTTTAATTTTCAAAATTAACTGTTACTTGTGTCTTGTTGTGCTGTGTCACGCTGGTTGTGCTGTGTCACGCTGGTTGTGCTGTGTCACGCTGGCTGTGCTGTGTCACGCTGAAGAGTCAGTTACTCGATCTGCCTTTACTGTCTGTATTGGGCCACCAAGATACAGGCTGTGCCTAGTTTGGGGCCCACGGTTTTTCTTTGTAGCTTTGAACTCCTTTATGCGCATTGTTTTTGTTTTCTTGTTTGTATAATTTGTAACTTGTGTGTGTCAATAAATTGATTTATTATTTATTATTATTATTATTTTACTTTTGAAAATGTATTGCGGTACTAAGCACGCCACTTGTAAGACGGAATGGAGAGTCGCCGAACACTCTCAGGATTTGCTATGATTTTCTACAAATTGTAACTTAACAAGGGATACTTGATGAACAAAATGACGACTACAAGTGTAAAAATATACTTGTGAAATAAATAATGACCCCCTGTAACTTGTAATTTACACGTGTAGTTTTGATAAACACATATTTGTAATAATTATTTTTTTACAGGAAAATTGCTTGTAATACAAGGCTTGTAAGCTTTGAAAAACAGGGCACAGGTCATCGGTCCGCCTAGTGGGAGTTCTTAAAACACAACGTCTTCCGGTTCGCGGTCGCATCTTATTTCATGTACCTACCTACCTGCAGTCTATGTAAATAAATTTTACTTCACACCAATAAATTATCTTTAAAAAAAATGATTTTATTGAATATAATTAATCACAAGTGCCTCAAATAATAATGTGGAACTAGTGGTAAATATTCGTACTTTGCATTTGACTTTTTGTCCGTTCAGTCCTATAGAATTTTGTCTGAAATTAGTAGTACGAAAATAACTTTTTGTCCGTTTAGTTCAATTAAAATTCATACAGCAGATAGTAGTAGGTACTAAATGGACTTTTCACACCACCTGCTCGAAAATGTCAAATTATATGTCAAGCAACCTTAACCTAAAGTGAGTCATTAGTAGCCGGGGGCACAGCCGATCAATAATGTTGTACTGGATTTCATTATGACCCGCTGGTCAAGACCCGCTCGCTGGTCAATAATGTGATTTGAATTTGAAATCTCACATGCTCAGCTAAATTCGCAGTATAGTACTAACAAACTTTGGTGCCAGAAAGAGGAAAGCTATTCTCGATACCCTTACTACGCGTGGATGATATTCTCGATTTCCTACAAAATCATAACGACTGCTTCTTCATATCGTTGCCATGTTTTCGAAGACATAATATTGTAAGAATAATTAGATAACTACGAACCATTTTTTAAAAGGAATGGAATAACATTAAAACTGGCATTAATAATAACAAATACCGTACCGCGCCGTATACGGTAATAGTAATTGGCTGTAAAATTAGTTAATTTATTTTAAGTAAACTGCGCTAAGATTGCTGTGGATTTTGTGAATAAATAAATAAATAATAAAACCTGTCTATACTACAGTCGATTTATCACATTTTATCAAAAATACTCTATTTTCACGAGCGTCTCCAATGACGTTCTAAATTCAAAATGCATACAGCCAATCATCCAAAACCATTCTACCAGCCCTGTATAAAGCTTAGTTTACACAAACGCCACTTCCATGAGAGTGATATTAATAGACACACACGACAAAACCGTAGATGAGACTTTTTTTTTTGAAAATCAAATTTATCGTGTGTTGGCTACTTATTGGTAGACGCAATAAAGGCGTGAACTTTTGGCATTTAAACTAAATTTATCAACAAATATGTTATTCTTACTGTTTGTTTATTTAATAAATACTTTTTTTTTCGTACTATGGCTGTTATGTTCTCACAGTAGGTGTAAAAAGTAGAGTATCCTCCTCTGGGCTAAAGGTGTCTTTGCCTTGGGCTAGCTTGAATCCCTCGCTGCATTCAGGATTCTAGTATTAACTCCCTCGCTTCGCTCCTGAGTTAAACTCTTAACTCCCTCGCTGCGCTCGGGAATTAAATCCCGAATCCTTCATTGCGCTCGAGATTCAATATGACGCCCGTGACATAAGACACAACTTTAGCCCCTCGGTGCATAATCTACTATTTTTCTCCGTTAAGTCTTCCTACTAGTAGAACAGAACGGTAGAAGTTTCCAAATATGCATGTCTTATCTAATACGACGGTTTCAAAACCAAACAAGAATATACGTAACACTGAATTTCGAAAACTTTTCTAATTTCAATATAAATTTTACAAAAATGTGATAAATATACAAGTAAATTACTATTTATTATTTCGCAGTCAATGGGAAAAAGTAGAGTACCTCCACAATTCGCCAAAATTCAACGGACAGACATGACTTAATAGCCAGAGTATTCAAAATAAAAGTTCAAAAGTTAGTTGCTCTATTCACGAAAGGTAAAATATTTGGTGACATGAAATGCTTCATGCACTCGATCGAGTGGCAAAAAAGAGTTTCCCTCACGTGCACTTAATGCTGTGGGCATTGTATTATTAGATTCTAATATATTCCACCAGATATTTTTATTTCTCAGACATTTCTAGGCATTTGCTAATGAGGCTGTGAAGTCCATAGTGGGTAAACTAGGATACCTTTAGGCTTGACATTCATTATCTTTTGTAAGCACCTTGTGAGAAGGGCAAAAGGGGGAAAAGCATAGAAGAAAGATTTGGCACAGTTTAAAGTGAAAGCAAATTGAATGCGTATGGATCATTCTTCGATGAGACATATTTTTCACATTTATGGTTAATTTTGCTAGCAAATAATAATCTTTGATTGGTCGAATCTAGAGCAAATCAAACTGAATGCATTAGGGGATAGTTCCCATTCTGTGTCAATGTTAAAATTTCTGGATTCTTGATCCGCGATAATACAAATATTGAATGTTATTTATTTATTTTAGGGCAAAAGGTGATAAAAGTCAGTGGGCAGCGAGCACAATTTTTTCAAAGTTACAAATTTGGATCCACGTCACCCTAACTGATCTATACACCATATCAAAAAATGCATTTTAATGTTATTTCTACTGGGCTATCATCGATCCTGAACCATTTGAATAAAGATTTTAAAACTTCTTCTCTTGCTCAGGAGCAGGTACAGATCTTGTGCAAATCGATTTAACCAGCAACGAAATGATGCCGTCAGAAGACGTACTCGTTGCAATGTGATTTTGATTCCGACGACTCTGTGCGTGATCTGTTTATCGCCCGTAGTGATTCAAGTGACAATTTTGAAACATTTGAACCGAGTAGCCAGAAGTCCCAAGTGTTACAAACAAGCATAAGATCTAAGAAAAAAGGTTCACAACCCATTACACCAGCTGTGGTCACGAAAAGCTTTACTTCAGATATTCCCTTTTATTCAACAAAGGAAAACGTTGCAGAATAGGTAATCGCAGTACCTCAATTAATTTTCTTTGTTCTGATAAAGATATGCCGGGTTCCTTCTATCTGGCAGAATCTTGATGATCCGAAATTTATTTGGCATAACACACTTGGCATAATCTTCTTTAAACGAATATTTTTAAGGCATAAAAATGATTTAATATAGTTATTGTTTGGCCGAATGTTTGTACTTCCGAATTTACAATGGCATACTTTTAAGATAGCAGAATTTTATTTGGCATAATACGAAGATGGCAGAATTTAATTTGGAATAATTTTATTTGGCATTATTGCCATTTCTATAAAATTGCATTTTTAACCAAACATTTAAATATTGTCTTAAAAAGTCAATATGATGGGCTACAAAACTTAGTGACAGAAACGAATCGCTCCAAAACCGACTTTACGTAGTCTTGTCTGCCCTACCCCTAGAGTGTAATTTAAAATCGCGTAGGCGCGGAGGGGCGAGGCGGCCCGCGAGTTGAGGAGCAGGTTGTTGTAACACTCGCCGCCGCTACGCCGGCCAGCAAGCCGAAGCTGCGGTGGTGAGCGTTAAACACATCTGCGACGATAAGCTCGCGTGGGACTGCCGGAGCCCTGCTGCGCCGGAGCCGTGACAGAAACATTGCCTGCTGCATGTTGCATGCTTGCTTGCATGCTGCATGCTTGCTTGCATGCTGCATGCTTGCTTGCATGCTACATGCTTGCTGCATGAATGGTGTATGCTGGTTTGCATATTATATGCTGGTTTGCATGTTTGCATATTGTATGCTGGTTTGCATGTTTGCATACTGCATGCTTGTTTGCATACTGCATGCTTGTTTGCATACTGCATGCTTGTTTGCATACTGCATGCTTGTTTGCATACTGCATGCTTGTTTGCATACTGCGTGCTTGTTTGCATACTGCATGCTTCTTTGCATACTGCATGCTTGTTTGCATACTGCATGCTTGTTTGCATACTGCATGCTTGTTTGCATACTGCATGCTTGTTTGCATACTGCATGCTTGTTTGCATACTGCATGCTTGTTTGCATACTGCATGCTTGTTTGCATACTGCATGCTTGTTTGCATACCGCATGCTTGTTTGCATACTGCATGCTTGTTTGCATACTGCATGCTTGTTTGCATACTGCATGCTTGTTTGCATACTGCATGCTTGTTTGCTTGCATACTGCATGCTTGTTTGCATACTGCATGCTTGTTTGCATTCTGCATGCTTGTTTGCATACTGCATGCTTGTTTGCATACTGCATGCTTGTTTGCATACTGCATGCTTGTTTGCATACTGCATGCTTGCTGCATGCAAGATGTATGCTTGTTTGCATGTTTGCCTCCTGCTTACAGGAAAATAAAAACCAAATGTTCACAATCAACTGTTTTAATGAATTTTCTGTGATGTGGATGTGATAGATGAGTATTTCCATTGTTATGCATAAGAAATGTATGCCAAAAGATTATTTTAACTGTAAACTTTCTGAGATATGATAGTTCTGCTTTTAGTGACCATCGATATAAAATTTATGCCTAAAGATGATTCTGGCTGTGAACTTTCTGCGCTTAGATGGTTCTACTTTTCATTTTTATGCACATGAAATTTATGCCTAAAGATGATTCCGACTTACAAAATTATGAGTTTTAAATGTATGATAAATGAGTGCCTGCCAAACGATTTTCTGCGAAATGAAGTTTATGCTATCCGCTGTTATGCAAAGTAATATTAAGACATAAAAAGTTCTGCTATAAAGAGGGGACCCAGGCGCTACTGGTGGACGTTTGTACGAGTTGCTTATGAAAGCATTCAGAGAAAAGGGAGTACCCCTACAAAATATGATAGGCTTTGGGTGTGATGGCGCTAGTGTGAATGTTGGAGTGCACAATTCCATTGCTAGCCGGCTGAAGGAGTCCTGCCCTGGCGTGATTATTATGAGATGCGTTTGTCATTCGCTTCATCTAGCGGCAAGCAAAGCTTGTGAACTACACATGCCTAGAAGCTGTGAAGATCTCGCTAGAAACGTGCTTAATTACGTTCAGCACAGCGCAAAGCGTATAGCTAGCTTAGCTGTATTTCAAAATTTTTTGAATGTATCTGTTCATAAAATTCTTCATCCAGCGCAGACGCGATGGTTATCACTAAACTCAGTTGTCGAAAGAATCTTAGAGCAGTGGGTACCACTTCGCCTCTATTTCATGGAGAGGCATTTGCAAGAGCGAACAGTGGCGGCAGAATCTGTGTATATTTGGCTTTCTGATCCATTTGTAAAGCTTTTTTACTTTTTCTTTCTTGGGTTTTGCCAAAAGTTGTTACTATGAATGCTTTTTTTCAATCAGAGTCAGTGGTGATGTTTGGCGCGAAAGATGGAAATTGCATTCAGGGAGCTTTTATCGGCGTACATGATGCACGAATATATAAATCAAAAATCAAACTCCACTGAATGAAATTAACACCGAAAATGATGCGAAATTTCTTCCACTCCGAAGTATTTATTTGGGAGTGCAAGTTTTGGAAGAATTAAAGAAACCTGAAATAATTGCCAGGCCTGATGCTATTAACGATTTTTTTATCACATGTCGTAAGTTTCTGGCCAAGCTGTGCGCTGGTATTCAAGAACGGTTTAATTTTAATAATCCACTTTTGAACAAGATCCCGGTACTCCATCAATCCAAGGCACTTTCTAGAATAGAAAGAAATAATACTCCGTCGCTGCACAATTATGTGATGCTATTCCGAGGGCAAAACCAGAAACCACAAAGTCTTTGCAGTGCTTAGATGATCAGTGGCGTCGTCTTCCGCTAGATGAAATACCCGAGGAGATTGTCAAAGAAAAAGAAATTGATGTTTTTTGGCATAAAATCGCACAGCTCAAAGATAGTGAGGGTTGCAATAAGTATACTGAATTGTCCCGTTTTGCTCTGGCAGCTCTAAGTATACCTCACTCAACTGCCAAAGCGTAACATATTTTTTTCTAAAGTACCTGAATTTTGACAGGCCGGTATCATAATTTTTGAGCTGGCATCTAACATCCCTGCGCCGCGCGCGGCGCGGCGGCGCCCAACCAACAGTTTCGCGCGTTGCGTCGACTAGTGAGGTTCGATTACGCTTTTCTCGTCAAAAATGGATGATTTTGATGATTTCGAACTAACTCAAGAGTAGATAACGCAGTTAGAAAATATCGAAATAAATCTTCTGAACCAAAGTTTTCAAATAGATTCTGATGAAGACGAAGTTCAACGAACGAATAGAAGATGCCGCCGAATTATACCGTCAGAGAGCGATGATAACGACACAGAAATCGCAAGGATTACTGCTGATACTGTTGGTAAGTCATCTTTAAACTTGAAACTAGATATTGCCCACGGAATCTTCGGCTCTCATAGGAATCGGGACACATACCTACCTACTTTCATTACATTTAGTAAAAAGCTGTTATTTTAACATGACGAACATATTTTTATTTATCTATACTAATAAATGAAATGGAAGTGTCTGTTTGTAATTTCTCAGCAACAGCACTAATATGAGAGATTTATGGTACTTACATTTTTTTGATTGTTTGTGTTTGTTCCGGCTTATCTCTATCAGATAGTTGATGTTTTATGGCTAAGTAACTTAGGCTACTTTTATTTTAGAAAAAATCTGTATAAAAAATATTAGTCGCGCGCATGATCACTAGCAATTACCAAGGTTACACTCTCTGTACGTCCGTCAGTTACAGCCTCTATAATTTAGTAAAAGGGAACCAAGTGTGTCCAACTCACTTAACTCACTCATTTAATACATACTTGTTTATGAGTACCTACACTATTTCCATAAGTTGTATTTTTTGGTTCAGGTAATAAATCGCCATCGGACACCTGGTCAAAGCCTAAAGGTAACCAACGTCAAGTAATACCTTTTACTGAACATCCTGGCCTTCCCACTAACCTCTGCTTAATTAAGCATGCGTAGCAAATCTCCAGCTGACTTCTTCCAATTAATGGTGCCTGATAGTCTTTTTCAAAAGATTGCTGACCTAACAAACCAATTCGCAATGAACAAAATCGCTGGTTCTGAAGAAAGTTCACGGTTTGCAAGGCTTCGCAAATGGGTTCCAACAGATCTTGAGGAAATAAAAAAGTTTTTTGGGCTTTCCTGTTTATGGGCATCGCAAAGCTTCCTAGATTGGCAGAATATTGGTCAACGAATATTGTCGTAGGTCATCCGTTTCCACGCACAATAATGCCACGCAATCGTTTCGAATTGTTATTGCAAATGCTTCATTTTTCGAATTGTTATTGCAAATGCTTCATTTTTCACAAAAGATGAAACCAATAAAGAAGACCGCCTCCATCGTATTCGATACCAGTCAACCGGACCTAGCCAACTGTACCACGGGCAAGGAGTGACCTTTTACAAGTATTGAACGAACAGTTTCAGACGCATTATACACCCGGTAAAGACCTATGTACAGACGAAAGTGAATTATATTTCGGCAGTACAATAAACAAAAACGTCATAAATATGGGATTAAAGAATTTAAGTTGTGCTGTGGATATACTTATAAGATAAGTATTTATGCAGGAAAAAACAACGAAGTCACAAATACCACTCCGTATAATGTTGTCATGGATTTACTTAGCAGCCTTCTAAATAAAGGGCATACTCTTTATACCACTCCGTATAATGTTGTCATGGATTTACTTAGCAGCCTTCTAAATAAAGGGCATACTCTTTATACCGATAACTGGTATACCAGCATTGCATTAGCCAGGGCTTTGCTAGATATCGAAACCCAAAGTACTAAACTCAAGAAAGGAGAATTTATTGCCAGAGAGAGTCGAGACGGTATTACTGCCATGAAATGGAGGGACAAAAGAGATGTGTTGGTGTTGTCAACAAAACATTCAGATGAATTTGGAATGATAAAAAAACGCCGGGGCACTGTGGTCAAGAAACCGCAGATCATAATTGACTACAACAAAGCCAAAGGAGCAGTCGACTTATCGGATCAGATGGCAGCATAATCCTCCCCGTTGCGAAAATCTGTAAAGTGGTATAAGAAGTTGGCTGTTGATTTATTACTAAATACTGTGATGGTAAATTCTTTGATTCTGTACAAGTCAGTGACTAAAACAAACATACAAATGGTAGACTTTCGAAGATCGATAATGATGAATCTTTGCCAAGTCCAAGAAAATACTGTGCCTGAGCGTAACCGAAGACCGAAGAGAGGGAAACACTGTTTGGAAAAAAAGAGGGTTTGGCTAGAAAAACCAGAAGGACATGTCGCCAATGTTATGCAGATAACGTACCAGTCATGGGTAGCAAACAGGCTAAAATAAAGTCGATAAAGGTCTCCACCTATTGCCAAAGCTGTCCAACTAAATTTACATTCCTTTGTTTGCCTTGTTTTAACAAAACTCACAAATATTTTTTTTTCTTTACGTAATTTCATAATTATAGAAATGTCGTAGTCTAATTAAGTGTTTTATTTTAATAAATATTTGATTAATATTTTATGGTTTTATTGTCATTTTTTAAATCTAAATAATATTTTCTACCATATCGTAAAGAACAACCCTATAATTCTTACAAAAGTCTTGATAAAACTACAAGTTTCTATCGGATTTGAAAACCACGCCGTCCGTACCGGCTAAAGGGCCACCCGGCTCACTTCCATACGCGTTTTGTTTCATAGCTGCAATCTGTGGCTTGTAGGAAGCGTTTACATCGGACCTGTCACGCGGCTCACGGGTGACCCCCATGGCGCGAACGGTTCAGTACGATAAGGCTCACCGGTCAGCCTCG
Organism: Xestia xanthographa; assembly: GCA_905147715.2. Classification (NCBI taxonomy): domain Eukaryota; kingdom Metazoa; phylum Arthropoda; class Insecta; order Lepidoptera; family Noctuidae; genus Xestia; species Xestia xanthographa. The sequence goes on along the minus strand of LR990641.1, from coordinate 24,793,681 downwards.
TGGCCTGAATGGAAATGCTCGATTTTTCTTAAAGCGTTCAACATGTTAAAAAACTTCTAGAGTTGTCCTTGCTAACAGAAGTATTCTACTATTGTTATGCGAATAATCTTCTAAAAGAAAATTCTGAAATATTGTTGGAATCGAGACATCTTTGACTAATGTTTAATTTTATTAGAAATAACGCTCCAGTTGCCATAATCGTGAAATTACATAAAATCATTTTCACTAATTTTATTGGTCATAATCGATCAAGGTGTCATAATCGATCAAGGTGTCATAATCGATCAAGGTGTCATAATCGATCAAGGTGTCAGAATCGATCAAGGTGTCATAATCGATCAAGGTGTCATAATCGATCAAGGTGTCATAATCGATCAAGGTGTCATAATCGATCAAGGTGTCATAATAATTTTAATCCATAAATTTATTTGCCATATTTTACATTTTCAAAAATGTCGTATTCTATTAAATTTATTCACCATAATATTAATTTGCCCATACTAGCACAACAATGCTAGTTCAGTACAAGGGCAATGAACATTCACAGTCCGAATCTTCTCTTGGCGTACATTTCACATCGATAGTCATTAAAAGGCAGAGAATATTATGACGGGAGACGATTATGGAAAACAATAATAGTACAAATCATATTATGATTGGTAAACAAGGTTTGACAACCCTTTGATTTTAAAACATCTCAGTTTTTTAATACCTAATGGATGATTCCTGTGCTGGTATAAAGTTTTTGTTATATTTTCACACTTTGGGAGATTAGGTTCGATATCATTAAGCTGGCCGATCACTTCTGAGAAAGAGAGCTGAGCAAGAATTAACGCCAGTGCCTATGATTGGCGTTAATTCTTTCTCAGCTCTCTTTCTATGGGTCTCATTTAGTTTTATTTTCATTTTATTTCCAACGACATCTGATTGGCATTTGTGAGCTTACTCTCCTTTAGAACTTTTGTTAGGTTAGGTTAGGTTAGAAATATTATTTCTTTTGTTACTGTTTCGTTTAAGTTTTATTGTGTAGTTTTAAGTTTAATTTTATTCTTATTTGTTTTTTTTGTGTGCACTTCACTTGCACTTTCATGTGCAAAATGAATATGTTTTCTTTCTTTTTTCTTCTTTCTTTGTTGTAAACATTAAATTATTTTATAAGCAATTCTTTTGTCATTATTTCAACACTAACACTTTAACTTTTAACACCTCTAAACCCATGAGAGCGACAGCCATGATGGAAAATCTGAAGATATTCGTCGGCGCCATCTTGGATTTTTGACCTCATTTTCGTGATCAGCGACCCAAAAAACCATGGAAACGACACCCATGATGAAAAATCCGAAAATTTTCGTCGGCGCATCTTTGATTTTCATTTTGACCTCTATTTCGTGATCAGCGACACAATCGTTTCCATGGTTTTTTCCATGATAGAAAATCCGAAAAGTTCCTCGGCGCCAGCTTGGATTTTCATTTTGACCTCATTTTCGTGATCAGCGACCCAAAAATCCATGGAAACGACACGACACCCATGATGGAAAATCCGAAAATTTTCGTACCGCCATTTTGATTTTAATTTTGACCTCATTTTCATGATCAACGACCCAAAAAACCATGGAAACGACACCCATGATAGAAAATCTGAAAAGTTTCCTCGGCGCCATCTTGGATTTTCATTTTGACCTCATTTTCGTGATCAGCGACCCAAAAATCCATGAAAACGACACGACACCCATGATGGAAAATCCGAAAATTTTCGTACCGCCATTTTGATTTTAATTTTGACCTCATTTTCATGATCAACGACCCAAAAAACCATGGAAACGACACCCATGATAGAAAATCTGAAAAGTTTCCTCGGCGCCATCTTGGATTTTCATTTTGACCTCATTTTCGTTATCAGCGACCCAAAAAACCATGGAAACGACACCCATGATGGAAAATCCGAAAATTTTCGTCGGCACCATCTTGGATTTTCATTTTGACTTCATTTTCGTTATCAGCGACCCAAAACCCCATAGAAACGACACCCATGATGGAAAAACCGAAAATTTTCCTCGGCGCCATCTTGAATTTTGATTTTGACCTAATTATCGTGATCAGTGACACAGAAAACCATGGAAACGACACCCATGATGGAAAATCCGAAAATTTTCGTAGAGGAATTACCTTCTTTCATTTATGTTAGCCTAGTACTTTTTCTAAGGTAACTTATCAATTTGTTTGAATTAAAAATTCTTAAAAAAATATTGTTATAAACTTGTCGTCCTAAGTGTACCGTTTAAAGTTCCACACAAAAAGAAACGTGGGACGAGTTGCACAACGAAAATATTATTTATTTTGATTTTTATCACCTCGTCCCAATTGGGCCATAGGCTTGTGGGACGAGTTGATGAACGACTCACAAGAACCACCTTTCATTCCTACACTCAAAACTCTTCAAAATATAAGAAGTCGTATTAGTACGTCCTGCTATTTTCACATAATTGTGGTGGTGGCCATATGGATATGAGTTTTACGCCACCATTTGATACTGTTATTCGAAACGTTTCCCTGAACCCTTTTTTTGTGTATTACTGGACAAATTTGCAGTGTACATTTTATGAAACTTTTTCACAAAAAAAAAAATATTTCATTGAGCCTAGACGCAACTGGGTCAATTTTTAAGAATATACAGCCACCAACTGATCCCAAGCGATATTACCAATCAAAGCATTTATTCTTGTACGTTCTGCTCCTTAAAATTAAAAAAAACGTCCATTCCAATCGCACAAATGATTTCAGCTACTCAAACGCTGGATAACATACATTTGGTTAAAAATATGGATACAATCTATGCCAAAACCTATGGAAGTAACTACTGATGACTCCATCACTTTGACCGGTGCTTGTGTCAGACCATTCACAAAATCATACAAAAAAAGCCTACATAAATCATTGTTTTGCATTTTTGAAAAAGCAAACCAGCATTCGTCCAAATTGTATCATGCGCCTTGATTCGTCACATTTCATAAAAACTTTGTACGGACTTATGTGTTTTAAAACTGTCGACATACGTGTGAAGAAATTTTACATAAAACATTTGTTAAATCTGAAGTCTTGTAATAGTATACGACGGTGAAAGAAATGATAACAAATCTAATTATAGTAGCAGTAAATAGGTTTGACAGATATACAAAAAATGGTCAACCAACTAGATATGAAATAGCAAAAGAAAAATTATTTCGCATACGTGAAGAAAACGAAAAACTTGATGAATTAATAGAATCAGAAGATAACTCGAAAAACGAAGAATCGATATTTTAAGAAAATGATGATTTGCTTCTTCCAAACCCAGTTTTGGCAGATTTGGACCATATTATAAATAAAGAAAAATTAAATAGCGAGCTGTGTGATGAGACAATCTATGAAAATATTTATTATTTCCCTACATTTATAGAAAGCTTGAAACTATTAAAAAGATTGCCCCTTTGGACAAATCTAATGCTGCCTGTTTTCAAAGAATTAAACATCAGTGGTGCTACTAGCAGCAACGTCGAAAGCTATTTTAAAAATACTAAACAGCTTTTACTCAATTCAAGAAGTGGACTTTTGCGAGTGGATAGTTTTATTATGATCCACACTGAGTAATTATCTGGAGAACTGAAGTCAGCTCAATGCTCTTACCCTGAGATTTTTCAGAAAACAAGAAATCAGCAATCTGTTATCGAATCATCGGAACCAAAACATAAAATACAGAGCATTGATGATACATCTTTCACAGAAAATTCTATATTTATTGCAGAACCGAAGTGCGAGGAAAACTGGCGAACCAAAAACACTGATAATAATAATTCAAAATCTTTAATCAAAACAATCAATCAAAACAATCAATCAAGCCGAAATTTAACAGCAACTTTGTGCATTTGATGCCAAACGGAAATATTAGTAGAACAGGAGTGAAAGACATAATTTTACAAAATACTTGTGCATTTGATGCTGTCTTACAAGCGTATGCTGTCCTTCATAAAGAGAATAAAGCTATAGCTGAATATATCGACAGCATAAATTCGACTTTCTCCGCGTTGGTTAAAGCAGTATCTCTTAACGATTTAGATGTTGATGTATTACGTTTACGATTAAGATCAGGTGGCCTACCATGACGTCATAAAGCAGGATCGTTTTAATTTTATTCCAGTGAGGGAAAGAGATGGCGCTACACGTCCTCTATAGCTCCGTCTCTTACCCTCACTCGAACAAGAATAAAACGATTCTGCTTTAAGACGTCATGGTAGGCCACCAGATATCTTTATAAAATTTTGTGATAAAATCTCTACTCAAGGCAATATCTCAATTTTTGATTGTCAGTGTAATGTCACCAAGATTTTTGAGTCAATTCTGCTCAACCAATACAGTAGTGCAAGATTTTCCAAAAAGTGCAATACTTGTGATAATAAAATAGAAAGATGGTCACCAATTTTACCGTTGAATATTCTACACTTGGCAGAGGGCCTTGTAGGTTTAGAATCATCAGCTAACTCTATGTTGAGTGATGATTTCACTCAGTGCAATAACGAACAATGTTCTGGCACAGTCACGATGACCTATGATTTATCTGATCACATTATAATATTTGAAGTAGTACTTGATTCAGTAACTATAGAGGAAGTACCTAAAACAATCGATCTTAAAACAGACGATACGACCTTGCGTCAGTTATTGAGTTTGTACCTCCAATAATTGCAACAGGTCTGGGTCATTTTGCAGCTCATTGTAAAACAGGATCAAGCTGGTACTGTTATGATGATCTTAAGACGAAGGTACACAAAACAAATATAAGTAAATACATTTCAATCAAACGTGTTAATTTATGTCAAAATTTAATCTGTTTGCCAATGCATATGTTATATTGATTGACCATTAAGGTTGTAAAGTTATAGAGCTATTGGACAAATACACAGTTTCTATTCAATTTGTTTTGTTTTGCTTATCAGATTAATTCTTTTTTTGTATGTTAGGGAAAGAGATTGAAATAAACTTTGCTATTTATTTTTATCAGGCGCTTATTATCAAAATTTAAAATAAACGTTTTAAGTAGCCATAGCTAGCACATCCTGTGGTAAAAATAAGGGTACAATTTTTATCAAACACTTGTTTGCCTAATAAGTAAGTGTCTAAGTAAAATTATTAAAATTTTACTTGGGGGTTGCTGGGGAGATGCTCTACAGCAAGTCATAATTCAGTTGCCTGTACCTGTTAATAAGTATGTACTAATTGGGTACACATTGGGTACAATTGTTATATGAATTTATAAACAGCAAAATAGATGATGGTGTGGCTGGGGAGCATGACGTGCAGAAATTGGTATTTACAAACTCGTGACTATGGTAAGCCCTCGACTTTGTCTCGGGCTACTCGTTTGTAAAAACCAACTTACCGCACTAGTATCATAAATAACTATTTTGTTCGTTTAGTTCAATTAAAATTCATACAGCAGCTAGTAGTACAAATAGGACTTTTTTCTCCGTTTAGTCCTCCTACTAGTAGAACAGAACGGTAGAACTATCCAAATATGCAAGTCTTATCTAATACGACTGTTTCAAAACTAAACAAGAATATACGTAACACTGAATTTCGAAAATTGTTCTGATTTCAATATAAATTTTACAAAAATGTGATAAATATACAAGTAAATTACTATTTATTATTTCGCAGTCAATGGGAAAAAGTAGAGTAGGTACACAATTCGCCAAAATTCAACGGACAGACATGATTTAATAGCCAGAGTATTCAAAATAAAATTTCAAAAGTTAGTTGCTCTATTCACGAAAGGTAAAATATTTGGTGACATGAAATGCTTCATGCACTCGATCGAGTGGCAAAAAAGAGTTTCCCTTTCGTGCTCTTAATGCTGTGGGCCAATGCCCACAGCATTCTGAAAAATATCTGGTGGAATATATTAAAAGCTAACAATACAATTATTGTTAGCTTTTAATATATTCCACCAGATATTTTTATTTCTCAGACATTTCTAGGCATTTGCTGTGTCAGTGTTAATATTTCTGGATTCTTGAACCGCGATAATACACATATTGAATTTTATTTATTTATTTTAGGGCAAAAGGTGATAAAAGCCCAAAAAAAGTTATTCGCGTAGTGCGCAGCGAGCACAATTTTTTCTAAGTAACAAATTTGGATCCACGTCATCCTAACTGATCTATACAACATATCAAAAAAAAATGCAGTGCAATGCATTTTAATGTTATTTCTACTGGGCTATCATCGATCCTGAACCATTTGAATAAAGATTTTAAAACTTCTTCTCTTGATCAGGATGATGTTTGCCATGATGCTTTACCTGTGTGATGCCATCAGAAGACGTACTCGTTGCAATGTGATTTTGATTCCCACGACTCTGTGCGTGATCTGTTTGTCGCCCGTAGTGATTCAAGTGACAATTTTGAAACATTTGCACCGAGTATCCAGAAGTCCCAAGTGTTACAAACAAGCATAAGATCTAAGAAAAAAGTTTCACAACCCATTACACCAGCTGTGGTCACGAAAAGCTTTACTTCAGATATTCCCTTTTATTCAACAAAGGAAAACGTTGCATAATAGGTAATCGCAGTACCTCAATTAATTTTCTTTGTTCTGATAAAGATATGCCAGAGTCGCTACTTTCTCGCAATCGTAGTAACACCATTGATGTTGGTGCTTATCAAACATTGCATCAAGCCAATGAATCTGTTGCACTCACTTTGAAACATGAAACATCACAACCAACACAAAAATTTAAAAATAACACTCACTCCAGTGAAAAATAGACGAGATGAAACAAAGCTTGTACGAGTACGCACTTTTAAATTTAACCAAGAGCAGCGCCAGAAATATCATCTGCCTAGCCTTTTCCCAACTATGTTGGGGTCGGCTTCCAGTCTAACCCAGCGTTGCCAGAAGGCTACTTAGGTAACCTTTTAGGTGATTTTTATCCCCTTCAGGTTACTTCTAGGTTACACGACACAAAAGGTTACTTAAAGGTGATTTTTTGGAATTTACGGAATGCTTTTTTAAATTCCCTCCAGTGGCTTGTATTATTATTGTATCCTGTGCCAGTGGTGCAACCACAGAATCAAATCAAACATACCTTTCTCTTTCACACCAATGCTTAAATCAACCGTCCGTTACCCTTACTCGCCCGGTCAATCGGATTCGTTCGTATCCTGTCGGTCAATCGGATTCGTTCGTATCCTGTCGGTCAATCGGATTCGTTCGTATCCTGTCGGTCGATCTTCGTGACTCGTGAGTTTCGCGGGTTTCGCCACTCACTTCAATTTGTATGTATTTACTTCACTTTAGCGAGCGTCTACGAAGTTTATTGTGTTTTGTTATAATTGTTTTATAGAAAAGTAAGCTGAAAACTTAAGTACGTTAACGTAAGTGCAATACATTATTATTATTAAGTACGTAATACGTTTACGTTTTAGTAAGTAATACGTTTGAGTCGCTTCCCTTCGCCTGCCTGGATCACCTTTTGTTGTGTTGTGGTAGAAAGTCTACGAAAGCGAGGAGATTGGTATACCTACATAGCAGACTAATTACGAAAGGCTTAACTGAAATAAATTTACTAGTTGGTAGTAGTAGTTGGTTTGGGTTCCCACAATAAGGCAGGCTTACCAGTTATCACAGTAACTAAGAATGTGTATGTGTGCTGCGTGTAGGTATTTGTTTGTGTGTTTTATCTATCAATTTTCAATCCATTTTCCATTGGTCTGGCAGAAAGTAAACTTAAAAAAAATAATTGTTTAACGACTCTGGGAACGAAACCCTTTTGAGCCGAAGGCGAAATATAATAAATCTTTATTCATGACCATAAATCTATACGTCTTTCAATCGCATACATAGATAAATAAAAAAAAACTGAAAAGAATAAAACAAGTTCAGGAGACAGGATATATTGACTGCAACAGTCGGGACCCATGTTGGATGTAATGATTTTAGTCTAGATTATTTAATGGGTCCCGACTGTTGCAGTCAATATATCCTGTCTCCTGAACTTGTTTTATTCTTTTCAGTTTTTTTTTTTATTAAAGTTATTAGTTTTTTTTACGCAGTCGGGTTTTTTAATTTTTTTTATTATTTTTTTATTTTACACTTTTTAGTTACTTAGATATTATAACCTTTTAAAAGCCTCATGATGAGCCCTTTATTGGGGTGTGTAATATTATGGTATTATAACAAATATTACATTATCACTATAACTAACGTTCAGTAACGTTCGTAAAATAACGTTCCTAAGATATAATTTTCATATGCTATAAAAACAAATAACCTAATTTCATGACATCTAATGTTCATATAAACTTCTTTTGTTCTAATTACATTTAGTATAATGAAAATTATATGAAATGAAACATCCATTTCATATAATCTCATTATACTCAATAAAAAGTATATTAAATGAAATTAGGTCATGTGATCGTTAGTACTTTTGTAATTATATCAAATGGTACGCACTGCCTTTATTGAGCCATTCAGGCTGCAGAGCGTGCCAAACATTTGAATTTGGCACTAAAAATCCGCAATTTTATAATTTTTTATTATTTTGCTATACCCAGAGTCACTCTCACAGTAAATACGAATCTAAGGACACCTATGAAGCTAAAATCCATCTAGCCGTTCAGGCTGCAGAACGTGCCAAAAATTAGAATTTTATTTACTTTTATACTATTTGTCATTTCGAATTACATTCAAACATATAAGTTGCGTATATTTTTGTAATCACCTTTAAATACCCTTCATTTTGATACCCCACTCGATGGTATTAGAAAGAAAAAAAAAATTCGACCTCCACAATTTGGCTCCCCAACTCCACGATGTTTTTTGATTATTTATTTTAATGTAGCCAGTGACACTCGCGCTATCAAGGCAAATCTAACGACATATAAATTATCCAAATCCCTCCATCCGTTGAGGAGTTACCAGGGAAGAAAGAAACGGACATACATACATACATACAGGGCAAACACATAACCCTCCTTTTGGGCTATGTGTTTGCCCATTTGCCATTTGGTAAAAATCGAGCGTAGTGTTGCCTTATCTAATGTTTTACCCACAAAATGGGGAAAAAAAAATTGCAATGAAATTCAACCCACTTATATTACCCTCTAAATATTTTAGATAAGTACCTAAATCAATTATAAATTAGTGTTGATAGCATTAATACTTAGATAGGTTTCTCATACAACAATATCTTACTTTCGTAGGTACTAATGACGTAGTTATTCATTTTATTTTTTTGTTTTCTTTTCATGATTGTGGTGGTGGTGCATGTGTTTGGCATGGATTTAATATAACATAATATGCTAATAAATATTATGCATTCAGTCTAAAGAAATGGATAAATTATTAGTGCCTTCGATTTCGAACCCCAAAAATGATAGCGATAGTACTAATACGGAACCTCCTCTGCCAAAAAAACAAAAAATACAACAACACCGTGACTTTAATGAAAAATGGCTCACAAATATTTCATTTAAAAATTGGATATCTAAAAGAGAGCAAGAATGTGGTAGTATAACTGCATATTGCTGTGTGTGCGATTCTGCTGTTATGAACCATAAACCTGCACTTGTTAAGCACCTGCACTTGTTAAGCACATGCACACTGTGAAGCACATTCAAAATATGAACTCAAAAAGTAAAACTACGCCTATTGATGTAATGATGAAACGAATGATGATGACGATGAAAGAAGTCGAATAAAAAAAGAGAGCAGAGCTTAAAATTTGTGCTTTCCTTGCACAACACAATTTATCGTTTTCCTTGGCAGATCATTTAATCCCATTTTTGGCAAATACTTATACTTTTACTGATTCTGAAATGATAAAATCGATTAATTTAGGTAGGACAAAAGCAACAAACACAATAAAGACTGTACTTGGTCCCATATTAACTCAAGAACTCGTAAATAAGTTGAAAAAAACTCCGTTCAGCATTATGATGGATGAGACAACTGATATCAGTGTGAAAAAACAATGTGCACTCACAGTCATATATTATTATGATGATGATCAAGATTCTGTTCGCACACAGTTTCTCGATATATATGAAGTGAGATCTGGAAAAGCTGAAGATCTCACTAATAGTTTATTATCTTGGCTTCAAGATCGACAGATTCCATTGAAAAAATTTGTAGGCTTTGCTTCAGACACAACAAATAGCATGGTTGGCCAAAATAATTCTGTATTTAGTCACTTAAATGCAAAAGTTCCGCATATTGCATGTGTCAAATGCAGCTGTCACATGATTCATCTGGTTGCGTCTAAAGCGTGCCTCAAGCTGCCACGATCTGTTGAGGATTTATTAAGAAGCGTGGGCTCTCATGCTCTCATTTTAGAAGACAAGATCAGCTAAAAGAATTTCAAGAATTTTTCAAAGTAGAAATACATAAAATTTTGAGTCCATCCACAACACGATGGTTGTCACTAGAAGCGTGCGTTAACAGAACGTTAGAACAATATGAAGTTCTCACAGAGTATTTCAAAGTTAGTGTTTTTGATGATTCAAGTAAAATAACTGAAGATTAATAACAACTTTAAACAACAAATTCACTAAAATGTACCTGGAATTCATGTCATATGTTTTGAGCCTTTTCAACGATTTTAACAAATTATTTCAGTCCGATAAACCATTATTGCACCAGGTAAAACCCGAGGTCTACAAGCTAATTAAAACAATAGCCTGTAATTATATACAGCTTCAATATTGCAAAACCACTGACGCCTACAAATTAAGAGTACTGTAATCCACGGTTATGTTAAATTATAAATATCACACATTATTAGTGTCATATTGTCAATTTAACATTAGAAAAACGATTTTACATGGTTTAATTGCTTTACTTGTTATTGTTTTGTTTGATTTTATTATATTATTACAATACTCATGACTGATTTTATAAGACTGTGTTGTGTTTGTGTCCAGGGTGGAAAAACCAAATAAGATTATTTTATTTTGATAAATATTGTTTGTTTTAATAGTAGATTATACAACAAGTGAATAAAAAGGGAATTTAGTTCGAGGTACGAAGTTGGATCCCGAGAGCAGCGAAGGATTCTAGAGTAGAATCACGAGCGTAGCGAGGGATTCTAGATAAGAATCCTGAGCGGAGCGAGGGTTACAAGTACCGAGATAAATTTTTTATTCACGTGTTGTGTACTCTACTTTTTACCATTGACTGTGAGAAAATAAAAAGGAGCATGGTATTTATATTTATCAGTTTTTATTATATAATCAGTATTATAACAACAAAGGATTAAATATTAAATTAAAATTATAAATGTATAGTAAAATTAGAACAATTTTTAAAATTTAGTGTTATAGGCTGGTTTGGGTTTGAAACTGTTGTATTAGACAACACTTGGGTATTTGGCAAAGTCGCTGTATTTTGTGGTTGCTGTTGCTGAGACAGCTGTAATGTAGTCGTTTCACAACCTTTCGATGTAGAAGGGCGCGCCGGAGATAGTGGCGCAGAAGGCTCAGCAGCAGAAGGTTTTAGATTTATACTTTCAACTATCCGGCTGCATCTTTTCGATTTATTTTCGATTGAATCCTCGATATAACTTTCTGCTACTGTGTTGGACCTCCACCCTCCGTGGCGTTTTAGTTCTATAAGATCAGCACCTGAATTTGCTAAAAGGGTGGCAGAGCTTCTGCGGAAGCAATGTCCTGTGTACTTTTCGAGATTCGATAGATTTAAGAAACTGGCAATCTCTTTTGGCATCGCACCTATTTTGTTGATTCAAATAGGTTGGCGAGTACATTTACCGCCATGGTATTGTAAGAAAAACCTGTCGGTTTTTGTATTAGTGGGCCGTAAAGCTTGATATTTTTCGACGATTTTTACGTATTCTTGGCGTATTACAAACGTTCTATCAATTTTAGTTTTCGTATCAGTTAAAACGTAATAAATTATCCCAGTGTTTTTGGATGTCGTTTATAGTTATCTGTAATAATTCATTACTGCGACCAATGACGTAATATATATAGACACGTCATGAACCAACATCGCGGCGCTTAAAAACGGCGAAAATTCTAGAACTACTTATAAGCGTGAAGAAAGAGAAAGAAAATATGACACCGAACGGCGGGATGCCTGTTGCGAGAGGGAGATAAATATACATCTTCAGTCACGTCACAGGATTTATTAAATTATAAACAAACGTAGCGTCGCGCGACAGGTTGGTGCGTAACTAAGAGCGATGTGGCCAATTGGCTTCATTTCATGTTGTCATTTTAGAGTGCGGACAACGTATCTATTAGTTTATATATCATTGACTGCGACAGGCTCCATTCACGCCGAAAATTAGCACAACCTGTGAACAATAATTTAAAAAATATGTATTGACAGGAAAACCTTAGAAGCACAGTAGGTTTGTAAATAATTAAACATATATTAAGTAGGTACTTACTTTTACGGCCAGAAAACTGTGGTCAGGCGCATCATTTAGAAAACGTTCAATGTTTTCGGAGCTAAGAACTCTAGATATCTTTGGCGTATTACCCTCGGATAGCCGTTTTAAGTATGTCACTAACTTTGAGTAGTTTGAAATATCAATGTTGTGTTTGATTCTCACTGTGGCTTTTAGCAAAGAATATATGCTCCAAAGTGTCGACGGCTTCTTAGTCTTGGTTAATTCATTGAAATAGTTAAGAAATATGCACTCAGAGAAGGAATTGGCGCCATTCGTGGTTTTCCAGTCGCAGAACAAATTGTATGTTTTCAGGTACAACTCCCGAGATTTTGGCGGCAACAAATCATCTACTATAACTGCTGCTTTAGAACGAAATGATTCCGGAGTCAGTCTCTCATTTTCGATATCGGAAGAACTCATTTTATTATAATTACTTAAGTTAATAGATTTTCCAATAACACAAAACAACCACAATAACAGATAAAAAAGAACGTAACTAAATTGGCGGGTTTTTTTTTTTAATTTGGAATAGAATAGCTCCATTCAGCCTCCCAGTACGTACTTTCAGCAGCAGCGTTTTTTTTTTGTACGTAATTCGTGTTTGTTCCAAATTCAAAATGTCTTTATTCACTCAGTGAGTAAAAGAGAGTTTTATTCACTGTTATCGATGAATAAAATGCCCTTTTTCGAGTGGCAATGGTAAAATAGTAGATTATACAACAAGTGAATAAAAAGGGAATTTAGTTCGAGGTACGAAGTTGGATCCCGAGAGCAGCGAAGGATTCTAGAGTAGAATCACGAGCGTAGCGAGGGATTCTAGATTAGAATCCTGAGCGGAGCGAGGGATACAAGTACCGAGATAAATTTTTTATTCACGTGTTGTGTACTCTACTTTTTACCATTGACTGTGAGAAAATAAACATATTTATATTTATCAGTTTTTATTATATAATCAGTATTATAACAACAAAGGATTAAATATTAAATTAAAATTAAAAATGTATAGTAAAATTAGAACAATTTTTAAAATTTAGTGATATAGGCTGGTTTGGGTTTGAAACTGTTGTATTAGACAACACTTGGGTATTTGGCAAAGTCGCCGTATTTTGTGGTTGCTGTTGCTGAGACAGCTGTAATGTAGTCGTCGTTTCTCAACCTTTCGATGTAGAAGGGCGCGCCGGAGATAGTGGCGCAGAAGGCTCAAAAGCAGACGGTTTTAGATTTATACTTTCAACTATCCGGCTGCATCTTTTCGATTTATTTTCGATTGAATCCTCGATATAACTTTCTGCTACTGTGCTGGACCTCCACCCTCCGTGGCGTTTTAGTTCTATAAGATCAGCACCTGAATTTGCTAAAAGGGTGGCAAAGCTTCTGCGGAAGCAATGTCCTGTGTACTTTTCGGGATTCGATAGATTTAAGAAACTGGCAATCTCTTTTGGCATCGCACCTATTTTGTTGATTCCAATAGGTTGGCGAGTACATTTTCCGCCATGGTATTGTAAGAAAAACCTGTCGGTTTTTGTATTAGTGGGCCGTAAAGCTTGATATTTTTCGACGATTTTTACGTATTCTTGTCGTATTACAAACGTTCTATCAATTTTAGTTTTCGTATCAGTTAAAACGATAAGTAATAAATTATCCGAGTGTTTTTGGATGTCGTTTATAGTTATCTGTAATAATTCATTACTGCGACAGGCTCCATTCACGCCGAAAATTAGCACAACCTGTGAACAATAATTTAAAAAATATGTATTGACAGGAAAACCTTAGAAGCACAGTAGGTTTGTAAATAAATATACATATATTAAGTAGGTACTTACTTTTACGGCCAGAAAACTGTGGTCAGGCGCATCATTTAGAAAACGTTCAAAGTTTCCGGAGCTAAGCACTCTAGATTTCTTTGGCTTATTACCCTCGGATAGCCGTTTTAAGTATGTCACTAACTTTGAGTAGTTTGAAATATCAATGTTGTGTTTGATTCTCACTGTGGCTTTTAGCATAGAATATATGCTCCAAAGTCTCGACGGCTTCTTAGTCTTGGTTAATTCATTGAAATAGTTAAGAAATATGCACTCAGAGAAGGAATTGGCGCCATTCGTGGTTTTCCAGTCGCAGAACAAATTGTATGTTTTCAGGTACAACTCCCGAGATTTTGGCGGCAACAAATCATCTACTATAACTGCTGCTTTAGAACGAAATGATTCCAGAGTCAGTCTCTCATTTTCGATATCGGAAGAACTCATTTTATTATAATTACTTAGGTTAATAGATTTTCCAATAACACAAAACAACCACAATAACAGATAAAAAAGAACGTAACTAAATTGGCGGTTTTTTTTTTTTATTTTGAATAGAATAGCTCCATTCAGCCTCCCAGTACGAACTTTCAGCAGCAGCGTTTTTTTTTTGTACGTAATTCGTGTTTGTTCCAAATTCAAAATGTCTTTATTCACTCAGTGAGTAAAAGAGAGTTTTATTCACTGTTATCGATGAATAAAATGCCCTTTTTCGAGTGGCAATGGTAAAAAATAATTTTAAGCATTACTTACTTGTTATTGTTTTGTTTGATTTTAATTTATGATTTTATAAGACTGTGTTGTGTTTGTGTCCAGGGTGGAAAAACCAAATAAGATTATTTTATTTTAATAAATATTGTTTGTTTTTAAATATTTTAAGCACTTGTTTCTACTTTCCAATTTTTGCGATTATTATATTAGAAAAGTTGACCATTAAAATTCTACCAAAAAAAATACAAAAACGTAACTTCAAGCAGTTATGCCTATTTCAATGTTAGCTGTTCTAATAACAGAACACAATAAGACTGCGTTAAAATAAGACTGCGTTAAAATAATATTATGTAAAAATAATATTATGTTGATTTAAAGAATTAAGACTATTTAGAAATTAAAGCATATGATTTCTATAAAACTTTATTTTTTTATTTAATATTCAAATAATATTCGAATAATTCGAATATACCCCAAAAAAATATCGAATATTCGAATTCCAAAATTGTCGAATATTTGCAAGCCCTCCGCCGCCACCCGCTGCGCGCTGCAAGCTCCGCCGCCACCCGCTGCGCGCTGCAAGCTCCGCCGCCACCCGCTGCGCGCTGCAAGCTCCGCCGCCACCCGCTGCGCGCTGCAAGCTCCGCCGCCACCCGCTGCGCGCTGCAAGCTCCGCCGCCACCCGCTGCGCGCTGCAAGCTCCGCCGCCACCCGCTGCGCGCTGCAAGCTCCGCCGCCACCCGCTGCGCGCTGCAAGCTCCGCCGCCACCCGCTGCGCGCTGCAAGCTCCGCCGCCACCCGCTGCGCGCTGCAAGCTCCGCCGCCACCCGCTGCGCGCTGCAAGCTCCGCCGCCACCCGCTGCGCGCTGCAAGCTCCGCCGCCACCCGCTGCGCGCTGCAAGCTCCGCCGCCACCCGCTGCGCGCTGCAAGCTCCGCCGCCACCCGCTGCGCGCTGCAAGCTCCGCCGCCACCCGCTGCGCGCTGCAAGCTCCGCCGCCACCCGCTGCGCGCTGCAAGCTCCGCCGCCACCCGCTGCGCGCTGCAAGCTCCGCCGCCACCCGCTGCGCGCTGCAAGCTCCGCCGCCACCCGCTGCGCGCTGCAAGCTCCGCCGCCACCCGCTGCGCGCTGCAAGCTCCGCCGCCACCCGCTGCGCGCTGCAAGCTCCGCCGCCACCCGCTGCGCGCTGCAAGCTCCGCCGCCACCCGCTGCGCGCTGCAAGCTCCGCCGCCACATTATCTTTATCGAGGACTTGGAAAAAGTACGTATTTTTGGTCAAACGCCCAAAATATGTGAGCGCGCCCTTAATACTAAAGAGTAAATGAGACGAAAGATGTAGTTCTAATTTTCACCACGTGCATGTGGCGCCATTTGCAAATTGGCGCCATTTGCAAATTCGCGCCATTTTCATAATTTAGAAACGTCAAAGATTGTTGCGACTTTCCGACTGATATTTATTAACAAAATAATAATATGAGTTCAAGCGAGGAATCTGATATTAATATGGAATCTACTTCACCTGATATTTTAAATGAGCCGCAAATTGCAGAAAACTGTCTCTTGCCGCCAAAATCGCGAGAGCGCTATTTAATGATTTACAATAACTTTTTAACATGGAAGACTCGAAGAAATACTCAATCATTCTCTGAAAATGTTTTGATGGCTTATTGGAATTACAAGTGAAGTATAAGCCGTCCTCAATGTGGTCAATATATTCAATGTTAAAAACCACTCTGAAAATCAATAATGACATCAAAAAATCAAAAAAAATGAAAATAGTTTATTTCTTTAACAAGATACACACTTAGTTTGTGATTGGAGCCTTCTTTTAAGCAAACAATGCCTGTATTAGAAGACTCCGCTCTTCCATAACAAAAAAGAAAAAATGAAAAATATTAATAACATTATTTTATCTTAAATTAGACAAAATTGGCTTTTGTATAGTTGTGTGTGTGAATGAGTGAGTGTGTGTGTGAATGAGTGAGTGAGTGTGTGTGTGAATGAGTGAGTGTGTGTGTGAATGAGTGAGTGTGTGTGTGAATGAGTGAGTGTGTGTGTGCGCGTGCATGTGTGTGTGCGCGTGCATGTGTGTGTGCGCGTGCATGTGTGTGTTTTTTGTGCCTGTGTGAGAATATAGGTTATGTCATGGGTTTCAAGAGCTCTTCGGTTTCATTATAAGTAAGTGGTTTGATCCATTTCAGTATATTTTTTTTGCATTCATAATATTGGTTTTTATATATACATATTTCTTTATTTATTCTATTATATAACCGAGCAGACCGTGTATTAAATTGCATGGAGGCAACCAAAGTTTTTGTTTGGGGGACTTCTGCAACAGCATGCTTTCTTCGTTTTGCTAGTTTAGAAGCATCGTAAGGTAGGGTCGTGTGTTTCTTTAATTTAATATAGTTTGAACTATGTATAGTTTTCTTACTGAGAGTAATTCGCTTAAGTTATAAAGACTATCTATGGGATATCTCATTTTCTTAAAATACATAATTTACATAGATTTAACAAAATACATAAAACTACATGTTTTTTTACCTAAAACTACATGTTTTTTTACCTTACGGTACCAACGAAGCCAAGAGGGTGGTGACCCAATCCTACCCGCCAAACCCCTTTTTTTTTGAGTGTCGGTACCTGTTGTTTTTAATTCTTAGACACGTTACAGTTTTTTATATATATTTTAAAATTGTATGCTAAGTTAGGGTGTAAAACACCTCTTAACGTAAACGAAAGGCACTTATTCTCCTCGTCATTGCGATAATTTTTTGTTCTACACTATACCTGGGAACCTAGTTACGGAGATATTGGGGGTCAAAGTTCCAACTTTTTGACAAGTTTTTTTTTAAATACAAGTTTTTAATGTAAGATTTTTACTTTAAACACCTCCACGACCCCCGTACTATTCAATCTATCCATCAGCATAATGTTTTGAGTGCGTTACATTGAGTTCTACCACATAAATTGATATTCCAAAAAAAAAGTCGTTTCCCAGCAATAATTTTTTCGTAAAGTTACTTAGTTTGATGTACAGAATGCTTGGTTGACGGCTTCGTGATGAGGTCTTTTACACCCTGTATTAGGTCCTAAAATTGTATGCAAATGGATAGGGAACCATTTTTCCCTGTTACGTTTTTTGTAAATATTGTATGGTAACGTTGAGGGGTAAATTCGACTTTATTTTTGGTTTGATTTTAGACACAGATGAACTTGTGAAATCTGTGTAGAGACACAATTTTGGAGGCTGTGCGCATATTGGAAAACTCGAAAATCTTTTTCTTTTCTGAAATTTCTGTGTTCGTAGGAAACTTTTAGTGAGTATCTTATCTTAATATTACATTAATAGTTATTAATAGTTATCATTATTAGTTAGTTATGTGGTGTCTTAGCGGGGCAATGTCGAATACACCTTATTACAACATTTTGATATTTACCTTGACGTTGGTTTTTTTCATGTTTTATTTATTATTATTAACTCCTTTTGTGGGGCCAACATTCTGATCCATATAAGACAGCAGGTCTAACCATTGTTTTATAAATCGTCCCCTTATACTTACATTTCCGGTAACATATACAAAAATTATATGAACGTTTGGCAGGTGCTGTTATGGACTCGCAACCATCGACTTCTCATAATCGAGTAGCTTTTGAGACAATAACTTCTCAAAGAGGCAAAAATTTGCTTCTTCGTGCTGGTTATCGATACGACATTAAAAGAAAAAAACAAGAATCAATCAACTGTGTGGCGTTGTGTGAAAAGACAGATCTGTCATGCAATTTTAATCGTTTCTTCTGACAAAACTATCAGAAGTGAAGATAACCATGATTGCCAGCCGGTCGAAAACCAAAACGAATGTGATGTTGAAATGGAAAAATGTAAAAAAAAAATATTACTGATGTAGCTTTGCCTATCCCAGCAATATTTAGGGCAATGGTCGGTAATTTTAAAGACAAAGGGCTGGACCTTATTAAACTATACCAGAATTCAAAAACGTTAAAGGTAAGTTATATCGGAAAAGGAACCAATCATTGGGCGTAGATAAAGTGTGTTATAAAAATGTTAGCCACGTTGTAGTACCGCCAAAATTTCTGGATTTTTTATTAGCAGACTATCGCAATAACAACAGGATACTGATTTTCGCTAGCAAGTTTGCCAGGACATTACTGTCCAACACAAACTATACAGTTTTATGTGATGGCACTTTTAAATTTTGTACTAAACCATTTTTCCAGCTTTATACATTACATGTTGATATGGGGAGTTCGAAAACTCATAATAACATCGTACCTGTAATATACGCATTACTCCCAAATAAAACTAAAAAGACATACGAAATTATGCTAAGATTAATTAGGAGTCAAATATCTGATTGGACTCCAAAGACAAGACTTTATATTAGACTGAAAAGTCTGCAATGCAAGAAATCCAATCTGTTTTTCCGAACGTTCCTATAAACGGCTGCTACTTCCATTTTTCGAGATGTTTGTGGAGAAAAGCAAAAGAGTTAGGAATACAAAAAATGAAACTCATTAAAAAACATGTTCGAAAATGTACTGCTCTAGCACATTTACCAAGCTATGCAGTGGACGATGGTTTCTTACATATTATGTCACGTAGCCAAAATAACGAACAAGTCACAAAATTTAATGATTATTTTGTTGAGACGTGGCTTACAGAAAAAGCATTTTTTCGAGGCAAATGGTGTTGCTATGGTCAGAAACATCGTACCACAAACATGGTAGAGAATTGACACGCTACTGTTAATAGAAAAACAATAAACCACAGAGCTTAGCTAAGCTACATTTCTGACTATTGTCGAAAGAGAAGTCAATTATTATGATACATTAATTAAAAAAGGATCAAATATATTTCAAAAGAAAAAAAGAGACTCAAGAAATAGATGATTATATTGAGAAAGTATTAAATGATTTCGTGAATTCTGACATTTCCGTAGAAATGTGTGTAGAGTTATTAACATTTTAATTTTAAGGCCCTACTTCGAAAATAAATCGTAACTCGATGGGCGTGACTTAGCCCCCCGCGCGGGGAGCGGCGAATGTAGATTACGCGGTCGACTGTGCGGTCACGTGGCATCGGGATAGTCAGAGAGCCCACGACACTAAATCTAGTTCGATAACACTCCCAGTGGCTAAGAGTAGTGACACAGCCCGTGGCTAAATAATAACAGACGCTCGGGTCGATCTTCTTGCCTAGGTTGGTCTGTGGATGGGTGACCACCGGGTTCCTTCCGTGCTTAGGAAAGCACGTTAAGCCTTTGGTCCCGACTGTCATTTGCAGATCTTTGACAGTCGTTATAGGTAGTCAGTAGCCCAAAACGTATGACAACCAGTCTTACCAAGGGGTCGTACTACGAAGTAAGTACTAACAGGGTTGTGGAGGTTAGATAGGCAGTCGCTCCATGTAAAATACAGTTATTCAGCTGCATCCGGTTAGACTGGAAGCCGACCCCAACATAGTTTTGGAAAAAGGCTAGGCAGATGATGAATTAGACACGTTCAAATCATAATTTGGGAGCAGCGGTGGCCCAGTGGTGGCGGCCCCGACTTACGATCAGTAAGTCGTAGGTTCGAATCCAGGCAGGCGCATTATTTTGTGTCATTTATTTCATCACCACTGCTCTAAAAACGGTGAAGGAAAACATCGTGAGGAAACTGGCATGTCCTAGAACCAAAAATTCGAAGACATGTGACATCTACCAATCCGCACTGGGCCCGCGTGGTGGACTAGAGCCCATTCCCTCTCATAGAGAGAAGGCCTGTGTCCCAGCACTGGCGAACATTAATAGGCTGATGACGATGATGATGATAATGAAATCATAATTTCTGTGTAAGAAAAACCACTGCCGCAGCTTCCAAACAGTGGAGAAAGTGGTTGCTACAGCGATTGAAAGTCGCTCACCACGCAGCAGATTCGGCGTTTTTTCAGCAATCACTCGGTTCCTTTCGAGTTGTACTGATTGAATACGCGTGCCACGGTCACTTACGAATATTTTGATTAATAGTGCCTCCAGGTTTTTTGCATTGCAGCATCGTCATTTCGTGTTCCCCAATTAATAATGTGACTAATTATATATATATGTATATCATCATTCTGGGAGTGTTATCGAAATAGGTTTAGAAGTTGCATGGGCTCTCTAACTAGGAGAACCGAGTACGCACTTCTTGGGATTTTTGAAATATTAGCACACAGGTGGTATGGAGTAGACAAATAATACAAATATTTAATTTTCAACCTTTTTAGGGTTCCGTAGTCAACTAGGAACCCTTATAGTTTCGCCATGTCAATCACGCCGACAAAGTGGTAAAATAAAAATTGGAAAAAAATGTTTTATTAGGGTAGCCCCCCTATATGTAAAGTAGGAAGTGATTTTTTTTTTTTAATTTCAACCCTAACGTGTGATATATTGTTGGAAAGGTATTTAAAAATGAATAGGGGTTTTCTAAAATCATTTTTTGATAATGTCAATAATTTCGGAAATAATCGCTCCCAAAGTAAAAAACAATGTCTAACTTTTGAACCATAAGTTTCGAAAATATGAAAAAAATCTGAAAAGTATAACTTTATAAGGACTTTCTAGGAAAATCATTTTGAACTTGATGGAAACAACAGTTTTTGTACAAAAAAGACAAAAAGTTGTACAAAATAATTTCTGGACTAAGTTTGTAGTATATTCGTTTATGCATGCATTTTTACATAATGGATACCCACCTTTAAACTCATAAGTGGGAACACTTATTGTGACGGACGGGAAACTACGGAACCCTACACTGAGCGTGGCCCGACACGCTCTTGGCCCGTTTTTTTTATTTAGTACAACATGTAATAAAAAATAATTTAGAAAACACTCATGTTGTTATACTACCTCATTTCCTTTTTCCGCTCCAGCACAAATACAACAGTATTTGTTTTTAACTGCTATGAAAAGAACTTGACGAAATCGTCTACCTATAATAGGGAATATGCACGTAATTTTTTCTTCACCTAAATCAATTAAATACAGTACTATCAACCCAAGAAAAGTATTAAAAGTTAAGTTCAACTATTGTCGCACAAAAATAATATTAAACTCCTTCAATTTTCTACGACAGTTCAAACGTCCGTCGCTGTCGCGGCCATGATATGACGTCATTATCCACAATCTGCCTTGTTTACATCTAATTTTTTTGGCCTTAGTTTTTTTTTTAATACTGGTATTTAGCTGCAACCGGTAAAACTCGAAGCCGACCCCAACGTAGTTGGGAAAAGGATGGGTAGATGATGATGAATAATTGTAGGTATGTGCTTTATTCATGTAAAAATTGCAATAACAATATTAGCGTTGAACCTCATCTGGCAGCATGGAATCGCACTTTTCCGTGGTCCTATCCTTTTCTGTCGCTCAGAACCATAATTTGCTAGAACGGGAATGCTATCGCACGCGGCAGCATCACCGATGCTATCGGGCGCACGCTCTGTAATGTAACTCGCTCTAACAAATGACGGTTCTGGGCGATAGAAAAAGATACGAGTTCGATTTCGTATGGCAGTGGTTCTTCTTCCTCATCTTCGTTATCGACATCATGTGGTTGCTTCCTTTTATTTCTGAAATAAAAACGATCATCAACATTCAAGTGGAGCATAATCTAATTCATTCATATCGTTTTTTATTATTGATAACTTTTGTTCTAAAACCAGAAATCGCAAAAAAACTACTCTAGTTGGAAATAAAACTAAAGTGATTAAAAAACTAAAATATATTATATTTAATCACACACGATAAACCATGCCTCAAGAAAGATCAAAAAATGAATTTCGACTAAACTCACCTTTTTTCGCAATTTAAAAGCTGCTCCAATCTTTTTTCTGCTCTAAGTGTGTCATACGCGGTAATAGTATTTGACGTATTGTTGACATAATTCTAACCCAAAATTAATTTTAAGTTTATTTTAGCCATTTTTATATTTATGAAATAAATCGCAAGAATAGTCTTTATATACCTATTCAACACTAATTAAGTAACAATCTACTAACTTTTACTATACAAACAATTATCAAAATCACGAAAATCCGATAGCACCGATCTGCAAACAAATGTCATAGGTTCGTCGTCGATGAAGTGCACCGGGCGACTGATCTTCTGAGCGAGCGAAAGTGATGCAATTACTTTTGAAACACAAAAGAAGAGATAGCTACAATGTGCGTGCGCTCGGAATAAAAGGACGTATGTGCCTAAACGAATTCACTCTATTTTTAACAAAATAAAGGTATAACATTTAAAATGACTTTGAGTAAACTTTGATATAATAATTTTCTATGTTTTAAAGTAAATTCCGTTGAATATCTCTTAAGCGTTACGCCGTGATGTTGAAAAAAGTAAAAAAAATAAATGTAACTTTGCAATTTTTTTGAATCGAGAAAAAATCATTTAATCGTGTATTCCTTTTACACGATACTAGACCAAAGAGTCAAAAAACATATACCAAAATGTTAGATCCCTATTCTATATACTCAACAAGTTACACGAAATAGAAAAACCACATTTTTTTCAACATATCACCTTAAGGTGACACAGCACACGAGCTCGAACTCATTGGTGGGCGTGGCTAAAAAGCACGCTGTCTCACCTGGCATCGTGCCCGAAGGAGATAGTATCAGTGATGAGCAGTTAGACGCTAGTCTTCACGTGCGTCTAGTTCGTACGTACACACTCAGCGTTCCGAACCGTTCCGAACAAAAACGAAGTTATAATACTTTCGTCTGAACTTTTATTTTAATGCGCTAAAAAGAATAAAATAAACTTTTTCTTTAAAACTTTTACTATCAACTTATAACGTCATCGTCACTTCACAATTCGCGAGATTAGTGGCAACAATAATATTGTATAACTATATTGTTTGTTATTGTTGGCCTGGGGTCACGATGTCCTGGACGCTTTCCGCCAGGTCTGCTAATCCCTCGAGAGAAATAAATAGCTGTGAAGCCAGCAGAGTCTGGACGTTGGTCGGCAGACGACTGCTTTATATTGTCATCGTGGTACTGTGGATTTCCTTGGCCTGATAAAGTTTAGGATTTCCTTTTCAGGGCGTATCACGTCGGAGTCTCCAATTTAGTGGTTGTTGTACACTAACTAAATTAAATTAAAAATGTTCATAATTCTATATCAATTTAGTCAACACAAGACAGAGAAGTGACAGATCAGAAGAAAAGTAAAAATTATATCGTGAAGGTTTTATGTATATAAAGTTTCTAAATAAGTAGGTCGCTACACCATATTATAGGGTGTGCGTTTCGATGGCGCGACCACGGCGTTTTTTTTTTTAAATAACTATGCCATGATTTTGTAAAAATTATGTATGTACGTGGTTCAAATTTCCCAAAACCTTAAATTTGTCAAAGTTATGGTTAAAAAGTTATAAGGGTTTGAACGTGGCCACGCCATCGAAACGCGGAGAACCGCGCGGCCATGGAAATCTTAAAAACTAAGCGTTGCAGAGACCTGAAATTTAGGTAAATAAAGGATTGAATTTCATCATCATCTGCCTAGCCTTTTCCCAACTATGTTGGGGTCGGCTTCCAGTCTAACCGGATGCAGCTGAATACCAGTATTTTTACATGGAGCGACTGCCTATCTGACCTCCACAACCCAGTTAGTACCGGGTAATACGATACCCCGGGTAAAGGATTGAATTTGTAAAAAAAATATAAAAAATCCTAGGTTTATATTTCAGGAGCATACGTATGGTATCGCTTATCACCTTCAAAATGTTCTGAATGTGAAATATTTAATTAATTAATGAATTTAATTTTAAATTATTTATTTTTTACAAAATCTTGCCATAGCTTAAAAAAAAAAGAATGCCGTGGTCGCGCCATCGAAACGCACACATTATAGGAGTGCAATAAAAATGCACAGGCCCTTCAACTTCAGCGAAAAACAAATGACACGTCACTGACGTCATGCATGAAATGAAAAGGACAGAAATATAGGTCTTGTTCTTCTATCAAACGAAGGACATGTCAATATGGCGTATCCCCCTCCCGCACCGCACCGGGGGAAACATTATTCAGTGAGATGCACGAAAATTCATAGTAAAAGGCGCGCGTAAAAAAATATGAAAAGGCTTTTGGGAAATCCAATTTTATGAAAAAACCACTGCATAAATCATTATCAAATAAAATTTATTGAATTCTTCGATAATTTTGCTGTGTCGGTACCGACTTTGTTTTGGAAATTTGACACTTCTTTTATTACTAATTTACGCCCAAAGTTACGTTAAAATTGGCAATAAAAATGAATCTTTGGTAGCTCGTAACTTTTGAATGCCTTTTTATTTTACTATTCTGTTTCCGCACAGACACAATTAATAATGAGACAAAACGATATCATGTTTAACTTTAGATGTACCATGTCAAACAGTGGAGTAATAGTCCCCCGAAATTTGTATGGAAAATATGTTGTGCAGATCAACCTTAATCTACCTCTTTCTGTGTGTGTGTACAGACCCCCAAACTATCAAAACTTTTCCTTATTTGAATCAATAATGGAAGATGTGATGGCAAAACTTGCAGCCAGTAATAAATCTACAATTATTTGTGGTGATTTCAATATCAATATTTTAGAAGAATGTTCGAATAGCTGTCGCTTATTAAATCTTTTTAAGTCATTTGACTTGACCAACAGTTTTAAAGAACCTACTAGAGTCACTCCATCTTCTGCTACTTGTATAGATAATGTTTTCTGCGATTGTGATTACATAGATAAAGCAATAATAAATTGTCTGCTTTCTGACCATAGCGGACAAACTGTAACCTTTAGGTATAATAACAGATTAAATAGGTATAATATTTCGCTACAGAACAAGTTAAGTGTTATGAGCCTTGACGATATTAATATAAATCAAATGTATGATCGTTTCTTTTCAATAGTTCACACGGAATTCAATAAAACTTTTGAAAAGAAGACAAAAAGTACCTATTTGCCCTAAATTCATATTTAGTGATTGGGCAACTAAAGGTATCTAGTAAAAAGAGGTAGATATCGCACTGGCACGCACAAATTGTTGAGGACAAAGTGACACAATTATTGGTAGCTATCTCTTTCTATCTTATACGTTCCGTATTATCTATCGCTGTCGTAGTTTTAAATTACTCGCAACGATATCTGAACGCCATTCAGTATGAACATGGCGTATCTTCTTTATAATATCATTGGGAAAGACTATTTGAGCTTTATGGCCTTTTAAGCCTTTTATAAACACTGAAAGTTTTAACAAGTATGTTGCTAAAAGTATTCAATTTTTTTTAGAAATACATGCAAGGTTAAGATACCTTTGCGTCCTTGCTTTTGGAAAAAACTGCTTCTATAGCTTGCATAGAACTTGCTTGAAAATCTGTCGTAAATGTGTCTAGGTCAAACTCTGGAACTTTGCTCCTAATGAATCGAAACATAATTTCATATGTATTCTTTTTTTATCTGGGAGCAGGCAGTACACTACAGGCACGATACTGTTACTTTCGTCCGAACTGCCTGCGTCCACGTGTATTGTGTATAGTTGTGTAAAAGGTGGTTGGAAATTTGCTCCTAATGAATCGAAACATAATTTCATATGTATTCTTTTTTTATCTGGGAGCAGGCAGTACACTACAGGCACGATACTGTTACTTTCGTCCGAACTGCCTGCGTCCACGTGTATTGTGTATAGTTGTGTAAAAGGTGGTGATGCACATTATTTTAAAAGTATTGTCACAGAAAACATGTATAGCGTCTTTTAACACGTTGTACGCTTTACGGCCCACCGGTGAGCCTAGCTTACTTTTCCATACGAGCCAAGCCAAAATCAGGTAATCGGTAATTTTCATCAACTTAATTTTTTTATCACAAAGTTCATAAAATGAAGTAATTCGTATGGTAAATTAAAATTACCGACAATTACCGACTTTTACCGTCTAGTTTTTAATATATTGTAAAAGGCTCACGGGTGAGTCCCGTGAACTCCCGTGGCCTCGTGCATAGGATTTTGTATTTTCCGTTGGCGGGGGCCGCGGGGTCACTACACAGCCCACCGCGCCGCGCCAGGGATGTTATACGTACCATAATTATGGTATACGTACCATTATTCAGGTCTTCGTACCATGTACCATGGTACTTCCGTTATGGTACGCAAATGTACCATGGTACTTCCGTTATGGTACGCAAATGTACCATAATTTTCACATCTACCATTAAAATCTCAGATTAAATCATAATTGCGATATCTACAATCGATTTAATAATGCGTAAAATGAAACGGCTCCTTCGTTTCTTGTTCTGACGTTGACTGCTGGTGCGAGAGACAGGATAGCCAATAATAAATCAACAATAATAAGGGATATTTCCCTTGTTCTCCCTGTTGCTTTATGGCTTAAAGGACTTGGTTCCATATGAAAAAAAAAGGAATTTGTTTTGTTGTGAACACAGAATATAGGATTGAGAGGGAAATTTGTGATTTGTTTGTGAATTCGTGGATTTAGAGGGAAACTTGTGATTTGTTTGTGAATTAGTGACCACTGAGTATTGCTGTTTGGCTTGACGGTCCGCCGCCTCGCCGCGCGTCAGCAGGTGAGAGATATTTGTTGGTGTAGGTACACCAACGTGTTTTGAACAAAAAGACGGTTGGTTGTGGTTGGTTGTGGTTGGTTGTGGTTGGTGGGGTGAGTGAGGGGCAGTAAAGGACTAACACGTAATAGAATCATATCAAGGGTTTTGCCTTTTTGGATTATTATGTAGGAGTCGGAATAATGTTGACTATCTTGCTGCATGTTGCTTGCAAGAAGGTATACCTTCCATTCCCTTTCCTTAGAAATGGCCCATACCAAGCACTGCCTGCAGGGCCCTAGGCTGCTTGCAGTGCGCACTGACAATCGTACTGTGTGTGGTGTTGCAGTGCCGATGTAACGGCGATTTTATGAGCCCTGCATGCCCACACACAGATCGATTGGCAGTGAGCACTGCAAGCAGGGCCCCGCACGCAGGGCTTTGTATGGGCCGTTTGGCTATCAATTCCTTGTTTCTCTGAGCGCACATCCATCTAGGGCGCGTTCCAATTCAGTTAAAAATTGTATTTGTCGCGTTAGAGCGGATCCAGGCGTATAACCGGGCCAAATAAAACTTTCGTCCATCGTATTTGACTGAATAATGGATTTTATCTGCATAATCGGCAAATTTTTCACTGACAATAACTGTAACTTATAAACGAATTGGAAGACGCTCTTACGACTCATTACATTTAAAAACTCATAGATTTGTTTTGTTGGTTTGGTATTCTTATAGCTTAATTGTAGTCAACAATCGTATTATTAGATATGTAACAACTAACTGTGGTGGTGGATATATTACGATAATCTATTTCAGATTATAATAATGTCATCGCCTTCTGCAAGCGAAGAAGAAATTCATGCTCATTCATCACCCTAAAAAAAGCGTAAAGTGGAACATAGAATCCAAAAGTATCGCATCGAATGGGAACGGGACCCACAGTTCTCGGTTTGGCTTAAACCCGATCCTAAAGATAAAACAAAGGCCAGGTGTGTTTGGTGTGACATTACTTTAAAGGCCGATATTAGTGTCATAAAATTGCACAAAACTACTAAAAAACACGAGAAAAAAGGTTTAGCCCGCGAATGCACTTCAAAAAATATTATGAAACAATTTTTGAAACCCCAAGCAGTCAGTCATATAGAAAACGATACCAAAGACGCAGAGATTAAAATTTGTGGATTTATGGCTGCTCATAATATTCCATTTAGTGTGGTTGATGATTTGATTCCGTGTCTCAAATCTGCATTACCGGATTCAAAAATCTTAGAGGGTGTCCAATTAAAGAGGCTTAAGGCAACGAAAATTGTGACCAACGTGATAGGTGCTTCACATAAAGACGACATTGCGTGTCGCTTAAAGAAGCACAAATTTTCAGTTTTGACTGATGACTCTACAGATTGTTCCAGCGTCAAGACTGCATGTGTTGTCGTCCGATTTTATGATGAAGAGCTTGGACGGATCAACAGCATGTTTTGGGATCTTTCCAATGTTTTCTCCGAAGATGACCCTAATGCAGCTGAGGAAGGCGCTACTGGTGGACGTTTGTACGAGTTGCTTATGAAAGCATTCAGAGAAAAGGGAGTACCCCTACAAAATATGATAGGCTTTGGGTGTGATGGCGCTAGTGTGAATGTTGGAGTGCACAATTCCATTGCTAGCCGGCTGAAGGAGTCCTGCCCTGGCGTGATTATTATGAGATGCGTTTGTCATTCGCTTCATCTAGCGGCAAGCAAAGCTTGTGAACTACACATGCCTAGAAGCTGTAAAGATCTCGCTAGAAACGTGCATAATTACGTTCAGCACAGCGCAAAGCGTATAGCTAGCTTAGATGTATTTCAAAAATTTTTGAATGTATCTGTTCATAAAATTCTTCATCCAGCGCAGACGCGATGGTTATCACTAAACTCAGTTGTCGAAAGAATCTTAGAGCAGTGGGAACCACTTCGCCTCTATTTCATGGAGAGGCATTTGCAAGAGCGAACAGTGGCGGCAGAATCTGTGTATATTTGGCTTTCTGATCCATTTGTAAAGCTTTTTTACTTTTTTCTTTCTTGGGTTTTGCCAAAAGTTGTTGCTATGAATGATTTTTTTCAATCAGAGTCAGTGGTGATCTCATGTTTGGCGCAAAAGATGGAAATTGCATTCAGGGAGCTTTTATCGGCGTACATGATGCACGAATATATAAATTTAACACCGAAAATGATGCGAAATTTCTTCCACTCCGAAGTATTTATTTGGGAGTGCAAGTTTTGGAAGAATTAAAGAAACCTGAAATAATTGCCAGGCCTGATGCTATTAACGATTTTTTTATCAGATGTCGTAAGTTTCTGGCCAAGCTGTGCGCTGGTATTCAAGAACGGTTTGATTTTAATAATCCACTTTTGAACAAGATCCCGGTACTCCATCAATCCAAGGCACTTTCTAGAATAGAAAGAAATAATACTCCGTCGCTGCACAATTATGTAATGCTATTCCGAGGGCAAAACCAGAAACCACAAAGTCTTTGCAGTGCTTAGATGATCAGTGGCGTCGTCTTCCGCTAGATGAAATACCCGAGGAGATTGTCAAAGAAAAAGAAATTGATGTTTTTTGGCATAAAATCGCACAGCACAGATAGTGAGGGTTGCAATAAGTATACTGAATTGTCCCGTTTTGCTCTGGCAGCTCTAAGTATACATCACTCAAATGCACAATGTGAAAGAGTTTTTAGTAAATACAACCTAGTGAAAACCAAAGTTAGGAATAGATTAATTACGAAAAATATTGAAGGAATCATGTTGGCGTCTCAGACTGTCAAAATTAATAAAGGTTGCTGTGCTAAATTCGAGCCAACTCAAGATATGCGCAACAGGATGAGTTCTAAGGTCTTGTACGAAACACAAGTCGTACAAGATCTTAGAAGTCATCCCATTGAAATTGAAAATCAAGACGTTGTATTTGAGAATGATTTTTAAAGAAAGAATATTATATAAACGATAATACTTAAATATTGCATGGTCTTTGCTTTTGCATCATTCCCGCATTCATAATAAATTGATTGATCACGATCAGTATTAATAACCCAAAATACTTATTATCTTTTTTCGGTGTAGAACTGGGTGAAACCAAGGTTATAACCCGGACAAATGTAATGCGATTTGCGAGATGCCAATACAATATGACGTGTCAGTATCCAATCTTTTTCTATAATTGGCCGGATTATACCACCGGTTTTACTCGCGTGATGATTTTGGAACGCGCCCCTAGTCTGTGGTATTCATAGAATTTAGACGGCCCATACCAAGCCCTGCCAAAGCGTACCATAATTTTTTCTAAAGTACCTGAATTTTGACAGGCCGGTATCAATTTTTGAGCTGGCATCTAACATCCCTGCGCCGCGCGCGGCGCGGCGGCGCCCAGCCAACAGTTTCGCGCGTTGCGTCGACTAGTGAGGTTCGATTACGCTTTTCTCGTCAAAAATGGATGATTTTGATGATTTCGAACTAACTCAAGAGGAGATAACGCAGTTAGAAAATATCGAAATAAATCTTCTGAACCAAAGTTTTCAAATAGATTCTGATGAAGACGAAGTTCAACGAACGAATAGAAGATGCCGCCTAATTATATCGTCAGAGAGCGATGATAACGACACAGAAATCGCAAGGATTATTGCTGATACTGTTGGTAAGTCATCTTTAAACTTGAAACTAGATATTGCCCACGGAATCTTCGGCTCTCATAGGAATCGGGACACATAACCTACTTTCATTACATTTAGTAAAAAGCTGTTATTTTAACATGACGAACATATTTTTATTTATCTATACTAATAAATGAAATGGAAGTGTCTGTTTGTAATTTCTCAGCAACAGCACTAATATGAGAGATTTATGCTACTTACATTTTTTTGATTGTTTGTGTTTGTTCCGGCTTATCTCTGAAACGGCTGAAACGATTTTGATGAAACTATAACTATCAGATAGTTGATGTTTTATGGCTAAGTAACTTAGGCTACTTTTATTTTAGAAAAAATCTGTATAAAAAATATTAGATCACTAGCAATTACCAAGGTTACACTCTCTGTACGTCCCGTCCGTCAGTTACAGCCTCTATAATTTAGTAAAAGGGAACCAAGTGTGTCCAACTCACTTAACTCACTCATTTAATACATACTTGTTTATGAGTACACTATTTCCATAAGTTGTATTTTTTGGTTCAGGTAATAAATCGCCATTGGACACCTGCAGGGCTATTATGTATCTCTGTTGACAGCTCGAATTGATAGCAACTGGGCTCAGTGTATATCAATTAACTGTCAAAAGGTTAGTTTCGTATTATGTATGACCAAACGCGATCAAATATGACGTCATTGGTGAACATCGTGGCTGTTAGTCACCGTAAATCATTTTGACAGATGCTTTCGTATCGATACTTCTAATATTGCGATTATGTAAGCATAATGGACATCAAATTGATAACTGAGTGTGAAGTTGCTATCGTGATAGACGTTACTCATCATAGGTAGTGTTTTATAAGGTTTTGTGATATACACCTATGCCGATTTCTGTGCAAACATTATGTCTTTTGTTGTTTTATTGTTTAGATAGCTTGTGATGTTCTAAAATATTTATTTTCTTGTATTAATATTAGTTGCTAATAAACTAATCGGAATGGTATCGTTAATTCTGATTTCAGCCACGCGCCAAAAGATTCTTGTAGTTATAAATGAAAAGGCTTAATTAATTAATTAGAGATAAATAGTTTTATTAGTAGCTCGTAATACTTTTGCGCTGGGCCTTACTTTAAGGTGAATGCTCTAGGGTAGCCCGCGAAATTCGAATTTTCTTACGTTTTTTGCAATTAGCAGGCCCGTGTTAGGTCGTATGTTGATTAAAATATTATTCGCAGCTGTAAGACGTATGTAGTTACAGAATTATAATCATCAAAATTATCAATACAACCCTCCAAGTTCATAAAGGTGTAGGAAACAAAAAAAAAGCAGAAAAAGTTATTTCTACACCCTCTAGAGCATCAGCCTTAACTTCACTTTCACATTTATTTGAATTATACTACATACTACTACTAATTATTACGTAGTACCAACACTGTATGTTTAGAGCGGTTGATGATCCAAAACCGGTTCCTAGTCCATCAGAATACACTATGATATTACTACTTTGGGTGGGGTTCAAATTGTGGGCTGCTCGCACTCCAGTCCGGATACACCATCAATCAGCTCATTGTACAGGTTATGTGCCTTGCACAATTATTCTGCTTCTAGTTCAAATATTCGTTTCAGTCATGAGTGTCATGGTATTGCTGAAAACCAGACACTAGTTGACGGAGATGGTGATCTAGTCCAGTATCTCGTCCTATGTGTTGGGTGTGAAGTTCTGCAAGCTGGCTCTTCAGTTGAGTGTTTTTGTTTACTATTGACTAAATTTCAACTTCACTTCCTTCCTGTCCCGCAGTAGCTTGCTCACTCATTTCTAGATGAATCTAGCTCCGTCAGCTCTGCTCTTAAGTTTCTCACTCATGTCATGAACGTAGCTTCGCAGGTCATCATATTGCCTGATTACGTTAACCAACACCTGAAATGTGACAAGAAACAGCTGAGTATGTTAAGAGAATATTATGTTTCATAAAACCTTGAGAAAGTAGGAGTTTTGAAGTTAGAATGGAGTAAAATATTAAATGAAAAAATAAAGGTAAGTATGGAAAAATAACTTAAAATTAATTTTATATTAATTTTAATATGCTCAAACTTGCTACAGTCAACACTTTAGGGAAAGGCTATTTTTACATTTACTTTGATAAGATTCAAGGATTGATATGAACATGAGTTTTACGTGGGAACAAAGTTTAAACATGTTCTTTAATTATGAACTAAGTGGTTTAGTTATAATATTTAGAGCATAGGTATTAGAGACACCATATTAAGGTGTGAAGTAGGGTTTGTAGTGAATGTTATAAGTCTGGGCAAGAGTTTTCGTCCTCGAATTTGCGTTCACAATTTTTCAAGCAAAATGAGACGTAAACGTAGCTGGTGTTTACTGGGACGTCGCTCGGTGTCTGCGTACTGTATAGTATGTAAATTATACAACATTAATACGTAAATTAAAACAGAATACTCCCCAGGTTCGAAGAATTCAAATTCACAGTCCAAAAGTTGACAGCCGGTTATTGAATGGAGTTATCACAATTTATCCAGGCTTGCACAACAACTTAACACATTCCAAGTCATACATTATCGGTCCCTTTATCAAATAAAGAAGTTATTTGTAAGTAAACATATTTATTTACAATAACAAGTCAGTAATGTCACATGTTATATAAACCGCTTATTATAAAATGTTCCGTATAACCAAGTACTGTAACGCTCAACGGGCGCTACTTAACTTAGCCGCTTAATAGTCGATAAAAAATAGAGTGGTCAACTGCTTAGGCGAAGCGCGCTGTTAGTCACCGTAAAGTGATATCCATTCAGTGTGATACATAATACCAATAATATGACATTCACGGTTGTCAACAAAGTTCGGTGTACAACCGAAGCTTGTTAGTCACTGGATATCAGAAAGTTACATAATAGGCCTGCTGGTCAAAGCCTAAAGGTAACCAACGTCAAGTAATACCTTTTACTGAACATCCTGGCCTTCCCACTTCTTCTTCTTCTTAGCGTGTCGATGGCAAATATTTATTAAATGTGTTTGGCCCAAAATTCAGCAATGCGAACTCCACTCGCTGATGCAGTCATAAGGTCGTCAAGTGTGCAGGTGTCAGGGCATGCCTTCCCACTAACCTCTGCTTAAGCATGCGTAGCAAATCTCCAGCTGAATTCTTCCAATTAATGGTGCCTGATAGTCTTTTTCAAAAGATTGCTGACCTAACAAACCAATTCGCAATGAACAAAACCGCTGGTTCTGAAGAAAGTTCACGGTTTGCAAGGCTTCGCAAATGGGTTCCAACAGATCTTGAGGAAATATAAAAGTTTTTTGGGCTTATCCTGTTTATGGGCATCGCAAAGCTTCCTAGATTGGCAGAATATTGGTCAACGAATATTGTCGTAGGTCATCCGTTTCGACGCACAATAATGCCACGCAATCGTTTCGAATTGTTATTGCAAATGCTTCATTTTTCACAAAACGATGAAACCAATAAAGAAGACCGCCTCCATCGTATTCGATACCTTTTACAAGTATTGAACGAACAGTTTCAGACGCATTATACACCCGGTAAAGACCTATGTACAGACGAAAGTGA
This sequence comes from Xestia xanthographa, assembly GCA_905147715.2. Taxonomy (NCBI): domain Eukaryota; kingdom Metazoa; phylum Arthropoda; class Insecta; order Lepidoptera; family Noctuidae; genus Xestia; species Xestia xanthographa. Next base: position 24,758,901 of record LR990641.1, on the reverse strand, counting down.
ATTATATTTCGGCAGTACAATAAACAAAAACGTCATAAATATGGTATTAAAGAATTTAAGTTGTGCTGTGGATATACTTAAGATAAGTATTTATGCAGGAAAAAACAACGAAGTCACAAATACCACTCCGTATAATGTTGTCATGGATTTACTTAGCAGCCTTCTAAATAAAGGGCATACTCTTTATACCGATAACTGGTATACCAGCATTGCATTAGCCAGGGCTTTGCTAGATATCGAAACCCAAAGTACTAAACTCAAGAAAGGAGAATTTATTGCCAGAGAGAGTCGAGACGGTATTACTGCCATGAAATGGAGGGACAAAAGAGATGTGTTGGTGTTGTCAACAAAACATTCAGATGAATTTGGAATGATAAAAAAACGTCTGGGCACTGTGGTCAAGAAACCGCAGATCATAATTGACTACAACAAAGCCAAAGGAGCAGTCGACTTATCGGATCAGATGGCAGCATAATCCTCCTCGTTGCGAAAATCTGTAAAGTGGTATAAGAAGTTGGCTGTTGATTTATTACTAAATACTGTGATGGTAAATTCTTTGATTCTGTACAAGTCAGTGACTAAAACAAACATACAAATGGTAGACTTTCGAAGATCGATAATGATGAATCTTTGCCAAGTCCAAGAAAATACTGTGCCTGAGCCTAACCGAAGACCGAAGAGAGGGAAACACTGTTTAGAAAAAAAAGAGGGTTTGGCTAGAAAAACCAGAAGGACATGTCGCCAATGTTATGCAGATAACGTACCAGTCATGGGTAGCAAACAGGCTAAAATAAAGTCGATAAAGGTCTCCACTTATTGCCAAAGCTGTCCAACTAAACCATTCCTTTGTTTGCCTTGTTTTAACAAAACTCACAAATATTTTTTTTACTTTACGTAAATTCATAATTATAGAAATGTCGTATTCTAATTAAGTGTTTTATTTTAATAAAAATTTGATTAATATTTTATGGTTTTATTGTCTTTTTTAAATCTAAATAATATTTTCTACCATATATTTTTTTTTCTTTACGTAAATTCATAATTATAGAAATGTAAATTTAATTACCTATACAATTACAATATACAATTTAATTATATAAAAATTTAATTATAGTAGCAGTAAATAGGTTTGACAGATATACAAAAAATGGTCAACTAACTAGATGTGAAATAGCAAAAGAAAAATTATTTCGCATACGTGAAGAAAACGAAAAACTTGATGAATTAATAGAATCAGAAGATAACTCGAAAAACGAAGAATCGATATTTTAAGAAAATGATGATTTGCTTCTTCCAAACCCAGTTTTGGCAGATTTGGACCATATTATAAATAAAGAAAAATTAAATAGCGAGCTGTGTGATAAGACAATCTATGAAAATATTTATTATTTCCCTACATTTATAGAAAGCTTGAAAGTATTAAAAAGATTGCCCCTTTGGACAAATCTAATGCTGCCTGTTTTCAAAGAATCAAACATCAGTGGTGCTACTAGCAGCAACGTCGAAAGCTATTTTAAAAATATTAAACAGCTTTTACTCAATTCAAGAAGTGGACTTTTGCGAGTGGATAGTTTTATTATGATCCACACTGAGTAATTATCTGGAGAACTGAAGTCAGCTCAATGCTCTCTTACCCTGAGATTTTCCAGAAAACAAGAAATCAGCAATCTGTTATCGAATCATCGGAACCAAAACATAAAATACAGAGCATTGATGATACATCTTTCACAGAAAATTCTATATTTATTGCAGAACCGAAGTGCGAGGAAAACTGGCGAACCAAAAATACTGATAATATTAATTCAAAATCTTTAATCAAAACAAGCCGAAATTTAACAGCAACTTTGTGCATTTGATGCCAAACGGAAATATTAGTAGAACAGGAGTGAAAGACATAATTTTACAAAATACTTGTGTATTTGATGCTGTCTTACAAGCGTATGCTGTCCTTCATAAAGAGAATAAAGCTGTAGCTGAATATATCGACAGCATAAATTCGACTTTCTCCGCGTTGGTTAAAGCAGTATATCTCTTAACGATTTAGATGTTGATGTATTACGATTAAGATCAGGTGGCCTACCATGACGTCTTAAAGCAGGATCGTTTTAATTTTATTCCAGTGAGGGAAAGAGATGGCGCTACACGTCCTCTATAGCTCCGTCTCTTACCCTCACTCGAACAAGAATAAAACGATTCTGCTTTAAGACGTCATGGTAGGCCACCATGGTAGGCATCTTTATAAAATTTTGTGATAAAATCTCTACTCAAGGCAATATCTCAATTTTTGATTGTCAGTGTAATGTCACCAAGATTTTTGAGTCAATTCTGCTCAACCAATACAGTAGTGCAAGATTTTCCAAAAAGTGCAATACTTGTGATAATAAAATAGAAAGATGGTCACCAATTTTACCGTTGAATATTCTACACTTGGCAGAGGGCCTTGTAGGTTTAGAATCATCAGCTAACTCTATGTTGAGTGATGAATTCACTCAGTGCAATAACGAACAATGTTCTAGCACAGTCACGATGACCTATGATTTATCTGATCACATTATAATATTTGAAGTAGTACTTGATTCAGTAACAATAGAGGAAGCACCTAAAACAATCGTTTCTAAAACAATCGTTCCTAAAACAAATAGACGATACGACCTTGCGTCAGTTATTGAGTTTGTACCTCCAATAATTGCAACAGGTCTGGGTCATTTTACAGCTAATTGTAAAACAGGATCAAGCTGGTACTGTTATGATGATCTTAAGACATAGGTTCACAAAACAAATATAAGTAAAACATTTCAATCAAACGTGTTAATTTATGTCAAAATTTAATCTGTTTGCCAATGCATAATATATGTTATATTGATTGACCATTATGGTTGTAAAGTTATAGAGCTATTGACAAATACACAGTTTCTATTCAATTTGTTTTTTTTTTGCTTATCAGATTAATTCTTTTTTTGTATGTTAGGGAAAGAGATTGAAATAAACTTTGCTATTTATTTTTCGCAGGCGCTTATTATCAAAATTTAAAATAAACGTTTTAAGTAGCCATAGCTAGCACATCCTGTGGTAAAAATAAGGGTACAATTTTTATCAAACACTTGTTTGCCTAATAAGTACGTGTCTAAGTAAAATTATTAAAATTTTACTTGGGGGTTGCTGGGCATAGCAAGTCATAATTCAGTTGCCTGTACCTGTTAATCTGTTAAGGTACTTATTTTTTTAAGTATGTACTAATTGGGTACATATTGGATACAATTGTTATATGAATTTATAAACAGCAGAATAGATGATGGGGTGGCTGGGGAGCATGACGTGCAGAAATTGGTATTTACAAACTCGTGACTTTGGTAAGCCCTCGACTTTGTCACCAACTTACCGCACTAGTAACATAAATAACTATTTTGTCCGTTTAGTTCAATTAAAATTCATACAGCAGATAGTAGTACTAAATGGACATGAAATGCTTCATGCACTCGATCGAGTGGCAAAAAAGAGTTTCCCTTTCGTGCACTTAATGCTGTGGGCATTGTATTATTAGATTATAATATATTCCACCAGATATTTTTATTTCTCAGACATTTCTAGGCATTTGCTAATGACAGGCAGTTCCCATTCTGTGTCAATGTTAATATTTCTGGATTTTTGATCCGCGATAATACAAATATTGAATGTTATTTATTTATTTTAGGGCAAAAGTAACAAATTTGGATCCACGTCATCCTAACTGATTTGATATTTGATTGTCTAACAATTTGTAGTCATAGTCCTGTATTCCAAAATCCTTAATAAGCATAATATGAATCTGACCCCTAGTCAACGAAGGATTCCGACTATGCTGAAACCTAAACCAATGTAGCGCATCTCCGACAAAAATCTCAAAGGCATGTTTAACCAAAGTTACTTCTGAGATATTCCTAGAGATCTGAAATTCCTCTAACTTCTGCAGAAAAGACCTAGGACAAGTTTTACCGTCATAAGAAAACCTTTTAAAATCTTTCACGAAATTGCATGGCAAGTAACAATTCTGACCCATCGAGGAAGACTGCTGCATACCCCAAGCTGTAGCGGGATATGGAACCGGTTGAGACGTAACAAGAACCTCAGAGGGTTCAGAAATTCCTGGGCTGAAGAAGGTATCAGCTTGATTCTGAGCAGGAGGGTCGGATTGGTTCTGAGTATACATATCACAAAATGCAGTGCAATGCATTTTAATGTTATTTCTACTGGGCTATCATCGATCCTGAACCATTTGAATAAAGATTTTAAAACTTCTTCTCTTGCTCAGGATGATTTTTGCCATGATGCTTTACCAAGTCCAGATCATGTGCTGTGTGATGCCATCAGAAGACGTACTCGTTGCAATGTGATTTTGATTCCCACGACTCTGTGCGTGATCTGTTTGTCGCCCGTAGTGATTCAAGTGACAATTTTGAAACATTTGAACCGAGTATCCAGAAGTCCCAAGTGTTACAAACAAGCATAAGATCTAAGAAAAAAGGTTCACAACCCATTACACCAGCTGTGGTCACGAAAAGCTTTACTTCAGATATTCCCTTTTATTCAACAAAGGAAAACGTTGCATAATAGGTAATCGCAGTACCTCAATTAATTTTCTTTGTTCTGATAAAGATATGCCAGAGTCGCTACTTTCTCGCAATCGTAGTAACACCATTGATGTTGGTGCTTATCAAACATTGCATCAAGCCAATGAATCTGTTGCACTCACTTTGAAACATGAAACATCACAACCAACACAAAAATTAAAAAATAACACTCACTCCATTGAAAAATAGATACGAGTACCACCATAATGTTAAAACGGGATGAAACAAAGCTTGTCTAAAGAAACGCACGTTTAAATTTAACCAAGAGCAGCGCGAGAAATATCATCTGCCTAGCCTTTTCCCAACTATGGTGGGGTCGGCTTCCAGTCTAACTGGGTACAGCTGAATACCTGTATTTTACATGGAGCGACTGCCTATCTTACCTCTACCCACAATCAAGAGCAGCGAGAAACCATAGATAAAATATGAATTGAGATTTATCGCGGCGAGAAAAGCATTTATCCCAGTCAAGAGTAACTTTGCAGGCAACACAAAACAAAATGAATATTTCTTTTGCTCGTCTGGGTTTTGAAGGGTGTGACATACAGTTTGCATTAAAATAAACATCTCATTATGCCGTAACCCGATTGTCGTAGACTGTACGGTATGAGGAGTGGGCCAAGCATCATCAAAAGTATAAAAAAGCAAGGGAACTTTACAATGAACACAAAAACATACCACAAAATGATTCCAAAATATATTATAGTGCAGAACTAGAAAAAGTAATTATGTTACACAGATTCTTCAAGGCATTGGGCATTTTCTACCAGTCTACCTTAAGGTAATGAAGAGACAATACACAATAGGGGCAATAACAGCACAAAAATCATTTCAATAACAGCACAAAAATCATTTCAATATCAGCAGCACTTTTTAGCCAAAGAAAATTGAAATTTCTCTCGACACTGAAAAAACAACGGCGCATCGAACAAAACGCTGTGGTTTTTCTAAACCCCAATGCCATACCTGAGCAGGTTACCCAAGCAGGAGAGAGCTTCCTTGTTTCACTGTATGGAGGCAACAACGAATCCCAAAATCTCAACGACCGCTTCCAAATGTTTCACAAGGGGCAGCTAAGACCAACATGAACCTCGCAAGGTTGCCTTCAACCAGGGATGCTGCAAGATTTCACACTTTGCGAACATACCACCAGGTGAAAATAGATATTTTTTTGCCAGTCATAATTACCTTTCTGCTTCAAACGATATTTCGCCGGGTTAGAGGCAAAACCAACTATCTCGATTTTTTGCAGTTTTTCACTTTTTTATACCATTCGAATCGGTATTTGATTCTCAATCTAATGGTAAAACCAACTAAACCGTAGGCCTTACCGTTCCCAAGTAACCGAATGTAAAAACCGATTAAATAGTTACTAGACTAAAATTAGACTGAAATAAGAAACGAATAATATAAGATAGTGTATTTTTAGAGAATTAAAAACCTATAATTCGTAATAATTTGTCTAAATAATTCGAAATATAGATGCAAAAAATACTAAACTTTTTTAGTTGTATTTAGTCCTACAATAATGTCAAAGGAAGGTCATAGTCTCTAATGGTTAAAAATAATATCTTGGATTAGCACCTTTTGGTTCTTGAACATTCAAACTAAATAAATATTATTTAAATATATTCGATTTTCGCATTCGGTTTTTCGGTTTCTGTTTAGCGAATTGCCTAGAAGATTGCCAAAACCGATTAAATTCTTGTAGTCTGTACTTCCCCGCGCTGCCACTGTCACGGGAGGGGGGCAGCGGCAGCGCGGGGGCTTTACGTGGATTTAGTCGAATCTTGCACAGCGAACGACGAGGTCCATTTGCATTTTTCGGTGTTTTTCGTATTTATTATACTGTGTGTTTTGTGTTTGACAAACAAAATGACAACAACTGGATCTCCAGATAGTAAGTACTTTTACAGTGTTAAAATTAATAGTTTTGAGGTTAAGAGTTATTGAGCAGTGTGGTATACCTACAATAAAATAATTTTAGTGTAAATCAATACAATAACAATGAAACCGGCATTAAAGCTACATACTTTATACAGCATGTTTACAATTAATTATTATTATGGCAACATGCGTAGTAATCGATCAGTCATATTAACAGGTAGGTAATTTGGCACATAAAATTGTTGGTTTTAATCACGTTGAAAGGGCTGAGCGTTTCTTAAAACATCTTCTTAGGGAGGTAAATTTGAAATATTTATATTATAATTTAGGGTGTTTATAAAATAATAGTGATGTCGACGATGATTAATTTATTATTTCTATATTTTTTTGTTTCAGAAGAAGTTGAAAATGGTGATGAAGACTTGTTAATATCTCAAGCATATGACCAATTCCTACAATCTCTAGGTAAGACAGCATTTTAATCTATGTTACCTACTTATTTATGGAGGTGCCTCCTCTTAACTTTTGATTTATAGGGGTGGAAAAGTCTAAAAACAAATGAGTAAATAATTATAACTAGTACTTTTGGGGATTTTTCGGTTAAAAGGACTGATGACTGCGAAACTTGACCGGTTGTATGATTATTTTCGGAGTTCTACAGTACCTACCGACCTACTATGATTAGGTGTAAGTACCTATATTATTTAATAACATTGGTTTGTTTCCTTCGTCTTCAGAAGTAGCTGATGTAGTTACGCAGGATAGAAATGGTGTTGACGGTCGTATACAACGAGAACGGTCTGAGGAGGTGAACAAAGATCACGATGACGTAGAAGGAGAAAATGTCTCAATTGAGCATTGTAGAAAAACACCAATAATTTTTTTGGAAGACCTAGTAACCTTAGAAGATCTCATAGGGCCCGTTTCCTCAATATATAATGAAGCAAATTTTGGTATTGACATGCTTGAATCTGACAATGACTTGTCTGATGCTTCTGTTATTGCTATAGAAATGTTAATGAACATATTCCAAAACAGCTAGATTGTCATTTCCAATAAACCACCACAAAAAGATTCCGTTATCGCCGCCACTGCTGCTATAAACGAAATCTTTGTGAGAGCTTGGATAATTGTCAAACCCAAAAGTCACTGGCGTATGGCGGAACCTACCACCTGGAAGATAAATGTAGAAAAGAAAAGGAGAGCTGACGGTTTCCCTTACACAACTGCAAAGAAATATAGACCGGCCAAAGTAACAAAAGCTGTAGACTGCTCAAAATGTAGATTTAAATGCACCGTAAACTTCAGTGAAACTGATCGTGAGAGATGTTGTAGGAAATACTGGGCTCAAAACTATACTGCAAAGAAAAACATGATTTTGACCTTTATAGAAGTAAAACCAATTCATACAACTGTGCTTAATAGAAAACGTATTAAAGTAAGATCAAATTCAAAGAAGTACTTTTTCTATAAAGAAGGCGTGCAATCTCAGGTATGCCAAAACTTCTTCTGCAAAACATTATGCATTTCTACTTCAGTAATAACAGAAGCAGTAGAAAGTCGAGACGCTATGGGATTTTATTCTCGAGATAGTGATCCACGAGGACGACATGAGCCCCAAAATAAAACGCCACCAGAAATGGCTGAAGAAATTCGGCGTCATATCAAATCTTTCCCTACGATGGAAAGCCATTATGTGCGCAAAGATATTAAACGCCAATATCTAGACTGTGGTCTGTCTATTACAAAAATGTACGCATTGTATGTGGAAGAGTGTGAGAAAGAGAGCGTAACACCCGTGTCGGAGGCTAAATATCGAAATGTATTTTGCACCGAATTTAACTTTGGTCTTCAGTGTCTTTTGTGCACCAAATATCGTCGTTTGGATACCATTGAGAAAACTAAAATTGAAGAAGAGTATAAACAACACATTCAAAGAAAAGATGCATGCAATAGCGAGAAACAAAGGGACAAGGAGAGAGCAGAAAAAGAAACGAACTTCACTTCGGCATCCTTTGATTTGCAGGCAATTTTACAAATCCCTAGTGGAGATGTAGGTCTTTTGTATTATTGCAGGAAACTTACAATATACAACCTGACGATTTATGAGAGCGCTTTCCCAAATGAAGCATTTTGTTATGCGTGGACTGAAGTAAACGGTAAAAAAGGGAGCTCAGAGATTGGTTCGATTATATTAAAATACTTAAACGGAATCCCCAATCACATTGAAGAGGTTTCATTGTTCTCAGACACGTGTGGCGGACAAAACCGCAATCAATATGTGGCCGCTGTGTTGTTTTGGGCCGTCCAGAAAATAGACCACCTAAAATTGATTGAACACAAATTTTTAGAATCTGGCCACTCTCACATGGAGGTCGATTCTATGCACAGCAGCATAGAGTCGGCCCAGAAACACTCCAATATACAGGATGGAATTTTTGCATGCCACCTGGAGGGAAAGTACTCTAAATATCGGAGATAGCAAATTTTACTCAAAGGAAACATTCCTTTATTTTTAAAAAGAAATTAATCTGCATTCAAAGATTTTGAAAATTCGCGTGCCATACGCGTTAATCGAACCGGCTAAACTGCAAAAAACTAACATCCTGTACTTTTATGGCACCAATCGATAGGGTCAATCATAAAGATTAAATCCCTTTAACAAATATGATAAATTAAATGAAAGGAAAACCATGAAATCTTAACTTATAAATTCAATGGGACAACATAAAGCACTTTTACCCAAAGGTCCGATCCAATTACTTATGTTAGAACCTAATAAACAATTATCTTTTGACGACATTTATTGACGACCCGATTGGCGCAGCGGTAGTGAGGCTGCCTTATGTTCTGAGGGTTCCGGGTTCGAATCCCGGTCGGAGCAAATGTTTGTGTGATGAGCATGGACATTTGTTTCCGAGTCATGGCTGTTTATATGTATAATAAGTATGTATTTACAAACAAAAAGTATCTATGTAGTATATCAACTATCTGGTGTCCACGACACAAGCCTCGTTGCTTATTGTGGCACTAGATGGCACTGTGTGTAATGTCCAGCAATGTGGTATGGTATGGATTGATTAAAATGACGAAGAACTATTGAGATAGGAAGATTACAATTCGCACAAACAAACACGTGCAAATTGCAATCTTCTTTCTTCAATTGTAAAGGTCCATCCTTTGACTAAAAATGCTTTATCGTATTGAATTTATCCCGTTGAATTTATAACTTTAGATTTCATGGTTTTCCTTTCATTTAATTTATAATGTTTGTGAGAAAGATTTGATCCTTATGATTGGCCCTATCGATTGGTGCCATAAAAGTACAGTATTTTTTTGGAATTTAGCCGGTTCGATTCCCAAGGGTGGCAATCGAATTTTCAAAATCTTTGAATGCATATTAATTTATTTTTAAAAATAAAGGAATGTTTCCTTTCAGTAAAATTTGCTATCTCCGGTATTTAGAGTACTTTCCCTCCAGGTGGCATGCTAAAATTCCACCCTGTATACTCAATTACAGAGTGGTTAAATGTTTTTCGACGGGCCCGATCATCACGCAAGGGGAAAAGAAAGGGTCAAAATAAGAAACCGTATCATGTTACTGAATTGAAATACACAGACTTTAAAGATTTGAAAACACTATCCAAAAGTATGATGATCACGAAAGGAAAAACCAGTAACGGAGAACGTGTCAAGTGGCTTAAAATAAAGAGAATGCGATACATAAAAGGTGAATCAAAAATATTTTTTAATTATGACATGTTTGAAAACTTTTTTTTTATAGATCTTGAAATTATAGAGCACTCTTTGGAATCACCGTCAAAAACACAAGACCAAAGTCCCTCAAAGAATCATCGTTACGGTACGCGACTCCAATCTAAACACGTCAAGCCAGTCCAGGTTGTCACTGAACCACCACCACAAGCCAAAAATGACCCATATTTGCCACAGATACTTTCACCTTTATATAAAGAACCATTATGCATTTCAAAACCAAAAAAAAAAACGATCTAATAAAACTATGTGAAAAAGGAGTCATTCCTGACGAATACCATGGATGGTACCAAAGTTTAAGGGCTGATGGCCAAAAAGTTGATCGGTTACCAGACATTACGGTTTCTGAAGAATCAGAAGATCCGGAGGACTCGAGATGACTGAGTGATTAATTTTTTTAGAATTATTTTTAAAGGTCAATTTTGATTGTGTGTTTCATTATTTTGATTAAAAAAAATAAAAAAATAAATGCTTTTGAATCAGAAGATGCGGAGGACTCAGATGTCAAGATATTTTTTTTGAATTATTATTAAAGGCCAATTTTGATTGTTTCAGTTCGTCTGTTTCATTATTCTGATAAAAAATAGTAATAAAATAAATGCCTTATTTTGTGATCTGACAGTTTTATTTTCAGAGTGTTTTCTTGTACTGCTAGTAAAAGTAGTTAAACAATTTGAATGATTTAAGCAATACAAATCAGTATCTTATAATGTTAGTACAATTTTGCATTCTACATTAGAAGACATAATTTAAGAAATAGAAAGGTAAAACCAACTAATTTTTCGTATTTTTTTAAATTGTTTCAAAACGAATGATTCTAAAATCATAATTACTAGCAAATTATCAAAAAAATACTTAAACTCACGTTACTGCGAAATCTGATAGAGACAGGACAATTACTTTGTCAGATATGCTTGTATTTGTGCTATAGAGGCAAAACCAACTAAAAGAGGGGGTTTATTTTATTTATATTTATTTTTGTTCAAATGAAGTTAGTTTTTGTGTTTAGTATGTAACTTTTAAAAACTGAGATAGCTAAAGAACACGTTCACACATTTGCGACTGATATAATCATATAAATAAGGACTTCATTTTAACAGTAAACCTTAAAAATGCGCTCACGGAAAATTTTAAATTGTCATTTTTGGTCTAGATAGTTGGTTTTGCCTCTAACCCGGCGATTTATTCATAATGTTGAAAAGTTATTATTCCTAATTTTATTGTTGGTTTTGTTTCAGGTGCAGATGTGGCTGGGAGATGAGAAGAACCCCTTCGATTGGTGATGGATGCGGAGCACCATGACCTAATCCTGAATTGATGAAACCAACCTCCTCAACCCCTGCTTAACATGATTTCCTGCAACTGCAAAAAAAGTTGTACCAGCAGCAGTGGTTGCAGAAAAGCAGGACTAAATGCTCGGCAGTTTGCAACCACTGCAGCGGCCAATCTACGAGAACAAACCAGACTTGATGTGTAATGATATTGAGGTTTGGTATTTTAGTAAACTTTCAGTGACTTTTACCGTAACAAAGGTTCTTAATGGAAAAAATAAACTTGTTCATAAACTTAAAAAATACGAATATCCAGAGAGTTTTTACATAATCACTTACAGCATAAAAAAACAGAACGACCTTATTTGATGCAAGGCAAAATGTACCAATTCCATGGACAAATAAAGCTGGTATAAATACAAACAAAGGCGAATGGCAGGCTTGTATGGGAATCTCGTACCGCTAATAAAATGTCGTGTTTTGAGATATTTTTTGTTTTAATTGGTAGTTAATATGATAGAAAAGCCCTTTTTAAAATCTTAGATTTTTAGAACTTGGGACGTAAAAGTTATAACCAGTCTTATTTTTAAGGTAATGCACCAGTGTACTTTGGTACGTAGAGCTGCCTTAACATTGTTTTGGTGATAAAGTAAATGTTCTAGTATAGTTTTCGCTATTTTTGTAGCAGGAGCTTCACTCAACGTAAATAGGGCCAGACAATCCGCTGAATTGCTCAGATGCAGTCACAAACTACAATCCAAAACAACAGCAAAGATCTGAAGTGAAGTGAAAGGTGGATTTTCTTTACCTGTCAATAAATAATTGCCATAAGAACAAAAAAAAACATTGGTGACGAAAATCATTCCTATCATTAAATCGTTATCTATTAAGATTGTATGCAACAATTATGCTTTCTTATGTATAATAGTAAGTGTATAATTATATTTAATGTTATTTCTATGTTTAAATAATTATATAGCATTTAGATTTTTGTGTTATTTTACTTATGGCAACATTGAAAAACACAGCCGCGTTTAGTTTACGATTTCATTACGTTTAATTATTAACAACTTTTTATTGATATTATTAATCAATCCGAAGTTCTAAAAATAGTACACTTACATGAAAATAAAAGGCTTATTTGCCTTAATAAGTGGTACAAATTCTATAACAAAACAACAAACTAAGTTTGCGGTACGAAACCTGCCGTTCGCCTTTTGTATAAGATTTTTTTTTATCAGAAACGCATAAAACGTGTATCAATCGATAGCTGACATCAATACAAACAAGTTTAGTACGAAACAAAATGTTCTAAAGTGTAACTTTTCCGAAATATTTAGGGTTGTGGTCGCTACCAGCATAACTTTGATAGCTTAAATCTCGGAAACGTGACGCTTTAGAGCGATAGAACGATCGCAACGTTATTTCTTGCTCACAATTGCGACCCGTAAGCAGGTCGCAGGCCAGTCAAGAAAATGACAAAAACGAACACAAACTAACAACGAACCCCAAAATATATATTTCGATAATCTCTAGGTTGCATGTAGGTATAGGCCAGGATAAATGTACATTTCTTTTTTTTTTCTTTTACATTTCTGCTACACACGTTGACTATGCATCCCTGCACAGTTTGACTGTACAGGCAAAACTACACATGCATTTCCTATCGCCTAGGACCGGCTTAACATGTACGAAGCAACGCAGTTCATCTACCGCATAAAATTGTGAGATCTATATGGGAGCATCTATCCAACAATTTCGTCATAAATAAAATTGTTAACAACATTTTATAATTTTAAAAACCAATGTTCCAGATCGGCAAGGTACTCATTTTTTTCATTTAGATCTAGGTACATTGTAACTGTCTGTAGGTTTATTGTAATTACTTTTTAATTTGTAATACTAGCCGTTTGCCACCCACCGTATCTCTAGAACGTAAAAAACCAATTAAAATAAGTTCTATATTTTTTAGATGCTGAAGATGGCATGGAAGAATCTGTCCGACGCCAGCGATGACGACTAGCTGCTTAATATCATTAGGCGAAATCTGACCCGGTCAGTTGCGGTCAGATTGCGTAGTTCTATTTATAATCTGACTCATTCATGTAGCGACAATCGACAATGAATGTAGGAACTTTCGAATAGTAAATTATTAACCATCTGTAATTAGCCCACGTGAATTATTTCCGACAGATTCTAGGTAATATCTCATCATGAGATATTACCTAGAATCTGAGAAATGTGTTGATGGCAACATCAAACCCACTTGTGGCAACTTGTCCTGAAACAACTATTTTGTTATTGGATCGTGTATAGAGAAACACTTATTTCCACTTATTAATCATATTTCTTTATTTTAATTGTACAGGACAAAATTACCTTTTCTATGTGCAAGCCATGACGGGACCAAAGTGATGTTGCCAACTTAGAAAAATAGAAATGTATACCAGCTTATAACACACTAATATTCTAACAACAACAATTTGCAACATTTGATGCGAGCACTGTGGGAGCCAACGAAAGAACTGAAAATATTATTCGCTGAATAATCCAAAACCATAAGGAATAAGACGGAATCTTTAATTAACTAAATAGGACAAAACCATTTTTTTTAACCTCTCAGGTGTCGTAAACTTTTTTTATGCAATATACCTAGCAGCACTACTTTTCTACCAAAATTGCCAAAATACCCTTTTCCTTAGTCTGAGCAAAAAAAACCTTGAGATAACAAAATAATGTGAACAAATGTAATGTTAACAGCAAGCGTAACTGAAAATATTATTCGCTGAATAATCCAAAACTATAAGGAATAAGACAGAATCTCTAATTTACTAGTAAATAGGACAAAATATATTTTTTTAAATAAACTTTTTATTAATAAACATAAACATTAAACGATATAACTACAGCACTACTTTTCTACCAAAATTGCCAAAATACCCTTTTCCTTAGTCTGAGCAAAACAACCTTGAGATAACAAAATAATGTGAACAAACGTTATTTTAGCAGCAAATGTAATTGAAAATGTTATTAGCTGAATAATCAAAAACCATAAGGAATAAATAAGACGGAATCTCTAATTTACTAAATAGGACAAAACTATTTTTTTTTATATAATCTTTTTTATAAATAAACAAACATTATACAATATACCTAGCAGCACCACTTTGCTACCAAAATTGCCAAAATACCCTTTTCCTTAGTCTGAGCAAAAATCAACCTTATTTTAAAAGTAATAAAAACTCGTAGCCCAGTTCTGGGCCGACTCAATGAGGGATTTTCTTTTTAGCTCTTCCCTAGTCGCTGGATAGATGGCGCTAGGAATAAGTATGATAATGCAAGGAACGGAACCTAAAAAAACTGATTTTAACAAAGCGCGAGAAATGTTGGTTTTATTCGGAAGGTTAAGCAAATGAAAGTGTCAGTCAACGAGAGTATGTGATGTGACACAATGTTTTTTTTTCAAGCGTTTTGGCTTTGGCATAGTTAGTCAACGCCATCTATAGAGTTCTTGGAAACTAAGTTTTTTTTTAAAACCTCAAAAGGAAAACCTCTCATTGAAATTGCCATCGACATGATTAAAAGAAGCAAGCATCAAAGCACGAATAGGTACCAAATCGCGAGCAGGGCAATTTTCGTTTTTTTTTAAGTACTTACTCAAATTTTCACCAACGATTTTTATAATTGTATCCAAAGGCATAACTGATTTCCCCTCTATATAAATTACTTTACTATTTGCTGATTTCACAACTTTTGCTTGACGTGACACATTGATGAAATGCCAGTTATTCATTTTTTTTAATTTATCCGTACGCCAGTTATTATATTCTTACCAAAGAGATAATAACGTTAAAAGAGTCGCTCGTAAATATTTGAATGTCTTTGATTGTGACATTACCAAAACCGCTGCAATGGGAAAGGCCGTTTAAAGTTCATTGTATTTTAAATGGCGTTTCCAAATCTGATCAATGAAGTCAAGCTATTACAAACAATGATATAAACATTGACATAAATTTCAACCAACGACGAAGATAGGTACCACATAAACGAACTATCAGCAAAATAGAATAATGGTGCCGATTCCCTTGTTTACAAACTAAACCAAATTTAAGTTCAGTGCATCTTTTTCTTTCTTTTTCATTAAGAAAAGGACAGAAGATAAATTTTAGTTAAATTAGTCAAATTAATCAGCGCCATACAAGTTTTAGACGCGATTAAAAAGTTGACTACTAAAATTACATCAAATTACGTCAGGTGGTGACTAATTTGACAGGATTAAACTAATATTTATCTTTTGTCCTTTTCATAATGAAATAGAAAGAAAAAGATGCATTCAACTTAAATTTAGTTTAGTTTGTGAACAAGGGAATCGGCACCACTGTCTACGCAGCAAAATGGCGATTTTTTCTAAGCAACAATTTCCATAAACAATTATACAATTTTTAAAATGTACTCTGTGATTATTGGTGTTCTTCAATCAAAAAAGGCATGTGCGACACAATGAATAAACGAAAATGAGGTTGGAAGTGGAACTTCGTAGGCAAGTTTCCTATTTTTAAGTTTTGCCATGGGATTGAGGACGGATTTTAATATTTACCAAATAAATACGGCAATAATCTGCCGACCGACAACTACGACTTTTAGATTTATCAAAATAAACAGGAAACTGATAGTCATAGTTACAGCGTATAATAAAAACGACATAATTGTGTTATAACTTTACTTACATTTTTTATCATTCATAGTATTACATTTTTATTTGCACTCACACAATGAATCTTTGGTTTAACTTACTTGTTATTATATTAGTAATAATATTAGAACCAGATGGCAATTGCCACAAACAAATACAACATACAAAATTTTGAAAATAACATTTTATAATCAGTTCACAAAAACCACCTGGTTTTCGTTTGTATTGTAAATTAGTGTAACAAGTGCATTAGCTTATCTATCTATATGAGATTCTGATTATTTTATCGCATTTTATAATTTCTTCAATGTATTTGTACAAGCAGATTACAAAAAAAAAAACAAAATCATGTTGCTTATAACCTAAAAAAAGGACATCAGTTTAAATCAAAAAGTTGCTTAAAACTTATTCTGATACTTCCTTGAACATTAAAACTTATATCCAATTAGTTATTGAATGTTATCGATGAGTGCGTTAGTGTAGTTCACGGGTCCACAAAAGAGATCATGATGTATCTTGTGCCCTTGGTGACGAGCAAACCCTCGTGGTAGTGGGTCAGGCGGCCAGGATGCATCAGCAGCCATCCAGGCTTAGTGTCGCGCACTGAGCAGTTGTAACGAATGAAGCGACACCCACCGCCTTCAAAGTCCACATCTAAAATTTTAATACATATAATTTATTTCCGTTTGTTCATTTTGATACTTAGAAAGTAAAATTATTGAATATTTAAATATAAAAAAAAAACATTTACATGATTAAAAATTGGTCAAAAAATTTATAATTTTTTTTTTTTTTTAATTGTCTTCCAGTGGCACCTTATGGAAAGAAGACAAAGGCGTTAGAAGAAAATTAGTTCTACTACAACCTAACGGAACAACATTATTGATGTTTTCTTGTCGTCCCCACAAAATATTAGTGCAAAATCCGCAGCCCTTTATTTACTTTTGTAACTTCTCAATATTTAATATTGCAGAACTTACCAGGTGTGTTGAGTGCCAAATTGATGGTATATGTGGAAGAGTCGTGATGTGGACGTAGGGATGGCTGTTCATCGGGCCTGTAGCGTACCACGAAGTTCATGATCGACACCGGCGGCTGTCAAAATAAGACATAATCAGCATAATTATATTCATATTCATAAAAAATCAATTACGCTATTTTTACAAAAAGATCACCCTGTGTGACCACTCACACAACAATCGAGTTCTTATTACACATGGTTTTGTTTTTTTTTGAAGCGGGTTACTTTAAATTGAAATAAAAAAAAGGAAAAATTATATTATTCTCCATGAAATTGGCTTTATTTATCTTTTAACTTTATCAAGAATAATTCTTTTTAGTGTGTTTTCTTTAAATAGAAATACCCTGTTTGAAATTAAAAAATATAACTATTTTTTATAAAAACGTAACAAAAAAGATTTCGTTTTTTCAAAGTGATCGCAAACTTTTTGATGTGTGTATGTCCCATTAGATAGAGCTATGACAGCGGCAACATTAATCTAAAAAAATACGAACCAAATGATACATATAATTCACAGAGCATCTATATATAATTTGACTGATGGTTTTGATTTTGCCTGGTAGTCGCAATGTCACATGTATTTTGGCTTATAAATAAAATAGCAGAAAAACTTACGTTGTGATAGTAACCAGTGAAGACCATTTCTTGTAATGGACGCACAAAGTCCTTCAGTATATGTAGCCAGTGCCGATCCAACCCGACTTGAGTCATGTGAATATCGCGAGTGGGAACTGCTTCATATCCACTCTCCAGACGTTTATCCTGCATAGATTAGAAATCAGCATGAGACAATCAAAATAATATTTAGTAAAATCATGGAGACAGAAGGCGACGTGACGTGCGTCACTTGTTTCTTTGCCACAATTGATTTCATTTGAATAGCGACTTTTTTTATTATGCTTTGGTCAAACTGAGGCGAAACCGCACGATATGCGGGACAAAGACGCTCGTGCACATATATTACTTCTTGTAGTTGTATGAGCTTCGACAAAAAGTCTAACACATCGATATCGTAACAGTGGCTTCACACATTAACTTGTTTGGTGTTGTTCAAATGGGCGCGAATATACACCTGATCATTAATCAATCGACGCACGCCGTTGGGTCCCGCATACCGCACGAGATTTGCTCAGTCCATACACAACATACAATTCAAAAATAAGTACGGAAGGTCTACCTTCCATTGATCGCCACCTTGCCTACTAAATTAAAAGTTAGTATGTGGGAGTATACAATGTGAAATTTTAAGATATACAGTAGGACAGAAATCTTAACGGTCTATGGAGACCATCTACACTAATATTATAAAGAGGAAAGATTTGTATTTTTGTAATGAACAAACTCAAAATCTGCTGCTCCGATTTCAAAAATTCTTTCACCATTAGAAAGCTACATTCACCCTGAGTTACATATGTTATATTTTATCCCCGTACTCCCACGGGAACGGGAACTACGCGAGTGAATCCGAGCGACGTCCGTTAGTCGCTTATAAAACGGTTTACGGTTACGGTTTAAGAAATTTATTTCCCTCAAAAAGAATACAATTATTCACTTCTATGAGGGAAAACATAATAATTAAGATACAATAAGCGACGGTTTCGCTTGGTAATAAACTAAAACTAAGTTAACATTTACCGAACCTGTTTTTATCATTACAATCAAAAAGTTAACTATTATATGATAAGCAAATTACTCATATTTACATTATTGGTTCCGTCGCTCCATTTTCCAAACGCCTCCATAATTTCAATCCATTCAGAACAAAATCTTTTCGACATCAACGGGAACCAGTAGACATCGGGACACGGCTGTAACGATACATTTTAGTCAGTTTTAACATATTGAGACTACTCTCTTTAATCTAAAAGTTTCTGTTATGATCAGAAATCAGAATAAATAGAGCATATTATTTGCCTAATGTTTCAAAATCAAAGCATTTATTTCAATTAGACCATTACAGGTCGCGGCACGTAACTCTAGCGCTAACCGTTATTGCGCAGAAGTAAAAAATAAGAATGTCTTGGGGCGTGCATTGCGCCGATTGGCTCTCCAGTCGTATAACATGCGCAGCTATCCTCTCCACGTTTCGTTCAGCGCTAGAGTTACGTGCCGCGACCTGTACAGGCACTTCTAAATATCAGAAAAACAAAAAAAACGAAGCTACAGTCACAAGACATGATAACTTGTGAACGTACTGTAGTTACCCATTCCAAAGCGTAGATCTCTATGGAGATGAATGGGCAAGATACTCCATGGAACTTTAAGGAAGTAAGTAGCATGTGTATGGACTATCGGGGTCTTTTCCGCCTGACCATTTTATTTTTTTTTCGCTTAAATCACGCGGAGGCGCCGGAGCCACGCCCCCTTAAAGTTTGGGCCTATTAGGAAAGCGTCAACTTTGGCGCGCAAAGTAACAATAACTCTCGTTTGGCGTGCGTCGGCGATTCGGTATCTTTTCATTCATTTTTTCAACACAAAGTCAACGGGGCGGGGCTAGAGAGCGTTTTTATGTTGCGAGTGCAAGCAAAAATGAGCTTAGTGGTGGTCAGGCGGGAGTGTCCTCGATAGTACATATCGAAGTGACAGAATAAGCACAGAACTAACACTGGCTGGGTAGCGGCGGGTTTGCATGTGGCTGAATTGCTAAGGGGAATGTGTGGTGTGCGTGGTGTAAAACGGATAAAATACGAAATGAGCATAAGAGGTAATCTGATAGTGGCGCCGTAACTGAAAAGTTGTGTGGGGTTATCATTATCATGTTGGGATGCGGAGAAATGAGGACCATGAGGTGAGGAAAGTTTTGAGATATGAATGAGGATGGCTATAAGGGTAAAGGAAGACCAAAGAACCGATATGACTGGAAAGGACGTGACTGCTGAAATGAGTCGCAGTCGAGAGTATGGAATTGGGATACGGGTAGTAAAATGATGACGACTCTCTAAAATTCCGGAGTATTTGTAAGTTCCGAAATAAAATTGTTACATTTGAGGGAGCTATTATAGAACCTTACTTAGGTCCTTCCTTGAAGTTTAGGTTAATATGCACTACTTATCCGACCTCTGGTTATGATGTAAACTCATGTGAAAGCAATAAAAAATATATATGTACAAACCATCAAAGGCTTTTTATCTTCCTCGAAACTAAGGTGATACTCTTCATGCAAATATCGCGCAGTCCATTCCATTCTGTTATCAAAAAGCTGATACATGTCGGGATTCGTGCGACTGATATCATATGTTTCTGGATTCACCAAATGCCCGAAATCTATTTCATTGCTTACATACATGTATATACCCTGAAATAAATAACAAAATTATCAGGTAAATCGTTGAATAAAAACTCGGGAATTTTTAGAATTTTTGCTTGGTTTAATAGTACTTACAACATCTCTTAAACTAGCACAAAAAGCCATGTCTGCGTCGATGCCTTCTCTAGCATAAGTCACCGACTTTGTAGCAGGTATTCTGAACGTGGACATCTTCGCTAGGTAACAGTTCGTGATGAACGGCACGTTCCACACTCCCCTGAAAATATATACAAATACGTATAATAATGCATTTTAATAGTTTGTTCTTCTTACATTGCAAAATACAACTATTAAACATTATACCTAATTTATTAAGAGGTGAACTCTGTTTGATAACCCGGTATCATAAACAGTTTAAAGTATTACCTACAGTTTTTACTTATTTTCCGTTATCTTAAAGTAGCATTGGTAAATTGATAGGAAAATTTAGATTGTAAATAAAATGTTGAGGTCACACGTAAGCACGATCCATTGACCCATGTTTAAATTTATTAATATCACTTTTATAGTACCGTCGTACGAAATGCGAAAGGAAATGACGAGTGCCGTATATCACGAAGGGGAGACAAGGGCCCTCCTGCTAGCACCTCGTCATTAGCCAATTGAGAGATTGGCGCAACAGGAATCGCCGACACCACCAGTTGCACTCAGAGCCCCCGCAAGAACATACCTACCAGCATACTACTAACAGGAACGTGTCGCCCTATTCTATGGGATTACTATAACTGAGCCATTTACACCGTTACAACGTACCACGCAAATGTTACTCATGAAAGCCAACGTGTTTTTGTGTTTACTTTTTCTGTACTCGTTTCTGATTGGTTCAAGCGACGCAAGGCGCGGACGCACCAGGAGTAGGACCAAATCCAAGGTAATCATATTTATAAGTAGATATAAAATTTGTTAAAATAACAAGCGTTGCAATCGTTTTCAGAACAATTATATTATAAACCTATGCTTTATGTACCGAAATTTATGGCAAAATATATTAAATGTTTCAATGTGGTAACGCTCGGGGGAGGCATGTGCTTAGCAGTGGACGGCTCCCGGCCGAAATAATGATTATAAAGTGCTCCAATTGTAGTTTATCAGTATAAGTCGTTGGACTAACCTTTTATGACCTTTCACAATCTATTATAAAAAGTATTTGATGAGCGTTACCAAAATATTCTGCACGTTTAATCGTTATGCAATCTTACTAAAGTGAATTAGCCACAAATTCATTTTACTATTGAAAAAAATAATTTAAAAATCTTCAAGGACAATTAAGATTATAATAATAAACATGCTAAACTGTTCTTCCGTGACATTTATCTCAATTTCAGGTACAAATTGGATTACCCATCACCGGTAAATACAGAGATCCTGAATCTGATCAATATTACAACAATAATGACGTAAGTTTAACGCATAAGATGCCTATGTGGTATATAATTCATAAGTAAATTAGGTATGTTAAGTAGGTTACAGATTCAATACGTCCCTTTTTTTTCCAGGGCGCCAAAATCTTACTTGCTTCGCACTTTGACCTTGAGTACGTTTTGGGACACAAAATTGCCTTTCTGTGCATCGCCAAAGGTTCACCAAGACCACATATCACATGGTTCAAAGATGGAGTCGAGATATTTGCTCATCATTACCTACATGTGAGTACCCCATATTAATAAGCTAAGCTAAACAGCGATCTACTGTAACACATTTGTGAAAACAAAACCTTACTGGGAGTATGCCTATTGCTCAGGAGTTATTTTTGTCATAAGTAGGGAGTAGTGAAACGGGAAGCTAAGATAAAGCCCACGTGTAAACACTGTTTTAAGCTTTCACGGTACAGAGTACCCAGAAGACTCCCAAGTTGATAACCATACTTTAGACGCTGTCGATTACATTCATTATGTAGGAATGTGGCTAGACTAATTCCTAAGATCATGTAAACGAAGTGTTGGAGTTCACAAAAAAAATCACTGACTTTAGGGACATGTTCTCCAGTTCTAGTATCTAGTTAGTGTCACTGCTTCAAAATCACATTATGACATTTATGCGTTTATGTATAATGCCCTTAATAAATTACGGGAAGGATACACTGACTTTAGGGACATGTTCTCCAGTTCTAGTATCTAGTTAGTGTCACTGCTCCAAAATCACATTATGACATTTGTTCGTTTATGTATAATGCCCTTAATAAATTACGGGAGGGATACACTGACTTTAGGGACATGTTCTCCAGTTCTAGTATCTAGTTAGTGTCACTGCTCCAAAATCACATTATGACATTTATTCGTTTATGTATAATGCCCTTAATAAATTACGGGAAGGATACACTGACTTTAGGGACATGTTCTCCAGTTCTAGTATCTAGTTAGTGTCACTGCTCCAAAATCACATTATGACATTTGTTCGTTTATGTATAAATAATGCCCTTAATAAATTACGGGAAGGATACACTGGCTGGCATATCATGTAACTACACAGATTTTTTTCTACTTTTTGCGATTTTTAATATGAACAATCATATTTCTATAGTGACGGCCGAACTATTTGCTATTTCTGAACCTTGAAATATGTATATTATGCTAGAAGTAAATGCAATGAGAGTAATAGAGGATGCGTAGCAGGTGATGGCGGAATGTATCCGATATACTAATAAGAGAAACGCACTTCTCAACGAGATCAAATTGTCGGTCATGGATGTTGGTATGTTCCATGTTATTTTAGCTAAGCCTGCCTCTGAAGCAGCAAAAATATTATATACTTAGGTACTTTTTTATTTGATAAGAAATACGATTCAGTACGTTCAGTTTTGTGTTATTATGATAAGCTAAATTAATTAAGGTAGTAAATTGATATTTGTAAAATTACTATGGGATTGACATCTTCGACAAAAAATAAATAAAAACTGTATGTAAAAATCCCATCAAAATTCATTGCGAAATATAGAACACCAACGCGGTGACGCAGTCAGTAGGGTCCAAAGGAATTTTCTGTTTTCGATTTCGGCAAGTTTCAGCTCTAAATTAAATAAATACGAGAGAATTGCTATAAAAGGAAGTTTCCGTTTTGGTTTCGGCTTAAACTCAAACAGATTTAAATTTGGGTTGTATAGTCGGCTAGTATCGGTTGGGCAGTAACAGACAGACATAAAAAGCGATTTCGTTTTATAATAAGTACCCATAAATTGTGTGCTCGACAAAACAACAAAAAAAACAAAGTCGCAATGTGCCTATTTAGATAAAACTTTATCAGTGTCGGCTGACTTGTTTTTTCCGCGTAGATACTATATTGAGGCCTTTCAAGTATAATTCCTACAATAAAGACAGTACTTCCGTTGGTCATTGGTACCTACTTTGTAAACAACATCTCGTACTGGTCAATGTCCTATTTGCATTATTAAAATTTATTAGAGCCACGAGGCAAAAAACTTAAATTGGAGAATGTTATGGATTCGTTGAATAGGTCACCCAAAGTTCAGTTTCATCATGAACAGATAGATGTTTAAATTTGTAGGTAGCCATTTTATATGTTTATACTTAGTTTTTCAATTAAATACTATATAATTATGAACATGCGCAACAGTGATTAGATAATCATCATCAAAAGATTTATTGTATCCCATACCATTAATGAACAAATTTGTATGTATATTATTAGTAATCACGTTCGTTCGTACATTTGAGGATTTACTTGGGCGAATAGGCTAGGTCTCACATCTGGAAAAAATCGTTTTATGGATGGATAATAATAAGATTTCTTAATCGGATACTTTATGGCTAACCATGAAAAAAAAACAATGTATAGGACGGTATCACAACGGGCGTGCGTGTATTAACTTGGAAGAGGCGAAAGGAGCGCATAAAATGTATGGACCGTAGCAGGTGGAGTTCTATACTTTCTGTCATAGCCAAAAGAACAAAGCGAAAGTTTATGTATGTAACGGGTTCATTTGACGAGCCATAGACTGTTTTCAGGATGAAAGATGCCGCGGTACTAAGTCATAATTAATAATAATTATTTGCATTACTGAAATAACGATTACGTTTTTATTGTTTAGATCCACGAGTGGCCGATCGGCGACGATCGCGTGAAGTCGAAGATTGAAATCGACCCGGCGACTCAGATGGATGCCGGCGTCTACGAGTGCACGGCAGACAACATGTATTCCATTGATCGCCGCTCATTCAAGACCGACTTCTCCATTGCCTTCGACTGAACTTATATGTTACCTACTTGCAGCCTGCAGGGCATTTTAAATTCCAAAACTTTTATTAATTATTGTCAGTAAACAGTAGGGGCCGGCACACATGTGGCGGAGCGCGGCGATTATTATCGGCATTGTCCTCATTGAAATAATATCTAAAATCAATGAATCCGAGAATGCGCGCTAATTGATTTAAGATATTATTCCAATGAGGACAATGTCGATAATAGTTTGACAGTAAAAAATGTTCTGCGCTGCGCTCCGCCATGTGAACCCTAGAAAACCAAGTGTTAATAGATGTATCACTGTTTGTTGTTACTGATTGAGTTCGTTGCCACGTTCCAGAACATACTATTACATCTCTGATTGACTAAATTATTATTAATGGTGACGTCAAGTATTGCTTTGTTCATGAAGTACAGACAGCCAGCATTAGATTTAAGAATAACAACGCATTATAATCCTATCATATGATTCTGTCTAATAAATAATGTTACTAGTAGTAACTACCTATGTTATTTAATTTAGTTATCTATCAAATAAAATAATAAACCATTTGATATTAATTTTTGGGGCCAGTTAGGGTTGTGTTGTGTGCCACTTCCCGAATCCTAATAATATAGATTCCGATAATTATCTGACTTTTCAACGCCCAGCCCAAACCCTTGGACATAGAAAGCTGAAATTTTGCACAGAGGTTCCCTTTATAATGTAGACAAGGAATAAGGAAGGATTTTTCAAAATGCAACCCCTAAGGAACTTAAATAGGGGATGAAAGTTTGTATGGAAAATCGACAGTTTTAAAGTTAGGCTCTTCAAATTTTGTGTTTAGGCTGACGATTGAAAATTAATTTATACGTGTCTCAGCGTTTTTCATAATTCCACCCCCGAAGGGTTAAAAAGTAGGATGAAGTTATGTATGGAACGGCCATAATTTTCGAAGTACCTAAGTATTTTCGAATACATAATAAATTTAGTGATTTAAATTTATTATTTAGGCTTATGGTTGGAAGCTAAAGCAATGGTTTTGTTAGAATTTCAACCCTTAAGGGGGTGAAAAGGGGGATGAAACTTTGTTTATAAGTAATTAAACTTCTTTATTTTTAAAGTTAAAATCACTATTATGTAACTAACACAACGTAAATCAACCCACAAGGTGGTGAAAAGGGGGATGAAGTTTTGTATTGCAGTGGTTCATTTGCTAAAGAAGAAACCCAAACTCCATAGAAACTTGGGCCTGGCGTTACAGGGCTAGAATTTTGCCATAAATTAGAGCATTTGGGAAGGTCTCCCAGCAATGACCAAATTGGTAAAATCAGATCAGACAAAGTTTACATTTTAGATTATTTTACTATTTCAGTTATTGTGTTTAGTTTCTAATTAGCCTAAAAAAGAGTTATTTATAGTTGGTTTTCTTATTAGAGTCATTGCAAGACTGATTTATGTTAATTTAAAAGGAAAAATTTAATCTATACTTTAATTATTATAAATACTATAATAATAGTATAAATACTATAATAATATTATAAATACTATAATAATATTATAAATACTATACTAATATTACAAAGAGGAAAGATTTGAACTTTTGTTTGTTTGTGTGTTTGTTACGATTTAACTTTAAAACTACTCGACGGATTTTAAAAATTCTTTCAGCAATGGATAGCTACATTATTAGCGAGTAACATAGGCTATTTTATCTCCGTACTCCCACGGGAATGGGAACTATGCGAGTGAAATCGCGTGACGTCCGCTTATTTTAATGAAATTGGTACCAAAAGGTAGGTCTATATTTAAAACCAATATCACATACGGATTCACATAGATAACTTAATCAGTTTAGGAAATATAGTAAGAATTGTAAAGTTTTTCATCCAGATTTTTTATTGACTCGGAGAGTTGACAAAAATTCTAGTTTTACCCAGTAGAGTACATAGAGTAGTCTTATCAATTTGCAGAAGTGATGCTGTTGACAATTGATCATCTGAGTCCCCGGTCCTAAGTTTAAAACTGCTTATTTTACACTTGGCCATTGTAATAGGGTATATGCATGATTATTTTTTATCACTCTAAACAAAGCGTATCAGAAATAGCAAAGTGAACTTATTTTTTTAATATCTATAAAAAACACTAATATACAAGCATTTGAAACTGCTGATTAGACAGAAAGATCCGATACAGCAAATGACGTGATTCTCTACATCGACGTACAAAATCCATACTAAATTCCGTTTATCTAGAAAGAGATAGAAACAAAAGTTTAAATGGTTATAACTTTTGTGTTGTTTGGCCGATTCATGTCTTGTTTTCGCTTTTTGTCATTATTTTTATAGTACTTTAACATTCCGTCGAAATAAAAAAAAGAAAATTTGTACATATTCCCTATTGAGGCTAAGATTTAAATGGGTTAAATAAGCAAAATAGAAGATTTTTTTGGTAATATAAGTTCACGTGTGCCGTTTCTACATTTTCATAATATGAAGCGATTGCGATGAAACAAAAACTAAATGTTATTCCAACTTATACACAATATTTATTTAAATATAAGGTCGCGGACACGAATTCAGAAGGAACGGGTCAGCGGCGGCGGTGTGACGCACCGGGCTACAACGGTGCGTTACCGCGTTTTAGCACAAAGATTACTTATTATACCAGAAGTAAGATCCCGTGGGCAATTTCCAAACTCCACGCGGGCGAAACCGAGGGCATATTATTATGCTATTATTAAAATATATCTAAGCACAAAAATAATAACGCCCTTCAGTAGTTCAACCAGTCTTACTGAATAAATGATTCACGGTATTTATTAGGTTTTCAGGGTTCCGTACATTAAAAAGTAAAAAAAGGAACCCTTATAAGATCACTTTCTTGTCCGTCTGTCCGTCTGTCTGTGACCACCGATTTTCTCAGGAACGGGTGGACCTAGCATGTTGAAATTTATAAGTACCACATACAGGGGTCTATAGTCCCTATTAGGTGTATAAAAATTACGGTCCTGAGTCAGCATAATGAAAAGATATGGGCAAATTTAGATTTTCGCGAAAACTTGTAGGACCAAATAAATAATATAAACATAATTTTACTTACTTAACGGTTTGATAGACTATATCCATGTAGTCTGAAGATCTAGCATAAAAGCCAGCTGTGTTGACGGCACCCCAAAAGTTGGACCAGGCGTGACCTGGCCGCACCAGCAGTGGAGCGATGACGTCGTAACCCGAAGATAATAAATGACGCAGCGCGTCCGCTTCCAGACGGGCCACACTGTCTATAGAAAATAGATAGTCGCAAGCACTGTTGATGCAGCGATCCCTGTAAACATAAACAAACAAACTATGCAATGTCTATCCCTAGACCATATTGAATTTAAACTAGGTTGCCATAATCGCCATTTTTAAAAGCCCTGCTTCTCTCCGCACGCTATTTCTTTCGTGTAGTATGAGGGCACTTGTTATCCAAAAAGAATGGGGTA
Source organism: Xestia xanthographa (assembly GCA_905147715.2). Classification (NCBI taxonomy): domain Eukaryota; kingdom Metazoa; phylum Arthropoda; class Insecta; order Lepidoptera; family Noctuidae; genus Xestia; species Xestia xanthographa. The sequence continues at coordinate 24,730,677 of LR990641.1, read as the reverse complement.
GATGACACACCAATCAATTGAGATACTTTTTAAAAGCTGTCAAAACGCGGTTCTCTCGGTTTTTGTATGGTAATAGGCAACTGTGACGTCACTGTTTATTCAACTCAATTACTCAACTATTTATTGATTTCAAAGCAACTAAAAATCGAATTTGGCAATTAATTGAAAATAAGACGGCTTTTCAGGCCCGAAATAAAGTGTTTTTTTTAGAGATTGGTGTCTTGGAATTATTGTTTTATGGTGTCATCTACCCTATTACATAAATATAATCTAATCTCGTACCTAATGATACCCTCAAGGATCGGACAGGGGTTTTTTTAACATATCGTAGGTACATGATTTGTTTATTTGTAACCTCTACAATTTACAACAATGATGATTGTTCTTGCTGTCTTTCGAACTAATGTATATTTTAGTCTTTTAAATTTAACTACCTAAATAAGAGAGAGACGAAATTCTACACCGCTTCGGGCGGCTAACACCCACGCTACTCTTGAGGTAAGGTCCATTTTTCAAGCGATTTCACAAGCCGGTTTTCGAGATCGAGCGTCGCATGATATCTCGAGAGTGAAATTAGAATACTGTGCTTCTTGAGAAGACAGTTTTAAAATAATAAAGTAGATAAACTTTATCTTTTACAATAAGAGACAAGGACAAAATGTTTTAAAGTTAGTGTGGGCTACGAGAATGCCACGGCGCGCTGCTATATAGCAGCGCCAGTGATGACACCGCCATGAGAGACGTGACGGCTAAGCACAATACTACTTATTATTCCCTTTGAAATAACTAGGATAAAACAAGTAAAATTTTACTCACTTAGCAATATTCCTAGCTTCGGATTCTGATAAAAAATCACTGGGTTTAATACGCTTTGCAGTAGCATACTTTTTGGAATGTTCTTGGAAAAAATCATCCACTTCAGTTTCGTGGTACTCCACATTATTCCTCAACACTAGATGTATCTTCTCTTTTGGGTAGTCAGTTGTAAGAACTTGATCTAAAAACTCTTCAAGGAATGGTGTAGCTTGTTCTATAAACACTGCCATCATCACAGTAGGCAGATTATCATCCTAAAACATAGGGATACTGATTAACCAGGTATTTTAAATTATATTTATTTGATAATTTAGGTTTCAAATTGATGCTACATTTTTATTATAACAATATGATGTATATTTACCTTGAGTTCAATTCTCTTTTCTGCACACAAAGTACAACCTTTAGTGACTGACCACGCCTTAGCTAAATAGTTGCCGAAGTGGTTTAATGTCATCTTAGATGGCCCGTTTCCATGAACAATAAGCGGTCGTTCTTTAGTTACTACATTCTCTATATATGGCCATGGCTCTGTAGTTGAGTTAGATCTTAATTGAACATCAGCTGAGAAGAAAATATATCAAGTAAGTAATTATTCCTTGTATGAAGTGCAGATTTTAAAATTTCAGTTAAATCATACTCACATAAAGCCCCATTAAGATTTTGGAATATAACAGAATTGTGGTCCAAAGTTATTTTAAGAGTTTCTCTTAACTCCTTGTCTAAATACATTTTGGTGTAAAACAGCTGGTCATCATCTTTATCACTGACTGGTTGATTATTAACTATTTCATATATCTCTGGCAAGTAACCTGCACAGACAAAACAGAATGTATGTAAATATTTTGATTGCCATTTGTATACAATCATCTATTATTATGGGAAGAGCATTGTGTTCAGATCACGTAAGTAATCATAAAACAATGATTGTTGGTACTCAATATATGTGGCTCAAACCAAAAAAATTAAAACATAATGTTTGTTATTGAGAGTTGGACTAAACCAACAAGCTAATAGGTTTGTTTCATCATCTTGAGGTGACTCCACACAATACTGGTGTCACAATACTAGCAAATGAAAGAGCATTTCCATGAAATGTAAAGTTCTTGTGAATGCCCAAGTCAGACCAATACCAAGTGTTTGACAAACTGCTATTGGTGTCCCACTCCACATCTCAGTTAGCCTTGCACTTTGAAGTTGCAAAAATTCAAGTTTAAATAAGCCATCAACCACCTGTGTGGTACCACCATTCAATCAAACACTTAATCAATCTGACCACTTATCACAAAACAGGTTGAAAGTGTAAATGTTTAAGAGGGCTATCACAATTTTTCGTGTATCTGAGTGTTTTAAGAGTCTAACACTCAAATACAAAAAAAATACTGATTTTTATTTTGAGCACTCCTTTTAGAAATAATCAAACTTTCTCTGGCATATATTTTTTTTAATTTTGTGGCCATATCTAAACCATAATCACACATCTAATCTGAGATTTTTGATGTGTGATGTAGATTATTTCTAGGGAGTGCTCAAAATAAAAATCAAATTTTTTCTTGTATTTGAGTGGTACTCTTAAAACACTCAAAAACCTGAAAAATTGTAATAGCCCTCTTAACAGAAAAATGACTAAGATTTGATTTTCTTATTTAGATTTTTTATTTGGTTGTGTTCAGTCCAGATACTTTAAATAATAGAAAAAGTTATAGTTACCTATAAAGCCACCAGAATTTAGGTATGGATTGGCAACCTCTTTCTTTGGATACTGTGATGCGAGTTTTGTATCTGGCCAACAGAATTGTTCTGCAGCAAATAACACTCGAGTGTCAGGGAATGACTGGAACTTCTTTACGATATCGTCTAGACTTGCCAGGAACATAACATCATAGCTAAAATCAAAACATGAGGTCAGGAATATTTCATCAGTAATTATTATTATGATCAAAAAAAAATTAACATTTCTATGAGTACAAACCTATCAGTGAATAATATAATTTTTTCTGTTGTCCCTGCCTTCATCATTTCATTTAACTTTAGTTTAAGCAAGTTAACTTTTTGTCCTCCACCTGGAAGGTTCATGTCACCTCCAGTCCATTTTGTTCCTTTGCCCAGCACCTCAACATCTATGCCATAAATTTTAGCCGACCGCAGGAACCTCTCCAAGCCATGATTTTCATCAGTAGCAACAGTAAGTACTTTTATGTCATCTGCAACAAATGGATATTATGGTCATTTGTGGCAAAATATTTTTAGATAGGTACTCGCTACAGTAAAAATAACTTAGAAGGTGAGTTATAAAATACAATAGCTTTTTCAATAGCAAACAAGAAAGAAATCATAATTCAACAATGATCTGCCAAGATGAAGTCATATTTTCATCAATATAATCTAAAACATAAACATGATTGCTGTAATGAGTCAGTATCCTCCTAGTCTGTATTAGTTTAGCAGACAAAAATATTTAATCAGAAACGCAGAGCTTAATTAATGACTAAACCATGTGCTAGTACCTAAGAAATATTTTTTGAAACGAGCAAATAAGTAATTATACAAACGGCACAAATTTTAGAATTTCTAGAACAGCTCAGCTAATATTCGCTAGCTTTGAATGAATTGCTAAATAAGTACTCACGTTTTGCCTCAATTAGACCACACAGCAGTAAAAGCCAACCTAAAGTTTGCAAGAACATTGCAAGCTTCCAGTTCCCAGTTCGGTACATGACGAACGGGTGGCGGGTTCACTGGACTTCCGTCGACATGCGCTTCTTTACTGTAGAACTGTAGTCGTTATACACAACTCGGCTTAATAAACGCGTTTATCGTTCCTCTTGTTCCAGATAAGAGTTCCCGCTTCCGAAGCGATAAGCTTCAGTAGGTATTCAAATTCCAGTCAACATTAAAAACCAGATACAGATGCCCCGTCCGGCAGACTCAAATTCACGACGCCGCAGTATCGTATGAGATCATTTGAGTCAAGCAAATGGTTTTATATTTCAGCGATGCTATATTTTATTATCTATTTAACATACATACATGTGCCTATCTATATTACACCTACATTACACTACGCAGAGAGTTTATAATCAAACCGAAACCGTTTGAACAGGAGTTGACCGAAACTGTCCCGACTGTCCGCAGTTACACACACATGCATGCAATGTTGAATGAATGTAGGTAATGCAGCATTTGCATTTGTTTTGTAGCGCAACCACAGAAGACCAGTGTTGCCAACTCAACTACTTCATAATGTGCTAGATTGGTGTAAAAAATATGCCAAAAATATGCTAACCTCTAAAAAATCAAAAATAAATGCCAACATAATTATGTGTCAGTATTTATTAAGAAATTAATCAGGGCAATAGAATATTAATGTCTTGATATTCATCAACATTAGCTGATATGGAAGGCTGAGAGCTAGCTATCTTTAGTTCCGATACAAAGTAGTACATTGTCCGGAACAGTGTAAACATAACAGCACTTTCCTGCTCTTTTTTAGGCCGAATCTGATGTACACAATGGCATTCAGGGTTCTCACCACTAAACCGCCGCGGAGTCGTGTATCGATTTCAATTTTTATTTAAAGAAACATTGGGATTTCCATTCCTTTCATGTTTTTTTATAATAGTTTTGTTGTTTTTTAAAGCTAGAAAAATACGCTAAACAAGAACTAAATATGCCAAATTTAGCATATAATATGCTAAATTGGCAACACTGCCACAGACAGAGTGCCACAGACTGACCTCTCTGAATTCTGTGACATGACATCACTGATTCACTGTTTCATACCAGTGTTGCCAACATCAAAAGTTGAAATATTCGAATTTCCACTTAAAAATGTTTGTTTTGACTTCAGAATATCGCTAGAAATGCATTTTAAATAATAATAAGACTGATCTCGCGCCATTTTGTAACGTCAAAGCCGTCAAATTGAAGAAATTGGGTAGGGTCAGCAAAAAAGAACTGTTTGGTAAAAAGAGATTAGATTAGCCACAAACTAGGCAAAACCTGCGCACCAATGAAGCTCAAAAAGTTCCCAACAATAACATAAAAAAATTGGCTGCAGTAAACCTCCTGACCTAATCTAGTTCTGAGGACGAAAATGAGGTCGACGATGGAACGAACTAACCCAAGAGAAGTTTATTAACTTGTGACTTTATAGATTTGGCTCTTAAGAACTTGGGAATACCTACGCAGGCAGAGAATTCCAATATTCATTCATTCATCGATTATGTACATGACTGTTAATCTTTGGTGAATAAAACCAGTCTCCTGATGTCGTTTGATTCAACACTTGCACGCTTTCTAAACGATAATATTTTTTTACAGTAAACGTGTCGATTATTCAGTGCAGACTAACTTTATTATCTTTTTACCTTCATATTAATTTCACACACACATTTACACACACACACGTGTTGTTGTTCACATCTTTATGACGCAAAAGCGTCACATTCACACATTCCTCATTAAATGACGATAGTAGACACATTTTGATATCAACTCAATACGAGTATAAATGACAACAAAGTTATCATTAGCCAGATACGATCAGAAAATAATACTAACAATTTCTTTTGTGGTAATTGTACTTATTTTTTTTTTGTTAACTATTCTTTGCGGGGTCAGTCCTATTCATAGTTGAAATGCATTGTACAGTAGGATAAAATACCAAAAACAAATATTTCATAAACTTTAATTTTTTTTTTGGCTTTTCCTTTTAATTTTGGCTAATCTGTTGTCACGACTTCAAATTCTACACCAGAATGATAAAAAATACAGTTAATTTTGTACATGACTACTACAGTTAATCAATAGGTAGTAACAGCCTAAAAGAACAATCTTCAAAAAAATTAAATCGAACTTCTGAGAATCACCGCCAACGACTTTATTTACCTATCATCTTGCCCCAGTACCTATTCATGTGAACAGTGCATGCCATAATAGTTTGAACCTGATGACTATCACAGCTCACGATACTGACCCACTTCATACACTCTTTGTTCTTTTTAAAAAAAACAAGTCATTAAACTTCCAGAAACATATCAAGAATTATAAGAATTCTAATCTTATCTAACTCTAATTTCGTTTTAATAACAATTAAATGACAATTTTTATTAAAACCTCAAAGGCAGTGATCGAAACGTTGACCGCTCAAAGGACTTGAACAAAATCGTCCTGCCCCAATTGTACAAAAATAAAAGTATTACAAATAATTATTATTATCGAACTCAAAACTGATTAACGATCGAAACCAGATTTTGAAAAGAATTCTAAATAATTATAATGGCGACACATACAATATTAACGAAAAACAGAACAGGAAAAAATAAACTCATACCGGGCCTAAAATAAAAATATTCGTAACTTACCGTAACTTAAAAATCATTATCATTTTTTTTTTGTTTTATTATCCATAATTAGAATTATTTGTTATTATTTGAATTAATAGTTAGGGGTTTAACAGAAAAAGATTTTTTAAATAAAACCAACGGAAGTTTAACTATGGATATAGAGTTTTAAGTAACCGTATTTTGTAAGCAATGTCAATAGTAGATTGACCTAGATGTATGTTGTTATAATGTGAATGTTACGTTTTGTTTTGTGCCAGACACTCAGAGAGTCTCTTTGTGTAAAACAAATAAATTTCATACCTAGGGGCCGAGTCTGCTTTTACAATAGTGTCACAAATAGTCACAATGATCTATCATTGATTTCATAATTGTTGATCGATGCCATCGTAATTTTGGTAGAAGTTCGTAGTCTGCTAAATTCATAATGGTCGATCATTGGTCCGTCAATGGTCTCGTAATATAATTGTGATAAGCGGCCTTTACGTTTGGCTAAATTCAGTTAGCTAAATGAATTAAGACTCTGAATTTAGACAAGTGTAAAGACATTCAGACTGTTAGATACACTAATTAGACAATCAGAGTCGTGACTGCCGATCTAAATCAGTTAGTAGGTATGCTGAATTTAGCCAAGTGTAAAGCGATTTAGACAAGAAATGCGTTTAGTTGTCTGCTACACTCAGCGGAGAAAACTATGAATTCTGTAGTGAAAATTTTCCCAATACTTCCTCATTCGCTAAGAAAACGATAGAGGCAAAAGAATTGAAATTAAAGAATTTTGATTATAAATCCTAAAAAAAAAGGATGTTTTTCTATGATAACCTCTCAATTAAAATCGAGCTCGACGCAACCATAACCAAGGCGAGTCCTATGCTTTGACACTGCCTTTGGTGTTTTCATGGTGCCATGAGAGTGACAAATACGTACGACACGCTCGGAATTCGCTGTTATACTGATTTAGCTAGCTAATTAGATCAAGTGTAAAGACCAAGCTTTCTTTCGCCAACGCTCACTGTCTGAATTTAGGAATTTAGTGAACTAAATTTAGCCAAATGTAAAGCGGCCTTTATAATGACATTGTTGTATTGCCATTATTATAAAATCTGTTAATAGAAATGTTTTTAGAAAAACTAGAATATTTGAACATTTAATCATCAGATTTCATAAGTATATATATATTTTTACATAATATTATTTATTAGTGTTTTAAGCAATCTGAAGTAGTAAGTCGTAAATAGCAAAAAACGTTAAGCTAAGTGTAACGCGGATTAATGTGAAACTATACAATTCAATAATATTTTATCTGTTTATCTTTCAAAGTCAAATGTGACATTACTACTTACTGACGTTGTAGGTATCTGTTTTTATTTCTAGCAGCTGGTGTTTTGATTTATTTTCATTTATGTGTTTTAAATTATCTTTAGAAGCTTATATTTATTGCAATACAAAATGGTGCTAATTGAACAAATTCGGCAGGAACTGTCAAAATTTTAGCAGATTACCGCGTAAGTCAGTCATTAATTTGTCACTGTGTACGAGATTAGCATTCTATGCCCTTTCTATCAATGGAGTGTCAGTGGTTGATCATTGGAAAGTCATAATGACGCCATTATAATTATATTAGATTAAGTACCAAACTTGTCAAAATCAATGATCATAAAGTTACAAACGAATAGATTGTCTTAGTTTGAAGAATAATTGTCTCCCAGTGTTATAAACTATTATACTTACTATGTTTACTAAATAACTGGGACAGATATACATATATACACTACATTAAAGATAAAAATACTTTAGCCGTAGTTACAAAAACAACTTTACCTATATAACTTTTGTCCAAAACTGCTGAGCAATACGCAACTTTCATCATTTTTGTTATAGAAGATTTTTACTAATATATGACATACCTACCTACTAGATTTTATATCTGTACATTCTAGTTAACGGTCTCATATATTTTTTGTCCATGTCCTATAATGTACGTTTAACGTAATTAATATAACAATAACTGCTGCAGTACATCGTAATCGTACCATATGCATAACTTTCATACACCCCCATTATTATCGTACGGGCTGGCAACACCACACAATCAATACTGACAATGAAGTTAGCCATGCATGACGAAAGTCGAAAGAGAGAAATATCGATGTAATTTCTTGGTGGTATTTAAGTACCTATATTCAATTAAATATTTATACATTACAGAACTAGCTGTTCTCCCGCGTGAAATTATTGTAAAAAACTTATTTGGTTCTTAATTAAATCGGATTTTATTAAGTAGGTAATATGGGTTTGCATTTTTTTGCACTGAACAAACAGATATGTTATGCACCTACAAAACCACCGAAAAAAGTGTGCCGCGGGGGAGAGCCAGCTCACATACACGCAGTGACGCAGAATAAAGGAAAAACAGGCCAAATGGCTCGTTTTCGAGTCTTCACGATTGCGCGCTTACAACATAATTATCTGTATAGCACGGAACCCTATTCCTTTTTACTTAATTACATAATACTTTTTACATAAAAGTAGTCAAGTTACTCCCGACAACATCAGCTATTTGTCAGTAGTAGTAGTAGTGGACCTCGCCAAGACTACGACTAGGTGAATGTAAAATTCATACCCACCAAAAACATTTTCATGTAAAATGTTGCCAAGACGAGGCCATATGACTCGCACTGTCAAAACAAAAAGTTATCAGATCTCATGTAGAGCCAAGCTTCTCGCCCTAACTCTACAACGTCTAACTTCACAAACTCTACACCTTAGTCAAAATATGTGGCTGTGGTGACTAACGTTGGACAACACGCTGCGAGCTGCAAGTCGAAATAATAAGTGCAAGTGCACTGTGCAAACCACTCACAAATCTAATATTATGAACGTAAACACTCGTAGAGTTAAAATAATAAGTGCAAACCACTTTACAAATCAAATTGTTTGAACGTCAACAATCCGTATCACCCGCAATCGGACATGACACTCGCAGCGTGACGTCATTGCAGTAGCGCGCGAAAGAACGCAAATTAAAAAAAAAAGCGGTGAAACTTTACAACGCTGTATCTTAAGAAATCCGAGCCCGATTTCGATGAAACAAAAATGTATGGGTATTAAAAGACCTTTGACGAAGCCGAAAGGCACTTCTCCTCATAATTGCGATATTTTTTTTGATCTATACCATACCTGGGAACCTTAACTAATTACGGAGATATAGAGGGTCAAAGATCCAACTTTTTCACAAGTTTTTTTTTTTTATACAAGCTGTTAAGGTCCACGGTAGGAAGCTCCACGGTAGCCCGCGAAATTAAAATTATCTTAAGGCGCTTCTAACCCTATTTTTTTTTTCTATCGAGAAAAGTTTATGGAAACGTGTTTTCGTCACACATAGGACTTAGCATTCATCCTCAACTTTACCATATATTTATTTCAAAATTAATGCTGCAGTAATTTAGGCGTAACGGAGGATCATGCTAAGCCATTTGAGGGAGTATAGGCCCTTAATCACAATTTAAGCGCCAGTTCCAATTACAATAAATTATTCGAAAGAATAGTTTCACCGCTACTTGAATGCGTTCTTTCCACATTTTTGCATGTGCGGATTATTTTTCAGAGGTGGAAGAGGCACATCTTCGGGATTGCGAAGCGAACTTGAATATGTATGCACTGCATCTCAAAGAGTTGCGCTTTTTACTTAAACAAATTTATAATATAAAACTTCATTCAATTCCTACTCTTTTTATTATTCATTTGAGGGATCTAAAGCCCTTAAGTTTTTTTGCAATTTGTAGGATGTTAGGTTGTATGGTGATTAAAACATGATTCGCGGTTGTAACACGTATGTAGTTACAAAATTGTAATAATTAAAATCATCAATAGAACCTTCCAAGTTAATGTAACCTGATTGAATGACTTTTTAATTAAAAGTCATTCAATCAGGTTACGACGGAGAAAATTTGAATTTCGCGGGCTACCTTGGAGCTTCCTTAATGTTATAACCTTACTTTAAATACCTCTGACCCGTTTACTACTCACCACGTGGCTCACGTAGCTGGTGAGGTTTTCTCGCTCTCACGTTCCGCCACCTCCTTCCCTAGCATGACCACCCATTCCGTCTCGCTCCGGACCATGGATTGAACCAGGACCGGATGCGTGAGGTCGCCGCCCGCCGCCGATCGCCGCTGCGAGGAGTTTACCCCCTTAGAATCGTTTCACTGTATGAACTAGGGCATCAAAAACAGGCCATTTTTCAAAACCAGTTTTTCGGTTTTGGGTTTCTTTTCCAAAACCTGGTAGGTACCCGGGTTTTTCGGGTTTTTTCATTAATACAAAATGCTCTTGCTATATTTATTAACGAACAATTACAAAGGTTATATGTATTATCGACCAAATGGTGGAAATCTTCAGGGAGGAAGAGACGCGTTTTTGCAAAATGCGGCGTACGGACAGGAAGTCCAAATTTTCGGAATATACTCTGGAGCTTATGACGGAACGACGTGAAAACCCACTCATCACATCGACAGAAGTACAGGCACTCAGCAAAATAATTAGAAAATTGGTAAGACGCGATCTTCGATGCTCCAGCACACGTTTTATAGGAAAAGCAATCGAGCAAAACTGGGGGTAGAATGTGTCCGTCTAATTACTTCGGAGGAGCCACCTAACGAAGTTGACTAAATCTAGTGGGGAATGGGGATACGGTAAAACGAGGTGGCTCTTAGACAGCTTGAGAATGGAAAAGCCCCTGCTGAGGATGGAATAACGACTGAGCTTCTGAAAGCGGTAGGAAATCCTCTATTAAGAGAGCTTCGGGAGCCTTTCCTTTTCAGTCCTGTTCTCTGGGTAAACTCCAGAAGCGTGGAGAAGGAGCGTGGTCTTCTTTTATTTAAAAAGGAGTACAAGATCATTTAATGAATTACATATCCATTTCGCTCTTTAGCCACGTGTTTAAGCTGGTTTCAAAAGACGTCACAAATCGACTTCGAGCCAACGGAGCAACGCGAGTTTAAAGCAGGATACAGCACCTTAGACCATATCCACACAGTGCGGCAGATTATACAGAAGTCTGAAGAGTATAATTGGCCTCTGTGTCTTGCATTTGTAGACTATGAGAAGGCTTTTGACTCTATCGAAACCTGGTCAGTCCTGGAGTCTCTGCAGCGGTGCCAAGTAGACTAGCGATACATCTAAGTGCTGAGAACCAGCAAATATAGCATATTCCATTGCGTCGGGCGCTGAGGCAAGCGGACGTAATTCCCCCGAAATTGTTCACCAATACACTGCAGGATGTATTTAAGACGTTGAACTGGGAAGGACGTAGCATTAACATCAACGGCGACTACAATCTCACACTTGAGATTTGCAGATGACATCGTCATACTGGCTGTATCGCTCCACGACTTGTAGCAAAATGCTAGATGGCCTAGTAGGTTCCTCAATACTCATTGGTCTCAGGGTGAACTTAGACAAAACCCAGTTTATATTCTAGCCCCAGGACCTATTGTTGTCAATGGTGGTCCTCACGAGGTTGTTCGAGAATTATTTAATATTAAACTGTACAGTTTGGTAAGAACAACTCTGAGAGGAAGGCAAACAGAAGAAACAGCTGGGCTGAGCAGCATTTGGAAAACTTCATTGGATCTTGTCGTTGCGTATTCCACAGAGCCTAAAGACTAAGCTCTTCAATGAGTGCGTCCCGCCTGTTATGACTTACGGGGCCGAAACGTAAACAATCCATATATTCAAGGTCGCTATGCTTAAAGTCTCAGGTGATCAGATAGTTTTGTTAAAAATATATATACAGGGTGTTTGGCTTATGGACCGACACAATTTTTCCAGGGATTTGGGAGGTCATTAGCTAGGTTCTACCCATACACCCTACGTCCTAAATGTCATGGTTGGTTACATATGTTTTTTTTTCTCAAATGAAAAAAAATACCCAAAATGTTTCCTTTAATTCCAAATAACTTTTTCGTTTGTGAGTGTAAGGGCACAAAATAAATTGTGTTGTATTCGCCAAAGTCTTCTAAATCTAAATAAACCTTTGTTTGATAGAACTGGTTTCAAGAAAATTTCTTACGAGCTACCAAAGTTATTTTCTTTTTGAAATGTATGAAATTGTACAACTTCAAAATTTATTATAAAAAAAACTAAAAGCCATTTTGAACTTAGCTTTATTTTAAAAAGTTCTTTAGATGATACCCTTTCTAACGGTATGCTACATGTCACAAAAAACAATTCATAAAGTAGTCAAAATGTTAGTTAGGAGAGTCAGGATTAAGAAAAAACTTATAAATTGTATTATGTTTTTATAAACTAAAGTTATAAATCTTGTTCAAATTTGATTTAAATTAATCCAATATTACCCATAAATTCTATGTCCCAAATGTCACGGTTGATTACATATGATTTTTTTTTATTGAAAAAAATACCCGAAATACCGTAATGTGATGGGGCTATATCATAGTAGCTAGCATGAGGACTACTCCAACTGCAGCTCTCGAAGCCATGTTGGGGCTCCCACCGCTCCATCTCCTTATAGCAGGAAGCGACAATGACGGCTGTATGCCTTAAAATATTTCAACTCTGGGGTAAGAAAGAAACACAGCACACCGCGGTACTGGAGGGATTCCATAACGAGTTCCCTTCTGGCGAAAGCAATAAACGAGCGGATATGTACCAAAATAATTCGTATTCGATAAAAAAATACAAAATCCAACTCCACGAGGATCATCGCTGCGAGGGATTAAACCCCGCGGAACTTTGGATCTTCACGGATGGATCTAAAACAGGTACTGGCACTGGTTCTGGAGTCTTCTCGGAGGATCTCAACATCCACATAGCCAAACCTCTGTGGGCCCACAATACGGTATTTCAGGCAGAATGCATGGGCATTTCCCTGGCGGCATGTGCCATTTTAGCCAGGGAGTTCACTTAATTCGTATACTCTCATCAGACAGCATGCTAGCACTAAACAACCACACAGTCAACTCTGGGTAATCTCAATAAGTGGGAAACTGACCTTAATACTAATATTAACATGAATTAGAAAAAACGAAAATTTTATCAGCGTAAGGTAATTTAGGTGTTCATATATGTCTCAGTCTCATTTAACCACCCAATGCATCAAAGGACACAACGATTCCCGCGGCAATGATGCGGCGGACGAACTAGCTAGAAGGGGATCGAGCATGGCAGCGGTGGGACCCGAACCTATCGTACCACACCCTTTCGGATACCTACGCACACTGGTAAGGAAACGGACTGGTGACCAACACCACAAGCTGTGGTTAAATCACGGCGAGCGCAGGCAGGCCAAGGAAGCACTTCCCGCCATCGACGGCTGGTTCACCAAACGCGCGCTTCGGCTGATCAAGCCACAGCTGCGCACGGTTACAGCCGCCTTGACTCGACACGGTTTTTCTAATAAACACCTCTTTGTCATAGGAGTCACAGACAGCCCCCTGTGCCGTGCCTGCATGGAGGAAGACGAGACGGCAGCCCACGTGCTTCTGCACGGCCCAGTGGTTGCAACATACAGGGCTAAGTACTTCGGTAACCCAGGTACTCTTCGCGAGATTGTCGGCAACATTAGGGCGATGCTGGCCTCTCTCCGTGAATTTCCCACAACAAGCTACCCGAAACTGCCCAATTTTCTCCATCAACCTTGGACCAAATGCTTTAGCGATGTATGTATAAAGTGTAAAAAGAAATGTTCTTTCAAAATTATTTTCCGATTTTTTTAATTCTTCTAAGTACCATTTATTGATAAATTCAAATTTAATATCGATACTTTTCGCGCTTCCAACTTCCCAAATAAATTTTGGTATTACAAGTTTTCGCGAAAATTTAAATTTGACCATACCTATCTTTTTATCGTGTTGACTCAGGACCTTGATTTTTATACACCTAATAGGGACTATAGACATTAGTATCTGGTATAAATTTCCACTTGCTAGGTTCACCTGTTCCTGAGAAAATCGGTGGTGACACACGGACAGACGGACAAGAGAGTGATCCTACAAGGGTTCCTTTTCTACCTTTTGAGGTACGGAAACCCTAAAAATGTTTGAAAGGAGCATGTTGGGTTGGGTACCCGTACGGTATCGAAAGTATTATCCCATTGAATTCATAATTTTAGATTTCATGGTTTTTCTTTCATTTATTATAACATGTTTGTTAGAGGGATTTGATCTTTATGATTGACCCTATCGATTGGTGCCATAAAAGTACCGGGTGTTATTTTTTTGGAATTTAGCCGGTTCGATTCCCGCGTGTGGCACGCGAATTTTCAAAATCTTTGAATGCAGATTAATTTCTTTAAACAAATAAAGGAATGTTTCCTTTGAGTAAAATTTGCTATCTCCGGTATTTAGAGTACTTTCCCTCCAGGTGGCATGCAAAAATTCCACCCTGTATATACTTACGGTACTTAACACAAAAAAATATAAAGGTATGTCTGTTAGTTTCGGCGAATCTCCGAAAAGGCTCGACCAATTTTACTGTGTGTAGAACAAAAAAAACCGACCAAGTGCGAGTCGGACTCGCACACGAAGGGTTCCGTACCATTGACTATATTTAGTATTTGTTGTTATAGCGGCAACAGAAATACATCATCTGTGAAAATTTCAACTGTCTAGCTGTCACAGTTCATGAGATACAGCCTGGTGACAGACAGACGGACAGACGGACAGACGGACGGACAGACAGCGAAGTCTTAGTAATAGGGTTCCGTTTTTACCCTTTGGGTACGGAACCCTAAAAAATGATCGCGGTGACGAGGAGAATAAGTGCTTCTAGGCTTCATTAATGAAGGGTAGGTAATGTAGGTACCTAGGTAGGTATGTTACCGGCAATAAAACACAATTTAATTTGAAAACTAGTATCTATATCGTTAACCTATTGATCAAGGTTAGGCAAGTGATCAGTGTGATCACTCTCTGCAGAGAAAAGTAGGTAGGTATCTACCTACCTATCTGCCTATAACACAGAATAGATAATAGTACTAGCGTCCTATAGATAGCCAGCGGTGCGCGTCGCCATCGCCAGCGCTTTACAAGTGGTGGGTAAGGGGGATAAACCGCTCGCTTAGGTCATCTACTTCTAGGTGTAAATATAGCTAGGTAGGTACCTACTGTTTATAAGATGAGGAAAAATATAATATACTTAATAAAAACAAAATAGACAAATAAGTACTTACCTAATAATATATAAAAAAGGCGTTCAAAAAGCAAATATAATTACGACCCGAATGGCAAAGCGGTGGTGAGGCTGCCTTACGTTCTTAGGGTCACGAGAGTCATGTATGTTTATATGTCTAAAATCGAGCTTTATATAGTATAAAATCGAGCTTTATATAGTATAATAAGTATGTAGGTATTTACATACAAAAAGTATCTATGTAGTCTATCAACTATCTGGTGTCCACGACACAAGCCTTGTTGCTTAGTGTGGCACTAGATGGCGCTGTGTGTTAATGTCCAGCGATATTTATTATTTAATTTATTTTAATTAGGTACCTAAGTACAGTAAATTAGCATTATGAAATAATTTAAGTCATCATCAGCTTAATGTTCCCACTGCTGGGACACAGGCCTCCTCCTTATGAGAGGGAATGGGCTATACTCTACCACGCGGGCCCAGTGCGGATTGGTAGAAGTCACATGTTATCTCTGTCTGAATTTTTTGGTTCTAGGACATGCCGGTTTTCTCACGATGATGTTTTTCTTCACCGTTTTGAGAGCAGCGGTGATGAAATAAATTACACAAAGTAAAGCGCCTGCCTGGGTTCGAACCAACGACTTAGGTACTGGTCGTAAGTCGGGGCCGCCACCACTGGGCCACCGCTGCTCCCTAATTGAAGTATTAAGAAAATAATAAGTAAATTGAGTTTCTTAGCTACTTAATAAAAAAATTGGTTTAACCTTTTTCTAAAAAACTTGACGCTATTGATCTATATAGATACTTATGTGGCGATGACCATAGGTATTTATTTACGAGTAGGTATTTAGGATTACCATACTAGATATGTTCAAAGATAATAAATAGGTAAGTACTATCGAGGATACTCCCGCCTGACCACCACTAAGCTTTTTTTTGCTTGCACTCGCAACATAGAAACGCTCTCTAGCCCCGCCCCGTTGACTTTGTATAGAAATAATGAATGAAAAGATACCGAATCGGCCGAGCGCACTGACGACGCACGCCAAACGAGAGTTATTGTTATTTTGCGCGCCAAAGTTGAGGCTTTCCTAATAGGCCCAAACTTTAAGGGGGCGTGGCTCGGCGCCTCCGCATGTTTAAGCGAAAAAAAATTAAAATGCTCAGGCGGAAAAGACCCCGACTGTACCTAAGTACTTACCTAAATGCGTTTAAAAGATAAGTTAGGTTGTACTTACATAGGTACTCTTTGGCATGTTAATATAAAGTAGGTAGGTACTTATGTACCAAAAAAATTACTCTAACGCTCGAAATAAACGTTAATATTTTATTCCCAAAGTACCTAAGTCTAAATTACGTAAGAGGTACCTATTTCAAATCTGTAATGTGTACCTATTCTTTTTTTTTGGCGGCTTTGCTAAGGGAGGCTTTTGCCTTGCAGACCCTGTAGTGGCACACGGACAACACAAATATTTGGTTAGGCTGATGATGCCTATTAATGATCCCACTGCTGGGACACAGGCCTCCTCTCTACGAGAGAGAATGGGCTATAATCTACCACGCGGGACCAGTGCGGATTCGTAGATGTCACATGTCTTCGAATTTAAGTGTGAATTACGTAAGAGGTATTTCAAATCTGTAATCTGTTTTCTATTTTTTTGGCGGCTTTGCTAAGGGAGGCCTTTGCCTTGCTGACCCTGTAGTGGCGAAACCGAAACACGGACAACCCAATTACCTATAAGTATGGTTAAAATTAATGTCCTATAAACATTTTAATATAAGTACGACCGTATTCCTAGAGAAAACATAGAAAAAAAACCATTTCAAAATATAAATAACAGTAGATACCTAGCCTACCTGTAAATGGTTAAATTAAATTGATTATAGCCACAACATTGCAGAATTCGCAGGTAATTTGCTGTTATCCCGTAAGTGTTCCCACAGACATAAAGAGTACCGTTTTCCATAATTCTGTTCTCTATCCAAAATTCTTGATCAGAATAAGTACTTATAATAGTTACAGTTAAAGTAATTCACTGGCCTGCAAAAATAAATAGGTTCACACTTTTAAAATTTAAATAACTTTTTAAGTAAGTACACAAGATATATTTTCGAAACAAAAAGTACTCGAAATACAACAAAAAGGACTTAATTTTGTACATAGAAACTAATAAAACTGATAAAAAAATTATTTTAAATTAGAGATTTAAAATAAAAAAACGCTACGCTTCTTTATTTTAGAAAAAAAAATTTAAAAGTGTGGTACTTAGTTTTGCAGGCCAGTGTAGTTAGTTTACAGTTTTGTGGAAATAAACTATAGGTAAATAAGCAAGTACCAAGATAGGAAGGACTTTTTCTATGACCTCTCTGATTTCGTCATTTCGTAATCGGAGAATTATTAAAAAACATAGTTTTTTAATTGACGGAAATGCCAACTGTATGTCGAATAACTTAATTTAAATAACAAGGTTACACACTTGAAGCGATACGGTTCAGTAATTAATGTGAAATAATAATATCGCAGATTATTCTGTTAACAAATGAGCTGGCACAACTTCGCATTGCAAAAATATAAAATTGATAATTACCTTTGGAATACCGGAAATGTTGTTTGCAGATGTTGCCATCTTCAGATTTTTTCTCGCAGAACTCTTGGGATAATGTGCCCTGTCTGAGAGCAGTAAATATTGCCAACAGCCAGCAACATTTGAACGGGAAACTCCGACGCTTAAGAACCATGTTTTCCTCAAAGCTCCCGACGAACGACTGCAATCAGACCGCCAACAGTACCTATCAAATTGATTACAACGGGAAGGTGAGAGTAGTTCTCTATTTTTATTGCTTTCAGAAAAAACTTATTATACCGTGAAATGAAAGCGGCGGACGACGGCGTTAAAAAGAAAACTTAAGTAAATGTAACAGTAATATTGATCGCTTACGTAGCCAAGCCACTGATTTCAATATTCTCGATCGACAAAGCTATAGGCAGGTACAAGATAATGTAGCATTGACGATGGCAGTATTTTTAACGAAATTAATAAATAAATAAATACATGACACGACATAGTTGGTGCTAGTTAAGATGAGAATAGCGGTCATTGAAACTACATTTCTTAAACTTCTTAACTTTGAAAACAAAAAATAAGCCTGTTCAAGTCTGGAATCGTCATCTATCGTGATCTTCAACAGTTTTTGTAATGAAAAACGAGGTATTCCATGAAGCACACCCAAACGAAGCACACACAGACGAAGCACACCTAAAGTATTCCACTTAGCACACCGCAAGGTGGGCGTAGGTGGGCTTCAAATAAAAATTTAAAATAATTAATTTCCTATTCCACGAAGCACACCTACGAATATCACTCGCATAGTGCGGGGACTAAGAAATAAAAATGTCGATAGGAGAAAATATTTATTATTTAAAAGACTAACTAGTTTGTGAGACTTTACTATCCTTGTTTACGTTTGTTCCCGTTCAGTTACACCATAAGAAGAAGAAGAAGAAGACAAACTACCAGGATCCCAGAATCATGAAGAAGTATTTTCTACATTGCATACTGCATGATAATCGAAATGTATATGGATTGATTATGAGATCCCTATTAAAAATATATAATACCTCCTTTATGGTTCTGGCCTCCTGGTAGTTGGTAGATAAATAAAAAATAAAAAACCAATAAACCAAATCAAATTATGCAATCACTCGTTGTTACCCGTGGTCCCGGTGGGATATGATATGCTATTATTATAGATTTGTATTTTCTATCGATACGTTCAGAAGTTCAGGAAACAATCCCTAATGCTATGGAACCACGGGTAATTAAAATTACCCATGGACCCGGTAATGGGTCAACCCACCGGGACCACGGGTAACCACCCAATGTAAGCCATTACACCCTTTTTTAATACACTACCACAAGGCATTACCGTTTTTATAAATCTTGTGTTTACTATATTGTTTGTTATTATACACTAACACTTGTGTCTCCTACCGGCCAAGTACGTAATTAATAGATGGGTTAAAATTTGTACTACTTGGACCTGCCAGCTCCATTATTTTGTTAACCTGCACCTGTCGGCTCCATTATTTTGTTTGAATAAATTGCACGAAAAATAGAAAAAAATAACAATAACAAGACCGGTGGAAACGCTCGGCTAAATTCGGGTTGGCTCGGGAATTCAGTGGCGGGCGCACGCGTTGACTATTAGCGCATCATGTATACGTCTTATCTATGGGATTTATATATGAACACTATGAAAATTACAAGTATTGTATCACATTATTATAATGAAACTGAAAGATGATAGATATTTAAGTTAGTCTTTTAAATACCTAATAAATATTTTCTCCTATCGACATTTTTATTTCTTAGTCCCCGCACTATGCGAGTGATATTCGTAGGTGTGCTTCGTGGAATAGGAAAATAATTATTTTAAATTTTATTTAAGCCCACCTACGGGTGTGCTAAGTGGAATACTTTAGGTGTGCTTCGTCTGGGTGTGCTTCGTTTGGGTGTGCTTCATGGAATACCGGAATATAATATTAAACGATACATGGTTTATTTGATTTGGTTCAAAAATGATATATTAGGGAAAGGGCAATGACCGTTATTCTTATCTTAACTGGCACCAACTATAAGTGCCTTGTGGAGTTGTGGATCTCGTGGTCGAAAGCGACTGCTGAGCAACAAGTCCTGGGTTATATTGCCAAGTTGGGGAATGTTCATCATATCAGTAGCAACCATGAAGTCTGGATTTGTGACCGGTTGATAGCAATAGACTCGCCTCTTATTACCTGGGATTTAAACATAACTGTCAAAATATAAACCTAAACCTTCAGAGATTACAAGCGTGAGAATATGTCAATAATTTTCCCCTATGCCTTTTTTTTACCTTATGCGACATTTCAATTGTTTATAATAATATGTCGAGACCCAGTCGGGAGAGACAAACTTCAAGGAGACTTGATAAGAATAAATTGTAAGGATAGTACATAAATATACCTAATGGGTGCGAAAGTACCCTAAACGCGCTTGTTCTCCTCGTCATTGCGATATTTTATACCATACCCGGGAACCTTCTAGTTACGGAGATATTGGAGGTCGAAGTTCAACTTTTTCACAAGTTTATTTTTTAAATACAGTTTTTTAACGTAATAACTATACTTTAGATACCTCCACGAGTCACTACTCACGACCCTAGATATTTAATGCATCCATTATAGAACAAAGTTTTGAGTGCGTCACATTGAGACCTACCGTAAAACGTGATATTTTCACCCCAAAAAAAAATGTCGTTTCCCAGCAATAAGTTTTGCGTAGAGTTACTTAGTTTGATGTACGGAACGCTTGGTTCATGGCTTCGTGATGGTTCCATTTACACCTTGTATGATTGCATAACTACAAAATTAGGCAACATAGTTTATTTGTAGCAGTGCCATGTTGGTATAAGGCGACTAATGTCTGAGGCAGAACACCTTGCGCCTCCGTAGACCTGAGAATGGGCAGCAGCGTTTTCTGTTAGTCTTTCATCACTGCGATCTCCAATCCGCCTGCCAATCGTGGAGATTACGGCAAATC
This sequence comes from Xestia xanthographa, assembly GCA_905147715.2. NCBI lineage: Eukaryota > Metazoa > Arthropoda > Insecta > Lepidoptera > Noctuidae > Xestia > Xestia xanthographa. The sequence goes on along the minus strand of LR990641.1, from coordinate 24,709,784 downwards.
CTCTCATCATGGGAGACTCTTATGTCCAGCAGTGGACGTTATGGGCTGTTGTAGTAGTAGTAGTAGTGCCATGTTGTAGTGATGGGTTACCTAGACGTATATTTGCTCTCAAGTTTTCGGATTCGTGCTTTTTAACAGTCCAATTTACCACACAATACCTACAGTTACATTACCTAAATATCTTCGATTCGTGCCGAAGTCTCGGTTTTCCTTTAGTGACTGTTGCAAACAGTTAAAATTGATCAAAAAGAAGTGAAACGATTTAGTGAAAGTGATCCGTTTCTGGGACACCGCGATGTCGCGCTTCAATTGAATCACTAAAGAATTGAATTGAAGATTTTTATATAGTAGCCTATGTGTTTTGTGAAGTGGTAGAAAGCAAATCAGAAAAGATATAAGCCCGATAATTTTCGTTTTTGGCAAACAAGCCGACGGGCGATGGCCTCTCTGATGGTTTGGTAGTTGTTGTTTTAAGACATTTGCAGTACCAGAAGTACCGCAGACACAATAAATCTGTTAGTAGACAAACCAGTAAAATGTTAGTAGTAAACCCGTAGTAGGTACACGTATAGCCTAGTAGCCATAAATTTGGTGCCAGCTTTTGCACGCAGCACCGGTCAGAAATTATCTCACGGTCCTGTTTTTTTTTTTCATTAGCTCATAAACACTCAGAGATGATGTAGCTTAGCTTCAAATCAGTGAAAGAATTTTCAGAATCGAATCGGGTTTTCCAAAGATTACCTACCTCCAGCATCCAAACTTTCCCTATTTGTAACATTAGTGGAGAGAAGTTTCCGTTTTGGGAACTTCCTCATAATTTTAGGATCTGTGAAGAATAAATCCAAGAAGAATTTTCATGCGCCTTGTTTTCTGGTTGAGCAAATATTTTAATCAACGAATGAAGCCGGGATTGCTCTAATCTGTTTAACTTCCTCCAAACCAATGCAAAGTGCAAAATGTGTTGTATCTTCATCAAGTGAAGGGACATAATGGGTTCCTTCTATCTGGCAGAATCTTGATGCTCCGAAATTTATTTGGCATAACACACTTGGCATAATCTTCTTTAAACGAATATTTTTAAGGCATAAAAAATATTTAATATAGTTATTGTTTGGCCGAATCTTTGTATGTCCGAATTTACAATGGCATACTGTTAAGATGGCAGCATTTTATTTGGCATAACCTTTGGCAATACTCAAATTCCGCATAATTTTGTTTAGAATAACGTTTATTTACAATTTCACTTGGCATACTATGAAGATGGCAGAATTCTAATTGGAATAATTTTATTTGGCATTATTGCCATTTCTATAAATTAGCATGTTTAATCTTAAATTAGAATTAAAATATTATCCTAAAAAGACAATATGTTACGCAAGCAAACTAACTAGCTCCTGGTGCGTCCCCAGACATGATCACTAACCGAGTGTCAAATCTGCGCACTCGGGGTCTGTCAGCGAGCAATAGAGCTCAGCAGCCTAGGAGTCAAACTTACTGATCACATCAAGAACTCGATATTGCATTCCAAAACTCAAATTGCGGATGAAGCTCACACGGCTCAGCTTTAACCGGAAGGGGGCTGGCCACATGTGTCACTATGTAGCTGTGGGCTAAAGTAACCAGTTAAGGCGGCTCCCCTAACAAATGACCTTGAGCGAGCAGTTTTTCGATGCCTACTCCTCTTTATCCAAAAGAAATACCAACTAATAAAAAATACATTAAATTACTACATATCCTTGACTCCAAAATTGTCGTTTCATATTTTTTTTTAAGTTGCTTAATGTTTAATAAATCCCCTCACAACGAAACCATAGAAATGAGAAATAATTATTTATAAAATGCTACTCCTCGTAAAGTAACCATTATTTCGATTTGCTACTTATACTAATGGATAGGCAATTTAATAATGAACATAATTGTCGTTTTATTTTTTCCAAAAGACGTAAGTTTGATTTTATAAAGAATAAAAACCACTCATTTCGCACAATTCGGCCTGCAGTGACTGACGTAACGACCAATTCGTAGTGCAAGCTGATTAGAACTTTATTCTAACAGTATTTCAAGCGAAGTTTGAACCACCACAAATAGAGTTGCTAATTTTGCTCGGGGTACCGCCTTAACAAACTGTAGCTAACGGCAACACGGCAGGAGTTGGCGGGATAAACTCAACACTTTGAGAACAATTAACTCGTATATATGCAGAAGGAGAGAAGGGAGGCCCTTGCTCTGTAGTGGGATATAAATAACTAACAATAGTACCGTATCTCTACGTTGTACCGGTGCAGGTGCTTGTGCGCTCCAGGTAAGGCGATGCACGTAGAGTTTCCTTTACGGTTAGGAGCCAGACCAGGGGAGATACAATCCTCAGGGCAGCTTGCTTTTGAGCAGTGGCGACCCCACGGATCCAATGTTTCGGGAGAAGTCTTGTTCCTTATCTCTAGCTTGCTTTTATTCACTTCCTAACTGACCTCCAATTGAGATCGCGATAACTCCATGGTAGAAGACTGATTGATGTATTAAAGAATTTTGAATGTCTCACAGACATACGAGTAGTTTACTTACAGGTTAAACTATTGGCTTACGGTGATATAAGGCGATTCTGATCGCCTTTAGAATGTCTCTTCACATGAAGAGCAAATACCTGCATTCAACTAAGCTTCTAACGGAAGTATTGATCGGTTCAATGGCCCAACAGTCCAGCTAGTTAGCTAACCTTCTTCAAAAGATGAAGGGTCTTGCATGATAAATAATGTTTTGACCTCAACCCGTACCTACCAACGATCTGCAAAGTGAAATTTAACTAAGCAGTTTCGCTACAGTTAATTTGTTTTTGCCCAAATTAGGAATGACTTTTATGTAGCCTCCTTAAGTACAAAAAATCCGGCCAAGTACGTACTTATATTTCATTTAGGTACTTATCTGACACTCTGTTGAAAAACATATTCATCTATTCGGAACGCATGGGTGGACATATTACATATTTTTTCATTAAGGGTACTACAGGAGCTAAAAGCGAATTTTAAAAACCGGCCAAGTGCGAGTCGGACTCGCACACGAAGGGTTCCGTACCATTGACTATATTTAGTATTTGTTGTTATAGCGGCAACAGAAATACATCATCTGTGAAAATTTCAACTGTCTAGCTGTCACGGTTCATGAGATACAGCCTGGTGACAGACAGACGGACAGACGGACAGACAGCGAAGTATTAGTTCCGTTTTTACCCGTTGGGTACGGAACCCTAAAAAGCAAAAAAAAAAAGATTCACTTTCTTGTGTTTTTTTTTGAAGTCGGTTTTATTTTTTTCAAATTTTTATTTTTTATTTTTCCGTTTTTGTTATAATATCCTATACTTACAAATATTTGCAACAATATTAACAATGCATGTCATGGTAATAGGCTTATCCCCAATAAATGGAACTTTAACATACCTTAACTGTCGAAATCTGGGTGTATTGTACATATCTGCGTACCCCACAGAGCATACAGGCGTGATCTTACGTCATGATGTTGTATAAACAATAAACATCCAAGTGATTGCGGCAATTGCGACCAATTTACTGTCTATTTTTGAAGACTTTAATTGTATATCTCCGAAGATCAGCATCAGATCTTCACCAAATTTAAACGGGACCACCTCAGAAGTAGACGATTATGTGTACCTGGGACAAACGGTCCAGTAATATAGGTCTAACTTCGAGAAAGAGGTCAAGCGTCGAATCCGACTCGGCTGGGCAGCGTTCGGCAGGAAGTTGCGCGGTATCTTCTCGTCCAACTTACCACAGTGTCTCAAGACGAAAGTCTATGACCAGTGTGTGTTGCCAGTGATTACATACGGGACCGAAACGTGGTCGCTCACAATGGGCCTCATCAGAAGGCTTAAAGTCACCTAAAGGGCAATGGAGAGGGCTATGCTCGGAGTTTCCTTGCGCGATCGAATAAGAAATAAAGACATCCGCAGGAGAACCAAGGTTACCGACGTAGCGCGAAGAATTGCCAAATTTAAGTGGCAGTGGGCAGGGCACAGTGCTCGCAGAACGGATGGCCGATGGGGCCAAAAAGTCCTGAGTGGCGACCGCAAACCGGAAGACGTTGCGTTAAAAGGCCTCCCATTAGGTGGACGGAAGACCTGGAGAAGGTTGCGGGAATCCGCTGGATGCGATTCGCATGGGACCGGTCAATGTGGCGACACTTGGGGGAGGCCTATGTCCAGCAGTGGACGTCTTTCGGCTGAAATGATGATGATGATGATAACCTCAGGAGTATAAACTCCTCTTCAAAGAATTTTGAAGAAGTGTTCTCTTTCAAAGAATTTTTCAAAGAATGAGAATCGCTCCACAAACGCGGGAGAAATCGGTGAACATACATAAAATGAAGTAATAAAATGACACAAAAATGATACCGCGTTGATGTCTTTTGAAGTCCCTTTTTTGGTTATATACTCTATGTTTAGACCACACGACTGAAGTAAAAAAAATGTTAATACAATGAAAACTACTGGGCCAAACTATGTTAAATTTTTTTGGGACCAAATGGCAACTATTCCGCATCAGACTAAAGAAGAAACACGCACAAAAAAAAATACCAATCGATTTGAGAACCTCCTCCTTTTTGAAGTCGGTTAAAAAAGCATATCATTCATTGCAATAAACAAAACTAAAACCATACTAAAGTACATGCGATCATTCTGATTTTTTGGCAAATAATTCTACAAGCAACATAGTGTTTTATTTTTTTAACACAATCAATAGATTTTTTGTAAATCGCAAAAAAACATTAATTTCGAACTATTAGGCCCGCAGTGACTGACGTAACAACCACTTTGTAGTGCAAGCTGATTAGAACTTTATTCTAACAGTATTTCAAACGAAGTTTGAACCACCACAAATAGAGTTGCTAATTTGGCTCCTGTAGTCGCCTTAACAATATAATTTACAAATCAACGATTTCCGAATTTTGCCATTACAAAAATTCGGGAGGTTATAGTCTTGCCAAACTTCACGATTCGAGAAGTACCCCATAGGTCTGATTTACAAAATATTCAGCACAATAACTTTACCTCTTTTGGTTGCGATGAAGGGATCACAGTACTTACATGAGTATTTGATAATTTCAACTTGACAACCCCACACGCTTCTGCAGGAAAGTGTCTAGACAGACATAGTGAAAGACGGACAACGAAGTGATCTAATAAGGGTTTCCATTTTTGCCTTTTGAGGTACGGAACTCTAAAATTAATAGCTGACTGCGGGAGTACTTATCGAAGACCACGAGCATTATATACGTCTACTGACATTTTGACTCTTTCATTTGCCGGACCTGAAAATCGAAAACAAACCAATGATTTTCCTGTGTTCCATTTGTTGTTTTGTAAACCTTATCATGGCCCGTTGGCTTCTCTTGTAGTGATCAAATTCTTAGATAACTTAGCTCACTCTATTACTTCAACCAGTAACATAATAAAAATTGTAGTAAGCAGCACATTAGTTGGCACATATAAAGCTTCGGTTGAGCAGCAAATTGAAATCCAATTTACGCAAATGAGATTAAAGACTGGGGCTCGGTTCTGTTAGTGGCTCATACCAGTCGTAGGACCAAGTCGTACAACTGTTTCGTAGTGAACAGCAGGGAAAATGCCGAAGGAAGACCCGGAGACCACGGCCCTAAAAAAAGAGTTAACTGACTTGATCGCCAAACTAAAGGTATTCGCAGAAGATCCTGACAAATCTACCCACTCATTATGATATTTTTGTGTGCGCATTTTATGATTGGGTTATTTAATGGTAATGTATGAAAAATTACACATACCTATTTGTAATTTACCCTTCAACAGGCTGATCAAGAAAAGTTAGCCGACGCGAAGCTAGCTGAAAAATGTGGGGATTTAGGAGACGTAACCAAGATAAGATTGACGACGAAGAAGACTTTAAAAGGACATATCAATAAGGTCAACTCTGTGCATTATAGCGGAGACTCCAGGTGAGGACGAATTTATAAGTAGATATCCCAACATATTGTGTTAACTATTTGTAATTGTGTGCAAAAAAGAAACTACCAAATTACCAACATAATATTCCGTAAAAATTCCACTGCACCGTCTTACAAGTACAAGATTAAACTGTGATCAACTTTCAGGATATTCAACGTTTAGTTTAGCTGTGCGAAGATATAAATAAACTTAACATTGCGACGCTTGATTTGGCTTGCTAAACTTATCGTTTGACACATATATTTGCGTTGATAGTTATTCCCCGAACACATGCGTTCATGACTCAACGTTTCATTAGGTAGTTGGGTTACATTTTTCACATTTTCCTTCCCGTACTTATTATTGCAAGATAAAATAATAGATATCTACGACACGCCTACATACTGGGAAAAGGAATACAAAAATATTATTTTGCACGCATGGTACACATAGAAACCTACCTACTAAGCAATTTGAGTAGACGAAAGTAAATAGCTACTTACCTAATTTATTTATTTTCAAAGCCATTCTAGCCCTAGGCTGCACCTCCCACCAGCTTTATTTAAAAAGTCTGGGTGTGCAAGCTACAAATCCGATTAATAGCAATTAGTTACAAGTAGGTATATTTTGCTAGCATAAATGTAGAAACTCACGGAGTTTAAATAAAGTTGTGATCGGTCCATCGCACTAATCGAAGGCATGATAACTATACTTACTTATATAATTCCATTTGAGAAAGTCAGCTGCAAGGACTCTACTCTAAGGCTAAGGGCTTTGTTGTATTAGAAGCGTTACGATTCAGAGACAAAAACAAATGAGAAAGATGTGTAGTCCTTGGTGATGGTTACATTTTATCTATTCCGGGTGCAGACCCAGAACACAATACCTATTGATAGAACTAAATAAAGAGCACATAGCCTACAGATACTCTACTAAGTACTCCATTATAAAAAATATATATAGTATGGCGAGCGACTGCATAGCATTTAGTTGGCGCAAGTAAGATACTGAATAAAACTGTCATGTACAGGCACTGCGTCACGGGCTCGCTGGACGGGAAGCTGATCATCTGGGACACCTGGACCGGCAACAAGGTGCAAGTGATCCCGCTGCGCTCAGCCTGGGTCATGAGCGTCGCGTTTGCCCCATCCGGGAATTTTGTTGGTAAAAAACACATTTTTAGTAATGCTGATATTCAGATAACCCCCGAAATATGGTGATAGGGAGAATATTCAGATAATGTATTTACGTATATTCGGTCCATTAGGTAGCACTTTGATTCGATAATTAATCAATGGTTAGGTAAGTATAATGATTGTAGAAATACCCCTAAGGCCCTTCTAACCCTTAAATTAGCAACTCTATTTATGGCGATTCAAACTTCATTTGAAAAACTGTTAAAATAAAGTTCTAATCAGCTTGCACTACAAAGCGGTTGTAACGTCAGTCACTGCGGCCGAATAGTGCGACATGAGTGGTTTTTTGCGAATTACAAAAAATCTATTGGTTGGACTAAAAAAATAAAACACATAAGATCTGCTTTATAGTTAGTTCAGTTAGTATGCAAAGTTTCATGATCTAATTTGATGTACTTTTTAAATACCAGCGGTTTATTGTTCGATTTGGAGGTAACTTTGGATTTGGATTTTTTTCTATCGAGAAAAGTTTATGGAATCGTGTTTTTGTCACACATAGGACCTAGCATTTATCCTCAACTTTACCATAAGTATATTCATTTCAAAATTAATGCTGCAGTATTTTAGGCGTAACGGAGGATCATGCTAAGCCATTTGAGTATAGGCCCTCAAAGCCGAAACTGCCGAAAGGCACTTGCTTTCCCCGTCTTGTGTTTTTTTTTTTTGCTGGACCATACTTGGGAAGCCCCTAGTTACGGATTTTTTTTTTTTTAATACTAACTTTACTAGTACCTACTTTCATTGAGTCTTACCCCGACGTAAAACAATGAATTTTCTCCCCAAAAATAAATATTGTTTCCCAGCAAATTATTACGAGTTACTTGGTTTGATGAACAGAATGCTTGGTTACCGGCTTTGTGAACAGTCCGATAATCCGATTACACCTTGTAAGCTCTCAACATCATGAAAAATTTATGTCGAGCAGTAGATGGGCGGGATGAACCTAGTAACCGCGTGGCCTTGCCTAGAGCTGCATGTTCAAGCTACACGCTGTCAGGTCAGCCATTTCGTAGAAAACAAATGGATATGCTTAGAGCATGCCACAAGTCACTGCGACGAGACTTACGACGCGACTTGCGACGCGACAGACCGTGATCCGTGGCTAACGTGATCTGATACTGTGGGATCAAGCGGAGGAAGGCGGCGGCTCGCGCGCGTTTCTCTACACGCAAACCGCGTCACAACTTCACATGTCACTCACCTGAGGTTACTCATGTGGCTGAGGTAGTGAACGGTGCGTAAAACTATTCAAACAAGTGGCGACACTAAAGTCGGTCTTTCACCTTCCGTATTTATTTTAGCCCATTAACCCATCTTCTATTTACGTTGCGGAAAATCGTAAAACGAATATTATGTACCTACTAGCCTACATAGAGTTTTTTTCAATTTCAATAAGGTTCCAGTTTACTCCAACTTTTAGAATGAAAGTGTGCTAAAACTATTCCAACAGCCCTCGACTCCCGTGTTGTTGCTTTCAAACGATTTAAAGGCTGAGTGCCATGGTTGAGGTGCATTCCTATAAGATCTCCAAGTATGTTCACCTCGACAAGTCGTTAGTTTCTTGCAAGCCTAGGAAACGCAGGAGTTGACTCAAAACTTTGGTAATTTTATGTTTGAAGCATGTGGTGGGATGGACAACATGTGTACTGTGTATGACGTGAACAACCGCGACTCCACCGGCGCCGCGAAGATGGTGCGCGAGCTGGCTGGCTACGAGGGCTTCCTCAGCAGCTGCCGCTTCCTAGACGACACCCACATCCTCACGGGCTCCGGAGACATGAAGATGTGAGTGTTCACCGCAATAAAATCCTACTTGAACCTGACTTATCTTTGACCTTAACAAAGTCGCAAAATAATAAAATTCAGTTCTGCTACATGGTTCCATAAACTATAATTATGTACCTCAATTAGCTTAATTTAGATAACCTATACTGACCCATCTCAATAGATCACCCTGTTTAAGAGTATGTACTATAATTAGTTTACTTCGCAGATGCGTTTGGGACTTGGAAGCAGGCAAACGGGAGATGGAGTTCGATGCTCACGCTGGTGATGTCGTCACTATTTCGCTGGCACCAGGTGAACACCAACTTTTAAAATTAGTATTTTCTTACGGCATACAATTAAGGAAACACCAGATTTAGCAAAATGTAACAGCAAAAAAATTACTTTTGATTGCCAAAATTTGTAAATCATCACCAAAATTAATCCCCATTTTATCGTGAAATTAGAACCAAGAATTTATTTTTTTAGTTAATGACTAGCAGAAATTGAACTGTTTAGCTCTCGCATCCGAATCGAGGGAGACCCGGTCGAATCCGTGTCGGTGTGCCCCAAGGCAAAACTAGTTTGTCATCAACGACCTCATTTAAATTTGGTGATCTATTTACTAATTTTAGTGATCAATTGATATTTTAGGTGATAGATGTTAGTGGTCACAAAGTTATTTTTGGTGGTCATTATATTTTCCCCCTTTTCAAAGTCATATTAATTTCTGTTTTGGTGAGTTTGTGAAGTATGTACCTAATTACAAACAAGCCTTTGGGGCTCACAGGCAGTTTCCTTATGTTTTGTTATTTTATAACACTATCATGTTTATTAGACATGAAGACGTACGTGACTGGCTCAGTGGACAAGACTTGCAAATTGTGGGACATTCGGGATGAGAAAGCGAAGCAAACTTTCTTCGGCCACGACGCTGACGTCAACAGCGTTTGTGTGAGTCTATGGTTTTAATTTTGACAAAAACATGCTACTCTGTACTGCATCCCCGCATATGCAACGTTAGGATGATAATATTAAGGCTAGAACATGGATCTATAACCACTCTCATATAAAAAATCAATCTCACAATCGACACTTACTAAAGATTGTACAGAATCATTTAGCGCAAAACTGCTAGTTTATTCTTAGGGTGGTGCCACAATGTAGTGCAGTCACACAATACACATAACATAACAACATACATGATGTAGGTACGGGACCCACTTTTGTTAACACCTGCTTCCTACAGACACGCTATCTCTTGAAAATTTTTAAGTAATTTCACATGCTTATTTTTCCAAATTATGTTGCTCTATTTGCACTATCTCGTCGAAGTGGTGGTATAGCCAAGTACCTGACCTACTTATTACCTATGTACCTATTTGCCAAAAAATCACACATAAATCGAAGTGATAATAGTAAATCCAAATTTTCGCAGTACCACAACAGTGGCCAAGCGTTCGCTACGGCTTCTGAAGACAAGACGGCACGATTGTTCGACATACGCAGTGACCAGCAAATTGGCCACTACACTCCGCCGGGTGCCAGCGGATTTACCAGCTGCGGTAAGTTGTCACGTATTTCTACCAGTCGACGTAATTAGTTATATGTAGTAAACCGAATTAACGCTCTGAAAAGATCCGTCAAATTATGAAATATATGTGCTCCGGACAATGATATTATAAAGAAGATACGCCATGTTCATACTGAATGGCGTTCAGATATCGTTGCGAGTAATTTAAAACTACGACAGCGATAGATAATACAGAACGTATAAGATAGAAAGAGATAGCTAGCTATCAAAGTGCAACAATTGTGTCACTTTGTCCTCAACAATTTGTGCGTGCTAGTGCGACATCTACCTCTTTTTACTATATAATATCATTGGCTCCGGATATACCAGAAAAAGGGACTTGCTTGAGTAAAAACGTCGTGTACCTACCTACTTTATTACGGGAGACAAAAACTTGGTTTCATTTAAATATTTAAATTGATTGGAAACTTCAATATGGTAATTAGGTTTCTTCATGACTTTATAAAAAAAAACATTATTTTAATTCGATTGCATTCTCCTTCAAATTCGTAGACTAGTATCTGTAATCGAAAATCGTGTTATTTCGGTAGCATTTAAACTAAAGTTGATATAAACAATATTGTGTAGCTCTTCAATACCCGCAATTACAGACACAATTAAAACAACAATGCACCCTACCCGATCGGGTATACGGCTGGGGACATCCAGGTAATCATTTACCGACTGTTAACTTATTTGTCTTATAATCATTCTTGGACAAAGGACATGCTTCTTCGAATTTCATTCGTCAGATGTCAATAAATTCATTACTCCGTTTAGGACTATCGCTCAGCGGAAGATATTTGCTCGCCGGGTCAGACGACAACGACGTACATTCTTGGGACACCCTCAAAGTTAGCCACACTGGTAATAAATAATTATATTATTAGTTTTATCTTTATCTATTAACTGCACACAAAACGGCGAAAGAATCATCACGAGGAAACAAAAATTCGAAGTCTTGTGACAGACAGACACCGACTCACACCCCGCTGCGTGTACAATTGAGGAGTGTCTGTTCAAAAGGGGATCTTCATCATCATCATATCAGCCCATAATCACTCACTGCTAGCTATAGGCCTCCCCTTTTTCTCCCACACTTCCCGGTTCTGTGCCACCCTTATCCAGGTGTTTCTCAATACTTTGACGATGTCTTCGACCCAACAAGCTTTAGGATGGGCTCTGGTTTCTACGGGCTAACCTTGGCCATGGGCACCACTCGGGCACTTGCTCCATCGGCCATCTTCGCGTCTAGCCAGATGTACTGCCCAAGCCCCCCGGACTCCGACGTCGTAGACTTTCGTCCGACGGCAGATTTCGGTGTTCCACACTTGATCTAAGAGGGTTGCGAGGGTTCCATGCCGAGCATGGCTCGCTCCATGGCCCTCTATGCCACTCGTACTCGGTGGACAGTCTCCTTTGTGAGCATCTATGTCACGGCCTGGCATACATAATGATCAACTATTTCTAGACGCTCATTTCCAACCATAACAGCTGAGATAGATTCGTCCGGAATGTCTGAAAGTTTAGGCAAATGGTATCTTCTTGTCACACTCCACTTTTCATCGAAATCGGTGCGGTGGGTTAATGCAATCTGACCTGCATTGTTGCCGCATCGTACAACTCCCTGAGTACGTCAACATACCGACTGTCAATCTGGCAGCGATGGAGAGATTATAACACGGCCCAATGCTCGACACTATCGAATGCCTTCTCATAATCGATAAAAGCTGAACACAGTGGTCAATCATGGAGAAACCACTTCAGAAACCGGCTTGTTCAACGGGCTGGCACTCTGGCAGTCGTTATCTTAATGTTAAAAAATATTTAAACCTGATTGTAGCATACCCTTTGGTGTATTTTTTTTTGTTAAATTCCTCTTTTTTTCGGAACACGCTTCAATTTCCTTGGTATATTTCGGCTTAGGTAAGGAAGAACACCTCATATTCAGTTTTAAAATCCCCTTTTAAAAAGAAACTCCTCAATTATGAGTATATGTATATATATTTATACTATCACTTTGAGATGAAGCCACGTAATACAATACACTGAAGTTTATGTTTTACCGAGTATCTGAAGCAATTCCAAATCGGAAATGTGCAGAATTAACGTGGGCTAATCAGCTTGGTAATTATGACATAACATGTTTTATATCTCTCATAGATCATGACGATGCCGATCTCTACGAGTGAACGAGAGGGTCATTCATTACAGTGTAGCCGTCAAATACCTACGGACGCAAATCTCCGAGGTTACGCTTCGTTAGTCCTGCAAAGCTGCACTAATGCAAGATTGCAAGCGTGTTCTGGGCTGGAAGGCTGGATATTCAGATTTAAGTTATAGTAACGGGGGTTTAATGGTTGTGGAGACGAAACACCACCAACACAACCTTGATGGTACATCAAAACATAGTTCTGGTACATATTAAAACAATAAATAATTAATTAATTATTTCAGGTACCCTTCATGCTCACGAGAACCGCGTGACTTCCATCTCCATGTCTCCCAATGGCGTTGCATTGGCAAGTTGCTCCTGGGACAACAGCGTCAGGGTCTGGGGTTAGAACCGTGCCAGAATTCTTCGTCATCCCCAAAAACTATGAATGATTATGAATATTCGAATCATGTCATCTTGTCTTTTTAGCATTTACATCCCATTGAATAATAATATGCTGCCACTTCCTGTTGATTAAAGCCTTATTATTATCGATTTCTTTTATTTTGATCACATGACAAGGTTAATTATTTAAGGAGTCTGATTAATAATATCGACAGTCAAGTCACTACATCGACGGTCGCTGTATCGGAAACTTTCCATCGAAGGGTTAATGAATCGACAGTACCCCAAATCCATGGCACGCTACATCGACAGTACACCAAATCGATAGTACGCTGTATAGACAGTATACCATATCGTTAATACGTTGTATCGACAGTACACCATAACGATGGTACGCTGCATCGACTCCCCGACCCGAGCCAGATTTAAATAGAAAACGACCTTTTTAAAGTGTTTAATCACAATTTGTTAAATTTGTATTATACTTGTTTTTGACCCACGTAAATAGTTGAACAATCATACCCTTAGTTATTATTACAATAACTTTCAAAATAACTATAACATTGACAGTATTAAGGGTACTTTACAAAAGCTTTTGTTTTTATTTAAATCTGGCTTGGGTCGGGCAGTCGATGCAGATTACCATCGATATATGGTGTACTTTCGATAGTCTCGACGCAACGTATTATCGATATGGTATACTGTCAATACAGCGTACTATCGATTTGGTGTACTGTCGATGTGCCGTACCATCGATTTGGGGTACTGTCGATTCATTAACCCGTCGGTGGAACGTTTTCGATACAGCGATCGTCGATGAATCGTCGATATTATGAACCGGACCCTTATTTTAGAGGATTGGCGCTGATAGCCGAATACAGGCTTTTGCCCAGTTCGGCTACAGATGTTTTTAAATTCTTTTGTAAAGTGAAAATATAGCCTAAAAGGTATTTGTAACACTGTATTTATTATTGAATAAACTTATTAAATCATGCAAATCAAATATTTTTTTCTACTCCAAAAATTTAAGCTATTGATCTACTGAATCAACACTTCTTAACTTCGTGCCACTGCAATGGGATGGACAATATCGTTACAATATACTATTTTTCAATCCTTCCAACTGCGGACTATCCTTCATTTTTTTGTGTGTGTGTGAATCGATTGTCTCGTTGTAGTGCTGGAAGCGGAAATAGTGTATGAGTATAAAAGTTGACTTCATGTGGTCTCCCCCTGCCAGTTTGGTCGCTAACGAAGACCAAGTGTTCTGATCCATCTATAGAATTATAGAATTTGTGTGCAGAAGTTGTAGTTCACGCTGATAAACATGAAACAGGTAACCTGCACCAAAAAATACTCGTAAGATCTATCAACAAAACCAAAAGAAACGAAAAATTTTCTTCTAAAACATGGGCTATATAAAATTCGCAAGGCAAGCTACAGACTGAAATAGTCGCAATATCTGAGTCCTGGAAAGGCTACTGGCAGTCATTTTTCATAGATCCTTGAGGATCTCAACAATCAGGCACACAACAATCTCCCGACAGAGCCCAAAGACAAAGAGAAAGAGCCATATTATACGAGTATGTTGAAGGTTTTTTGATGATGAAACTAGGTACCTATGCCATAAGCTTCTACTCCGTTCACTTAATATACCTATTTTTTTTGGAAACTGATAAAAATGTCATCCGGTATTTTGAGTGTTTGTAATCTCAGTATCTTGCTGGTGCTCAGGAAAAGGCATTGATTCCTTTGATGTAGAAGGGCGTGGTGACAATGGTGTGTACAATGCGGGTGCTGACCCCCGCACCGTACAGCAAACACTTACAGCCAGTCATTTATACAATTTTCATTCGATTTCAATGAAAGATTCATGTTCCAAATTCAAATCTCATTACTGCCCGCTAAAAAGTCTAGTGGAGAAAAGAGCTACTTTGCCGGGAGCAAAGTAGCTCTTTTCTCCACTAGACTTTTTTCTTATTTGGGCACAAATTATACGGCTTTGGGTCGTAAATAAGTTCACAATTAGTTGTTTAATTGCATTACAGGCGCATTATATTAGCATTAGTGTGAACTAATAAGTTGCGAATAGCATTAAAGAATAATTATTACGGTCATTGAAGTTGCCAATCGCATTACAGAAACATTACATTAGCAATATTATTGATAATGAAGATATTAATTGCATTACAAAAGCATTAGATTAGCATTAGATTGTTCTAAAAGAATGATTGAGGCTATTTATGTGTTCACAGTTAGAACTTAAATAAACCCTACATCATTGCAAAAACATCTCTAATACCACGGATACAAATGTTATAATACAATTAACGTTGTAATTTAACTACTTTGTCTAGCAATATAATTATGGACGAAGACGATCAAAACTGAGTGAATGACACCATATTTGTTTGCATCAAAACAAAAATTATTATACTGGATACGTTTTTGACACTTTTTGCTTATTTTAAGCCTCCAAATATTATTCGCAATGTAGTTTACTGTAAATGTCTATATAAGTTTAATTGAAAATTTTCACGCGCCTTCGATATTTTGTGGTTTTCATGTAAAATGTGATATAAAAATATGTCTGAAATGACCAAAACAATTGTGTATTCCTAGTTAACAAATTTTGCACAATTAACATAATAGTATTGGCAGGGCAGTATTAAATAAAGTTATATTATTATGATATAGATCTATTGCTTTTATAAATAAGTCCGAATGATAATATTTTTTGGTTATAAAATATTTACAAAATGGTGTCGATCTGTAGCAGCCAGGTGAGCCCTTAAAAAGGCTAATTAATGCCGCCGGTAGTATCAATACTCACACGTGAACAATTACTAAGCCAGAGGCTAGAGAGAAGACTTTTGATGTGCCACTGTAATGCCATTGTCTATAAAGTAGTTCTATATGGGTTCACCGGTATACCAGTGGACTTGAATTATCCATAATGGAGAAAAATCAGACACAGATTGGACCCCGGACGACTGTTGTTCAAAATCAAGAAGTAATGAAAATAAAAAATCTACTCTAAAAATTGCTATTTTGTTGATCATATAAAATATGGTTGACAAATGGTTTTACAAATACAGTAAAATGAATGTATATACAGCTTTACGCATTACAATTACTCACGTGTATTTGATTAAATACCTGTTAGCTATACAACAGAACTTAGTTGATCTCTATAAATGCAAGCATTACATTGATTCACGTTGATGCTGTTCAGCGGTACTAGGCTTTTACTTACTACTTAATAGTGCTATTATACAACAAAGGGCACTAAAAACAGCTCAAAGCTGTATAACGGATTTACGGTGCATTATAATGGTAAAAGTTTATGCTAATAAGCGGCGATAGGCATTATTGTACTACTTAAAAATGCTATTGTAGATCCAAACGAACTAAAAACAGCTGAAAGCTATATAGCTGCCTTGTCATTTGCTGCATTCAAACTAAAGGCTTTACAAAAGCATTTTGATATGCCATTATGCAACCGTTATACATTGTAAAGCATCATAATGGTTTTGAAATACCAAAATAAAGCGTCAAGATGCTCGGTGAACTCAAATAAGAGTTTATACGGACCTTAAGCTCTAAATAAGTTTACTATCCGTTTCTTAAAATGCTTCTTGTGTTACTTGGGAATGTCATCCTGTATAAATAAATCCACAATTATATCAATCCCAAATAAAACACACATTGACGATAAATTTTCAAAATTTCGCCAGTGTATTGATATAGATATAAATTTGTAATTGACCTTTTTTACATTCATGTCATTTTTTTAATTAAACTTATTCATTAATTACTTAAAAATGTCTCTTATTTATTTTCTCATAGAACGAGATGAAAAGTAGAGTATATGACTCGAGAGCAAACATATTTTTCCCTCAGGCGATGTCCTTTGAATCCCTCGCTACGCTCAGGATTCTATTTTAGAATCCTTCGCTTCGCTCTGGATTCAAAATAGCGCCCTCGCCGTAAAAATACTATTTTGCTTCCTTGTTATACAATCTACTATTTCACACCACCTGCTCGAAAATGTCAAATTATATGTCAAACAACCTTAACCTAAAGTGAGTCATTAGTGGCCGGGGGCACAGCCGGTCAATAATGTTGTACTGGATTTCATTATGACCCGCTGGTCAATAATGTGATTTGAATTTGGAATCGCACATGCTCAGCTAAATTGGCAGTATAGTACTAACAAACCCTTTGGTGCCAGAAAGAGGAAAGCTATTCTCGATACCCTTTCTACGCGTGGATGATATTCTCGATTTCCTACAAAATCATAACGACTGCTTCTTCATATCGCTGCCATGTTTTCGAAGACATAATATTGTAAGAATAATTAGATAACTACGAACCATTTTTTAAAAGAAATGGAATAACATTAAAACTGGCATAATAACAAATACCTTACCGCGCCGTAATACCGTAATAGTAATTGGCTGTAACATTAGTTAATTATTCTTACTGTTTGTTTATTTAATAAATACTTTGTTTTTCGTACTATGGCTATTATTTTCTCACAGTAGGTGTAAAAAGTAGAGTATCCTCCTCTGGGCTAAAGGTGTCTTTGCCTTGGGCTAGCTTGAATCCCTCGCTGCATTCAGGATTCTTGTAATAACTCCCTCGCTTCGCTCGTGAGTTAAACTCTTAACTCACTCGCTGCGCTTGGGAGTTAAATCCCGAATCCTTCATTGCGCTCGAAATTCAATATGACGCCCGTGACATAAGACACAACTTTAGCCCCTCGGTGCATAATCTACTATTTTTTCATTTTTTTTAGTAACTACGTTTAATTGCCTTAATTTCGCACGCAAGTAGGTAAAATTCTACTGCACATTTTTAACGAGAGATTGAAATCTTACTTATGTAAGGAAATTGCTTCTGAACAAGCTGGCTTTGTGAAAGGGAAGAGTACTTGTGAACAGATCTTAAACGCGCGCCAGATTATTGAAAAGGCTAAGGAGTTCAATAAGCCGACATATATTTGGTTTGTTGATTTCTCAAAAGCGTTCGACTCAGTAAGGTGGCCAGTACTTTGAGAGACTCTCCTGGCTATCCAAACATCTTTTTAACCTCCTTAGAAGACTTTATGGAGAAGGAACAGTTTCGGTAAGAACAGACGACGAGTTGTCGAATCACTTTCAACCAAGTGCCGGTGTCCGTCAGGGCTGCGTCTTGTCGCTATTGCGGTTTAACACCCATACGGAACTCATTATGAGAACAACACTCCAGAATTAATAGGACGGAATCACCATCGGAGGCCATAAAATTTCCAATTTGCGTTATGTAGATTACACCACTTTATTTGCAACTAGCATTGACAATCTGGAAACCCTGCTGAGTAAACCGCAGCAAAACGAACATCATGATTGTCGATAGAGCTAACAACAACTCGCCCAAAGTCACTAAAATTGCGAATTGTGACGTAATTGGGGCAGTTATCAAACAGCGGTGGAAGCATGGACAAGATTGTCATAACCATCTGATCCAATTAAATTTATCAATAAACTAGCTTGCACTTCCGCCGGTTCCTTGTGAACTCCGGACGCCTTCAAAAACACTTGAAATTGAGGCAACCATTTACGCCACGCGTCCGCCCGGCTAGCAGGCCTACCTTCCAAACATAATTCCGCCGGTGGCCGTGCGTGTTCCATGCTGCCAATGATCACTTGATTGTTTTGAACATTAATTAAGCACTAGAGTCACTTCTAAATGACGAAATATACGTTATTTTATTTTATTTCGCGCACCGCTGTCACCATGAAGTAAACGACAAGATAGCTGGATACAAACTGATTTATTTTACGAACACCCGCATACATACAATAGTGAATATTACGAATCATGCAACAGAGATCAAACGGCGCATGGCTATCACCAGGTCCTCCATTGAACGGCTTAGAAAAATGTGACAAACAAAATGTGTGTGTGGTATTCAAGCAGAAACATCACATAGGCCACTAAAACACGTGGTGTTTCCCATATTTCTTAACGGTGCTGAGTTCAATTCAAATGCGTTGGCGGGCCATAACGTGACCCACGGGCCTGGGGTTGAGCAGCCTTCCTCTAATCCATCCAGTCCAAAGGTTGTTTCGAAAAGATTGCTTTCAGCTATAAGACCGCCCATTGTGTCACCCTATGTGAAATGTTTTCTTTTAAGGTAAATCGAAATTAGTATGGTGTTACATACTACAACAGCCCATAACGTCCACTGCTGGACATAACCGGGCCTCTCCCATCAAGGGAGGAATTTGCCGTAATCTCCACGCTAGGCAGGCGGATTGGCGATCGCAGTGATGAAAATCTAACAGAAAACGCTGCTGCCCATTCTCTGGTCTACGGAGGCGCAAGGTGTTCTGCCTCAGACATTAGTCGCCTTATACGACACCCGTGAGTGTAATGGGTTGGTTCTATTCTACTCTGCCGGATACCACACGGCTGGTGTTACATAATAATAGTACATTTTGATACAAGTGGAGAAAGTTTGTTATTGCATTCGAGGCGGTATTATAATACCCGAGCCGTAGGCGAGGGTGTTTTTGAGCCGAGAACTGCAATAACAAAATTAAATGTCTACGTGTATCAAACGACGTTTTTCAATACACTTTTGAAGAAATAAAATAAAATATAACGTAAAATATTTTTGTCACGAACTATGAAACTATGTTTTATTTTATATTTTTGAATTCAGAACACAAATAAATGTTAATTTGTGGATAAAAGTAACTATTACTTATCAATAATCATGTTTATCTATGATATTCTATTTTTAAACACAATTTTAATATTCAAAAAATATTTAAGCCGTAAAGCTGCGTAGTGCTTTGCCGAAATAATAAAAAAAAACCGGCCAAGAGCGTGTCGGGCCACGCTCAGTGTAGGGTTCCGTAGTTTCCCGTCCGTCACAATAAGTGTCCCCACTTATGAGTTTAAAGGTGGGTATCCATTATGTAAAAATGCTTGCATATACGAATATACTACAAACTTAGTCCAGAAATTATTTTGTACAACATTTTGTCTTTTTTGTACAAAAACTGTTGTTTCCATCAAGTTCAAAATGATTTTCCTAGAAAGTCCTTATAAAGTTCTACTTTTCAGATTTTTTTCATATTTTCTAAACTTATGGTTCAAAAGTTAGAGGGGGGGGGACACATTGTTTTTTACTTTTGGAGCGATTATTTCCGAAATTATTGACATTATCAAAAAATGATTTTAAGAAACCCCTATTCATTTTTAAATACCTTTCCAACAATATATCACACGTTAGGGTTGAAATTAAAAAAAAAAATCACTTCCTACTTTACATATAGGGGGGCTACCCTAATAAAACATTTTTTTCCAATTTTTATTTTACCACTTTGTCGGCGTGATTAATATACATATTGGTACCAAATATCAGCTTTCTAGTGCTAATGGTCACAGAGATTAAGCGAGGACGGACAGTCGGATGGACGGACGGACAGACATGGCGAAACTATAAGGGATCCTAGTTGACTACGGAACCCTGAAAAAATCACCTCCGACTATAAGCATTGAACTAATTTGGACTAAGTATAGGTATAGTTATCTGTGGCAATTTGCATTCCCGCACACGTGCGGGAAAATGGAAAAAAACGCACGTGTGTGAAATACATTGCATTTTGTACCTAATCGTAGTGCGTTATGGACCAGTTTTCGAGGAAGTGTATTGAAAAGAATATTTTAATACAATTTCTAAAACACCTTCGCCTACGGCTCGGGAGTTAATTCCGCCTCGGCTGCAATAACAAACTTTCTCCACTTGTATCAAAATGTACTAAAAATTCTATCTATCTATTAAATAAATTACAAGGTTATATCACTAGTTTTATCTACGTAAGTTGGTACCGTCATACTAGGTAGCAGGATTTTTTATTGATAGAAGTACTGAAACTCGTATCATTTTCATTGATCATGTTTGTGGGTATATAAGAATGCTAGCTGACCCGCGCAACTTCGTGTGCGTTACATAAGACACTCTCTCTAACCCTCTCTGGATTAGAGAGAGTGTGAGTAAACCTTAAAAGATAGACATGTGCTATCGCGAACTTTTTAAGAGGAACAATCCCGTCATAGCATGATTGTTGAGTAACTTTTACCGTTTACGCTAACCGTTTACGCAGCACACGCCACGGAAGCTCTCAAAAGCAATAATTTTTCCCTGTATTTGCAACATTTTTCATTGATGCTCCACTCCTATTGATTGTAGCGTGATCTTATGTAACGTACCTATAGCCTTCCTCGATAAATAGGCTATCCAACACTAAAATATGTTTTTAGGTAAAGTCAGATTTTACCACAGATCATAGAAACATTTTTACACTATTTCGTATTCTGTGATTGATTTATGATTTCATTTTTAGGGTTCCGTACCCAAAGGGTAAAAACGGAACCCTATTACTAAGACTTCGCTGTCTGTCCGTCTGTCTGTCACCAGGCTGTATCTCATGAACCGTGACAGCTAGACAGTTGAAATTTTCACAGATGATGTATTTCTGTTGCCGCTATAACAACAAATACTAAAAACAGAAAAAAAATATTTCAAATAATGGTACGGAACCCTTCGTGCGCGAGTCCGACTCGCACTTGGCCGGTTTTTTTAAAACGTTTTTTTCTATTACCTTTCAGCAGGCATACGTACATACTGAAAAATACTGGCCACCTATAAATTGGCATACAAACTTTAGAACGTTATAGAACCTCATTTCATGACCTTTCAGCAGACGCTTGCATATTACTGAAACATACTGGCCACTTAGAAATTCGCATTAAAACTGAAGATAAACCTCAAGGAACTTCCAAATTCTTGTTTCAATCTAAAATATGCATTAACGCGTTGTCGTAAAATTCAATTTGGATCTTTATCGGCTTCCGAATTTTAATTTCAATGTAAAGTATGCAATAACGCGTTGCGCTGCGTTGCGTAAAAAATCTTTTTCGTTGCTATTTGCTGTTTTTTTTTTCTACATTCATTTCTTTACGGCATCATTTCATCCACGATCGATCGTCGTCGACGAAAAGATTATTGAATTTGATTAGTAGTATAGTATGGTATAATATAGTATATACCTAGTAATACCTACCTATTACCAATGATATTATAAAGAAGATACGCCATGTTCATACTGAATGGCGTTCAGATATCGTTGCGAGTAATTTAAAACTACGACAGCGATAGATAATACGGAACGTATAAGATAGAAAGAGATAGCTAGCTATCAAAGTGCAACAATTGTATCACTTTGTCCTCAACAATTTGTGCGTGCTAGTGCGATATCTACCTCTTTTTACTATATAATATCATTGCCTATTACTGTATTCGTTGGCCTTGATTTTTCAACGTCGTATGGCTTTGAAAAGTCATGGTCAAGGTCTCAGACAACCCGGAATGGCGTAGGTACTCATATTTTTAACTAACTTCCAAAAGGAGGAGGTTATCAATTCGTCTGATTTTTTCTGTGTCAATGTTCAGCGATATCTTCGTCAAATAGTGTGAACCGACTTTGATGGTTCTTTTTTTGTTTGGAAGAATATTATTTCGCCTGGTCCCGTTTAAGTTTGGTGAAGATCTGATGAAAAATCTTTTCCAGATCCTTTAGACTCCAAGTTTATATTCTTTTACACTGTTTTACTATCCCTATACTCGTACTTTTGCAATTTTCTTATTATTCAAATTCAAATTCAAATAGCCTTTATTTCTGATAATTTATATACATTTGGCAATTCTAAAATACATCGTTTTATAATTTTGTTATGCATGCTAGAATATAACTTTACTATATTATCATGCTTTTAATTTAAGAAATATTACTTAATACTATATAAAGATAATTTTAATTGTATTGCATTTGATTATAATTATATTACATTTAATTATTTTATTATTTATAGTTTCAATCAACTTTATTTAATATCATTTTATAATTCTTCTTATTAACTTTAAATCACTATAATATAACATGCTACTTATAATTTAAATAATTACTGATTTTATACACTTATTGTTCTTAAATTTATTTCTTATTAACATTTTAATCCACGACATCGGTAACGTTATTATCAGCTTGCCGTTTGGCATAGGCCTCCCCTAGGGTTTCCCATATTTCCCTGTTTGTGGCTTTTCTTTGCCATGTTGTTGTAGCTATTTGTTTAATATCATCCTCCCACCTTACTTTTTGACGTCCTTTTTCTTATTATACTTACTCATAACTCATCTCTTTCTTCTTTCCTTCCTCTATAATAGAGTTCTTTTCGATTTATTAAAACTCTATTTATTTTCTAATTCATTAATCGCTTCTTAAACCATTAAAACATTATACTTAATCTTTCTTTCTATCTATTCTTTTCTTTTCTACGAGTTAGTATGTCCAACTTGTTGTTAACTATCGACTCTAAAAGTTGATTAGGGGGATTACTACTCCATTAAAAAAATAAGCCCTTGTTAACTATCGACTCTAAACGTTGATCGGAGTGGCTAACAACTCCATAAAAATAAGGCCTAACTAAATATCAACTAAAGTTGATTAGGAGCGGATGACAACTCCGTTAAAAATAAGCCTTTGTTAAAATCTTTCTATTTTCATCTCATTTGTGGTTTTAGACGCGAGCGGATTACAACTCCTAAAATAAGCCTTAAAGTTATTGATTTATCAGGTTGAGTATTGATCATTGAATGTGAATCCTACCTGACCTAACTTCGCAAGATGTCGGTGTGTTTGAATGAGTTATGTAAGTTTTGTGAATGCTGTAATACTTTAACTTTAGCAAAATTTTTGTTCTAGGCCAAAAATTTTCTTGGGGTCGTTGGGGAAATATAGTATTATGCTATACTTACGCTTCATATTCACCATTCATAATACTATTTATCATGCATTTTATTTGTTTATATATCTACACTCAGCAAATCGATTTAAATACGATTCTTTAACTTGGAAATAGCTGAAATAAAATATTATTATAATTTTCATGTTGTGATATTTACGTCAAGCGTCAAATTGTCAAACTGTCAGTTAGTTTTTTAATTCTCTTTCTGCTCAGTCTATGGTCTAGCTCTATGATTTCTCTTTTTGGTTTGTATAATTTAAATTATTTTTATCAATATGTGTTTAGCCATTATATTTTGTAGATTATTATGATTGTTTACTAAATAACTATTAAATTATATTATAAAATTCTTTACGCACTCATGTATATGTCCTGGCCGACTACACTTGTCAGTTGAGATGATGGCCACACTAAGAAAACTAAGATTGAAAAAAGAGGAAGACTACTTTGGGAGAAACGAGCTGACGGACGGCTAAAAAAGTCTACTCTGGAATCTGATTTGATGAGTATCAGAGAGCAGCTTGGTTTTCGCTGTGAGATTCTAAAACTGCCCAGGGGATCCAGCTAAAGATTCCCCTGGGACTTCTACTCCCGATGTTTGGAGGCTTACTACGTGCCTGTCTGTCTACTGGTCTCGCAGGGCTGTCCTACGTCTGGCCCTGAGTTCTGCACTGCCTTGCTGCTGAGCTGTCCTGGTGAACTCTCTGCCGCCGTTTCTACTGCTTCAGAGCTGAACTTCAAGGTTGCTCCGGCATCGACCTGCTACCCTGACGCATGATCCCGTGATTCCTAACTGTGAACTATAAAACTATTGAGTGTGTGGTAGGTAGTTTTTTTATAGAACTAGCTGTATTTCTTTTCCCCTATTAAATTGTAATTGAACAAGTCTGCTTATCCATTTATTTTAATAGGATCAAGTAGATTTGTTACAAATTTAACTATATTTTATGTGGTTTAGTAACAAAAAAAGCGATTTTACTATTAACTACAAACATATTATTTGCGGTTGGTGCAATAGCCGTTTCATGGGATCGAACAGCAAAGTTATGTTTGTCCTTTAAAAAGTTTGTACGGAACCCTCGGTGCACGAGTCCGACTCGCTCTTAGCCGGTTTTTTTCCTTTAAATTAATATAAATCAGTAACAAAATGACTCTAATAAGAAAACCAACTACGTAAGTACCTCTTTAAAAAGCTAGTTAGAAACTATATCACAATTACTGAAATAGTAAAATAACCTAAAATGTAAGCAATGTCTGATTTTACCAATTTGGCCAATGCTGGGAGACGTGAAAATTGGGCTCGTGAAACCTTCCTAAATGCTTTAATATTTTGCAAAAGTCTAGCCCTGTAACGCCAGGCCCATGTTTCTATGGAGTTTGGAACTTTTCTTTATGTAAAAAAATCCCTAAAAATGGAAAAAACAAATAACTTTTCTGCAAAAAATAAAACCGACTTCAAAAACACAAAAAAATATTTATATAACTTTAGCTTCTGAAGTCGGTGGCAAAAATAAGGATAAAAATAAATATCGCTGGACATTATAAAAAGCGCCATCTAGTGCCACATTAAGCAACGAGGCTTGTGTCATGGACACCAGATATTTTTTTTTGTAAATACATACTTATTATACATAAATATCTAGAGTTTCTTGCCCGTTCTTCTCCATCGAGATCTACGCTAGGGAATGGGCACATAAAGTACTTTCTCAAGTTATTATGTCTTGTGACTGGGACTGTAGCTTTGTTTTTTTGACATTCAAAAGTGCCGTTATGGTCTAATTGAAATAAATGTTTTGAGTTTGAGATTAAAACATCCATGACTCGGAAACAAATGTCCATGCTCATCACACAAACATTTGCTCCAATCGGGATTCGAACCCGGGACCCTAAGAACGTAAGGCAGCCTAACTACCGCTGCGCCATTTGGGTCGTCAAAGAATCACACAAGCAAAAGTCACCGACTTCTGAAGCTAAAGTTATTTTTCACGTTTTTTGTGTTTTTCATCATTCACTAAGAAGACAAAAAATAATCATTCCTTGCCCGTGGTACAGTTGGCTAGTACAGTTGACCGGACAGCGGGTATATCAGCACGCCTGTGATTCTAGAGGTAGTACATAATAGTACACCCATATTTTCCCATGTAATAGGCGAGCCTATTGCTATCAACTCTGCACAAATCCATACTCAGTGACTGGTACTGAGAAATTCCTAATGGAAAAACCCAACGACACTTTTACCCGACCTGGAAATCGAACCCAGGACCTCATCCTCATGTTCAGCAGTCGCGCTTGCAAGTACTACTAGATCATATAAAAGAAATAAAATAAATGTAATAAGTACATATTTAGCAATGATACAATAATTCAGACCAGAATCAATGAAACAAGTTAACCATGACAAATACACATGATAATATAAATATTAGTTAGGTATCTATAACTACGTAGATGACGTAGGTACCTACATAGTGATGACGGACGACCTTGTCGACTCTAAAAATAAACAATTTGTTAATAAAATCTGGTCTCTACTTAAACTGATTAAGTTTTCGCACACGTTTTAATGGTAAAAAACAGCTACACGTGTAGTTACCTCGAACAGAATTAAACATTACTATTGGTAAGATGTTTGGTGTTATAAATTCCTAATACCACCTTTATGGTAATAAATAGGAGCAGTCACTTCCCTACATGTGTATATCATTATCATAAAATATATTGAAGCACTTAATTGCCTCTCGGAAATTAAGTGATTACATGACAAATTAGCTTTTGTAACAGTCTGTCTATATGGAGAAAACAGTGATATAAAATAATTACTAACATGACCATTTATTAGAAATACATTCGAGATTTCCCACGTCCTCTTTAAAAATCCCCACGAGGCTGGGCTTGTGTGAAGGATTGGCTGAAACATAAATAATGCTACTAATATGCAAATCTAAGTTTCAAAAATCATTATCATGAAATAAAACGCGAGCCTGGACACTCCGACGGCTGGTAGCTCTCAGCCTTCCTGCTACAACCTGAAACTTGAAGCTTGTAACGTTACATTTTCCTGGGAGCCAGGGAACTGTAAGGTCACAATGAGCACTCACCTACCTAACTTTCAGTCTGGAGGAGAGTACGGTTAAAAGAAATAATCAAGGGAATAAGATAAAGAAAAACAGTTTTAATAATGAGAACATTAAATATCTAACCTATCAGGCCCTGCCTAATGAATGCTGGAGAGTCCTAACTGAAAAACTATCAAAGGTCAGGGAAGCCAGGGCGAAGAACGTTGAAGGTCCTTGGGAGTGTGAGGTCCAGGGGTTTCTTGAAGAAAGGTATTGAGTCAGGCCTCCAAGTCGCCGACTTCAGCAAGCCTGGAGACTCCGACGGCTGGTAGCCCTCAGCCTCTTGCTACAACCTGATAAAACTTGCTAAAACAGCTTGATAAAAACATAATTTGTGGCAATCGGACAGTAAATTAAGTCCTAAATCATACACTATAGAGAAATTGTTGTTTAAGAATGACGCTTATTGTGTTTTCAACAATTCTTGTGAAAAACAGATACCACTAAGTATGCATTCTGTAAACAAAGTCAAGTTGTAAACGATTCATGTGGAAGACACGCATAACGTTTGCGCAGACATAGAACGATGCACGTCAATTTCAAGAGCCTTAAAATTAAACCAGTGTTCTGTTTTGTAACTGTGACATTAATTTTCGTGATATTTTATTTAAATAACACTAGCTATTTAAAGAAAACTGAAGAGGTAATTCCTAGTGTTCTAAACAGGCCTTTCCATGAAAGAACAACTGAAGGTATGAGAATACACACCGTCAGACTAAGAACTAACACCAAATACATCTTGCTGTGGACTAACCCTAATACATATCCATTTCTCTACTTCGGGGAAGGGAACAGTATTTTCGTAAGGAAGAATTGTGAGTATATAAATTGTTATGTTACTAGTAACAGGCAACTATTACGAGACTACACAGAATACGACATCATTGCATTTAGCGGGCCTCAACTACTAGATATAGTCAGCAGTGACGACCTACCAAAACTGCGAACTTTTCGCCAAAAATATGTGTATGCAAATATTGAAGCTGCAGTTAACTATCCGATTTGCAATGATAATTGGGATAATTTCTTTAACTGGACATGGACATATAAACTCAATTCTGATGCTATATGGGGGTATATCGCCATAATGGATATGAATTATAACGTCATTGGACCCAGCGTGGACATGGAATGGTGGAGCGTGGACGATATGGCCCCTATCGATGACGCTTTAAAAAAGAAACTGGCCTCCAAAACCAAAGCAGGAGCTTGGTTTGTCTCAAACTGTAACACATTAAGTAACAGAGAAGAATTTGTAAATGAGGTTCAAACTTACTTGGGTGATTACAATTTAAAAATTGACGTGTTCGGCGCATGCGGAACATTCCAATGTCCGAAATCTATAATGCCTCGATGTCTGGACGAGGTGGAAAAGAACTACTATTTTTATTTTGCTTTTGAAAATGCTATAAGCGAGGATTATGTTACGGAAAAGATTTTGCACGCACTCGATCATTATACTGTACCTGTAGTCTACGGTGGTGCTGATTACTCAAGGCGAGTAAACCCTTTCAATAATATTTTTTATTTAATTATAATTAATACATAATATTATATAATGGTAAATGCATTGAGGTTAAATGTGTTAAATGTCGGTCAAAACTGTTAATCGGTCAACTCAAAACCACTTTTGACTGGTGTCAGCCAAAGTCCTTATGAAGATAAAATGCGTTTTCTGCATTAAAAATATGTTGTTTTAGACCGCCAGAGTTGTCTACCTAGTCACCTAGTCCTAGAATTAAACGTATGATGTTTTTCAAAGGGTCACAAAAAAAAACGTAACAACAATAAGTAAATAAATGTTAGTTATTGTTAAAAGTAGATTTGCACAAGGGTATAAAGTTGTAAGATCTTATGTAGCAGACGCCGTATTGAATCCCGAGCAAAACGAAGTATTCTAGCGTAAACTCCCGAGCGGAGCGAGGGAGCTTAGAGATGACAAAGAATCCTGAGTGTTTCGTGGGATTCAAGGTCGCCCAAGACGAAGGCAGCGTGATCCCCGAGAAGAATACTCTACTTTTCACACCATCTACGAGACAATAAAAAGCAATAGTACTAGAATCAAAGCATTTATTAAAATTACAATCACAGTTAGTAGACCTATTTAAAACAATTAAAGTTAAAGGTAACGTTTCATACATTTGACTAGTTGTGGAAAAACAAAGTTATGTTTTTATTCGGTACATTTATTGAAGTTGAGGTAGAGTTTATTTGAGAAATGAAAGAAGAAAGACGAAATATTACTGTTAAGTAATGTTTCAGAAACTTGGGCCTGCTTACACGGTCCAAAATGGTCCTCATTTTTGGACAGTGAATGTTGGTGAAGTTGGTGCTTGGGGCAGCGGGCTAGATGAATAGTGTTTTGTTTATCAACGGTGTTTTTAGTTTGATGTTGTCACTAATGCGGCAGATTATTTTATCCTTATTTTGTATAGAGTTTTCAATGTAGCCCTCTGCTACTACATCAGATTTCCAGCCACCGTGTCTTCCAGACACCTGAGTCATGTCTGCTCCTGGATCCGCCAATAGAGTAGCCGATGTTCTCCTGAAACAACGGCCCGTGTAGAGCTCGGCATTCAATTTCAGGTATTTCGCAATTTCTTTCGGCATGCTGCTGATCTTATTTTTTTCCAATGACTTGCCTGGTGCACTTGCCATTATTATAAGCTACGAAAAATCTGTTAGCGCATTAGAGGGGCGTAGAGCTTGGCACTTTTAGATAATTCTTACGTATTCTCCACGGACTACGAATGACCGTTCTTTCTTTGATTTTATTTTGTAACTGGCAAATTTACCAGCAACAAATCTGAATGTTTTTCGATTTTAATGAAAGTTTGAGTTCATTTCCACGACAAACGCCATTCACTCCAAAAGTCAATGTCAACTGTAACAAGAATATGTAGGCAGGTTGGTATTTAAGTAGGAAGGTAACTTACGTATATTATTTTTTATGTACATGTTATATAAACTTTCTTAGATTTGAATGACACACTCATGTGTGTGTCAGTCAAACTAAGAAAGTTTATTATTTTTAATAACAACACAAACCTTACGAAGGTTAGAATCATAATTATTTTATTATTTAACTTAGAGTCAAAACATCACATCAGTACATCGCACACAAGCCATTCATGAACAGGGTAGCTAGTACCTATAGTAAGTAGGTATGTAGCTATTTTAGTTACTAAATATTGAATCAATAGGTACCTAGGTACTTACATTTGTGGCAAGAACTCTGAAAGCTTTTGAGCTGTGAAAACTTTTGATTTCTTAGGCCGATGTCCTTCTGATTTCCTTTTTAAAATGCCAGAAATTTGGAGTATGTATTAATTTGTAAATTATTGTTTATGCTTATTGTTGACCTGAGCATCGAATAAATGCATCACAGGCTACTTGGCTTCTTTTTACATGAAAAATGCTGGAAGTAGACTAAGAGCACTGATTCAGATACAGACTCGACGTAGAAACCCTTTGTAGTTTTCCATTTGTAAAATCGTCGTAGGCTTTCATGTAAGATTCCTTGGACTTTTCTGGGAGTAGATTGTTGGTAATGCCAATGGCTTCGGATTGGATGTACCTACTCCAGAGTCAAATCACTATCGTCACTCGACATTTTTGAGATAATTAGCAGTTAAGTAATTTGTTGTATATAACAAAGCAATAATTATTTTCACCTCAGCACCTCAAACAAGCAGGTTTTGCTGTTTACAGACAGTGAGCAAAATTCGATTTTGCTGTGAGACAAAGTAACGTTTTATTTTTTATTTTTTTTAACTGAGAACTGCAGGTCTACTCACAAAATTCGAAAGCTTTCAACTTCACATTGGTCTGGTCTGTCACTATCACTTGGATACGAAAAAAAGCGAGAGATAGAAACACGTCGATTCGAAATTCGATTTTCAAATGGGCCAGGGGACCATGTGGGTCACATTTATATTTTTTGTTTATTTTTTCCCACAACTGTCTGGCAGTTTGAGTACTCTAAGCGACCTACCCAAATGTCCTTTCTTTGGTATTGTTCGTCGTTTCGTTGAGCTCGTTGAATTATAAGTCGAGCTACACGTTAACTGACAAATGCTTGCACTGACTGGTCAGGTCCACTCAAATCTGTATGGTTCTTTCTTCAAAGGACCATCTCAGACACTAATCTGCATAGTCCTCACGTGATTTGAGCAAGATTGAAGAGACTATGACCTCTGAGTTTGTTTCGGCTGTTTCTTCTCAGAGTAGTCAGGTACGAAACACCGGCCCCATCTAGTTTAAAAAAAATGACGTGTAAAAGTATTTGTAAAAACCTACTTGCAAAATAAACATCATTTATCATTTATCAAATGTCATATCTAGTAGGCCCAAAAAAGAAACAAACGGATACGGATACAGATATTGTAAATCGATAACCACAGATAACTATATACCAGTCAGTCATCATCATCTGCCTAGCCTTTTCCCAACTATGTTGGGGTCGGCTTCCAGTTTTACCAGATGCAGCTGAATACCAGTATTTTACATGGAGCGACTGCCTATCTGACCTCCACAACCCAGTTAGTACTGGGTAATACGATACCCCTTGGTAAGGCTGGTTGTCAGACTTTTTGTGCCTCTGACCACCTAACGACTGTCAAAGATCTACAAATGACAGCCGGGACCAACGGCTTAACGTGCTTTCCGAGGCACGGAGGAAACTCGGTACCTATGTAATGGGTGGTCACCCATCCACAGACCAACCTAGTCAAGCACGGCTTAACCTAACGGTCGACCCGAGCGGCTGTTATTATTTAGCCACGAGCTCCTAACTATATACCAGTCAGTCGATAACCGTAAATATTAAATCACGCGTTTAGGATATGAAAAACTGAAACACAACATACACAACACACACATACATAATATCGCCGGGTTAGAGGCAAAACCAACTATCATGATTTTTTGCAGTTTTTCACTTTAATATACCATTCGAATCAGTATTCGATTCTCTATCTAATGGTAAAATCAACTAAACCGCAAGACTTACCGTTCCCGAGTTACTGAATGTAAAAACAGATTAAATAGATAATAGACTGAAATAAGAAACGAATAAATAAAGATAGTGTATTTTTAGAGAATTAAAAACCTATAATTCGTATTATTTTGTCTAAATATTTCGAAATATAGATGCAAAAAATACCAAACTTTTTTAGTAGTTTTTAGTCCTACAATAATGTCAAAGAAAGGTCATATTCATTAATGGTAAAAAATAATATCTTGGATTAGCTCCTTTTTGTTCTTGAACATTCAAACTAAATAAATATAGTCGATTTTGGCATTTGGTTTTTTGATTTCAGTTTAGCAAATTGCCTAGAAGCAAAACCGATTAAATTATGCATTTCCCTGCGCTGCCGCTGTCGCTGCTGACTACAAACCAGATGCATCACCCACAATCATCGGTGATGAGACTGTACATGCCGCGGAAGTGCGAAGGTCGAGGCTTACTAAACGCGAAGACCCTCCACAACCGCGAGGTGTGCAGTCTCCGAGAATATTTTTTAAAAGCCGAGGTGGGTATATGCCCCGAGATGTGATTGCAGTGGACCAAGGGACTCACCCCGCTGTCCATGGCTAAAGAAAACTGGCGCAAACTTGAAGTACTTACTACAGGCAAAACTTTCGGTTTCCCGAAAATGTCAAAGAAGCGAAGCCAGGATACCGGACGGTAAGAAGTCTACATCAGGCCCATGTAGGGCCCGGTAAAAGCACTCGTGAATCTATTTGCCCTGCCACACCTCTTGCGGTCATTCGTGTCTTATGCTTTAGGGTTGCGCCAGTTTTCGTTAGCCAGGGAGAGCGGGGTGAGGCCTTTGTAAACTGAAACCACGTCTCGGTGTATCTCCACTTCGTCGGCTTCTAGGAAGTATTCCCTGAGACCTCACGGTTGTGCAGGGTCTTAGCATTTAAGAAGCCTCAGACTTTTACCCTGGAATATACCGCGCTCGATCCTTATCGGTTCGTTCCCCTGGATCTGTCGACATCCTGAATAGCGAAGGACCGTTCTCCAGTGCCCCATACATGACATCAGGAAGGTACGTAGAGTTGCATCTACTTTATACAACTCCAGCACCCTCATGGGCCATGTACGAGGCACAGAATCACAGGCCTTCTTGCAATCTATCCAACATGTAGCCCCCTTCGGAAGTGCAAACCTGTTGGCCATATCATTAAGGAGTAGCTCCTTAGTATCGCGGGACCCGTTCCTACGTCCATTCTGAGAGGCAGACATGATAGAATTACTCTCAATAATTATGTTGGTTGATTTTAGCTCTCAAAATGGATGTAGGAACCTTATAGACCGTTGGTAGATTAGTGATTGGTCTATAATTTTTCAGCTCCGCAGTACCACCCGATTTATGGTGCAGGAGGGTAATTCCTGCCGTCAAGAACTGGTGCAGCGACCCTGACTCGTAACGTTGATTGAAACTGAGACGTCAAGCGAGTGTGCGATCTTTGGAACCACTTGATCCAGAAGCTGTGCAGTCCATCCGGCCCTAGAGATTTCCAGTTAGGCAACGGACGGACTGCACGAGCTACGTTTGAGGATGATGATGATTGCCCCCATTTCTGGTATTGGATCACACGCTTGTTCAACCTCCCGGGTCTAATCGCCCTCAGTGTGACTGACAGGCACCGACCAGATGCTGCGCCAGAATGAACACATGGAGTCATCATCCGGCAGACGCGTGTCAGTTACATCTTGGTCCGGTCGCTCCCAAGCCCTATATGACCTTTCATCGCTTTAGAGTGTATCGCTCTACGCACCGCTTGTAGTGACGAATACAGCTTGCCTATGCACAGATCTTCTGCTTCAGGAAATGGATACGCTCTGTAATGTGAGCCAAGTAATATCCTGAGAACGCCGGCCTCACAAAGCTCATCACTCTAGGACGAGTATTGCCCTCATTGAAGCAGATTAACTCGCTGACGAGTGCTCTAGCCTCACTGATACGCCGCTCAATTCTGCACTGCCAAGCTGGAACAGCTAATTTTGGTCGTGTAGCTCTGTCGCTGTTGGGGAATTAATCGTGAGCTACACGACATGCTGCTACAGCTCCACAGTACAGGTCTTTGCTACTGTCATAGCAGTTTGACAGCTGCGAATCTAGAGCACACATCAGCGCTTTATTTTTGTTGTGCATAGGCAAACGATGTAGACGTGGTCTAAGTTCAGGCGGTGTGGAACGGTACTCCCGAAATGCACCCTCCAAAGTGCTTCTCGATTGTGCGTTGCACTGGGTACTGACGGATATTTTAGTTAGGATGGCAAAGTGATTAATTATTTTAGAATTAATTTCTAAAGGCCAATTATTGTTTGTATCGATTACGAAGCTTTTATGTTCATACAAAGTAAAAAAAAAATTAAAATAAATGCTTCTTGTCCCTGTCCTTGTACCTGTCGGTTTTATTTTCCGAGGGTTTTCTCGTACTGGCTGATACTAGCTAGTGATAGTAGTAACACAATTTGAATGATTTAAGCAATACAAATCAGTAACTTATTATGTTAGTACAATTTAGCATTTTACATTCGAAGACATCTATTAAGAAACAGAAAAGCAAAACCAACAATTTTTCGTATTTTTTTAATTTGTTTCAAAATGAATGATTCTAGAGTCCTCCGTAATAGCAAATTATGAAAACAATACTTAAACTCACGTAAATGCGAAGTCTGTTAAAACACAGGACCATTAGTTTTTCAGATATGCCGTATTTGCACTCTAGAGGCAAAACCAACTAAAGGGGGGGGTTTATTTATTTATTTAATACTAGCGGACGTCACGCGGTTTCACCCGCGTAGTTCCCGTTCCCGTGGGAGTACGGTGATAAAATATAGCCTATACGGATTCGGAAGAATCCCTCTAAGTAATGATAAAAGAAATTTTTAAATCGGTCCAGTAGTTTTTGAGCCTATTCAATACAAACATACAAAAATACAAAGGTTTCCTCTTTATAATATTAGTATAGATTTTTTGTACGAATGGAGTAATTTTTTGTGTTCAGTATGTAACTGTTTGAAACTAAGATAATTATAGAACACGCTCATACATTTGCCACTGATATAATTTTACTACTAAGGACTTCATTTTAATAGCAAACTTTCCAAATGCTCTTACGGAAAATATTAAATTGACATTTTTGGTCTAAATAGTTGGTTTTGCCTTTAACCCGGCGATATGATACATGACCATTCTTCATCTTGATTTAATTATAAAAATATAATTCGATTATTTGAAACATAACAATTTTTCATTTATAAACTAAACATGTGATTTACAATTTACGGTTACCGTAATCGATGCCGTGTGGTATCCGGCAGAGTAGAATAGAACCAACCCATTACACTCACGGGTGTCGTATAAGGCGACTAATGTCTGAGGCAGAACACCTTGCGCCTCCGTAGACCAGAGAATAGGCAGCAGCGTTTTCTGTTAGTCTTTCATCACTGCGATCTCCAATCCGCCTGCCAAGCGTGGAGATTACGGCAAATTCCTCCCATCATGGGAGAGGCTTATGTCCAGCAGTGGACGTTATGGGCTGTTGTTGTTGTTGTTGTAATCGATAACCGTAAATTGTAAATCACGTGTGAAGAAAAAAAATACGAAGTTTATCATGTATCATATTTATGTGTGTGTTGTGTTTCAGTTTTTCATTTATAACCTAAAAAAAAACATTAAAAAGTTACTTTGTCTCACGCTCGCAGCAAAATCGAATTTTGCTCACTGTCTGTAAACAGGTGCTGAGGTATAGATTCTCTGTGGCTGAGGTGAAAAACCAGTCTTCGCGCCTCTTTTTAATTAGTGTTCTATTTTTCTTTTATATTATTTTCTACTCGTGGTGGCCAGTTCGATTTTCGAACAATTTACTTTTTAGTGCAGATCTAAAATGGTGAATGCATGGAATTAGTATGTACCTACTACCTATCGTAAATGTTCGTATTCGATTTTTACTTTATGTTCCAAATTCAAATCACATTAATGACCAGCAGGTCATAATGAAATTCAGTATCTACCATATTAATGCCCTGCTAGACCTCGGGTGTTAATGACGGGTTAGTATCATTTCGTCTAAAAAAGCAGCTGGTCTAATTAGCAAGTGGTCTAAAAAGTAGACTGGTCTAAGTACAAACTGGTCTAAAACGCAACTGGCAGATGGTCTAAAACGCTTCTCGCCTAAAACGCAACTGGCCTAAAAATACATATCAACTGGTCTAAAACGCTACCCGTCAATAATGCAACTTGTCTAAAACGTTTTTTGTCTAAATATCATCCCGTCCAAAATTAATAAAATTACCTCAGTAAAATTATACTTCAATCCTAACTAGCCTTTTATCAAACTAAAAATGTTCCTTCTAAATTAAAAATGCTCCTTATTAAATAAAAAGTTTTCTTGCTCCAAATAGGTCCGGCCTTTTTATTTTACACATAATGTAAAACTATCGTTTGTACATTTTTTTAATTCTTTTTAACTTCTGTTACTTTTTTCAAAGTAACAGATTATATTGAATAAATAACCATTTCACAATTTTCACACAATAATAATTTAGCACAAAGGCAGGAACTCATCACGTGTAGTGGAATGAAGTCTTCATTAATCAAACATGGTATTTAATATAATCTAAAGTGGGGGTCTACCCTATAGAGCAGAACTTTTATGTCATAATATGATTTTGGATAACAGTGGATAGCATAAACTTCATTTCGCAGAAAATCGTTTGGCAGACACTCATTTATCATACATTAGATTATTTATACACCATGCATGCAGCCAGCATGCAGCATGCAACATGCAGCAGGCATGGTTTTTGTCACGGTTTCGGCGCTGCGGGGCTCCGGCGGTCCCACGCAGATTTAAATTACACTTTAGGGGTAGGGCAGACAAGATTACGTGGAGTCGGTTTTGGTGCGATTCGTTTCTGTCCCTAACTTTTGTAGCACAACATATTGACTTTTTATTCTAATTTAAGGTTAAAAATGCAATTTTATAGAAATGGCAATAATAATAATAATAATAATTTATTTGCATCAGACACAACGATCCATAACTTAGTTTATAAAACACACTCAAAATAATGTTAAATGGAATTCAAATAATCATCGAGACAAAAACACACCACACAATACTCAAATATACTAGATAAAATAAAATTTAAATTAATACAAAATTTTCTTGTCAACTAAAAATATAAAATGTCAAAATTAAAAATAAAATAAGTCAATTTCAAAATCAAAATAATAAATTAAAAATAAAATAAGTTAAATTCAAAATCAAAATAATTAAATCACACTAAAAAGCTATTCTAAATTCTGTGGTGATCATTTACACTTTTTACCTGCTCCAGGCCCGATATACGGGTGCATGTAAGGCCTGCCAGTGCTGCATGAAAGGTCCGTCCAACCTGTTGGCAACAGCGGTAAGAAGACTGTTGGCGCTGCCCCGCACTCTACTCGCAAACGAGGTCGCCCTCTTGCGCATGCTGGCATAAAAACAGTCAATGCGGACGCTTGCGAACATTCCCGATGCGCTGCAAAAGCGAGGCAGCCGCAGCAGCGCTCTCAGCGCGTTATTATATTGAACGCGGAGAGCATTGTAGGATTTCTGCAAATATGACACCCACAAACTACTCGTATAAAAAGATGTGCAGTAGGCTCGAAACAAGGTGATCTTCACATCCTTGGAGCTACGAGCAAACCTGCGGGCAATCATATTCGCCCTCACCGACAGCGCCCTCCTTTCTCGCTCAATATCAGCGTCGTCCTTTAGGTCGGACGTCACAATATGGCCCAGATACTTAAAAGTGTGTACCCGCTCCAAGGACACCCCACATAGCCTTACTGGTGGAACCTCCGCCGGACACTTAGAACCCGCATTGAAAACCATAAGCTCGCTCTTTTTGACGTTATATCTTAGGCCATGTGTGTGAGCGTACGCTTCGCAAATGCTTATTAGCTCTCTGAGTCCCCCTATTGACGCGCTCAGCAGCACCATATCATCAGCGTAGCTTATGTTGTTAAAACAAACATCATCAACATGGCATCCAACATGACGGCTGCTGAGCTCGGCAACAACTCCATCGATATACAGATTGAAGAGCGTTGGTGAGCTCAACCCCCCCTGCCTCACCCTGCACTCCAACCTGTACGAGTCCGACAGAGCTCCCGACCATTTAACATTATTGACCTGGTTCCCGTACCAGTGCTGGAAGATTTTAACAACTTCAGGCGCAACTCGCCTATCGAGCAACTTTTTCCACAGCACTTTGTACGAAACCAGGTCAAATGCCCTGGACAGATCCAGGAAGCAGGCGTAAACAGGCGTGCTCCGGTCCGTGTAATATCTGACAGCATGCTTTAAACTCAGTATAGCACTATCTGTGGACAGTTTGGGCCTGAACCCAAACTGGTTATCGTGCAAAGTTATTGTGTTGTTTAACTGAGCATTAAGCATGCTGTCAAATACCTTCGCGATGACTGTCGCCAATGAGATCGGTCTGTAATTGTTCTTATCCGAAATATCACCCGTTTTATTTTTAACAATTGGTACTACAACCGTTCTCATCAGCTCGTCTGGCACGTATGAATGGCGAAGGCAGAAAGTGAACAGCATGGCCAAAACACGTGGCAGGTGGGGACCTGCATGCTGTAGGTGCTCGATGCTGAGTCCATCATGTCCTGGAGACTTACCCCTGGTCATACACCCTATGGTTTTAGCTATGTCCGCAGCTGCGAACTTAACTCTTGGTTCCAGGACAGTGCACTGTGACTCAGCATCGGCCACCTCAGAGGGCGGAATACTGCTTGGCTCGACACAAAACTGTGATTTAAAAACATTGGCAATATCCCTTTCAGCAGACACGCCATCGATGCTCACTGGCAAACCAGGCCTAAGGTTGTGCTTTTTTGTAGACTTCCAGAAGCCCAATAAAATTATTCCAAATTAAATTCTGCCATCTTTATAGTATGCCAAGTGAAATTGTACCAAATAATCGTCGTTCTAAATAGACGTTATTCTAAACAAAATTATGCGGAATTTGAACATTGCCAAAGGTATGCCATTGTAAATTCGGACATACAAACTTTCGGCCAAACGATAACTATATGAAGTTATTTTTATTCCTTAAAAATATTCGTTTAAAGAAGATTATGCCAAGTGTGTCATATCCAAATAAATGATTAATAAATCCAAATAAATTTCGGAGCATCAAGATTCTGCCTGATAGAAGGAACCCCTAAATTGGCCATCTCCACTTGTAGGCCAATCGGCAATCAGTCCATAATAAAAATTGTCTCAAAAATTAATTTTTTGATAAAAACTTGAAGACCGCTTGCTAATTAGACCGTTCTTGCTTTAGACCAGCTACTTTTTAGACTGCTTGCTAATTAGACCTATTGTGCTTTAGACCAATTTGTACTTAGACCAGCTGCTTTTTAGACCGCTTGCTAATTAGACGATTTTTGCTTTAGACCAGTTTGTACTTAGACCAGCTACTTTTTAGATCACTTGCTAATTAGACCAGCTGCTTTTTTAAGACGAAATGATACCCAACCCTTAATGACCTACTTTAGGTTAGGTTAGCATCACATATAATATGACATTTGTCGAGCAGATGGTGTGAAATAGTAGATTGTATCATAAGGGAGCAAAATAATATTTTTACGGCGAGGGCGCTTTTTTGAATCCAGAGCGAAGTGAGGGATTCTAGAGTAGAATCCCGAGCGTAGCGAGGGATTCTTTAATAGAATCCTGAACGTAGCGAGGGATTCAAAGTACGTCGCCCGAGCCAAAAATATATTTTGCGCCCGAGTGATACACTCTACTTTTCATCACCCACTATGAGAAAATAAAAGGTGCCTCATAATTTTAACCGACTTCAAAAAGGAGAAGGATCTCAATTGTACTGTTTTTTTTTAATGTATTTACACCGATTACGCTGATATTAATGAGCCGATTGACGTGATTATTCTTTAGTTTGATGCCGAATAGTTGCCATTTGGTCCTATAAAAATTTAACATTGTTTGGCCCAGTAGTTTTCATTTTATGAACATTTTTACTTCAGTCGTGTGGTCTAATTTCAACATGTAAAATAAATGCATATCTAATATTTGGATAGGATATTACAATTAAAAATGGAAAAATAAAAAAAAACTTTTTTGCAATATATAAAACCGACTTCACAAAACACAAAAACGTTAAAAATAACTTTAGCTTCAGAAGTCGGTGACAAAAAAAAACTAAATGAATCAAACAAAGGTGACCGAATTCTGAAGATCTAAAGTTATTTTTCACTTTATTGTGTTTTTTATTCACTGTCACTTGAAGAACTAATTTTTCAAAACAAAACCATGAATTTCTAACAATTCATGAAAATTGACGAAAACGCGGTCTGTAGTTCGCGCCTTTTTCTTTTTTAATCAGCCAGCGCGGGCGGCGCGGCGGCGGGCGCGACTATGGGCCGCGTCGTACCAGCCAGTCTTTATTCAAACAATATTTGCGTGCGATTTCTTTCGGCGCTGAACACTAAGATGTTCCAAATTCAAAAAGTGCGCCGCAAAGATAATTGCGGCGCACTTATAAAGAGGAATAAAAACTCATTACTGCCCGCTAAAAGTTTATTATAGAAAACACCACCTTTGGGTGCACTTAAAGGCGAACCAAGTCGTCCTTTTCGAATAGGTGGGATGAAAAATAGTTTTCATTACTCACACTCTGAAAGTAGGTCTGAAGTTGCCTGAGGAGCGGGTTGAAAGTAATACTTTTCAGCCCTAGGGAGAATCGTTTTCAACTGACAGCTGTCAAATTATTAAAAATAAATTGTTCATTTTTCTATTGAACCATGTTCCAACCTTCTATACAGCCATGATGTAAAATGGAAATAACATTAAGTTAAGTATTAATTAAAGAATTATATTTTTTTAATATTTTTTTTACCATTGGTATAATTAAGTTTGAACTATTTCTTTAAAAGTAACATAGATTTGGGCAAAATCTTTACCATTTTTTCGATGATGAAAATGAAAAATAGGTAATGGCTGAATAGCTGGCCGGCCACAGAAAAAAAAAGCAAAATAGGTGGGAAAGCGGCAATCCGATCTTCACTTGTTGATTGAATGTTTTTATTTGTACTTTCCTTGTATTCGTAATGAAAAGCACAGTGTTTACCTCGGGTTAAAGACTTATTTAGTCCCTCGAACTATTAGCGCCCTCGCTTCGCTCGGGCACCAAACCCCGTCTCGGGACTAAATAAGTTACTTTCACCCCTAGGGTAACAATGTACTATTATACTACACTGGCTTAGTAAGTGTATCATTACTACCCCACTAAAAGGCTTGAAAACCTTCTCTAAAATCTAGGCAGTTATGTTGTATGGAATTTCATTACTGCCCTGAAAATCAGGGTAGTAATGCATTACTAACGCGTTTTTTTTTTTTAAGTCTTGATGACGTCATCACCATCATCTTCCCGCCCTTATTCCATGTGACTTGTGGTCGGCGCAACACTTTTTTTTTTCTATTCAAACGATTTAATTTTACCATAAAAAGTACTGGCCACTAGCACATGCAGGTAGCATACATTCCGAAAACCTCTATGCGGTAGAGCGAGAGATTTATAACACTCTCTCGCTTTAACACTCGCGTAAGTTGGAACCTGCGAAACGGGGCGTTTTTACCTTCTCTAACGTCTTTTAACGCGAAAACTCTTTCTTTCTAATAAAATGCCCTTTTGCTTTTTTGTCTTTTACTTCTTTGTGCAAGTGTAAGTAAAGCAGTATAATATCACTCGAGGGTAAGTACAGATTACTAAACTCGTGTGGTTCAAAT
Source organism: Xestia xanthographa (assembly GCA_905147715.2). Taxonomy (NCBI): domain Eukaryota; kingdom Metazoa; phylum Arthropoda; class Insecta; order Lepidoptera; family Noctuidae; genus Xestia; species Xestia xanthographa. The sequence goes on along the minus strand of LR990641.1, from coordinate 24,667,903 downwards.
GCACACTCGATTAGTAATCTGTGCCTTACTCCCCTTGGTGAATAAATAGCTATTTCACCGGTCAAAAGTAGTTTTGACTGATTAACAGTTTTGACTGTGACATAATTATGTTATATATTAACTAGATGTTGCCCACGATTTCATTCGCGTAGTTTGATACACATCAAACTACGCGAACGAAATCGTGGGCAATCTGCGACTTATTCTCTGACCTACCAAATATAAACAAAAATTTCATCGGTCAAATCGGTCAAGCCGTTTCGGAGGAGTTCGATAACAATGGGGAAGGCTGGTCAAAGCTGATTGTAGATGGCGCGTCTATAGGTATATAATGAGGTCAAACTATTTTGAAATATAAAATGACATTGACAGATTTTCAGCCAATGACGATGTTTGGTTCATGCGATGATAGCGCTATTAGTTCCGCAAGTTGCCCGTCCTATTAACCACTGTGACACGAGATTATTATACATTAGATATTCCTTTTGTGAAAGCAAACACTAAATGAGTAATTGTACCTTATTAATTTAATTTCATATTTTCTTTCAGGTATTTGCCACCTAGTTCATACCTTAATGCCTATAAGTTAGGAGCAAAAAACTTAGCCAAGGAGATGAACGACATCATAGAAAACCGTGAAATATATTATAGGTATTTCAGATGGCGGCAGTACTATACAATTAAAGGCAGGAATAAGGACCCGAGAACTGATGAGTATTGCCGGTTCTGTGCCATGGCGAATGACGAAGTTCTGATGACAAATCAAACTATCTATAAAAACTTACGTTCTTGGTGGACCCCTGCCGGGATGTGCAAGAACGTGAACGAAGAATGGATCGTCAACGGCAAATCTAAGTAGTTGGCGAACAAAGCTAATAATTTTCCAAGATTATTCTTTCCCATCACAAACATATTTAATAATCATGTAAAATCACTACAAATAAAACAAAGTCCCCCGCCGTGTCTGTCTGTCCCTAGGTATGCTTAGATCTTTAAAACTATGCAACGGATTTTGATGCGGTTTTTTTAATAGATAGTCATTAAAGAGGCAGGTTTTAGTACATAATTTGTAAAGCGGGAGAAGCCGCGGGCATCAGCTATAAGTACTAAATAATCCCTTTGAGATCAATATCAGCTTAAATGTAAATTGAATACAATTAATCGGCTCTGTGTGGTTGTCTAACAATCGTAAGTAGATAGTTATCAACTGTAGCGACGATAAAGACTTAGCTTTTGTACAAAATAAAATTTTATTTCCTAAAATATATATTTTATTTACAAGTTAATTGTTCTATAGTTCGTCCGTAAACCTGCGATTGCGCACATTGTGCCACAAAGGCAAGGTACCCCAGTATCGCGAACGAGACGCGAGGTCGCTCTTCATCGTCGATTCACTTGCTATTTCAAGGTACTCCATATTGCGACCCGCTGTCGCTGGCTCCCATTTCAGTGGCACAGGTACAGGTTTATTGGGATTTCTGAAAGTATAATAAATAATAACTTACCTATACTCAAAGATCGGTCCTAGATCCTAGGTCCCGAGATGAGCACAAACAAAGAGAAGCCTTTACCCAACAGTGGCCGGGCTGTAGATCATGGATGATGATGATGAAACTTCCTACTGCAGTTGCTAAATAGTACATTGTTACCCTAGGGGTGAAAGTAACTTATTTAGTCCCGAGACGGGGTTTGGTGCCCGAGCGCAGCGAGGGCGCTAATAGTTCGAGGGACTAAATAAGTCTTTAACCTCTCTCTTTTTCATTACGAATATAAGGAAAATAAAAACATAAATCAACTCGAAAAATGTCGGATTGCCGCTTTCCCGCCTATTTTGCTTTTTTTCTGTTGCCAGCCATAGCTGATTCAGCCATTACCTATTTTTCATTTTTATCCTCGATAAAATGGTAAATATTTTGCCCAAAACTATTATTTAAAAGAAATAGTTGAAACTTAATTCGTTAAATAATTTTTTAAATAACTTTATTATAATCAAGTTTCAACTATTTCTTTGAAATAACATAGATTTGGGAAAAATATTTACCATTTTTCGATGATGAAAATGAAAAATAGATAATGGCTGAATAGCTGGCCGGCCACAGAAAAAAAAACAAAATAGGCGGAAAAGCGGCAATCCGAATTCCGATCTTCATTCGTTTTTTCGAGTTGTATGTTTTTTTTTTTTTACTTTCCTTGTATTCGTAATGAAAAGCACAGTGTTTACCTCGGGTTAAAGACTTATTTAGTCCCTCGAACGATTAACGCCCTCGCTTCGCTCGGGCACCAAACCCCGTCTCGGGACTAATTAAGTTACTTTCACCCCTAAGGTAACAATGTACTATTTTTTAATAATTTGACAGGTGTCAGTTGAAAACGATTCTCCCTAGGGCTGAAAAGTATTACTTTCAACCCGCTCCTCAGGCAACTTCAGACCTACTTTCAGAGTATGAGTAATGAAAAGATAATTAATGAGTTTTATCAAGTTTCTCCGACATTAGAGATTTGTAAGTGGTGTGAGAGTCTAAATAAAAACTTACCCAGTAGTAGCAAAGTTAGTAAATAGCGTAACAATGGTTTCGCTAATCTTGAAATCCTCCGGAGAAATAGGGTTTTCAAGGAACACGATCGGGAATAGATGCATTAGTTCGTCGGCGTGACATACACCTGAAAAGTACAAACTGACTGTTACTTAAATCTCACAGTAAGCATCACGATAGTTATCCCTCGGTCGCCTTCAATTGATCGTCAGCTTCCACGGCTTCAAATATAACATTCGTAACCAGGCTTATTATTTGTCTATCCTGTTAATGAGAGAATGGACTGTTTTCCCAACAGTGGAAAGAATATTATCAGCTAATTAATTATGTTATTCTATCAAACCCACAAACAAATTCTGTAAATAAATTAGCGTGATTCTCGACAATTCAATTGTTTGACTTGTTTACTACACATCACTACAAACAAAGCATACTTTACTAGAAATAACTCACCGTAATTTCCATCGGGATCACCGAATATTTGTGAAAAGCTGTTTGTGGCTCTGTAAACCAATTCATACAAATAAACTGGATTTTTCGTGTAGTTAAACACCAGTTCAATGGCTTCTAAGGCCGGGTATGCGAAATATGAGTCTGTGTAAATCTGCAAATAAAAAATAATTGAGAATCTACATTTACATAAAGGGTGTAAGAAACCTCTTAACGTAGCCGAAAGGCACTTGTTCTCCCCGTCATTGCGATATCTTTTTTTGTTGTACACCATACCTGGGAACTTTCTAGTTACGGAGATATTGGGGGTCCAAGCTCCAACTTTTTGACAATTTTTGTTTTTTTTTGTAATACAACCTTTTATTGTAAGATTTTTTCTTTAAACACCTCTAAGACCCTCGTACTATTCAATCCATCCATCAGCACAATATTTTAAGTGCGTTCTGAGTTCTACCACAAAATATGATTTTATACCCCAAAAAAAAAGTCGTTTCCCAGCAATATTTTTTGCGTAAAGTTACTTAGTTTGATGTACAGAATGCTTGGTTGACGGCTTCGCGATGAAGTTGTTTACACCCTGACGACCACAGCCCCCTAGATTAGATCTAGTTTGCGGGGCGAACTTGGCAAGAGATCGCACAGGATAGAATGGTATGGAAGGAGAAAGTGGGGTATTGGGACACTTTTAATATTATAGGCTAACAAAAAAAAGGGGGCCACAAAATATGAAGACACGCTTGAGTTACGTCATTCAACCTTACCAAAGATTTATAAACCTTTGACAAGTATCAATTGAAGCATTTTTATTTAGTACAGGCTATAAGATGTACGTAAATGTGTCTTACATTTACGTTAAAATTCGTCGTGCTATTAAGTATAGCTCTTTTATATTGCCCTATGATCCCAATATCATCGTGTGTTGGACAAGGTTAAGGTTTAGTACGGTACTAAAATACTTACCTCGAGGATACCTCTTTGTGTTGCCTCAGGGTCGTTCTCTTTCAGGTATTTTTGACGTATGCTCTCAGTAATTTCATCAACGTACGGTGAATTCTGATAGTAAAATGTCACTGGTGCGATAGTATCAAAAGCTGATATAAATTCTTCATATCTGGACGTATTTGCTGTAATCCCTGCAAAACACAAACTTATATTGAAAAAACTTAAATAAAACAGCTTTTTTAGGGTTCCGTACCCAAAGGGTAAAAACGGAACCCTATTACTAAGACTTCGCTGTCTGTCCGTCTGTCTGTCTGTCTGTCACCAGGCTGTATCTCATGGACCGTGACAGCTAGACAGTTGAAATTTTCACAGATGATGAATTTCTGTTGCCGCTATAACAACAAATACTAAAAACAGAATAAAATTAATATTTAAGGGGGGCTCCCATACAATAAACGTGATTTTTTTGCGTTCGTTTTGTCTAATGTATAGATAATAATGGTACGGAACCCTTCATGCGCGAGTCCGACTCGCACTTGGCCGGTTTTTTTTCTTTCCTTTTCTTCGCTTCAAACCCTTTTAATTTAATAATGATGACAATATCATGAGGGTGATAAAAATAACTAGTCCGCCATCTTTGGGAGTCCGCGTACCTATCATATTGGATTTAGAAAGATGGCACTTAGCTAATCACACTATGGTGTCGATTCTGTTGTGCACAAACTAAACTTTATTTAGGCTATTGCTATATTTTTCTCTCTAATAAAACGAGAAAGAGACTGACGTAATTTAGAGCTGTCAAATTTAATTCGAACTAATATTTCCATACAATTGAAAAACATGTCGACTAAAAACACGGTAAAGCGCAAGGCATAATTAAACTAGTTTGACATCTCTAACTTAGTTCATAGCTATAGCCGTCCTTTTATCACACTGTCTTTTAGTAAAATATAGCAATAGCCTAAATTAAGTTTAGTTTGTGCACAATAGAATCGACACCATAGTGTGATTAGCTAAGTGCCATCTTTCTAAATCCAATATGATAGGTACGCGGACTCCCAAAGATGGCGGACTAGTTAGTCCACTAGTAGGATAGGGATAAATGTTATACATTCAGTCAAAATAGTATCGAGAATGGATGATTGTGTTTATGGTTCCTTATCGGTCGAAATGTGATAGAAGATTTGGCTCGCTCTGGTAGGCCATCAACGTCTGCAATCGAAGTTAACATCGCAAAAGGGAAGAAAGGGAAATAGTGACTGAAAATCATAATTCAAGTTTGTGAGAGATAGCCGCTGTACTTTCTGTGTCTCACGAGTTGATCCGTACCATTTTAAATAATCACTTGGGTAAGAAACATGTTGCCTTCGGCTAGTCCCAAAAGACCTGAATTTTCTCCAAAAACTCAATCGCATAAGAGTCGCGTCGCTGAGGACATGCTAGAACGAATCAATTCCGACCCAACATTCATGAAACACATTGTTACTGGGGACGTGTTGGACGGGTTTACTAGTTTGACATGCAAACTAGTCAACAAGCTTCGGAGTAGCGCCTTCCAAGTTCCAAACCTAAAAAACCACACCAAAGTCGATCAAAAGTCAAAGTCATGTTGATTGTTTTCTTTGATTATTGCGGTGTTTTGCACTCGGAATTCTTGCCGGAAGGTCAGCCGGTAAATAAAGAACAACATTTAAACGATAAGCGGCGTTTAAGAGAGCGAATTAGACGAAAAAGGAAAGAAAATTCTTGGATCGATAATGCGCCCTCGCACAAGGCCATCATTGTGAACGAATTTTTGACAAAAACCTCAATAAATACTTATTTACATTGTTACGTATTAAGGTCGTAGCACACGAATCATGGAAAGAGGTTGTCACCGTATCAACTCGAGCCGTTCAGTATTATTTGTATGAAACTCCCTACTGCAACGCACACTAATCGGAATCGTAACGTAATCGCCTCGCCTTGGGACAAGCTCACGAACCGCGGTGCGGTGCGTGGTCGACTTGCAATTCCCGCGCTTACGGGCTCTCCGTAGTCCGTACCCTAGTTTACGTCTCTTCGTTCTATACTTAACGTTCGGATTCAAAATGATTAAACTAGTGCCGCCCGCGCCTAGCCGTCAACCAGCGGTCGCCTGTCGCCTAGCTGTAGCCGAGTCCACGTGCCGGAGTTTCTGATCCGATTACGTTACGTGGACGCCTGTTTGACGCCTGTTTGGAGAGGCGAGGCGGTGACGATCCCTTTCCGAGTTGATACGTGTGCTAAGACCTTTAACGGCTCAAGTATAATATCGAACACAAAAACAGATCAGTGTGTTTTTTTCTGCTATTTGGTCTATTCCTTATTATCGAACCAGGCAACTTCCCACCTACAAAATTCTGTGATAGAATGTATGGAGCAGACGTACAAAATGCACATTGCTGGCTTTATCAACATTAGGAGTAAAAGTCTTACAAACTGATTTCAAGCATCCCTCATCTTTGTTGAGGCCTGTCATCCAGGGTACTGCTGGTACGTCAGGAATTTTTCGGGGACTCCTCTTCAAGAATGCTCCAGGAAGGTCTGGCTCCGCAACCGCTTTAAATGTAGTCATTGGCTCATAGTCCCACTCCTAAAAACGCAAAAGGTCACATCATGCTAATTTGTATATATTTATGACTTGGTAGATGTGATCTTATAACAAATTATATTGACGATGATTAAACAATCACAGATGAAAAAATATTAAGATAAGTACCTATTGTTTATAAGCGTATGTGTGTAGGTATAAAGTCAAAGTGGACGTACATAAAAACGAAACTCGGTGTCGATGACATCATAGCTGTCCTTGGTACGAAGACATTTGATCATTTTTTCTGATGGCGATTGAGGGCAATCCAAAAACTTAGCCAAGCGAAACGCGTTCCGGAGTGCTTCACCAGGTGGAGCCTCTGCCCATGGCACTAGGGCAGTACCCGACTCCGATATACCTTTGTGAAATAGTCCTGAAATCAAAGTGAATTATGGTCTCAACAAGTAACTTTAGACTGTCCTTTTAGGCCTTGTTCCAATCTAGGATATTTACCTATACTAAGGCTCTATTCCCTGTAAGAATCGGATTAATTCGTCTGTTGTTTAGAAGATACGCTCGTATATATGTTGCATAATAGTAAGTTGTAAAGTTAATTCCGAAACACAAACCTAAAAACTACAGGTAGTATTTGATTTGGTTCTTAGTAGTGAGCATACATAAAATACTGCTCCAAGAGTAAACTTTGTCCCCACTTTAGCTAACACTTTCACACTTTCCACTCGGCCACAATAGTTGGAAGTTCTTTGAACTCCCACAATAGCGTCGATCCGGCGCAAATGTGCGCAGCACCTTTTTATTAAACCATACCAGCACTTAAGGCCCTGTCTAACCTGTCTAACCCTAAAATTAGCAACTCTATTTGTGGTGGTTCAAACTTCGTTTGAAATACTTACTGTTAGAACAAAGTTATACTCAGCTTGCACTACCAAAGAGGTTGTTACGTCAGTCACTGTGAGCCAAATAGTGCGAAATGACTGTTTTTTTTCGATTTACAAAAAATCTATTGATTGGACTAAAAAATAAATAACATAAGACCTGCTTTATAGTTAGTTCAGTTAGTATAAAAAGTTTCATGATCTAATTTGAAGTATTTTATGATTGCCAGCGGTTTATTGTTCAGTTTAGAGGTAACTTTGGTATTTTTTTCTATCGAAAAAATTTTATGAAATCGTGTTTTCGCCAAACATAGGACCTAACATTAATCCTCAACGTTACCATATATTTATTTCAAAAGTAATGCTGCAGTATTTTAGGCGTAACGGAGGATCATGCTAAGCCATTTGAGGAAGTATAGGCCCTTAACTAAGGTGTTATTAAATTAAAAGTATTAAAACATATCAACCAGTCCGTCTATGTACTTGCCACTATTATTGTTATTATTGTAGGTACCTCTATGAATACTACCTATTCAAATAAATAAATATTGTTTAAAAATAGTTTGTGTTTCATAGGGCTAACCTCGAGCTATCTCTTAAAGCATTGCAGTGTAAATGGTATGTATGTTCACCGCTCTTCAAGATCTACCCAACTACTACGACCGAGCAAATGTTTCCAACTGATACCAACACCGAAATGGACGCGCGGGTTCGATTTTGCAAGAGCACACATTTGTTCGTTTCACGAATTAAAGTATTCGTTAAGGCGACTACAGGAGCTAAATTAGCAACTCTATGTGTGTTTCAAACTTCGTTTGAAATCCTGTTAGAATAAAGTTCTAATCAGCTTGCACTACAAAGTGGTTGTTACGTCAGTCACTGCGGGCCGAATAGTGCGAAATGAGTGGTTTTTTGCGATTTACAAAAAATCTAATGATTGGACTAAAAAAATAAAACACTATCATGCTAATATGTTGCTTGTAGAATTATTTGCCAAAGAATGTTCGCATGTATTTTAGTATGGTTTTTACTGGTTAAAAGATTTTTTTAGAGATAAGTTCGTGATTCTTTTTTATCAAGTAAGTAAAATTAGTTGTATTATGTTTTCAAAACACTATCGTACTTAGTATCGTACTTACGTAAACATATATCCTGAAGAATTTCATATATTTTTCTGATTTTGTTTATTGTAGTGAATCGTATGCTTTTTTGCATTATAAAACTCGCGTTTAGCTCCTGTAATCCCCTTAAATGTATAATAATAAAAAACAAGGGTTTACCGGCACTAGTTTCCGATATCATGTGATAGTGTACACTGGCTCCACCGGCACTTTCTCCAAATATTGTGACGGAGTTCTTATCTCCACCAAAACTCTCTATGTTCTTCTGTATGAACCGAAGAGCCTCCTGCTGGTCCTTCAAACCGTTGTTGCCAGGACAGTGTTCGTCTTGTGTAGACAGAAAACCTAATGGACCTGCAATTCCAGCAAAATGTATGTTATTAATATAATAGTGCGCTTCAAAATCTACATTCGGACTCTATAAAAAAGGTCTGAGCGAACTTTGGTATTAGCGTCGCACAAAGTTGTTTTAAATATTTACTAGTTACTAACCTAATCTGTAGTTCGTAGTTACTAATACCACATCTCTATCTAACAGAAACTGTGGTCCATACATCTGCGTGGTGGCGTCCCCACACATCCATCCGCCACCGTGCAAAAACACCATGACCGGTAAAAGTTTTTTGTCGACATCCTGCGATTTAACAAATAAAAACATTACCTAATAATATAGAACGGGAGGTTCTACTACAAACCAAACCATGTTATTTCATAATATTTGTACAACTTTGAACTTGCACGACCAGTATCTGTGCGGCGGTCGTAAAAAAAATCTAAACGGTCGCGGCCTTTTAATTATGCTCTGTTTTACTTCGTTGGCTTTGTCCTTCCCTCGTTTGGTAGACCATCACGAAGTTGAACAAATTAAATAAGTAATTTAATAATACTCACATTAATAATAGTAGTTGGTGTGTACACGTTTAGATACAAACAGTCTTCTTGTCCCACTATATCCTTTTGGCGAATGTAAGGGTTCTTCTGCACACATACAGGACTTTCAGTGGTCGCATCTAATGTTTTTTGCCATGGTCCTATTGGAACAGGAGCCTGAAAATCGGTTTTATACACATAATCATGTAGGTACTTTATTATATCCTTAAGTCGTCCAAAACGCAGAAGCATATTACGTACTTAGTTACCATGAACTTAACGCGTAGCGTGATATTTAAATTATGTATTTATCTATGGCAAAGCACTGCGAGGTTGCAATTGACGCAGGTGAATACTATCCAATTTTTTTTCGACCTCCTCGTGTGATAAAAAAATAAACAAAATACATTTGGTAATAAAGTCGCATCAACTAAAAAGCTTTCACATAAAACATTTACCGCGTGATTTTCAGCATTTTCCTCAAATAACTTCAACTTCCCTTTTTGCCTTGGGTTTTTGTTGTGGTTTTGCCATAAAACCGTAACAATCCCATAGACACTTTCGCATTTTTATGTCATATTTGTATGGATTCGCAAAGTATTCTTAGAGTACTTGTAAGTTGTAAATAAGAATATGGTAGGTAATAATTCCGTTATTTATTTTTTTACAATACAATTCCTCCATTAACGAATAAATGATTATTCTATTCTATTCTAATTAGGTACATTTTTAAATATTCTTAAAAAACACAATTTATAAACATTTAAAGTATAAAAAAATGTAGTCCGCCGGTATCGGGAACAGGGTCCAAGCTACCTAATACATATATAATTATTGTTAAGGTGGTGGCGAAAAAAAAGGAAATTTAAATCGATTTCCTAATAATTCATGAACAAACAATTTTATTTCTTCGAAAGTGTATAGAAAAACTTCGTTTGATATACGTGGGCATTAGTTATTGCAGTTCTCGACTCTATAACCACCTCGCTCGCCTATACGGCCCGGTTGTAAATTCCGCTTCGAATGCAATAACAAAGTTTGGGTCTTATATATCAAAATTTACTATTACTTGATTAAAATGGCAGCACTCAAGATGTACTTGTTTATGCCGATAATTTCATTAAGACTATGTTTTTATAGTTCAATTTCATTGGTCCTTTTCCATCCATTTTAATAATACCCAAGATTTACATAGCATAAAATATTGACTGCATAATTATGCATCTAAAATTACATATTTATTTCGATATGACCACAGCTACTATGTAGTCGCTTTAGTTTGTCTGCTGTGATTTTAATACCTATAAAGAAACAATAGCAAAACAGTAAAAACACAATGTTTATCACGCCGACCGGCTTATCTGATAATATGATTAGAAACTAAAAAAACAATGAAGCAGGTTATTCATATATACCTTATAGCGAAACGAGATAACCTGATAAATTTTATCAGGTTATCTCGTTTCGCTATAAGGTATATATGAATGTTATGTGGTACCTACCTTAAATCTTAGATCTCCAAGCGGCGGGACCGCGAACGGGATGGCAGTGAATGCAGATACTTGGCGTCCTCCTCTGGTTTGCATATAGTAGCCAGCTATTTCACCAAGCGAGGTCCGCACCACGGGCTGTTCCTCGCTGTTCACATCACTAGCATACGAGTACGACGATAATAGTAAACTTAAAGTTACGAACGTCACTGTGGACCTCCACATATTTTTTAAGCCGTCAAATAAATGAAACCTGTTTGGCATGCTCGCATGCATATGATCGTGCCGCTTCGAAAGCAAACACGAAATGATAACAAACGCTGGTGTGTCTCAGGTTTTTATTATATAGCAATCCGTAGCTAATGAACTTACTAACACTGCTGTATCACGTTACGTTGTGGCCTGTGGCTTTTCCTAGTCATTCTTAAGTGAAGGAAAACTCATGATTATGTAGGTACATAACGAACATTTTCCTTCCGATTCAATTAAACAACATCTTTGAAAACCCTACGATATTAAAATATTATGCTATGTTATGCAAGAACACCTTTGTTATAATTAGTTCAACATCTCGTGTAGACTAATAGAGTGGTCATGTGGGATATTTCCATAACAGTCAGGTCTAGTCGGAGCAGCGATAAATTACGATGGCTAACGATGGTATTAGCACACGTGGCCAATGATGGTTGTTATTACAATTAGTCTTCTACTGTGTACTTTGTTTGTAGAACAGAGTAATTGCCACACTATACCTGCCACCGTATCTATGTATTTCTGCCGGTAAACAAAGTTCCAATACGGTTTGGGGAGCAAGGCGGCGGCGGTGTGGCGTTGAGACTCGTAAGATAAGATAAGATAAGATATATTTATTTGCATAAACATGTGTACACATCTAAATATATAAAAGAAGAAACTGACTGACTGACTGACTGACTGACTGACTGACTGACTGACTGACTGACTGACTGACTCATCTATCAACGCACAGCCCAAACCGCTGGGTCTACAGGTTCCAAATTTGGCAAGTAGGTTTCTTATGTGGTCTAGGGAAGCACTAAGAAAGGATTTTTTAAAATTCACCCCCTAAGGGGGTTAAACGGGGCTCCAAAGTTTGTATGGGGAAACAAGATTAGTTAGACTATTTTATTCGAAACTTCACAGGAGTGCTCCTATTGATAAATGAGTAGAAACGGGTTTCAGGTTTTTTCAGATTTCAACCCCTAAGAGGGGGAAATGGGGTGGCAAAGTATAAAAATCAATGCACAGCCCAAACCGCTGGGTCTACAGATTCCAAATTTGGCAAGTAGGTTTCTTATGTGGTCTAGGGGTGCACTAAGAAAGGATTTTTCAAAATTCACACCTAAGGGGGTTAAACGGGGCTCCAAAGTTTGTATGGGGAAACATGATTAGTTACACTATTTTATTCGAAACTTCACAGGAGTGCTCCTATTGATAAATGAGTAGAAACGGGTTTCAGGTTTTTTCAGAATTCAACCCCTAAAAGGGGGAAATGGGGTGGCAAAGTATAAAAATCAATGCACAGCCCAAACCGCTGAGTCTAGAGATTCCAAATTTGGCACATAATTTCTTTATGAAGTTTAGGGGTGCATTTAGAAATAATTTTTCAAAATTCACCCCATACGGGGTTGAAACGGGGGTCCAAAGATTACATGGGAAAATAAGGTAAGTTAGACTACTTTATTTGAAACTTAACAGGGGTACTATTATCGACAAATGAGTTCAAATTAGTGTTTCAGGTTTTTTCAGAATTCAACCCCTAAAGGGGGAAATGGGTAACAAAGTCTGAAAATCAACATAGGTATTGTTTGTATGGTGTATCGGGTCGGGTGTATTTCAAAAACAACGATTTTAAGATTAAATGTGGCGGACCTGAAATACCATCATCCCCTGTAACGTTGGGGTGCGATGGGGTTGAAATGTCTAAAAATCAATATGAGTGTCGATACCGAGATTATCAGGGGTGCTGATTACGAATATGGCATTTATTTTGAGATCCAGAAGATGGTGGATTCGACTTCTACATACAGGTTACTGTTGATTTATTGTGATGATTGTCATAACGATGATGATGATTGTGATAATGATGATGATGATTGTGATGATAATGATTGTGATTACCAAGATAATGATTGTGATTACGATGATGATGATTGTGATAACGATGATGATGATTGTGATAATGATGATGATGATTGTGATGATGATGATTGTGATTACGATGTTAATGATTGTGATTACGATGACGTTGATTGTGATAATGATGATGATGATGATTGTGATGATGATTTTGATTACGATGATAATGATTGTGATTACGATGATGATTTAGTGATGGTGATTGTGATGGTGATGGTGATGGTGATTGTGATAGTGATGGTGATTGTGTTAATGATTGTGTTTACGATGATAATGGTTTTGATAACGATGATGGTGATTGTAACAGTGATTTTGATGGTGATGGTGATGGTGATTGTGATGGTGATTGTGATTGCGATGGTGATTGTGATGGTGATTGTGGTGGTGATGGTGATTGTTATTGTGATAGTGATGGTGATTTTGATAGAGATGGTGATTGTGATGGTGATGGTGATTTTGATAGTGACGGTGATTGTTATGGTGATAGCGATGGTGATGTGGATTGTGATGGTGATTGTGATGGTAATGGAGATTGTGGTGGTGATTGTGATGGTGATTGTGATTGTGATGGTTATTGTGATTGTGATAGTGATGGTGATTGTGTTAATGATTGTGTTTACGATGATAATGGTTTTGATAACGATGATGGTGATTGTGATAGTGATTTTGATGGTAATTGTGATGGTGATGGTGATTGTGATAGTGACAGTGATGGTGATTGTGATAATGATGAAGATGATTGTGATTACGATGATAATGATTGTGCTAAAGAGGTTAGTGATTGTGATGGTGATGGTGATTATGATAGTGATTGTGATAGTGATGGTGATTGTGATAATGATTGCGGTTGTGATAGTGACGGCGATTGTGATCATGATGATTGTGATTACGATGATAATGATTGTGATTACGATGATAATGATTGTGATGACGAGGATAGAGATTGTGATGATGATGATTGTGATTACGATGGTAATGATAATGATAACGATGATGGTGATTGTGATAGTGATTTTGATGATAATTGTAATGGTGATGGTGATTGTGATAGCGATTATGATGGGGATTGTGATGGTGATAGTTATGGTCATGGTGATTGCGATTGTGATAATGATTGTGATAATGATGGTGGTTGTGATAGTGTTGGTGATTGTGATGGTGGTTGTGATAATGATGGTGAATGTGATAGTGATGGTGATTGTGAAAATGATTGTGATAATGATGGTGGTTGTGATAGTTATGGTGATTGTGATAATGATTGTGATAATGATGGTGGTTGTGATAGTGATGGTGGTTGTGATAGTGATAGTGATGGTGATTGTGATGATAATAATAAATTGTGATGATTATGAAATTTGGCACATAGATAGCACTATTTATCCCTTTAGTATGATTCAGTGGGACAGTTACCGAACTGCACGCGGGCGAAGCCGCGGGCAACAACTAGTACAATAATAAAAGTGCATGTAGGATGGCATAAAATAAAAAATTGTTCGTACTTGAGATATTTAAAAAATGTCTTTGGGATCAGGGATTTCAGGGATGGCACCTCATCAGCCTCGTCTTTGGTTTGCAGATGCCCATACCCCATAGACCGCAGTGAACACTTCGCATCTGTATTGGTCTGCATTTACCGAATCGAGCTCATAGTTCTTTTGATTGGTGCTCTAGTTCGTTTATGCCGATTTTTCATTTTCAGTTCGAAAAGCTTTGCAATCAATAACAGTGCTTAAGAGCGTTAACGTCGTCCAAGCACTGGTTTGTCTAAAATAGTACTTTTCAAACCTATTCATAACATGAACACGACATGTTCACTTACCAATAACTTGAGAACATTTGATGTTTACACAAGATCGTCTTGACACCTTTAACGATATTGTTTTGCTGTAGGGGGGCCCTAATGACCTGTAACTATAACCCAGGCTTTTTCGAAAACCTACTTCAGGCACCAGTCTTTTCCAATGGTGGAATGTAACCAAATTATGGAATGTGGAATATTGTCAAAAACATAGTTAATTTTATGAACCAATATTGTGAAGAGAGAATTTCAATGATTTCGCTGTCTCAATAATGAATAAAGAAAAAATTTACACAACAGAAGTCTTGATTTTATATTTCTGAAGTTTTCTTTGTAAATTCAAGTATTATCTGATCTCTATAAATGATAATGATATCTACAAGTTTTACAATCATGAATCTGCACCAGCGTGACAAAGTAAATCGAGTTGCTTACTACATTAATCTTTTATCAAGAAAGATCGAGAAGATATAGTACAGTCAGCACATGAAGATGCCCGAAACTATCAAATTTTCCAAATCAAGCTTGAACCTAACGCTTCAGCAATAAAGTTGAAAATCTATTAAAGAAAGGAGAATGGCGAGGTTGGATTCGGTTGGAAGCACATGAAGATACCCGAAACTATAAAATATTCCAAATCAAGCTTGAACCTAATGCTTCAGCGATAAAGTTGAAAATCTATTAAAGAAAGGAGAATGGCGAGGTTGGACCACGTAATTTAAAAATGAATGGAGCGCCGTTCACGGTCTAGTTTATATTAATTACTAGCTTCTGCCCGCGACTTCGTACGCGGAAACTGTTGCTTATGCCAGCGACAACTGGGTCTCAGATCTGATACGTACGATGTCAAAGCGCAATTCTCTATCCGTGAACGTCTCCGACGTTTCGTTCACGATCAGCAGTCAGTCGCGCATCATATTCTTCACTGGTCTCTAAACACCTGAATGTACATGCGTAAATTGAGAGCGTCAGCAGAGATTGATGCTGTTCGAGAACATCAGGCTGCAACTCGCTCCGTGGAAACGTCTTCGGATCGCGAAGCACGCCTGCGTTCTCAGCGTATTTACGCATCTACATCCAGGTGTCTAGAGACCAGTGAAGAATATGATGCGCGACTGACCGCTGATCGTGAATGTCACGCATTGTCTCGCGAGTCGGAAACGTTCACGGATAGAGAATTGCGCTTCGACATCAGACGTTTCAGATCTTCGATTTTGACGACCCCGTTGTCGCTGGCATAAGCAACAGGATCCGCGTACGAAGTCGCGGGCAGAAGCTAGTAAAAAATATTGAGTTTCTGGATGATGGGAATTAAAAGTTACGAATGATTTTAATTGATATAAAAATAAGTCATCGTGCAGTTTCCGAACGCAACGTTTGACATTTACCTTCTTACAATTGGAACATCAGCGTCATATTCATCTGTGGACATAGTCTGTGGATCATTCTATTGTTTGTTTGTGTTCATCGGCTACGTGGAATACGGATAAAAGCTATTTTATGCCATTCTACTATTAAAAAATAACCAATAAGTCCGTGCCTTTTTTGTTTTTTTTTTTTTTTTTTTTTTTTTTCGGATTGGAAATCATCAAATAACCCCTCCCGCTCTGGGCGGAGCAGGAGGGAGTGTCAGACTTTTACTGACTAAAACCCATCCATGTTCCTTCATCGCCCTTTGTGTTCCGGGGCCACGGTATCTCTTTCGAATAGTCCCGCAACCCCGTCGACACGGCCTGTCGTCATGAGACGGACGGACGGCGAGCTAGCCCATAGCTCACCGTCCACAGGCCCGCGCCTACGGTGGCCGGGGGCCACGTGGTGGTGGCCCCCGACGCCCGGGGCGTCTCCCGCGGCGGCCGGGACGTTGAGAGGTTCTCTCCCTCTCACGTTCCGCCACCTCCTTCTCTAGCATTACTGCTTCGCAGAAGGAGGTGACGGCGTCCCATTCCGTCTCGCTCCGGACCATGGCTTGCACCAGGGCCGGACGCGAGAGGTCGCCGCCGATAAGTCCGTGCCTTAAGTTAGGTTATAATCTTCTAACTTTCATATATTTTTTCTCCCAACTTCTATAACCTACTTTTAATTTGCTTTTTTGTTAGTCTTAAGGGCCTACCCCATGCACACTAGCGCCACTTTAGTGAAAAAATCAGAACTCGTTAAATACACAATTAATATAAAATCTGATAGACCAAATCAATCTTTTGGTCTTCTAAATTATTTACGTCTGCCTATCTCATTGAAACATAGCTCGCTGTCGTTACAGATACAAAATGGAAAAAAACGGCCGTTTTTAGCAATTTTTCTAACTGTAACTACAGTGAAGTATATT
Source organism: Xestia xanthographa (assembly GCA_905147715.2). Classification (NCBI taxonomy): domain Eukaryota; kingdom Metazoa; phylum Arthropoda; class Insecta; order Lepidoptera; family Noctuidae; genus Xestia; species Xestia xanthographa. The sequence goes on along the minus strand of LR990641.1, from coordinate 24,650,762 downwards.
TTAATGAATTAAATAGACGTCAATAATCTAGAACTCTAAAGCATTGATTTTGTCTATCAGATTTTATATTATATTTGTATTTAACGAGTTCTGATTTTTTGCCCTTAAGTCGTTCTTTAACTATTTATAAGTTTCCACAATGTACGCTACCCATGTCACTGGGTCCCGAATTACATTCAATCTCACCATTCTCCTTTGACAGATTGTAGCTTGTAGCTTGAGGTGCTAGCGTCTGTACGTTACATCGATCAGCTGAAGGAAAAGGAAAGGATTGTCTGGTCTAGAAGAAACCTAGTAGCACCTAAGAATTAACTGGATATATTAGCTTGAAGATCGCTAGGTACCTATCGGGGTCTTTTCCGCCTGACCAGTTTAAATTTTGTTTCGCTTAAATCATGCGGAGGCGCCGAGCCACGCCCCCCTAAAGTTTGGGCCTATTAGGAAAGCGTCAACTTTGGCGCGCAAAATAACAATAACTCTCGTTTGGCGTGCGTCGTCAGTGCGCTCGGCCGATTCGGCATCTTTTCATTCATTATTTCTATACAAAGTCAACGGGGCGGGGCCAGAGAGCGTTTCTATGTTGCGAGTGCAAGCAAAAATAAGCTTAGTGGTGGTCAGGCGGGAGTGTTGTCGATAGTACACCGAAACACTACCTAGCATTCTTAGTCTTACCTAAGTTGTGCATTGGATCAGGTAGTAACGCTGCATTTCGGTTTCGTCGCAGACGGGTAAAAAATCACCAGGGCCAGCAGTCTGGACAGAGATTACGACAAAATCACTGACTTTTGGTTGCTAATTACTAAGGAATAAATTCAGTTACAATAATGATGCTAGCCGAAGCACAAGTCTCTACATCCAAGATGCGTTTCTCGCAAGCATCTTTATTGCAAATTAATTTATTCGTTAGTTACTTACTAACGAATTAGCAACCAGAGGAGCTCGAGGCTAAATAATAACAGCCGCTCGGGTCGATCGTTAGGTGAAGCCGTGCTTGCCTAGGTTGGTCTGTGGATGGGTGACCGCCCATTACATACCGAGTTTTCTCCGTGCCTCGGAAAGCACGTTAAGCCGTTGGTCCCGGCTGTCATTGTAGATCTTCGACAGTCGTTAGATAGTCAGAGGTCCAAAAAGTCTGACAACCAGTCTTACCAAGGAGTATCGTATTACCCGGTACTAACTGGGTTGTGGAGGTCAGATAGGCAGTCGCTCCATGTAAAATACTGGTATTCAGCTGCATCCGGTAAAACTGGAAGCCGACCCCAACAAAGTTGGGAAAAGGCTAGGCAAATGAAGTAATTAGCAACCAAAAGTCAGATTTTGTCGTAATCTCTGTCCAGATTGCCCCGGCCCAGTAAATAATTTAATTCAAGCCTAAGATAAGATAACACACACACCTTTACTTACTTAGTACGTGCACAGTACCTACATAAAACAATGCTATGAAAATAAGTAAAAATGTTATTATCGGAGCTGTAGTGTACCTAGGTCATTATATAAAAGTGTTATTATCGGGTTCTAACAATCGAGAGCACAATACATTACGTTTTTAATTTTAAATGCCGACGTGAAGTAGTGGCTATATTAATATGATCGGTTTGCTTTTTATTGTTAACTCGCGGTTTAACCTCGTAACTATGGAACGTACATAAGTAATCTATAAAAATAAATAAAATTAAAGTGTCTGTTTCTAATATCGAAATAACAGATTTTTACTGAACGCATATGAAAATATACGGCACTTATGAATAACAAAAACACTTTTTTTTTTCAATTGTGTCTGTTTGTCTGTATGCTAATCTCCGAAACGGCTGGACCGATTATGACGGGACTTTTACTGACAGATAGCTGATGTTATAAGCTCTAACTAAGGCTACTTATATTTTAGAAAAATAATTAGGGTTCTGTGCAAAAAAATTAAAACCCTTGAAATTTACAAAATCTGATTTTAATAGTGAATTATTTTTTAATAATTTCACTAAAACCAAGGTTGCACAACAGCTAGTTTTTAAATAAAATTAACAGCAGTATTTTTGCGCGCACGCTTAGCACGATCTCCTTGCGTCGTAGAACATTTTAAGCAGTGGTCATAGACCGTCTAAACTCTGTCCATAGATAGTCGTCCTGTTCTTTCAAAGAGTCGTGGGTTGAATATTTAAACTGAGCTAATCACATTCGGTACTTTTGGACACGTCGGCCACGATCTTTTTTACAACGCGCTGATGTTCTTGGCTTGGGTTCCGTAGACAGACGGACAGTCGTAGGGTTCCTTCATTAACAGTATATAAGTATTATATTATCTGTGGTATATGAGGAGCTCGTGGCAAAATAATAACAGCCGCTCGGGTCGATCGTTAGGTTAAGCCGTGCTTGCCTAGGTTGGTCTGTGGATGGGTGACCACCGATTACATACCGAGTTTCCTCCGTGCCTCGCAAAAGCACGTTAAGCCGGTGGTCCCGGCTGTCATTTGTAGATCTTTGACAGTCGTTTGGTAGGCAGTGGCCCAAAAAGTCTGACAACCAGTCTTACCAAGTGGTATCGTATTACCCGGTACTAACTGGGTTGTGGAGGTCAGATAGGCAGTCGCTCCATGTAAAATACTGGTATTCAGTTGCATCCGGTAAAACTGGAAGCCGACCCCAATATAGTTGGGAAAAGGCTAGGCAGATGATTATCTGTGGTACCTATATATAATGATACCACTTGCTGGGATAGGCTACGCGGTATTTGTGGACAACTTATATTGTGAAGACAATCTACTTTCATTGCGTTAGGTTAGGTTAGCTATGATCTTTGACATAATTTCAATATTCATAACAATGAATATTGAAAGATCATAGTTACGTGAAATTAAACATTTCACGTAACTATGATTTTCGACATATTATTATTCATCTTCAGTCAAGCTTACTCAAACTCAAGGCGTCCATTACTTAGATCTTGAAGCTGCATCCGCTCAAGTTCAGTGCCTGAGGATAACAAGAGCGCAATGTCATCGGCGAAACGTAGATTTGTGAATCTCGTCTCTACTTTGAACGCGCGATTTCTAAATTGTCTGAATGTTTATCACGGTGCTTATTTTCCCGAATTAAATTAGATGACTTACACCTGTTAACCTGTGATTACAGATAATTTATTCTGAATTTTTTAAGATACTTTGTACCAAAAAACCTTTTTTGCAAAAAATAAAACCGACTTCAAAAAACACAAAACTAACACAAAAAAGTGAAAAATAACTTTAGGTTCAGAAGTCGACCTCTGTTTAATTTATTTAGTTTTTTTTTGTCACCTACATCTGAAGCCAAAGTTATTTTTCCCTTTTTGTGTTCTTTTTTGAAGTCAGTTTTATTTTTTTTGCAAAAATGTTTTTTTTTTTCTATTTTTAGTTGTATTATCCTATACAAATATTTGCTATGCATTTATTTTACATTGTTAACAAGACGTACATGTTATGGTAACAGGCTTATCCCCTATAAATGGAACCTAGCATGCTGAAACTGTCGAAATTTGGGTGTATTTTACACATCTGCGTACCCCTCAGAGCATACAGGCGTGATGTTACGTTATGATGTTGTATAAACAATAAACATCCAAGCGATTGTAGCAATCACGACCGATTTACCGTCTATTTTTGAAGAGTTCCATTGTATATCTCCGAAGATCAGCACCAGATCTTCACTAAATTTAAATGAGACTACTGCAATAAACTTTTCAAATAAAAAATAAAAATGAGAATCGCTCCACAAATTCGGGACAAATCGGTGAACAATACATAAAATTAGACAACACGACTGTAGTAAAAATGTTCTGAAAATGAAAACTACTGGGCCAAACTATGTTAAATTTTGATGGGAACAAATGGCAACTATTCCGCATCAAACTAAAGAAGAATCACGTAAATAGGATCACAAACTTCAGCGTAATCGGTGTACAAACATAAAAAAAAACCAATCGATTTGAGAACCTCGTCTTTCTCCTCCCCTCTCCTCCTCCTCCTTTTTGAAATCGGTTAAAAATCCACGTGATTTGGGTAGGGGGAGGGGTAGTCTAAAACCTCACCACTTATCACCATTGGGGAGGGGGGAATTAAAAAGTTGCTAATAACATCACGTGATTAACCCATTGATTGCCACCAACGCACCATTTGCGTTGATCGAGATTACTACGTCATGCCACCAACGCACCATTTGCGTTGAGTGACCGTTTGAAGTTTTTTTGGCATTACACATAAACTGTAGAGGTTTATTTAAATACTTGGCAACAATCACATTGAGAAATAATTTTCGAACGTGGAAACCCTCCAAGTTCATAAAGGTCGAGAAACGATTTTTTCAAGGTCAAAGTCATTGCTAGACCTTTATGAACTTGGAGGGTTGTATTGATGGTTTTGATGATTATAATTCTGTAACTACATACGTCTTACAATCGCGTCCAATATTTTAATCAACATACAACCTTGCACTGGCTTGCAATTTGCCAAAAACGTAAGAAAATTTGAATTTCGCGGGCTGGTCGAAGCATTCACCTTAAGGTGAATGCTTCGACCAGCCCGCGAAATTCAAATTTTCTTACGTTTTTTGCAATTTGCCGACCAGTGCTAAGTTGTATGTTGATTAAAATATTGTTCGCGATTGTAAGACGTATGTAGTTACAGAATTATAATCATCAAAATCATCAATACAACCCTCCAAGTTCATAAAGGTCTAGCAATGACTTTGACCTTGAAAAAATCGTTCCTCGACTTATATGAACTTAGAGGGTTGTTTTGATGATTTTGATGATTATAATTCTGTAACTACATACGTCTTACAACCGCGAACAATATTTTAATTAACATACAACTTAACACTGGCCTGAAAATTGCATAAAACGTAAGAAAATTTGAATTTCGCGGACTGGTTGGAGCATTCACCTTAAGCCCATATTTGAATTATATTCTTTTTTGCCGGGTGGGAGTGGAGTCGTGTAACTGGAAGACCAAGTGCGCCTGATGGCCTAGTGCTGTAAAAATAAAATAAAATTCATTTAATTCAGATAAAATGATCAATACAGCGAAATTAAAATTCTTATTAAAAACTAAAAAAATACCATCAATTATTATTAAAATCAATTAAATAATCAGTTATTAAAATAATCAGAATCAAACTAAGATACAATTTAAAATTCATTCAAAATTAAAATAAGATAAGTAAATAAAACATTCAAATTTAAAATAAGATTAAATAAAAATTAAACCTGACCGACCGGCCTGTGACCGACGGACTGCCCTAAGTCAGATCTCGAGTTCGAACCAAGTCCGCTTAGCATGACCACCCAAGAAACGAAAGAGAATCGACAAATCTTTTGTTCATCTGTCATTTTGCTGTCATTGAATCGACAAAATGACAGATGAACAAAAGGTTTGTCGATTCTCTTTCTTTTCTTCGGTGGTCATGCAAAGCGGGCATGGACACGCACCTCTGATTTTTCGGATATAATATAATTATGTGCGTATTGTATACTTAATTATCACTTACTTCGATGAAGAAAAACATCATGAAGAAACATGTAAAGCCCATCATGAAGAAACATGTAAAGCCAAGTCAATCAGAGCTCCATAAAAATTCATAAAAACTCTGACACCTTAGGAATAACCTCACGACAAAGAAAGAAAGATTTGTTATAATAACTTGTTGCTATTCATAAGTGAAGCTTTGATTAGCTTACCATAATGGGTGCGCCTTATGACTCGATCGGAACCCGGCTTTCCTATTTTGTCAGTCATCACGAGTCATTGCCCGCACTGCAAACAAAATAAAAATGACAGTTATAAACGACAGTCAGAACGGTACCAAAGCCCAAACGTATGTTTATCCCAAACTATAGAATAGCTAGCTTTTGCCCACGGCTTTGCTCACCTTGGGACGTAAATTATCCCATGAAAACGTTTTAAAAATAACCTAGGGAATCATTTTGTACTTCCCATTATTGAAATAATATTCGGAATCAATCAGTATTTCCGAAGATTATCGCCATACAAACTTACAAACAAATTTTACCTCCTTATAATGTAGGTACCTCTACCTACGTATAGATTTGAAGTGTGTGTATGTATGGCCTGAGGTGTTGGCCTGATGAGGCCATAAGACATGCCTGACATATTAATTCGTCAACAGATTCTACAATTTGGTTTAATAAAGCATTAATATAACCCGGCGCCATCGCTTATATGCATACAATGATATTATTACATCGTAGTGTAAACAGGCAGACAGTTGAGGAGCTCGTGGCTAAATAATAACAGCCGCTCGGGTCGATCGTTAGGTTAAACCGTGCTTGCCTAGGTTGGTCTGTGGATGGGTGACCACACTTACATACCGAGCTTCCTCCGACTCCGTGCCTCAGAAAGCACGTTAAGCCGTTGGTCCCGGCTTTCAATCTTTAACACTCGTTACAGGTAGTCAACAGTGGCCCAAAAAGTCTGACAACCATTCTTACCAATGAGTATCGTATTACCCAGTATTAACTGGGGTGTGGAGGTCAGATATAGACTAAGCTCCCGTTGCATGAAACCCTACCTCACAAGGTGGCAGATCAGAAATGTAATGTAGTGATAGATACTACTTAGGAACACTGGATTTTAGTAGGTTGCCATCGCATATCCTGGAAGAACTTCAATTTTTTTTCGTTTTCGTATCGCTATTTTGATCGAAAATTACATCATAAGGTGGCAGATCGAAACGTTTACCTATCGAAAGAGACACATTTGGAGATAACAACCCGCATTGGTTGCCAGCCCAAACCCTGGCAGGTTTCAAGATCAGCCATGTTTTATGAGCCCCAAAAATGGGGTAAATTACCTCATCAGGTGGCACCATGAAACCGATGCAGATCGATTGCCCTAGACGTGCCGTTCATGAATATATAGGGTTGCCTGCCTTCAGCTTGGCAGTTTTTCTGGTCAGCCACCTCGAACTATATATATCAAAAACTTGGAATAACGAGAAATTCTTGTATAGATGCTATGATTCAAGGTTTAATTTAATAAAAATCGGGATATTAAATTAAAGTCAACGTACTAACAGACTTGCGTCTCACGGTGTTGAAATAATAGGGTAAATGTACCAGTTTTGGTCATTTCTTCAAATATTGAAAAAAGTGATGTTGCCTTTTACGTTCATCGTTATATAGTCTAACGGGCATTTTTGTGCTGCATAACAATAGTAATCATGTAGAAATAATATGAAATAATAAAAACAAATAATTAAAAATCTACTTTATTTCAAATATGGGAAACGTCTTGCAGCTATCTTAATTCAAGGTAAATATTCAAAACTATCTATTCACACTAGAACAGAACAGTACGTTTAACTTTTTTTTATATTTATTATAAATTTAGAAGAAGATGCATAGAGTTGCATTATCAGTACAGGTACAAACATAAAAGAAATAAAAAATCACTTGCATGGTTTTTTTACACGTACAAACATTAAAAAATATAAACAAGTTACATTTTTATTTTATTTTAAGTACCATGTACAAAGTTATTCTTCATCAGAAGAAGAATCAAAAATAAATAAATAAATCTCCTTCATACCACAAAATATCATAGTTGTTATTACTATTCGCATTCAATGGGATCAAAAAACAAGATGGTTTTGTAGCATTGCGCCACATTGAGCTTACAAGCAGTGTACTTAGTAAATGTTGTTTTAAACTTTTCCAACATGGCGGTAGAGTTGCAGCATTGAAATTTGTATTTTATTTCATGAATTTCGATGCTTGGGTTATATTCCCATATTTTTTTGTCAACATTTCGAAACGAGCCTGATTCACGTCACTTCTTGGCGAATAATATAACTTGCATGTAAACTTTTGAAGTATTTGTATCTTTTCTTTGTTTTGAATGTCCTCTATTTAGGGATGCAAAAACATTTCTAAAATCTTGTTCGGCCTCTAAATAAATCAAATGTTTTAATTTTTCCTTTCCCCTTGAAGGAGGATGTGTAATCACAACCTGTGTAGGCGTGTGCAGCTGGTAAGGCTTTTCAAATCTCAGGTCCCAGCTTGTGCGCTAATTCGGTACAGCTATAATCTGATTGAAGGTGGGTATTATATACCCAAATTTGTAAACAATTTGTAAGTTGGTGAATGTTTCCTATTATATCACCAAGATATCTGTGTCCGAGCAATTAACTAGAAATTTGGATTCAGGTTGAACTTTCGACATATGAAAGACAAGCCGAGTATCTGCTTTTTCGTGGGTGCATAAGTACTCCGTTTCTTCTATTTTCTGCAATTTGTTTTGTATGCTGTTTGTTATTTCTTCAAGCAAAAACTAGACAACGGATTTAGGTGAAACTATACAGTGTTATTATATTAGAAAACAGAATTGCACATATGGTAGGTACTAGGTACCTACATTTTGCCACGGGAAAAGCCGCGGGGCAGAAAGCTAGTAAAAGCAAAAATAAATTTAACTCATAAAAATCACAGGTGATTAATGATTCATTATTTTTACATGATAAATATTGTTATGCAGCACAAAAATGCCCGTTAGACTATATCACGATGAACGTAAAAGGCAACATCACTTTTTTCAATATTTGAAGAAATGACCAAAACTGGTACATTTACCCTATTATTTCAACACCGTGAGACGCAAGTCTGTTAGTACGTTGACTTTAATTTAATATCCCGATTTTTATTAAATTAAACCTTGAATCATAGCATCTATACAAGAATTTCTCGTTATTCCAAGTTTTTGATATATATAGTTCGAGGTGGCTGACCAGAAAAACTGCCAAGCTGAAGGCAGGCAACCCTATATATTCATGAACGGCACGTCTAGGGCAATCGATCTGCATCGGTTTCATGGTGCCACCTGATGAGGTAATTTACCCCATTTTTGGGGCTCATAAAACATGGCTGATCTGGAAACCTGCCAGGGTTTGGGCTGGCAACCAATGCGGGTTGTTATCTCCAAATGTGTCTCTTTCGATAGGTAAACGTTTCGATCTGCCACCTTATGATGTAATTTTCGATCAAAATAGCGATACGAAAACGAAAAAAAATTGAAGTTCTTCCAGGATATGCGATGGCAACCTACTAAAATCCAGTGTTCCTAAGTAGTATCTATCACTACATTACATTTCTGATCTGCCACCTTGTGAGGTAGGGTTTCATGCAACGGGAGCTTAGTCTAATAGGCAGTCGCTCCATATATAAAATACTAGTATTCAGCTGCATCCGCTTAGACTGGAAGCTGACCCCAACATAGTTGGGAAAAGGCTAGGAAGATGAGTGTAAACAGGCAATACAATAATAATATTATAGGTACCTACGCGACCTGTATTAGGTACATACCTAATACAGGTCGCGGCACGAAAGCACAGAATAGATAATAGTACTGACGAAAGTCTAGCGGTGACCGTTTTGCGCAGAAGTAAAAAATAAGAATGTCTTGGGGCGTGCGTTGCGCCGATTGGCTCTCCAGTCGTATAACATGCGCAGATATCCCGTCCATGTTTCGTTCAGCGCTAGACTTACGTGCCGCGACCTGTACCTACCTTAAAACACATAAGTAGGGTCCTTACAAGAAGACCCACCCATCACACGGCCTCATACTGTCGTTTCACAGTTATTATCTCTGACAATAGGCACCTTTGTGATAAATAATTATGTAAACAAAGACAGAGATGTAAAGTCACAAGTAAAACAACTGTGCAAGGACAAGGACCCTAAGTAGTTTAAAAGGTAACCGGGCGTACACGCATCCAGGACCCATGAGGTTACTGCAGTGTTCACGCACTTTTGTGTACGCGACGCATGGAGCAATGGAAGCCGGTTCTTTTAATCGCCGTCCACTTTGGCTTGGCTAAGAACCCTTAGGATTCTTAAAAGGATTTAAGATTTGAAGCATAAGCATAGCATAATCAGTCTATAATATTCCCACTGCTGGGACACACGGCCTCCTCTTTATATGAGGGAATGGGCTATAATCCACCATGTGATCCCAGTGCGGGTTGGTAGATGTCACATGCCTTCGATTTTTTTGTTTATTCCCGTTGACGCACCGCCAGTGGGGCCAGCGGGAATGGATTAAAATAATCTAAAATTGTTCCGGTTGACCCCACTGTATTTTTGTGTAATAAAATATTACTCAAAAACTTTGCAAGGGATCGGCTAGTGTACGTACAGTTGTGCTAGTTATGGGCAGTAACCTTACAAATAGTATTAGGCGGGTATGAATCCAAGAAGGTATTGTTTATTACGAAGACCTTCTACGCAAAATACGCGCTTTGACATGGAGTTGCGCTCACCAGCCCGCTATACAATACAATACAATACTAGAAGACCTTACCTTTACCCAGAATTATTAAAAATGCATACCACCTTGAGCTTATGCCAGCCTGGTACTTCTGAGTGTCATATCACATATTGTGTAGCTCACTCACTAGCTATCTATATCTGTGCTCACTAGCAACAAATGGGAACTTTTTTCCCCTTTGTTGCCAGGGACAATATACAAGACAGTGATCAGAGGTGTCGTACTTATTGTATGGATCGGAATGTCTTTTAATTCCCACTGACATCATAAAGGTTTATTTAATTCCTTATTTTTTTCAAGAATCTAGATCTCAAGGTATATAGCATGGCAGGGCAGTGGGGGCCAACGAACCGACGGTTTTGATATTTCCCGTTGCCCCACCAGTGGGGCAAAGCAGTGGGGTCAGCAGGAATACACCGTTTTTTTTTTGGTTTTAGGACATGCCGGTTTCTTCACAATGTTTTCCTTCACCGTTTTGATAGCAGTGGTGACGAAATAAATTGCACAAAGTAATGCGCCTGCCTGGTTCGAACCCGGGACGTACTGAAATCGGGGCCGCCACCACTGGGTCACAACTGCTGAACCCGGGACTTACTGAAGTCGGGGCCGCCACCACTGGGCCACAGCTACTTTCAAAGCTTTTAAGATTGACGCTCAATCACAAAATCACATCTTTCACAACATTTGCATGTCTTTTAAAAAGGGGCATATGGTCCCTAGTCCCGGTTTCGAAATGGACGAGTTGCCCCCTAACCCTGTTTCTTTCACGTTTACACAAAAATTGAAGATATGCTTACCAATGTCCTCGACAATTGACTCCCGTCCTGCTACTGTCCTCGATAATCCCACATTTACTTACTGAGCTTTTTGGATTCCCTTCGGATTCAGAACGCCTATTCTTAATGACACTGCTACGTAAAGTACAAATAGGCCGGGTGTAAGGAGCAGCAAATGAGGTTTTGAATGCCAACTTTGCCAAGATTCGCTAAATATGCAATCAAAATCGGTAGGTGAACATAATGGCGAAGCAAGACAATAATAAAACGAAAGTTATTTAATTGAAAATCATTTATTAGAACGCTCACTTCAACTCCTTCTTTGGAGAATGAGTTCTGTCCATTTTTCGGTTTAAAATGTTAAATATTCTATGCAAAAGATATGACCGCTTTCGTGTCCTATATCTTACATTCTTTTCGTTGATTAACAGTGGTGGCTCTTCCTTCTTAACAAACGTATTCGTTGATTTAGGAATTAGGCTTAAGTGCCTTTTTCGGTACCTACTGGTTGAATTAAGGCTTTGCTTGTCGTTCTTTCTCTTTTCTTCAATCTCATCCATTTTCCGCAATATGTCGTTATTTTGTTGGACAATGCATTCAGCCACAGCTTTTATGTGCGCCAAATCACTGTTCAATTTCGGCAATTGAATTTTATTTACGAGTTCAAACTTTTCGCTTATTGCAGTAACTACCTGCATTAGGCTATGTTTTCTTTCAATGTCTTTTTCTTTACAAGTTATGTCTGAACCGCTAGTGTGTGTACTGACATAGTTCTGACAGAGAGAACATTTCCATCGATAACCCTTGTCTCCGCCATCGCGGGTGTCCTTCACAGAATCACCGACACATCTCGTGTGGAAACATGACTCACATATTCCACATTTGACACCATGACTACTTCTTAGTGACCGCTGACAACGTTTACATATCATTCTAAAAAGGCAATTGTATAATTTATAAATAAGCGCTTTGCATGATGTTCCAGCTGTTCCTCCTGACATAAGTGTAAGGTTCAAAATGCTTATTTTACCTCTTTGCACGCAGTAATAGGTAGGTTAACTCGAATGACGTTTTTTGGAGCATAAAGCGATCTCTCTGCAGGAGCATTCGCCTGTAATGCTAAAGAGCAGATTCAAGCAGTCTACCAGTTAGTGAGAGCCTATGATCACGGCCGTTGCGCGGCGGGCGGCGCGGCGCGACAAACTTTCGCAACATTGGTGGGTCACGGACGGTGCGTCGTAGACGATCAGAGGTTTTGCCACTTAAGGTGTAACCGACAGGGTAGCCCGCGAAATTCAAATTGTCTTACGGTTTTTGAAATTTGCATGTCAGTGACAGGTTGTATGTTGATGAAAATGGAGTCGCGCAAGCGAATGTATGTAGTTAAGGAATTATAAATACAACCCTCTACGCTCATTCAATAATGTTTCATGAAAAAGTTATTCTGTAACTACATACATGTTACTTGCGCGACTCAATTTTCATCAACATACAACCCAACACTGACCTAAAAATTTGCATAAAAACGTAACAAAAATTGAATTTTGCGGACAACAGCGGCGTCGCAAAGCATGCACCCCTCGTCGCCTCGTCTACGGGTAGCATGTCCTATGTGCCTGCGGCGCGGCGCCGGAGTGCGTCGTGCGGCGTCGTGTGACAAAGGTACCATAGATTTTTGTATGCAGGGCGCCGTGCCTCGGCCGCAGCGCCCGCCGCCTCGCACCTCCGCAAGTCCGCAACGCACCGTATTCTATGCGTACATGATATAGGCTCTGAGAGTATAAAATCGAATCTTGAATTGCTACATTACTGGCGAATTCTCCGGTAAGGGAGTGCTTTTAGAGGTAATGTTGATGACATACCTTTGTCTTCCAAGGGCCTAGACACCACGGTAAAATTGAAGACCTTCGAATTGTGAATGACTGAATACAATTTTTAAAACAAATCACATTTGGTTCGAACAGTTTTTGATTTTTCATTAGGACAAAACATAATAAAAATAATTTGTAAAGAAACACAAATTGTAGAGCATTATAAAATCTAGAAAAATAAAAAATAATTAAAAATCTACATAAAAAAACTTCAAAACATTGCAATTATGTCACATGTCATATATTTTTTCTCAGAACATATACTGAGATGTGGGATGCAATAGAGAAAATGAGATCTTACTAATAATGTCACAAGATCCTAAAGCCGCGGCGCCGTAGTTCCGACTATGGCCACGAACTAAGAAAACTCCGATGACCCACTCTAGAAATGGTGATGTCCTCGAAATTCATATAGTATAGGATCCCTTAAAGAACGACCTTCACCGAGCTGGTTAATGGATTAAAAGTATTTTATATCAAATTAAATATGTCAAAAAATATATTGGAAATGGGTTGACTAAAAAATTTCAGTCCAGAATATTTTTTTTTTTTGTTCAACATTTCACTGGTTTGGATAATAGAAAAATTGCATACCAATAAATTCATAAATTTCGCATATTTTATAGCTCGTTGAGAGCTGTCAAAGTTACGAGTCGTTTACAATTTCTTCATTCTTTTTTTTTTAAATATTTGTTCAGTTCAGTACATTTTGATTAGTTACGCGAGGTCAAAATGTAGGTACTGAACAGCTCATTTTTTTTTCGCGATTTCATGTTTGGTCACATAATAATATGTAGTAATTTGTTATCATGAGTACAATGACGTGTTTATGTACACCATAGGTATACAGCTAAAAAAGTTTTTACACTCAGACTTGCACAGCGCCATCTATCTTTTTTCAGTGGAAGCAGGCCCTAAAATCTCCTCATTGACCATCAACTAACTTCTATCCTTGTTGGTAGATATTTCCGAACGAACACCCGTGACGATTAGTGTTGGTAAAACCGCGGGCAAAAGCACGTTTTTAATAAATTAGAATCCATTTAGAAAGCCCATTGCCATTTGAGTTGCCCATTTTAGAATGGCCGCTTTAGCAGAATCGTAATATGAATCACGATAAAATTTAAAATTCTTAACGTGATTCATACTAAGATTCTGCGTGGATTCTGCTAAAGCGGCCATTTTAGACCCCCTGTTCAGTAAACCATTGAAACTGCATCTGCTGTCGCCTTTAATCTCTCAAGAATCCAAAAATAATAACGTAATAATACAGTACAGGGTAGAAAGGACATCGATGCACAAAAAGTTCCATTAAGTATAATTTTAGACCCCCTGTTCAGTAAACCATTGAAACTGCATCTGCTGTCGCCTTTAATCTCTCAAGAATCCAAAAATAATAACGTAATAATACAGTACAGGGTAGAATGGACATCGATGCACAAACAGTTCCATTAAGTATAATTTTAGACCCTCTGTTCAGTAAACCATTGAAACTGCATCTGCTGTCGCCTTTAATCTCTCAAGAATCCAAAAATAATAACGTAATAATACAGTACAGGGTAGAAAGGACATCGATGCACAAACAGTTCCATTAAGTATAATTTTAGACCCCTGTTCAGTAAACCATTGAAACTGCATCTGCTGTCGCCTTTAATCTCTCAAGAATCCAAAAATAATAACGTAATAATACAGTACAGGATAGAAAGGACATCGATGCACAAACAGTTCCATTAAGTATAATTTTAAAATGATGTTGTACTAAACACGTTTTGAATTATTACAGCATTCCATTGTCTAGTTTAATCATTGCTACAAATAATTTGAAAGGCGTAGGGGGCGTAGGTATCTAAACAAACCGAAACAAACAGACGACGATCTTCGAAAATATAGATGAATGACGTCGACGTGCGATTGGAGAGGCCTACACCAGCATAACCATCGTCCTGCTGTAATATCATCGGCCTGCTGCAGTAGTGGCCGGCTCACTGCTAGACGTAGGTAGGCCTCTTCAATCGCACGCCGTTCACCGACTCTCGGAACCTCTCTTCCACCCACCCTTCGAAGATCGTACCTCCACCCGGCCTGAAGACGTCTTACGTTATACCGGACGTTTGCTGATTCGTGGTTATAACGAGCACTAGCCTACTGAACGGTCATCAGAACTACAGCTAAAATGGCCGACATTGCTACTTCAGCTTGCATAATCTCTATGCTAAATCGACTTTGGTTTTCTGTCAAGCAATGAAAATATACAAATTACTTAACAGCATCTAAGCAGCCAGTAGTACGGTTGAACCTCATCTAGCAGCAGGGACTCGTATTTTTCAATGCTCCTATCCTTTTCTGTTGCTGAGAACCGTCATTTGCTAGAGCGACAAACAATAGTTTCCGTTCCTAGCAATCTTAGTAGTAAGTACCTATGGTTTTAATTCTTGTTATCTTAGTTTTCGAACATTAAAAACTGGCCAAGTGCTAGTACCGTTCCGTACCTTCGTATACCTTGACATAACCTTGAATTTGTAAACCAACCGGACTGTCAGTGTCCACATGTTGGCACCCTGCCTGTACCCTAACAGATAACGATCAGGATCAATTCGATGGAGACCTTCTTCAAACATTAAGGCTAAGTGGATGAAAAATCTTGAAGAAGTTTCCAAAGTGCTGCCAAACACTTCTTTTTCGAAATTGTGATGATGATGATGATGCCATCTAGCCGATTAGTGTGGTTGTAGAGAGCTTTGGTGTGCTAATAAAGGACTCGCGAAATGCCAGCTTCTATAACAACTGAAAGATGTTTGAGAAAATCCTTCCTGGAAAATTCCCGATATTCTGCTGTCGACTTTGGTTTTATCACAAAAGCTGCTGCTGACATCCAACAGCAACGTCGAGAAAATGTGTGATGGTGAATATTGTCATTGTGACTTATTGTGTTCTAACCATAGACTTGAGAAGTTCTAACTTATGAAAAAACAAAAAAACCCTGACTGAAAAAACTGAAAAGCAAAAACAAGCACAGGAAGCGCCTGCTTCCAACTTAAATGAATAAAGCCTTTTTACGATGACTTTTCGAGTTTTAGTTCTTCGAGATCGCATGGCATGGTTGTTCAGTTATAAGTGAAATTAGAGATTTAGTTATTCGAGATCCCATCCATGGCTACGGCGCGGCGTATGGTTTTTCGTGGTAGCTTGCATTCGTGGTTAAGTGTTTCGTATTCGTAAACTTACCGGGACGCGATTTTCGGTGTTTCACTTTTCTAAATCACGTATCACACTCAATATAAAATTATGAAAATGGAATACGCCCCGCCTGCTACCGACTGAAACTAAAAAGCTGGAAATAAGAGAACTATTGTACTTCTTTGATTTCCAGCTGGTGGGTAAATTCCAACCAATTTATAAGACGATTTTGAAAATTTATATTATTCAGAGAAATGGGGTTTATTTATTAGTGGACTGTATTGAGGATTCTGATTATCGTCTTGGGGAATCAAAATGATACGAACAGGCGACAATAGATTAAAAGGAGATGGAAAGCTCGTCGCTCACCTACCTTGTTCTGGACCACGTGGCGGCTTCGATGGCGCGGCCGATAGGTTGAAGATGCCGGCGATTGATGGAAACACTCGTTGTGAGTGTCTTCTGGTGCACCAGGTCGCGGATGGCCCCGGGGCGCTGTTTGTATCACGATTCCGGCGGAGAGCGGTTTGACCTGCAGGCTGGCGTATACGCAGCGCGGTCGTGTTGCGAACGGTTAGCTGTCTTTTCGTGGAGTCTCGCTCCGATCCATTTTGGATAGGCGAGCGCAAAAGGGGAGGGAAAGGGATGGACATATATCGTCGCCTGTTCCAACGATCTACGTCATATGAGAGAATCAGTTAATGAGTAGAAAAGCTACGAGATGGCGTCACCATTTCCCCCCGGGGTTAAAGGGTTACCTTTAGAAGAAAAGGGAAACAAATTAGATAAGCTATGCTAGGTATACCACCGCAAAACCTATCCTTAAGCCAATACTGCGTTATGATTAAATTAATTATATATTAACTAAAGAAAACACCTATAACGAAAGCTACTGACTAAATACTTAGGCTAAAGGCGAGAGATCCAGCTTCAGGCTAGACCTCACTGAGTGGGTAGTGGACAGAGACGCACGACGGGGCGTACGTAGCTGCCCTTCGCGGTTTTCACGGTAACGACACGGGTCGTACCGTCTTTAGAAGTATGTAATTTCTCTATGATAGCTAGTGGCCAGGAAAGCGGCGGAGAGTTATCGTTCATGACAACGACCAACGTACCCTCCTGTATAGGTAATGCAGGACTATTCCACTTGGATCTAGCCTGGAGCTGGTGAAGGTATTCCGAACGCCAACGCCGCCAGAACGACTGCACGAGCACATCCAACAGAGTATGTCTCTGAAGCAAGCTAGAAGAGTTTGCTTCAGGGGCGGGAAGCGACGACAATGGCGCGGTGTGTAAGAAGTGCGCAGGCGTTAACGCGGATGATTCTGTGGGATCACTACTCAATGCCGTGAGCGGGCGCGAATTAACCAGTGCTTCGACTTGGGCGAGCACCGTCAAAAGCTCCTCGTAGGAAAGGATCCGCTGACCTATGACTTTGAAGAGATGCGTTTTGATTACCTTGACCATGCTTTCCCAACAACCACCGAAATGTGGTGAAGCAGGTGGAATGAACTTCCAGTCAATGCGATTTATGGAAAGTTCTTCTTGAAGACGATCACGATATTCTCGGTTGAGAAACTTATATAGGTCACGCAAATAAGAATTCGCGCCTACGAAACACGTGCCGTTGTCCGTGTACAAACACTGCACCGGGCCGCGCCGCGAGAGAAATCGTTTTAAGGCTGCTATGAAGGACACCGTGCTTAGATCCGTTGCGACCTCAATATGCGTAGCGCGCGTCGTTAAGCACGTGAAAATGCATAACCAGGCTTTGCGACTCTTGACGCCTCGACCACGCACTGGCGTGTACTGAAGCGGGCCCGCATAATCACAACCAGTATGTGTGAACGCTTTATCCACCTGCTTGACGCGATGGCCAGGAAGATCAGCCATTAGAGGATAGCCCGGGCGAGGACGGGATTTAAAACAGACGTTACATTTATGTATTCTGTGGCGAATTATTCGCCTTGCAGCAAAAATCCAATATTTATGCCTGAGTAAGGACATAAGCAACTCCGGACCGGCATGGAGATGCTTCTTGTGATAAAAATCAACAAGAAGGTCAACGACATGGTCGTGACGCGGTAACACACAAGGATGTTTGTAATTGTAAGGTTCGTCCGAATTAGAAAGACGACCGCCAACGCGTACGATGCCATGCTCATCGAGGAACGGCTTGAGCTTAAGGAGCGCGGGAGAACATGATACATTATTTATTAAATTTTTAATATCGTTACTAAAATAAACAGCCTGGACTACTCGCAACAATTTATTCTCTGCGAATTCGAGATCAGAGCTTGAGACAAAAGTCCCATTAGGGAGTTGCTTAAGAAACCTACAGACATAGACAATGGCGCGCAGTAACTTCGTCCACGACGACATGCGCAGCGCGAGTGCATAGATCGGAGATTCCTCGACATCAATGACCACGTGATGAGAGAGCGACTTCCGCTCAGGAGCATCCTCGACTTCTGCACTGTAGTCACAGGATTGTATGGGCCACCCTGACGGATCATGGGAAATCCAGGATGGCCCACAATACCACAAAGGATGTTGCAGAAGTTTAGATGGAGTAACCCCACGAGAAAGGCAGTCAGCTGGATTTTCAATACCAGCGACGTGGTGGAAGCAAGTAGCGGGAACTAGATCAATTATTTTAGTAACGCGATTGGCGACAAAGGTCTGCCAACGGTGCGGTGACGAACGGATCCAGGCGAGCGCTACCTTGGAGTCGGAAAATGCGTATATTTTATTAATGGGGTAGTGGGGCAAAACCGTGTCCCGAACCTTGCAGAGCAACTGAGACAACAGCAGGGCCGCGCACAGCTCCAATCTCGCAACCGATATGGTTTTAACCGGCGAGACCTTGGACTTGGCACAAACTAACTGCACTGAGTAGTTAGATCCAATGCGGACTTGCAAATATACGACTCCGCCGTAAGCGCTTTCGCTGGCGTCAGCGAATCCTATCAGATTTACGATGCATCCGTCGACCAACCCAAGATGACGTGGTATAACAATTTGGTTGAGCGCGGAAAGCTCAATACAAAATTGCTTCCAAGCGACGACGATATGGTCGGGAGGTGCGTCATCCCACTCACACTTTGATAGCCAGAGCTCTTTGATCAAGAGCTTGGCGTACAAAATTGTGGGAGCCACAAAACCCAGTATGTCCCACAGTCGAGCCACTGTTGACAGCATGGTGCGCTTGGTGCACTTATCGTCGGGTGGTGCTGTTTTATATTTGGAAATATATTTTATTATAATTAAAACTACCAAACTCATGTAGTTACATTTCTTATATTTTTGACAGAGAGCGATAAGTCTTTTCGACTACAGATTATATTTAAAACCATAGAGTAGTGAATATATAATAGAACACCTCCCCTTTTAAAATTAATACAAACTGATTAAAAATTACAAATTAAAATTCTTATTATTATAAAAATTACAAATTAAAATTCTTAATAATTATTATAAAAATTACAAATTAAAATACTTAGTAATTAAAATTCTCAATAATTATTAAAGATCTAATCTTGACCTGGGTTTGACATTACGACCACTACGAGTTCTATAATATACATTATCAGGGATGTTACCAGTATTCTCTTGAGACATATCCTGAGTGTGAGAACTTGGAGGCAACACTTCTGGGACATCAGTGTTATCTAAACAAGGCAAAAAATCACTTCTTCTAATTTGTTGACTATCAGTAAAAGACTTTCTAAGGTGATGGGTATTACGTCTGAATATTTTTGAGTTGCTATCATCTACTATCAGATAGGATCTTGGTTCTTTACATTTTTTAAAAACATTTCCCTTTTTCCAATATTTATCTTTATCCGTTCTGTATACAATTTTATCTCCCGGTTTGAAAACAATTTCCTTATTTTTTGAGTGTTTGTCATGTTGATGCTTAGTAATCTTCTGTTTTAAAGTTAATAGTTTATGAATATTTGGTATAATTTTAGGCTCTAAATATGTTGAAGCCACTGGAATATTAGATCTCAAATTTCTGCTATTTAAAATTTGTGAAGGTGTCACAGATAAACCAGACAAATTACTATTATTGTAATTAAAGAGATAGTCACGGTAATCCTTGCCATCCTCTAAAGCTTTTTTTACCAGATTTTTACTTATATTGACAGCTTTTTCAGCCAAACCATTGCTTCTAGGATAGTGAGGACTACTTGTTACAATAGTTATATCTTTCTTTTTATAATAGTTAAGACACTCTTGTGATTTAAAGGGGTTATTATCAGCTATAATTTCATATGGAAAACCCAAATGAGTAAAAACATCTTGACATGCATTTATAAACATTTGGATATAAAATTCTGTATATCCAAGGATAAATTCGGCCAATAAAACAATTGACGTGCTTTAGCAATACACTTGTTCATTCCCAGATGTCCTTCATGCACTAATTCTATGACATACATGCGTAGTGAACTAGGCACTATAATCCTATTGCCAAGGAATAACAATCCATCCTGTACAAAAAGCTGATCTTTAAATTTAGAAAAATGTTGCAATGTTTTAGATAATTTCTGAGGCCAACCATGATAGTAATAATTACATATTTTGGAGAGTATTGAATCATTACTTGTCTCTGTACGGAAAATAGTTTTTCTTTCATCAGACATAGGCAAATGTTTTGAAACAGTGTGTACCATCTGCAGCATTTCTTTGTCATGCTCAGTGACAGCTAAGCTATTTCTAGACAACATGTCTGCAAAGTGTACATATTTACCAGGCACATAGTATACATTTAATTTATACATAAACAATTTTAATCTTAACCTTTTCAGTCTAGGAGAACCAATCTTGCTTATCTGTTTACCCATGATAGATATAATGGGTTTATGATCTGTTTGTACATCAACATCTGAACCGTAAATGTATTTGTGAAATTTTTTTACACCGAAACAAACAGCAAGTAACTCTTTTTCGGTTTGTCCATAGTTTAATTCAGAATTATTCATGGTTCTCGAAACACAAGCTACTAATTTTAACTTACCAGAATCATCTGGCTGAAATAAACAACAACCTAAACCTTTGCTTGATGCATCACATTGCAAAATTATTTTTCTTTTTGAATCAAAAGGACAAAGTGCCGGAGCTTGACTAATTTTCTCTTTCATTTCAGCAAAAACTTTATCATGTATAGGTAACCACAAAAACTCTACCTCCTTCTTTAACAATTTACATAAAGGAGACATCAGCTCTGCCATCTCTGGCACATAACGTCTGACATAATTAAATGAACCAATAATCCTCATTAACTCCACCTTATTAGTTGGTGTTTTTAGCTTTGTCAATGACTCTACTCTAGATTTATCAATAGACATACCATTCTCATTAAAAATTTGACCTACATATTTGACTTCCCGTTGCCTAAATTGAAACTTTTTTTCATTAAATACAATTCCTATTTCCTTAGCTTTACTCATCACACTTAGTAGTGCTTGGTCATGATCCTCTATAGTACTCCCCATGATTAATATGTCGTCTGCCCAAACAACTACATTTTCTAAATTATTAAAATGAGACTCCAGTACATCTTGAAATAACTCAGGAGCATTCATCAAGCCATAAGGTAAAACTAAATACCTATATACCCCAAAGGGTGTCGCAAAACAACACTTCCATGAAGAGTCTTCATCTAAATGTAAATGATGAAATCCTTCAGAGAGATCCAAAACTGAAAAATATCTTTTACCATTCAACTTCAAAGCAAGCTCTTCTAAAGTGGGCAACGACTTGGGTTTCTTTAAAATATACTTATTTAGATCAGACGGATCTAAACAAAGCCTTATCTTTTTGTTAGGCTTTTCAACCAAAACAATACGGCTGATGCATGCATTTTCATTAAGATTATCAACCTTTAAAATTGAATTTCTACTTTCTAATCTATCTAATTCAGATTTTAATGGATCCAGCAGACAATTAGGTATCCTTGAAGGCGGATGACAAATTGGTTCAGTAATATTCCTCGTTGTAATACTATAGGTGCCTGGCAACTTACCGATGCCCATAAAAACCCCTTTGTGCTCTGCTATAAATTTAGCTTTTAATGTGTCAGAAGTACTTTCAGCACTATGCACCCTCTTAACTAGATTTAATGAAATACAACCCGGTAATCCCAAGAGCATGGAGTGACAATCAATAACAACAAAATTTTCATAACACTTAATATCTTTGTACTTACACAATAAATTGACCATGCCCAAAGGTGAAACTTTACTGCCTTCAAATGATACTAACTGTATATTTGTCTTTATAATTTTTAAATTTACTTTATCATTTATCTGATTGAATATTTTTAATGGCATTATGCTGATATCCGCCCCAGTGTCCAGTTTACATTTTACTGGAAAACTCTCAATATTTATGGTTTCTAACCACTCAGACTCTGCTTTACACTTAGCCACTACCGCATTACAGCATACACTTTGACTCTCACTTTCTGATGAATTTTCACTTTCACACTGAACCTCTTTAATAGCTTTATTACGTACTTGACAGCTGACCGCAAAATGATTTTTCAACCCACACTTCTTGCATGATTTCCCAAAAGCAGGGCACTCTCGACGTCCATGAAGAGTTTGGCACCGTCGGCATTTAAATTTACCTTCAGATTCAGGATTCTTTTTATATTTGTTTGCATCAACCTCAACCGTTGGATTCATTTCCATAACCTGTAGCTTACTTTGCTCTGAAGTCCTACAGAAGTTTGCGGCTTTCTCCAGAGTTAGTCCATCCAGCCTCAGCAGTTGTTCCTGAACATGCTTGTCAGAGATTCCTTGAACAATTTTATCTCTCAACAACTGATCTTCAATGGATTCTTTAGATGTGTCACCATAATTGCAATTTAACAACAACTGTTTCACATCGGTGAGAAAATTGTCGAAACTTTCACCCTCCTTTTGCTTCCGATCGTTAAACTTGAACCTTTCAAAAACTTCGTTGGTTCTCGGGCTTACATACTTTTCGATGGCCTGTAAGACAGCGTTGAAGTCTCCAGCCTTTTCCTTAGGTATAGGCAAAGTTTGTAACACACGTGCTGACTCCATACCCAACATATTTCGTAGGAGAGCTAATCGAATTTTATCGCTCGCCTCGTCTTGACCTGTCGACACCAAATAGTCGTCGAAACATGTCCGCCATATTTTCCACTCCGCAGCGGCACCACTCGCCCGCAAATCAAAATTCGGAAGTAATTTCACACTTCCCTCCATTCCGATGAAATTTTATACTTTAAACTTATATAACACAGTAAACATTTACTTTTTTACCGGCTGCGCCATGTTTTATATTTGGAAATATATTTTATTATAATTAAAACTACCAAACTCATGTAGTTACATTTCTTATATTTTTGACAGAGAGCGATAAGTCTTTTCGACTACAGATTATATTTAAAACCATAGAGTAGTGAATATATAATAGAACAGGTGCGACGTCAAACCGGAAACTATCACAGGATTTGTCCCAGCGTAAGCCGAGGACCTTATGCGGTACAGACCCCTCAAACTCGATGTCTGGAGAAGCCTTATGAGAATCAGGCAAGTATGCGAGAACCTCTCTACAGTTGCTCGTCCACTTGACAAGATCAAACTGGGCTCGCTTGAAGAGTTGAATAAGCTCTTCACAAAGCGAAATGGCTTGCGGGGTGGATGTGACACTACAGGCGATGTCATCCATGTATAATGCGGAAGATGCCACAGCTGCGGCAGCAGGAAAGTTGTCGCCTTCATCAGCTATCAACTTGCGGACAACGCGTAGCGCGTGATATGGACTGGACTTGAGTCCAAAGCAAACTCGGTTAAACTGGTATACGGATAATGGTTCACCGCTGTCAAAGCGATAGAAAATCCTTTGAAACCTACGGTCAGATTCACGAACGCCGATATTAAGAAACATCTGACGGCAGTCAGCTGACAGCGCGATTTTGAAAAGACGAAACTTTATTAAGATATTAAATAAGTCACCCTGCAAATTAGGGCCGGCATGCAAAATGTCGTTAATAGACTGACCCGACGTAGTTTTACAACTGGCATCTAGAACCACGCGAAGTTTAGTAGAAACTTTATCTTCGCGAACTACGCCGTGATGCGGGATGTAATACGCGGGAAGAGATTTATCCCCACTATTGATAACGAGACTCAGAAAACCTTTATCTAGGTAATCGCGAATGACGTCATTGTAAGCGCCTCGTAATTTGATCGAAGCGTCAAGTTTGCGTTCTAAACAATGAAAACGTCTCAGTGCGGCGGCGTAGGAGTCGCCTAACGAATACGGATCGCCACTAAAGGGCAGAGCCACAACATATCTGCCGTTGTCATCACGAACTGTGGTTGCGCAGAAGTGTTCCTCACATTCGAGTTCCTTACGGCTTTGTGAAGGCGATGCGGAGACCTCCTCAAGCTCCCAGAATCGCTTGAGCAGAGTGTCAATATTTTTCTCTTGAAGAACGGCACAACAAGACAAGGCGTAGTTAGAAACGTGTGACGTAGGTACCGTACCCATAATCACATACCCCAATACCGTCTCAATGGCGGGAGGAATGTTCGCTTGATTACTGCGCACGACATTTTGTAGGAATATGTGTGGTAGTACGGCGGCACCTAACAGAACGTCGATCTTACCCGGCCGCGCAAAATCAGAGTCCGCTAACGGTAACTTCGTCAAATGATTAAGTTGAGACACGTCTACGAGAGCGTTCGGTAACGCATCTGTAATGCGATCCACTACAAGGGAGGAAACTTCAAAGTTAATGTTTTCATTAAAACGTGAATATATTTTAAAGTCTACGGAACCCTTACAAGGCTTTTCCGAACCGCCGATACCTCTAATTATTAACCTCGTTTCTTTATAATTATCTCGCAATCCGATGCGATTATAACAATCAACTGACATGAAATTAGACTGCGACGCTGTATCCAACAAACACCTTACCACGTGCGGCCTTTTAGCAGAATCGTAAACGATAACTTGCGCGGTTGCTAACAATACAGTCGTCGACGACATATTACGTTGCGGCTTATCATCGCGCCGAACATGGCAAGCGCTTGCTTGACAATTGCGTGCACACGCAATGGACGTCGCACACAAAGCCACTTCGGACTGCGAGGCGGGCGGTGTGGTTGAAGTAGCGGCGCTCTGAGTCGATCGCGCTGACGTAGCAATCTGAACCGGTTTATGTGACTCATCATTCACCTTTCCATCGAAGTGTAATAGTGTATGGTGACGTTGTTTACACGAACGACATTTAGCACTGCTTGAACAATTACTAGTTTTATGCTTTATACTTAGGCAATTCACGCACGCTTTATTATCTTTTACACATTTGAAACGGGCCGTTGGGCTTAAGTTATTGAACGCGGGACATTTGAAATAATGGTCGTGTTCTATATTTTCACACAAACATTTACTCGATTTATTACCGATATTCGACTCTGAGCAAGCTACATAAGATTGCGGATTCGGAGCGTGATTGGGTTTATTATTTCGCGCCTTGTTCGGCCTTTGTTTAATGGTATCACATGTCGAACTGTGTGCGTTAGGCTGCGTGCTGTGATATATTCTACATTGGTCTTGTATGAATGACGTGAAGCTATCTAATGTTGGTAATTTGTTATTTCGCTCAGTCATTTCATAGGCGCGGATCGTTTCCGTATCGAACTTATTCAGAGCTATTTGTAGTAGCATAAAATCAGAAAGATCGTCCAATTTTAAGTTTTTAAGTGCGCTAACTGCGGTTATGAAGTTGTCAATGAACAGCTGGAAGTTGGAGGCCGACGCCGGGCCGGTCAATCTAAGACTCAAAGCTTGGTCAAAGTACGTGGATGCGAGTACGCGGGTGTCTTGGTATCTGTCCACAAGCGACTGAAATATCAGCTGATAATTTCCAGCGCTGGGTGAAATTCCCGCAAATACTGACTGCGCTTTCGGTGACAGTTTGCCTATCAAATAGTATAACCTGTCCGCATCCGTCAACGAGTCATTGTCGTGCACTGTTGACTTGAAGCTAGCGTAAAATAGCGGCCAGTTCCGTATATCGCCGTCGAAATACATTAACTCAATTGGAGGTAGTCGCGGAGACCGCGCCGGCGACGCCTGCGCGGGAGAATTACATCTACCTTCAAGCTGTGATTGTATACGCTTGATGATACAATATAAATCCTCGAAAGATGTATACGACTGGTAATTCGGCTTTGCCTCGGGATCTATAGCCAGCAACTTCGCGTTATAGGTATCCAGCAAATGTTGGAAATCTGTCCTAATACTATCCACAGTTATGCAATAACTCAGAAACGCTTCTTTATTTGCTTCGGAAGCGTTTGCTGTCTTTGAACGCTCGTATATTCCTTGAATACGCTCGAATAAAACATTGCGTTTTGCTTCCAGAATGGAAAGTTCCCGTTCTTTCGACATGTTTTAGCTAGTATAAGTATGTATCTACAACCTAACAAACTAATTATCTAAAGTTCCTACTATAATTTTTAAGTAGATATGATAAGTTAATATATGTAAGGTAAGCGGCAGCGGTTATGCGGTGATTTCCTATATAAGCGAAAACCTTTTATAATGTTGGGGGTAATACTAAAAGTTGTTTGAAATATGGAAGTTTCTAGACAACTATAATAGTTTTATTACGATTATGTATGTACGTAGGTAGCTACTTTGAGTATATTACCTGCGGGAGTAACC
Source organism: Xestia xanthographa (assembly GCA_905147715.2). NCBI lineage: Eukaryota > Metazoa > Arthropoda > Insecta > Lepidoptera > Noctuidae > Xestia > Xestia xanthographa. The sequence goes on along the minus strand of LR990641.1, from coordinate 24,623,912 downwards.
ACGTAATGGGTATGTAATGGAATAGGGGGTCTAGCTATGTACTAATAACCGCCTGGGTAGGTAGGTACTTGTAGAAGATACCTACGCGTTATATGGGGAGAATATGGATTATGAATCCTTCTCTTGCGGGATAAGTTATGGTGACTCCAATTTCAATAGAATACAGATGTAAATCCGCTCGAAATGGACCAAAAATATGGTGGGTAAATTCCAACCAATTTATAAGACGATTTTGAAAATTTATATTATTTAGAGAAATGGGGTTTATTTATTAGTGGACTGTATTGAGGATTCTGATTATCGTCTTGGGGAATCAAAATGATACGAACAGGCGACAATAGATTAAAAGGAGATGGAAAGCTCGTCGCTCACCTACCTTGTTCTGGACCACGTGGCGGCTTCGATGGCGCGGCCGATAGGTTGAAGATGCCGGCGATTGATGGAAACACTCGTTGTGAGTGTCTTCTGGTGCACCAGGTCGCGGATGGCCCCGGGGCGCTGTTTGTATCACGATTCCGGCGGAGAGCGGTTTGACCTGCAGGCTGGCGTATACGCAGCGCGGTCGTGTTGCGAACGGTTAGCTGTCTTTTCGTGGAGTCTCGCTCCGATCCATTTTGGATAGGCGAGCGCAAAAGGGGAGGGAAAGGGATGGACATATATCGTCGCCTGTTCCAACGATCTACGTCGTATGAGAGAATCAGTTAATGAGTAGAAAAGCTACGAGATGGCGTCACCACCAGCTTTTTAGTTTATTATAAAAAAACGGCCAATTGCGTGCCGGGCCACGCGCAGCGTAGGGTTCCGTAGTACCCCTTTTCGCAATAAAGAACGAATCCGTTGGTGCAGCGCCATCTAGCGATAGCTTTGTGAAACTTATGATAATTTATTAAGGTTTTTTATTTTAGACTAGCTTCTGCCCGCGACTTTGTACGCGGATCCTGTTGCTTATGCCAGCGACAACGGGGTCGTCAAAATCGAAGATCTGAAACGTCTGATGTCGAATTTTAAGAGCCCGGGGACGGGAATACAACGGGATGCGCGAGACGATTCGAGACGTTATCTAGATACTATAGATTATCGTTATCTAGATATCGTAGATCTTTCATTAACCGACTTCCAAAAAGGAGGAGGTTCTCAATTCGATCGGTATTTTTTTTTTTTTTTTTTTTTTTTTATGTATGTACACCGATTACGCTGAGATTTATGATCCGATTTACGTGATTCTTTTTTAGTTTGATGCGGAATAGTTGCCATTTGGTCCCATAAAAATTTTACATAGTTTGGCCCAGTAGTTTTCATTTTATGAATATTTTTACTTCAGTCGTGTGGTATAATTTCATGTATGTTCACCGATTTCTCCTCCATTTGTGGAGTGATTTTCAAAATTATTTTTTTATTTGAAAGAGTATACTTTTGAGATGATTCCATTAAAATTTCGTGAAGATCTGATGCTGGTCTTCGGAGATATACAATGGAACTCTTCAAAACTAGACGGTAAATCGGTCGTGACTTTTGCAATCGCTTGGATGTTTATTGTTTATTCAACATCATGACGTAACATCACGCCTGTATGCTCTGAGGGGTACGCAGATGTGTACAATACACGTAAATTTCGACAGTTTAGATATGTTAAGTTCCATTTATTGGGGATAAGCCTATTACCATGACATGTATTGTTAACAATGTAAAATAAATGCATAGCATATATTTGTATAGACTATTACGACTAAAAATGGAAAAATAAAAAAACTTTTTGCAAAAAAAATAACACCGACTTCAAAACACAAAAAATTGAAAAATAACTTTAGCTTCAGAAGTCGGTGACAAAAAAAAACTAAAGAATCAAAAAAGTTCACCGACTTCTGAAGCTAAAGTTATTTTTCAATTTTTTGTGTTTTGAAGTCGGTTTTATTTTTTTTAGTAAGTCAACAGGAAATGCCCATCAGACTAAACATTTTTATAAGTCAACAGGAAATGCCCATCAGACCAATCAACACGTCACTAAGACGTCATTCCTATATGACGTCCAGACGCAAGCTACACCTGGCCTGCCTTTTATTTTGTGTGGTCAAATACCAAAAACCGGACTACTTGTATAACAAACTAAGTTGGATAACAAGTAGGCGAGAATGTGGTAGAAGGCAATGTTCCCAACAACTCACAAGTCAGTCGCACAATACAGCTGCTTTCAGAGGCAGCTTTCGTTATGCGGCTTCCAAAGTATGGAATAACCTGCCACCACCAATAAGACTACTCAATACGATGGGCACTTTCAGAAGTCGTTTGCGGCAGTTTATCATAGAAGCGCAACGTAAGCTGGATACGGTCGTTCAAAATAAATCTCTAATATGGGGAACGTCCCTGCTTACCAACTTATTATTCCTACTTTAAATTTTAACTTAATAATAATTTAACTTAAGCATGACAGTTTCTGCGACAAATAAATTTAAATGTTTTTTACACCGTTTACCGTCACTTTTCAATTTATTAAATAATCCTGGTCATCGTGCAAAACAGGTTCTTTTTATCATGCTTTCGTTCCACTTATGTATCTTTCTTTTTTCTTATATGTATATTTCTTTATTTTCTAATAATTTATTGTTTAATTATTTTATTTATTTCTAAATACAGATGTATTTCACATAATATTTATGTACCTATTCACCACCACCATTGACACAACATACAAACACACACGCACAACACAACACAACACACACAACATATAAAACTGCTTCACATCCTTATCTTCACTAATCTAGGTCCAGTTGAAAACCAGCGTCGGGCACTAGTTGTCCGGCATTATGCTGAACTGGGCCTATTTGGCGCAGCCGTGAGGCACACGGTGTCACATTGTTTTTTATTTTTTTGTTTAGTTTTAAGTTTTTACTCATTTATTTTGTTATTCTTTTTGTTTTTCATTTTTTGTTGTTTTATTTTTTATACTGTGTGCACTTGTGGCGTGTGCCAAATAAATGTATTTTCTTTCTTTCTTTTCTATTTTCTATATGTGTTATGGTGTAGCTGGGCTCTTGGAGTTCCACAACAGGTGTTCCAGATCTTCGATTTTTATAAGTCAACAGAGAGTGCTCATCAGATTGAACAACTTTTGCTAAAACTTCATTCATAAATATATGTTATAGTGTAGCTGGGCTCTTGGAGTTCCACATCAGGTGTTCTAGATCTTCAAATTTATTCTCTCAGCAGAAAATGCCCATCACGTGGAACAATTTTTGCTATTCTACCATTTTTGTATCTCTTGTAGTTTAGCTGGTCTGTTGCGGTTCTGCATCAGGTGTTTGTTTCCAAAATAAAAGTCAACAGGAAATGCCCATCAGACCGAACAACTTTTGCTAAGACGTCATTCCTATGTGTGTTATGGTGTAGCTGGGCTCTTGGAGTTCCACAACAGGTGTTCCAGATCTTCGATTTTTATAAGTCAACAGAGAGTGCTCATCAGATTGAACAACTTTTGCTAAAACGTCATTCCTATATATGTATATTGTTAGCACCTCCCGTACCGCGTGCCTCACTAGAAGCCGCAAGGCTATAAAAACAGGCGCGCAACCGACGGACGGCCCTTTTCGCTCGCTAGCCTTCGTGGACTCAACATCATCATAGTCATAGTCATCGTACATTGCGTTTGTTTGTGAACACGTGAGCCGTCTTTGTTTTTATTTTATTTTCTAATTGTTGATTTGTCATAAGTTTGGTTCAGTTAATTTGTTTTGATTAAATTATTTCGTAAAAAGTGTTAATAAATGTTAGGTTGTTTTAAATTGTCTTTTTTTAAATTCTTATTTAGTTTTAATGCTAAAATCAGAAGTGGGATAATTGGACCAATTATCTCAGTTTTGATCAGTTTAGAACCAAACTTTGTCAAACCTACCCTCGTGTTTTTATTTTTCTTATTCATTTTTGTTGTTTTGTTCGTGTCGAACTGCGACCGTTATGACGGGTAGTAAAACGAGAAGTAGATCAAAACATCGTTCCCAAAGCGGCTCGCGTGTTCAGACACGAGACCACTCGGTAGCAATTCTGGTCTCGATTCTCGCAATAGACGTCGATCGCATAAACCTACTTCGGGGCATAACTCGCGTGATACTATGACACCCCCTAGGAACGTCTCGCGTAAATACCGACCTCGGTCTAGGGACATGTCGCATACAAAACGGCGCCGGTCTAACGACAACTCGAAGTACGACTAGGGCTTGTAATTCGAATATTCGAATAATGCGAATATTCGTTCATTTTCGCTATTCGAATATTGACTGATGTTAAATTCGAATATTCGAATAATTTTTAGTTATGGAAAGTTTGAAAATACAAACTAAGTCTGTCTTACAAGTTGTTACCTATAGACCGCGTTACCGGTACCGGCATTATACGATAGAGGTGGATCGAGACAAATACACTTAAATTAAGTGTATGAGTTTCTGATGTCAATACCGCCCTCGAGCGTTGAATGTGAGAGGGTATTTTCATCCTCAAAATATATTATTAATCTGAGAAGCGCCTTACAGCACAACTCTATAGGCGCCCTAAGTTTTCTTAGATCGCATTATTACATTTTACGTCAATCCCACGAATGATTATTGTGATTGCGTGATTTTATGATCTTTCATTTACTTTTATTATAAAACTTATTATTGCTTTTGAGTAGGTTACTTCAATGTGACTAATTATAGGAGTAATTAGATTAAAATATTACGCAAAGCCGATTTGATCTCTAGAATTTCCAAGTGCTTAAGAGTCCTATTACATTTTTTACGCAAATTCATGATATTTGACGCAGTAATTTTCAGCAGCTGTAAGATATTTTAATTATTTGCTTATGGATAACGATAGTGCCATTCTCTTTCTTGTAAGTTGGAGTTACACATTTTCATTTTTCTTTTCGTGTAAATTACTATAAATATTTTACGAACTCAGTTTGCAAGAAAAACCGTCGGTGATGAAACTTTGACGCTCAAATTCACATTGTTACATTCAATTCTTATAAAAACTAAAATTACTAAAAGATAAGTTGAATGTTTTACTTGCTTATTGGAGTTCTAAAATTTCTTAAAATTCCTTGAGTTTTCACGGAAAAAATCGTAAAGAAAGCGTAATTTAAGCCGTAAATGTCTTGATTCAGCGTCCATTGTATTCCAAATAAACTCAATTTTATCAAATAAATTAATATGATTTAAAACTTCGATCTACAATGAAAACGTTTCATTAGTTTTCGTTTGTCAATATAATAAGACAAAATTACAATAAATCAAATTAAAGTAGTATAATTCTGCGTCAATACAGCTCGCACCTCAGTTTCATGTCAGTCTGGTCTCTAATTTTCGTCGATAACAATTGAAAATCGTCCGGAGATCGCTATTATTATCGACTCGTGTACGCCGATCGAAATAATTTGATCCAGGAAGTAAAAATCAAAAATTTGCGAAAAAAATGTAATAGGAGTCTTAAGAACTTAAAACTTAAGTTTTGTTATGTTTACTGATTTACTCACTCAGTGGGTGTAAATTTTTATTAAAAATATTTTTGTTTTGTTTTTTTTTTTTCATTATGATGACAAACTATGTTGCTGAAAGGTGATTCAATTTTATGTAATAAAAATACTCAACTCTAACTTGTTTATTATTTTTTTAAGCGTGTTCTTTCAAGGTTTAAATTTGGTTTCAAAGGAAAAAGCTAGTATTCGAATAATATTCGAATAATTCGAATACTGTCTGTAAAAACATCGAATATTCGAATATCTAAAAACTTCGAATATTTACAAGCCCTAAGTACGACCGTCGTACTCGCAAGATGCGTTCGCGTGATAGATCCCGTTCCGTTTCATCAAATACGGATAGTCAAGCGACAGTACGCTCGCGTTATAGGACTCGAAGTAGATCACCAGTCAAAATTGTAAGCCGTCGTCATCGTTCGATGAATCGTTCTCATCATATTTCAAATAAAGCAAATAACGCTGAATCGAGTAGCAATATTGTTCCAAATACCCCCGATTTGAATTCTCAACATTCTGAGGCATCTACCCTCACCCAAGCTTTGATACACGCTCTGAAATCAGTACAGCCGAGTACGTCACAAAACTATTTCGTTTCAAATTTTGACCCTACGATTCATAATATTGAAGCTTGGTGTGAAGAGGTTGATCGTGCCAAAGAAGCAAATTCCTGGAGTGATTATGAGTGTCTGTCTCGTGTTGCCTCATGTCTCAAGGGCGATGCAAGAGTGTGGCTATCGGAATGGGTCACTAATGATCGAACTTGGACTAATTTTAAGCTGGAATTTAAGCCCCTTTGCCCAACTAAGTTGGATTACGCAAATATTTTGTTTGAAGCAATGAAGTCTACGTCCGATAATTATCCCACGTATTCCGAGTACGCACGCCGAACTCTCCTACGACTAAGAATAATTCCGGGTTTAAGCGATGATCTTAGGACACTCATTGTCATTCGAGGTATTGACAGCCCGCAAGTGCGAGCGGCCACGGCAAATGCCGACGTAACCCCTCAGAACTTAGTATCATTCCTTTCTATATACACAAAACCTAATAGTAGGAGTAACAATAACAATAAGTCGGGTTCTCAAACGACTTCTAAGAAACACTTTCCTCCGAATACTAAACCACGTAGTGAGGCCAGAGCATGTTTTAACTGCGGTGAGAAAGGTCACATTAGTCGTAACTGTTCTAAGACAAAATCTGGTAATCAGGCAAAATCTCCACCAGGCAGTTCGGGCCCAAGCCTTGTAACTTGCTCATTTTGTAAAAAGCCTGGCCACGTGGAAGCTAAATGTTTTGCTAAGATGCGCGTGGATTCTAACAACGGCCAACGCAAAGTTAACCTTTGTTCTGAACTTTCTTCCTACTCTAACAATAATGACGTTACTATTGCCGTAATAAACAGTGTTCCGATAGATGTTCTCATAGATACTGGCGCTTTAAACGTATCCTTGATTTCTTCTGACGCGTTAAAATATGTTTCTACTCAACCGAAAGAAAAACGATGTGTCCTAAAAGGAATTAGTGATAAGGAAATAATTTCAACATCTTATGTCACAGTCACGTTAGAATTTCAGAATATTTCGATCGAAGTAGATCTCGTGATTGTACCGTCAAATTGCATGAATGCGCCGATCATATTAGGAACAGACGTACTTAATCGCGAAGGTGTGACGTATATTAGGACGAAAGACCAACAATATTTAACGCATTCATCAAACGTCTCTCTGAAGGTTAATTTGGTAAAAGTCGTTAGTGAGTCTGATGTTAATTCACCACTATTAGGAGACGAACGTAAGGCGTTGCTGAATGTTATCAATGAGTTTTCTGAGTTTCTCATATCGGGTACGGCCGCGACCACGGTTAAGACTGGTCAGATGGAAATAAAGCTAACAAGTTCCGCTCCTGTAGTATACAGGCCGTACAAACTTTCTTATCAGGAAAAACTTAAAGTACGCGAAATAACTAGCGACCTTCTAGCCAAAAATATTATTAGACGATCACAGTCGGAGTATGCGAGCCCTATAATATTAGTGAAGAAACGCGATGGCTCCGACAGGCTCTGTGTTGATTTTAGGGCGCTCAATAGGATAACGGTAAAGGATCGATACCCTCTTCCTTTAATCGATGATCACATCGACCGTTTAGGTAGTCATAAGTACTTCTCAAGCCTCGACATGGCTACTGGCTTTCACCAGATACCGATTAAGGAAGAGTGTATTCATCTCACGGGATTTGTCACTCCAGAGGAGCATTTTGAGTATCTCAAGATGCCCTATGGTTTGGCAAATTCTCCAATTATTTATCAGCGAATAATAAATGATACTCTGCGCAAACTAATAGATGAAGGTAATGTCTTAGTCTACGTCGACGATGTCCTATTACTGAGTAACTCTGTGCCCGATGGGATAGATTTGTTGCGCAAGGTGTTATTTACTTTGACTCAGGCAGGGTTTTCTGTGAACCTAAAGAAGTGTACCTTCCTTGCCACTGAACTCGAATATCTGGGTAGAGTAGTGAGTGCTGGCAAAGTCAAACCAAGCCCCCGTAAAGTAGAGGCACTGATTAACACGTCTCCCCCGGAAAACGTTAGACAAGTGCGCCAATTTCTGGGTTTGGCAGGGTACTTTCGCCGGTACATTAAAGGTTACGCTGTGAGGACAGCATGTATCGCTCGACTCACTAGAAACGGGGTCGAGTTCTCCTGGGGACCTGAACAAGAACAGGCTCGTCGGGAAATAATTCATAACCTGATCAATGAACCGATACTTGCTGTCTTCAACCCACACTACCCCACCGAAGTCCATACGGACGCAAGTAGTATAGGTTACGGGGCAGTCCTCCTTCAAAGTCATCCCGATGGAAAAAAACGCGTAGTAGCTTATTTTAGTCGAGTGACCCAGGGCGCTGAGAGCAGGTATCACTCTTACGAGCTCGAAACGCTAGCAGTGGTGAAGGCTCTTCAACAGTTTCGGCACTATCTCGTGGGGGTGAGATTTGTAGTAGTCACTGACTGTAATGCCTTGAAGGCAACCCAGCAGAAAAAGGATCTTATCCCTCGCGTGGCTCGGTGGTGGATATACCTACAAGATTTTGATTTTTCCATCGAATACCGCAAGGGCATAATGATACCACATTCCGATTATCTCAGCCGAAATCCTCAAGTTTCTGTAAATCAAATATCAAAGCCTCGTAACTGGGCACAGATAGCCCAAGGTGCTGACGATGAGACACGCGGTCTGTTACAGAAGCTTCAGGAGGGTGCTCTCGACCCCACACGGTATGTGGTTCATAATGACTTGCTTTGTTATCGTTACACTCCAGTTGGGGAGGAACCAAGATTACTCTGTTTTATACCTAAGGGACACCGTTTAAGTCTTCTCCGAGTGTTCCATGACGAACATGAGCATATTGGCGCTGACAAGACGGTGGATCTTATTTTGAAACATTTCTGGTTCCCTAGTTTAAGGCAATTTGTTGTAAAGTACGTTAGGCATTGTTTAGTTTGTACATCAAAAAAACGTGTACCACGAGCTCCTTTACAAAACATCACTTCTTGGCAGAAGCCTGATATTCCGTTTCACACTATACATATGGATGCTTTAGGTCCTCTGTCGGTCTCTGAAGGCTTTAAGTTTGTCATTATCATAGTAGACGCATTCACCAAGTACTGTTTACTTTACCCAATTTGTCGATAAGACACGACAGAACTCAAACGCGTGGTCACACAAGCTATATCACTATTCGGTACTCCAAAATTAGTAGTTACTGATAAGGGTCGCATGTTTGAGTCAAGAGAGTTTGCTTCTTGGATCAGAGACTTAGGTTGTGATCTCCACTCGATAACACCAGAGATGCACCATGCCAATGGACAAGTCGAAAGATACGTGCGAACTGTCCTCAACATGATTCGCATCGAGGTCAATCACAGAGGCTCACCCTGGTCAAAGGTGCTATGGAAACTACAGCTTGTTATTAACATTACCAAGCAGAAATCCACTAGGGCTTCTCCACTGAACCTTCTTATTGGTGGTGACGCAACGACACCGGCCATACGGTCACTAATTCGCGATGTCGCGATGCCAGACTCCAGCGTCAACAGAGAGTCTACTCGAGAATTAACCAGGAGCCGAGCTCAACAGCTCCTTAAGGAGAATCAGTCCAGTCAAGATGAACGCGTCAATCAAAATAGAAGTGCACCACGGCAGTTTAATGTCAATGATTTAGTCTTCGTCATCAAGTACTCACAGGTAACAGGAAAATTGGATCCTGGAATGCGGGGTCTGTACAAGGTGACTAAGGTCCTGCCGAGCGGACGCTACGAGTTGAAACTGCTTGCCGGGGGCTATGGGAAGAAAACGCAGGCTGCTGCACAATTCATGGTCCCTTGGCAAGGCGAATGGTGTCCGGAAACATGCGCTGCGTCTTTCGAAAGTGAGTACCTACATTTCATTTTTCAGTTCAGTTACAGCTTCATATACGACGTTGCTTTCTTTCCATTTAGCCATAAGTTATTTAGCCAAATCGATAGACGGTTGGGATTAGAGGCAGCGTCGTGTGTGGGGGTACTGGATGAAATGAATGTGTGTGGGTGCGTGTCACCATATTGTTGGGTGTTGGTCACCATGTTGTTTCCCTTTCTGCACAGGATGCATAGTGGGAATACCCGTGTCTGCACAGGATGCATAGTCGGGTGGGTGTTGGTCACCATGTTGTTTCCCTTTCTGCACAGGATGCATAGTGGAAATACCCGTGTCTGCACAGGATGCATAGTCGGGTGGGTGTTAGTCACCATGTTGTTACCCTTTCTGCACAAGATGCATAGTGGGTATGGTCCGTGTCTGCACAGGATGCATAGTCAGACGGCGCACGTGAGGCGTCATGTTACAGGTGCGCTGGGTGGTCGCAGTGTTACGGCGACAGTAGCAACAGCCAGTGGCTACAAATGATTGGATGGCGCACCTACTTACTAAGGAAGAGTGTAGACAGGAACTAAGGCCTATTTTATTTGATTCCTTTGCTTGTGATGATGGTTATGTTAAATTGAGCATGAGAGCTAGAATGGATTATGAAATGAGACGACGTATGAATTAAATGAAAGGTTTATTGCAGATAGAATGACTGGAAGCATGACACCCTTTATTAAAAACAACACATGTGTTTCAACATAATTTCTCGTTTCAGACGACCCTGAAAATAACGAATCTGAGGCAGAATTCTCCACGAGCCAAATGGATCCTGGCCCTGGACCATCCATGCCCCTTAGGTACTGATGTGGATGCTGATGCTGAGTGTTCGTCAGGAATCGCCGAGCCTCTCAACGTCGAGGACGACTCCAGTCAGGAGAGGCCGTGTTAGCACCTCCCGTACCGCGTGCCTCACTAGAAGCCGCAAGGCTATAAAAACAGGCGCGCAACCGACGGACGGCCCTTTTCGCTCGCTAGCCTTCGTGGACTCAACATCATCATAGTCATAGTCATCGTACATTGCGTTTGTTTGTGAACACGTGAGCCGTCTTTGTTTTTATTTTATTTTCTAATTGTTGATTTGTCATAAGTTTGGTTCAGTTAATTTGTTTTGATTAAATTATTTCGTAAAAAGTGTTAATAAATGTTAGGTTGTTTTAAATTGTCTTTTTTTAAATTCTTATTTAGTTTTAATGCTAAAAATATGTTATAGTGTAGCTGGGCTCTTAGAGTTCCACATCAGGTGTTCCAGATCTTCAAATTTATTCTCTCAGCAGAAAATGCCCATCACGTGGAACAATTTTTGCTATGGTACCATTTTTGTATCTCTTATAGTTCAGCTGGTCTGTTGTGGTTCTGCATCAGGTGTTCAAGTTTCCAAGATAAATTATAGCCTATATCTTGCCCAGACTTAATACCTATACAACAACAAAAAAATCATTCAAATCCGTCCATTAGTTCCGAAGATTAGCGTGTACAAACAAACAGACCCACAGACAAACAGACAGATTTTTTTTTGGATTCGTGCTCTATTGCTGTTTCTAAACCCCCCTCAATTATTTCTTTTTTAATATATTCAATGTACAGACACAGTTTTTTTACTGTTTTATTATATGTATAGATATAGATTTTGTTTTTCAATGCAAGTCTTTACCCATTATAAACAAGCAACTAGGTACTTCATCTTAGTCACTTTAAGGATTATTTTTATTTATTCTAGGGATTTAGTATTTGGTACAAAATTATCCAGCACCCAAGTTCAACGACTATTACTGCTAAACTAATAAAGTTATCTTAACCGCTATAGTGTTCCTTTAAAGTTTATGAAATGCACTATCATCATGAATTTTTCCAGATTTTTCAAGCCAGTAGTTTAGCTTTTAGAGGGGGGACGCTCTACTGGAACAAAAATTTGCACTCTAGGTAAAGTTTAATATTTCGTAAATGGAGCAATAAATCGAAAAGTAGTATTAGCAAGTCCTAAGTAATTTTAAAAGACATATTCAACGATACTTACCACACACGATGGGGTAGACGACGAAAAAGAAACCCTAAAAAAAAAATTTTTCCAAAATCTTATTTTACCACTTTGTCGACGTAATTGATATAGGTACATACCCCTAAAAAAATACAGCTTTCTAATAATAACGGTCTCTTAGCAAAACCTCGGACAGACAGACAGACGGACATGACGAAACTGTAAGGGTTCCTTGTCAGGACTACGGAAGACGGAACCCTAAAAACGAACACTCAAAACAAAACAAATATTTAAAAAAAAACAAGGGATGGAACAAATAATAAGGCGGCCAATCATTATGGAGATTAGGCAAATACTCAGAAAATCCTTAGGTCCATAGTAGAAGTGCACAAGTAGGTACATACCAATTTATTATATTATGTAGATACGTTAACACAGGTTTTCTGTTCTCTTGATACCACACATGTCATACCTAGTCCTTTTCGTTCGCCCTCCGCATTATAACACAACCGGGCAGAGATCAGGCGCAGGGCAAGATGGGATAACGGAAAAACCCAATAACACTAAACTCGACCTGAGAATTGAACCCAAGACCACACACTAAGCAGCCGTGCTTTCAAGCACGAGACCGATGTGGCAAAGTAGGTGAGTCCAAAACATGTACTGAGTGGTCTAAATGTAATCTAGCCCATACCTACCTTTCTTTATCGATCTGCAATTACGGCTGCATGAGACGCACAGGAGCAGGACATCATAGGCACAAGTTGACAGATACATATAAAACTCGAATTTCTGATTGATTATTTATTATACGTAAAGAGTGTCTGAGTGATAGTGATAACAGGATCTCAGTCCGAAGTAGGTACGTACATTATACGGAATCGCACAGGAATCTGTTTGATCCATACAGTCCGTACCTACCAATTCATGTATCTTTAAAAATAAAAACAAAAGGCCTGACTGACTGACTGACTTATCAACGCCCAGCCCAAACCCTTGGACCTAGAAAGCTGAAATTTTGCACAGAGGTTCCCTTTATAATGTAGACAAGGATTAAGGAAGGATTTTTTGAAATTCAACCCCTATAGAGGATGGAAGTTTGTATGAAAGTCCGTCAGTTTTAAAGTTAGGATCTTCAAATGTTGTGTTTAGGCTGACAATTAAAATTTTTATTAATCTATACGTGTCTCAGCGTTTTTCATAATTCTACCCCCAAAGGGTTAAAAAGGGGATGAAGCTGTTGTGTATGAAGGTTTGTCAGTTATAAAGTTATTATCTTCAAATTTTGTGTTTAGGCTGATGATTAAAAATTAATTGTACGTGTCTCAGCGTTTTTCATAATGCCACCCCCGAAGGGTTAAAAAGGAGAATGAAGTTGTTTATGGAAAGTCCTTAATTTTTGAAGTAAAACTCACTAAATTTATTTTATACTACACCTGCTTGGAAAGTACCTTGATACTTTATCAAATTTACGGTAGAAAGTACGTCATTGCATATCGAACAAATATGCGGGGAGAAAACGCATCTGAGCGGTAGAGAAAAGTGTATGAAAATCCATTTCTAACGTGGTTTTTCTTTTTTAATTTTGGGTAAGACTATGCGCCGATAGGTAACCTAAATATCAAAAGCCAAAAAGTTTTTACAGTGAGTTTTTATCTCCAAGTTCGCAAAATGACACTGGCCCCTAGCTGTATGTTGGATGGTGTCGGGCTGGCAGTGCGACCCTGCGGCGGCAGGATAAACAATTTGAAAAAAGAACATGTGAAAATTACATTAAGCTTCACTAACTGCAACAATTTCAATATAAATTTCAATTAGTAAAGATTTCGTTTTTTATTTTCCTCGTAGGTGTAGTATACAGCACTATGTATCACTCGAGAGAAAGTGCGATTCCCGATCTCGGGTGTTTCAAACGACACCCTCGACGGTAATCGGTCACTTTCTCCTCTCGGTGAACAATGTACTAATCTAGGCTTATGGTTGGAAGCTAACGCAACGGTGTTTTTAAAAATTTCAACCCCCAAGGGGGTGAAAGACGAAAAGGGGGTTTATCTGTACAAATAAATAAAATTGAAGTGTCTGTTTGTAATATTAAAACAACTGCATTTTACTACATGCATATGAATTTATATAGGGTACATATACCAAAATAACATTTTTTTTTAATTTCTGTCAGTTGTCTGTTTGTTCCGGACTAATCTCTGGAACGGCGGGACCGATTTTGACGTGACTTTCACTGGCAGATAGCTGATTAGCCGTGTGGTATCCGGCAGAGAATAGAACCAACCCATTACACTGACGGGTGTCGTATAAGGCGACTAATGTCTGAGGCTGAACACCTTGCACCTCCGTAGACCAGAGAATGGGCAGCAGCGTTTTCTGTTAGTCTTTGATCACTGCGATCTCCAATCCCAAGCGTGGAGATTGCGGCAAATTCTTCCCATCATGGGAGAGGCTTATGTCCAGCAGTGGACGTTTTGGGCTGTTGTTGTAACCCTCCTTCTGGCGCAGTCGGGTAAAAATATATAAAAGAAGAAGAAACTGACTGACTGTCATATCAACGCAAAGCCCAAACCACTGGGTCTACAGATTCCAAATTTGGCAAGTAGGTTCCTTATATGGTCAAGGAGTGCAATAAGAAAGGATTTTTCAAAATTTACTCCTTGGGGGGGTGAAAAAGGGCTCCAAAGTTTGTATGGGGAAACAAGAATAGTAAAACTGTTTTATTCGAAACTTAACAGGACTACTCCTATTGATAATTGAGTAAACATTTGTGTTTCAGGTTTTTTCAGAATCAAACCCCCAAGAGAGGGAAATGGGGTGACAAAGTATAAAAATCAATGCACAGCCCAAACCGCTGAGTCTAGAGATTCCAAATTTGTCACATAGGTTCCTTATGAGGTTTAGGGGTGCACTAAGTAAGGATTTTTCAAAATTCACCCCCTAAGGGGCTGAAACGGGAGTCCAAAATTTACATGGGGAAATAACATTAGTTAGACTATTTTATTCGAAACTTAACAGGAGTTCTCCTATCGATAAATGAGTAAACATTTGTGCTTCAGGTTTTTTCTGAATTCAACTCCTAATATGGAGAAATGGGGTGACAGTCTAAAAATCAACTCACAGCCCAAACCACTGGGTCTAGAGATTTAAAATTAAGCACGCGTAGGTTTCTTATGAGGTCTAACGGTGCACTAAGAAAGGATTTTTCAAAATTTACTCCCTTTTTTTTTTTTTTTTTCGGTTGGGAAATCATCAAATAACCCCTCCCGCTCTGGGCGGAGCAGGAGGGAGTGGCAGACTTTTACTGACTAAAACCCATCCATGTTCCTTCATCGCCCTTTGTGTTCCGGGGCCACGGTATCTCTTTCGAATAGTCCCGCAACCCCGGCAGGCATCGGTCCTTACGGACCCCTTCCTTTTTGCTGACTCTCTTTGAGGCTCGCGTGGAACACGAACGCGCCGTCGACACGGCCTGTCGTCATGAGACGGACGGACGGCGAGCTAGCCCATAGCTCACCGTCACAGGCCCGCGCCTACGGTGGCCGGGGGCCACGTGGTGGTGGCCCCCGACGCCCAGGGCGTCTCCCGCGGAAAATTTACTCCCTAAGGGGGTGAAACGGGATTCGAAAGTTTGTATGGGGAAACAAGATTAGTTAGACTTTTTTTAATTCGAAACTTCACAGGAGTACTCCTATTAACAAATGGGTAGAAATGGGTTTCAGGTTTTTTCAGAATTCAACCCCTTTTTTTTTTCGGATGGGAAATCATCAAATAACTCCTCCCGCTCTGGGCGGAACAGGAGGGAGTGTCAGACTTTTACTGACTAAAACCCATCCATGTTCCTTCATCGCCCTTTGTGTTCCGGGGCCACGGTATCTCTTTCGAACAGTCCCGCAACCCCGGCAGGCATCGGTCCTTACGGACCCCTTCCCTTTTGCTGACTCTCTTTGAGGCTCGCGTGGAACACGAACGCGCCGTCGACACGGCCTGTCGTCATGAGACGGATGGACGGCGAGCTAGCCCATAGCCCACCGTCCACAGGCCCGCGCCTACTGTGGCCGGGGGCCACGTGGTGGTGGCCCCCGACGCCCGGGGCGTCTCCCGCGGCGGCCGGGACGTTGAGAGGTTCTCTCCCTCTCACGTTCCGCCACCTCCTTCTCTAGCATTAGTGCTTCGCAGAAGGAGGTGACGGCGTCCCATTCCGTCTCGCTCCGGACCATGGCTTGCACCAGGGCCGGACGCGAGAGGTCGCCGCCGCCGATCGCCGCTTCGAGGACACGGCGGTGCTCCGCCCACGCGGGGCCCACCTCCACCGTATGTTCCACCGTGTCCTCCGGTCGATCCTCACAATGGAAGCACCCGGGCGTTTCCTCCCGCCCGATTCGGTGCAGGAACCTCCCGAACACTCCGTGTCCGGTGAGGACCTGCGTCAGGCGGAAGGTGAGGACGCCGTGGCGTCTCTCAAGCCACTCCTCAAAGAGGGGACTTATCGCCACTATCGTGGCGTGCCCTGCACGGGGTTGCGACAGTCGCTCTCTCCATGTCGCCATGAGATCCCGCCGGAAGTCTGTCCGCTGAGCGACAATTTGTCGCGGCAGAGGAGTTTCCCCCCGGCGTAGCGCCTCCGCGCGCCATTCATGTAGGCGCGCGAGGACTATCGCCTCTAGATCCCATGGCGGCAATCCGGTAAGGAGGTTCGCCGCCTCGCGGGAGATCGTACGGTACCCCCGGGCCAGCCTTACGGCTACTACCTTTTGGGGCGCGTTCAAATAGTGGGCGGCTCGCAGCCCACACCGGAGCCCCGTAAAGGGCCATTGACCGCACGACTCCCGCGTAGAGCCTCCGGCAGGAGGCGTTTGGCCCCCCCAGATTAGGCAGGAGCCGCCTGAAGGTAGCCCCAGTCCGCTCCAGTTTGGGGGCCAAACGTCGGAAATGTTCAACGAAGTTCCACCGGCTGTCAAGGACAAGTCCCAGGTACTTCAACGTCGACTTGACGCCGATGGATACCCCTCCTACCGTCAGTAGGGATCCCGTTGGTGGCGCATTCCGAGGCCCATGAAAGCACATGGCCTCGGACTAGTGCAATGCCACCTCGAGACCCAGTTGCCGGATCCTCTCAACGACTATCGCAACCCCGCGTGTCATCGCTTCGGCCGCCGCCTCGTGCGACCTCCCCTGTGCCAGCACCAGCGTGTCGTTAGCGTAGCACACTACACTGACACCGCTAGGGAGGTCGGCGCGCAGCACCCAGTCGTAACCGATGTTCCACAAGGACGGCCCTAGGACCGATCCCTGCGGAACACCGCACGACATCTCTCGCCGGTTCCATTCTCCGCTGCGACCGGGGTAGATGACGGCTCTGTCCGTCAGATAGTCCCCGACTACTCGACGGAGGTAGGTCGGCACCCGGTGATACCGGAGTGCCTCTCTAATGCAGCTCCAGGGCATGGAGTTGGAGGCGTTGGCGATGTCGAGAGACACCGCCAAGATAACCCCACCCCTGGACACCGCATCCCCCGTCGTGAGGGCTCTCACGCGCATGATGGCGTCCACCGTAGAGCGCCCCTTGCGGAAACCAAACTGGTGTTCCGCAAGGTCCAGCCCAGTCCCCGCAAGGTGCTCGGCGAGGCGGTTTGCAATTACTCTTTCAAAGAGCTTGCCCACCTCGTCGAGCAGCACCACGGGCCGGTATGCGGACGGAGAGTCCGCAGGGCGCCCCGGCTTCCGAATGAGGACCAGCTTTCCCGTCTTCCAACGAAGCGGGAACTGGCCTCTCTCCAAGCATGCGCTAAGGAGCCCCTCTAGTCGGGGACCGAGAGCCTCCGAGGCCAGGACCCAGGCTTTGCCAGGCAAGCCGTCGGGTCCCGGGGCGGTATTTTTGGCACTGAGCCTGCGTACCGCCACTCTCAGGTCTACCCCAGTCACTTCCGGAGCGTTGTCGTAGTCGTCCTGTTGGTCCGCTTCCAGCATCGCAGGCGGCGGAGCCATAGGCGGGGGTGGGTGTTCCCCTCGCGAAGGGAACAGAGTGCTCACCACGTCCTCCACGAGCTCAGGCCGGAGACTCTGCGTCAGTGGGGGGGCCCAGGGGCGGAGTTTGTCCCGCACCAACTTGTAAGGGCGCCCCCACGGATCTCTGTCGAGAGTCCCCAGCAACTCCTCGCGGGCCTGATCCCTGGCCCGCAGGACCGCTTCGCGGAGGGCGGTCTTCGCCGCTCTGTACCCCTCATAAAGCTCCGCCTCAATGGCTGCCGCATCCGGTGGGCGGATGCGGAGCCTGCGATGCCTGGCGTACAGGTGTCGTGCAGCCACGCACGCCTCGCGCAGAGATGTCAGCTCACGCGACCACCAGTACACCTGACGCCGGGCGCTTCTTGGCCGAACACGGGGCATTGCCACGTCGCAGATGTCAGACATGGCCTCCTGGAACCACCCTGCCTCATTGTTAACGTCGGCAGGCCTGTCCGGTGATGTCACCCAGGCCTGCACGATCGAGGCTTCCAGGAGGAGCTCCCGGTCCAGCTGCTTCAGCGCCCAACGCGGACCACTCGGGGCCTGTTTGACCGGCGCGCTTGGGAGAATTCAACCCCTAAAGGGGGAAATGGGTTTGGTATTGTTTGTATGGTGTATCGGGTCGGGTGTATTACAAAAACAGCGATTTTAAGATTTAATGTGGCGGAACTGAAATACCATCATCCCCTGTTGGGGTGCGATGGGGTCGAAATGTCTAGAAATCAATATGGGTGTCGATTCCAAGATTATCATTGGTGCTGATTACGAATATGGCATTTATTTTTAGATCCAAAAGATGGCGGATTCGACTTCTATACAGGATTATTGTTGGTTTATTGTGATAACGATGATGGTGATTGTGATAGTGATTGTGATTGGAATAGTGATGGTGATGGTTGTTGTGATAACGATGATGGTGATGGTGATTGTGACAGTGATAATGATGGTGATAGTGATTGTGATAGCGATTGTCATGATTATATAAATTTGGCACATAGATAGTTTATAACCTGGATTAACATGTAGGATACTATTTATCCCTTTAGTATGATCCCGTGGGACAGTTACCGAACTTCACGCGGGCGAAGCCGCGGGCAACAGCTAGTTTTAAATAAATCTAAAAGTTGTTGGCTGATAATGAATAAGTCCGACACGGGACACCGTCCTTAGTTTTTACGCTACAATAATAATGATAAACACAATAAAACAAAATATACCTACCTACTTATTATTAATGAATGCCAGCGAAGGTCAATCAATATTAAACATTAACCTACAATATAGTAATAAATTCTCTTTGTAAGTTAGGTAGGTAAGTAGGTAGGTACCTACCTATCAGTTAAGTACAATTTTATGTTTCAACGAAAGATTGATGTAGGTTGTAGGTAGCTAAGTACGGGCTGAAAAAGTAGGTAAGTACTTACTTAAACATAATACCTACCAGTAAAGAGTAAGTACTTACGTACCCAGGAATAGTGTGGTGTGTGTTATACCTAAGCTTTTTTTTTTAATAATTATGTTAATGGCAAATTACAAAAAAGGTCCTTACCTACCTATCATTATGTATTAGGGTACCCAGAGGTCAGAGGCATTTTTGTAAGTTATTTTTATGTAGGTACTTAAGTACCTATGTATTTTATTCATCTAGGTACATACAAGTATTTTTGCCAGAACTTTCGATTGATACGTAGGTACCCACAGGCGCGGATACAGGGGGGGGGCAATGGGTGCAATTTCCCCCCCCCCCTGAACCGTAACAAATAGGTACTTACGTCATTAGCCAAGCTTGAACTAATTTGACGGAATTGAAACTAAATATTCTATAATAGTTGGATATCTTGTCATGGGCGTCGCCAGGAGGAGGCAACTGCCCCTGGAGGCTCAGGATTTTTAAGTACCCAGGTAGGAAATAGTCTTGTTTGGTAGGTACATGACAATACCTACATATGTGGGTCGCTTCAAGTTGGTCACATAATTGTTTCAAATTACCTAGGTATCTGATTAACGAAAGTAGGTTTCTCATTGAAAAACACGTTTGTTCTCTTTTGATGTTTCAGAATGTCTTACCTACCAATTTCTAGGTTTTTGGACCTTATTCTGCTAACATTACCTAGGTCTGCCCGCCCTATGTACCTACTTAATGCGTGAGTCGGTAGGTACCTATCTAATTACCTATTATAAATAAAACCTACTTGTTATAAATATGTGGCCTCTTTGCTTCAACTTCATTCATTCTCTCATATTTTTTTTTTTACATTGTCATTGTCATCGGGTTGTCACAGCGACTTAGAATGATTAAAATGTTCAGTCTACTATGGCTATGAAACTATTTTCTTAATTAGTAAATACATAACATTGGCGACGATGGAGGCAGAACTGGCGCGACTTACTCGCCTGCGCGCAAATATACGCGGCCAGCTGACCAAGTTTGAACATACACTTGCAAAACTACAAAATCCTTCGGATTACGAAGTAAGTTCACGTTTGACAAGTCTTACAAATTATGAACAAAAATTTGAAAAAGTACAAAATGAAATTGAATTATTACAAACACATGATGGGGAAGCTGAAATTGAACAGCGGCATTCTACAGAAGAGTACATATTACAATTAAAGTTAAAGCTGCATGGCTTACGCCCTACATCACCGAACACACCGACGACTTACGTCACGACTTCACGTGTAAGCACGCCGGATACGACACCAAGAATTAATTTCCAACCGTTACAGGAAAGAGAAAGTTTCAATAATTTTGTTCAGCGATTAAAAACCTACATGAAGCTAAATAATTGTCACAATTCACAAATCCAGACCCTCACGCTGCTTAGTTTATTGCCACCAGAATTACACCATAAAGCTTACGACTTGTGCGCACCAAACGATCCTTGTGAACTGGAATTCGGCAGTTTGGTTCAAATATTACAACATTATATAGATCCAAAACCGAGCATTTGGGCTCGTCAACATAAATTTATTTCGCGACTTCAAGCCTTTGATGAAACAATCATGTCATACTCCTCAGACTTGAAACATTTAGCTCAAGATTGTGAGTTCACGTGCAAGAACTGTAAAAAGTCGATCTGTGATAATTTTCTTACCTTACAATTTATAAGAGGATTAAATGACACCGATATTCGAACCAAAATATTACAGGAAACAATGGTGACCGATTTTTCCGACTTACTAAATAAAGCAACTACGATTGAACTAGCAAAATCTGACAGCAGCTCACTCTTCAAACCAAGGTCTTCTACATGTGAAAACTGTTCAAGCTGACCCCAAACACCGCAATCAACGGCCAGAGAATAAACCTTTCACGATTAAGGACTTACGAGAGAAATGCTTTCGATGTGGAAGCAAGGAACATCTAGCTAGCAAATGTCGCAGCATCAAGGATACTTGCAGCAAGTGCAAACGAGTAGGTCACCTTGCTCGCGTTTGCTTACAATCAACACCTAGGAACAACCAACTGGAGCCTGAGAACCTGGAGGAGCAGGACACGGACAACTCTTCAGATACAGTCGATGACACCACCCCTTGGGATATGAATTTAATTCGATCTAACAACACAGACAAATTTATGATAAATGTACGCATCAATGACTCGAAACTGAAAATGGAAGTAGATACAGGAGCTGCTCTGTCATCTATATCTTATAAAGATTTTAAAACATTGGACACTAGATGCAAAATTTATAAAACTAGTATCACAATGAGAACATATACAGGAATCTTTGCACCCCTTGGAGTAGCCTACGTTACGTGTAAATACAAAGACCAAACACTTGAGGGAAAATTATACATTATCAAACAAGATGTTGACCCTATCTTCGGTCGAGCATGGATACGAGCAATCAATTTGAATCTGGCAAATATAAACGCAGTTAATGCTAAAGAACATCCAAAACTGGATAGGCTAATCTCTGAATACTCAAAGGTATTTGATGGCTCCCTCCCTTGGGTGCATACCTGATTACAAAGCTCATTTGACCCTAAAGGAAGAAGTGTCACCAATTTTTGTTAAGCCAAGACGTATACCATATGCTCTTAAAAATAAAGTTGATGATGAAATAGCGCGACTCTGCGAACAAGGAGTAATTACAAAGGTTGACAGCTCTGAGTGGGGAACACCAGTGGTTCCTATTATCAAACCAAATGGCAGTATACGCTTATGCGCGGATTATAAAGTCACCTTAAATAAAGTTATAAGGGATGAACAATACCCTATTCCGATCATAGAGGACATTCTAGTAGAGATGAACGGAGGTCAAATATTTTGCACACTTGATATCAGTCAAGCTTATCTAAACATGATGATGGACGAGAGCGCTATAATGCAAACATTAAGTACCCATAAGGGTACGTTTAAAGTAAATAGACTTATGTTTGGCGTCAAGGTTGCCCCGAATTTATGGCAAAAATTTATGGATCGTTTACTCCAAGGAGTAGCTGGAGTGAAATGTTTTTTCGATGACATAATTATTCAAGGACATTCAGAAGAAGAACTTCTTTCAAGACTAAATTTGGTATTACAAAAATTACAAGAAAAAAATTTGAAACTCAATAAAGATAAATGTCATTTTTTTTCAAGAGAGAATAGAATACTTGGGTCATACCATTGATAAAAATGGACTGCACAAAAATAGAAATAAGGTGAACGCTATTCTGGATACAAAACGTCCCAGCAACATCAACGAACTGCGGACATTTCTAGGAATGGCAAATTATTACAATAAGTTCGTACTAGGGCGTGCAAAACCGGAATGTCTTCAATACCGGTTTTGAATTCCGGGTTTGATGGCTGAAAACCGGAAACCGGTGTTAGCCCCGGTTTCGGAAACATTTATTTTTTATTTTTATACATAGTTGAATTTTAACAACAAAACAATATTTTCAGATACACAAATAAAACAAATTGTATCAAACCTCTTTTTAATCAACCATTTATGCCAATACCAAGAAAACCACATTAATAGTTTGGAATATGGATAACATGAACTTAAAATAATATAAAGATTAACTAACTGAGATCAAATCAACAACAAGTAAGTTTGTGGTGTCTCTAATCGCATTGTCAGTTTTGGCAGAAACTCCAAATCCCAGTGTTACGAGAAATGCGTATTTTGGAAATGTGTTAACTTACGGAGTTATATTGGGGGAACTCGACAAACGTACAATCCACATTAATTCTCCAAAAAAAAAGTTTTAAGACAATATATAACATGCATATTACCGAATCATTAAGAAATTGAAAAGATTCAAAACACCGTCTCGATTTTTAAATCTTGAGCTCATAAATTACGAAATACTAACAACATTAAAGGATTCATAATTGACTATAAAACGAGATCAAATCAATTGTGTAACTAATTTAAATAAACAATAATATTTTTTTTTCCATGAGACCGCTGTTCTTGATAATTTGTTCATAAGAATAGAAGTGCATCTAACATTTTATCAGATCATAGCGTACTTCCTATTTTGTTGCAAAAGTACCCAGCACTCGAAAAGGCTTTCCCACTCTCAACACTTGTTGGTAGTACACACATCAAATAGTTACGTCATGCTTTCATACATGGCTTGTTCTACCTTAACAAACCATGCAAGGTCGAAATAAGACCGATTCTTGGGGGTTTTCCTGCATTTATCCAATTCCTTATCAAGCTGCTCTTGAAGAGTTAGCTAATCAGCTACAACTTCAGCGTCAGATGATAACGATAACGATGGCACGGACTACTCGGAGACAACTACGTGTGGCTGACACTGGCAGAGCCACCATCAGGGATTTTAATTTTGATAACACAAAAATGTAGTCGCTAATTAGTCAAAATTAGTCGCCAAATAGCAGATTTGGTCGTTCACTGGTTCAAAAGATATAAGGGTTTATATGTGGCCCTGCTGGAGAGAGCCTACCCCAGCAGAGCCACATTAATATCTCAAAAACTAGGGCACCTAGCGAAGATCTGTTTTCTCCCATATTTACTCGCTAATTAGTCGAAATTAGTCGCCAAGTTACAGATTCAGTCGGTGTGTCATTAAAAAGATATTAAAGAATTCAATTTCCCCATACAGTGGTACAACCAAGTACAAAATACTTAAAGTAGTTTTTAGACCTTATATCTTTTGAACCAGTGACCGCCCAATTCTGATATTTGGCGAATAATTTCGACTAATTAGCGAGTAAATATGGGAGAAAACAGATCTTCGCTAGGTGCCCTAGTTTTTGAGATATTAATGTGGCTCTGCTGGAGTAGACTCTCTCTAGCAGGGCCACCTATAAACCCTTATATCTTTTGAACCAGTGACCGACCAAATCTGATATTTGTCGACTAATTTCGACTAATTAGCGATTAAATTTTTGTGTTATCAAAATTAAAATCCCTGATGGTGGCTCTGCCAGTGTCAGCCACACGACAACTACGGCGATGGTATCAGAGTCATTGAGCTTATATTTTAGCTGCTGCAATAAGTTTGTAATAGTCGCAGATATGTCAGCACCATTGGGTTTGGGAAAAGTTTAAGGTAAGGTTTGAGTTTGGGCAGGCAGGATCGGGTCGCAGGAGTCACTTCGTGGGTGCGGGGGTCGCAGAGGGAGAAGAGGGTGTAGGTTGCGTTCGGATTTATTTGATGACTCTCAATTGAAGATTTCTTAATTAAGTGCGTTCGAAAAAATAATTTAAATCAAAATGTAATTCAATAACGGGAAAACCGGTGTTAACTCCGGTTTTAACTCTCAAACCCGGTTTTCAAAAATCCGTAAATTTTGACCGATTTTCGGTTTTTACCAAAACCGGAAAACCGGTTTTGCACGCCCTAGTTCGTACCGAATTTAGCTTCAATTTCCAGCCCTCTTAATAACTTACTCAAAAAGGACATTAAATACGAATGGACGCACAAATGTAATGAGAGTTTCAAGAAAATTAAACAGGAAATCCTCATTGACAGAGTTTTAATGCATTTTGACCCAGAAAAACCCTTGGTTCTCGCTACAGATGCTTCACCTTTTGGACTTGGAGCAGTTCTATCGCATCGGTTATCGGATGGATCGAGTAGTGAAAAAAAATACAGTCAGATAGACAAAGAAGCGACTTCCTTGTTCTGGGGATTAAATAAATGTTTTCACTACTGCTACGGAAGAAAATTCATACTTATTACAGACCATAAACCGTTAACTACTATTTTCAATCCACACAAAACTTTACCGGCGATGAGCACAATGAGGCTCTTTCACTATGCACATTTTCTATCTGGTTTTGACTACACTATTGAATACAGAACATCAGATGATCATAGCAATGCAGATTATCTATCAAGATTTCCGGTGGATACAGTAGCAAATAACGTAATTGACGTACATTGCGCATTTCAATTAAATCAAATGAACACAATTGCCGTCGACCGTATAAAAATTTCCGAAAATACCCAACGCGATGATGAATACAACCATTTATTGGAAGCTTTAAAAAATGGTACCTCAGTGAGAAGGTACGGCTACAATGACAACGAATTGACCTTACAAGACGGTTGTATTATAAAAGGAACACGAGTAATGATTCCGGCAACCTTGAGACAGCAGGTTTTAGAAGAACTACACGCAGGACATCTTGGAATAGTAAAAATGAAATTACTGGCGCGTGGATACGTATTCTGGAGAAATTTGGATCAAGACATAGAAGACATAGTTAAAAGTTGTCGAGAATGTCGATTAAAGCAAAATCAACCTCCATGCGCAG
Organism: Xestia xanthographa; assembly: GCA_905147715.2. Taxonomy (NCBI): domain Eukaryota; kingdom Metazoa; phylum Arthropoda; class Insecta; order Lepidoptera; family Noctuidae; genus Xestia; species Xestia xanthographa. The sequence goes on along the minus strand of LR990641.1, from coordinate 24,598,217 downwards.
TACTACATCATTGGGACTCACCATCAGGGCCATGGCAAAGGATCCATATCGATTTTGCTGGGCCGATTAAGGGTTATTCCTTATTCATAATAGTGGATGCTTTTAAAAAATGGGTGGAAATTGTAGAAACGAAAACAACCACAAGCTCATGGTGTATCCGCCAACTTAAAGAACTTTTCGTGACATTTGGATTTCCGCTTACTTTAGTATCAGACAACGGTCGGCAATTTGTTTCAAATGAATTTGAATCATTCCTTAGAGAAAGCGGGGTTGTTCACAAAACCACAGCCCCATACCATCCGGCCACGAACGGACAGGCAGAGCGATACGTACAAACAATTAAAAAGGCAATACATAGCATCAGGGCTGAGCCAGGCTCTCTACAAGACAAACTGCTGGGTATTAAGGAACGCCTACGGAGGACGCCGAGCAACAATACAAATAAAAGCCCATATGAGCTCATGTTTGGCAGGGAGATAAGAAACACCCTAAGTGTTCATTTCAAGGCGAGGACGAGGGACGAAACACATCCGCCGACTGATGAGGCAAGGGTTCGCTCGTTTACTGTGGGGCAGAGAGTGCAAATACGCAGCTACACAAACAACCAAATTAAATGGGAATTCGGAACCGTTTTAAGGATATTAGGCCAATTGCACTATCAAATAGAGTGTGATTCTGGTCAGATTTGCAAAAGACATGTTGATCAAATGCTGGGTACATTAATACCAAGAGAAGAACAGTAACACCGAACGCCCTTCGGAACTTAACAACTAGACGATTTGGGACGGAGGTGTTATATATGTGGCCTCTTTGCTTCAACTTCATTCATTCTCTCATATATTTCCTTTTACATTGTCATTGTCATCGGGTTGTCACAGCGACTTAGAATGATTAAAATATTCAGTCTACTATGAAACTATTTTCTTAATTAGTAAATACATAACACTACTTATGTTCCTCTAAGTACATGATAGGTACCTATTGCGTGATTATGTGCAGTGTAATATTTTATTGTCATTTTGTTGATAACAATGCAATTTTCATCGCAGTCGTTTTATGTATGCAAGTCGCACTAAGTATCGCATTGTAGCGTGATAGTGATTCGTTAGTCAGTAGAGTTATTTTAGCTCCAACTGTAAACAATTATATTTATTATGGGCTCAAATAAAAAGGTAGGTAGGTACTTAAATAAGTTACTGTTTCTAGATAGAAATAAAGCAATAGGTAAACAAGATAAAAAAACCACTGCAGGGCAAATGGCTCTATCAGCTGGCGCTAATCACTAAGCTCGAGCAAGGCGTCGATATTGGACATTGGTGATTTTACACTTTTTATAAGCCCAGGATCTCTCAAAATGTTTTCTTTCAATGTCAGTGACCTTCAAGAAAAACTTTAGTTAGTACGAACAATTTTAATTAAAAATTTTATAATATGTCAAATTTCAATCCCTTGCATGAGAAGATGAAGCCACTGGCTGGACAATCAATGGATCGTCAATATTGGGATCGTCTTTTGTATAGATAGGTACTAATTTGGAAGATTTTAATGACCTGAAGCCATTTACCACAGTTTTATAATAAAAAATTCGAAAGATAAGCCAGTGATAAGATTGTCGTTATAAGTATAACTATTGAGGGTCACATGATAGGTACACAGATAGGTATGTGAATTTAGGAATTCATGGCATTGTATTTACAAAATGGTATATTTTAAATAACAATATAATCAGTTGAACAGTCAGTTATTATGCAGTTTATTCAGTGTAAATCACCATAAAATGGAATAACATAATATGTACCATAATGTTCATATTTCAAAAAGACCCAAGTTTACCCACAAGACATTAAAATAATCTTGTTGCTTAGTATCTAATATAAAATAGCACCCTATGATCCTTATATTTAATTACAAATTGGCATGGTATTTCTTGAACGGAGCCAAACCAGCAGCAACCTTGCTACCTAGATCAGGATGAACCTGAGTGAAGATCTTGATGGCTCTCTCTTGAATAAAACCTGCAGCATCTTTCAAATGACCCACAATGTTCGAGACAGCGCGTTGTTTCTCGGCATCAGAAAACACCTTCTTGTAAAGTTCTGTAGCTTGAGAGAAGTTGTCCTCAGTCTGGCCACTGTCGTATCTGTCGACATCACCGGTTAAGTTGTACCTGGGCTGCAGGCGCTGCGCACGCGGGCACTCTTGTGGCCCAGAGAATGAGTTAGGGAAGTAGTTGGGGGAGCCCTCCTGGTTACTAATAGCTTGTGGTCCATCACGCTGGTAGTTAGTCACAGTGACGCGGTAGGGGCAGTTTACTGGGATTTGCAAATAGTTGGCTCCCAGGCGGTGGCGGTGAGTGTCGCTGTATGAGAACAAACGTCCCTGCAACATCTTGTCAGGAGATGGTTCAATGCCTGGCACCAAGTTAGCAGGACTAAATGCAATTTGTTCAACTTCTGCAAAGTAGTTTTTGGGGTTCTTGTTCAAGACCATTTTGCCAACTTGAATCAAAGGGTAGTCTGAATGGGGCCAAATCTTGGTCATGTCAAATGGATTGAATTTGCAGCTTTCTGCCTGAGCCATTGTCATGACTTGGATATACATTGTCCATGATGGGAAATCACCCTTAGCAATAGCATTGTAAAGGTCTCTAATAGAATAGTCAGGGTCTGTAGATGCCAGTTCACCAGCCTTATCAACAGCCAAGTTCTTAATTCCCTGGTTGGTCTTGTAGTGGAACTTCACCCAGTGTGCTACTCCTTGAGCATTGATAAGCTTGAAAGTGTGAGAACCATATCCATTCATGTGCCTGTAACCATCAGGAATACCACGGTCACCAAACAAGTATATCACCTGGTGAGTTGACTCCGGCCTTAATGTGATAAAGTCCCAAAACATGTCAGGATCCTTAAGATGAGTGGCAGGGTTCCTCTTCTGGGTATGAATGAAACTAGCGAACAAAGTGGGATCTCTGATGAAGAAAATAGGTGTGTTGTTACCTACAAGGTCCCAGTTACCATCATCAGTGTAGAACTTGACAGCAAATCCTCTAGGATCACGGACGGTGTCAGCAGAGCCACTCTCTCCACCAACGGTGGAGAACCTCACAGCCATTGGGGTTACCTTTCCAACAGTTTCAAAGATCTTAGCAGCAGAATACTTAGTGATGTCATGAGTCACTTCAAAATATCCGAATCCTCCAGCACCCTTGGCATGCACAACACGCTCTGGAATCCGCTCCCTGTCGAATGAAGATATCTCATCGAGAAAGTTGACATCTTGCAGGAGGGCTGGCCCGTTCTTTCCAACAGTTTGAATAGCAGTCTTTACTCCAACAGGTGCTCCAGTTTTTGTAGTGATGTAGCCAGGAGAATCCTGAAACATTATAAATAAAAAAAATTGTAAAATTATAAGTTAATCTAATCAACAACTGTCATCTTACAAGATAAATTGGTAAATAAAAAAGTCAGTTTACTAAGTTGTCACACATGTAAAAAGTGTTAAGTAATATGTTAATTCGCAATGCATTACAAGGTGAACACCAAGAGGTGTCTAGTGATGTTAAAATAAACATGTTCTAGATGCAGTAGTTGGCACAAACTCATTCACTAATAACTTGTAGGTACATAAGTGTTTCAACATTTCAATGAACACTCCAATCAATGAAAACTTTTATCAAAGTGACAAACAAATCATACATTTTTATTTATCAAAGTTTAAAACAGTGTTTACACAGAATTCTTGATAATCCAAGTCAAGGTACAAAGTTCAATGTATTAATGAGGAGGGGCATGAGTATCACTAATATACACACAATGCTCAGCATTACACAGTAAGTACATAGTTAATGCAAATAGCTAATGTCAAATTTAATATTCGTAGGTTGTACATTCGTTCAATTAGCTCACAAGTTAATATGAGTAAACAAAGTCCGCGTTAACGAAGTAGGTACGTACTGTACAACGACGTTGTAGTACAATGTCCTTCACTGCCTATATTTAACACTTTATTAATAAAACATAAACTTACTTTGAGAGTTTTCTTGAAGTTAACAAGCTGGTCGGTGGCAGGATCCCTTGAAGCCATTTTGTATAGGTTGCAAACGTTCGTTGTACAAGGGACGGAGCGGCTCACTGGACGCGTACCGTGAACACAAATACCGCTCGGGCTGCGTGCGTTCCACTTATATACGAGTTTCCAGCGATAAACCACTATCATTCCAAACAAGTGCGACTGGTGACCGATACTATATAAGCGTTTTATACGCATGTTTAAAGTCATAGGTATTGGTAGTTTTCCTGAGAAAGTTAAGACGTTTTTTTTTTCAAATTACCTGTTGTTATGTAACAGGAAATTTAAAAATTAGTTATTTGTTCTTGCCTATATCTATCGGCTGAAAACCGTTATTATGTCTTTAATCCAACATACATAATAAAATAATATAAAATAAACTAGGTACAGCCATTTTTATTTATTTATAACTTTTGACAGCGTTTTTATTGTTATGACAGATTTGACAGAATTGACAGGACAGATGACGTGAACCTACGTGATAAATCATTTTTTTTAAATGCATGTAATGTTTTTGCAAAGAAAGTAAAATTCAGCCAATCTCGATGGCTGTGGCTTTTGTGTACCTACAGTTTCCCGTGACGGGGTAGAAATGGGAGATTTTTTTGTTTGTGGCTCTAATGTTTCGTTTGTTGTTATATTAAAAGCCAAACTGGTCCATAACGCACTACGATTAGGTACAACATGCAATGTATTTCACACCCGTGCGTTTTTTTTTTTCATTTTCCCGCACGTGTGCGGTAATGAAAATTGCCACAGATAACTATACCTATACTTAGTCCAAATTGGTTCAATGCCTATAGTCAGAGGTGAATGTTTTTTTTTAATTTGCGCAAAGCACTAAGCGTCTTTACGGCATAAATATTTTTTGAATATTCAAATTGTATTTATAAATAGAATATCATAGATAAACATGATTATTAAAAACTAATAGGTAGTTACTTTTATAAACAAATTAACATTTATTTGTGTTCTGAATTAGAAAATATAAAATAAATATATTTTTTATATTTAGGCTGTTTAACGGCTTCATAATACCTTTGCCTCTCCTTCAACCTGGCGAAAGAAAAGCGCGGAAAAAAAAGAAAATTAAAATCATAGTTTCATAATTCGTGACAAAAATATTTTTCGTTATTTTATTTTATTTCTTCTAAAGTGTATTGAAAAACGTCGTTTGATACACGTGGACATTTGTTAGTGCAGGTCTCGGCTCACAAACACCCTCGCCTACGGCTCGGGTGTTATAATTCCGCCTCGAATGCAATAACAAACTTTCTCCACTTGTATCAAAATGTACTATTTCAATAGGTACACTTCCTCGAAAACGGTTTCTTAACGCATCTATGATTAGGTTCAAAATGCAATGTTTTTCGAACACGTGCGATTTTTCATTTAACAGCACGGGTGCGGAAATAAAAATTTCTACAGATAGGTCGGTATAAATATATTTAATTAATTTGATGCATCGAATAATGAGCCTTCGCGCTGCCGATGATTCGAGCTCAAAGTTATTCGAGATTTTGATGCATCGAGGTAGTGTACTGTCGAGCTCATCATTTATCGATTTCAAGTACTATCGAGGTAACGATAACGTTTTCGAGCAAGTGTTATTCGATCTAATGTCATTCGATTTCAAGTAGGGAACCCATAATAATCGACCATAATAAGGTGACTGTGCAAACTTTATTTGGAAACCGGAGGTCAGGTTTGGTAGCATAGCGCAGCTTCGGAGAGCCCTACCTATGTTCAGCTGTGGGCCGCGATAGACTGAGTGCGTCGATTGATAGACACGGTGACAATGAAAAACATGTGAAGTCTTGTGATCGTTCGATTTAATAACACCTGAAATTAAGGTGGATGTTCACACGTACATAGCGCAGAAGTTCGTCTGACCCGGTGACTATAAGCGATATATAAATATATAGCAATATACCTATAGATATATAGCTATACTATTATCTATTTTGTGCTATAAGTTAGGAGATTTAAGGTGAAAAGTTGTAGTGTAGCGGGCCTTGGAGAGGAAATAGTACCTTACCTACCCTTTTAGATTGATGTGACCAAGTTTTACTCAACAGAAACATGGTTTCTTTTTTTCAAATTTATTTTGAGTTTGCTTTCAAACATTTCTGAAAAGTTGCTGAAGTTGGATCCGAATCAAAAAAGAATCAATGTCAACATGGTAGCAGTGCGATTTAGGTAAACAAGTTTTATTTTGGTCCAATACACTACTTATGAATATTATTATCCTATAGGTGCCTCGTATTATCTGGGTTATCATTATTTTGCTTAATTTCGTCTCATTTTATTGCTGACGTCAATGATAGAATAGAATCATCATAATTATCATCTTAATATACATAAAAACCTACTGCAATCACATACATACATAGCTTCTTAATAGATGACTTTCGTTAAAAATACATAGGTACCTACTTGTATATAGGTATCAAATGCAAACAAGCATGCAAATGCACTAGAAAACGTTAGTTTTAGGGATTTCAATAATTAAACCAAATGATATAGGTAATTGGGTCATATTCTGACCTAAGGGGTTACAACTAGCTAGGGTAATCGAATTTGTGCGATGACCAGGTTTTTAACCGACTTCAAAAAAGGAGGAGGCTGCTTTCGGGCTTTGTGTATAGGTAGTACGGCGTGGAAACGGTGGAAAGGATGGTTTTTACTTTCTACGCTGTACCTAAAACGGTTACATCTACACCTAGGTACCGCGAAAACGGTTACCTACATCATTCTGAGCCGGGGCTTGATAAAACTGACAAAAATGCAATACTTACACGGTCAAAATGTCTTATTTCTTTTTTATCCACACTAATATTATAAAGAGAAAAGATTTGTATTTTTGTGTGTGTATGTTTATAATGAATAAACTCAAAAACATCTGCGCCGATTTCAAAAATTCTTTCTCCATTAGAAAGCTACATTAACCCTGAGTAACATAGGCTATATTTTATCCCCTTACTCCCACAGGAACGGGAACTACGCGGATGAAACCGCGTGACGTCCGCTAGTATTTTATAAACCGATGAATAATTTCTATGTATTGTAACCCCAGTACATAGAAATAATTATACTAGATGAAAAATTTCTATGAATTGTAGGTGTCCCCTTGATTGACTTTTCAAATAAGGGCATTTTTTTCAGAAAGTAGAAATGTTAAATGAGTACAGAAAAAAATAAATCGGGACGTTTTTGCAAATGTCCGGCTATTTTCCTGAAATGTTCAAAAAATTACCTACGACCGAACGTTATGGCATGGCTTGTAACACTACACCGCGCACCGCCATGAATCTGGGCTCGAGCTTTTTTTTTTTTTTTTGGAGGGACCACTAGCAGACACAACACGTTAATTATTATTATTATTATCATTTATTTCAGGCATTAACCCATATAACTCAATACATAACTAATTAAGGTTGTCAAACTCCTTAACCGGACTATCCTGTGGTGGCCAAAAATTACAAACTAGGATTTTCAATTAAATGAACAACACTAAGGGCACTCCTCGAGCTCAATTCACAGAGGTGATAATAATGTTAAAAGGACGCCACCGTGTCATGACGTAAATCAGTTCGGTAATGTTATTTGATACAAAAATTAAAGGTTGATTGTGAGTTTATCAAGTCGATACTTGAACGACGGCGTCAGCTACACAGTAAACTGTGACACAAGAAATACTCTGAAATTGAACAAAATAATAATTCAAGTAAAGACGTAGGTAATCGATTATCACATCACAGTAATAATTGGCGTATCATGTATAAATAAATAACTCATTACTTTTACTTATGTAAATAGTACCACTCGTTATCTATCGATATAATAAGTACACACTGACACCTAGATAATTTGCGTTGGAACTAGGTAGGTACCATACCTATCTGAAATATTCTAATTTCTTTGTTGCTAGTTGAAATTTAAATACAACTTAGGTATTTATACATTACAACAGTTATCGACTAGAGGGGTTTGTTATGTACTTAACACAATATATTGTTCAATACAATTTCTCGAGAACGGGATGATTAGGTTCAGCATGCAATGTATTTCACACGTGTGCGATTTTTTTCGTTTATCACCACGTGTGCGAAAAGAAGTTTACACAGATACGAAGTTCAAATTGGTTCAATGCGTCGGCGGTGAATTATTTTTTTTTATTTCGGCAAAGTTATATGCGTCTTTGCGGAGTAAATATTTTCTAAATATTTAATTTGTGTCTATAAAAAGAATATCGCAGATAGATATGATTATTTAAAACTAACTTAGACCTACTTTTATAAACAAGTTAACATTTGTTAATTTGTTGTTTGTGTTCTAAATTCAAAAATATAAAAGAACTATATTTTCAATACACTTCCTCGAAAACTGGTTTTTATCGCACTACGATTAGGTTCAAAATGCAATGTATTTCACACACGTGCGATTTTTTTCATTTTCCAACACGTGTGCGGGAATGAAAATTGCCATAGATAAACTATACTTATATACTTAGTCCAAATTGGTTCAATGCCTATAGTCTGAAGTGAATGTTTTTTTTACGACGTAAATATTTTTTGAATATTCAAATTGTGTTTCTATATAGAATATCATAGATAAACATGATTATTTAAAACTAATATTTACATTTTTAAACAGATTAACATTTATATAAAAAAAAAAACATATTTTTAAAATAGCGGTTTCACCACCTTTGCTTCTCCTTCAACCTGGCGAAAGCAAAGCGCGGAAAAAAAGAAAATTAAATTTAAAATCATCATCATCATCATCATCATCAGCCTATTAATGTTCCCACTGCTGGGACACAGGCCTCCTCTCTGTGAGAGGGAATGGGCTATAATCCACCACGCGGGCCCAGTGCGGATTGGTAGATGTCACATGTCTTCGAATTTTTGGTTCTAGGACATGCCGGTTTCCTCACGATGTTTACCTTCACCGTTTTGAGAGCAGCGGTGATGAAATAAATTACACAAAGTAATGCGCCTGCCTGGGTTCGAACTCACGACTTACTGTTCGTAAGTCGGGGCCGCCACCACTGGGCCACCGCTGCTTCTGAAACTATGATTTTAATTTTCTTTTTTTCCGCGCTTTGCTTTCGCCAGGTTAAAAGAAGTAAAGGTATGAAGCTGCTAAACATCCTAATATAAAAAATAGTTTTGTTTTTTTATATTTTTGAATTTAGAACACATAAAAAAGTTAATTTGTTTATAAAAATAACTGTTGGTTTTAAATAATCATGTTTATCTATGATATTTTATATAGAAACACAATTTGAATATTCAAAAAATATTTACGCCGTAAACGCAACGTAAACGTAAACGCTTGCCGGAATTTAAAAAAAAAACCATTCACCTCAGACTATAGGCATTGAACCAATTTGGACTATATAAGTATAGTTATCTGTGGCAATTATCATTCCCGCACACATGTTGAAAAATTATAAAACTCACACGCGTGTGAAATACATTGCATGTTGTACCTAATCGTAGTGCGTTAAGGACCAGTTTTCGAGGAAGTGTATTGAAATAGCATATTTTGATACAAGTGGAGAAAGTTTGTTATTGCATTCGAGGCGGAATTATAACATGTTTTTGAGCCGAGAACTGCAATAAGAAATGTCCACGTGAATCAAACGACGTTTTTCAATACACTTTTGAAGAAATAAAATAAATTAACGAAAAATATTTTTATTAAGTACGAACTAAGAAACTACGACTTTTTTTTTGTTTTTTTTTAGCACTTTGCTTTCGCCAGGTTGAAGGAGAGGCAAAGGTATGAAGGAGTTAAACAGCCTAACACAAAATTTGAAGATTCTAACATCAAAGCTGACGGACTTTCATATAAACTTCCATCCCCTATTTTACCCCTTTAGGGGTGGAATTCCCGAGCCGCCCTGGCCCGGGCGTACCGCACGATCACCCGCGAGGCGGCGAGCCTCCTTGCCGGATTGCCGCCATGGGATCTGGAGGCGATAGTCCTCGCGCGCCTGCATGAATGGCGCGCGGAGGCGCTACGCCGGGGGGAAACTCCGCTGCAGCGACAAATTGTCGCTCAGCGGACAGACTTCCGGCAGGATCTCATGGCGACATGGAGAGAGCGACTGTCGCAAACCCGTGCAGGGCACGCCACGACGGTGGCGATAAGTCCCCTCTTTGAGGAGTGGCTTGAGAGACGCCACTGCGTCCTCACCTTCCGCCTGACGCAGGTCCTCACCGGACACGGAGTGTTCGGGAGGTTCCTGCACCGAATCGGACGGGAGGAAACGCCCGGGTGCTTCCATTGTGAGGATCGACCGGAGGACACGGTGGAGGTGTGCCCCGCGTGGGCGGAGCACCGCCGTGTCCTCGAAGCGGCGATCGGCGGCGGCGACCTCTCGCGTTCGGCCCTGGTGCAAGCCATGGTCCGGAGCGAGACGGAATGGGACGCCGTCACCTCCTTCTGCGAAGCAGTAATGCTAGAGAAGGAGGTGGCGGAACGTGAGAGGGAGAGAACCTCTCAACGTCCCGGCCGCCGCATGAGACGCCCCGGGCGTCGCACAGTGGGCTGAAATTCGCGTTTCATAGACATTCAAATATTTTTTATCGAGTGAACCTTTTTTTGTTTGGAAACGATTGGGAATACCTACTATATGCCTTATATAATAAACTTTTAGGTTTATAATCGGAAACAGCGTGCTCAGAATTTTTTTTGAAAAAATTTGTATGGAGTCGGCGTAATAAATGATGATATCTCCATTATCGCACAATTGCGCCTAATATCCTCTTAGGTTATTAATATATGAATTATTTTAGATTTTTTGACAGACTCCATGTCAAGGTCAAACATGCGCTTTTTTTTAAAAAAATCTTGAAAAAAAAAATTTTTTTAAATGTTTATTTTTACGTATTTAACTAATATTAAGCTTAACATGGATGCATATAGACTAGACATTTACGCAAATCAATTATGTGCTATATTGGAAAGTGAAATTCATTAAAAACCACAAAAGGCTTAATATCTTTATTCTTATATTTATATCATAGAAACATATACACATAACGACTTAAATTTGATGAACAACTAAGTAGTACAAATGGTCAGCTAACGAAGTAATTATCTAACGGCTCTCAAAATCAATTAAGTAAAATATTAATATTTAACAATACACTATTTACTGATTTACTGAATATCTATTGGATAATTAGGCTTAAAATTAGTTATAATTGGTAATATTTGTTAAATAACATAACATAACATGTCATAAGACACATTTTGTTGTTAGTAGTACTAGAAATACCATAAATCTAAATTTTAGTAGTTGTGCCATACAAACAATCATAAAAATGAATGACATCTCATTAGAATCGAATATTAAAATGATTACAATAAAAATATATGATAAAATTAATTAAAACAATGAATATATTATTTAAAAATATTGCCTATTCTGAATCACTATCTTCAGAGTCGAGCTCAGAGTCAGAATTTATTTGAGCAATATCTCTAAACTCGAATTCAGGTGTTTGAAGATTCAGCAGATCCAATGTTTCATCAAACAAAGGTTTCTTTTTCTTTGCATCCATCGTTGGTCTTACTGCTGAAATAAGCGGATCGGACGAAAGAAGAAGGAAATTAAAAATATCTTCATTAGAACTCACTCTGCTTTTCTTACGTGAGTGATGTTCTCTGAATCTTCTGAAGTCCTTGTTCCTTGCTTCTGAAGCCTCTTCAGATAAACTGCCAATCGGTACTATTGCGTTAGAAGCGATAATTTCGGCTCCATGAAGCAGTATCGTGTGCACTGTCGATGACATGTAGTACCAGTTGTACAATTCAACATACTTCTCAGCAGTTATGTACGCATATTCCTTAAATTTTGAAATATTGATAGGTTCACCTGAAGTTATGGCTTGCAAAATTATAGCGAATCTTCGGATCAGATCTTCATCTAGTCCAGTGATAGCCGCAGTCTTTTCAGGAAATTCAAAGAATCGTCGTGCAGTGTTGCCGTCGTTAGTTGTGCCATAACCTTGTTTTACGACATCGATTAATAGGTTGAGCTCAGTTTTGAACCTGGCTTGGATAGTTTTCTTTCTTGCATCCACTGAGCCTTTCTCACTTTCCCCTCTAGCAGACCACTTCTTAATGTCTAATTTATATGCGATATGCAAAAGGCATTCCATCATGTTTATGCGTGCATGCAGTGAAGAAAGTCCGAGCTCCATCAAGTCATCTTCTGTTGATTTCTTCATAACTTTTTCCAAGTTGTTCATCTCCGAAGGTTTCGCCAAACAAATGTAGCACGCTGCATTCGATCTTACGTTAGGAGACAGATATGTTTTTATTTTAGCATCAACCATGGTGAGCATTAGCTTATGACTCACCATATTGCTATCACAATCAGATGGTTGGAGAGCTGATATCTCAGCTTTGACTCTTTCATTTTCTTCCTTCACCACTGTTTCACTTTCTTTAACAAAGGTGAACTGTACTGGACGACAATACGCTGCTGAGCAAGGTTTCGGGTTTTCCCAAACTGTGATGTCTTCACATGTCATCTTCAGTGGTGATAACGAAGTCATGAAGATACTAGAGTCATCTTGTGTACAATCCATCTTCTGTTTGTATCTGCTTTGACTGGATGCTCCGTCGAAACCGTATTTTGATATTAAAATTAGTTCTTTATTTTGTATACCTTCTGGCAAAGATTTAATAATTCTTTTTGCTGTCAGATCTAACAAAGCTTGCAGTGAAATTTTTGCTGAGGAATCTGTCACCATAACTGAATTTTTCGGTTCAGGTGGAAAGCACACATTCTTCTCTTTTTGCACGCAGTAATACGAAGGGTACAAGTGCTTAAGGCCTTCTCGAATTGCTGATTCTCGCAGAGTTATATATTGCCACTTTGATAATTTCAGAGATATTAGCAAACCAAGTGCTTTTTGGGGTGAAAACGTTTCTTTACTGGTTGGTTTTTTAATTAAATCTTGAAGTTTTTCGATTGATTCTGGGTGCTTCACCATATATTCAATCACAGAAGCAATGTTGTTTTGGCCTTCATCTTTCAACTTAGAAATAGTTGCAAATACAAGCTCACTGGAATCTTTGTCTGTCAGGTCTTTACTCCGCCTCTTTTTCTGTTTCGTTCCCAAGTCTTCAAAAGGTTTACGATTTGAGATTTTTCTTTTCGTCATAGTTTCAGTTGATGATGTAGATGGCTCCAAAAGAGAACCAGTAGCGCTTGAAGATGACTCCAAAATAGCAACGTTAGAACATGGTGATGGCTCCGAAAGTGGCACTATAGGGCTTCCCTCATCCTGAGTAATCGATTTTATATTTTCTTTTAAACAACTCGGCCAATCAACATCAGCCTCGAGCCAACTTTCGTAGTCAGTTCGGAACCTCTCATATTTCCGTTGTGTTGATTCATATCGTTTCTGTGCAGCCCTAGTGAATCTCCGGCAAAATTCTTTTAAAGTCACACAATCTTCTTCAGATACACTGTTGTTTAAACGAGATAGCACGGTTTGAAACAAAAAATTATAGTCACTAAGTTTGTGAGCGTTTTTCAAAACAACGAACAAATCCAAGTTTGTTACAATGCTTGCCATGATGTATGTACTTTCAATGATTGAAGAATACTAAATTATTTTCCTATATTACGATCCTATTTATTGCGATCGATTTTAATGTATGTGTCCGAACGACTAATTTACTGACTACCCTCTTAATTGCTAACTAATGAGAACCCAATTATTTAATAGATATAGGTATTCAAAAAGTCAATAGATAGTTAAAATGTTATTAACAAACAATAATTTCCTTAATTTTATTAGGGATTTTGAGAATCATTAGATAATTACTATTTGAGATTTCGGCTAATGAGTCTTTAAGCGAATTTCACTTTCTAATATGGCACATAATTGCTTTGCGTAAATTTCTAGTCTATATACATCCATGTGAAGCTTAATATTATTTAAAAATGAAAAAATAAACATGACAAAAATTGAAAAATTTTAAAGATTTTTTTTAAAAAAAGCGCATGTTTGACCTTGACATCGAGTGTGTCAAAAAATCCAAAATAATTCATATATTAATAACCTAAGAGGATATTAGGCGCAATTGTGCGATAATGGAGATATCATCATTTATTACGCCGACTCCATACAAATTTTTTCAAAAAAAAATCTGAGCTCGCTGTTTCCGATTATAAACCTAAAAGTTCATTATACAAGGCATATAGTAGGTATTCCCAATCGTTTCCAAGCAAAAAAAGGTTCACTCGATAAAAAATATTTGAATGTCTATGAAACGCGAATTTCAGCCCACTGTGCGTCGGGGGCCACCACCACGTGGCCCCCGGCCACCGTAGGCGCGGGCCTGTGTGCGTCCGTCTCATGACGACAGGCCGTGTTGACGGCGCGTTCGTGTTCCACGCGCGCCTCTAAGAGTGTCAGAAAAAACGATGGGATCCGTAAGGACCGATGCCTGCCGGGGTTGCGGGACTGTTCGAAAGAGATACCGTGGCCCCGGAACACAAAGGGCGATGAAGGAACATGGATGGGTTTTAATCAGTAAAAGTCTGACACTCCCTCCTGCTCCGCCCAGAGCGGGAGGAGTTATTTGATGATTTCCCATCCGAAAAAAAAAAAGGGGTGGAATTCCCAAAAACCCTTTCTTAGTGGATACTTAATCTTCACAAAGAACATACTCTCCAAGTTTCATTTCTCCAGGACCAGCGGTTTGGGCTGTGCGTTGATATGTCACCCAGTCAGTCAGTCAGTCAGTTTACCATTTTTTATATATACCTATAGATAGATTTATTTTATATTTTTGAATTCAGAACACAAATAAATGTTAATTTGTGTATAAAAGTAACTATTAGTTTTTATTAATCATGTTTATCTATGATATTCTATTTATAAACACAATTTGAATATTCAAAAAATATTTATGCCGTAAAGACGCGTAGTGCTTTGCGCAAATTAAAAAAAAAACATTCACCACAGACTACAGGCATTGAACTAATTTGGACTAAGTATAGGTATCTGCGGCAATTTTCATACCCGCACTCGTGCGGGATAATGGAAAAAAACGCACGCGTGTGAAATACATTGCATGTTGTACCTAATCGTAGTGCGTTATGGACCGGTTTTCGAGGAAGTGTATTGAAAAAATGTTTTTCGTTCTTTTATTTCATTTCTTCAAAAGTGTATTGAAAAACGTCGTTTGATACCTACACGTGGACATTGGTATTGCAGTTCTCGGCTCAAAACACCCACGCCTAAGGCTCGGGAGTTAATTCCGCCTCGGATGCAATAACAAACTTTCTCCACTTGTATCAAAATGTACTACTGATATAAGTACGTGGGCATTTGCTATTGCAGTTACGGCTCGGTTGTAAAATACCTACGCCTCGAATGCAATAACAAACTTCACACACTTATTATCAAAATGTACTAATTCCTATCAAGAAAGTCCATCCCGTTCTTTTAAAATTTAACGATGCATCAAGGTGATATAATTATTATTTTATCAGTGTCAAGTAAGACAAGGGCTAGGGCAAGCATAGACTTACGGGTTTTATGCCCCCCAGTTTAGGTTCCGTGATTCCGTCAGAAGTGGAGGCTTCATGAGAAGTGGAAGGAGTGGATCCCAGACATTTGCTCAGGAGTCGAACAGAGCTTGGCTAGGAAAAAAAATGGCAAGTTAATCTAGGTAACATTTTACTACGGGGGTAGATTGCGTCATGGTTTTGGCGCATGGCCATAGTCGGAACTAACGCCGCCATTTTGTTTCCTGACAATGGTGTCGATTCTATTGTGCACAAACTAAACTTAATTTAGGCTCTTGCTATCTTTTACTAAAAGGCAGTGCGAGAAAAGGACGGCTACAGCTATGAACTAGTTAGAGATGTCAAACTAGTTTATGCCTTGCGCTTCACCGTGTTTTTAGTCGACATGTATTTACGTGCACCCTTCATTTGTATAGAAATATTAGTTCCAACTAAATTTGAAACGAGAAACAGATAGCAATAGCCTAAATTAAGTTTAATTTGTGCACAACAGAATCGACACCAATGTCATTCAAACACCAAACGAATTAAGATACTTTGAAATCAATGTAACCAGAGTATTCTTAAGTATGTAAGTTCATTTAAAAATAAATTGATGCTTTATGAGTAAACTGGTGTGTGCGTGAAGTTGAAATGTGGGGTCAGACAGGGTGGTTTGCCTTCTCCGATTTTGTTTAACTTGTACATAGAAGGTCTCATTAGTGAGCTTAGTAACTTGCGGGCCGGTTGTTATATAGATGGAGCGGCGTAGTACGGTAATAGTTACGCCGCTGATATGGCACTCTTGAGACGGTCAGCCTTCCGTCCGCGCCACCGCGGTGGCGCGGACGGAAGGCTGATTTGGCATGTTGTGTGTAAAACTAACTAATTGGTCACAAATGGCGCAATGAAACTTGGTCGTTTGCCTGTATTCGAGTGTTCGACTTTTACTGGAATTATTGTTGGGAAACGACTTTTTTTTGGTGTGATAAATCTAACGAAAAATACTACAACGCACTTGAATGTATGCATTGCATAATGCAGAGTTCATGGTCATATTTAAAGTTCTGCCATTTAAAAATAAACTTTGTATTTAAAAACAAACGTAAGTATGATAAAGATGGAACTTTGAACCTTCAATATCTTCGTAATTACATAGAAAGAAGGTTCTCAGGTATGGTCTAGCAGCACAAAAAACTTTTTTGCAAAAAATAAAACTGTAACCTCAGAAGTCGGTGACCTTTGTTTGATTTACCTACTTATTTAGTTTTTTTGTCATGACTTCTGAAGCTAAACATATTTTTCACTTTTTTGTGTTTTTGAAGTCGGTTATTATTTTATGTGTAAGTATCCATTTTTAGTTGTTCCCAAATAAATATTTGCCATGAATTTATTTTACATTG
Organism: Xestia xanthographa; assembly: GCA_905147715.2. Classification (NCBI taxonomy): domain Eukaryota; kingdom Metazoa; phylum Arthropoda; class Insecta; order Lepidoptera; family Noctuidae; genus Xestia; species Xestia xanthographa. Next base: position 24,581,195 of record LR990641.1, on the reverse strand, counting down.
TTAACAAAACCATGTCATGGTAATAGGCTTATCCCCAATAAATTGAACTGAACATAGGTTACCTACCTACAAAGAGATTAAATATACCTACTAAGTATAATTTAATGTCTTTGCCTACCTAACTGTCGAAATCTCGGTGTATTGTACACATCTGCGTACCCCTTCAGAGCATACATACAGGCGTGATGTTACGTAATGATGTTGTATAAATCCAAGCGATTGCAGCAATCACGACAGATCTGCCGTCTATTATTGAAGAGTTCCATTGTATATCTCCGAAGATCAGCATCAGATCTTCACCAAATTAAAATGGGATCACCTCAAGAGTATATATGTTACGGCTAATAGCCGAAGTGCGGCTACACCTAGGTCCTAGTTTTAGCCGCTTACAACTAGGTGCAGCCAGCCACATCTTCGGTTAGAACTATAGGTTTACCCTTCATCATAGCGGCTAGAACAGGCGCAGCCGCACACCGGTAGTTAAACTTAGGCACGTACTTAGGTGTACCTATCCCGTAGGTACACCTAAGTTTAACTACTTACCTGTGTGCGTTTCGATGGATTCGATTACATTGAAAAAATAAAAGACAGGGATGTTGAAGTGACATATTTATAACGGTGGGGCGGCGGACTGCGCGCGGGCCGACCGGCCGCCTCGCCAACCACTTTCCTCGCCAGCATCTTTACCCGATTGAGAATCGGTCTACAAAAAGGGGAAAAATCGGTGAACATACATAAAAAAATACATACCTACAGTCGAACATAGAACCCCTTTTTTGAAATCGGTAAAAAAGAAATATTTTAATGACAGGAAGAACTAGCTAGACTATTACGTGCTTTGCTTGCTATTACGGCTTCGTTTAGGTGGTTTTTATTATTATTGTAAATGTGAATGATACGTAAGTACTTAAGTACTACTTTTGTTACTAGAATTTATAGGACGAACCTAATGCGACTGGACAAAACCCGTAAAATAATAACTGAAAGTTGGTGTGCAGCCACATTTACTGGTCAGTGAAGCACAGACTGAGCCGCAGTATAGAGGGTGGACTATCGACCAGGGCTGGATTTAAAGGTGTGAGGCAATCAAAAAGTGGACGCGCATTTTTTTTGGAACAGAAAATAAATGTATCATAATACAAGGTCGGACTCTCGGACCATGAACCTGGCCCCTTATTCACAACGCTTCGATTCGATTTTCGATTCGGAAAGTCGTATGTCTATCTTTTTTTGATATTAAGAAATCGAGCGAGATAGACATACGACTTTCCGAATCGAAAATCGAATCGAAGGGTTGTGAATAGCTATGCTGGTCATGGACACAAGGAATGTATTTTTTTATGAAATAAAAAAACAAGTTTTGGAGGCCCCTTCTTTGTAGAGGCCCGGGGCAAGTGCCCCTGTAGCCCCGCCCTAAATCCGGCGCTGCCATCGACGCACAAACGGTTACCCGTATTCAGTAGGTTCATCATTATGAACCTCATTATATAAATGTCGCAGCCAATTCATATAATACGCCGCTTTACATAATGGCGCACCGGATTGAAAAACGCCGTCGTTATGTAATACGGCATCCTCACGTTCAGCCGGATTACAATTCGGCTGAAATAAAGTACACCGTATTGAATGAGCCCATCGCGTTCGTCAAAGCGGCGTAATAACGTGCCGCCGTTATACAAATGGGCGCATTCTCATACGCTGCTTTGAAAGTTTTAATTCCATTTATCGCCGCAAGTGGCGCTGCATGATCATAACAAGAAACATGGCGTCGCAATCGACAACGGTGTAGATGGCCGCTTTTCTGTTTTTTTTTTGGTTACTTACATGTTGAGAATTACGTGGCAGGGGGCTATTAAGGCTGATGCTCCAGGGTAACCCGCAAAATTCAAATTTTCTTACGTTTTTGGCAAATTGCAGGCCAGTGCTAGGTTGTATGTTGATTAAAATATTGGACGCGATTGTAAGACGTATGTAGTTACAGAATTATAATCATCAAAACCATCAATACAACCCTCCAAGTTCATAAAGGTCGAGAAACGATTTTTTCAAGGTCAAAGTCATTGCTAGACCTTTATGAACTTGGAGGGTTGTATTGATGGTTTTGATGACTATAATTCTGTAACTACATACGTCTTACAATCGCGTCCAATATTTTAATCAACATACAACCTTGCACTGGCTTGCAATTTGCCAAAAACGTAAGAAAATTTGAATTTCGCGGGCTGGTCGAAGCATTCACCTTAAGCGGGCAAATTTTTAATAATTTTTGCGATAGGACGCACCATTTTCGAGATATAAGCAAATAGAACCTGCTACAACTCCATGACGCGCGCTCGTTACGTTCGCATTTAACATTACACACCCACTTTCTGTCACAAATGTCATCGTCGCTTTGAAGTATCGGAATTGCTGACAATACGGCTAAACGTTGGACGCCGCTTTCATCGAACGTATCGCCACCACAATACGGCTGAACGTGAGGACGCCGTATTATATAACGGTGGCGTTTTTCAATCCGGCGCGCCATTATGTGAAACGGCGTGTTATACGAATTGTCTGCGACATAAACACGACGTGGTAACTGTTTGTAAGTCAATGATCGACCAACATTATACAGCTATGTATTAACGTCCGTTCCCTATCCTACTTTACTTTCGTTATGTACCAATAACTACTTTACATATTTTTTTCCAATCTAGAATTCTAAACAATAGGTAATCAAACTGTTAATATGAATAACTCGACTACGTACACAGGATAAAATAATTATTTTATGAAACAAAGCTTGACAAGTTTACTTTCAAAACAAATAGCGTTATAGGTCAGTCTAATATCTGTAAGGAACTTAATATACATGTCGGCATCACATTGTAAAACCCGTCATTTTGTAATCTGCCTAGTCAGATTGTAAACTATCGAAGTGAAACCGTCTAATTGTCAAATGCATGCGATGAAAGTATCTCAATCTATCTATATATAAGAATCTTTATCTCTGCCCAATTCCCACCTGGCCCAATTCCCGATTTTGGGGGCAGAGATACTTTGATCGGAATTGGAACCTAACTAACCTAACGTGGGTCCCCCACGTTAGGTTATTTTAAAAAAATAGGAGCCCGCGTAGCGAGACTTCGTCGACTACAACGCTTTTTAGGCGAATATTTGTGTTTTGAGGTTAGGTTACTTAATCGGTTTTTCTCAGGAATGGCGCATTATCTTTTCACGGGAGTGGTACCAGGGGGCAAGGGGGACCCCCTCTTCCTCCCGCCCCCACCACAGCGCGCAGGTGAGCTCCGTCGCATACATTTGACGGTTTCACTTCGATAGTTTACAATCTGACTAGGCAGATTATAAAATAACGGGTTTTAAAATATATATGACGCCGACATACATACACTTTAGATTCTGTGACTATCAAAGATGATTGATCATTTATTTACAGATGCATCACTCGATATCACATATAATTTAGAAAAGAAATCAGTATGCTTACAACAATACACCGTCGTCGGTGTCCATTTTTATCTAGGATCTTATGGTCCCTGCTAACAATAAAGCCACCAAAGTGGTCCCTGGTCCAAAACAGGTTGGGAGCCATTAGTTTAAAGTAATTTAATCAGACTTAGAAGAAGATGGAAATGGAAATCATTGATCGCCTGAAACCTAACTCCGTGAAGATTCACATATTAGAGATAGGTTCTACATACAGGCTGTAAAAGATCTCATCACGAAGCCGTCAACCAAGCATTATGTACATCAAACTAAGTAACTTTACGCAAAAAGTATTGCTGGGAAGACTTTTTTTTTTGTGGTGAAAAATCATGTTTTGTGATAGAACTCAATGTAACGCACTCAAAACATTGTGCGGATGAATAGATTGAATAATACGGGGGTCGTGGAGTGTTTAAAGTAAAATCTTACATTAAAAACTTGTAGGTAAGTAAGTAGGTATTTAAAAAAAAAAAACTTGACAAAAAGTTGTAACTTTGACCCCCAATATCTCCGTAACTAGAAGGTTCCCAGGTATGGTGTAAAACAAAAAAATGATCGCAATGACGAGGAGAGCAAGCGCCTTACGGCTGTTTTACACCCTTTATAGTTAGCTCAACAACTATGGCTTACAGAGGCGCGATTGGTTGCGCAACACGAATGACAGAATTCACTTCGTACTTACATCAAAGTTCATTTCTGTTTGACTATGTTGTCAATTTCTCCTTGTTGAACCCGTCCCTAGGTGACCTCTTGTCAACGAAGTCTCATTTATCGAAGAGTCCATCCACCCAATGGTGGACGTGCAATCTGATCGATTTGCAAGGTTAAGTAGTGTGTCAAGTGTAGGTATTTTTGTTTCTATGAGTATAAGTATGCTGCTCAAGTGCTCATTATACGAGGGGACCTCTACGTGCCCCCGGCTGTTAGTCAGGTTGTTTTAAATTCTGTCAATTCGCATTCAAAGTGGTTGTTTTTGTATCGTATACTCCCGCTAATTGGGTTGCAGTCTGTCCGTGTAAAATGGAAACGTATTTTGTCGATAAGATCAAGATATAACTAGAATGTGCATGGTGAAGCCGACGTTTAGGCCCGGACTTAGATGTGCAAAACGGAGAACAAACCGAAGCTGTGAAAGATGTGCAGAACGGCACGCCCGGCGCCGCGCCGGCACCGCTAGCAGCACACCTCTCACCGCGCGTCACTCACGTCTCTTTTCGTCTCCGCTAGCCTCAACAAACAAGACATCTTCTCTCTCTACTCAACCGTTTCCACTAAAGCTAAGCGGAGACGAGACGTGTGTGGAGTCCGGCCCTTACACAAATTTTAACTTAACTAGGAAAAACTAAATCTATATCAGCCTATTGCTGTTGCAGTGCCTGCCACGATTATGTTAAGAGAAGATCATAAATAATAATGTAGGTATCGGGTTCAAAATGAAAATAATAGCGTTAGGCTTGTCCTCAGCTATCAGCAGCACGGGATCGCACTTTTCCATGCTCCTATCCTTTTTTATCGCTCAGAACCGTCATTTGCTAGAGCGAGAAACGTGTCAGCATCGTTCTGATCCCGAGGTGCTGCTGATAGATGTGGTGTAACTCTTTGTCTCAGAAAACATTTTAGAAAAAGGTGAAATGCTATACACAATTTTATTATGCTTAGGTGAACGGACCAAAATGGTCAATGACAGCGGTCCGTTTAGACTAAACACCCACTGTACTAGTCTCAGTAACTGTTGTCAATCTTAAAATTAATTAAACAAGTTTTTCCAGTGTTTCTCCTTTTTAATATTGTATTTTTAAGTCCTTTATCCTCAAAACGCCATCAATAGGTATAAATAATCACGTAGGTACCTAATACCTACTGTACCGAAGTGATCATCTTATCTGCCCCGCCTTATTTTCCGGTCTAACCGGATGCAGCTGAAGTATTTTACCTGAAGGGCCTCCACAATCCAATTAGTACTGGGTAAAAGATTACCCCTTGGTAAGTCTAGTTGTCAGACTTGACCTTCTGACCAGTGTTTTTTTGTAAAATGTGCAAAAATAAAAGGCATACAATTAAAAATATAACGGCAAAAAAATCACTTTTGATTGCCAAAATTAGTAAATGATCACCAAAATGAATCCCTATTTCATCGTGAAATTAGAACCAAAAATTTATTTTTGTAGTTAATGACCACCAGAAATTGAACTGTTATGCATCCGAGACGAGGGAGACCCGGTCGACGCTGACGGGGCCCCGTCAGCGTCGACCGGGTCTCCCTCGTCTCTTCGCGACACTTCGCGAGGCTCTTCTGAATGGTTTATATAAAAATAACCACGATGGTTATGGCGAAGGGTACCTAACCTAATTTATTCGTGTCGGGGTGCCCCAAGTCGGCCTAGGCAAAACTAGTTTGTCATCAACCACCTCATTCAAATTTGGTGCTCAATTTACTAAATTTGGTGATCAATTGATATTTTAGGTGATAGATATTAGTGATCACAATAGTACATTTTGATACAAGTGGAGAAAGTTTGTTATTGTATTCGAGGCGGAATTATAACACCCGACCCGCAGGCGAGGGTGTTTTTGAGCCGAGAATTGCAATAACAAATGTCCACGTGTAATAACGAAAAATATTTTTGTCACGAATTACGAAACTATGATTTTAATTTTCTTTTTTTTTTTCGCGCTTTGATTTCGCCAGGTTGAAGGAGTGGCTAAGGTATGAAGCAGTTAAACAGCCTAATATACAAAATAGATTTATTTTATATTTTTGAATTCAGAACACAAATAAGTGTTAATTTGTGTATAAAAGTAACTATTAGTTTTTAATAATCATGTTTATCTATGATATTCTATTTATAAACACAATTTGAATATTCAAAAAATATTTATGCCGTAAAGACGCGTAGTGCTTTGCGCAAATTAAAAAAAAACATTCACCTCAGACTATATGCATTGAACCAATTTGGACTAAGTATAGGTATAGTTATCTGTGGCAATTTTCATTCCCGCACACGTGCGGGAAAGTGCAAAAAAATCGCACGCGTGTGAAATACATTGCATGTTGTACCTAATCGTAGTGCGTTATGAACCAGTTTTCGAGGAAGTGTATTGAAAAGTTATTTTTGGTGGTCATTTTATTTTCTCCCAAAATAAATCACAAATAAAACTCTGTGACAAATGTAATGGTCGCCGTAACCGCAAAAGGTGTGTCCTCAACTCCGCAGAGTAAAAATAAGTTATAAAAATTCTAGTAAAACCTGGTTGGTTAGGTGGACATTGTGAACAAACCAGCTTTGCTTTTCTAATAAAGTCACTGACCTTAATATCGGTACGGTAATAGTTCATGACTAGACGTAGACACGTGTGTTAATGTTGTGCAATGTTCCAGTTATATAAATGTTTCATGTTTTTACCCGACTGCGGCGAAGCCCAAAAGGAGGGTAATGTGTTTGACCTGTATGTATGTATGTTTCTTTGTTCCCTCGTAAGTCCTCAACGGAAGGAGGGATTTGGATAGATTATATGTCGTTAGATTCGTCTTGATGGCGCGAGTGTCACTGGTTTACTGTCTGGCACATTATAATCAAAAAACAAATAAAAATCGTAGATTTGGGAAGAAAAAAAAAATTCGAACTCCACAATATGGCGTTGCTATTGTGGAGTTCGAGTTTTTTTTTTCTTCTAATACCATCGAGTGGGGTATCAAAATGAAGGGTTTTAAAAGGTGATTACTTACAAAAATATATGCAACATATATTATTATGTTTGAATGTAATTCGAAATGACAAATAGTATAAAATAAATAAAATTCAAATTTTTGGCACGCTCTGCAGCCTGAACGGCTAGCTGGATCGTAGCTTGAGAGGTGTCGTTAGATTCGTATTTACTGTGAGAGTGACACTGGGTATATCAAAATAATAAAAAAACAAAACGGAAGCTCTTTAGCGCCAAATTCAAATGTTTGGCACGCTCTGCAACCTGAACGGCTCTTTATAGGGCTTATCATGAGGATTTTAATTTGGTATAATGTTTAAGTAACTAAAAAGTGTAAATTAAAAAATTATTAAATAAATTTAAAAAACCCGACTGCGTAAAAAATAACTAATAACTTTTTATTTAAAGTTATTAGTTATTTTTTACGCAGTCGGGTTTTTTAATTTGTTTATGATAAAAACCGCTAGAGGCCTCCTGGCAAAATAATATTAGCTGAACGGTGCGACCTTCCACTAAGGTTATTCAGTGCTTGCAGAGGTCGGCCTGTGGAACGTCACCTAGCGTCACCAGCTATTATAAACAGAGTTCCCTCCGTAGGTACTTCGGCAAGCGCGTCAAGCCGTTGGTCCTGGCTGCCATTTATAGATTTCCACAGTTATTATCAAGTCCACCAACCAAGGGGTATCGTATTGCCCGGTTATTGGGTTGTGGAGTTCAAATACTGGTATTCAGCAGCATCCTTATAGACTGGAAGTCGATGGAAATAGGCAGGCAATTGATGAATGTCAAAATGGTAAATGGTAAAAGGTGTTGTAGGCAAATTAGCCTATTTTCGCGGTCAGGGAATGACAGGGAAAGCCTTGCTATGCAGCTGTCTTTATTAAACCAACTCAAGCTCGGATCGACCTCGTTAAATACGCAGCAAATCAATAAAATACTTACAAAGGTAACCCGAGATACCTAGATATAACAGATCTGCTGCGTGTATGGTGCTGGACCTATATTTACATATAAATAAAATACTACGTTGGCTTCACTTGGCGTCAAACAGGTTTGACGAGTTTTAGTAGTATCTTACACCGACGACGTTCACCGACGTTTACGACACGATTGATATTTTTGTATCAGCAAGATACGTAGGTACGCAGAAATATTCTAATTTAGCAACGATATAAGCTTCAATGTTCTCTCTGATGTTGGACTGCCTCGTTGGTCAAGCTCAATTGCTGAGTTTAAGGTCCATGGTTCGATTCCCAGGTCGGGTAAAGTGTTATTGCGTTTTCCATTCCATCAGGGATTCCTCAGTAGCAGCCACCCTAAAATTATGTTCATCTTAACTATATGGTTAACTACAGTTAGGCGACAACAAAAATTGTGGCCATATCTAAACCATAATCACACGTATCTAAACTGAGATTTTTGATGTGTGATTATGGTTTAGATTATGGCCAAAAATAAAAAATATGCCTGAGAAAATTTGATAATTTCTCTAGGTAGCGCTCAAAATAAAAATGTTTTTTTTTCTTGTATTTGAGTGCTAAACTCTTAAAACACTAAAAACCAAGAAAAATTGTAATAGCCTTCTTAAATATACATAGAATACTGTAATTAACAGCAGCAGCTACTAACGACATTCCTCTTACTTGAGACATTAGGTAATTAATCCAATCAAAAACGTGATTTGTAAAAACTGCTGTATTTTCCACGGGAAGTAGGTAGTGACATCCGTTATACTTATATGTCGCAGGCATATCGTAAGTATAACACGCCGTATTAAATAAAGGCTTGCCGGATTGCAAAACGTCGTTGTTTTGTAATTCGGCGTCTTCACGTTCAGCCGGATTATCGAGTTTTGATGCGTTTTATCTTTGTCAATATTCATTGATTAACAAAAAACAAAAAATACGTGTCCATTATTTTCTAACAGTCTAACCGACGGACTAAATAGTTTCGCAATTTATTGATGTTGGAAACTAGCCTATTACTTAAATGAGATACACCTTCGATCAATAATTGATCGAAGAGATACACAGATAAAAGGTTAAAGGTATCGTGTAGCCGTGTAGGCAATAGGCATTGAAGCGTCTGCTAGGCTCGACGTTACAATGCCCAGCGCCTGCTTACACGTGGCAATCGTGTCATACCAGTTACCCAAACCAAACTTGAGACAGTTGTCAACTGTCCAAACATACCAAATAACTTTAACCAATCCAAATGACATGCCAGTCTTGTTTGTAGTCCCACCACGCGGGTTCACTTGCTTACATTTCTAATAAGCACATTATATCCTCGAATCGCTACTACGTACCTACATTAATTTTGAAAATAACCGAATTGAACTACCTTTTTGCCGTAGAAAAAGGCGTATGCCGTAGTGTATGCTGATAAATGAGTGTGACCAAAAAATATCCCCATGATTTACTCTATAAATTCTGATGGAATGAGGCATTCATTAAATGTGTCGTCAAGATTGGTTCCCACAGCGACGGCTGAGAGTGCTGCGAGTGCTGGCTAGGACACAACTTACAACCTCCTCTGCGAGACAGAGTGGGCTACAATCCACCTCGCGAGTCAATGCACTCTGGATTGTAATGTAAGGGAGTTTCATAACGCGGGCCTGTGGACGGTGGGCTATGGGCTAGCTCGCCGTCCTTCCGTCTCATGCCGATAGGCCGTGTCAACGGCGCGTTTGTGTTCCACGCGCGCCTCAAGGAGAGTCAGCAAAAAGTAGGGGTCCGCAAGGACCGATGCCTGCCGGGGCTGCGGGACTGTTCGAAAGAGATACCTTTGACCCCGAAACACAAAGGGCGATGAAGGAACATGGATGGGTTTTAGTCAGTAAAAGTCTGACACACTCTCCTGCTCCGCCCAGAGCGTGAGGAGTCATTTGATGATCAGGAGTTTCATAAGTAGGTACCTACCTCACATAAATTAAAGTGCCTGGCTGGGATCAAACTCACGACCTACGCGATACCTATGTAAGTCCCCGTTACCACTTTACACCACATCTATGGTGTACCTATGTCAGAACGTTTGCTGTCTCCAAATTCTTCATTCGTAATATGCTGGAAAAGAAAGAAGAACAGAACACAGAGATTGCCAATACGATTTCCGAAATTACAAAAAAAAAAAATGATTGCCTCATGTGATGACAAATTAGTGATACTTAGATAATAACACGTTTAATTACCCTAATTACGCAACGATAGCTCTTAATTACTGTGTTCGACATTCATTATATGAGTTTATAATAACATGTATTATTATTTAGGACCAAAATCTTTAACCTAACATTGACATTGATAACGAAACAAAATGAGTTAATTTTTATTCGTTTAACCATTGAACTTACGATATTTTTATGGGCTGATTACATTATAATGGCTATGCTTCAAGAAAACTTATCATTTATCCATGTTTAAAATTGCACAACATTTTTTCGGAGACATGATCATGCTTCTTTACTTCGCAAAGCCGGTGAACATGAGCAAAGAAGACTTGGAGGTCGAGATAGCAAACGGAATGTCAAAAATTGATCATGCTGTACCTGTCTAATCTGGACAATATTAGGATAACTACATATTAAAGCCGATAACTAAATAATCGAATTATTGATAACACACATACCTAGATATGTACCGGTACTTACCAATGTTATTAATGTTATATAAGTATTTATTTATATAATTATATTAAATTATACTATCGCCTATCTCACTGATGTTACCTCACTTACCGAAATTGTAACTGTATGTACGTACCTATCTACACGTGTGTAGTAATATCGTGGTGAGTAAATTGGCAGTGACCTTCGACAAGGTTGACTCTGTTATTGTGTGCGAGCCAGCATACATTTTAATATTTTTACCTACTCATCGTCGGCGCTTGATATTTACCTACCTACCCATTGTGTCGGGAAAGTATAATATTTAGTATTGTAAACATTATATTATTCTTTTTAAATTCATTCTACATAGGTAATGATGGGTTGCCATAATCTCCGGAATTTTCCGAACGAGTCCGGAGCTTAGCACCCGGAATGCGGGGGGAATTCTAAAACTTCTAGAATGCCTTAAACGTTTACCTATAATATTTTGGTTTATTGCCCGTGGTACCACCAGTGTTAGCACCAGTGGTACCACTGGTAAAAAAACTTCCCGTAGTACCACCAAACGATCCAGTGGTAGCACGGGAAGTTTTTTTTTTATCCGTGGTACCACTGGGATTGGTACATAAGATAATCATAATCTCAACATTGAAAATCTCAAAACCATAATCTCAATACTTAATTCAAAATCTCAACTCTATAAAATAAATCTACAAGTCATAATCTCAACATATTAACTTAGGTTTAATAAACATTTTTTTTTTCAAACTATGTATAGTTCTAATATTATTTATGATTATGATTTGGTGTTGAGATTTTCAATGCTGAGATTATGATTGTTGATCTTATGTACCAATCCCAATGGTACCACGGGTAAATAATAACTTCCCATGGTACCACTGAATCGCTTGGTGGTACCACGGGCAATATACGACTATTTTTATTATAACAACAAAAGTAAGTATACTGTGTGTAAAAGTCCGAAATTTTCTTCAAATGTCAGGAATTCTCACCGGAAATCTTATTTTTTGGAAATCACACAGTTCGATTGGTTTACATAAGGGCTATTATATCCCAGGGCACGCCACAATAGTGTCGTTAAGTCCCCTCTTGGAGGAGTGTCGAGTGGCTTGAGAGACGCCACGGCGTCCTCACTTTTCGCCTGACGCAGGTCCTCACCGGACACTGTTGTTTCAGGAGGCACCGAATCGGGCGGGAGGAACGCCCGGGTGTTTCCACTGCGAGGATCGACCGGAGGACACGGTGGAGCACACGGTGGAGGTGTGCCCCGCGTGGGCGGAGCACCGCCGTGTCGTCGAAGCGGCGATTGGCGGCGGCGACCTCTCGCGTCCGGCCCTGGTGCAAGCCATGGTCCCATAAACGTTAACAATAACATAACGTCGCGACGTTATGTTATTGTTAACGTTTATGTTATGTTATGTTATGTTTATGTTTATTTACGTGTTCAGTACATTATTGTATAAAAAAAGCTGTTTCATACAAAAGTGCAGTACTACTTACCTTCATGACCTGCACGACCTGTTTTGTTCGTCAGAATAGTACATTTTGATACAAGTGGAGAAAGTTTGTTATTGCAATCGAGGCGGAATTATAACGCCCGAGCCGTAGGCGAGGGTGTTTTTGAGCCGAGAATTGCAATAACAAATGTCCACGTGTATCAAACGACGTTTTTCAATACACTTTTGAAAAAATAAAATTAAATAACGAATAATATTTTTGTCACGAACTATGACACTATGATTTTAATTTTCTTTTTTTTTTTACACGCTTTGGTCTCGCCAGGTTGAAAGAGAGGCAATGGTTTGAAGCCGTTAAACAGCCTAATATAAAAAATAGATTTATTTTATATTTTTGAATTCAGAACACAAATAAATGTTAATTTGTGTATAAAAGTAACTATTAGTTTTAAATAATCATGTTTATCTATGATATTCTATTTATAAACACAATTTGAATATTCAAAAAATATTTATGCCGTAAAACGCGTAGTGCTCTGCAAATATTTAAAAAAAGAAACATTCACTTCAGACTATAGACATTGAACCAATTTGGACTAAGTATAGGTATAGTTATCTGTGGCAATTTTCATTCCCGCACACGTGCGGGAAAGTGGAAAAAATCGCACGCGTGTGAAATACATTGCATGTTGTACCTAATCGTAGTGCGTTAAGGACCAGTTTTCGAGGAAGTGTATTGAAAAATATGGAACAGTTGTCGGTTCGGCACACCATTGAGTTTAAATTAGATTCAATACTTACGCTTACCTGTAAACTTTACGTGATTCTAGGAATCATGTAGTGTCGTTATGTGTTGTATGTAAAATGCTGTTTTATACCTCTTAGGCAGCCAGGTAGTAAAACAGCATAACTAAATTTATGCATATCTACAACGTGTGATAAATTGCTACTATAGTAGTCGCCATTAATTAAAATTACCAGTTAATAATTTATTCTAGGTAAAAAGAAATAAAAATATACCTATTTTTTTTTTGTAAACCAAAGCAAAGAACATCGTTTCATGCGTGACTTCCTTGATCTGTATTGTTGACAATTCATAAGTTTTCGACGTAATCACACTTCCTACTGAGGCACCCACATTATTCACAATTATTATATAAAAGCAAACAGACTGGTACCTACATAACAAACAAATCAAGTTCATTGCTAACAAACATAATGATTGAACGAAAGGAATATCACCTACCATAACCATTAGGTACCTACCATTATAAATAATGAAGTAAAGTACAGATCTCCTAGAAAACAAGAGCGAGTCGGACTCGCACACCGAAGATTCCGTACAAACTTTTTAAGGGACAAACTTTGCTGTTCCATCCCATGACACGGCTATTGCACCAACCGCAAATAATAACTTTGTAATAGTAAAATCACTTTTTTTGTTATTAATCAACACATTTACGGTTTTCAGATTGTTCCCTTTACACAAATGTGCTGTAAGACCTTGCTTTTTGCCAAATTTCGGGAGAAGCGCTGAGTACGACTCGTCGGGATATCCACGAAGTGCGGAATTGCGGATGGTACGTCGCGGTATGTCTGTAAGTCTGGTGGTAAAGGGGTGATGGTAGGATCAGGTTGTCGAGCTCCTGCGCACACGCTCCGAAGTACAGTCTGTAGAAGACCGACAGGCAGGCAACATTCCACCGATTAGCTAGGCTGTGAAGCGAAACTACCAACGTCTCGTCACCTATGTAATGAGCCTTATAGCCCTGCGTTCCACCGAGTCAAGTGCAGCTGGCTGGTATTTTGCTGAGCCACCATCCCATAAGTGACTGCAATACTCCATACAGGAACGGACTTGTGCTTTATACAAACTTAAAAGCTTTCCAGATTTGAAGTATCGCTTCAACTTATTCAAGATGAGCAGCTTCTTCCACCAGCTTCTTCCGTTTTTTCCTTTTGAGGTACGGAACCCTAAAAAGTATGCACTTCAAAAAAGAAAATGATCGCTAGGACATGACGTGCATACATGCATATCGGCACAGAGGCCCTACTCTAACGTTTCGTCCGTATATCCGTCTCTCTCACTTGCACTCATCTGCAGACGTGCGCAAGAGAGACGGATAGATCCGAATATACGGACGAAACGTTAGAGTAGAGAGTAGGGCCCCTGAACTGGAAAGTCCGCCGAAATCAAGTAAATAAGTATGAATAAGTGTGAGTGAATAAGTATTCAGTTTTGGTCCTACTTCAATTCAGGCCAACATTCTCCAGTCTTTTCCACCACACCTCCAATCTACTCTAGACCACTTGAGTCTAGGCCACTCTCGGCAACCAACACAATGTCGTCAGCAAATAGTATCACCAGGTAGGATTCCTGGATGTCCGATGTCAGTGCGTCCATTATCAGAGGTAAGGACCTAAGGACTTAGAGCCGACCCTTGGGTACAACATAACTGTACATCGCTCGGATCAACTGCACGTACTTCCCGGGCATACCTTTCTCTTTCAACAAACCTTACGAATCACCACGTACCCGGCCTTTTCGAGGTCGATGAACAGCATGGTATACTGTCAGGTTAGGACCTGACAGTATACCATGCTGTTCATGGTGGAATGAATGGTAAAGCATTAGGATGCTTTACCATTCTTCATTACATTTACCTCTATTTGCACTTCATCCATACTGACCTTTCTCACTAACCCCTCATTCACTGGTTTATTGTCCAGCACAGCGTTCCAGTCGTCATCCTTAATTTTCTCATGATCCGAAAGAACCATTCCACCTTCATCTTTTACGCATTTTAGCATACTTCGTGTTATAATTTTATTGTGAAACTAGCTTCTGCCCGCGACTTCGTACGCAGATCCTGTTGCTTATGCCAGCGACAACGGGGTCGTCAAAATCGAAGATCTAAAACGTCTAATATCGAATTCTAAGAGCCCGGGGACGGGAAAACAACCGAATGCGCGAGACGATTCGAGACGTTCCAGATCTTTCATTTTTGTAAGTCAACAGGAAATGCCCATCAAACTAAACAACTTTTGCTAGAATAAAAATATAAATGGGAGTTTTGGCCAGTAGAGTCAAATTTTCAATGATAAGTATACCATCGTCATCGAAAATCAGTCCTAAACTGTTACCGCCTTCACCGCGTGGAGGTACTCCTAGCTTATGTTATGTTATTGAAATTATAGCTTTGATTTCCACAACAGGTGTTCCAGATCTTAGATTTTTATAAGTCAACAGAGAGTGCTCATCAGATTGATCAACTTTTAGGTTATAGTGTAGCTGGGCTCTTGGAGTTCCACATCAGGTGCTCCAAATCTTCAAATTTATTCTCTCAGCAGAAAATGCTCATCACGTGGATCAATTTTTGCTATGGTACCATTTTTGTATCTCTTATAGTTTAGCTGCTCTGTTGCGGTTCTGCATCAGGTGTTCAAGTTTCCAAGATAAATTATAGCCTATTATGTTGCCCAGACTTAATACCTATACAACAACAAAAAAACGATCAAATCCGTCCAGTAGTTCCGAAGATTAGCGTGTACAAACAAACAGACACAGACAACCGCAGATTTTTTTTTGGATTCGTGCTCTATTACTGTTTCTAAACGCCCCTCAATTATTTCTTTTTAATATATTCAATGTACAGACACAGTTTTTTTACTGTTTTATTATATGTAATGATGATAATGATATAAAAATATAAGTAAGTAGCTTCGATTCAATTTAATTAAAACACAATGCGTCTTTGATTGCAATTGTACAACAAAGAGTTCTTCGAACTTAATTGAAAAGCGTTACGGCTTGCGACACAAAACTGACGACAAAAGGCTGAGGCATGCTTTATGCAGTAAATTAAAATTATCGTTCTAATGGCTGGTTAATGTGACGGATCGCGTAGCCACGATTCGTCAACGGCCGTGGTGAACACACTTAATGAGTTTGTGGAACAGAAGTAGTAGCACCTCTAATGATGCACGCAGTGGAAATGTACATGATCACCGCAGTTACGCTGATGACGACCGTTCTAGGATTAACACAAACTTGTCTTCAATACTGCACTTCGTAAGTTGAGTTTACACTTGGCCCAATTACCTAAGTACTAATACTAAGTGGTTCCCCCAAAATATTAGGACCGATTTTAATTAACCATGTCGAAATAATTAATTTTAGAAATTTTGCAAAAGAATATGGATGCAGCAGCACTTTCCTCTATTTAAGAAGTACTACCTATGTATCCCTATAAACTAAAACGCTCTTTAATTACTTCGCATAGGTCTTAAAGTGTTCTTTCGCGCACAGCAAAGAATTGGTAGGTAATAATATTAAGCTTGGTTTGTTTTTTAAATAATTCCGTTAAATTTTCCATTACAGTTCACCTGAAAACTCTTACATCCCTCCTGGATGCAACTGTTCTCTTCATCCTTTACGAAAAAATCGTTCAACGACGACAAAACACATCGCGACGTTTCCAGAGATAAAAGATAGTGAAACCTATTATGATCCAGAGAAGCAGAATGATTTGCAGAATACATCGTTTGATGAACAAACATTGCGCATGTTAAGTATTAATCGAATTTTTAGGACTAACCAAAATACATTTAAAAGTTCAAAAAAAGAAGTCATAACTTCCAATACAGGTGAATCATTTACAGAACAAGATATCTATGATGTGAATGATAGCAAATCTTCCAATAATTTTAAAAGGAGTGACACTTATTTTCTAAAGCTGGTTGATGAAACAAAAGCACTTCCACTTAATCTTTATTTGGATATCGACATTACTCCAGAAAACGACAATAGGCCACAACTAGCAGAGCTAACAAATATGTTTGAGAACTTTCAGACAGCTGAAAAAACCTTATCAGAATGCATCAATCTTCATATTTATATATTTTCAAAATACATTGATACCAGTAACCAAACAAATAAGAATTGGGGTCAAAAAGGTCAACATGATAACTTATCAAGTTTGCAACAGCTAACAGAGATTCAAAGTAAGTGTGATCAGCCTGCTAGTATCATAAAACAAAGCATTTATCAAATAAAACAATTTATGTCACGGGAGGACACAACTACTGAGATTACTCAGGATGAGCAAGAGCCAATTGTGACGGGTGATTCTTACAAAGAGATCAGTGCACAAACTCCTGCAAACGAATTTGGGAATTTAAATGAAACTAGTGATACCAATCGTAACGCACTAACTACTCACCATACGGGTAACAGTTACATTGATAGAACCGAAGCTGCTGACTTTATTGATGACAAAATCAATGACGTACAATTTCATAAAAACTATTCAGAGTTTGACGATCGTAATTTGTTAAACAATGATCTGCCAGGTATTAAGAACAATGACATTACTTCGACTTCATCCTTTTATGAGGACTCGACAGTGTACAACAAAATAAATCTGAAGGCTTCTACCGATTCAACAGATTATGCGGACCTAAGAACAACAAGTGAAACGGACCGCACAGTACTTAGTGAGGAAGATGTGTTAATACCACAAATTATAACGACAGAACTTGCAAATGGCACCCTCTTGAGTGTAGTGGATGGTTATGAAAAATATCCAAATTCTGACTTCGTAACTAATAGCATTATATCAACGCCATCAAACATCGAACCGAACACTAATCCTGATTTTCTGAAATCTAACATTGATAAAATAGCTAAATCTGATATCGTAAATATTCATGGAAACCTTTATTTTTCATTTGGGGAAAAACAGATACCAGCACGTTTTATTCAACAGTCGGATGGGGAATTAGATGTAGCAATTGATGGATTCTCAATGTGCGGTCAGATGCTAGAACATAACACGTCGAGCTTTATGAACTCGTTATGTAAATGTATTATACATAAGAATTGCACCTAAACATTTTATTATTCCGAATTTGTTTTTATTTTACGGCAACTAACAGCTGCGATATTTTACCTAAATTGGTATTTGTATTTGCTCGTTTCCCAAATATTGCTTTATCTACACTACGTACCTACATAGCTAGTTTTTTTTGTGTAGCAGTTCTACCAAACATAGGTGATTTATTAGCATAAAATTGTAAAGAATATTTTCATGCTGCTCAGTATCTGTTTGGGTAAATATGTACCTATTTAATAAAAAAATGTAAAAGTACCTACTCGAATAAATAAAATTGGTTTACCTACTTTAAAATGTTTTATTATGCATCTCATTGAGGTGCAACTACGTTCACATATGCGTGGGTTCGAGTCCAGAAATAGTGTCCATAAGTTGTAAAGGTTTTAGTTTTGAGCCTCATTAATTATCATCATCGAATCGCATTTTCCATGTAGGTACATAATATCCTTTTCTGTAGCTTATAATCGTCATTGCTAGAGCGAGAAACATAATGTGCTGCCGAGCGCATCATCGATGCTGTCGCGTGTGGGGTATTTATTTCATTTGGTGCAAATTGGGCAGTTTGTTAAAAAAGTAAAAATAAAATTGTTTTTAATCGCAAACTTCATCTTAGTTAAAAGTTTCTAATTCAAGGATTATAAAAAAAATGAAGGCCATCTCTTATGATCCATATTAGTGAAGATATGGACCCGCAAAGTTTTTAGCGTCCGTCATGGTAATGACATGTTGCACGCTTGGTAATGACCATAGGACATGGTAATGACATTTAATATGCTTGGTAATGGCCATAGCACATGGTAATGACAAATATTTCTAACTCCAATTAGTGAACAGTTCTTGCAGTACCCATCTCTAGTCTGTGTGTGTGTGTGTGTTTCTAAAATAATAGAATATTAGAACTTATTAATGAAATGAATAATAAGACCATAATAATAATATGATTATCGTAATTGAAATAATCTTAATAAAACACATATATTTGGCATTCTATATAATAGAAAATAATCTTTTTTTTTTAAATCAGTACCTATGTATAGGTATTCATAAAAAAAATATAATTCTTTATAGAGCTTAGGGTTAGATTTAATTTTTTCGCGCCTTTTCTTTTCAGATAAGTATCCGTTTTTTTCGTACCAATTCTTGTTTTTTACGCGGCATATTCATTTACTTCAGTCACTGGAACAATCAGTATTATTAAAAAAAAAACTAAAATATTCATGCGATAAATATTTGCGCAAAATACAGACACTAAAATTAACGGAAAGTGTGCACAGATATGAAAGGCAACAATTTTAAAATGCAAACTCTTTTTCGGGTAGGTGGAGATACTCATTACCATGGAATCATTGTCATTACCGTGGATTGAAAGTCCACGGCAATCCATGGTAATGACAAAATCCAGACATGTTCACTTTAGCATGTTAATGCCAAAACGTTCTACTTATAACGTCATAACAAATCAGTTCGGCTATATGATAAAATATGATTAATATAAACAATTCGTATACTTACTGAGGAATGATACCCACGGAAAAGACAATATTACTGTGACAAAAACCACGGTACGACTTTGTAAAATATATAAAAATTCTTAATTTTGCACTGCGTGACCTGCGTTCACTTTGCCATCTGAATGGTGGCTAGGGGCACTCGGGGGCAGCGGCGGGGTTTGTGCAAAGCTATTTAGTGAAGAGCTGCATGTCGCGTCACGTTGTGACACGGTAATGATGAGTTTATTATGAACCAAAATGTACGATGTTGCTGTTCAGTGTTTTACAATACGTTTTAATTTGTGCAATCAATAATGTATGTCATAACTATTGAACTTTTTGTTTGGTCTGTGGATGGGTGACCACCCATTATATACCGAGTTTCCTCCGTGCCTCGGAAAGCACGTTAAGCAGTTGGTCCCGGCTGTCATTCGTAGATCTTTGACAGTCGTTAGGTAGTCAGAGGCCCAAAAAGTCTGACAACCAGTCTTACCAAAGGGTATCGTATTACCCGGTACTAACTGGGTTGTGGAGGTCAGATAGGCAGTCGCTCCATGTAAAATACTGGTATTCAGCTGCATCCGGTAAAACTGGAAGCCGACCCCAATATACAAGTTGGGAAAAGGCTAGGCAGATGATGATGAACTATTGAACTTTTTAGGTAAACAGTAGTTTCAGCCGTAAACGTGAATTTAATGGATCATTTTGCTGAAGTTTTACCGAAAACTGGAAAGCGGACACCCCCTTTTTTTTTTTTTTTTCGGATGGGAAATCATCAAATAACCCCTCCCGCTCTGGGCGGAGCAGGAGGGAGTGTCAGACTTTTACTGACTAAAACCCATCCATGTTCCTTCATCGCCCTTTGTGTTCCAGGGCCACGGTATCTCTTTCGAATAGTCCCGCAACCCCGGCAGGCATCGGTCCTTACGGACCCCTTCCTTTTTGCTGACTCTCTTTGAGGCGCGCGTGAAACACGAACGCGCCGTCGACACGGGCTGTCGTCATGAGACGGACGGACTGCGAGCTAGCCCATAGCTCACCGTTCACAGGCCCGCGCCTACGGTGGCCGGGGGCCACGTGGTGGTGGCCCCCGACGCCCGGGGCGTCTCCCGCGGCGGCCGGGACGTTGAGAGGTTAAGCGGACACCCCTTAGTAATGACATTTTGGCCCTTTTGAACAAAATAACTTTTAAATTACTTAATATATATAAAATTTAAAAGAAGCGCCAGTTAGAAATAATTCCATATTACAAGTTACTTTAATGATGATGTAGATAGAACATCGTGTAGTTTTAAGTGCCGTGTCTTATGTATTTAGATGGAGGTGTTCACATATAGGACGACGCGATTACTGTTGTCCACGACTTTTAGCAACTAAGAACCAACGATAAATTAATCGTCACGACATAGTGGGAACGCGGCCTTGACGTGCTTTCCGACTTTTGCCGAGGCACGGAGGAAACTCGGTATGTAATGGTTGGTCACTCACCCAAAAACTAAAAAGGCACTTGTTCTCCCCGTCATTGCAATATTTTTTGTTCTAGACCATACCTTTGAATCTTCTAGTTACGGAAATATAAGCTCCATATAAAAAAAAAAAATATAATTCATGTTTTTACTTAATGTAATTTTTTTACTTTATACACCTCTACCCCCCGTACTATTCAATCCATCCATTAGCACAATGGTTTGTGTGCATTATATTGAGTTCTACCATAAAACGTGATTTTTCACCCCCAAAAAAAAGTCGTTCCCAGCGATAATTTTGCGCGTTTTACTTAGTTTGATGTACAGAATGCTTGGTTGACGGCTGCGTGAAGGGTCTGTTTACACCCTGTATCTGATATCTGAGTTATTTTGGTATGGGTTCATTAAACGCTCATACAGCGACATTTTATTTGTGTCTGGAGGATGTGGGCCCCACATATGATTGGTCTGACTCACAATAGGTAGGTACTGAAATGATTCCCTGAGTGTCAAATATAAACTCAGGCTATACTAGGTAAAATGACATTATTTTTCCGTGCTTTAGTGTCTGGCAGAAAGTTTCGTTGACGGGAAGTATCAGGCAATGCTATCTACCTTATACCTACCTAATTATTTTTTAGTACTTAACAATCTTTTTATTCACGACATAAAAAAAGAGAAGTTAGTATTATTTTTACGCAACTTTACATAGCACCTGATATTTACCTAAAAATTGGTTGTTGTCGGCACAAGTTAGCAGGTAGTACGCACACATTCACAGTCGGTAGGTACATACTAACACTACTCACTCGATACCTACCACATATTTTGTTGAACAGAAAATAAGTTAGGTCTGGCGGTCCGGATTTTGCTCTACATGTAATGGGCTCATTGGACGATCTCCGCCTCGTCAGAAATATCAACTTATCTACTCGACTCCTACTTATTGAATATAATCGATCCAATATCTGTTGCTATAAACCGATGTTTACAGAAAATTCATCCAAAAAAGATTAATTTCGACCTTTGGATAATTTGATGATGATAGTGTGTAGCAGTAGGTGAACTCCTAACTGATGTGTTGATAGGGTAGTTTATTGCAAGGACAACGCGCTGTAATCACTTATTTGGCTGATACCTAGTCCAGCAGCTATGTACTTTTACCTGGAAAGTATTCCAAATTTATGGAATTTTAACAGGTTGTTTGGGGATATATTAGGAAGACTATCCTAAGTTTTCGACCTCAAAGGCCCTGTGCTAACTTGGGAGGTGACAAAAACGAATATGAAAAGTTTTAATTTTGAGATTTCTCTGTAGTATAAATTTGTCCCCGCTTAATTGCAATAACATGTGGTGCGTGATGGTACTCACAAAATGTACTTGTTGTTTCACTAAGCTTCGTCTTTGCCTACCCCTTCTAATAAAAACTGTCGTAACGATTTTTCGTGTTATATCTAGGGACATCTGGTGATAGAAATATGAGTAAATTATTTAAATATTACGGATAGATGGCAGTAGTAGTAGGTACCTACCTACGTAAACTTTATCCGAGTTTATCAAATGAAACCAAATACCTACATGCGCGAGAGCAGCTTCAAGAACACTAAATTGTGACGGCAGATGGCAGCACTCAGTAGAGTAAATACTGTAAAATAAATACTGCCAGTCACTCTTACTGAAATAGTGACCCAATCTCCTAGGGCCAACACAATTAATAATTGAACGTCGCCGCCACGCAACGCGCTGTCGAGGGTTGCGGTGGTGGCGGCGCCGCGGCGGGCGGCGCGGCGGCGCGGCGAAACAGCGTTTGTACCTGTGAGGTGAGCATTTATTGTTCATTTTTATTACCCACGACGGAACGACAAGGTATATGCGTTTGGGGTAAGAGGATGTTCTCACTAATCAACCACAAACTGCATCAAAATTCAGTTTGGGGTTGCAATAACGGTGTTTGCGAGTAACCCAAGTCTCTACGTCCAAGATGCGTTTCTCCATAAGCGTCATTATTGCAACCGAATTTATTCGTTAGTAATTAGCAATCGAAAGTTAGCGATTTTGTCGTTATCTCTGTCGAGACTGCCGGCCCAGACGCCATACCTCTAGAGTCCGCCTAACAAAGGCGCTAGTTCTATTTCTCTCGTTTACCCGTACCCCATTCTGCGCCGATGCCCCCACAACTGATTGATACTATGTGTCACTTAGTTCGTCATGTAACATGCTTTATTTTAGGTGTTAGCTGCCCTACACTTTTATGGCCAAGGAAGTAACCAAAAAGCTGACTAATATAGCTTGAGTCGGATATTGTTTCCAGAGCCATTGCAGTTAAACCACTATGACGCTAAGAGGTATTTCGCAAGAATTGTGCAAGTGGATTCAATTCCCTTGTGAAATCAATGAAAAATCAAATTGTGCAAAAGTGATTTTTATTTACATGGCTACATTATGTATATTACGAGATCATAAATATTAATTATAAATTATTCATTATTAAACCAATATATGTACTCAACGGTAGGTGATCAATTTCATAATAAAATAACAACAGAATACTTTCACTACATAAACTAACAGTAAAGTTTCCAAGCATAATTATTTATAGGCTTAAATGCAGCGGAACGCTGCAGTATGTGTATTATCACTACTTTTTAAGCAATTCTTAATACAGAAAGTACCCACCAAACAAAAACGTATTGTAAATATCTCATCATACGCAAAAAGGCGTGTTTCCATATTGTTAGACTTTGTCCAGGCTGTACTCTGGACTCTGTACTCTTTTTTCCATGTTATTAAACTTTTTCTGACTGTAGGTAGGTTCTCTGGACACTGTAGTTCAATTTTGAAAGGAGTGTGGTCATTACGCGTTGAATATTATAAGTAAACTAGTATTTGCGTGGGTGCGC
Organism: Xestia xanthographa; assembly: GCA_905147715.2. NCBI lineage: Eukaryota > Metazoa > Arthropoda > Insecta > Lepidoptera > Noctuidae > Xestia > Xestia xanthographa. The sequence goes on along the minus strand of LR990641.1, from coordinate 24,557,166 downwards.
GAGCTGCGCGCAGCTCGCGTGTCGTCGTGTTCTTGATTATTTCTTACCCTTATAAAATTTTGAGAATCTGTAAGAATCCTTAAACGAATTGAAAATTCCATTAGAGTCCTTAAAAGATTTTGTAAATTTTGTAAAATCTTTTAAATATTTTGAAAACCCCTAAAACATTCTAAAAACCAATTTAAAAAATATTACCTATAAAAAGCAAATAAAATTAAAGTAAAAAACCGTATTTAAAAACTCAGACCCATTAAAAAAACACTACCCTAAAGTTTGCTTGTCGTCGCCCTGAGTTACGCTTCACCCACTCAACCTTCGTTACGCTGCGGAGGCCGCCGGCTCGCTTCGCTCGCCACCTCCCCCCTTCGCTCCGCTCGGTCTCGCAGGTTCGCTCCACTCAGAACCTACCTACCACCAGACAGGTTTCGACGCCCTCTATAATATTTGTTCAAACACCTAGTGGCTATCTCTGATCGTTACGAAGTTATAGCCCTTTTATTTTTAGGGGAGGTTGGGGAGAGGAGGATAACCTCCGTATACAAATGTAAACGCTCCTTAATAATAATTTATGGCAAAAATCAAAAAGCCGCTACTTGTCCTAGTTTCCGAGATACGATGGGGGGAGGGGTGAAGGGGGGGAGATAGGGGAGTTTTGAAAAATGATTTTGACTAACGCGTTGCCCCTTTACATGAATCTGAAAAAAAAAATGTTCCAAGTCTCTCAACTTCCGAGATCCGCCTAAAGGGGGGAGAAGAGGGACAAGTGGGTCAACTTTTGAAAACTGGTTTTTACTTTCCCGAGCCTCCTCTATACGAATCCGTAAAAAACAAAAAATACGGGTCTCTTTGTTTCCGAGATACGATAGGGAGGGGGAGGAAGGGGGGCGAAAAGGGGAAGTTTGGCACTTTTCCCATACTCGCGGGAGTTACTTGTTTACGAATCTGTCAAAATATACCCCCCTCCCCATCCACCATCTGGGAGAACAATTATGTCAATGAGTCAGTCAGTCAGTCAGTGAGTGGTAAGTGGTAATCGAGCTTTATATTATAAGTAAATTTTATTACCCGTAAACAAAACGTGGCACAGCGGCACGGGCCTCTTATGCGTGGATTTTATTTTATTTCGTCGATGACGACCAAGCGAGCGATTCAGTCGTGGTTCTATTACTTCAACGATTTCCTGGAGAAGCGGTTATATTCCGCTGTGATGGACCGCTATCCCATTCTGGCACAGCCTTCGACACCGGTGCACCTTAAAGCAAAGACAATAAACATCTAAATTAAAACTCCATCTCAAAATCAATATAATTGGTCAACGCTTGATTTATTCATTTTCAAGGCCAAAGGGCCAAAGGGCCTTATTGGCATTGCAATCAACTCTGAAATACAAGTATAATAACTACCTATTTGTAAGCCGACCCTCGGACAGTTAGATAAACCAAGCTTGATTAGGATAAGAGAGAAGACGGTAAACAAGTACAATCATTGCTAAACACCGCGCTCTCTCGACACAGAGTAGAACAGGTACCTACTGACAGACTGCTAACATGTTATTTAAACGAGTGGTTCGCCTTGCTGAGGGACAGCAGATGGTCATTATAGTGGTAGGTAAAGAAAGAAAGAAGAAGTGTGTGATTAAAGTGCGCGGTGATCTGACCCATAAATTTCCTATGGGGCAGTGGTCTGGTGGCCCCGCACCAAATTAGCTACAGCTTCCATCAAACTACAACATATGCAAAGGCTTACCTGCATGGCGACCACAGGTTGCATGAGGACTACTGCGGCCACAGCTCTCGAAACCATGTTTGGGTTCCCACAGCTCTCGAAACCACGTTTGGGTTCCCACAGCACTCGATACCATGTTTGGGTTCCCACAGCTCCATCTGTTCATACAGCAGGAATTGACAATGACGGCTGTACGCCTTAAAACACTTCAACTCAAAAACAGCACACAGTGGTACTGGAGGGATTCTACAACATGTAGGTACCCCTGGTGAAAGCCACAAACAATTGAATATCCAAACAGTTGTTATCCATTAAAAAATCAAACTCCGCAAGGACCACCGCTGCGAGGGATTAAGCCCAGCAGAACTACAGATCTTCACATTGCATCTCTAGTATGGGAAAATATTTGGTGATTCCGGTCAGCGTTCAGTGACACAACAGCCTCAAAACTCCCATTAGAACTAACCAATGAGTTTATGGATCATTTAGCTCCTCCTTCAGCCCCAGAACAGAGATCTTTTAAGCATTTTCCCTATGTTCCTATTCCTAATTCTGAGTTGAATTCACTAGTGAGTTGAAGGGAATCCTTTCACATGTTAAGGATTCAGCTCCTGGTGAAGACGGTATACCATATTCATTTATAGCTAATCTGTCTGATTCTGTTCTTTTACTATACATATTTTAATCTTATCATTATTATCAATCTTATTGTATTTGATATCTGGCAACATTCCATCAAGTTGGAAGTCTCAAACAATATTCCCATTCTGAAACCAAACAAACCTCCATCTAATGTTACTTCTTATCAACCAATTGAGTGCAATTGGTCTATTGGTGGTACAAAGTGTTCTACAGTTCTTGCTAAAATTGTTGAACATCTCGTTAAGAATCGTTTGGAGTGGGTTTTGGAAAGCCAAAAACTTGCTAGCTCCATCACAGTTTGGTTTTAGAAAGAGTAAAAGTACGAAGGACAACACCTTAGTGTGTTCACAACTGATATTCGCTTAGCCTTCTCTTCTAATGACTCTGTAATTGCTGCTTTCCTGGATATTAGCTCAGCTTACAATAATGTCCTGGTATCAATCCTAGAACAAAAGCTGAATTCATTACAAGATCCAACAATGCTGTCTAAGTTCATAATTAACATGCTTTCAGAGAGATCTTTAAATTTTAATATTGAAGGTTTTCCCATTTTCCCATTTAGTATAGAAAGGTCTCCCTCAAGGTTCTGTGCTTAGTCCAATTCTCTACAATATTTACACATATGATGTGGAATCTAAATGAATCAGTACATACAAGTTCTTCAATATGCAGATGATTTACTACTTTATTTATCTAGTCATTCTGTTGCAAATATTTGTACTTCCTTAACAGAAGAGGTTATGCTTACTGAAGAGTTGGCTAGAAACTAATGGTCATTAAAGGAACTTGGAAAATAAAGCAACATTGTCATGTTTACTAGAATGCTTATGCCTCCTATAGTTACAGTAAGGTATAATAATATCCCTATGCCTGTTAAAAACCAGTTTAAATTTTTAAGCTTTATATTGGATACACATCTTACTGGTTCACCACACTGTGATTGTTTATAATAGCTTCCAAATGTGAACGAAATATCAACATAATTAGATGTCTTGTTGGTGTTTGGTGGGGAGCACATCCCTCTTAATTAAAACTACTGTACAACACCTTGATTAGAAGCGTCTTGAAACTGGACAGTGTTCAGTCCAAGTAGGGTTACCATTTAGGAATTTGAAAATTCCTGACAAAAAGCCGGACATTTCTATAAAAGTCCAGACTTTTAGGTCACAAATTAGAGTTACAGTGGTATGGCATGGTATTGATATTGTTGTATTTATTTTTGTTTTGATTGAAGAAAATATTTTATCTATGAACTAGTTGATTGTTTGCATATTTCGCAATAGAAGATTTATTATTAAGTGGACTGTTTGTTGATTAGAGACTGATTTGATATTAGCTTACTTATTAAGTATGTAGTTTTATTACTCATTTTTCATCTAATTTTAAAAAATCCGGACAAATTAAAGGGCTGGACACGGGTCTAAAAGTCCGGACATGTCCGGACTAATCCGGACGGATGGTAACCCGAAGTCCAAGGCACATATAGTGGTTTTAGGTGCAATGAAAAGCAGTCCTATTGTCTTCAGGTGGAATGTGGACACCCTCCACTTCATTTACGTCAATTTTATCTGATAGATTTATGGCTCGGTGTTTGCAATTTACTCATCCTTTGCGAAATAAACTTTCCATTATCTCTGAAAAAGTAATTTCATCCACTTACTGGAGGCACAAAGCTACTCCGTGTATATATATATTTAGAAAATAGGTACAATTTAATTGAAGCTCCCTGTCACCATTTCACCAATCTCAATTGATTCCTTCACTGTTCGTGATCACCAAATAAACAATCATTTTATTTGATTTTATCATTTTAAGTACCTACGGAGATGACGTATCACTATCACGTATCAAAAACGTATGTCAAACCCAGTGCTGCAAATAAAAATTTCTCGATTCCCCGACTCAGTATTGCCAAATCCCCGAAATTCCCCGCTTCTTTTTTATTAGTTTGCCACATAATCCACACAATGATATTTTTGGAATAAAAATACTGTTTTATACAAAATTTGTTTAATACTACTTGAACTTTAATAAAACACTATACTTCATAGCAAAATTAACTCTTACATCTATAGAATTCATACATAGGTACTAGTCAAATCAAAGTACAAAAAAGTTTTTATTTAAATCTATAAAATGGCCCATATTTTATTAGGAAAAGTATAAATAATACAAAATAGTGTTCGAATGATAGTTTTTTAGTTGTAAATTACCCGACATAAAATAGTTTGAGCCCATGGAAAAAGTTGGCCTGGATTCCCCGAAATTACCCGATTTTTGTCATTCCCCGCGCTAACCCTCAATTCCCCGAAAATCGGGGATTTTCCCCGCGATTGGCAGCACTGTCAAACCAAACCATCAACGGATTCTCTGGCGGGAAGTCAAATTGCGCGGGTGTTTAAAAATTTCTCCTACTTAATAATTTGTAATTTTTGTGTATATTTGCTTAGATAGTTTGATAAATTCCTAGTGTATATAGTAAGATGGGAACGGAAAGCGATGGGGGCGATGCCCCCGTTGATAAAGAGCCGAAAAAGCGAAAATTGGCTTTCATGGATTCGGCACAGTCTGCAGCAGCTTACAAAATCTTCATGAAACCAAATTCCAAGAGACAATTTCCCGAATGCCACAGTGGCGATTGTGTAGTCTATGTGGAATCAATAGAAGACGAAAAATTGGGCAACAAAAACCCAATTGTACTTACAAAATTATTCACCGAAAATGTTAAAGGCATCATAGGTGTACATCGAGTCAATGCCTACAAAGTTGGGATAACTTTTAAAAAACCTGCACCGGCGAATAGTTTTCTCAAAATGGATCATTTCTTGGGAAAAAATAAATTAAAAGCCTTCGTTCCTGCATACATGACGGAAACAACAGGCGTCATCCGCTATGTACCGAAAACTATGTCAAATGAGGAAGTATATAAAAACATTCAAAGTGACGTAGAAGTCATATCTATTAAAAGATTCATGAGGAAAGTTGAAGGAAAACTTACACCATTAGGTACAATAGCAGTTACATTTGCCGCAACGGCATTGCCACAGTATGCATACATTCAGATGTTTAGATACCCAGTACATATATATATACCACCATTGCTACAGTGCTACAAATGCCTTAAATATAACCACTCTGCAAGAGCTTGCCGTGGTGAGCAAATGTGCTCTTCTTGCGCCGGTCGACATTCATACAAAGAATGTGATGTTGAAGAAATTACTTGCATAAACTGCTGCGGCAATCACCTAGCAATTTCAAGGGATTGCCCCATTAAGAAGCAAAAAATAGAAGAAAAGAAGAAGAAGTTCCTCAATAGGAATCAGTCGTATGCCAGTGTGGTGAGTACACCTCCTCCAACAATGTCAGATACAAATGTTTTCCCAGCTCTCAAAAAACCAAAGGAAAGTACTTTGGGTGAGAACTCAAAGTCTTTTGCTGAAGAAATTGTTAATAATGAAATAATTATAAATGCTATTGTAAAATCACTGATTGGTCTTGGTAATAATAAAGATAATGCTCCAATAACAAATAAAAGAATAAAATAAACTTTATTAGCAAACTTAATTCTTAACTGATGGATACATTTTTAAATATAGCACAATTCAATATACAAAGCTTACAGAGTAAGAAGGCCTTATTAAACACATTTCTTTATGAACAAAAAATAGATATATGCCTGTTAAATGAGACTTGGCTAAAAAATGGTAGTGTAATTCCTCGTTTTACATCATATAACTTTATATATAAAAATTCAGTAAATAAACACAATGGAGTAGGTATTCTGATAAAACAAAATTTAGCTTATAATGTAGAAACAACTTTTTATGAGTCAGTCCAAAATATATGTATTTCCATAGAAACATCCATGGGCAGATTGAAATATTGAATATCCTATGTGTTTATTGTCCTCCCAATAGCAACAGATTTGATACTAACAAAATGAGAAAGGTGCTTCTTGAAATTCCCAAGCCATGTCTTATCATGGGCGATTTTAATGCACACCATATATTGTTTGGATGTCATACAAACAATAATAGGGGTAACAGTTTATATAACCTTATTGATGAATTTGACATATGCGTTTTAAATGATGGTAGAGCAACCACTGTTCAGTACCCAAACAGGAATGCATCAGCTATTGATCTAGCTCTGGTTAGTTCCGCATTAGCTCCTCTTTGTGAATGGCAGGTTCATGACGATCCTATGGGCAGTTATCACTACCCAACCCAGGTGGTTTTAAATGTAAAGCCATCAACATATGAAGTCCGGCCTGTGGAAGAAAAATTTATCTATAGTAAAGCAGATTGGTCTAAATATTATGAATTATCAGAAACCGGTTTCTCTCATTTAGACATAGATAATATGGAACCTCTTCATCTGTATGATAATTTTGTGAATATTTTATATGATATAAGAATAAATACAGTCCCAAAACGAAAATCTAATCAAACTATGCAAATTTTAAGAAAACCAGCTCCTTGGTGGAACCAAACATGTAATGAGGCAGTTCAAAAATCTAAGGAAGCTCTGTTACAATATAGAACATCACCAAGCATCCCCAACTTCATACAATACAAAAAGCTTGATGCTCAAAAGAAAAGAATATTAAAAGAGGAGAGTATCAAGTCATGGCATGAGTTATGTAGTAGTTTTAATAGAATGACGCCTGTTGCAAGAATATGGGGTTATATTAAAAAGTTTAAAAGGATAGGTTCTTCTTCTAACAAATATTTAAATGATGATTGGGTACCTGAATTCTTAGAAAATTTATCAGACTCATCAATATTGAATGAAAATAATGTAAATGATATTCTAAAAGAATCTGTTGAATCTGAAACCAACTGCTTTCTTAATAGTCCATTATAAACGAATTGCACATAGCTCTTAAGAGTAGAAAAGATACAACCCCAGGTCTGGATAACATACCATACATATTAATTAAAAAGTTACACCCTAATGCCTTACAAATTTTATTAAATGTTTATAATAAACTTTGGGATACACTACTTATACCAGAATCATGGAAAACTCAATGTGTAATTCCAATCTTAAAGCCCAATAAATCTGTAAATAGTCCCTCATCATATAGACCTGTCTCTTTATCATCTTGTTTGGGTAAACTCTTTGAAAATATGTTAAAGTTAAGATTAGATCACTTTGTTGAATCACATAGTTTAATTCCTTCTTTACAGTTTGGCTTCAGAAAAGGCACAGGTTGTTCTGAAAGCTTTGTATCTCTATTGTCAGATTTAAAACAGGTTAAATTAAGTCACTCCAATGCAGTCTGTGTCTTTTTAGATGTAAAAGGTGCTTTTGACAATGTAAATATAGGGGAACTCATTCTAGTATCTCATGACATTGGTATACCTAGCCACATTTTAAAATGGCTTTATAAGTTTTTGAGCAATAGAACTGTTTTTATTAAATATAATAATAAGTTACATGGACCTGTGTCTGTCAACAAAGGCATAATGCAAGGGGCAACTTCCTCTCCTTTACTTTATAACATATATACTTCTGAAATATTAAAATATGTAGACACAGCAGATGTAAATATCTTGCAATTTGCAGATGACTTGCTTTTGTATAGCATAAATCAAAATATAGAGATAGCTATTGCTAATATCAACAAGGCTTTAAATCAACTGTACATCTACTATCATAATAAACTTAAATTAGAAATTAATCCAGACAAGAGTTCAGTTTTAATAGTGACAAAAAATTTGAATGCTCATAAAAATGTAACATTTTATATAATAATGTTGAGATTCCAATAGTCAAACAACATAAATTCCTAGGGGTTATTATTGATGATAAGTTGAAATTTGATGAACATATCAATCACATAGCAAAGAAAGCATTAAATGGCATCAATATATTGAGACATTTAGCTGGAACCTTTTGGGGATCTGACCCTAAAATTATGAGTATGCTATACAAAAGTATAGTGAGAAGCCATTTTGATTATAGCAGTTTAGCTTATATGAATGCCAGTGACACCTTACTTAGGAAATTAGATGTTATCCAAAATATGGGAATGAGACTTATTTGTGGGGCCATGCGCTCTACACCTATTAATTCATTAGAAATTGAGACATGCATACCTCCCTTGATGTTACGCAGGTTGATGTTGGCTGAGAGATTTTTCTTAAAAGTTTTATCATTAAATAATAATCTTTTAGTTAAGAAAATTACAATAAATCCTGAAATCTTCCAGTCAATATCGTCCAATACTATCTCTGCTCTATCTCTGCTTCTTCTCTGGTTAGTAGAACTTTGCCTGAAATTCCAACAATATTTAGATATGTATGTACAAAATAATTCAAAAGGAGTTATTAAATATGATATTTGGCCTGTATATAAAAATACTTTTAATGAACTTGTTAATAATTCTACAATCATACATTTAAATACAGTGCATAATAAATTTGATTTTCTACAATTTAAAGATAATAAACCAGATTACATCTTATACACAGATGGGTCTAAAACAAATCATTGTGTCAAAGCAGCTTTTTATGATCCACAATTAGATTTGACTAAATGCATTAAGTTAAACGCAGCATGTAGCATTTTTACTGCAGAAAGCTATGCAATTTATTGTGCACTTGAGCATTTAAATAGTTTTGTAAATAATGTAACTATTATACTGATAGCGACTGATTCTAAGAGTATTTTATCTGCTTTAGAAAATGTAAATTTATCTTATAAATTAAATTATATAGTTTATAATATTAGAAATAAGATTAGAGAATTAAATAATAAGAATATTAATGTAGAATTTGTATGGGTACCATCACACACTGGCATACCTGGAAATGAAGTAGCTGACACTGCAACTCGTTTAGACTATGATGAAGACCAATCGGAGTTCATAAAGGTTCCATTTTACTGATTACTACAGCTTTTTTAAGGAGTCGAACAGACAGTTGTGGAAGGACTACTGGAATATAACCCTGGAAACGAAAGGCAAGTGGTATGCTGATATACAGAAAGAATTACCAATAAAACCTTGGTACCATAGCCTCAAAAACATCACTAGAAGATTTATCACTACCATAACACGTATGCGACTGGGACATTGTTTGACACCAGCCCACATGAACAGAATCCATATATATGACAATAGCCGATGTCATCACTGTGGATCTGAAGATGCTGACCTGAATCATATTATATTACAATGCACAAGTTTGAAGTTTTAATATTCAACGGTTGATTTTAGTAAGTGACATTTTAGACAGTAACAGTCAAATAAGTGACAGTGAATGTCAACAAAGTGCTCCCCGCCACGTTCAGGAACTATTAATAAATAGGAATTATTACAATGCGTTGTATAAATATATAAGTAATACTGTTGAAAAAATTTAATTTATGTAGTTTTGGATATAATTTAAAACAAAAAGTTTATATATATTTTTTTTATGAATGCTCTAGAGGACCAGAGGTGTAATGAAAATGTGTGAACTGTGAAGTGTATTTGTGTAGCCATAATTATTATCTATGTATGCGACTGAAATACTTTGTTTCTATGGTCATGAATTAATTGTTTTAGGTAATTTTAAGTAAATTAAGAGTAGTATGTTTAATGATTTCGACTGAAGGACATGTATCCATGGTCATGAATAAAGATTAAAAAAAAATAAACAAACCATCAACCAGGGTTGCCACCTTGGATTTTATAAAGGCGCTAGATCAAGAGTGAAATGTCACCAGATTTCAGAAATTTGGATTAAAAAAAACCACCAAATTCCGCTAAATTTACTGCATTTACATCTCAGACAAAAAACATCCTTATTTACATTAAAAATAAAAACGAAAGAATATGTATGAGATGCTAAAAAAAAAATCGGAGTAGTCTTTGGGGAATGCCGATAGAAGTGAAAACAAAAAGTACACAGGCCCCGCCCCAGTCGTAGCACTGGTAATGCCTCGCGCATGCCTGTGGTGCTACGCCGTAGCGGATGCTACGAGTGCTACGAACGGCTACGAAGCGTGACCGCACGTTACGTTACGTGACGATGAGTTCAATGTTTTTCCCTCACCCAAAAAGTGCTCAACGCGCCTAAAGAAGTATTCCCTTCAAAAATAGTTTGTGGTTCTTACAATTTCAAGTATTTTTTAAAGTGTATATAAACTAGAGTGCAAAGTTTTTATTTACATTTTTTTTACATTTACATTTTTATTTACTTACAATGAGGGATTTTCTTTTTAGCTCTTCCCTAGTCGCTGGATAGATGGCGCTAGGAGTAAGTATGATAATGCAAGGAATGGACCCCAAAAAAACTGATTTTAACAAAGCGCGAGAAATGTTGGTTATATTCGGAAGGTTAAGCAAATGAAAGTGTCAGTCAACGAGAGTATGTGACGTGACACAATGTTTTTTTTTCAAGCGTTTTGGCTTTGGCATAGTAAGTTCAACGCCATCTATAGAGTTCTTGGAAACTAAGTTTTTTTTTAAAACCTCAAAAGGAAAACCTCTCATTAACCAAACCTAACCATTACATTCAGCAAAACTTGACAAAAGTACCTAGTATTTTAAAGGGTGTAAAAAGACTCTTAACAAAACCGAAATGCACTTGTTCTCCCCGTTTTTGCGATATTTTTTTTGTTCTGGACCATGATACTCGGGAACCTTATAATTTCGGAGATATTGGGGGTCAAAGTTCAACAAGTTTTTTTTTAAATGCATGTTTTTAATGTCGGATTTTTACTTTAATTAAACACCTTCACGACCCCCGTACTATTCAATCTATCCATCAGCACAATGTTTTGAGTGCGGTAAATTGACTTTTACCGTAATTCCTGATTTTTACCCCAAAAAAAGTCATAACGCAGCAATATTTTTTACACTTAGAGTTTTACTATGATAGACAGATTCAGAATGCTTGGTTGACGGCTTTGTGAAGAGTCTGCCCTTAGCCACCTAACGTGTATTCTAGTAACACATCCACCTAACGTCGGTCATGGTGACCGCTTGCGTATAAAGTACTATTAGGAAAGTAAAAAGCTCAAAACTTGCTACAAATCGAAACTACATCATGTTCTTCAGTTGTTTTCATTTCAAATTGTTGTAATTAACTGTTCAAATTAACATTTTTTACTTTTTATTATCATTAATAAAAGTTGACTTACAAATATTTTAACAAATTATAGGTTTTTTTATTAAGCTGAGATCTAAGCAATAACAATCAATGAGGCTACTTAGTTTTTAATTATTTTAGTAACTTAATTATATAACCTCTTATATAAAACTATCATTGGCACAATCAAATCACAATCATTACAAAATTACAGCTCCCTAACATTTACCATTTCTCACGGCAGCCTACACACATTTTTTGAGAACACTCAACGCATTTTTTTTTCCGAAATATTCCGGTACCTTGCCAATGGAACATCATCATCGGAAGATGCACCATCATCAACTGGCAGATCATCATTATCGTTATCTTCACTTAACTCGTCAAAATCAATATCAGAGTCTAATTGACACTCGCCATCAATGTCGTGGTCTACTGGTACATCTTCAACGTCACTGCAATCTTCATTTGGTATTTCCGGCATGTCCCTTTGATCCTCGGAATCTGAGTCAAATTCTTCTAACCATCTACTGATACTTTGATCACGTTGAGACATGATAAACCTAAAAAAACAACAAGAAAATGTTAACACTAAAAGTAACGTAACAACCTAGCGTCGGTCACCATGACCGCATACGAAATATATTTACCTGAATTTTTTCACTGCGCGTACGTATTGCTTGGTCGAGCGCAGAGCGCAAACTGGAGAGGGACGGGAAAAAGTACACAGAGTCGCAGGCGTGTGGCCCGCGTAATAACGGAAATATTTGACAAAATATATCGCATGGAGTCACTGTGACCGACGCTAGGTGGTTAAGGGTATATAGTTAATTTGAATCAAGAGAAACAAGTTAAACAAATTTGAATTAAAGAAACGGTATTAGATTTCCCTCTCAAAAATGTGATGCCAGATTCCATATTGTAAATAAAAAAAATTGAATTTGAATTGAAAAACCGTTAAAAAAATAAAAACGCTAAACGAATAAAAAATACCAATAGAAGCCTTAAAAAAGCACCAGTTCTGGTGGGAAAACCACCAAGGTGGCAACACTGCCATCAACATCATTTTTATAACAGGCTAAGGTCTGAGACCATGCTGCCTTGTCATCTGTCAGGCGTCAGCTCTTGTGTACAGATGCTTCGAAGAATGGAAGGGACTCATGTCGTAGGTGTATCTAGTAGTAATATTTTATAACTTCGCGAGTACTTGATTCTTACGTTTTGCTAATAAATAAAATATTGGTAAGTAATGGTATTATACACGGCTATTGCAACGCCAAAACAAAAAAAAAACAATTTTGTGTACTTCTACCGTATTGAAAAAGCTCTATGAACGTCGAACATTTTCTTCTCAAACATCCTAGAATAGACGTAGGTATTTTTATTTGTTCTCTTAAAACCAAAGACTACAATGTATCATAAAACACTACACAGGCGAAATGTAGTATTTTTCCTACTGGCAATAATGACTACTAATATGTAAGTGCTGTACTAATATTTTAAAGAAATATATCGACAATTCGACAAAGATGTTTATAATCCGAGCAATATTATTACATACATTTTTTAAATCGATTCCACCTCCAAATAAAATAATAATAAGTTTATTCATTGGTAAATCTTTATTCTCATACAAGCTATAATTTATTCACATAACAAAGGAATGAAATATTTGTAGCCAAACTAGGCAAAAGCCTGTATTTCGGCTGATAACGTCAATCCCCATATATAATTACACACATCAAAAGTATCTAGGGATCAACATATATTTTTGCAATAACTTTTCTCCTGATTGATATTAATTAAAATTTTCTTTAAGGATTCATCAAATAAAGTGTTTTCGTTTGTCACAGTAACGATAAACCAAGTCACCTTTGCATTAATAAAGAAATTTGCCATTTTCCTAATAAAGGGATTTTTGACATTTGAACCACTAACATTAAAGTTCGAAAAAATGACTGAAAACACAGTTTTCTTTAAAATTTTATTGGGTAACTTAAACAATTAATAATCCGTGTTTCTACCGCGAACACTAACAACACAAGAACATCGGTTTGGCATACTCAAAATGAGTTCATCCAAATCACGCTGTGGAATGGCCGCCCATGTTCGTTGCAACAACAAAAAAAGTCTTCTTGCGACTGGATACCCTCCATATTCGGCAGAGCTCTTCTCTGTAGCATATCCCATGCATGCTCAATCGGGTTCAAGTCTGGCGACTGAGCAGGCCAGGGCAGGACATTGATGTTAGCTGCGGCGAGAGTCTGTCTTACAACTCTTGCGGTGTGCGGTCGTGCATTATCATGCATTAACTGAAATAAGGGACCGATTTGCACTTGTAGAGGAACGATGACGTCTGATACAATCGTCTCAGCATAAATTTGAGCGTTGAGGTTGCCTCTGATCCAAATCAACTCAGTTCTTCCGCCGATCCAAATACCCGCCCATACCATGATGGTTCCACCACTATAAGGATGGACTTCCTGGCAGGATTTTAATCGCTGTTGGCGTCCAGGGGTTCTCCAGTGTCGTATACGTCTTGTATCCGGTCTCATACCAAAACGAGACTCATCAGAAAAGCACACGAAACGCCATTGTTCTTCTGCCCAATTTCTGTGTTCAAGAGCCCATTGATATCGAATCCTACGATTGTGCATTGCTATAGGTGGTACCCGTAGCGGTCTTCGGGAATGAAGGTTCACTTCATGCAAGCGGTTTCTGACTGTTTGGTCGCTAATTAAGTTCCCTGAAGAGTGATGAAGCCTCACGGCTAACATCATGGCGGTTATTGTTGGAGCTCTTCGAGTTAAGATTTGAATGTATCGGTCTTGTCTCCGTGTGGTGCAGCGATACCGTCCTCCATGGCGCTCAGCCACGGTACCAGTGCTTCGGTAACGTGTCCAAAGTCGACTGATAACACTCTGACTTGTATTCAGAGCTAAAGCTACAGTACGTTGCCGGGAACCAGCTTCTATCATTCCCACGGCTCTGAGCATTTCTTCCCTGCTTAAATGACGTCGCCGCTCCATAATAACGTTGGTTTTAATCAGTAGTAGGGAAACAGTAGCACTAATAATGTCTTCAATGCGTAGTATGTTTTTATAGGGAAAATATTGACAGCTTATTTTCATCTTTTACTCGAATTTGATTGAGAGTTCCTGATTCAAATTATGAAATGCACCAAAAAGGATCCATATAAATTTATAAAATCATAAATTTATTACAAAGCCACATCTCAATCTCAAGAAATCCGCATAAAAATGCTTGATCCCTAGACACTTTTGATGTGTGTAGTTAACAAGCAGAAAATATGTCCCACCTTATGTGGGTTTTCAGTTTTTCATAAATAAATTAGCAATGAGTCTTTCTTTCTTTGTAAACACCTTTTTAACTACTTATAAGTAAAACAAAATCGGGTTAGTTATAATAATTAAAACTCGTTGTTGGATTCGTCTCCGCCCCAATTATCAGAACAACTAATAAAATACCAAAAAAAACACGAATAAAAAACAAATTATGAATAACACGAGTTTTTAAATAAATTATGTGTGGCATTTTCCGCAATTGGAAACTCACGTCACGCACGCTTATAGCTTTTGGGGTTGTAGGTAGATAGGATAGGTTATGTTAGTTAGATACGTAAGGTAAATAGGTAGGGTAGGTAGCTAAGGCAGATAGGTACCATAAGTTGTTAAGGTAGGTAAGACGGAGTAGTAAAAATATAAGGAAGTAGTAGGTAGGAAAAGGTGCATAGCAACGTTGGGCACAGCTAGTAGCTTATTGGTGTCGATTCTGTTGTGCACAAACTAAACTCAATTTAGGCTATTGCTATCTTTTTCTTTCTAAAAAACGAGAAAGAGACGGCCGTAATTTAGAGCTGTCAAATTTGGGTAAGTAATATAATAGGGTATAATTACAAAATCTGTAATATTTTACAAGAAATAACAACTGAATCTATAATTTTATTCATCAGTTATTTTATTAAACTATTGATATAGTTTTAAAGTTACTAATTTTTATATGCTTAACATAAAACTTATTTCTCATAATATGATAAAACGCGTGGTTTTTATTTCCCTGTAAACAACAAACAAACAAGCATACCTACACAATGCAAGCAGCAGGCATGCAAACAAACATATACCATACATGCAGCATTCAAGCAAGCATGCAACATGCAGGCAAGCATGCCACATGCAGCAGGCATGGTTTCTGTCACGGCTCCGTAACTGCGCGATTAATAACACTCTAGAGGTAGGGCAGACAAGACTACGTGGCGTACGTTTCTGTCACGCTTTTCGACTAAATAAACGTTACAAACTTTTAAACTAAAGACCTAATGATTTTCAATTAATTAGACGTTATAATCAATATTATATATTTTAAATGATAGACCTAATGATTTTCGGTTAAATAAACTTTATATCCAATAACATTATACGAAATAAGTTTTAGAGTTTTAAACAGTTTTATCTAAAGAAATTATATCAATAATTGGTCTAACTCACGTTTAATAAATGTTGTGAACGTTATTGAAATTAAAATATACCAAATAACTTATATGTTATGAGACGCACCCGTCAAATTTAGTTGAAACTAATTCCATACAAATGAAGGGTGCACGTAAAAACATGTCGACTAAAACTACGGTGAAGCGCAAGGCATAAACTAGTTTGACATCTATAGCTTAGTTCATTGCTATAACCGTCCTTTTCTCACACTGCCTTTTAGTAAAAGATAGCAATAGCCTAAATTATGTTTAGTTTGTGCACAACAGAATCGACACCAATGAGTCGAAAACTAAACTTATTAATTAAACGTAACTTATTCATAAAATCATTGAACGATCACTTAATGCTAGGGCCACTTTAGTGGCCAAGAGATCGAATTAGACGACCTTTATAGCTCCATCTCCTTGCCTTATCTCACACTGAAATGATTCGCTGAATATCGCTAGCGTAATACAAAGTGATCCTTTTTATTTCAGTATACATCAATTTATGTATGGAATACTCTCTAGAATTGTTTTAAAATACCAAATTTCGATTCTAACTTTTCTGAAAAAGTTGGTGGTTCGACAGGTATCTGAGAAAATATACCATTTTGCTTGTGTTTGATTAAACCCTAGAGTATTCATATTCATCCATTGCGAAATCAGCTAAAAAAATATTCAAAGCATCGTGCTAGTTGCACTAATTATGCAAACAATCGACTAACTAGAAAAATACATAATATTACATACCTAACTATTATGATTTTTGGTAGAAATATTAAATATGCTTCTTATATACCTAAATGAATAAAATCATTTTGATACTGTTCCCATTTAATTATGATGAGAAAATTGTTTTTAGTTAAACGATAGATTTTATCGATAAAATCTCTCAGTCGGGTCGTCGCTCTAACCTCACTTCAACAGATAGTCAATTGTAACGACGACTAAGACCGGTGAACATCGAGGAGAGGTCGTGGAGGAATTTACCATCTAGCCACCATCGCCGTTCGCCAAATTACACCATGGCTGATACCGAAAAGGCGCCGCAGCCGCAGCCCCAACAGCAGCAGCAGCAACAAGAGCAACAACCCCCACAGCAACCGCAACAAGCTAAAGTGGCTAAACAAAAGCAGGTCATTGGTAAGTGCCGCTACGCCATCTTAGTTTTTGTGTGCCCCGGCATCAAATTTAACAAAAGCACATGTTCAATAAATTGCAAAATCTAATGATTTTTTGACATATTA
Organism: Xestia xanthographa; assembly: GCA_905147715.2. Taxonomy (NCBI): domain Eukaryota; kingdom Metazoa; phylum Arthropoda; class Insecta; order Lepidoptera; family Noctuidae; genus Xestia; species Xestia xanthographa. The sequence goes on along the minus strand of LR990641.1, from coordinate 24,539,977 downwards.
TTTATGCGTTGTGTTAAAAATATTGGATCGCCGTGTTAAAATACAAGCAATCCATCAGAAATATGATTTATAAAAGTGGGCGTTATAATCGGCGGCGTTATCGATCGTGTGTTGACCCCACTGTAGAACTATAGCACATAGACCACATTGTACGAGCGGCGACGAATGAATCAATAATATCGCCGGCGTAATGGAGGGCGGCGTGGCGTCCTGTGTCGGGCTTCAACCATCTTGTATGAAATCGCTTTACTCAACGCTTTTTTCCTATTGGAATGTTGTAGTTGTTTGTTGCTTAGCCAAGATATTTTTTCAGTTGCGATTGTACGCTAAGATTATGATGTTTTTCTATCTCACTTTATAAATTTTGTGTAGATATTGACATCATCTCTGTCCATTTACATATTCTAAGGACGGGACGTATGGACTGTGGGTGTCATTATTTACCAATTACGTGTCACGTTAATCGATGGCAGCGCCCAACGTCATTCATCCTAAACTTATCGCACATTTTTAACGCACACTCCTTGTTATGTAGACAGTACCTATAGTTCCAAGTTGAGCTGTGCATTCTGAAGTCTGTAGTTAATGTGGCTAACTAACTGATGAGTGAGATGCCAGAAGCATTATACCTACTTCAGAATTTTATTTTACATTCGATCTGTTACCTACTACTTTAAACTACTTGATTAATATATTGTTAATGCTGTGTGCATTTGTTATTGGTATTGCATGTATACATGCTACTACAACAGCCCATAATGTCCACTGCTGGACATAAGCCTCTCCCATGATGGGAGGAATTTGCCGTAATCTCCACGCTTGGATTGGAGATCGCAGTGATGAAAGACTAACAGAAAACGCTGCTGCCCATTCTCTGGTCTACGGAGACGTGTGTGAAGTGTTCTGCCTCAGACATTAGTCGCCTTATACGACACCCGTGAGTGTAATGGGTTGGTTCTATTCTACTCTGCCGGATACTACACTGCTAATACATGCATATTTTGGTAACTCAATATTTGTTTAAATAAAAGGGTTTTATAACTATATACATCAAATACCATTATAAGAGGATCTTCAACTAATTAAGATGTAGATTTGAATGTTTGGTTACTTTTACCAGAGGTACAACTTTTAATTTGCGGTTTTCATACTCAAATATCTAAATTGAAATAATATTTCATTCTTCTGTTGACAAATATTCAACAATGGCAAACTCTGCCGTGTAAATTGGTCGTGTATTTTGTCAACTTATAAGTAAAACTCAAAACTTACTAAGTGAAAAGATGAAGAAAAACAAAACTGAAGGACAGGGTTAAAATAAACTGTTAGATTTTTTGATAGACGCTTAAATAGGAACACAATTATTGATCTGAACCTCTGAAACAGCCAGACCAATTTTGACAGGACTTTTACTAGCAGATAGCTAGTGGAGAAACTTGGGCAACTTTAGGTTTCCATGCAAAAAATGAAAACCCATAAAATTGTTAACAAAATCCAATTCAAATAAGTATCATTAATAATAATTTCACACAGACGAAGGTCACGGGCAATAGCGCTAGAGATCATTAAAAAACCAAAACCATGTTACAAAATTTTTTGCTTGGGTTTAGATTGATGCACTGAATACATCGTAACTGTTGGTGCGTCGTTGTCCCTTCCACCCTGTAAGTTGAAATATTGAATGAAATTTCATTCTTGACTTTCTTTTTCAGCTGAGAAAGTTTCGGGAACCGTCAAATGGTTTAACGTGAAGAGTGGATATGGTTTCATCAATAGGTAAAATTTTAAAGCATTAGTTGTTGTCTTTCACAGTATCTATTTTAGATCAGTGTAAGTACTAATACTGTATCTCTGTCCCTAAAAGGAATGACACCAAGGAGGATGTGTTTGTGCATCAAACTGCAATCGCCCGGAACAACCCTCGCAAGGCTGTGCGCTCGGTCGGCGACGGGGAGGCGGTGGAGTTTGCCGTGGTTGCCGGGGAGAAAGGCTATGAAGCAGCCGGAGTGACTGGTCCCGGCGGTGAGCCGGTAAAGGGCTCGCCCTACGCAGCTGATAAACGCCGCGGCTTCCATCGCCAGTAAGTAAATATTTATTTATTTAAGGACAACCAACAAAGCATACACCAAAAATAAATGTTTAAGAATATTGAGCTGGATCATTAAAAACCTGGTTCTATCTATGCTCTTGTGTTTAATGAAAACAAATTTCAGGTATTATCCCCGTCAAGGTGGCGGACGTGGCGGGGAGGGCACTCCACGTAGAGGTGGAATGGGACGTCGTGGGCCCCCGCCCAACCAGGGGGGTGCACAGGGGGATGAAGGTCAGGAGGCAGGTGGAGCTCCACAACAGCGCAGGTAGGAGTCTGGACATGGAAAAGTTTTGTTGTGCATGATAAGTCCAATATAAAATCATGCTTTATAAATTTCAATTTTCAGCTACTTCCGCCGCAACTTCCGTGGTGGACGCCGCGGTGGCGGCCCAGGACCCATGAACCGTGGCGGTTACCGTCGCGTGCGCCCACGTAACTTCCAACAGGGACAGGGTCAGGGGCAACCCCAAGCTGGCGGACAGCCCATCCAAGCACCACGTCAGAATGGTCAGGAGGCAGAGGCTCCAGCCACTGCTGCTTCACCGACTCAACAGCAACAGGCCAAGCCAAAACCCACCACCAAGCCTGCTGGTACCACCATCGAGACCACTACCAATGAGAGCCAGGCCTAAACACCCGGCAGCACAGTGTGGCACACCCTTCGTAGTGCATGTTAATTCTAGCTGTGCCACATATCCATCACAACTTTTGTCTTGTCTGTACAACTGAAGAGTGTTTTGTTTTAATTGTTGTCGCAGAAGCTATTACATCTAAGAAAGTCTGCACTTATCAACTTCATTGGAATGTAATGTTTAGGGGAAGGTTTTATTGGAACTGCATAGTATCATAGAAAAAAATGTGATATTTTAATTATCTAAATTATGCATTGTTTTACGAATTTTTAGGTTGTTCCTATAACATGATTGTGTATTGTATTTTTTTAAACTAATTACTTATACAATTTGGATATCCATGTTTTAATAAACTGTGCAATTTTAATGTTTAGAAAATGAAATGACATGCAGGTTCCTACGCCCCAATTGATTGTGTATTTTAAAAAGAATGATGATTATTTTATTATAAATTTATATGGATGTATGTTTTAACAAGTCTTATTTGTAATAAAATTATTAGTTCTGTAAACAACACTCTCAGAAATAAAAACTTCTTTTTACCTGTGTGAAAATAATTTTATTTTAATTATTTTGATCCTTGCTTGTCCCATAATAACAATAATGGGCCTACCACACGTGTCATTCACGCTGACTTGGCGTGTCAGTGACACTGGCTTGGCCATCATCAGGGATTTTAATTTTGATAACACGAAAATTTTGTCGCTATTTAGTCGAAATATGTCGCCAAATATCAGAATTTGTCGTTCACTGGTTCGTGTGACTGACACTGGCTTGGCCACCATCAGGGATTTTAGTTTTGATAACACGAAAATTTATGTGGCTGACTCTGGCAGAGCCACCATCAGGGATTTTAATTTTAATAACACAAAAATTATGTCCGTTTCGACCGCGCGGCCACGGCGTTTTTTTAAAAAAAAAACTATGCCAAGTTTTTGTAAAAGTTTGTAAAAGTTGATTCCCAAAACCATAAATTTGTCAAAGTTATGGTTAAAAAGTTATAAGGGTTTGAACGTGGCCGTGCCATCGAAACGCGGAGAACCGCGCGGCCACGGAGATCTTTAAAACTAAGCGTTGTAGAGACCTGAAATTTAGGTAAATAACGGATTGAATTTGTAAAAAATTTGTAAAAATATACAAAAAAATCCTAGGTTTATATCTTAGGAGCTGTAAGACTTAAAACCCCATGGCCGCGCCATCGAAACGGTGAAAAATACGTTATCACCGATATCTCGCTGAAAAAGCATCGCAGAAGTCTGAAGTTTTTTGTAAAACACAGATTTGAATTTGTCAAAACTGGTAAAAATACTTCAAAAAATCCTCTGGTTATATTTTAGTAGCTGTAAGACTACAAACCCATGGCCGCGCCATTGAAACGGTGAAAAATACGTTATCGCCAATATCTCGCTGAAGAAGCATCGCAGAGGTCTGAAGTTTTTTGTAAAACCTAGATTTGAATTTGTCAAAACTCGTAAAAATACACAAAAAAATCCTAGGTTTATATTTCAGGAGCTGTAGTACGGTATCGCTTAGAAATAAGTCGTGATTATTTATCGAAGAAAGTAAGTATTAGCTTGATTTTTTTTTTGTAAACAAAACCTAATTAAGTAGAGCTAACGATAGTAGGCAAAAAAGTATTTTTTTTAATAATATAAACCCTGTAATAACGTTTTGAATGTTTCGATAGGGTGACCATGACTTATTGTTTACAGAAAACTTTCCGCCTATTGTATTAGAAATTATTTCTCAAGGATCCTAAATTAAATAAAAATGAAAAGTCGTATGTTCATTCCTATAAACATAATTATGTTTTTGTAACATATTGGTTGACATCGAGTAACATCCACCAATCCGCACGTGGCCAGCGTGGTGGATTATAGCCCATTCCCTCTCAGAGGAGGCCTGTGTCCCAGCAGTGGGAACATTAATAGGCTGATGATGATGATGATGATCTTATCGTTTCATTTTAATTTATTTTTTAATTATAAAAATAAAAACACTTAAATCACAGATTATTCAGTTAGGTGCTTTTTCAGCTATCAAGCAATGATGGGGTCCATTGCTTAATAGCTGAAAAAGCATCTAAATTAAAAAAGCAATTGTTTTGAATTTGTCTAAAGGATTTGAAATATATGTATTATTACAGAAATAAGTGTCATTACATAGTATTTCCAGAATGATTTGTTATGACGATGGTAAAACCGAAATGCACGCAAGTTCCGAACAACCTATGACAATACATAATCTAACATAATTATGGTCTATACATAGATGATTAAGATATTAAAAAAAAACCAGTAATTTTAAACACACCATACTTTCACAGTCGTATTTCAAAATATAATATAAAAAAAATTCTTAGTTTAGGTAAATAATCTGTGATTTGTGGTTTTGTCAGAAATATGTAAGTTAGCAATCTGTGATTTATGTGATTTTTTAAGAAATAAACATGTTTTTGTATCTTATGATTTTAATTTAATTTATAATCCTTGAAAAATAATTTTTAATGTAATAGATGGAAGTTTTTTGTAAGTCATGGTCACCCTAACCAAACATTCAGAACGTTTTGAAGGTTATAAGCGATACCGTACTACAGCTCCTGAAATATAAACCTAGGATATTTTTGTGTATTTTTACGAGTTTTGACAAATTCAAATCTAGGTTTTACAAAAAACTTCAGACCTCTGCGATGGTTCTTCAGCGAGATATTGGCGATAACGTATTTTTCACCGTTTCAATGGCGCGGCCATGGGTTTGTACTCTTACAGCACCTAAAATATTACCCGAGGACTTTTTGAAGTATTTTTACCAGTTTTGACAAATTCAAATCTGTGTTTTACAAAAAACTTCAGACCTCTACGATGCTTTTTCAGCGAGATATCGGCGATAACGTGTTATTCACCGTTTCGATGGCGCGGCCATGAGGTTTTAGTCTTACAGCTCCTAAAATATAAACCTAGGATTTTTTTGTATATTTTTACAAATTTTTTACAAATTCAACATGTTATTTACCTAAATTTCAGGTGTCTGCAACGCTTAGTTTTAAAGATCTCCGTGGCCGCGCGGTTCTCCGCGTTTCGATGGCGCGGCCACGTTCAAACCCTTATAACTTTTTAACCATAACTTTGACAAATTTATGGTTTTGGGAATCAACTTTTACAAACTTTTACAAAAATTTGGCATAGTTTTTTTTTTAAAAAAAACGCCGTGGCCGCGCGGTCGAAACGGACACCAAAAATTTAGTCGAAATTACTGTGTGGCTGACTCTGGCAGAGCCACCATCAGGGATTTTAATATTGATAACACAAAAATTTAGTCGCTAATTAGTCGCCAAATATCAGATTTGGTCGGTCACTGGTTCAAAAGATATAAGGCCTTATTGGTGGCTCTGCTGGAGAGAGCCTACCCTAGCAGAGCCACATTAATAACTCAAAAACTAGGGCACCTAGCGAAGATCTGTTTTCCCCCATATTTACTCGCTAATTAGTCGCCAAATATCAGAACTGGTCGGTCACTGGGTGTACGTTACCCCAGCAGGAAAGTGTCTCCTAGAGCTATATGAGTGGAACGTTTAATTAGTGCCTTATCTGCTGTAAATGTGCCCCCACATAAAAAATGTGTGCCCCCTGTAGTTTTGGAAAAAAACGGAAAAAACGATTCCTGCTGGGGTAACGTTTTTCCAGCAGGAAAATTCTAAACGAATGATCGGAGAGAGAAAAATTGTGCATGGCCTTGTAGCTTATGTTTAGGGCTTGCAATATCCGTTCAATTTTACTATCCGGATAATACGGATATCAAAATTTTCACTATCCGGATTATCCGGATAATACGGATATTTTTTAGTTTTTATTCTAAATAAAACTAATACACTTTTGTAACAGGTTTTAATCAGTCTCTCAAGCAAAATGACGAAGAAATAATAAACTATACCAACATTTCAAGTAACAATTACCTAAGAAAACTAGTTCACTCTCTAAAATTATACAATAGAAAACCCGATACCGCACAAATTATTTGTGCGGTATCGGGTATTTTTTTTTTCTTCTCATACTTATAACAATTCCAATTAAAAATGAGATCTTACATTTATCACAAAATCCTAATCAAATCAACCTATTTAAAACATAATAATTAAATAAAAATATCACTTTAGAACAAGAACTGGTTTTAAGTGAGAAGCGACCGTGCGTGCGATACAATACAATACAATCTTGAAAATACGTGCAGTACCTATGGATGTAAGTTTAACTTTAACAAGTGGTCAATGTTGTTATGATCTCTGTCACTAAATTGAATTATTGTGTTGTGATTTGTGAAGAGAATAAACACTTGCAAGAGTGATTAGCTCTATATTAATAGTACATTATGGCACCAGTGTGTAATGTTGTTGATTACCGCTGAGGCGCTATTGAGCCTCCTAGGTCTTAAGAGAGCCGAGCACGGTAATCATTAATACACACGTGTATCATACAACGTTTTTCAACACACTTGTCAAGAAAATAATACTAAAAAATAATGTTATTTAGTAGATAAAAGATATTTGTCCTTGGAGTTTTCAGGTAGTAAACTTTCCATAACGTTAAGGGCTTCACATCTTATATCGGGCGGTGTACAACATAAATCATTTTCTTCATAACTAGTACTTTAATTAATAAATAACTATAATTTCAACAGTGAAAACGAGTTGTGAAAAATGTTTCGCAATAGCGGGAAAAATTAACCAGTTTTCCTATGCGCGCGCATGAAACAATGGCTATTGGCCATAGACTAAAATAATGAGGTTTTTGCTTTTCGCGGATAGCTTTTCAGCCACGTACAAAATGGGGAATTCAAAGTTAGAAAACAAAAGTTACATTTGAGTGAAAGTTTTATTTATTTAAAACGTACAAGTTTAAATTATCTATTTAAATACGAAGTTGCATAAAATGAGCAAGCAATAGGTTACATTAATTTATTTGTACTATTTATTGAACATGATTTTTTGTATCGAAACTTATTTAAGAATAAAGCAACAACCATTTCAACTTATAAAAAAAATACCCTATAACTCACTTGTGAATAATAGTAATGAAAAAGTCACAGTTTGATTATAGGTCTCATTACGTACCTAATTGTAGTAAAATTAGAGATATTTTATGAGCAAGTGTGTTGAAAAATAATAAATAACGTAATAACAGATGCACTTTGCAGATTACAGCTTTTTATTTAATTTATTAAATAAAAATACAACTATCCGTATTATCCGAAAAATCCGAATGATGCATGTAAAATCCGGATTTGAAAATCGGCGGATATCCGGATAATACGGATATCCGGATATCCGGATTGCAAGCCCTACTTATGTTAGTGCCACAATGTGCCCCCAAAAATAAAATGTGTGGTGTACGTAACCCCAGCAGGAAAGTGTCTCCTAGAGCTATATGAGTGGAACGTTTAATTAGTGCCTTATCTGCTGTAAATGTGCCCCCACATAAAAAATGTGTGCCCCCTGTAGTTTTGGAAAAAAACGGAAAAAACGATTCCTGCTGGGGTAACGTTTTTCCAGCAGGAAAATTCTAAACGAATGATCGGAGAGAGAAAAATTGTGCATGGCCTTGTAGCTTATGTTGTGCCACAATGGGTCCCCAAAAATAAAATGTGTGCCCCTTCAGGTTTTCGAGATATTGCATTTCCTGCTGGAGTAACGTTTTGCAGAATCGTATATCTCTAAAACCATTGCATGTGCCCCTTTAGAATAAACATACATGAGTAGCTCTTAATGTGTGCCCCTTAGTGCCCCAATTAGATTTAAGAAAATATTTATAATTTCCAAGTTATCGCGGTTTTATGAAAACTCAAAAAAACATCGCAGCGCCTAAACGAGACAAGGTATAAGCTCGCTGAAAACTGTATTTGGTCCGTCTTAACGCTAGTAATAACCATACAAAGTTTCAAAACTGTTCATGCATGCGTTTTTGAATTATCTTGTTTTAAGTCAAAACGATGGTGACATAACTTTGACGGCAAAATACAAGGAACCAGCTCAATCCCAGATGTGTGGGTGTATACCAATAATGTGTGCCTTTAGTCAAAAATATATGGTGAAAATATTCAGCTTGGAATGTTTCGCATTAAGTAAGTAAATATAAACAAAAAACAAAACATGTAAACAACGGATGGTTATCCGACCAAATTCGAAAGACTACTAAAAAGCGACGGATTCATACATATCGATGACCTTCTTTACTTTCCTCAGTAACCGGTTCATACGTGTTGTGCATGAGTACACTGAAGTAGAAAAGTAATATGTAATAATATAAAGTTGTTATTGGATTATATTCTACTAGCTGTTTCTGTGACTGCACATGACTATGTACATTTTAAATAGTAGCATGTGCTATTCATATGTAAGCTATCTTCTTCATTCAAAATTTCATTAAAATACATCCAGTATAATTTATGTGTGAACGAAATACATACATCCAAATTTTTGCCAGGTCTTTGACCCAAAATATGATTGGCGACGTTTTAAAAAAAAAATATAGTTCATGAAATGTGATGAATACCTACCTACTACGAAAAAGAGGTAGCTCTTTTTTGTATAGTAATAAAAAACCAATTATCACAACAGTAAAAGAAAGCTGTAAGTGATAAGCCGTAGCTTAGATAAATTAACATTAAGTTTTTCATCATTAATATAGGATTCCCTTTTTTCGCCTCCTCACTCCATCCGCTGACGTCGTGTCGCAAGGAATTGCTTTGTCTAGCTTGGAGAAAGTGAGACAGCTAGTACGCATACGGTATTAGTGGGACAGAGACAGATACCTACCTAAACGTCAGTTAGATGAAAGTGGCGTAATAGTTAAGCATTTTATAACAATGATGTGGTTGTAGGGGTGGTGAATTTTGTAAAATATAGTAACAATGATGGCATGATTTGCGATGGTAAGTATTTCATGGCATTGTTTTGACTCTAAAAGTATTTAGGTACACTTATCAAGTACTTACTTGGATTTTTTTCATTACATTATTTTCAAACAAAATGTTCTAAATCATGTTTATTTTGTTTTCATCTATAATTTTCACATCACAAGCTGTTCGATATAGTATGGTCACAAGGTGCATTTAATATATTTTTTAATTAGCCCCCAAAACTTTTGAACGCGACTGTATGGACAACAGCTTAGGTATAATACGTCTAATAAGGAAGGTCATCGATATGTATGAATCCGTCGCTTTTTAGTAGTCATTCGAATTGGGTCGGATAACCATCCCCCTGTGCCCCTTCAGGTTTTCGAGATATTGCATTTCCTGCTGGAGTAACGTTTTGCAGAATCGTATATCTCTAAAACCATTGCATGTGCCCCTGTAGAATAAACATACACGAGTAGCTCTTAATGTGTGCCCCTTAGTGCCCCAATTAGATTTCAGAAAATATTTATAATTTCCAAGTTATCGCGGTTTTATGAAAACTCGAAAAAACATCGCAGCGCCTAAACGAGACAAAGTATAAGCTCGCTGAAAACTGTATTTGGTCCGTCTTAACGCTAGTAATAACCATACAAAGTTTCAAAACTGTTCATGCATGCGTTTTTGAATTATCTTGTTTTAAGTCAAAACGATGGTGACATAACTTTGACGGCAAAATACAAGGAACCAGCTCAATCCCAGATGTGGGTGTATACCAATAATGTGTGCCTTTAGTCAAAAATATATGGTGAAAATATTCAGCTTGGAATGTTTCGTATTAAGTAAATATAAACAAAAAACAAAACATGTAAACAACGGATGGTTATCCGACCCAATTCGAATGACTACTAAAAAGCGACGGATTCATACATATCGATGACCTTCCTTATTAGACGTATTATACCTAAGCTGTTGTCCATACAGTCGCGTTCAAAAGTTTTGGGGGCTAATTAAAAAATATATTAAATGCACCTTGTGACCATACTATATCGAACAGCTTGTGATGTGGAAATTATAGATGAAAACAAAACAAACATGATTTAGAACATTTTGTTTGAAAATAATGTAATGAAAAAAATCCAAGTAAGTACTTGATAAGTGTACCTAAATACTTTTAGAGTCAAAACAATGCCATGAAATACTTACCATCGCAAATAATGCCATCATTGTTACTATATTTTACAAAATTCACCACCCCTACAACCACATCATTGTTATAAAATGCTTAACTATTATGGCACTTTCATCCAACTGACGTTTAGGTAGGTATCTGTCTCTGTCCCACTAATACCGTATGCGTACTAGCTGTCTCACTTTCTCCAAGCTAGACAAAGCAATTCCTTGCGACACGACGTCAGCGGATGGAGTGAGGAGGTGAAAAAAGGGAATCCTATATTAATGATGAAAAACTTAATGTTAATTTATCTAAGCTACGGCTTATCACTTACAGCTTTCTTTTACTGTTGTGATAATTGGTTTTTTATTACTATACAAAAAAGAGCTACCTCTTTTTCGTAGTAGGTAGGTATTCATCACACATTTCATGAACTATATTTTTTTTTAAAACGTCGCCAATCATATTTTGGGTCAAAGACCTGGCAAAAATTTGGATGTATGTATTTCGTTCACACATAAATTTTACTGGATGTATTTTAATGAAATTTTTAATGAAGAAGATAGCTTACATATGAATAGCACATGCTACTATTTAAAATGTACATAGTCATGTGCAGTCACAGAAACAGCTAGTAGAATATAATCCAATAACAACTTTATATTATTACATATTACTTTTCTACTTCAGTGTACTCATGCACAACAAGTATGAACCGGTTACTGAGTAAAGTAAAGAAGGTCATCGATATGTATGAATCCGTCGCTTTTTAGTAGTCTTTCGAATTTGGTCGGATAACCATCCGTTGTTTACATGTTTTGTTTTTTGTTTATATTTACTTAATGCGAAACATTCCAAGCTGAATATTTTCACCATATATTTTTGACTAAAGGCACACATTATTGGTATACACCCACACATCTGGGATTGAGCTGGTTCCTTGTATTTTGCCGTCAAAGTTATGTCACCATCGTTTTGACTTAAAACAAGATAATTCAAAAACGCATGCATGAACAGTTTTGAAACTTTGTATGGTTATTACTAGCGTTAAGACGGACCAAATACAGTTTTCAGCTAGCTTATACCTTGTCTCGTTTAGGCGCTGCGATGTTTTTTTTAGTTTTTATAAAACCGCGATAACTTGGAAATTATAAATATTTTCTTAAATCTAATTGGGGCACTAAGGGGCACACATTAAGAGCTACTCGTGTATGTTTATTCTAAAGGGGCACATGCAATGGTTTTAGAGATATACGATTCTGCAAAACGTTACTCCAGCAGGAAATGCAATATCTCGAAAACCTGAAGGGGCACACATTTTATTTTTGGGGGCACATTGTGGCACTAACATAAGCTACAAGGCCATGCACAATTTTTCTCTCTCCGATCATTCGTTTAGAATTTTCCTGCTGGAAAAACGTTACCCCAGCAGGAATCGTTTTTTCCGTTTTTTTCCAAAACTACAGGGGGCACACATTTTTTATGTGGGGGCACATTTACAGCAGATAAGGCACTAATTAAACGTTCCACTCATATAGCTCTAGGAGACACTTTCCTGCTGGGGTTACGTACACGGTCACTGGTTCAAAAGATATAAGGGTTTTTATGTGGCCCTGCTGGAGAGAGCTTACCCCAGCAGGGCCACATTTATATCTCAAGAACTAGGGCACCTAGCGAAGGTCTGTTTTCTCCCATATTTACTCGCTAATTAGTCGCCAAGTTACAGATTCAGTCGGTGTGTCATTAAAAAGATATTAAAGAATTCAATTTCCCCATACAGTGGTATAACCAAGTACAAAATACTTAAAGTAGTTTTTAAACAGGTGTATCTATCTATACGACGTCTGGAGGAATTCTATTACTTCAACCCACCAAAGGAAAGCAGTATTCATGTGTCCGTTTCGACCGCGCTGCCACGGCGTTTTTTTTTTAAAAAAGGCTATGCCAAGATTTTGTAAAAGTTGATTCCCAAAACCATAAATTTGTCAAAGTTATGGTTAAAAACTTATAAGGGTTTGAACGTGGCCGCGCCATCGAAACGCGGAGAACCGCGCGGCCACGGAGATCTTAAAAACTAAGCGTTGTAGAGACCTGAAATTTAGGTAAATAACAGATTGAATTTGTAAAAATTGTAGAGACCTGAAATTTAGGTAAATAACAGATTGAATTTGTAAAAAAATTGTAAAAATATACAAAAAAATCCTAGGTTTATATCTTAGGAGCTGTAAGACTTAAAACCTAATGGCCGCGCCATCGAAACGGTGAATAACACGTTATCGCCGATATCTCGCTGAAAAAGCATCGTAGAGATCTGAAGTTTTTTGTAAAACAGATTTGAATTTGTCAAAACTGGTAAAAATACTTCAAAAAGTCCTAGGGTTATATTTTAGGAGCTGTAAGACTACAAACCCATGGCCGCGCCATTGAAACGGTGAAAAATACGTTATCGCCAATATCTCGCTGAAGAAGCATCGCAGAGGTCTGAAGTTTTTTGTAAAACCTAGATTTGAATTTGTCAAAACTCGTAAAAATACACAAAAAAATCCTAGGTTTATATTTCAGGAGCTGTAGTACGGTATCGCTTAGAAATAAATCGTGATTATTTATCGAAGAAAGTAAGTATTAGCTTGATTTTTTTTTTGTAAACAAAACCTAATTATGTAGAACTAACGATAATAGGCAAAAAAGTATTTTTTTTAATAATATAAACCCTGTAATAACGTTTTGAATGTTTCGATAGGACCATGACTTATTGTTTACAGAAAACTTTCCACCTATTGTATTAGAAATTATTTCTCAAGGATCCTGAATTAAATAAAAATGAAGAGTCGTATGTTTATTTCCTATAAACATAATTATGTTTTTGTAACATATTGATTGACATCGAGTAACATCTACCAATCCGCACAGCGTGGTGGATTATAGCCCATTCCCTCTCAGAGGAGGCCTGTGTCCCAGCAGTGGATACATTATTAGGCTGATGATAATGATGATGATGATCTTATCGTTTCATTTTAGTTTATTTTTTAATTATAAAAAAAAACACTTAAATCACAGATTATTCAGTTAGGTGCTTTTTCAGCTATCAAGCAATGAAGGGGTCCATTGCTTAAATAGCTGAAAAAGCATCTAAATTAAAAAAGCAATTGTTTTGAATTTGTCTAAAGGATTTGAAATATACAGGGTGTCAAAGTAGTCGCGTGCCATAGCTTAGGGGTAGGTTCAGTATCGATAAAGGAACCCAGGAAAAAAAAAAAAATAATAAATAAAATTTAAAAAATAAACAAAATTATTGCAAGATCAACCTAATTTAGTACGGTCTACTAACTTAAAATAGCAATCGTTGAGAATTAAAATTATTTTATTTGTTTAAATGCTTTAATTACTTAACGTGTTCATTTGTATAAGTACACTCAATTTACGCGCGAGAAACAAACGGCTCGGCGCACGGGCGCGCTCCGGCGCGCGCTCTCTCTAGCGACAGCTGACTGCGGCGCGATCGATGACTCCGAGTGCCCGCCCGTTCGGTGGTCAGCTGTTTAAAAAAAAAAGTAGATTTTCTTCAAAAAAAATGGTTGCTTTTTTCAGTGGTTTAAGGTTCTACTAATTAAATCAAACCACTGGGTAGTAGAATAGATTACAGGTTAACGGTGTTCACACTAACACCCTAATTTTAGGTTTTAAAAATAAAATTTAAGGTATTTTATTTTAATTTTTTACGGGTTCCTTTATCGATACTGAACTCACCCTTAAGCTATGGCACGCGACTACTTTAACACCCTGTAGGTATTATTACAGAAATAAGTGTCATTGCATAGTATTTCCAGAATGATTTGTTATGACGATGGTAAAACCGAAATGCACGTATCAGCGATAACGTGTTGTTCACCGTTTCGATGGCGCGGCTATGAGGTTTTAGTCTTACAGCTCCTAAAATATAAACCTAGGATATTTTTGTATATTTTTACAAATTCAATCTGTTATTTACCTAAATTTCAGGTGTCTGCAACGCTTAGTTTTAAAGATCTCCGTGGCCGCGCGGTTCTGCGCGTTTCGATGGCGCGGCCACGTTCAAAACCTTATAACTTTTTAACCATAACTTTGACAAATTTATGGTTTTGGGAATCAACTTTTACAAACTTTTACAAAAACTTGGCACAGTTTTTTTAAAAAAAAAACGCCGTGGCCGCGCGGTCGAAACGGACATGTATTCATTACCTAAAAACAAGATCTACAATAAATATATGTAATTATTTAGGTATCGAACAAAATGTTTGCATTTAGTCGCTGGCAGATAGATCGCTGCGCTCCGTTACATTTACACGGTAAATAAGAAAAATAGGTAAATTAATGCTCATATTAGGTATAGTAAGTATTTACATCTTTGATAATGTATTTCAAGCAATGGGTTGATACTTACCTACATACTTACAATACGTTTTTAACGTTTAAGTATTACATTTTACTAAAGATAGGTACGATAATTTTAACGTATTTATTATTCTAACGTAAATTAGAGCTCAACATTGTAAATTAGTAAAACAGTTGCATGCGACTGTACATCTTGACACTAAATAGACCAAGAGCAAGGTTTATTTTTTCAAAGAAGTTTAAAAGCCACTCTAATCATTAATTATTAAATTAAAAACATTAAACATGTATTTAATAGAGAATTTATCTCTCTCGATCATTTCTAAGGACTTTAGACCGAACAAACTAGAAGTATATTACACATATTAATAGAAATATTTTTTCTTGGCAATTTATCGTGAACTCTTCGATCTAGCTCTTGGACTATACCTTAATAATTGAACTCATTATATCTTCTGAACTAGGAACCGATTAAATCTGTAAATTGGGGACTAATTTCGACTAATTAGCGAGTAAATATGGGAGAAAACAGATCTTCGCTAGGTGCCCTAGTTTTTGAGATATAAATGTGGCCCTGCTGGGGTAAGCTCTCTCCAGCAGGGCCACCAATAAGCCCTTATATCTTATGAACCAGTGACTGACCAAATCTGATATTTGGCGACTAAATTTGACTAATTAGCGAGTAAATATGGGAGAAAACAGATCTTCGCTAGGTCCCCTAGTTTTTGAGTTATTAATGTGGCTCTGCTGGGGTAGGCTCTCTCCAGCAGGGCCACCAATAAGCCCTTATATCTTTTGAACCAGTGACCGACCAAATCTGATATTTGGCGACTAATTTCGACTAATTAGCGACTAAATTTTTGTGTTATCAAAATTAAAATCCCTGATGGTGGCTCTGCCAGAGTCAGCCACACATCTTTAGGTACCTATTCCGCAAATACAAAAACGGGGAACAGAGCGAGCACCGGCGCGGCGGCGCGTCGGCGGTGTTCGCGCCGCTCAAAGTATTAAAAAAAAAAATAGGTAAATTAACAAACTTGCTATAAACTCTAAAGAATTTTTTCTTTAGTCATCCACCGGGAGTACAGCAAGAAGGTTTGTTTGTGTAAAATATTAAAAGAACAATGAGAGGTTTTCCTTTTGAGGTTTTAAAAAAAAACTTAGTTTCCAAGAACTCTATAGATGGCGTTGAACTTACTATGATAGTTGGTGTCAAAGCCAAAACGCTTAAAAAAAAAACATTGTGTCACGTCACATACTCTCGTTGACTGACACTTTCATTTGCTTAATCTTCCGAATATAACCTACATTTCTCGCGCTTTGTTAAAATCAGTTTTTTTAGGTTCCGTTCCTTGCATTATCATACTTACTCCTAGCGCCATCTATCCAGCGACTAGGGAAGAGCTAAAAAGAAAATCCCTCATTACGAATACGGGCTTTTAAGTGCATTGGACATGTCACATGGTGGTGGACAATTTGAGAGTGTTTTGAAAAGAGGACGCCCTATGAGTGCAGATTAATATTATTATGTAAGTTACCTTGATTTTTCACGTCATTAGCGTGTTTGTGTGTGTGTCCTAAGATACCAATACTGATGCGCTACCTACCGAATACCAATGTAGTCCGTCGATGTCCATATTATATGGCTACAATTTTTTTGGAAATTCATTTTTATAAAATAATTTGATTTAGATTTATACATTATTTCCGGCATTTAGATACAGTTCAATTTGTTGTATTTATAAGGAACAATAAATAAACTTACCTATTAAACCTTAATTAGAGCCGTTAATGCTCATATTAGGTATAGTAAGTATTTACATCTTTGATTTAAGAAGGTATGTATTTTTTTGTAATGTATTTCAAGCAATGGGTTGATACTTACATAGATACTTACAATACGTTTTCAACGTTTAAGTTTTACATTTTACTAAAGATAGGTACGATAATTTTAAGGTATTTATTATTCTAACGTAAATTAGAGCTCAACATTGTAAATTAGTAAAACAGTTGCATGCGACTGTACATCTTGACACTAAATAGACCAAGAGTAAGGTTTAATGGTTTCAAAAAAGTTTAAGCCACTCTAACTTAATAATTAAAAACATTAAACATGTATTTAATAGAGAATTTATCTCTCTCGGTAATTTCTAAGGACTTTAGACCGATAAAACTAGAAATATTACACATACTAGCTGTTGCCCGCGGCTTCGCCCGCGTGAAGTTCGGTAACTGTCCCACGGGATCCTACTAAAGGGATAAATAGTACCCTACATGTGAATCCAGGTTATAAACTATCTATGTGCCAAATTTCATAATCATCACAATTATAATCATCAAAATCGCTATCACAATCACCATCACTATCACCATCATTATCACTGTCACAATCACAATCACCGTCACCATCATCGTTATCACAACAACCATCACCATCACTATTCCAATCACAATCACTATCACTATCACAATCATTATCACAATCACCATCATCATTATCACAATTATCACAATAAATCAACAATAATCCTGTGTAGAAGTTTAATCCGCCGTCTTTTGGATCTAAAAATAAATGCCATATTCGTAATCAGCACCAATGATAATCTCGGAATCGACACCCATATTGATTTTTAGACATTTCGACCCCATCGCACCCCAACAGGCGATGATGGTATTTCAGGTCCGCCACATTAAATCTTAAAATCGCTGCTTTTGTAATACACCCGACCCGATACACCATACAAACAATACCAAACCCATTTCCCTCTTTAGGGGTTGAATTCTGAAAAAAACCTGAAACCCATTTCCACCCATTTATCGATAGGAGAACTCCTGTGAAGTTTCGAATAAAACAGTCTAACTTATCTTGTTTCCCCATACAAACTTTCGACTCCCGTTTCAACTCCTTAGGGAGTAAATTTTGAATAATCCTTTCTTAGTGCACCGTTGGACGTCATAAGAAACCTACGCGTGGTAAATTTTTAATCTCTAGACCCAGTGGTTTGGGCTGTGAGTTGATTTTCAGACTTTGTCACCCCATTTCTCCATATTAGGAGTTGAATTCTGAAAAACCTGAAACACAAATGTTTACTCATTTACCGATAGGAGTACTCCTGTTAAGTTTCGAATAAAATAGTCTAACTAATGTTATTTCCCTTTGTAAATTTTGGTCGCCCGTTTCAGCCCCTTAGGGGGTGAATTTTGAAAAATCCTTTCTTAGTGCACCCTTAAACCTTATAAGGAACCTATGCGACAAATTTGGAATCTCTAGACTCAGCGGTTGGGCTGTGCGTTGATATGTCAGTCAGTCAGTTTCTTCTTCTTTTATATATTTTTACCTAAAATAGAAGTTACTCCTTATTTCATCAGCTATCTGCCAGTGAAAGTCCCTTCAAAATCGGTCCCGTCATTCCTGAGATTAGCCGGAACAAACAGACAACAGACAAAAATTGAAAAAATAATTATTTTGGTATATGTAGGTACCCTATATACATTCATATGCATTTAGTAAAATGCGGTTGTTTTAATATTACAAACAGACATTTCAATTGTATTTATTTGTACAGATAAAGCCCCCTTTTCATCTTTCACCCCCTTAGGGGTTGAAATTAAAAAAAAAAACACCGTTGCGTTAGCTTCCAACCATGTCTAGATAATAAATTTAATGAGTTTTAGTTCGAAAATTAAGGACTTTCCATAAACAACTTCATTCTCCTTTTTAACCCTTCGAGGGTGGTATTATGAAAAACGCTGAGACACGTATCAATTAATATTTAATCATCAGCCTAAACACAAAATTGGAAGATCCTAACTTTAAAACTGACGATTTTCTATAAACAACTTCAACCCCTTTTTAACCCTTTGGGGGTAGAATTATGAAAAACGCTGAGACACGTATCAATTAATGTTTAATCATCAGCCTTAACACAATATTTGGAGATCCTAACTTTAAAACTGACGATTTTCCATAAACAACTTCATCCCCCTTTTTAACCCTTTGGGGGTGGAATTGTGAAAAACGCTGAGACACGTATCAATTAATTTTTAATTATCAGCCTACCTAAACACAAAATTTGAAGATCCTAACTTTAAAACTGACGATTTTCTATAAACAACTTCATCCCCTTTTTTAACCCTTCGGGGGTGGAATTGTGGAAAACGCTGAGACACGTATCAATTAATTTTTAATCATCAGCCTAAACACAATATTTGAAGATCTTAACTTTAAAACTGATGATTTTCCATAAAGAACTACATCCTCCTTTTTAACCCTTCGGGGGTGGAATTGTGAAAAACGCTGAGACACATATCAATTAATTTTTAATCATCAGCCTAAACACAAAATTCGAAGATCCTAAAACTGACGATTTTCCTTATACAACTTCATCCCCATTTTTAACCCTTTGGGGGTAAAATTATCAAAAACGCTGAAACACGTGTGAATTAATTTTTGATCATCAGCCTAAAAACAAAATTTGAAGATCATAACTTTAAAACTGACGGACTTTCATACACAACAGCTTCATCCCCTTTTTAACCCTTTGAGGGTAGAATTATGAAAAACGCTGAGACACGTATAAATTAATTTTTAATTGTCAGCTTAAACACAACATTTGAAGATTCTAACTTTAAAACTGACGGACTTTCATACAAACTTCCATCCACTATTTAACTCCCTTAGGGGTTGAATTTCTAAAAATCCTTCCTTATTCCTTGTCTACATTATAAAGGGAACCTTTGTGCAAAATTTCAGCTTTCTAGGTCCAAGGGTTTGGGCTGGGCGTTGATGAGTCAGTCAGTCAGTCAGGCCTTTTGTTTTTATTTATATAGATTAATAGAAATATTTTTTCTTGGCAATTTATCGTGAACTCTTCGATCTAGCTCTTGGACTATACCTTAATAATTGACCTCATTATATCTTTTGAACCAGTGACCGACCAAATCTGATATTTGGCGACTAATTTCGACTAATTAACGACAAAATTTTTGTGTTATCAAAATTAAAATCCCTGAGGGTGGCTCTGCCAGAGTCTCAGCACACGAAATTCATCTTCGATTTCGTTCGACGTTCGTCGATTCCATATTCATCGATTTAGGTATGTATTTTTCATCCCATCTATTCGAAAAGGACGACTTGGTTCGCCTTTAAGTGCACCCAAAGGTGGTGTTTTCTATAAGAAACTTTTAGCGGGCAGTAATGAGTTTTTAATCCTCTTTATAGATGTTCCAAATTCAAAAAGTGCGCCGCAAAGATAATTGCGGCGCACTTTTTGAATTTGGAACATCTTAGTGTTCAGCGCCGAAAGAAATCGAACGCGAATATTGTTTGAATAAAGACTGGCTGGTACGACGGCCCAGTCGCGCCGCCGGCCGCCGCGCTGACCGAATAAAAAAAGAAATCAAATTAAAAACGTGCGAACTACAGACCGCGTTTTCGTCAGTTTTCATGAATTGTTAGAAATTCATGATTTTGTTTTGAAAAATGAGTTCTTCAAGTGACAGTGAATAAAAAACACAATAAAGTGAAAAATAATTTTAGATCTTCAGAAGTCGGTGACCTTTGTTTGATTCATTTAGTTTTTTTTTGTCACCGACTTCTGAAGCTAAAGTTATTTTTAACGTTTTTGTGTTTTGTGAAGTCGGTTTTATTTTTTGCAAAAAAGTTTTTTATTTTTCCATTTTTAGTTGTAATCTTTTATCCAAATATTAGGTATGCATTTATTTTAGATGTTGAAATTAGACCACACGACTGAAGTAAAAATGTTCATAAAATGAAAACTGATGGGCCAAACTATGTTACATTTTTATAGGACCAAATGACAACTATTCCGCATCAAACTAAAGAATTATCACGTCAATCGGCTCATAAATATCAGCGTAATCGGTGTAATTACAAAAAAAATTGTCGAATTACCTCCTCCTTTTTGAAGTCGGTTAAAATTATTAGGCGCCTTTTATTTTCTCATAGTGGGTGATGAAAAGTAGAGTGTATCACTCGGGCGCAAAATATATTTTTGGCTCGGGCGACGTACTTTGAATCCCTCGCTACGTTCAGGATTCTATTAAAGAATCCCTCGCTACGCTCGGGATTCTACTCTAGAATCCCTCACTACGCTCTGGATTTAAAAAAGCGCCCTCGCCGTAAAAATATTATTTTGCTCCCTTATGATATCTACAATCTACTATTTTTGTAATGTATTTCAAGCAATGGGTTGATACTTACCTACATACTTACAATACGTTTTCAACGTTTAAGTATTACATTTTACTAAAGATAGGTACGATAATTTTAACGTATTTATTATTCTAACGTAAATTAGAGCTCAACATTGTAAATTAGTAATAATAATTAATTATTAGTTTTGGTGAAACTAGTGAACCCTTTTCTTAGCTTAAAAATATACTCAAAAAGTTGTAAAAATAATCTAGAAACTAGATTATTCCCGAAAACAAAGGAATTAACTTTATTGTGAACACTATCTAATTTAATTTAGAAGTCGAAGCCGAAGCCGAAAGGCGGGCCTCTGGGCTGTAGTAGTGGCCGAGAGACGTCAGGCTTCAGTGATATTGATCGAGGTTCATCATGCTTCGTCTTCCATCAGTAAAACTGGTCGAGGTACATCAGGCTTCGTCTTCCATCAGTAAAACTGGTCGAGGTACATCAGGCTTCGTCATCCATCAGTAAAACTGGTCGAGGTATATCAGGCTTCGTCTTCCATCGGTAAAACTGGTCGAGGTATATCAGGCGAGGAGGCGGAGGGCGTCAATCTTCCTCTCTGAGAGCCGGAGGACGTCAGTTTTTTTTCTGCTGAGCCGGAAGACGTCAGTTTACGCAGATCGTAAGGGAGGATGGAGGGTCGTCGTCACTCCTATAGCCTGGGCAACAGATGCTAAGACATGGCACAGGTACGCGTTAACTTTTTAAACACAGTGGAGGGAAACTTCCTCTGGTCACTTTTATAACATTCTAGACTTGTGATGCCTTTCAGCTCCAGACGTAGACTGAAAAATCCACCACCTGGCTCCTGTCATCTCCAGATGATTGGAATTTTATGAGGGATTTTCTTTTTAGCTCTTCCCTAGTCGCTGGATAGATGGCGCTAGGAGTTAGTATGATAATGCAAGGAACGGACCCTAAAATAACTGATTTTAACAAAGCGCGAGAAAACTAGGTTATATTCGGAAGGTTAAGCACACGAAAGTGTCAGTCAACGAGAGTATGTGACGTGACACAATGTTTTTTTCGCCAAGCGTTTTGGCTTCTTTTGGCACCAACTATCATAGCAAGTTCAACGCCATCTATAGAGTTCTTGGAAACTAAGTTTTTTTTTAATTTCTCAAAAGGAAAACCTCTCATAAAAGTTAATGAGGTCGATGTGATTTACCTATACGACCTACAACTAGCTCCAGTAATAAATTAAAAATAAAACTAGGCCTGTCACTAACTGACATTACAAAGGTAAACAAAGATTCAAGAGAGACAAAAATCCACAGAAAAACTTAAATAACATGAATTACAAAGTAATAAGGTATGCTAAGCCTCCATGAAGATACCTAGAGAGGATGAATGCTTAAATTTTCAGGTTTAATAATGTCCAAAAATGTAAGTAAAAACCCATGTAAAATAGTAACCAGACTAATAACCAAGAGGATATAGCAGTGTCTTCTGTCGCGGGTGACGATTTAAATCGCGAGCGTAACGAAGGACTCGAGGTTTAGGTACTCCCGAGCGTAGCGAGGGTGTTAAAAACTTAAATCATTTAATAAGGGATTTAAGACGAGTCCTGAGTGTAGCGAGGGATTTAAGTTCACCCAAGACTAAGATAAATGATGTTTATTTTGCAAGTAGGTTTTTACAAACACTTTTACACGTCATTTTTTAAAACTAGATGGGGCCGGTGTTTCTTTCCAAATGAATGTAAGTAAAAAAACATCACAAAAATCATTAAGTGTCGCAATGATAATAAAAAAAAAAATTAAATAAGTACATAATAAAATAAGTACCTATTCATGTCAAATCAGTAAATGTCACATAAAATAATAATAAAAAAAAGTAAAATAATAAAATACATGTCAAAAAAATTCAATGTCACAGTGTATAAAAGAAAGGAATCAATAATAAACAAGCGAAGTCCGAAATTTCGACATTCACAGAGCAAATTTCATTGGAGCAGCTTAATCCCAAGCTTTTTTATCTTCAAGATAGTGATTAACACGATAGTAGGCTTTCAGGCACAGCTTCCGTTTTGTAAACGATTTGAATTTATTTAGGCTTAGTGCTTGAATTTGGCTCGGAAGTTTATTGTAAAAGCGTATACATTGGCATCTGAACGTACCCCCTATTTTTTTAAGCCTAGTTGCAGGAACAACAAATTTGTGTTTGTTCCTCATGTTTATGTTGTGGATATCACTGTATTTTTTAAATAAATTAATATTTTTGTGTGCGTACAAAAGGTTTTCATAAATAAACTGAGAGGGCACAGTAAAAATACTAGTCTCTTTAAATGTTTTCTCTGAGGGAGTATCTGGGACTTAATTTATAAATTGAACGTATTGCCCTTTTTTGCAAAACAAATATTGTCTGAATATCGGCGGCACAAGAGAATACCGTACGACATCACGCCATGGAAATAACTAAAGTAAACTAAACGGGCTGTCTCTAAATCAGTTAAATCACGAATTCTTCTAACGGCGAATGCTGCAGAGCTAAGTTTCTTCGACAATTGGTCTATATGCGGGCCCCACTGAAGCTTGGCATCCAAAGTTATGCCTAAGAAGACTGTGCTATCTTCCGGTTTTAACTCTTCATCCTTAATTAGTACAGTAGTTTCCACTTGTCTTACATGGGGTATCGTAAACTTAATACACTTAGTTTTTTTCTCATTTAGGAGTAGATTATTAACATTAAACCAATTAACGACTTTCGCCAGGGCGCTATTAACATCATCCGTAACTAACTGCTGACGTTTGAGTTTAAATAAAAGAGAAAGTGTCGTCTGCAAACAATACTATGTCATGATTATCCTTTATGAGGTAAGGCAAGTCATTTATATAAATAAGAAACAAAAATGGACCAAGAATTGAGCCCTGCCATTCTTACTACGGATCCGGGAAATCTTTTCCCTTTAACATCAACTCTCTGAATCCTGTCACTCAAATATGAAATAAGAAGATCCAGGGAGGCGTTACGGATTCCGTAGTGGTGTAGTTTCCTGATTAATGTTTCATGAAGAACACAATCGAAAGCTTTAGATACATCGCAAAAAATGCCCAAAGCATCGCATTTGTCCTCCCAGGCATTATAAATGTGTCCTAAAAGTTCAACATCATCAGTAGTTGAACGACCCCTTGTAAAACCAAACTGTTTTTTATGTAATAAAAATTTATTGAAAAAACTTTGCATTTGTGCCAAAATTAATTTTTCAAAAATTTTACTAAAGGTGGGCAGTACTGAAATGGGTCTAATATTAGTGGGGTCTGATGTACTACCCCATTTAAACAATGGTATTATTTTACTATATTTCATTAGATCAGGAAACTCACCACGGTCAATACAATCGTTAAATATTACAGCTAATGAAGGAGCTACAATGTTTATAATGGATTTAGCAACTTCCACAGAATGACCCATAGATCGGCGGTCTTTTTAACATTTAAGGTGTGAAAAGTTTTAATTATATCTTTACAGGTGACATATTCAAAATTAAATTCGGAATCACAGACTGGAAATTTTTCCCTTAGTAAAGACTCTGCAGCAGCAGGTGACGAGTTTAGCGATTTAGTAGTCGGGAATACGGGAATATCCGCAAATAAATTTTCAAAGGCTGTGGCAACTTGAGTGTCTGAATTTAAAATTTTATCGCCAATAGCAAGGCTGTAGTCACTGTTTCGGTTGCAAGACTTTCCCGTTTCGCTATTAATAATATTCCATGTCATTCTAATTACATTACTACTATTTTTAATTTTTGAACTCAAGTAACGTGACTTTGCTATAAAACAAACTTTTTTAAATATTTTAGAATAATTTTTAACATACAACTTAAATTCTCCAGTGTTTATATAGGTCCGCTCTGCATACAGCTCATAAAGTCGTTTTCGACTCTTATGAATACCAATAGTGGCCCAGTCGTTGAAGGAAGCCGAGATTGTCTTAGGAATAAATGTGGTATTAAATTGTGTGCAATACATACTGAAAAAATCGTTATAATGTGGATTGGGATCATCATTAGTTGACAGTAGTGGTAATTTAGACAAAAGTTTAGTTTTAAAGGTTTCCAGGCGAGTTTTAGTTTTTGGATTAACAATGATATCCTTTTTAGTGACTAAAGTTTTATTTTTGCCGATGGCTTGTCGAGTACATTTACCATTCCGATAGTTTATAAAAAATCTATTATTTTCCATGTTGGTGGGACGTAATGCTTGGTATCTATGAATGATTTTAGTATATTGTCCTTGTACAATGAATGACCAATTTTTCTTTGTCTTAGTTTCCTTTACATTAATCAGCAGTAACTCATTGGAATGATTTTCAACGTCCTCCAACTTTAAGTTTACAAGTTCACATCCGCGGCAAGCATCATTGAGTCCAAAAATTAAGGCCACCTATAATCAAGATAAAAAACAGGTAAATATATAGAATAATTACCATTACTAAGATACGAAATATTCATAGATAAATCATGTATAGTTTTGTGGCCAGAAAAATTTCGTCAGGAGCTTCATTAGGTAAGAAACTTTTCCACATTTTGAGTCGTAAAAATTTTAGACTTCTTTGCGCAATGCCCTTCTGATTTTCTTTTAAAAAGCCATTAATTTCGTGAATCTATTTATTTCAATGCTGTGTTTGATGCTTATTGTAGCTTTCAGTTTTGAGTAGGTATATGCACCAAAGTGTATTCGGATTCTTTGTCTTGGATAAATAATCAAAATAGACAAGAAGTACTGATTCTGAAATTGATAGGCCTTTCGCACTTCTCCACGTTGAAAATTCTTCATGAGTTTTTAAATAATTTTCCTTGGATTTTGTTGGAAGCAAATTATTTATAATTGCGGCAGCATTTGCACTGATGGAATCCGACAATGAGAGGTTTTCCTTTTGAGGTTTTAAAAAAAAACTTAGTTATCAAGAACTCTATAGATGGCGTTGAACTTACTATGCCAAAGCCAAAACGCTTGAAAACATTGTGTCACGTCACATACTCTCGTTGACTGACACTTTCATTTGCTTAACCTTCCGAATATAACTAACATTTCTCGCGCTTTGTTAAAGTCAGTTTTTTTAGGTTCCGTTCCTTGCATTATCATACTTACTCCTAGCGCCATCTATCCAGCGACTAGGGAAGAGCTAAAAAGAAAATCCCTCATTGACTGTCACTGTCGCTTTGATTTAACATCGTAACGTATTTTTAGAACATTATAACATAACTAAATTAAAATAAACTTAACGTTTCTGTATTTGAAGAAAACAAAAACGCGGCAAATTATTCCTAGACTAATTTTTTTTGTCGGAAAAGCAAATGCATCAAGTTCATACGGCCTCGTCGATTTTCGTAATTTTATATAATCATAACTGCATAATAAATGCGTATTCCTTTTTCAAAAAGATGTATAATGCTTTAATATACAAACTCAATGGTGTAAACACAGATGTAGTTCAGTATAAATTTCGGTAAGTATTCCAAATTTAAATCACATTCTCCCCTTGTAGGATGAATGAAATTAAGTACAATTTTCTTTCCCTGTTTTTAACAGATTAAAAATGACTATTGTTATGTTCGCTTTTTGTGGCATAGAATGTCACTTTTTTGAGCAAGTGGTACGAAAACACACATTACAAGCTTTGGAGCGGCAAATGTGTAAATCCAGCACTGCCTCGTAGGTGGTCATTTTAGCCCCTTGTATTATAATGTACTATTAGGTTACAAGCTTTACGAAGTGATAAGTATAAAACAAGAAAGGATTATTAGTGGCGAAATAGTAGATTGTAGTACAAGGGGCTTTAGCGAGGTAGTAAATAGGAACCGAGTTATAATGGGATTTTAGCGCCGTGTTACACTGTACTTTTCACTTTGAGTGCGAGAAAAATAGTCAGACGGAGAGACAGACAGACGGACGCACAGATGGACAGACGGACGGACAGACAGACGGACATTTATTTATTTAATTAAGGTTCACCAACAGTTGTTACAGATATTATACAGATAGGAACATACAAGTAATTGTGTCAACCTCCTGGATGCCATAGCGTCATTCCTGACTATAATCACGCGCTAAAGATTGATGCTTGGGCTGAGAAATGGTATAGAATGACGTTTAAATCTTATGTAATATAGGTAGGACGCTGGCATCTAGAAGGTTAAATCTAACTGCACAATACAGGCAAACACCACATGCAAAATGCTTTTTGTACTTACCTAATTATAAATTTAATTTTAAAGGCTTGATGTACACACAGACAGGACATACAGACAGATGCACAGACAGACGGACATACAGACGGATAGACAGACAGATGGACAAACAGACAAGAATAACGAAACGAATTAAAATAAATAGGTTATTCTAAGAAGTTGAAGTTGTTCGTGTGGCTGTTGGACCGATTGCCTTGGTCTTCGACGAAGATTTTACTTTATGCTTTAGACTCTAGCTAGAGCATAAAAAGCTACTTTATGTCGCCAACGCACGACATAAATGCGAACTTGAGTATGAGAAGTGAAAAAATATGATTAGACTAACCTTCTGGGGTGATCCTATGTAGGTAATGTAGGCATTTGTTTTCATGGTGAATCGTTGAGGTACATAAGTACGTCTACTTGAAAGCTTGTCGCTGGCCTATCATGATACCTCGTCCAGATGACCAGATGTACGAACGGAGCCGTCTCTAGCCCATGTAGCACCCGTGTGCAAAGTTGCAAACATAACCCAAGCGCCCCATAGTAAGCGCGCGGTCAAAATGGAATGGGTACCACCAAGTAACAGCATTTCAAGTTACCACAAACTGCCAATTTCCCCAATGGATAATACATTGTTTGGAGATTAAATTTGAAGAAGAAATTTCTCGGTTTTGGATACCATGACGTGCTGTTGTCTGTGTTTATAATTATACAGGGTGTTGTAAAACGTACCCATGTTAACATGCTGCTTTGCTGTAATTTTACAAATATAAGAAGCTCCAGATGCTATACAAAATGTATACAAAGCGTTCCCTCTTTTTACGTTGGTCATTGGTCGTGACACGGCCGGCCACGCCGAGTGGGGTCCGTAGCGAGCGGCGTTCGGCGCCCCCAAGGACCGCTGCGCCCGTATGCAACGCACACCCAGCACACTACGTAAAGACGGCCCTGTGTACGAAATATTACTTTTAGCTAACCCGCACTTTGTCTAAACTTTATTCCTGTCATCGCAAGCAAGTTTAAAGATCTTAACCATTTATGTACTTACGTTATTTCAGTAACATTTGACACTTCCTTCAAAAGCTTTCTAGCTTTTTAAAAGACCTGTTAGACAAAAATGCTACCCTACCTAGCCTACTTCTGGAACGTCAGATCCTATGGCCTCGTCAGATCCTATGGGAAAGTGGAGTGATGACTGGTACCTAGGACCTGAGCCTATAGGATTATTTTTTATTTAGCGTTTTAAACCTGATAAACACCAAATTACCTGAAACTTAAAACGCAAGAAAATAAAAGAAATTAAATAAAAGAAATTAAATAAAAAAACTGTCTGTCTGTAAAGTCGGTTTACGGACGATAATTTTGCGTGATAACGTCATTTTTCATGACATTTGTGATTTTAGAATAAAAACAAAATTTCATCCCAATTTTCACCCCCTAAATTATTAAAAACGCTGAGACACGTATAAATTAATTTTCAATCGTCAGCCTAAACACAAAATTTTAAGATCCTAACTTTAAAACTGACGGACTCTCATACAAACTTTCATCCCCTATTTAACTCCATTAGGGGTTGAATTTCAAAAAATCCTTATTCCTTGTCAACATTATAAAGGGAACCACTGTGCAAAAGTTCAGTTTTCTAGTTCCAAGGGTTTGGGCTGGGCGTTGATCGGGGCGAGCGTAACACTGTGACACTTTTTCGTGCGTGCAGCCGGTGGATATCACGTCAAAATTTGGGAGTCCCTACGTACAATAATAAAAAAATAATCTGAAAAATTCAATCCACTTCCTCGAAAACTGGATCTATCGCACTACGATTAGATTCAACTTGCAATGTATTTCACACCTGTGCGTTTTTTTTTCTAACACCGTGTGCGGGAATAAAAAATGCCACAGATAACTATACCTATGCATAGTCCAAATTGGTTCAATGCATATTAAAGTTGGCGTTGATTGTTTTTTTGTTAATCTCGGCAAAGAGATTTTCAATACACTTCCTCGAAAACTGGTCCATAACGCACTACGATTAGGTACCTACAACATGCAATGTATTTCACACGTGTGCGTTTTTTCCATTTTCCCGCACATGTGCGGGAATGAAAATTGCCACAGATCTATAATAAATATCCCTATCGATAAACACCCTCGCCTACGGCTCGGGTGTTATAATTCCGCCTCGAATGTAATAACAAACTTTCTCCACTTGTATCAAAATGTACTATTATGCGTCTTTATGGCGTTGATATTTTAAAAAAATATATATTTATAAATCAAAAAACATGATTATTAAAATAAAAAAAACGATTATGAACCAATTAACATTATTTGTGTTCTAAACTAAAAAACATTAGATTTTTTTATTTTTCATATTAGGCTGTTTATCGGTTTCATACTTTTGCTTCTCCAACCTGGCGAAAGCTAAGCGCAGAAAAAAAAGAAAATTTAAATAGTTTTAAATAGTTTCATAATAATTCATGACAAAAATATTGTTCTATTGAAAAACGTCGTTTGATACACGTGGACTTTTGTTATTTCAGTTCTCGGCTCAATAACACCCCCGCTTACGGCTCGGGTGTTAATTCCGCCTCAAATACCTACTCTGTCAAAATTTCTCCATTTGACATGCACTTGACTATCAAAATGTACACCCCCGACACAAAAAAAGGAACAAACGTAAAACTCTTATAAAGAAAAAGATATGTAACCCTGAAATTATGACCCTACCTACGTGTCAGGGATTTATTAAATTTTAACTTGAATTAAGTATAGCATATTTGAGTGATAGGTCATTACAAATTTACGATACTGTTTGACGCTATATCTGTACCAGGGATGTTACGAAGGTTCGACTCCGACTCCGATACATCGGAAGTTCCAATTGATTTTAAACCTCCGGTTCCGACTTCGGTTCCGATAGGTACTTTTAAATCGGAGGTTTTAATCGGAGATCGAAGCATAGCAGATAGCGGCGGGCGGCGGCGACGACGCGCGGCGGCTGTGGTCAACGTGTACGAACAGATAAGCATGTCGTCCGGTGAACACAGCACGCGTTCTGTCATCGATTCATAATTCACTATTTTATTTTATTGCCTGCCCTTAACACGTTTTTCTTCTGCCACCATTTCCGACTTCGACTTCGCCTCCGAATCCACCTCCGACTCCTGTTCCGTTTCCAACTCCGACTCCGACAAACCAAATTTAAAAACTCCGACTTCGATTCCAGTTCCGATAAAACCACCTCCGTAACATCCCTCATCTGTACAGAAATATTTGGTAATACTGCTCTCAAAAACTCGTATGTACCAGTTAAAGCCGCCACCATATCATGTGATATCAGTCTGTCACTACATACCTACTTTAACAAGATATTATTATCTTAAAGATAAGTATTTCTGATATTGCATATAATCTAGATCTATAGATACACTACCTACATGTCTGAAAAAGATGATCCCATCCCACGCATTTCCTGACTTAGCGGATGTGTGACTTCTATTGTTCTTTTTTCAGTTATCTATCTTTATGATATCTATTAAACACCATAATTCTGTTTAACTATTGTAGGTAGGTACTAGGTACTGTAACTAGGTACCTATGCCCATAGAATAGTTTAGACTGACTAAGTATGCGAATATCTATCTTACCTTATTGCGGGCTCCACATTCACGCTGTGAACACCTGTGAGAGCCGCGATCCGCGAATGTGGAGGGCTGTCGCGCCCGTTCACGGGCGTCGCGGTCGCGCCTTTTCACGCCTTGTTCCCCCTTCAGTGTCGGTTATTGCGTCCGCTTCAAAGGGTTTGCGAAGCACGAACTCGTGAACGCAAGGAGTATACCTAGTACTTACCTACATTATAAATATCACCTAATGAGTTAAATACACCTATTCACATAAGTAAGTACACTCTACAAAGATCAAGAGTCAGGGTTTATCAACTGATTATAGGTAGGTATATAGTGCACTAGGTAGGTACCTACAGTAGATTAGATAAGATCAGTAGAGTTAACTAGAACCAATCTCGTAGAAATGAGAAAGAAGCTCCTAAGAAAACTAAATCGCTAGTTCCTTAGAATAATCGTATTAAAAATAGCAGAAAACGACAAACAAGTTTTATTATTGCGTCACCGCGTGCGAATGAGGAATTAATCTTGCTCGAATAGGTACTTCCCGTCCGTCACTAAATCTCCAGGTGATTTATGTCAATTGTTTAACTATTTTGTGTCTACTAATTAGTCGATTAAAGGTTTAAGTTAGTAGAAAAATAATGTTAAGGCCTAGGCCAACCGCTAACAGGAAAGCTTAACTAATTATTAAATTATGTCTAAGTACCTATGTAGTTGATAGTCTTTGCCCCTCACAAGATCATGTTCACAGTCTTAACAAAATGTCAAGAACACAATGTCGGTGTTTTGGCGCTGATTTCTTTCGAATACCTACCTACCTAATTATTGTAGAAGAGAGACTACTTTCGACAAAAATATCGATGAAAGTCACGCACAGGTGTGATCTGTGTTATTTCAATCGTTGTGAAACTGTTGATAAGTCCTACTTTAAAGTTGTTAAAAATTTGAATAATTAAATCGGTGACCTCAGATAGTAAAATTTCCACGCAAGGGAACGACTGCCGTGGCTAGATCTATACGTGTAAAAAAAGGTTTGAGGTCAGAAACAGAATAGTATAACTCCGTTATGATGTGCCGAAGTGCTCGTAGCGGTGCCTCTCACCGGACTGCAGCGAGAGGTGCCTTGTGCCTCGTGCCTTGACACAATAGTGGTGGTAACTGGCAAGCTATTCGTGCTACGACTGCAGATGCAGACTCAGTGTAGTGTCAACAACTAGCGAGTGTTGCAGCCCACGTCGCGTCGCTGCCGTTCGCAAAAGTCTGCGATATTCGTCAAACGTCGGTTGTGAATATCATTCAAGTAAGTCTTTTTAATTTATACGATGTACCTACGTGGTGATTTTTTATTGTTTCCTGCTTTGCGCCAATGCTGCTCTGCATATGTACCTTCTTGCGATTAATTTAGCTCCAAATAGAAGAACCTAGTGATAATAACAATAATTCATTCAGTTTTCGACGCTAGGTTGGTTGTATTTGATCGGTGTAAAAATTCATGTTTTTATAATTTCATGATGAAATAATAAACACATAGGTATTATGTATATTATGTTTAACTCACAACACACAACTAAAACATAATAGAATTACCAACGTCTTTAAGTATAATATTTTGTGTTTACCATTAAATAAGTCGAGTACCTACTTATGGCATGGCCCTCGAAGGAAACTCGTAATGTTTTTGTAGAACAACTGAATGGATTTTTTTAAATGTAGGTAGGTATTATATGAATGACTTATTTACTTTTCTATTGACTTTATTAGTGTTATGTAGATGTATACCTACTACCTACCCTAGTTTACGGAAGCCAACCGAACGTAGGTAGTTGGGAAAAGGCTTGTTTACGGATTTGTTATGTAAGTACCTACCCATTATATGCTGTCATTTTTAATACTTACCTATTTATTTAGATTCTTAAATGACATGACCGGGAAAAGCCCCATATTTTTAGTGCCATATTTCTTCGTCAATCATTAATTTCTGTTAATAAAAACCAATTTTCTTTAATTAAAGCAAGTAGCTGTACATAATTTTTTAATCAATCAATTATTTTTCAATACACTTCCTCGAAAACAACATGCAATGTTTTTCACACGCGTGCCATTTTTTCCACTTTCCCGCACGTGTGCGGGAATGAAAATTGCCACAGATAACTATACCTATACTTAGTCCAAATTGGTTCAATGCCTCTAGTCTGAGGTGAACGTTTTTTTTTTTTAATTTTTGCAAAGCACATAATAGTTATTTATGCAACTGTTGTATAATGAGGGGTATTAAAACACGAATGTGATAATAGTATCACATGAGTGTTTTAATACCTAATTATGTACAGTTGCATACAAGACTTTATCTACATCCATGATATGAATCCTCCATAAAAGGTTCTGAAACCATAGGGTGTTGCAGTGTTGTAAGAAGTCTATGTAAATTCATGGAAAGTTTAATTGCTGAGTATTTAATACAAACAAACCATGTTTATGTATTAATATAATTATTAACATTTTGGATTGTACAAATTATTAAAATGCACAAAGCTTGTGTCACTCATTTTTGTAAACAACAAAGTACTTAGTGCAATACTAATATCCAAATATCGAACAAAGATGGCGGGATACGACGTGAATTCGAATTAACCTATAAGTTTTTTTTAATTACGTCGCTGTGGTAGTGAATCGCACGTGCTATAGACAATGTTCTTTTTTTAAAACGAGTTGCATAATGAAATTCAGTACAACATTATAACACCCGTTTGGATGTTATAATGGTTATTATGACACTGGCTGTTTTAATGTTGGCCTTAAGCTAACTGTTTCAGATAGATACTTTTATAGAGGATTTATAGCATGGGTGTAAATAAATATTTTTTGAATATTCAAATTGTGTTTATCAATAGAATATCATAGATAAACATGATTATTTAAAACTAATAGTTACTTTTATACACAAATTAACATTTATTTGTGTGCTGAATTCAAAAATATAAAATAAATCTATTTTTTATATTAGGCTGTTTAACGGCTTCATACCATTGCCTCTCCTTCAACCTGGCGAGACCAAAGTGCAAAAACAAAAGAAAATTTAAATCATAGTTCGTGCAGTAATATATATGTCAATGTTCGTGACAAAAATATTATTCGTTATTTTATTTTATTTCTTCAAAAGTGTATTGAAAAACGTGTGGTTTGATACACGTGGACATTTCTTATTGCACTTCTCGGCTCAAAAACTTATAAACGTTATAATTTTTTGAGCCAATAATATAATAATATTAAAACGTTATAATTCCGCCTCGAATGCAATGACAAACTTTCTCCACTTGTATCAAAATGTACTATTACTAGAATTTTAAACAGGGTGAACCGTGAAAGGAAAACATCGACACACAAACGGTTAAAAACATACATTTTGGACGTGTATTGCAGTTTTGTATGAAATAGCTGTTATTTTTATATGACCGACCATACATTTTAAATCATGGGTTTAGATTCATGTGCGGATTTTATGGTTTTTGCGTGAGTTTGCACGTCGATGTTCATTGGTACACCGTGAATACTATACAGGGTGTAAAAGACCTCATCACGAAGTCGTCAACCAAGCATTCTGTAAGTACATCAATCAAACTAAGTAACTTTACGCAAAAATTATTGCTGGGAAACCACTTTTTTTTTTTTTTTAAATCATGTATTGTGGTAGAACTCAATGTAACGCACTCAAAACATTGTGCTGATGGATGGATTGAATAGTACGGGGGTCGTGGAGGTGTTTAAAGTAAAACTCTTACATTAAAAACTCTTGTCAAAAAGCTGGAACTTTGACCCCCAATATCTACGTAACTAGAAGGTTCCCAGGTATGGTGTAGAACAAAAAAATGATCACAATGACGGGGAGAACAAGTGCCTTTCGGCTTCGTTAAGAGGTGTTTTGCACCCTTTATACACTACACACACAATTTTGAAGAATTCCTTACTTACAAAGCGTTTCGTTAGGTATGTTACGATTTACCGCATTTATATCGGTAGTAATTTTCATGCAAGCATATCGTAATTAGCTTCGTTTGATATTAGTTGCTTGCCCATAATACGCGTAACTAGAACTACCTATAGGTAGGTACCTACTACAGAGTTCACTGACGGACGACCACTTTACAAGCTTCTTAATTACGGCCAACTTACTAGTCGGTTTCGGTAGGTTGCTATCTCTGTCTGTTTGACATTTGGCTTACTGATCAGTTGGAAACAAAATGTCACAGAAAAGCTTTCTTTGATTTTACTATGAATCAAGTAACAGGAAGGTGACGCGGATAGGATTTTCTTTGTGTATAGATAGACATATCGATAACGAGACGTGTATTAACTGACAGTTATACGTAAGTAAGTTATTGAAAACGGGCCATCATAATGACGTTTGACATTTGACGACCCGAATGGCGCAGCGGTAGTGAGACTGCCTTACGTTCTTAGGGTCCCGGGTTCGAATCCCGGTCGGAGCAAATGTTTGTGTGATGAGCATGGACATTTGTTTCCGAGTCATGGATGTTTATATGTATAATAAGTATGTATTTACAAACAAAAATTATCTATGTAGTATATCAACTATCTGGTGTCCACGACACAAGCCTCGTTGCTTAGTGTGGCACTAGATGGCGCTGTGTGTAATGTCCAGCAATATTTATTATTATTATTTGTTTTTATATTTTTTCATATCTCGGCTTTATAGAATAGTACGGGCCGAAGCCAAGTACTACCCCGGGAAAGTGGTATTATGATGAGATGATGATATGACGGAATTTTGCGATGATGAGTGTCGGTGCCTGGTGAACTGTGTGTGTGCGGTGACTCGAGGTTCTGTGTTTGTGGTGGTGACTACAGATTTATTTTCATTTTGCAAAAACTTTCTGACAATCCTGCATGTATTCAGGATTGCGGCTTTTTGAAGACTTTGGTATGTGTATGGTGGTAAGTCAAGAGTTCTTAAAGACTGATGGAGTTGTTTTGGAATAACTCCTGTTGTTGATACCACAATAGGGACTATTGCGACATTGCTTAGACACCACATTCGGCTGATTTCTATTTTAAGATCTATATATTTTGAAAGTTTTTCGGCTATTGTATTTTGTAGATTGTGGGTGTTTGGTACGGCGATGTCTATAATTTGAGCGGTTTTGTTACGTTTGTCTAATAATGTGATGTCTGGTCTATTGTAGTGAATTGTTTTATCTGTGAAGATTCCTCGGTCGAAGTACAATTTGTGAGTGGCGTTTTCAAGAACAGTTTCAGGCTGGTATTTATAATAAGGTACTGGTGGTGTGGAGATGAAGTTATATTTGATTGCTAATTTTTGATGAATTATGTTCGCTATTTGATCATGCCTGTGCTTATAATCAGTCTGGACTATTGCTTTACACGCACCTGTGATGTGCTGAATGGTTTTCGAAGAACTATTGCATCGCCTACATATGTCTACTGTTTGAGGAACTCTCATTATGTGTTTCTGGTAATTTCGGGTTTCTATGACCTGGTCTTGAATCGCTATCATAAACCCTTCGGTCTCAGGGAACAGTTCTCCACGCTTTAACCATTCGTTCGACACTAACTTGTCGACGTTAGGTAGATTAAGGTCGTGTCGGTGTCTCCCATGCAGTGACTTTTGAGTCCATTCAGCGATTTTTGTCTGTCGGTCAGTCTGTTGTTCATTACTTTGTGTTGTCCTGTCAAACATGTTCAAAGGGGTAAGTTTCTGGTCATTAAACGCTATTGCTTTGTGTAGGGTTGAAGTGGAACTTTTATTGTCAAAGTATGTTCTCAATGTTGTTATTTGTTTGTTATGTAGGTTAGTGATATCTATTATTCCCCTTCCGCCGTCGTTCCTTGGTAGCGTGAGTCTCTGTACACATGACCTAGGATGGTGTCTCCTGTGTTTAGTGAGAGTGGTGTTTATAATCCTTTGTAAGTTTTTGAGGTCGGTCTTGTTCCATTTTATGATGCCAAAGGAGTAGGTGAGTATGGGGATGGCATAGGTGTTAATAGCTTTAATGGTGTTTTTAGCGTTTATCTGAGTGTTAAATATTGTTTTTAACCTATGTTTAAATTGCTTAGTAAGTGAGGTTTTGATTTCCTTGTGCTGAATCTGTTTAGCCTGTATATACCCTAGATATTTGTACGTCCCGGTTTCGTCTAAAGAATCTATTGTCGCGCCTGTCTGCATTTGGTATGAATGTGTATATGTTTTACCTGCGCTTACTGAATTAATTTTACATTTATCAATCCCAAACTCCATAGCTATATCTTTTGAGAATTGTTCAGTTACATCCGCTAGTTCATATAAGTCATCAGGGGATGACGCGTACAATTTGATGTCATCCATATAAAGGAGATGGTTTACTTTACAATATTGTTGGTCAGTCAGTATGTCAGTCATTGTATCACTAAATTGGAGTTGGTAACCAGGTATTAATGCATTAAGTTTGTTTGAAAGAGGGTTTAATGCTAGACAGAACCATAGTGGGCTGAGTGAGTCTCCTTGGAATATTCCTCGCTGGATCTTAATGAGTTCTGTTTCGACTGTTCCTGTTGATGTGTTCAGTTGTAACCGTGTCTTCCATTGTTCTACAATAGTACCTAAAAATTTTATAAGTTGTGGATGTAATTTATATATTTTTAAAACTTCGAGTAACCACGAGTGGGGTACTGAATCGTATGCTTTCCTATAGTCAATATACATAGTATGTAAATCTTGCGTCTATTGTCAACTGTTCTTTACATCCTTGGCTTAACTTCTTACACCCCTTCTGTTCTTCTGATAATATTTTCTGTGTTTCAAGATGTTTATAGATTATGTGACTAATGCATGATGTCATTATTTTATATATTGTTTGCAGGCAAGTAATTGGCCTATATTTTGCTGGATTTGCTGAGTCGCTATGGTCTTTTGGTAGCATATAGGTCTTACCCTCTGTGATATATGTAGGGATCGTTGCGGGGTCTTTTATGAAATTGTTAATATGGTTAAATATGTGTGGGTGTGTGTGTGTAAATTTTTTGTACCAGTAGTTGTGTATATAATCTGAACCAGGCGCTTTCCAATTATGTATTTTTGTTAGGACGTCATGAAAAATTGCTACCTCAACTTGATCAAAAATCATCGCTTCTGTGTTAGTATGGATGACCTGCTCTGCTTTAATCCATTCTGCTTCAGTGTTATGGCAGACAGGGTTTTCCCAAATCCCAGCCCAAAATTGTTGCAACTCTTCTGTAGTTGGAAATGCTGTATGTGTACTGTTATTAGATGTTGTTTCATTTGTTGTTGATTTCCTTAGGGATCGATAAAATTGTTTTTCGTTGTTCCTAAACTGGTTATTTTGTGTTTTACGAAGAGTGCATTTAGTGTATCGATTTAGTCTACTTTTTACTACTGTTAATTTCTGTTTTAGAGTATCTAGGAAATGTTCCAGTTGTGTGTTAGGTTGTTCGTGTAATGTATGTATTCTGTAGTCTTTTAATATTATGTCAACTGCTTTGATTAGTTTTCTGCTTCTAACGCCTTGAATATACTGAGTTAATCTTCCAATTTTAGCCCTAATAGATTCTATTTTGTTTTCTAGTCTTTTTTGCCATTTAGGTTTGTGGGCTTGTTGAGGTCTACTACTACTATCTACAGGAGGCGCGAGAGTAATTTTACTACCGTTGGCCTTTGCAGCTGTCCATGCTGCGCAATATATTACTGTCTGGAGATGAATGAAATCTGTGTCACTGGTAACTTGTTCTGGCAAAATTACTTTGTCTAGGTAACTAACTATATTCGCTAACTTTTTTGATGACTTTTGCTTCGGTATGTAACTCCTTTCTGTAGGGTGGGTGTCTTTGTAGTACTGTAGTGTTTGTGAGAATATTTCATCTATTCCAGGATTTCTAATTGGGCTTGTGTGTTGTGTATTAAGATGTATAGGGTGTTCTTGTCCTAAGTTATTAGTGTTACCGTCATCTATTCCTACTCCGATATTCTCTGTTTCTGATGGCCCTATATTTTCTATATCTATATTAAGTGTTTCTGTATTTGTGTCTATATGTATATTTCCTACGTCTATATTTGACATTATATTATCAACTTGCCTTTGGAAAGACTCTGTTTCACATAATTCATTTTCTACAAATGATTTTAATATCTGTAGCCTTGATTCTGGTATCATGCTATTATTAACTATAACTCTTTTTTGGTCCGAAATGCGTTGTTCTGATAAGTATGATAAATGGGGGCAACATTCTATGAATTTTTCTTTCAAATTTTTTCGCCAAACTGTCATATCCGTCTCCATTTTTGTTACCCTAAAATAACATTTCATGAGTGTTTCATTGAGTTCGTTGGACCATTTCATCCTACGTTTAGGTTCTGATTGTGAGTGCGGTTGTGAGTCTGTTTGAGATGAAGGAATCTCCGGTGGAAAATGTAATTCTAAGTCATTGTTGTGAGTTCTTAAATGGTTGCTTACTTCAAGCTTAATTGTATCGAGTGTGGTGGAAGGTAGTAACTTCTTGGAAACTATTGCTCTTCTTTGATCTCCAATTCTTTGCTTGGATACTTTCATATTTGGGAATTTTTCTATGAATTGATGATGTAATGATGTTAGATATGCTCTCGTGTCAGATTCTAAGTTTGTGATGATAAGGTAGTTACGCCAAATGAATTCATTCATTTCTTTACTCCATTTTTTTCGCGTAGTAGTGACAGCAGTGGGTGAAGGATTATTGGCTAAATTAGCCTCCGACACAACTTCTACTGTCATTGGTGATAATATTGATGATGATCTTGATGAACGTGATAAGTATGAAGGTGGTGATGATGCAATTGATGAGAAAATGGATTTTGGTGATGACGATGAAGAAACCGGTGATGTTTCATCATCTGCAGCAGGCATATTTGCCTGAATATTTTTTTTTGTTTTCGACCTTGTTAACATATTGTTCCCACGAGTAGCTAGGGACTAACAAAGTCGGCCACAGCAGAGCCCTGCGTTCACTGTGGTAAGGGTAAATAAAACTGGAGGTCCTCTATTATCCAGAGTTGGCACACTAGCGACTAACCTCTCCGCTAGCCATGCAGCCCTCGGCATGTGCGACCTTGGCTTGGATTGTATCTCTCTTAGTCTGGCCCCTCACCCTAGACCTATCTCGGCAAAGTAAACCCTACCGGCACAGACCTAGGGCTCATCGGAGCACGC
Organism: Xestia xanthographa; assembly: GCA_905147715.2. Taxonomy (NCBI): domain Eukaryota; kingdom Metazoa; phylum Arthropoda; class Insecta; order Lepidoptera; family Noctuidae; genus Xestia; species Xestia xanthographa. Next base: position 24,499,590 of record LR990641.1, on the reverse strand, counting down.
AAGCCCCACCACGTCGTCAACGTAGAGATACAGCGGTGGGGTTATTATTATTATTATTATAAGGCATATCGGTTAAAATTGGCAGACCGTCAGTGAACTCGGTAACACTCAAGTAACTAGTAACTACGTGTCGTCTCCTCATGGTGAACTATGAAGTATGCAACGAATGAATGTGACCATAACATAACATCTTATCACTTTACCACAGGGACCTGGGAACCTTCTGGTTTTGGAGGAAGTTCCAACTTTTTTCACAAGTTTTTTTTCTTCAATGGATTTTTTTACCCGCTCTGGGCGGAGCAGGAGGGAGTGTCAGACTTTTACTGACTAAAACCCATCCATGGTCCTTCATCGCCCTTTGTGTTCCGGGGCCACGGTATCTCTTTTCAGCAGTCCCGCAACCTCGGTCAACAGAGGTCTTAGGCTCAAATCACACCGAGATGGCCGCGACCTTTTCAAGTTTCTCAAGCGAAACTATGTATTATAGCAATGAAGATAAAGTTTAAAATTATATGACACTGAAACTGCTCGCCGCTTCGCTGTCATCTCGGTGTGATTTGAGCCTGAGACTGCAATGAAAATAGACAACTTTTACAATGGGCCTGTCGGATAGTTACTTTTACATGAAACAGAACCACAGATCAGATATTTTTCTTTTTTCCAATTTGGCTTTTTAAAATTTGATTCAAAGAAAGAATTTTATTTTTTGATGAAATATTTTATGGGCAAACACCACGTAATTTGTGATCAAACCCTGGGGCACTATCAAATGCACTATAAGTACATACTAGTAACACATCGCAGATATTATGATCGGACGATTCAGACAAATCTCAAATACCACTCCCCAATGATATTAAACAGATGTTATGAGCGCGAAATCGTGAAGACTCGAAAACGAGCCAATTGGCCTATTTTGCCTTTATTCTGCGTCACTGCGTGTATGTGAGCTGGCTCTCCCCCGCGGAACTCTTTTTTCGGTGGTTTTGTAGGTGTATAACATAATTATCTGTTTATTAGAATATCATTACCACTCCCAAAATAATGTTGTGTTCACAAAACTCAGCGTTGCGACAGTTTCTACCTGTGTTTGCTCTGCCGACTCAATCGAAACCGTGACCAAAGAACAATCTATAGGTACCTAATATGATATTGTTAAAGAGTGTGTTTGTTTGGCAGCGCTAATCTCTAGAACTACCAGTCGGATTTGAAAAAATATGTATAATTGATAGGCCAATTCTTAAGGGTAGGGCCCTATAATAGGCTATTTAACATCACGCTACGACCCTTACAAGCCAAGAGAACCAAAGCCGCGAGACACAGCTAGTTTGCTAATAACTTAATAAGACGTAACATACCGGTTTGAGCTTTTGGAGAGTGTGTGACTATTTGTTTTTTTCTACTTTAAGCCAACAGTACTGCGAGACTCAGCGACTCGCCAAGCAAGCATTAGTTGACCCTTTCTAAGTTTCTAATTTTCCTATCTACTATTTCGTTGGTATGTTGGATGTTTGCCAATTTTTAACCTCAAAATTAGCCCTTTAAAGCTTTAAAACGACGAAAAAAAAGAGGAGGATCTCAATTCGACGTGTATATGTATTTTTTTTGTAGTAACTGTCTATAACCACTCCATTAAAATATTTTTGCTTAGGACAAATGGGCGAACTACCCATTTTTGTTTGGTTGATCCTTTTTCTTGACTATAAAGAGTGTAACAAGACCTTTAGCGAAACCGAAAGGCACTTGTCCTCCCCGTCATTTTCATATTTTTTTAGTTCTAGTAGACCTTAGCTGGGAACCTTCTACATAGTTACGGAGATATTGGGGGTCAAAGTTCAAACTTTTGCACAAGTTTAAAAAAAATTTAAACATGTGGACAAAGTTTGTGTTGCATCATCATCATCTTCCTGCCCTTATCCCATGTTACTTGGGGTCGGCGCAACACGTTTTCTTCTTCCATTCTCCTCTGTCAACCGTCACGCAATCATTTACACCTTTTTCCCTCATATCATTCCTCACACAATCCATCCATCTTTTCCTTGGCCTTCCTCTCGCTCTCCATCCATCCACATTTATATTCATCACTCTTTTAGTCACATGCGATTCTTCCCTCCTCATCACATGCCCATACCAAGACAGTCGATTCCCTTTTAACTTTTCTGTAACTGGCGCAACTTTCAAACTTCCTCTAATATACTCATTCCTTATTTTATCCATTCTTGTCACACCACACATCCACCTCAACATTCTCATCTCCGCTACATGCAATCTTTTTTCATCCATCTTCTTCACAGCCCAACATTCCGATCCATACAGTACGACAGGTCTAATCACGGACAAAAAAAAAAAAAAAATTTTTTTTAATTCCGCCTCGGATGCAAAGTTTGTGTTGCATCCGAGGCGGAATAAAATTTTTTTTTTTTTTTTGAGCCGAGAACTGCAATAACAAATGCCCACGTGTATCAAAACGACGTTTTTCAATACACTTTTGAAAATAAAATATTTATTATTTAATATTATAAAATATTTTTGTCACGAACTAAGAAACTATGATTTAAAAATTTCTTTTTTTTTTCGCGCTCTGCTTTCGCCAGTTTGAAGGAGAGGCAAAGGTATGAAGCCGCAAACAGCCTAATATAAAAAATAAATTTATTCTATATTTTTAAATTCAGAACACAAATAAATATTAATTTGTGTTTAAAAGTAACTATTCGTTTTTAAAAATCATGTTTATCTATGATATTCTATTTACCAACACAATTTGAATATTCAAAAAATATTTATGCCGTAAAGGCGCGTAATGCTTTGCCGAAATAAAAAAAAACATTCACATATATATACCGACTATAGGCGTTGAACCAATTTGGAATATGTATAGGTATAGTTATCTGTGGCAATTTTCATTCCCGCACACGTGTTGGAAAATGAAAAAAATGGTACGGGTGTGAAATACATTGCATGTTGAACCTAATTGTAGTGCGTTAAGAACCAGTTTTCGAGGAAGTATATTGAAAAGAGCATTTTGCTCTTCGATATCTGAGTGCAAAAGCCGTTTTTATCCGCTAGGAGGATTAAGTAAATTGAATTTAGAACATCGTGTGCACTAAGTTTGTGAATTCAAAACATCATTAAAACTATTTACTTCTACCTCCATGGTGCCAAATTTATCATACTGTAACCTTTTTTAATTTGTTAAAAACTGACTCGGAACTTTCTTGGTGTATTTTTTTTAAATTTGCTTTGCGCGTGCCTTTTACTTTCGTTTTGTCGATTTTGAAAAACCTAAAATTAGTGGTGCCTTTTACTTTCGTTTTGTCGATTTTGAAAAACCTAAAATTAGTGGTTCTAGCGACGAGGAAGTTTATTTGACGCCAACAGAATTTACTGAAACTGTTAATAATGCGCAAATGAGCTTTCTCGCTCAACAATTACGCGAGAAGCATTTGAAACAGTACGAATTCAATGCTAAAAGCAACAATAAAGATGAAAAAAGTCACACATATCGACACCTATCCTAAATTAGTAGTGGCATTTTTAAAAAGAGCCTCATCTGGTCATCAACCAAAAAATCGAAGGTTTTCACAGCATTTGAAATTGAAGTTTCTTAAGGGCAGGTAGACCCAATTTTCCCAATTTTACATAACTTTGATTCAATAGTAAACAAAGAAATAGTGATTTTTTAAAGCCAAAAAAAATAGATATTATAGTTGACTATATTTACTAAGATAATTTGTGGTTCAAAACCTGATATCAAAAACTTCACTCGATGAAAAAAAAATCCGAACAAGAGCCTAATTCGAATATTTTTTTATGTTTTTCTTATTTTACTTGAAGAATATGAAAGTTTTACTTCCAAAAAAATATCTAAGTAAAGTTAATAACATATAGAACAATTATTTGTGGTTAAATTTTGCAAAACAATTTAATCCTTTTAATAATAAATTATTATATAAGAAAACGGCTTGCGCACGCAGCGTTGCCAGTTTAGTGATTTTGTCACTAGATTTAGTGATTTTTGGAGTTGGACAGTGATATTTTGAAAAAAAGTGTCACTGAAAAAATCTTTGATGATTTTTAGTGATATTTATGGAATGTTGTGTTTTGGATCCGGGTTATAGTAAAATATACACTTCTGTATAAAAATAAAAATAAAATTGTACTATGAAAATTACTTATTTCAGAACGTAGCGTTAGACGTATTTTTTCTGGTTAATTGGTTATGCTTGGGGATTTCCCGACTAAAAAAAAGGGTAAATATTCTCAAAAATATCGGAAAGAATGGGAAACTCAAGAAGAGTTCAAGTCTTGAAGTTGATTTTTAGTTTTATCATGTTATATTCATTCATTGTATTCACAATTAAAATATTATTTTTTTGATTTACCTTGTGATTTTATTTAGTGAATTCTAGTGATTTATTTAGTAAAAAATATCCCTGAATCTAGTGACATTTCAGCTTCATGCTAGTGAAAAAGATTTCTGCAAGGTGGCAACACTGTGCGCACGTGGATTCAGTCGCCCGCCAGGCCTTGACGAGGTAGGACCTATGTCCCTTTTGCTGGCGCACGGCTGTCCCGCCAATTTATCGAACGATTTATTTAAAGAACGTAGTGTAGTTATAACAGTACAGTCTTTTTTAACCGACTTAAAAAAAATAGGAGGTTTCACAATTTGAGCGTAGGATAACTTCGTCGTTTATGAACCGATTTAGATGATTCTTTTTTTGTTGGAATGAAGATATTCCAAGGGTAGTACCATGACCATGAAACTAGGATTTGATGATGGCATCTCAGAGAAATCGAGGGGAACCTTTGAACATCGTAGTGCGACTAGTGCGTTTGTTTTTTTGTTCATTGAGTATTTTAGAGCACTACTATTTAAAGAAAGTCTGGACTCGATCTGATGATGGAACCCGAAGACAGTCGAGGGCACTCCTCAACGATTCACAATAATTACCTGGTGTTTGGGCTTGATTAATTTGTATTGATGAGAACTTTACACCTAAATGGGCTGTGGTCATCTTTAGGGGTCTGATGATAAAGACGAAGGACATTCAAAGGAACTCCTCAACGTTTTACAGTAGCTACCTTGTGTTTGGATTTAATTCCTTTCTATTGATGAGAACTTTGCACCCATATGGGTTATAAGTGCCATTAGTTACATTAAGTGCCATTGGTCTGATGATGGAGACCATAGACAGTCGAGGGAATTCCTCAACGAACGAGTTTACAATCTCACGAGATAGATTATAATCTAACGGTATTTACAATTTTACGGTGACACATACAACAAATAAAGCATGTGTCGCTTCGTGAGATAAAAACAATGTAAGAAACCTAGTCAAATTGTTCGCGACAAGTGTCTAAAACAGTGTTTTTATATAGTCTATAGAAAGAACGTTCGAGAAAGTACGCTATTGCCGTGTTTGTGATTCTTTGTCGAGTACTTTCTGTTATTATTAGTTTTAAAAGTAAGTAGGTACAAATTCCCTCGAGAATAGTCTCGTCACAGGTGCGCGTACGCAAACTACTTATAAAAAACATCGAGAAATGTTAATTTAATTTCGACCGTACGCCGAGGGCGTAAAGTACCTACTTCCTTCTTCCGTTCGAGTTGTTTATCATCCTTTTGCTTATAGTTTCCTTTGTATTTTTTTGTTAATGTTTTTTGTTCATGCTTTTTGTATGAATTAAAAGATTGTCTAGCGAACAATACAGTCAGTTTCGTTTCCATATCCGAATAGTTAACAGTTCTTTCCGATTATAGTTTCAGCTCAGTTTTTCCAGTATTGTCTTACCATAGTCAAATAGTGTTTCATTTCTTCTCCATCTACAATAATAGTGCAGTATTTTACAAACCCACCTCTACGTTCCACGAAGCTAACGTTTACACCCGGAACTTTCGGTACAGGGCGGTTAGTGGCTCAGATTTGGTTCCGTTATAGTTTTTGAATTTCCAAACACGAGTCCACCCGTCTGGTATACAAATAATTACGACTTGCAGCAATTTGCATTTACAATATCTATTCAAATTAATTTATTACATTAAAATGTTAGGTTTTCGCAATTACTACCTATTATAATAAATCAAGCTGACAATTTAATAAAATAAGTTGACCTACTGCCTACACGACACGCTTACCTATACTGTGACACTTCGCTCAGCTTTGGGTTCAAGTCGGCGACGCGTGTGCACGACTCGTTTCGCGTAAAGGGTGGTAGCGTTAAATACCTACTTTGCTTAGCGTAGACGGCCTTAACGAAGCACCTGTCCGTATAGATATTTGGCGGCAAAAGTAAGTCAGTTGCACATTCAGTATCTACATAAGTATATTAATCCACTACTTAACATAATCTAATACGTACTTGATGTTGATAGGGTTATTTATATAAGCATATCAATTTTATTAATTTATCTCTTTACGTTACAGGTTGTTCTTATTATTGGTATAAATAATAAACGGACCATGTCGAACTAATGACTTACTATTAATTAATTTACCTAATACTTAGACAAAAAGAGACCGCAACTTCGTCATTCGCCAGGAATACCTACGTAACAATATTGTTGAGAAATATCAAGCCTAGAGTTTTTTTTTTGGATGGGAAATCGTCAAATGAGGAGTCATTGAGTCCTGCTCTGGGCGGAGCACAAGGGATGGTCAGACTTTTACTGACTAAAACCCACCCATGTTCTTTTTTGCCCTTTGTGTTCCGGAGCCACGGTATCTCTTTCGAACAGTCCCGCAACCCTGGCAGGCGTCGGCCCTTGCGGACCCCTTCCTTTTGCTGACTCTCTTTGAGGCGCGCGTGGAACACGAACGCGCCGTCGACACGGCCTCATGTCATGTCATCATGAGACGGACGGACGGCGAGCTAATGAAATATCACCTTACGCCCAATGATATATAAACTATAGATACGTTGTCCGCACTCTAAAATGACAACATGAAATGAAGCCAATTGGCCACATCGCGCTTAGTTACGCACCAACCTGTCGCGCGACGCTACGTTTGTTTATAATTTAATAAATCCTGTGACGTGACTGAAGATGTATATTTATCTCCCTCTCGCAACAGGCATCCCGCCGTTCGGTGTCATATTTTCTTTTTCTTTCTTCACGCTTATAAGTAGTTCTAGTATTTTCGCCGTTTTTAAGCGCCGCGATGTTGGTTCATGACGTGTCTATATATAATACGTCATTGCTTACGCCCGCATAACACTCCAATCAATCGATTTTTTCTCGCAAGCGATATTGTAGAAAAAATCAGAATGGAAAGTGTGTTAGACAGCCTATGGGTGCTATATAAAAATTGGCAGTATCCCACGAGAAATAGCAACATTTCTTGAACTTCCAGAACCCCTGTTGTACACGGGTCATTGTTTCCGACGAACTTCAGCCACACTTTTGTCGATTCAGGAGTTCATCTTCTGTCCCTTAAACACCATGGAGGCTGGAAGTCCAATGCGGTTGTAAAGGGATACATAGAGGATTCCATCCAAAATGAGTCTAAAATATGTAAAGGCATCGTAGGACGTAGGAGCCATAACACTGAAAGAGCCTCAGTCAGATTCTTGGACTGGCCATTCTATTCCCTCGCTAACGCTCAGGATTCTAATTTTAGAATTTTAGAATCCTTCGCTTGCTCGGTCATCAAAATTGAGCACGCGCTTAAAAAGCAACTTTGCACTCTTGTATAACAAATAACTATTAACTCGAAAACGGGTTCTTATATCGCAAAACGATTAGGTTCAACATGCAATGTATTTCACATGCGTGCGTTTTCTTCATTTTCCTTGAAGATACATGAAGATCAAATATGTTCAATGCCTATAGTCGGAAAAGAATGTTTTTTTTTTAATTTCGGCAAAGCAATAATTGTGCGTCTTTACGGCGTAAGCGTAAGTAATATGGTAATAGTACATTTTTTTTTTTAGTGGAGAAAGTTTGTTATTGCAATGTAGGCGGAATTATAACACACGAGCCGTAGGCGAGGGTGTTTTTGAGCCGAGAATTGCAATAAAAAATGTCCACGTGCATCAAACGACGTTTTTCAATACACTTTTGAAGAAATAAAATAAAATAACGAATAATATATTTTTACTTCTATGATTTAAATTTTCTTTTTTTTTCGCGCTTTGGTCTCGCCAGGTTGAAAGAGAGGCAATGGTATGAAGCCGTTAAGCAGCCTAATATAAAAAATACTTTTTTAATATTCAAATTGTGTTTATAAATAGAATATCATAGATAAACATGATTATTTAAAACTAATATTTATTTTCATAAACAAATTAACATTTATTTGTGTTCTAAATTCAGAAATACAATATATATATATATATATATATTAGGCTGCATAACCTTTGCTTCTCCTTCAAACTGGCGAAAGCAAAACGCGGAAAAAATAGAAAATTAAAATATCTCATAATAATCTATGTCAAAAATATTTTTCATTATAATATTGAAAAACTTCGTTCGATACACGTGGACATTTTGTTATTGCAGTTCACGGCTCAATAACTTTCTCCCCTTGTATCAAAATGTGCTATTAAATACCTGTACAACTATTCAATGAATCTATCAGCACAATGTTTTAAGTCCGTTACATTGAGCCCTTCCTGAAAATGTGATTTTTCACCTCAAAAAAGTCATTTCCCAGCTATAATTTTTGCATAGAGTTACTTAGTTTTATGTACAGAATGCGTAAAAAATTACGGCTTCGTGAAGAGTATGTTTTCAGACTGTATGTTTAGGTACTTAGGTATATTATGTAGATAGGTGTAAGTACCTACGTTATACTTATTAAAGATAAAACACAATAGGAAATGTTCTTTGCAGATTGCGGTTACGCTTGATTTATTGCTGCTTTATTTCTTTACCCACATTTTTATTATTGTTTACGTTACATACGACTTATTATTATTGGTCAGTCATCACTCATCAATCACTTTGAAGTTCTGTTATTTTATTTCATCTACTTTTTTTGCAATCTATACAACGGTAACAGAAAGGGTATAGTCAATGGAAGGATGTGCTACTGATCATTAAACTGAACATCTTTCTCCATGGGACCACCATCATATTCGCGAAAAAATAATTAATGGCCCCATACAAAATTCCAATACCTACTCGACCCAAATGTATGACACGTTTATAAAAGTTTTTCCGAAATAAAAAAAAAATAAAAAAATAGGGCAAAAACGCCAAATAGGGCGCGTCGAAGACGGGCGCACGCGCATGGCGCGCAGTGTGGTGCAGAGCGTGCGGGCGCGGAGTATGACGCCTGAGGTAGACGTCTCTGTAAATATATGTGAAACCACTACTTCTAGTTGTCTCATAATTAGGTTTTTTTACACACACGCTTTGGATTCTGTTAAAACCATAAGTACAGTTACTCTCATCCAAGGGATAGTTTAGCTTTTCGGAAAATCGTCCGTATTGCTTTATTTGGGATATTTTCAGTTAGTGGAGAATATAGCATGTTGTAGCATCTCACGTTTATTTATTTTATTCTGAAACAACCTAGTTTAGAAGATAAAAAGAAATTACTTACGTGTTGTTTTGAAGCTAAGCATCCGCCATCTTTTGCTATTTTTTTTTATTAAGTATATATATTATTATTATATATATTATATTATTATTATATATATTATATTATTATTATATTTATTACAGTCAACGTTACCACCAGTTTATTATCATTGTGGAAAATGTGGAAACGACGTTTGGCTGCTAATCCGATAGAGAGATGGTTTGTTTTAATACTTAAATAGAAGGAAGCTTAAATACATGGGTATAGATTTTTATTATGCTGGTAATAATTAAGCTATGGATTCTCGTTAGCCACTTGCATAACATCGTCATCAGTAAGAGACGCGCGTATGATATTTCCTCGCCCAGTCACAGAACGGATCGTTTTCTGCAGCTTCGCAGTCATTGATTTCATAGCAGACTTGCGTTTTACACCTGACTGCGTGACCTGAAATTAAATTATGATAAGTAACTGGGCCGGCAGTCTCGACAGAGATAACGACAAAATCGGTAACTTTTGATTTCTAATTACTAACGAATAAATTCGGTTGCAATAACGATGCTTGCGAGAAACGCATGATGCGTATCTCGCAAGCATCATTATTGCGTATAAGTTAGCAATTTTGTCGTTATCTCTGTCGAGACTACCGGCCCTGATAAGGGGGGTGACTGCCGAGTAAAAGAGAAGGATGGAAGACATGCTGCACTGACCCCAAATAAATTGGGATTTGGCACACAGATAGTTATTTAACCTATATTAACACATAGGATATTTTTTATCCCGGTAGTACCTACTATCCCGTGGGACAATGACCGAACTCGACGCGGTCGAAGCGGTTTATAAACATGAAAGTCATGATCCTCACGCTGCGTGGTGTGGAGTGTTTGAACTTGTTTGGCTTCGCCTGTGAGCTACCCGCTTGGTGTACCAAGCCATTAGCTGACAGGCGAAGCCATTTAAGACTTAACAGAAGATCGCAATCTCCGCCTGGAATGATAAAACCACATCCATCATAGCTAAATAATTATTCATAGTTCTTTCCCAGCCATTGGTGTCGATTCTGTTGTGCACAAACTAAACTTAATTTAGGCGATTGCTATCTTTTACTAAAAGGCAGTGCGAGAAAAGGACGGCTATAGCTATGAACTAAGTTAGAGATGTCAAACTAGTTTATGACTTGCGCTTCACCGTGTTTTTAGACGACATGTTTTTACGTGCACCCTCATTTGTATGGAAACATTAGTTCCAACTAAATTTGACAGCTCTAAATTACGTCCGTCTCTTTCTCGTTTTATTAGAGAGTAAAAGATAGCAATAGCCTAAATTAAGTTTAGTTTGTGCACAACAGAATCGACACCATTGTCCGTGTCATACAACCAAATAAAACTAAAAAGTTTTCGTCAGGTAGGTACCTATTTAAAAAAAAAACAGTTGTTTCCTCCAGAATTGTCGTACACGGTCAAATTGTATGGAACAGCAGAAGAATAGAAAAGCACGATTTATAAAATCAAAGTAGGTAGGTGTCATTAAACAAATAAAAACAGTTACTCACGTTAGCAGATGGGTTTGAGGAAGGGACGTGTGGGTCAAGTAGTTGAGAAGCAACCTCATCAAGGTCCACGACTGCCGTCAGTATGCTGGAGGAGGAACTGGACACCTGCCATGTTACTTCGAGTCGTTAAGGAAATACATCACAACTGTGTAATTATTGGGGCCGTTCAAGTATTACGTAAGCAGATTTATTACAATTATTTACCCCCCTCCCCTCATCCCGCTTGTCAGCAAAAGTAAGCAAAGCTCTTACCCCCCCCCCCCCTCCCTCCCATGAAATCAGAAATCTTTATTTGTTAAACATAGGTATTTACATAAAGGTGTTAGGTTAACATATTTGAGCGCTATGTTTTGCCGCGAAGGCATACAAATTTTAAATAAAATTTAATTAAAAAAAACTAAAATACTTAAAAAACTAAATAAAAAGAAACAAGATAAAACAAATCATAAACTAAAAAAAAAGAGTATTCAAAATTATCATTTAAAAAATCAGAAACAGTATAGCTTTCTTAAATTTTGATAGGAGCAATGTTCTTATATAAACTATCGGGTATTTTATTGTAAATTTTTGGAGCCATTCCAAAAAAACTCTTTTTCATTAAAGCGGTTCTGCATTTTATGCCGCACAATTGATTTATATATTGAGAAAGCATTGGAGTTTTTTTTACATCGGAAATTTTTGTAAAAAGGTGTAAATTAGTTTTTACAAACAAAGCAGTCTCGTAGATGTACATAGCTCATAGTAAGCAATTTTAAAGATTTAAATTGGGATGCACAAGTTTCGGTACTTTTTAAGCCACACATGGATCGAATACATCGTTTTTGTGCTTTAAAAACAGTTTCTCTTTCAGTGGATTGCCCCCAAAAAATTACACCAAACCGCAGAACTGATGCAACCAATCCGTGATACGCTAAAGTGTTTGGGTATTAACTTTTTTTGAAAGCTGAAATAATGCATACGCAAATTAATTTAATTTTAGACAAATTTCTTCGATATGTTGTCTCCATGTTAGTTTACTATCAATCTTTATACCTAAAAATCTAGCCTCATTTGTATCTTCTATTTTGTACTTATCATATTCAACGTGAACTGGAGGTTTTTCACACCTTTGATGAAAGAACATTACTTTTGTTTTGTTTAAATTAATGACTAGGTTATTGCTATTAAGCCAGTTAATAATTTTACTTAGATAATCATTAATATCACTTTCGTAACAGACAGGATTAGTACACTTTACAACAGCTGTACTGTCATCGGCAAACAGTACCATATTCTGAGATATAACTTTTGGGAGATCATTGATGTATATTAAAAAGAGTAGCGGCCCTAGCACGCTACCTTGAGGTACCCCGTATTTTATAGCTCTTGCTTCAGATGTGTAATTGGTTAATACATTGCTTTTTGGACAGAGTTGTGATATTTCTGTGCACTGAGTTCTATTATCCAGATATGACTCCAAAAGTTTTAAAATATTTACGTAAACATTGGTACCTTTAAGCATTTTTCTTTTAATGTAAGTATTGTGTTTTTTTTTATTGATTCATGAGCAGCAGTTATAATTCTAGAAATAAGAAAATAAGCTTAGCAACTCGGTTCCAAGCGAGTACCTAAACGTATTCATTATTTGTGGGAATCCCCGAATATGCGTTTGGTTTTCAAGCATAGACAATGTGTGGGTTGCCATTTATTTGTAAAAAAGTTAATAATTACTGCTGATGTAATCACCATCTAGACCCCCCCACCGCCCATGTCATCAAAAATAAGCAAAGCATAGACCCCCCGCCCCCCTATAGTGCTTACTGCTTACGTAATACTTGAACGGTCCCTTAGATGTTTAGCTTTTATGCACACAATCAATTTTCGATTGTGTTATATTCCTCATAACTGACAAAATTGCCTAATCAGAATACTCAAATCATTGCTTAAAGAAGTTGCAAGGTGTGAAATAAACCAACCGGAATAATCGATCTCCTCGTAGTTTTATCCATTTCGAATGGTACGTGTGCAGGAGACTTGAATACGGTATCGATGCAGAGTCTGTTGTCCTCGTTGGCATTGAATATGAAGAATGAGTTGGCTAAAGGCGGGAGGCATCGCATGAGGATGTGTCCGCCGGCCAGTAGGGCACACACCAGCGCTGCCACCACCGCGACCACAGGAGCATAGCCCAGATATTCTATAGGTAAACTGCAATCGGACTTTCGCTCATCAAACCTAAAAATCAAAGCAAAAAATTCTCTGTATCTACGAGTATGAGTACTTGTAAGTCTTAGATCTGAATAAAGGCCATACAAGTACTTTACAGTACTTAGGTAGGTTGTATTTACGGAAGGCACAGTGTAACGGATATAACATACAAATACGTCGAATCAGGATGTAGATGCATCGGGATTATCATGTTTGTGATCGTATATCAGTCTGAATTACTTTTTCACACTTTAACGGCTTTCGGATTTCGGGTAAGGATTAGGGGATCCTGGTATGCAGTACGTTCCAGTGGAATAATATCCCAAATCGTGGGCAAAAGCTATTTATAAACAAGTAAGTACCTATATATTAGGTCGCTAACATCGCGAACAGCGTGTTCTATCGGTATACTGAAGACGTTTGTCGAACGCATACACGTGACGACCACGCACTTATGCGAGTAGGCATGCTACGCAACAGTCGTAGAAATGCCTTTGCTTTATAGCTACGATTCCTCTACTCGCCTCGCTACGTCTACGTAGCTATTAGCTGCGGGCACTACAGCTACGCGGCTGCTACGCCAAATCGTAGCGTACGCTACGCCAACTAGTTTTCTACGCGACTGCGTATTAGACGGCGCTACGCCTACGTTAGACAAACTAAAATCTAGACCGGAACGGTGCACATTGTGACATTAGATTATTATTATTGCTTTTGTCACGTGGCTATGACTACAAGTATCTACTAATTATATTTTTTTTTTGTACAATATTGGTACATAGGCGGACTTAATGCCGCAAGGCATTCTCTACCAGTCAACCTTTGGGTTAAAAACAAAAGGGTACAAAATAATATCTAAAAACTAACTTCTTCTTGTTCCTAATCGTTACCAATAGCGCGTTTTAGTAAGTACATGATAGCTTTGGCCCAGCTCATAATTGAATGATAGTCCAATTGTCATGCATCATAGTACTCGACCTAAATGCAAATGGAATGGCTACACACTACTGATCTTGCGGAGTTGCGAACCAGCCCATTAATGTATATACAACACAATAATATTATGAGTGTAGGGATCATTATTCTAGCCTTCTAAAAGATCTTACAAAGATTTCTCAGGAATTCATAAAATTCATATAATTAGTACTTAACAGTAAAGTTAAAAACAGACATCAATGTCATGACTCAAACTACATACTCGTATACCTCCAGTCCCCTCTATTACATGTGCTCATTAAAAGTACGTAGTTATAGGCTGTTAATTAAATCAAATTATTGTTATGTGTTCTTCGGCCCGCAGAACGACGACCCCGCAGGCTATCCGAAGGCCTGGGGCTTAAAAGGTCGTCCAATATATCTGTCAAAAACGTCATTTTTTTTTTTTTTTATTTATTAGGGAAAACAAACAGTGACACATTACATTAATATAAAAAACAATAATAACAAGTATGAGTAAATGTGTTACCAACAACATTTTCCACGGAATACATTAAAAATACAAGCTTTACAGACCATGCAAGTTTAGACCTACAAACTAAAATAATTTATAAAATATTGGTGTTATTTTTTTATGAGTTTTTAATTTATAATTTAAAACGATTACTATATATTTAACTAATTTAACACAGAAAAATTAAAAAAAACAAGGTATGCGAATAATTATGCCTAATCAATGCCAAGTGTTTTCATAATTACATTTTTAAATTTACCAGCAGAGAGAGCAAACATGTCAACATCATTGAAAAGTTTGTTGTAGTTGCTGGTAAGTCGACGCAGAGGTGCCCGCAGACCTGCGTTATTATGACACGAGCTAACGGCAAACAGCGGCCTTGCACGCACCCCGCGGCATACTGTCGTTCTAGGAACGATGTAACTTATTTTATTATGAATATCAATACAGTCATACACATTATTACACAAATCAAACAAAAATACCATCTCTAAGAGAGTGCGTCTAGATTTCAGATCAAGTAATTTATACTTTTTAAGTGAATCATTATAAGATACAGATGTACAAAAGCAACGGTAATGCATGGCTTTTAGAAATTTTCTTTGAACCTTTTCAATACGATCTGAGTATTTATTGTAAAAGGGATTCCACACCGGCACTGCATATTCAAGCTGTGATCTGATATTAAGAGACTTGTACAGATATAAATAGGTAGATGGGCGTTTAAAGTCCTTCGCGGACCTCATCACAAAACCGTACATTCGATAGGCATTATTGACCACTTTATCAATGTGGGCATCAAGGTGAAGTTTATCGTCGAGAAGAATCCCGAGATCACGGACAAGTGATACCCTTGATAATGAAGTACCGTCTAATGAGTAAGGGTACTTGAGAACATTCTTATTTTTCGTGAAGCTGATACAACAGCACTTAGATATACTCAGCTGCAGTTTATTAATCTTGCAATACTCACTAAAGCGATCCAAATCCTCCTGTAGTAATCCGCTGTCCTGCAAATTTTTGATGGGATTTTGTTTGCCTTGTGCGATAAGACCGCCCATTGTACACTAGTTCCAAATATCTAACCTCTCTGTTCCGTGTACAAACAAGAGCTGCACATCAAGCTTCCCGAAACTATCTAATTTTCCCAATCAACCTTGAACCTAATGCTTTAGGGATAAAGTTGAAAATCTGTTAAAGAAATTTGACAGACTGTAGTAGCTGATGTCCTGGAGCCTGTACATATAATAATAAAGCGGAGCTCATAAACAAAGAAAATCACGGAAAATCCATCAAGTACTTTAAGTATATAATAATAAAGTAACATTTTCCATATAATCTTGACTCTTGTCTTAAACAATATGAGCATTATGAGCAATATGTATTTAGGGTAAGATGTCGATGGTACTGGTACGCATTGTGAATTGTGATGATAAAACTGTCTAAATAAATATAAAAGTAAAGGTGCAAGTTGGCAGCGGGCGACACGAAGCCGCCGCAGACGACGTGACGCAGCGACAATACTGGTTTCTATGTATTTCTATGAAATTCCCTCCGAAGCAAACGACATGAAGCTAGCGACGTGTCGTAAAGCTGCAAACGCAAGTGTCGCCCGACCGCAGATCAGCATAGCTATTCACAACGCTTCGATTCGATTCCGATTCGGAAAGTCGTATGTCTGTCTTTTTTTGGCATTACGACAACGAGCGAGATAGACATACAACTTTCCGAATCGGAATCGAATTGATGTGTTGTGAATAGCTATGCAGTAGTGTTGCTGACACCGAAATGCCGGGTTCGAAATCATGACTGCAGCGACATGAAGCGACGACACGTCGCACATAGGGGTATTTGACCAAAAAAAGCGGACAATATTATTTTATGCTCTTATCCTGTTTATTGATCAAAAATCACTATGTAGAATGTATTATTACTTATTTTATGATATTATTTTAGTTAAAAAAAAGTCGTGAAAAAAAATTTTTTACATAATATTAGCAAATGTTGTGACATGGATGAATCAATCAATTAATCCTAACTGAAAGAATCACTACTTGCTTCAGTTTCATCGCCAGAATCCATCGAACTTTCGTCTTCAGTTGAGACTTCAACTTCACTTGGCATTAGCATTTCTCTGGCCGCGGTACTGAAGTGTTTCGACTTCTTTGGGCGTTTTGGCCTAATACTGCTTATAAACGGGTCAGATGTAAGAAGCAACCTATTCAGAACGTCTTGGTTGCACTGCTCTCGAGAAAACTTTCGTGCATAATTGAGTCGATATTGGCGAAAGTGTTTATTTCTTGCTTCAGCTGCTTCTTCCGAAAGAGTTCCAATAGGTAATAAGGCATGTTGAACCACAAGTGGTCCGTGTGCAAGTTATTTATGCACCGTGGGTGACATCGGATGCCAAGGATATAACTCAACGTACAGCTTTGCTGTCTCGTTACAAAAACATGAGAATTTTTCAATATTGATTTTAAGGCCACTTGATATTACTTCTAGTATAACAGAAAATCTCTCAATCAATCTTACATCAATTCCAGTGATTTCTGAAGACACTTGCGGTTTTTCAAAGAATCTACGACTTGTATTGCCATCGTTACTGTTGCCGTACCCGGCTTTGGGAACGTCAACAATAAAACCTCAAGAAAACCTTTTCTGTCCTACTCGCAGCAACCCATCTGGTCTTCATTTCTGACTTAATGGCAGAAAATTTGTGCAGAAACTGTTGTTTTTGTTCCTCGGGGAAAGTCGGGTTACTTACAATATCTTTCTCCACAGAGTCCAATTTCTTTCCAAATTCTACTTCTGTACTTTTTTTCATCAATTTAAATAAGTATTCCCGCGTAATAACATTATTTCCAGAACTACCTGCTAAAGAAAAACTCGTGTATTGTCAAGTTTTCAATATCAAGTGAATAATATAACTTTGTTTTGTAAAAATAGTATTAACAAAATAATACGAAAAAAATATGATAGGCAGATTTAGGCACCTAAATTTCTATGTTTACAATAGTAGAATAGGTAATCTTGTTATAAAAAAAACAAGAAATGCCGTGAGACGCCCTGAGACATAACAAAAACACTATTATGTATATGTTTGTTGTAAAATCTTACTACGTTTTTATGCAGTCTAAAGAATTGTTCATATCTTTATGCAAACTAATACTACATCAAAACAAATAAAATAAAACGAATAATGAATACCTGCTTTATTAATATCCATCATGAATATCACTTCACAAGACTTGTTTAGTTAATAACAACCAAAATTGCGCGATAAAAAATCGTTAAACTCAATGATTGTTACGTGACCGTTTGCAACCGTTCAATTGATAGGCAAAATAATGATACACAACATTTTTTTTAATTTTTAATGTGGGTATTTTTAGGTTCTTAATTTATCTAGGTACCCTCAAGTACATCCAATTTGCGAAGATACTGTACTTTGATCTTGTTGAATATTGTCCGCTTTTTTTGGTCAAATAACCCTATGTGCGTCGTCTGCGGCGGCTTGCGGCGGCTTCGTGTCGCCCGCTGCCAACTTGCACCTAAGTTCAGCTAAAGTTAAACTGACCAATCAGAAACGCCGCAATTTTTGATGCCATCGCAGACGACGCCATTAGTGAAACAGAAATCCTGTTGATCTATCACACAAAGTGTCTCGTTCCGCTTGTTGCATTTGGTTGCAGGCTGCAGCCGGGCAGAGGTTGCAGTCACTTGATACAATTCCGCCTGCAACCACGTTTGCAAAGGTAATAATTATCTTATTATCATTGTTGCTTATGCAAAATATGTTGCTCGCTAACCCAACCCGGAATCATTTGATTTAATGTGACTATTCAGTGCCGCCGGGTCCAGGCAGGCACTCGAGCTCATTTAATGAATAAAAAAAAATAAAAATCAGCATATACAACAAACGCGTCTATGTCTATTTATATAACAAACCGGTATAATTATGACTTCGGTGAGAGGCACTTTTTGCGACGACATTAAAAAAGAAAAAAAATACCGTTTAAACTTTAAAAAAAACCGGCCCGATCGGACTCGCGCATGAGGGGTTCCGTACCATCGGAGTAGGGGAGCCCCCTTTAATTTTTAATTTATTTGTGTTATTTTTTATTATTTGTTATAGCGGCAACATAAATTCATCATCTGTAAAAATTTCAACTGTCTAGCTATCACGGTTCATGAAATACTGGTGACAGACAGTGGAGTCTATAGTAATAGGGTCCCGTTTTTACCCGACTGCGCCAGAAGGAGGGTTATGCTTTTGAGAGTATGTATGTGCGTATATGTATAATAGTCTGGCACGCTGTGTGGCCTGAACGGCTCGATCGATTTTAGCTTGAGAGGTGTCGTTAGATTTGTATTTACTGTGAGAGTGACACGGTATATCAAAATAAAATAAAAAAACAAAATGGCGGATTTTTGGCACCAAATTTAAAAGTTTGGCACGGTCTGCAGTCTGAACGGCTCGATAAAGGGATGGTCATGAGGATTTTAAAATAATATAATATATCTAAGTAACTAAAAAGTGTAAAAAAAAAACATTAAATAATCCCATTAAAGAGACCCATTAAATAATCTAGACTAAAATCATTACAATTTACATCATCCATTATGGGTCCCGACTGTTGCAGTCAAAATGTCCTGGCTCCTAAACTTGTTTTATTCTTTTCAGTTTTTATTTAAAGACTTTTTACGCAGTCGGGTTTTAAAAAAAAGAAATTAATCACCCTTTGGGTACTTACGGAACCCTAAAAAACGGTTGTAGGCAGCAAAAGCAATAAGTATCTACGATGATGTAACTCGTGATACTACTTGTCCACCATAAGTGGAATCTAATTTTAAACTAAGGGCTACCGCACACTACAGACAAGACTGTCTTTAGACAGACAAGACTGTCTTTAAACAGGCAATTACCCTACTAGTGCGAGCGAGAAAACGTAGTCTGTCTCAATATCTGTAATTTTAAACTAAGGGCTACCACACACTACAGATAAGACTGTCTTTAAACAGACAATTGTCTGTTTAAAGACAGTCTTGTTTATAGTATGCGGTAAGGGCCGCCTCCACGAGCGAGCGAATCGCGGCGATTCAACGTATATCGCCGTGATTCTCTCGCTCGTGAGGACGGCCCAAAAGAGAGTGTATCTAGAAAAACGTGGCAAGGACGGTAATATCGCCGCGATTCTCTCGCTCGTGGAGGCGGCCCCTCTGTTTATAGTTAGTTGTGAGGTGACAGAGACAGAGGTGTGCCCGTAGGAATCTAGGTAGTCCATGGTAAGGTGTACTACATTGTGCCAGTTGTTTCAGTCCCTTGTAAGAATAGGGTAGATCACACCATAAAACAATAATTCCAAGACACAAATCTCATTAAAAAAGGACTTTATTTTGGGCCTAAAAACCCGATTTATTTTCAATTAATTGCCAAATTGGATTTTTAGTTGCTTTGAAATCAATAAATAGTTGAGTCATTGAGTTGACCAAACAGTGCAAGGTCACAGCGTGGTATTGCCATGCAAAATCTATAAGAGAACCGCGTTTTGACAGCTCTTTTAAAAAGTATGTCAATTGATTGGTGTGTCATCTACCCTATTGACGAGCCTATGTCCGTTATCAGGGATCATTCCCACTAGTTCTACTACACAGTTCTACGGTAGAACTAGTGGGACTTTTCTCCGAGGTTTACTGAGAAATAACTGATTGTAACACTTTACGCTTTGTTCAGCCGAGGAATCGAACTTAGGACCTCATGCTTAGCAGTAGTGCTACTGCACTGTGTAGTGTATGCAGCGCCGGACTTAGGGCAGGGCAACAGGGGCACTTACCCCGGGCCTCCACAAGAAAGGGACCTCCAAAACTTGTTTTTTGAGGGTTCCGTAACTCAAAAGGTAAAAAAGGAAACCTTATAAGAACACTTTCTTGTCCGTCTATCCGTCCGTCTGTCACCACCAATTTTTTCAGGAATGGGTGGAAATTTATACCAGATACTGATACTGGGTAAATTTAGATTTTCGCGAAAACTCGTAAGTACCAATGTTTACCTTAATTTTCAACTTTCTTTTTATTTTTCAGAATTTTTCCTTTACTTGTTCTGCGAGACTTTGCTTTTACCCAAAATTGACAGTTCTAGGTCAATCGGAAGTACCCTATAGGGTTTGGGTCGAAAACCTAAATGGTAGTTTCCGTTGACCTACAATCACGAAATTTGGCGAGAAGCAATGTCATACAGCACATGTAATGGGAAAAATCTGAAAACCGTAAAAATGTAGTTTAATAACAAAAAAAAAACGATTTTACTATTACAAACTTATTATTTGCGGTTGGTGCAATAGTCGTTTCATGGGATCGAACAGCAAAGTTAAGTTTGTCCTTTAAAAAGTTTGTACGGAACCCTCGGTGCGCGAGTTTGACTCGTTCTTCGGCGGTTTTTTTTTACTTACATAAAGAAAAAATACATTCTTTGTTTCCATGACCGACACTCTATCGACACACTACAGAAATTATGTTGCCACTGTTGCTTTGGTATTCTGCAAAAACTTCAATGGCGTTTCAGTGGTGTCTCAGTAGTGTGTCGGTACTGTGGCGGTACAATATTTTTCAGTGTTTTCGTTGTTCGATGGCTTCACAATGGCGGTTCGATGGCCAAAACAATTTTCAAACACGATAGACACAACTTTCAAATACACTTAAAGTATTTACAGACTACCGTAACTTTGGCCATCATGATGACATTGACACATTATAGTGGAGCAGAATACCAATTATTACAACAGTCTTCTATGGCGTTTCAATGGCACTCAGTGGTAAGTCAATGACCATAGATAATTTGTAGAATACCAAATGTCAATGATTAGCCTATTGAGACACTACTTACATACTACCGACACACTATTGACAAGTTGGTAATTTTACAGAATTGGGCCCCAGGTATATGGTTCGAGACACCACACGAGAGGTCTTTGTGCCGGGGTTGCGGGACTGTTCGAAAGAGATACCGTGGCCCCGGAACACAAAGGGCGATGAAAGAACATCCAGATGGGTTGGGTTTTAGTGAGTAAAAGTCTGACACTCCCTTCTGCTCCGCCCGGAGCGGGAGGAGTCATTTGATGATTTCCCATCCGAAAAAGAGGTCTTTGTTACACTTTTTACACATTTTTTTTTCATCTGTCCCAAAAAGAAATTCGCGCTCCTACTTCTTGATTGCCCCAGGGGGCCTCCACACTTTTAATCCGGCCCTGTGTGTAAGAATTGTCAAAATAGAATACACCCACTTCGAATCAGTCAGGAATTTCTAAGTAGCAGCCACGGAGGTTGGAATTGTGCCCGGTTTATGGCAATAGGCTTGCTCCATATTAAATCCGACTTCAACATAACTGGCGAAATATAGATGTACCTGTACTATTAGGTAAACCTCTGCCTTACCCTTCGCGGATTACAGGCGTGATGTTATGTTATGTTATTTTAGTTGTCACTTAATGTTGTTGTTGCTAAATAACAACAGCCGCAAGGGTCTGTCTTTAAGGTAAAACCACGCTTGCCAAGGTCGTTTCCGTGGATGCGTAACCATTCATTGCATCATACCCAGACTGTCATTTCTACTCTAGATCTTTGACAATCAATACAGGTAGCCAGTGGCCCGGGAGACTAACAACCAGTCTTACCAATGGGTATCGTACGTAGTACAGGTTGGTACAGGTAGTCAGTGACCCGGGAGACCGAAAACCGTTCTTACCAAGGGCGTCCAAGGGGTATCGTACTAATACAGGTAGTCAGTGGCCCAGGAGACTGACAACCAGTCTTACCAAGGGGTATCGTACGAATTACAGGTAGTCAGTGGCCCGGGAGACTGACAACCAGTCTTACCAAGGGTTATCGTACGTATTACTGGTAGTCAGTGGCCCGGGAGGCTGACAACCAGTCTTACCAAGGGGTATCGTACGTATTACAGGTAGACAGTGACTCGGGAGACTAACAACCAGTCTTACCAAGGGGTATCGTACGTATCATAGGTAGTCAGTGACTCGGGAGACTAACAACCAGTCTTACCAAGGGGTATCGTACGTATCATAGGTAGTCAGTGGCCCGGGAGACTAACAACCAGTCTTACCAAGGGGTATCGTACGTTTTACCCAGTTACTGGGTTGTGGGGTTCAGATGAAAGCCGACCTCAACAAAGTTGGGGAAAGGCTAGGTGAGTTGAGTGTAGTTGAAACGGGTTTTGAAATTAGTTATCACAAAATGAGTTCCTTTGCTTACGTCTATATCAGAATTGATACTGCTATTGCTCAGAAATCTAAATCGAATTCTTCCTGTGACAGTCATGACGAAGTACGATGAAAATATGTCTCGAGATCCGAGGACGTCGCACAGACGGATGCATTTGTTTTTCTTTAACACACTGAAGGCGTCTCCGTTCGCACGGCAGTTTCTGGAAATGCTTGTGGGAAACTTTATGACCACCACTAAGAATACGTTCATCCTGTGCTGAGTTACTATTTCAACGTTGCATGCGTAGTCTATCTCATTTAATGTACGAAATACCTGTAAACAAAACGGTTTATTGTAAATTATACACTAGCTGACCTGACAGACGTTGTCGTGTCATACAATAAGTAGTACATTTTGATACAAGTGGAGAAAGTTTGTCATTGCATTCGAGGCGGAATTATAACACCCGAACCGTAGGCGAGGGTTTTGAGCGGAGAATTGCAATAACAAATATCCACGTGTATCAATCGACGTTTTTCAATACACTTTTGAAGAAATAAAATAAAATAACGAATAATATTTTTGTCACGAACTATGAAACTATGATTTGAATTTTTTTTTTTTGCACTTTGGTCTCGCCAGGTTGGAGGAGAGGCAATGGTATGAAGCCGTTAAACAGCCTAATATAAAAAATAGATTTATTTTATATTTTTGAATTCAGAACACAAATTAATTAATTTGTGTATAAAAGTAACTATTAGTTTTAAATAATCATGTTCATCTATGATATTCTATTTATAAACACAATTTAAACCGCACACGTGCGGGAAAGTGGAAAAAATCGCACGCGTGTGTAATACATTGCATGTTGTACCTAATCCTAGTGCGTTAAGGTTTATTGTAAATTATACACTAGCTGACCTGACAGACGTTGTCGTGTCATACAATAAGTAGTACATTTTGATACAAGTGGAGAAAGTTTGTCATTGCATTCGAGGCGGAATTATAACACCCGAACCGTAGGCGAGGGTTTTGAGCCGAGAATTGCAATAACAAATGTCCACGTGTATCAAACGACGTTTTTCAATACACTTTTGAAGAAATCAAATAAAATAACGAATAATATTTTTGTCACGAACTATGAAACTATGATTTGTTTTTTTTTTTTTTTGCACTTTTGTCTCGCCAGGTTGAAGAAGAGGCAATGGTATGAAGCCGTTAAACAGCCTAATATAAAAAATAGATTTATTTTATATTTTTGAATTCAAAACACAAATTAATTAATTTTTGTATAAAAGTAACTATTAGTTTTAAATAATCATGTTCATCTATGATATTCTATTTATAAACACAATTTAAACCGCACACGTGCGGGAAAGTGGAAAAAATCGCACGCGTGTGAAATACATTGCATGTTGTACCTAATCCTAGTGCGTTAAGGACTAGTTTTCGAGGAAGTGTATTGAAATAGTACATTTTGATACAAGTGGAGAAAGTTTGTTATTGTTTTCGAGGCGGAATTATAACACCCGAGCCGTAGGCAAGGGTGTTTTTGAGTCGAGAATTGCAATAACAAATGTCAACGTGTATCAAACGACGTTTTTCAATACACTTTTGAAGAAATAAAATAAAATAACGAAAAATATTTTGTCACGAACTATGAAACTATGATTTTAATTTTCTTTTTTTTTCGCGCTTTGCTTTCGCCAGGTTGAAGGAGAGGCAAAGGTATGAAGCCGTTAAACAGCCAAATATAAAAAATAGATTTATTTTATATTTTTGAATTCAGCACACAAATAAATGTTAATTTGTATTTAAAAGTAACTATTCGTTTTTAATAATCATGTTTATCTATGATATTCTATTTATAAACACAATTTGAATGTTCAAAAAATATTTATGCCGTAAAGACGCGTAGTGCTTTGCAAAAATTAAAAAAAAAATCACCTCAGACTATAGGCATTGAACCAATTTGGACTAAGTATAGGTATAGTTATCTGTGGCAATTTTCATTCCCGCACACGTGCGGGAAAGTGGAAAAACTCGCACGCGTGTGAAATACATTGCATGTTGTAACTAATCGTAGTGCGTTAAGGACCAGTTTTCGAGGAAGTGTATTGAAATAGTACATTTTGATACAAGTGGAGAAAGTTTGTTATTGCATTCGAGGCGGAATTATAACACACGAGCCGTAGGCGAGGGTGTTTTTGAGCCGAGAATTGCAATAACAAATGTCCACGTGTATCAAACGACGTTTTTCAATACACTTTTGAAGAAATAAAATAAAATAACGAAAAATATTTTTGTCACGAACCATGAGACTATGATTTTCATTTTCTTTTTTTTTCGCGCTTTGGTTTCGGCAGTTTGAAGAAGAGGCAAAGGTATGAAGCCGTTAAACAGCCTAATATAAAAAATAGATTTATTTTATATTTTTGAATTAAGAACACAAATAAATGTCATTTTTGTGTATAAAAGTAACTATTCGTTTTTAATAATCATGTTTATCTATGATATTCTATTTATAAACACAATTTGAATATTCAAAAAATATTTATGCCATAAAGACGAGTGCTTTGCCGAAATTAAAAAAAAAAAACATTCACCTCAGACTATAGGCATTGAACCAATTTGGACTTAGTTATCTGTGGCAATTTTCATTCCCGCACACGTGCGGGAAAGTGGAGAAAATCGCACGAGTGTGAAATACATTGCATGTTGTACCTAATCGTAGTGCGTCATGGACCAGTTTTCGAGGAAGTGTATTGAAAACAATATTTTGTTCTTCATCGTTATGCGAATTTGTAATCAACTGTTGGAAAATGGTTAAAATAACAAAACAACGTAGGTATATCATACAGATCGTTGCATCAATGGGGAGACTAACTGTGGAACTAATGGCGCTAGCATAGTTGGTACCTACCCAAACATCGTCATTGGTTGAAAATTGATTGAAGGTTGACTGGTAGAGAATGCCTTGTGGCATTAAGTCCGCCTATGTGCCACTATTGTACATGAAGTTTAAATAAATAAATAAAATGTGGTAATGTAATTTTATATTTCAAAATAGCTTAACCTCATTGGTCAGATTAAGACCAACTATGGTAGCGCCGTCATCTTACTTTGCCTTCGCCACCCCATTGTAACAATAAATTAACTAAAAACATAAACATACAAAATTAAGATTACAAAAACAAAAAGTAAAAAAACAAAGAGAGAGGGTCGTAGCAAAGTAGGTTGAATCAGAGTTATTTTTATCTCGAGAGCGTAACATACAGTTGATCTGCCTGTTTTGTTTTAGCTTACAGAAATGGTATCAACGAATTCCACAAAAATATTCTTTGCATTCCTACCACTTTAAATGTATTGTATGATTTAATTTGAACATTTTATGTTAAAAACATATACATTTTTATATTACTATTTTGTATATATTTATATTTTATGTCGTATCGTGTAGAAGTTGTCATGTTTTATTGTCTTGTTTCATAGTTTGGACAGAGATTCCAAAAATTTTTGTTTTGATAGACCACTTTCAAAATTTTCTGGTTTCGTTGGACCTTTCAAGCCCGTGGACCTTTCATCGAAATACAACCTGTGATCACCGGAACCTTTTTTTATTTTTTACTTTTTCGAGTAGCTTATCTGCCCATACATTGATATATAAAGACAAGCCAACATTTCTGTTCTTAGTATCGAAACCAGATACATTTTTGTGGACCCCCACTTACAACTTGTGAACCCCCATTTTTTTTCACGCCAACGTTGACCCCCGACGGGTCTCCCGTGGACCCCTGGGAGTCCACCTGGACCACATTGGGAATCACTGGTTTAGATGTTTGTACGATGTCCTTTTATTCGGTGATTGTGTATGTTTTTAGTAGTTATTTTAGAAAAAAAAAGTTTAATTCTTCCTGTACTTATATAAAAATTTTTCGCCAATATTTTACCACTTTTTCATAAAATAATAATACGAATTAAAATTTGAAACACGTTACAGTTCTAAAAATGGTCACAAAGTGACAATTCATAATATTACCTGCGTCTACGACCTTTTTACGAATGATTCATTATCCTGGGTTCTGCTAAAGTAGCCTTTTTAGACCCCTAGCACCTCGTATCATTAGACTAAGGCAGCTGATTTATTATCTACAGAGATAATAAATCAGCTGCCTATTATCACAGTATAAAAACAGGTCTTAATATGCATCTGGTAAAATTTAGATGACAGAAATATTTTGCTAATAGGAACCATTATAATAGTCGACTTGAACCTAACATTACCGCGGCAGTCACTAGCATGACAACTAGCGAGTTACTGTCCTGTTGCATAATAGAACACTAATCATGCCATTTATTTCTCAGAACACGTTTACTAGCACGAGGATTATCCGAATGAAGTTCCGGTTTCAAGCTAAGCTAAAGGCTTCGTTGCGAGTTGCGACGATGTGGTTTGGTATTTTAATAACATCACGCTTGTAATCCATTAGGTAAATGTGTCTCATGTAATAGAGGGCGAGCCTATTACCATCAACCGGCCACAAATCCAAACTCCGTGGCTTCTACTAAGAAATTCCTGATGGAAAATCGAATTACACTTTGCCCGACCTGGGAATCGAAGCCATGCTCAAAAGTGGAGCCTGCGATCACTAGACAGACTACAACTATCAGGCAGTATTTTTATTGTAACATAACTTATACCGTCAAACCGTGCAACTTTGCCCAAATTGCTGAAAATTTTTGATTAAACATAAATATTAAAAAAAAAACAAAAAAGTATGTGTGATTGTGCTACACGCCATTTAAATGTACTGTTCTTTGCATAGGATATATAATAATATCAAGAAAATAAGTGTTTCTGTGCTAAAAAGCTTAATTTGTACAGCGGGCCAAATTTTTTGTACTTTTTACAAGTTTGCCCATTTTGCAGAAACTTTTGTAACTTCGGTATTTTCTACCTTAAGAACTTATGGTTTAGGGATCAGTATAGAAGAATAATCAATCTATCATATACTAAACTCATGTTTAAACGTTCATATTGCCTGTCATATTTGAGTGGGCAAAGTAGCTACGATTTTTTCGTCATTTTTCATTCAAATACACGGAAAAAGCAGGGTCGTCACTTTTAACCGACTTCTAAAAAAGGAGGAGGTTATGTTTTCCACCAGTATTTTTTTTTATTGTACATCATACGGTGTACGCAGGTGCGTGACTCAGCGTGTCGATCAAATAGTTCGCTCTTAAAGATTAATCTAAAAATATCATGAAATTGGCAGTACCTATTTTAGAAAAAAACAATGTTGTATACATATCTGTATACTTTTGATCCAAATGTTTTTCTTTTTTCTTGAAACTCCGTTGCTAAATTTATATAAATAAAAGTACCTGTATATCAGTGATGCAATTTGACGTTGAGGTGACAACCCTAACGGTAATATTATGGTGGGCAAAGATGTAACAACTACTTCTGAAAAACCGATTTATCATTGCCCACCATCATATTTTCGATGTTGAGAGAAATTTCGCTTTGTATATTTGATCTTCCTTGTGTATTTATTACAAACTATCAGTGGTTTAAAATTTAATTTTCTGCTGTAATTAGAAATCGAGTTTTAATGAAAGTTTTTCACACGTGTTTTGGCCCGCAAATTAGACTACCAATTTCGACACGGTTTTACAGCCGACATAGGTGACATTAGGCAGGGTCCGTTACGTAATGTTGCCCGAAACATAAACAAAATTCCTCATAAGAATAAATAATAAGCACAACTAAAAAATGTTGCCGGTTTTTTAAACATTTGTGAAAAGTGACGTGCTGGGCAAAGTTATAGAGCTTGGGCAATCTTGTAAGATTTGACGGTAACTCTTCATTCATTATTAGGTATACTGAGTACTGACAAGATACCGTAAATATTTTGATGTACAACATCATTCAAACATGGTAGTCCGTGTGTGAATCACAAATTCATAACTTAGTGCTATTATCACTATACAGAGTGGAATTTTGTAATGCCACCTGGAGGGAAAGTACTCTTAATACCGGAGATAGCAAATTTTACTCAAAGGAAACATTCCTTCATTTTTAAAAAGAAATTAATCTGCATTCAAAGATTCTGAAAATTCGCGTGCCACACTCGGGAATCGAACCGTCTAAATTCCAAAAAAATAACACCCTGTACTTTTATGGCACCAATCGATAGGGTAAATCATAAGGATCAAATCCCTCTAACAAATACGATAAATTAAATGAAAGGGAAACTATGAAATCTTAACTTATAAATTCAATGGGATAGTCAAAGGTCCATCCAATTACGAACATAGTAAACAATTCTCTTTTGACGACATTTATTAATTAAAATGACGAAGAACTATTTACATAGGAATATTGCAATTTGCACAAACAAACACATGCAAATTGCAATCTTCTTCTGCAATCTTATTCTCTTCAATTGTAAAGGTCCATCATTTTATTAAAGTGCTTTATCGTACCTATTGAATTTATCCCACTGAATTTATAACTTAAGATTTCATGGTTTTCCTTTCATTTAATTTATCATGTTTGAACGAAGAGGGATTTGATCCTTATGATTTACCCTATCGATTGGTGCCATAAAAGTACAGGATGTTATTTTTTTTTAATTTAGACGGGTCGATTCCCGAGTGTGGCACGCGAATTTTTAAAATCTTTGAATGCAGATTAATTTCTTTTTAAAAATGAAGGAATGTTTCCTTTGAGTAAAATTTGCTATCTCCGGTATTAAGAGTACTTTCCCTCCAGGTGGCATTACAAAATTCCACCCTGTATATACATATCACTAACAGTTTTAATTGCCCTTATCTGCAGCTTAATAAAATTGCAAATGATTTTAGTGGAAAACGAACGATTAATAATGCGACCATTTTAATGAATTTCACGTATTTCCTTCTAACTTACGATCTCTTAGGTACTCGAAGGTTGGTACTTTATATCAATTCATTTAGGTAAAGAGTATTTTAAAAAACTATTTTTTTTTTGACCGATTTTACAGACAATCATTTAATGATTGTCTGTAAAGTCGGTCTAAGGACGATAATTTTACGTGATAACGTAATTTTTCATGGTATTAGTGATTTTAACTTAAAAAACAAAATTTCGTCCCCCTTTTCAACCCCTTAAAACCTTTTAAACCCCTTAGATTTAAATTAATAAATAAATATTGCTAGACATTACACACAGCGCCATCTAGTGCCACACTAAGCAACGAGGCTTGTGTCGTGGACACCAGATAGTTGACATACTACATAGATACTTTTTGTTTGTAAATACATACTTATTATACATTAAACATCCATGACTCGGAAACAAAATGTCCATGCTCATCACACAAACATTTGCTCCGACCGGGATTCGAACCCGGGACCCTAAGAGCGTACCGCAGCGCCATTCAGGTCGTCTAACAACACCGTTGCGTTAGCTTCCCACCATAGACCTAGATAGAACTTTAAAACTGACGGACTTTCATACAAACTGTCATCCTCTTTTTTATCCCATTGGGGGCAAAATTATCAAAAACGCTGAGACACCTATAAATTAATTTTCAATCGTCACCCTAAACACAAAATTTTAAGATCCTAACTTGAAAACTGACGGAGTTTCATACAAACTTTCATCCCCTATTTAACTCCCTTAGGGGTTGAATTTCGAAAAATCCTTCCTTCCTTATTTGTCTACATTATAAAGGGAACCTCTGTACAAAATTTCAGCTTTTTAGGTCCAAGGGCTTGGGCTGGGCGTTAATGAGTCAGTCAGTCAGTCTGGCCTTTTGTTTTTATTTATATTGATTTTTTCTGATTTACTAATGCCATGTTAGTTTCAAGGAGAAAGTTGTTCAATATTGTGGTATATCAGAAAAGTGTGGTCGTATTTTTCACACACGTTGTATTATATCGCTCAGCATACATTTTATGTGGATCTGTAAATACAATGCTATGATTGCATTAGCGTAGACTTATACCCGTATAAGGCAATCTAGCAAGGAAATAGTTTAGTTATCTGTGTCAGGCAGGAGTTATGTACTCACGTACCTGCATGATTCCATGATTTTGTAGTAATATTTAGGATACCTACCTTGAAAGTCTTTAGGTTTGACATACCAAGGTGATTGTGTCTGACATCCCCATGCCGAACGATAGGTCGTAGCGCAGCTGTCCCGAGAACGCGCACTCGTTGCTGACGTCGATCGGCCGGTGGAGTAGCAGCAAACCGTGCATCGCTCCATAAACGACCGAGAATAAACATATTGAAACGACTATTAAATATCGCTGTGACATTTTGAGCTAGGTTTCAGAAAATCTAGATGACCATGCCAATTTTAAATAGATTCCTAAGTAGGTATATAGGAACCTACCTACCTTCTCAAATTAACCGTGGCAGGGTGCTTCTCCATTAAAACGGAGACGTAGGTAGGTGAAATTGACCAATCACAGTTTAGACGAAAACCGCGATGGTCATCATAAAAAGAAAGGAACCCTAGCAGATTTTTCACTTTTTCCACTCTCGCGATACCTATACGAAAATGAAGTTGTACTAAAGTTCAAATCAAATATTCTTACCGCGAATGCGTAAAACATAAGGTAACATTACAGTTTCGCCTACCAAAGGAAAAATGCATTTTAAAAATGTGAACGCAAATTAATGAAGATTCAAACCCTGTTGTGATAAGCAACAAAGTATCAATTATCTCTTTATTGACATGAATTCTCGTCTTATCTTTTCTTTTGTCTGGAGTTTGCATATACGAGCGAATAAATGCGATAAATGCGATCTAAACTTATCTGTAAATATACGTTTGCTTCAGATGTCGGGTGAAAAAGCCATGGCATTTGCCGATGGAGAACATAAGATCGGTGACGAGTACATATACGAGAAAGATTTCCGGACTGCTTTACCACAGTTTCTGGCTGTCAGCGCAAAAAACCTGCTTCTTTTAGGTGAGTACACCTGGACCTGCTTCATTGTATCTTCTATTCTATTCTATGTCTCTTCTATCTATCTTCTACGTTTATTGCGATCTTGGCTTTTTCGGGATCGCCTTTAAAAGACTCTTAGGTTTTTATTCCTAGTGCCAGATTTTCCCACACTGGTCCATCCGGATGAATCACCGTTATACTACTATCGGAGTTATTCTTTACTTTTTGAAGGCAGCTTTATTATCCCTTATCTGAAAATAAAGCTAAAATAATTAAGTTTGTGAACTTCTATATACCTGTGGCACAGTAGCGAAGGGTTAGATTTTGTAAGAGGTAAGCCGGAGTACAAATATTTAATGTGATTGTATTTTTTGTCTATCGAATACTGAATGTGCCATTTTTCAAAAGGAATCCGGTAGGAATCGATTTGTATGCAACCTTCGCCACTGCTGTGGCACCATAAAGTTTTGTGTAATGATTGTCTTGATCTCCAACAAGGAGAGCTGCTTGTTTTGCTGCTGCAAGGTTGAGTCTGGCCCCAACCTTGCAGCAGCATGACTTTCAAGGATTTCGTCAACAATAAACAGGAAAAGTTTCAAGCTCTATTTGACAATTTAGATGTAGCATCAAATTAAATACTGTACTGTATGGTGTCGGACGTAAAGAATAGTACCATTCTGTATCTTCCCGTGGGTGTCGTAAGAGGCGACTAAGGGAATGGGCAGCAGCGTTCTCTGTGCTTTTGTAACAACCTTACTGTGATCGCCAACCCGCCTGCCAAGCGTGGCGATTATGGCAAAAGCTCTTGCGGGAGGCCTATGTCCAGCAGTGGACGTCTTTCGGCTGAAATGATGATCAAATTAAATTATGTACCTAGATAATGACTACTAGGCCAAGATGATCTAGACCTGTCGGGACCACCTACTTACATACACCTAACATTTCCCCACGATATTCCATACTAAATTT
Organism: Xestia xanthographa; assembly: GCA_905147715.2. Taxonomy (NCBI): domain Eukaryota; kingdom Metazoa; phylum Arthropoda; class Insecta; order Lepidoptera; family Noctuidae; genus Xestia; species Xestia xanthographa. The sequence goes on along the minus strand of LR990641.1, from coordinate 24,466,736 downwards.
AAACAAATGTTTCAGGATATGGAATGACACTTGGGTTCTCTACTATTCTCATGCCAGCTGTTCAAAACCCAAAAGATGGCGAAATACTACATTTAAACAAATCAGAGATTTCATGGATCAGTAAGTACGGTTTTTGTTTTTGATATGTGCATTAACATATGAATACTCTACAAGTCTACACTAATTACCCGTGCAAGAACATTGACATCATTCTCCTATTCATCGTATTTTTTGCATATTTAATTACCTGTTTGTCTGACTTCAAAAAAAGGTTTCTCAATTCGATCGTATTTACTTATATTTATTTCCTTTATGTTTGTTCGCGGATAACTTCGTCGTTTTTGAACCGACTTTTTTATGTGAAAGAGGTACTGGTACTCCTGAGGTGGTCCCATTTTATTAATTTGGTGAAGATCTGATGCTGATCTTCGGAGATATGCAATGGACCTCTTCAAAAATAGACAGCAAATCTGCCGTGATTGCTGCAATCGCTTGGATGTTTATTGTTATAGGTACAACATCATGATGCAACATCACGCCTATATGCTCTGATGGGGTACGCAGATGTGTATAATAGGTACACCTAGATTTCGACAGTTAGGTATGTTAAGTTCCATTTATTGGGGATAAGCCTATTACCAAGACATGAATTGTTAACAATGTAAAATAAATTCATGGCAAATATTTGTTTGACTAAAAATGGAAAATATATTTTGCAAAAAATAAAACCGACTTCAAAAAACTGAAAATAACTTTAGCTTCAGAATTCGGTGACAAACAATCAAACAAAGATCACCGACTTCTGTAGCTAAAGTTATTTTTCACTTTTTTGTTATTTTTGAAGTCGGTTTTATTTTCTGTTTACGCTTTATCAAATTATTTTACCAAGTTTATTTGCGCTAAGGGACTGGCTTTTAATTATACTTGTTTAGGTTTTATTTCAAAGATACCTAGCAATATCATCCGACACACGGCATTACCACAGTAGTATTATGATACAGTATTCCGACTTCATAGAAACGGACGAAACGCGAGCTATACCTACGCGCCTCGATCTAAGGGTGCACTAGGGGCGCAGACAGTCACGGCTGTACCGCAGTGTCGAACGGACGGTGTTGTGTTTGTGGTGTGATGTGTTTTTTTAACAATAACCGCGCGATTTTTTCTCTAAAAATCAGTTAATATGACGAGTAGGAAATATTGTGCTGTTTTTGGTTGTATGAATTCGTCAATAACGCATCCAGACATAAGTTTTTTTAAATTACCTGGAAACTCTGAAAGGTAAGACTGTAAAATAATTTTACTTACTAGTAGGTAGGTACATAATGTGTGTCTTTTTAATGGATAAGTATTTCCTTTTATCTCACGAAAAAAAAGGTGTTTGTATTAATAAATAAAGCGAATAGAGTAACGGAAAGTTATTGAGACGAGTGAAATAGGTAGTTATATGCGGTTCTGAATGAATCATGATACGGTAGGTACCTACCTACTTACGCTTGTGTTAAAACTTCGGTGCCTATACTTTAAAATTTAACAATAAAGCATTTCGTACGACTCAGTCGAGGCGCAAATATTTTTCGGTCGCAAATTTATAAGCCCGATTTGTTTTTCGAACAAAAACATGTTTTTTAAATTAAATCTACCAATAAAAAAACAACACGCATTTTTATTGAACACTTCCTATTCAATATACAAAGTATTTAATTTATTTATATAAAAAGGATATTTACAATCACAAAACTAAATAGAAACAGAAAGTAGGCAAATGTAATTAAAATGCTGGAGACGGGCAGCCCTAACGCATGTTTACGTACCGCGCGGCTGTAGGCATTTATTTCTATCATGCGGCCGAGTTACACTACTGTATCATAATATTACCGTGGCATTACTTCCGGTGCATCGGTTATTATTTGACCTCTCAGTTCATAACCTTGCAAAACCTTTGTTCGAAACAATGTTACATCACGATATACTTAGATAGGTAGTAGTTCACTGATTCAAAAGGCGTATGAACGTACCTATATATAAGTGAACCTGAACATGGCACACTCAATATCAAAGAATTTAAAATATATCCTACATACAATATAGGTACATGCCTACTACAAAATTTGTGCCAAAATGTCAAAAAATATTAATATGTTTTTTTTTTGTTTTGTCTCCTGCAGGTTCAATTAACCTAATTATCGTGCCTGTAGGATGTGCCCTATCAGGGGTAGTAACATCTCCAATAGGCCGTCGGAGGGCTATGCAGATGGTTAACGTGCCTTTCTTCATAGCCTGGCTGCTTTTTCACTTTTCGACAAGTACGGGACACTTGTACGGAGCCCTATTCTTAACTGGATTAGCTGGAGGATTGCTAGAAGCCCCTGTGAGTTAACGTAATATTTCGTGTGTTTTAATTTAGAGTAAGAAGCTTAGAGGACTTTCTGGTCATTCATTCAGTGCCAGAACCTACCTATGCAAGATCATTTGGGAAAAGGGAAACGCCCATTCTTGGCCACGGTAAAAAAAAGATAACCATTTTTTAACTAAAATATTGCTATTACTTATTTGCAAAGAAACCTCCCGAATTAAAAGCCGAATTAATCAAGAAACTCAATCGTTTATCGCCCCATCTAATAAATACTTCCGGTCGTTCCGAGTTCTATGTATAAAATAGTGTTTGTTTCTTCATCTGTGATTTCAACCCTAATATCTATGTAGGTATAGTTGATTTCTTTCATGGGCCACTTGGCCAAAACCTCTTCATCAAATGGGCATTTCCCTTTACTGCAAAACTGTGGAAGTGAGTAGGTATGTTGACAGAAACCTATTCCGGAGTTCATTAGCAACTGCACTAGCCCACATAATAATACTGTTTCCAAACAACAATTACCTGATGCAATTTATATTTACCAGTAGGAACGTAAAAGTAAACTTTATGATGATGAGTAGGTACGTTGCAATTATGTTTGTTATTGTTAATAAATTAATAAAAACAACTATATTTTAACACGGCCCTATAATTCTTTTACAATTATTTTATTTACAAAATAAAACTTAATTAATGAGCTTGGAATCAATTTATTATCTTATTGTGAACATTGTAAATTTGTAATGCACTTTACCATTTTACATGATAATAAATAAATACTGTTAAGTACTTAGGTGGGCATTCGAAGACAAATGTGACATCTACCAACCCGCACTGGGCCCGCGTGGTGGATTATAGCCCATTCCCTCTCATAGAGAGGAGGCCTGTGTCCCAGCAGTGGGAACATTAATAGGCTGATGATGATGATGATGACATAAGTAGGTAGCTATAGGTATATGTATAGATATCATCATTATTCTCCTGCTCTTATAAATCCCAATATAATATTGGTGTTGCCACAGCATGTCTTCTTCCATACTTATGTAAGAAAGCAGTAGGTACCTACTTCTTTCTTGATATTATCTCAACAGTCACCTCCTTTCTAACCAAATGTATACGTATAGCCTTAGTACCTACGTATTTACTGTATGAATGAAGTTATATCATCAAAATGATTGATCGGCTTTAAGTTTAAAGCTGATCAATCATTTCTGTGGAAAGTGGAGAACAGAGTGTTGTGGTGAACTTGGGACAGGCTTATATCCAGCTGTGAGTGTGAACTGCGATATAATGATTGATAAGTATCCTTTGCGTGCATGATCAGAGGTATAAATGTGGACAGTGGTAAGCAGTGCTACCTAGCCTAGTAATATGACCGTCGGACTGAAGTCATCGGCCTCAAGTTCGAACCCAAGACACACACCTCTGATTTTTCGGATTCATGTACGTGCTTATTGTATAACTTTATTATCACTTGCTTCAGTGAAAGAAAACATCGTAAAGAAATTATCAAGCCTGAATAATGAAAGAAATATTTATATTTCTTGACGGTATGTAAAGCCAAGTCTGAAGCCCATGGTCGGCATATAAACTTTGACAGTTTAGGCACTAACCATACGATAAACGTGAGCGAGACGGAAGGATCGTAGCATTCGTAGCAGGTGGCGTTCTATGGTTTCTACCCGGGTGCGCCAAAGTTCACCTAAATTTTCAACTCCGATAATTGGAAATCCGAAAATGTTCTTCCTAAAATTTTTCATCCTAACAATCACAATTCCTAACTACTCTGTCTCTAATGTTCATAATTCCGAAGCATTCAACTTCATAATGTCAGTAGCAATAAACATCTATTATACTTTTATTTGTTTTCCTATATTTTCTCAACATAACCATCTTTTACACTATTATTCAAAGTCATATTTTTTTTGTTTAGATTTATTTTTATTCATAATAATCAGTATTATATAGGTACATTAATTTTGCGTAACTTTATTTTCACATAACATGTATAACATAATAGTAGCATTCAAAATAATAAAAAAATATAATGACCACCAAAATTAACTTTGTGTCCACTAACATCTATCACCTAAAATATCAATTGATCACCAAATTTAGTAAATTGAGCACCAAATTTTAATGAGGTGGTTGATGACAAACTAGTTTTGCCTAGGCCGACTTGGGGCACCCCGACACGGATAGATTAGGTTAGAAGGGTATGGCGGGGTCGAATGAGCGAGCGAAGCGAGCGAATAGACCCCGCCATCCCCTTCGTGGTTATTTTTTTATAAACCATTCAGAAGTAGGAGCCCCGGTCGACCGGGTCTCCCTCGACTCGGATGCAAGAGCATAACAGTTAAATTTCTGGTGGTCAAAAATAAGTTTTTGGTTCTAATTTCACGATAAAATGGGGATTAATTTTGGTAAACATTTACTGATTTTGGCAACCAAAAGTGATTTTTTTGCCGTTACATTTTCCAGTTTACTAAATCTGGTTGTTCGTTAATTGTACCTATGCCAAATAATAGTACGGTACAAGTTGTTAAATACATGTTTTCATATATATTCATAGCGGTGTGTACCTGCAAAGATATCCATATAGGTTAGGTTAGAACTGTGACCAACTACGCTACCTCGAAATTGGTCGCGAAACTTTTCCAAGTATTTTTTTCATAGTGCCCCCAAGACGACACTCTAACCTGAATTTCATTCATTTAAGACAAAAATCAGTGAAACGACCTATAGTCATTCTAAACAGTTGGTTTTTTAGACATAATTATCTTAGGTATAGTTATAGTAATAAGTACGTTATGTAAAGCATACCCCCAAATAATAATCACCCTCAAATTAAAACTATAAATATCATCTTCTACCCACATATATTTTTTTATTACACTTGGTAAATGTTTCTTTCTGAGTATGAGTGAAAATATTATGGTAATTATGTTTAGGGATAAAAGCGTTATGATAAAAAACAGTAGGAGTTTAAATATATTCACATGAATGATATTAGTAAATACAATTTTCGGAAACATGAGTTTTATGAACATCGCCGGTAGCACTACAAATAGTATGAATGAATGATCATGATCATTGATCATTCGGATTACAAATCATTAGGAAGAACAATTTCGGGTAAAGAACTTTAGGTGAGCCAATATGGACCCGTCTACCCACATGGGAACAATATGTGAGTTTACGTATGTATGTGCACTGACTTTCTGCCTGCTCGTTCCAGGTGCTGACTTACGTTGCAGAGATCACACAACCGCATCTCCGAGGAGCTCTCACTGCCACCAGCTCTCTCTGCATCATACTGGGAGTGTTTACGCAGTTCCTCTTCGGAATATTCATGTATTGGAGGACTGTGGCGTTGGTCAACATCGCATTTACGGTTTGTTCAAAGAATTTACTGCTGTCTGTGTATTTACGGTATGTCCGCGTGTTTTAGTGGTTTTTGTCCAACAAAGGAATGGTACCTACCTACCTGCAACAACAGTCTCAAATTGACCTATTTGGTAGTTTCATTAGTATGATTATCTAAACGTAACCTGATTATTGTACCTAATTGAATAAACAGTCGTTTTAGTTTTAATGGCTGAATCACACTGACGTCGATGTTAATTTACCTTATTGTTGTGGATGCATGCATAAGTGACGAAAACACATGCCTCCATTATAAATTGGTTCCTAAACTTGGTGCACGATGGAAGGAACACCGACGCACAAACGGTTACCACGGCGTATTCAGTGCACCATTCTAAACAGGGGACATGTTCAGAATGGTGTACTGAACAGGGGGCGTGTTCAGAATGGTGTACTGAACAGAGGGCGTGTTCAGAATGGTGTATTGAACAGGGGGCGTGTTCAGAATGGTGCACTGAACAGGGGGCGTGTTCAGAATGGTGCACTGAACAGGGGGCGTGTTCAGAATGGTGCACTGAACAGGGGGCGTGTTCAGAATGGTGCACTGAACAGGGGGCGTGTTCAGAATGGTGCACTGAACAGGGGGCGTGTTCAGAATGGTGTACTGAACAGGGGGCGTGTTCAGAATGGTGCACTGAACAGGGGCCGTGTTCAGAATGGTACACTGAACAGGGGCCGTGTTCAGAATGGTGTACTGAACAGGGGGCGTGTTCAGATCGGTGCACTGAACAGGGGACGTGTTCAGATCGGTGTACTGAACAGGGGGCGTGTTCAGATCGGTGCACTGAACAGGGGCCGTGTTCAGAATGGTGCACTGAACAGGGGCCGTGTTCAGAATGGTGCACTGAACAGGGGGCGTGTTCAGAATGGTGCACTGAATACCTGGTAGGTACCTAACCGTTTGCGTCTGTGTGTGTTGGTGTTTTTGAACACCCTAACATCGAAAGTTTGTTCCATGCCACATGTATTCAGGATGATGTAGGTACCTACCTACTGAATACACGTGGTAACCGTTTTTGCGTCGCGCGTCGGTCCCTTCCACCCTGTATGCCTCCATGGTATATGTTCTGTGTTAAGCCGTTAGCTGCCATGCATGTCGCCAGCGACATGGTCTCCAAGTCTATGTTGAACGCTAGTCCAGTACCTAAGCATCAGGGTAGCCCGCGAAATTAAATTGTTTTTAAGTTTTTTTGCACTTTGCGCGCCAGTGTGCTAGGTTGTATGTTGATTAAAATATTGTTCCCGATTGTAAGACGTATTTAATTACAGAATTATAATCATCAAAATCATCAACACAACCCTCCAAGTTCATAAAGGTCGAGGAACGAGCACTGGCCTGCAAATTGCAAAAAACGTAAGAAAATTTGAATTTCGCGGGCTACCCTGGAGCATCAGCCTTAAAGAGTGCCTCCAATGCATTAGTGAACAGTTTCTGGGATATTATTACTGCAACCAAACATCTATCATTAGGTACCTTTGCTTTTGTTTGAAGATACTAGCTGTAATTGCCCTGTGCTTCGTGCCCGAGTCTCCACATTGGCTGGTGTCGAAGAAACGCCACGATGATGCTAGGAAGGTAGGTACGAAACAAACTGACTCTTTCGTAAAACTAGGCTGATAATAATGACTATAGTCTCCGCCAGATAAGTAAGAATTAAAGGTCATTAACCCGTATACATTTATTGAAATACATAATTCCGAAATCAGAAAT